>OY821762.1:2497453-3918864 GCA_963682095.1 Potentilla sterilis
GGGCTGCTTTATTAGTGTCCTTTCATTTGCGCTTAGCACAAATTTTATTTTAGATTTTGTCATAATTTTGTTATCTTTAAAATAGATGTGTTGAAATTTGTTATGAAAAATGGTGCAAAAAAATACGAGGCTAAATTTTTGAGATTTTAAGAGAGTTGAAAGTGGACTTAAGACGGTAAAACTGGTAGTAGAATTAGGGTATGAGATCGATATAGGCCGCACGACGACCAGAGGAGACTATTAAAGAAAGTCTTAAAGAAAGTCTTCATGTGCTACGTCCTTAAATCTACGTAGTGGTTTTCTCGATTGATTGGGTGAATATACCATTTATTTGTGAATCATTCACTCAATAATACACCGGAATGGGCCCCAAATCCAAATGCATCCTGTATTGGGCCACGAAAACTAAAATGGTCGGACAGTTCCCACGGATGATGTAATCGTAATCCCCTCGAAGAATTATCACCGTACACTCCCAATCAGACGTCATTTTGGGACCTAACTTACCCGCGAAATTGCACTTGTCAGTCGCTTATAGAGAAAAGGCCGTTGAATATGAACATTCCCTCCAATTGCAGAAAGAGCAACGCTCAGCCGTCCAGATCTCCCCCCCATTATTGAAACCAAACAGACTTTGCACCTTTCTTTTCATTCCCAATATCTTTTTTCCCAAATTCGCAATTCACGTCGGACGTTTCGTTTCGTTTCGTAATCGAATTGGACTTTGTTGTTGTTCGTCGAACCAATTCAATACGAGCACCTCACCTTTTCTACTTATGGTTTATGCGCGTGAACCCATTCGGTGGACTCCGAATTTTCTACCTTCTTTCTCTCCTATATTTATATTTATAGGCCAGCCGTTCGAGCTCAAACCCACGCTGCGATCGCTACCTTATTAGCATCGGTACACACACACACACACTCTCTCTCTCTCTCTTCTCTAAAGCCTTTGCTCTCTTCCGTTTTGTGATTTATTTGCTGTGATGATTTTTATTTATAGGCTACGTAATCTCGATCACTTTGCCTTTTATTCTAACGGGCATCAATCAAATTTCAAGTTTTTGAGTGGTTAATGTGAAAGTGTTTGGCAAGAATTTTGATCTGTTTAATATTATTATTGAAAAAAGAAAGACACTAGGGAAATGGTTAGGGGCCATTGGCAGCATGAAGTTAATATAGTACTCTACCTTATTTGCTGTATTAGCAAATGCGAAATGTTATAGCCCTATTTTCTCATGTTGTTTGTCCATGCAGGACAATTGTTGGCGCTTTACCTCTGCAATCCGGTGTTGGGAAACGACATCTTGAATTGAAATGGATTATAGTAGCAATGTATGCACTCCTCACCAATCTCTCTCTCTTTACAATTTTTTTTTTTTTTTAGTTCATATGGGAAGATTTGGAACCATCATGATCTCCTTGGAGTTGTAGCACTCAAACTGTTCTGTTGCATGTTTTTCTTTTATCTTCTAATTTGTTGAAATGCAGGATGATCAGGAACACAATCAGCAGACTGATATTGGTATGTTTCTTTCACCTTATGGTATGATAATCGTAGAGACAAATCAAGGATCAGCATGGGCATGTTTTGTTTTAAGCAAAATACGTTAATCCAATTCAAAGAAATAGAGTCAATATCCAGTTCCTAAAAGAAAATTGGAGATACAAGGAGCTGAAAGCGGTTATGTTCCCTGTATCTCAGTTTCAACTGTGCTATCATTAGCACAGTGAAACCCATCTTCGAGCAAATATATAGTTTATGCACTGTTATTGGGGCAATTGAGGTGGAGTATATTTTGTGTTTCTTCCTATTATCGATACTAATATAATGTTGATGTGCAGGTGCATCAATACGTAGTGGAAGAGAAATCCTTTTCCAGGTAAATTTGACAATCTCCATAGAACCTAAAAATTATTGAAGACACTGTTCAAGCCCTTGCTGCATAAAAGTTAATAACTATATATCTCCCTTACAAAAACAGCAGAGTGAATCAATTGTTGATAAAGTAGTTGGATAAGTGTTTGGTAATTTTTGGGTTAATGAAAATAGTTGCACTTTGGCTGTAGGAAACACTATCGTATCAGGATTACTGACCATCTTTAGCTATTGAAGAACATCTTAGCACATTGTTTGACGGATTTATTTAACAGGCCTTTAACTGGGAATCACATAAACATGACTGGTGGAAGAATTTAGAAATTAAAGTTCCAGATATTGCAAAATCTGGATTTACATCAGCATGGTTGCCGCCAGCAACTCATTCACTTGCCCCGGAAGGTTGGTGCACGAAATCATCAAATTGGTTTTTAGTCTTTCTGCATAGAGATGACCTGATCATTCTGTCCACTTTGCTTTTCTCATATTGTAGGTTACCTCCCTCAGAACTTATATTCCCTCAGTTCTAAATATGGTTCTGAGCACCAATTAAAAGGTTTACTTGAAAAAATGAAGCAATGTAAAGTTAGACCAATGGCTGACATTGTTATCAATCATCGTGTTGGGACTACGCAGGGGCATGGTGGAATGTACAATCGTTATGATGGAATTCCACTGGCATGGGATGAACATGCCGTGACATCTTGCACTGGTGGACTGGTAATGAAAGTTTGTTATAGTTTACTGACTCGAATGACTGTTTGATCCATGATCTAACCTCATTGGATGTATGCTAATTTTCCAAACTAGGGGAACAGAAGCACCGGAGACATTTTCAATGGGGTCCCAAATATTGATCATAGTCAACCTTTTGTTAGAAAGGATATAACTGCATGGCTACAGTGGCTTCGCAATACTGTTGGTTTTCAGGATTTTCGATTTGATTTTGCCAGGGGGTAAGAGTTATTCTGACTAAAGTTTTTGTTTCATTTAGCTTATGCCTTTCTTGCTTTCTTCTATTTTGTTTTGTTTATAGAATGGGTTTATTTACAGCTTATGCTGTTTTGTGTTTCCAAATACTCAATCAGTTATGCAGCTAAATATGTGAAAGAGTATATTGAAGGAGCAAAACCAATTTTTTCTGTTGGGGAGTATTGGGATTCTTGCAACTACAATGGAGATGTCTTGGACTACAATCAAGGTATCATATATTGATGTTTTTGAAGCACCAATTTAACTAATCAGATCAATGACCGCAATTACTCCAATTGTTTCTATTCTGTATAAAGTTGTATAGTCAAAGCCATGAATGAAGCTCCGTTTAAATTGATAAGTAATAACCTCAAGGTTGATAGTTAATATAGAAAGGCTAGCTTGGATTCAGTATTGGGGTTACTTTGGTTTGTTATTCATAGATATCTGACATAGGACTCTCTCTCTCTCTCTCTCTCTCTGCCTTTTTTTTCCCCCCTCAATTGGCAAATGTCTTAGGGATTAATTACTGATTAGCATTGAGTGGCCAGTTTAACCTTTATTAAAAGTGCTTATGCGGTATACGTGAACTTGCAGATACCCACAGACAGCGGATAATCTGTTGGATTGATGGCACAGGACAGCTATCAACTGCGTTTGACTTCACAACCAAGGGCATTCTTCAGGTATCATCCATTTTCAATCGGACAGAGATATTCAACTCCCACCTGACTGCTTAACACACACACGCGCGCACACAATATTTCTTTAGAATGACATCTGCATTCTTTCTTGTTTCAACCATTGGATACGAGTCCTGGGCACTTTATCCATTAGTATCCAGTATAATATACCAACTTATCAAACATGTTTGTGAATTGTGATGAACCTGCTTATTTCCATATAAGACAATAAAAGAGGCAACTATTACATCAAAATTTCTTATCATCTATGCAGATGCGGTAGCAGTCCCCTATTTCAGTCTTGTAATACTGCCTATGCTCATTAGACATGTGATATTTGTTAATTTCTGCAAGGATGGCATCTTCATTGAGATTTCCCTAAATTAAGTTATATTTGTTTCTCCATATTTTGGTGTTAAATTCGCCTCCTTCTGAGTAGGAAGCTGTCAAGGGACAACTATGGCGTCTACGTGATCCCCAAGGGAAGCCACCAGGGGTACTTGGATGGTGGCCTTCAAGAGCTGTCACATTCCTAGATAACCATGACACAGGCTCAACACAGGTAGTATATACTTCCTATCCTGCAGAAGTGAATAAAATGCCTTCTAAGAACTGCTGCAGTTATATATAATGCACATATTGCATGGAATTTGGGATTATATCTTTCTGGTGTCCCTCTTTTCATGACATGCTTGCTTGAGAGTTTCATATCTCAGTGATTCTGAAAAGAAAAACTTTCAGTTCATTTTTGAAAATATTATTAATTCATGCAAAATTGAGGTAGAGTTCAGCCTACCTCTTTTGGCTGAGGGAGTCAGGTTTGGCCTGAGCTTTTGGGCCCAACACAGCCTGAATGAAAGTTAATCCACTCACTTTATAGTCATTTTGTCTGCAGGCTCACTGGCCATTTCCTTCAAATCATATTATGGAGGTAAGAAAATGTTATTCCGGTTATTGGCTTACTGTAATGATATTATTTTGTTCTTGTCCTAGCTGCCATTACTGCTGGTATAATCCACTGGTATAGTTCATCATAAAATTGAGTTCCTAAAAGCTCTAGCAAATGTAATTTTATTATACGGGCATGTTTTATGCAGGGTTATGCATATATATTCACTCACCCTGGAATACCTTCCGTTTTCTATGACCACTTGTATGATTGGGGCGATTCCATTCATGATCAGATTGTGAAATTGGTATGCAGTATCACTACCTGGTTCCTTTATTGACGTGTCTTTTCGTGATAAGTTCATTCTTTGTTAAGCATTTGCACTTGTCTGCAGATTCAACTCAGGAAGCAGAAAGACATTCACAGCCGATCATCTATAAGGATCCTGGAGGCCCAGCCGAACCTCTACTCTGCTATAATTGGGGAGAAAGTGTGCATGAAAATTGGAGATAGTTCATGGTGCCCAGACGAGAGGGAGTGGACGCTGGCGACCTCTGGCCACAGATATGCTGTTTGGCACAAGTAAATTAGAAGGTTTTATTCCAATTATAGTTTATGAAACAAAATAACATGGCATATCCGATGATGCACTGGGGAGCTCATATAGCAGCTGTTGCTACATTATGAGTAGTTGTGGCAAATTTTCCTTTGGCACTTTTTTTTTTCCTTACATCTTACTTTCCCTTTGCCTCGAAAATTAGCTCACACCTGTAGCCTCCATCGATGCCTATATAGTGATTAGGCGAGCTTTTTGTACTGGGAAACACTATATAAACTTTTATGACCTGAAGCGTTTGAGACTTCACTTTCTATTATCAGGCGTTGCATTGTTAGTGCCCTACAGAATTGTCATATCAAATGATCGATCCTTTATGCAGCATTCTCTATATGAAGGAAAAGTCTAGCCTGTTGCTTTTTTTTTTCTGTCATAATTTCATGAAGTGGCTCGAACATTCTTCCCCACAACGCACTAGCGAGTCGAATTGACTGGTGTATATGTGTTTGATGCTTTCTAGTTCCGAAATAGTAATGGAAATAGCAAATATCCAATTTGGTTTCTACAAGACGTTACAATAGAGGCCTGAAAAGACCTCCTCAGCTGTCGTAGGTTTGACAAAATCTGGAGGAACCATTTATCGCTTATCTATCTTTAAACAAAGGACTGTGTAGAATTAGTGATACAAAATGGCAGTATAATTAGATCCTTGTCAAAATCATTTCACAACCAATCCAACAGACCAGTTAATAATCGATTACTTCCAACGTACAGTATATATAATCCCTTATTGGTTGTACTACTAGTTCCTTACCAATTAAGCACACTTTTGAAACAACAATGTTAACTGATAATGGAGACTATGATGCAACAGAAACAAATTTTGCAACCTAATGGATCAAAGATAGATCAACCACATTGTTCAGTTATTTCAGAACAAAATTCCCACAAACCTGCTCTCCAATATGCAACCTAGCTAGCTAGCTAGCTTCATCTCCAACATATTGTCAGGCCATCCCACTATTTTTCTGAATCCTTCTCTTTCTTATTTTCAATGTGACCAAAATCACTAAGATAGCAGATGGCCTGTGATTGTGAACGCATTGAACGAAAAGAAAGAGAAGGATTCACATCGATATAGCCACGGCAGTTTAAGTATCGATTTTCAGCACGAAAAAGATAACGCAAGGCCGTCAGATCTCGATTCAATCGGGACTGATGATGAAATAAGCTGAAGAGTTTGTAGTACGTTGTCTCTGCTTAGGTGAGAGAGACATGCATTATGAAAGAGAACGTACTAGCCATACACTTAAGACTCATAACTTCACGACTTCACTGTTAATGCATATGCAGCTAGGCTGGTGGGGTGCTAGTAAATTGGGTTGGTTGGCCATTGATGTCTTAAAGTTAATGTAAGTAATCATCATGCATTTTTGAATCGAGCTAGGTAATCTGCAGCTTCAGAATACTGGACCCGTATATGAACTGTGAATATAGGTCGTTACATGCAAATTTTTATACTTCAGAATACTAGAGTATGTACGTACTGGCAATGTAAGCCTATGATCGATCGATCGATCAAGTAATTAATAGTATGATCGAAGGTGAGAAACCAAAGCAATATTCAGAAGAAAAATGGAATGACAAGGATGGTTCAACCTTGAACTAATTCCTCATTTCCTCAGCTACTCACAATTAAGGCTAACCTGGTTTAACAAAACTAATAGAAACACATAATCATACAAGCATCTTTGCTAATTGCCGCAGCCTAGCCACACATGTAGATACGTACGTGGTACACTGGTACGTACATACTGGTTTCAAGTTTGTAAACAATTGGCTCTACGTAAACGTACGTTTCCAGTTCTTCAATTTTATATACGACCCTTGTTTTGTTCATGAATATTTCGTTATCACGCATATACATGAGTACATACGACGTCCCATGCATGCATGCATGCAAGGCAGGAGCTAGCTTTAATTTTCAGCTTCCTGCAATCCGAGTACCGGACACGTACCCTCACACGCACGTACGCACACAGTGAAGGACTAAGAGCCACGCACACGTACACTTGATAATTTCTCTGGCACTCTGTAGTATATGGTTGTTTCTTTGATAAAATTTCATTAATTATTCTCAAACGCTCTATTAATTGGATTAACCGAGCTGATACTGAAGATACTCTCTAATATCTCTCGTCCAGTTTGGAGTACCTGCTCGCTCTCACTTCAGTACTCTTCACATGCATGGCTGTAAAGCTGGAAACCTGAGCATTCAAAACACATACGATATGTCGTCGTCATAATCCTCATGATTCCCTTGTTGAAAACTAGCTAGTCGGGCATATATTTTCGATCCCAGAAATGATCAGCAAGAGCTCCTATTTTATCTTCTTCCAGTTTTCTTTCAACGATTACATGATGATCACCATTGCAAGTTTGCAACGAAGACAAAATACGGCATTGCGCTCTCCGTCACGTGACAAACACAGTGTCGTATGTGGGATCAATTCGATTGATAAATACAAAACCCCACCTATTAGAGAAGGCAATCATGAACCCGAGTGGATCCAATTCATTCCATGCATCGAGCTCTGCAATCTCTAGCTTATTGCTTCCTTATGGGCCTCCCTTGCTGTTCTTTTTGCTAGTCTAGTCAACAACATTTCAAGACATTAGTATTTAATTTAAACCCTAAACCGTGAATCTACTTGAGCCAGCCGTCTATATATTTTGAACACCTTGCATTTATATGAAAATAATTGATACAAATTATGCACTGAAAATTCTTTATAAAATAAAATACATTATTTACCTACAGTAAAAATTGACCCCGCCCCTCCATTTCCATTCTCATCCCCACACTACCCATTAGCTAATATATGTACCTTTGCCAAAAGGAAGTTGAAGAAGTATGGGAAAAAAAAGAAAGTCGTATCGTACTTTTGGTAGCAAAAAGGTGAGGAAGCAAAGCGCATGAACTTTTTTTCGAAGTCATTCAAAGTTCCAAACCCAACTCAACAAGGAAAAAGTAATTTACTGCTTAATTTTTTCTGTTTTTGTTTTTTGGGAAATACTTGTTGCTTTAATTTGTTTGAAGCTATGATGAGAGTGATCTAATATATTATACATTTTGACCTAGCTAGCTTGAAATAGAAATAATGTACTTGAACCCTAGTTAGCTTCTGGTAACTAGACGTCTTCATGATCGACTACCTAGAAGCTTTAATTAAGTTGCTTGGTGAAGGAGGAAATGAAATTAATACAGTATCTACACCCACGAATGCTTCAGTCATACACTCGTACGTTTACTCTTCCTCTCGAGGATCATCACATTAACGAAATTATAATCTACGTTGAAGAAAATAATCTAATTTAATTTGCATGACTGACAAAATATGAATTGGAAATTGGAATGAGGTTAAAGCAGGTAGCTGATGCATCTGTCCATTGATAAGTATTCTTTGTCCCAATGATTCAATCATGACTTATCTCTGACACCACAATTTCGATCAGCAAGACAACTCGTATGTAATCTCTCTCTCTCTCTCTCTCTCAGCAGAACAGAAGAGACTATTGGGACGACGACGTGGACAGCTCACCAGATTCACATATACGAACATAAAATTCAATCTCTGTAGATTTCTGGTGCTCCAAGTTTGAAACTGAACTGTAAAAATTTAATGGGGGTTGGACTGTATATGGAGGTTGAGAGTAGATTTATATGTCAACGTAGCAATATGAAGCAAGCAAAGCAAAGCCAGCAAGCAGTTGATGAGTTGGGTTGGTCTAATAATAAATGCATGCACATAATTAATTGTTACTGGTTTGGGAGCTGTGAAAGTTTGTTCATAAAAATTTGCAGAAAGCTAGCTTTGCTGGGTTTGTTACGTTATGAATGAAGATCGTGGGGGTCATGAGTAGGACGTATCCATCGACAAAGGAGAAGATTTCGTGTCTCAGTCTCTCTCTCTCTCTCTCTCTGAGACTCAGACTATGGAAGAAGATGGGTGAAAGTAAATTAAATAACCTCAAAAGCCAGCACAAGGAGACACAATGAATGAAAAGGGAGGAGTATTACTGTATTACTAAGTGTAGTGGAAGACTGGAAGATAAAAAGTGTGATTGCTAGTTTGCTACAAGGCATGGTGTGATAATTGGAGAGGAAGCATTGACCTAAGTTTTTACCTTTTGAGATTTCTTGGTTAATGCTTGTTATAAATATATAGGTCAAATTTGTGGAGGTACCTAGGATTCCATACTTAGTGATTTAGTAGGACCCCAAAACCATCATCTGGAAGAGTTAGCTTGGTTGCTTATCTTGTGAGCTGCCTCAGCGCGCAATTAGGTACACTTGAATTGACGGGGTTAAGTCATTTATGTAGTTATTTTTATAATTTTGTCAGTTTCTTGTAACGCTTCAATAACTTGATACTGTGAACGTCGATTCTTTTTATAATTTTTTTCTTATGATTTTTATTATTGTTAATTATGTTGACATAATAATTTTTTTAATTTATTTTAATTATAATATTTTACAACTCTATATTCACTCACTCTCAAATATGAGGTCTATATGAATATATTATAATTAAATAAATCGTTTAAATTATATAAATTTAATTGTCGGTTTACCTATACCTCTATGCGTTAAATAATATTTTTTTATTTGTTACAAGTGCGTTGAATAAGTTTTTTTTGCCGCTTCAATTCTCACTCAGTTTAATTATATGTACGCCTATACATGCAGTATATACACCAGGACACCGGTAGACTCATCAAAACTAATATACAGATTAATTGCAATATGACGTCATTGAAATGAAGCTGCAGGCTACTCAAGTTAGGCTCGATGATGAATATAGTCGTCATATAACATCGAAATTTCTAACCCCAGGTCCACCAATGAAGCTGTTCCATCTGCTAAATAAATATTTGACAGAAAAGGAAGAAGAGAGAAAATATCTGCTAATTAAAAGACTGGACATGTTGATTAAATTACTTGAGCCTTAATGGTCCAGATAGATGGTCGTATTTGCAAAAGTAACCGCAGATTTCCCAGCAGCGTACAAAGCTACTTAATTAGATTGTTCTAATCTGAAACACAAAACAAAATCAAATTATTTGGTGAGTAGAGCCAGCAGTGTTTTATTGTAAAGGCAGCAGAAACGAGGAGATGCAGACGTGGTGTGTGTGTGAGAGAGAGAGAGAGAGAGAGAGATGGGTTTAATTTCATCAAGAACGAGGAGGCAGGGGAGGAGGAAGAGAAGGGAAGGGAAGAATAAACCATGATGATCATCTATGAGATCTATGTCTTTATGTCTGTGAAGTCTATGATTAATCCTTCCTTTCTTCCTTTACTTGTGAAAATTCTTCTTCTCACTAGCTAGGTTGAACAGAAATGAACCATCCAATCTCCCGTGACTTTTCTATTGAGGTCTTCTCAGAATTGAAAGTTGAATCCCCACCTTTTCCTTCTTCCTGCACTCACTTTCTCTCTTCTCAATATTAATTACACTCCATTACACCCACACCCACACCCCAGCCAACTCCTCCCTCATCTCATTTATTACATCCCCTTCCTCCCTTAAATAGAACCAAAACCCATCCCCTCTCTCCCTCACCTTAATAATCCTCACCCTTCTTCCTCCCATGTGTATCTTCTTACTCATTACTGTCATGTCCATGAGATGCCTGTGTTTGTTCTGGGTGTGTTGATTAATTAGTATGCAAAGAACAGTGTGCGAGTAATTCCGATCATGATCAAGATCTTCATGTGGGGTTTAACAAAGGGTTTCATACAGAGTTTATTGGCATTCTGTCCACCTCCTAGCGATCTAGATCGAGATTCTGTGTTTATTTGGAGATATATGGAGGTGGCCATAATGCCAACTGAGCTCTGTTGGTCTCTCTTTGTAAAACCCTCATGATAAGAATTAAGCAGCGGTGCCCCTATGCTGATCTATTCTCTCTAGCTATTACTTTGTTTGTTTATATGAGATCAAAACGAAGGTAAGAAGAATATGTACGACATACACCCTAGCTTGAATCTATTGATTCTGTAGTTTATAACGGTAGATAAAAGAGAAAATTAAATTCTTTAATTTCCTGATCTCGTATGTTATTTCTGTTTCTTTACTATAGCTTAGTCTGTTGCTGCGTCTATCAGATCAGATCAATGGAAGTTCTGGAAGCTGATATGAATCCGGCACATACAACTCGGTTGCTTCTGAGAGCTTGCTGCATCATCATCTTATTGTTTTTCTCGTTAAACTCGGGGAACCCTAGCTAGTTTTCATCTGTCATCTGGGTCTCCTTTAAGTTGACATAAGCTTTGCTTCCATTTCTGTTCATCTCGGTACACAGAAATTACTTGTGATATTGTATGGCTTATTGGATTACGTACATTTCAATTTGTATATATGTTTGCTAGGGCTGTTCATATGTTCAGTTTGTTTGGTGCAGCTGGGCTGTACTGGTTTCTGTTTTTTTTTTTTTAAATAAACTGCTGAAAAGCAAAGTGGCTGAGTGTTTGAGAAACTGACTTTTTTTAAGTGCTGTTGGTGGAAAAGACATTGGTAAAGTGTTTAATAAACTGAAAGTTGGCTTGTGTTTTTTGTCTGTAAATGACCAATTTAGAGATTTTAACTTTAATTTAATGATAATACCTATCTATTTTTAATTTTATTAATTTTTTATCGGTAAATGACCAATTTAGACATGAAAGAGATTTTAATTTTAATTTAATGATAATACTTATTAATTTTTAATTTTATGACTAATTGAATCTTTATTATGTTTATATGAAATTATTTCTAATAATTAAAGTGAAATCATATTTTTAAATTATGTTTTACATATAACAACCGAGTTTTATTAATATCAAATGATTACAAAATGATACATTAACACCATTAAACATTAACCAGTATTACGGGCACTCATCAAGTTTTGAATGATGTCATTTCTTATTCTTTCAATTTTTTGTACACCGTCTTGAGCATGATGTTCTTCTTGTGCATCATTATTCATCTCTATGTCACGTGTCATGTCATCGTGTCTTTCTTCAATACGAACAAAATGTCTATCCTGATTTCTATTCCTCCGTATATAATTATGAAGTGTCATAGTTGCAATCACAATCTTCACTTGTTTTGGAAATGAATAACCTTGCATATTTTTTAAAATTTTCCATTTTTTTCCAAACTCCAAATGTGCGTTCTATTACCTCTCTTAGAGAGGAGTGTGCTTGGTTAAATACTTCTTTCTCATTTCTTGGCTCTTGCATACGGTCCCAGAAATCCATTCATTTGTGGGTATCTCGAATCTACCATATAATATTTTCCTGTTAAAATAACAAAATATTATATGTAACAAAACTTATCAAGAAAATAATATATATTTTTGACATAAGTAAAATAATTTAATTGATTATATCTGGTGGAGGCATTGGAAATTTTATATCGGGATTTCGAATAACTGATAGGAATACCCTTGTATCATGAGCATATCTTTCCCAGCCGGCACATGCAAATGTAAATTGCATATCAAAATTACAGGCCGCCATAACATTTTGGGTTGGTACTCCTTTTCTATTATAGAACGGTACAGACTCTTCAGCATATATTGAAGCTGGAATATGCACTCCATCAATAGCTAGCACCGATGCAATCCTTAAATTAATCAAATTATTTGTTAATAGATAAAATAATTGAAGTAATTTATAATCTTCTAATTAAGTAACAAACAAATTACCTTAAAATGTGGCATATATCTTTTGTCCCTTTCTATCTCTGGTGCAACCCCATTAAATTCAGGATCTAACGGTTTGATAATTTCATCACCAAACGCAACTAACATATCTAACGCTTCTCCAAAATATCTAGAAATTGTTTCCCCAGAATGTTGAAACCGATCTTGGGCAGACCTATTCCCACACCCTTGTCCTAGCATATACACTACCAATCCTACTACTTCCACGTAACTTGTTCTATTTGAACCCAACATCCTATATTTAACCTCCAAATCACTACATAAACGATAAAATACATCTTTATCCATTCTAAAAGCATTGTAACACATTGCATCATGACCTCCTAATATTTCCAATATCCACTTATTACCTGTTTGAGATGAAATCATGCAAGGACTTTTATGCACATAATTCTCATAATAGTCTTGAATGAGCAAGGCATTAAGTTGCACGAATCGGAAGTATATCTCATCCTCCTCGGCATCTACTCCAGAATGGTTCATATATATATATATATATATTCAGTCCAAACCTGCGAATATAAATTTAAATTTGTAAATCATACATTAATAGAGTAATTAAAACAGTAAAATCTTCATAATATAATTCAAGAAATGCATACACAATATCCAAATAATATCCACACACACATTAATAACCAAATAATGTCCACATATATAAATAAAATCTCAATCTGAAAGCCTATAATCTTATATTTCACTCATCTCAAACTTTAACCACTCCAACTTGATCGTAGGATCTTCCATAGTGCAAAACATCTCTCTCTTATCTTGATTAAGAAATAACCGAGTAGCAAAGAAGTGCAACCTAGATCCTAGCCCAGCCCCAGGCAAAGAAGTGAGCACCTTCATAACTTCTTTAATGCTAATGTCCGCACCTACTACAGTCTTACTGATCATAGAAGATGCTGTACTCCTACTCTCAATGGCCTCACACATTCGATCAATCTTCTTTGCTAGAAGAGCAGCACCTCCGACCCTACCGGTTTTTTTGACCGATCCTTTACCTTTCTCAACAGTGCTTGATTTTCTTTTTCTTTTAGAATAACTATCACCTTCCGGCTGAACCTCATCAGAATCACCACTTGACTCAAGGAAATCTTTATTCACTCCTTGTTTTGGACTTCTAGGTAGAGGTAGTCCAGAAGATGGTGCATATGCATACTGCCCAGTTGCTGAAATATCCAAGTACATCCTATCCAACTTAGATTCGAATTCAGGGGAAATTCCCTTTTTCCTAAACTTTGCACAATCATTATTTTTCTGTAAAAGAAAACAAACATAATGTAAATTGACAAGTTGATTGAACAATTGTAAATAAAAATGTAGCAGTAAATATACAAACCTCAATTTTTGCAGCCCACCACTCGTCTTCTGCAACAATGGTTTGTAGCCGGTGATCCCAACCAAGACCGGTATAATTATTGACCAAATCTCTCCATAACTTCCAATCATTTTTAAGGGAATCCTATTTGTTTTTCAGTTTTTTTTTAATTATATTTTTTACCGGTGTCGTTGTAAAAACCACGGATTATATTCTCCCATCCTTCCGAACTAAAATGAGTATTTGGACGATTACCCTTATCCACCTCTTTAATACATATGTCACAAAATGCATCTACAAGAGTATCATTCCAATAAGCTTTTTCTTTTTCCATCTAGCAAACATAAAAATACATGCACTGAAAATGAGCAAATAGATCCAAAAATTATATTTGCTATGAACTGAATAACCTAGTTAAATTCTTTAACAACCAGTTAACCACTATTGGAATTACTCTTGCATTGTAGGATATTCAACATGTTTAATGTAATCTACTATGCCTTCTAAGAAAATTTCTTGAACAAAACTAAGTACTATCATGATTAATTCCTATAAAAGACTCATGCAAACGGCACACTGTTTTTGGTATGAAACACCTGTTTTCTACAACTAATTTCATGGCCCAGTAATTGTAAACAACATTGCGGATACAACTAATTAAACGATGCAATACCTTTTTCTGGCAAAAACGAAAAAGAACAATAGCATACAAAAATGTGTCTGAAACATTGTTTTACGATTAAAGCAACAATGCTTGAATGTCTGTTTGTTTTTATTTTCTCTACAAATTCATATGCTCCATTGTTACTGACACAGAACATCAAACCCATCCTCATATCAAAAACAATAAAAGAAAACCACAATAACATGCTCCATAAACAAAGATGCTTGCTGAACATCTAAACTAGTAACTACGACAGAGACGGTAATACATTTGGTCCAAATTAGTGGCAGCCATAAAAAATTAAGATCCTTTTTGCAATCAAGAGCTTAGCTTCTAAACTAGAGTATATAACAGCTCTTCATTTTGGGGTGAAAAGAAAAGCTGTTCAGAATACAGAATGTAACAGTTCAAGCCTCTACAAGCCCTCAAAACTTCCTAAAAATATAACAACTACCAAAATAAATTGTTTACTGGAAATACCAAAAGCAGGTATCTAAAGTCACCTAGTTGATCAACCAAATCTGTAGACATACCTGCTGCAACTCTGATAAATAATAAGATCATCAAGAGCACTCAAAGCAACGCCACCAGTAATAGTAATCAAGAGATAATTCACAGCCTTGTGGCCAAACCACTTGGTGTTCCCTTCATCCACAGTCTTTGCTGAAGCAGCCACACTACAGTCAATCCATCCCAATTACTCACATATCAATATCATCATCAATTCCACACTCATTGCAAAAAGAGATGCATCCAATCTCTTAAATACCGAACAGGGTCTCACTCACAATCACAAAATACAGCCACTCATGTAACATACAAAAACCTCATTAACTTTCCAAGCATAAGTTCTGTTAACTAAGTCAATACATATATATTTGGATCAAAAGCTACTTAAAGTTTGAAACTTTAGTCCATAACCGTATCAAAGAATCGATCAAACACACACCCAAAAATAAGCACACAAACAGATCAAACAAATCAATACTTTGAACAAAGCATTTCATGAATAAAGCTAAAGTCTTTGAGCGGATCCACAGAGAAGAGAGGTGGCAAATGGGGTAGATGACTCACCGAAGTTTGAAGGTGGAGGATGAAGAGAGAGAAAGAGAGTTCTTTCTTCACTGTGCGCACAGCTCTGTCGGAACACGGGGCCTTCTTCAATTCGGAATCTCTGTCGCCAAGTGAAGAAAACGTAGAATCAAACTTCAAATCCATTAAAATTAGAGCAGTAACCAAATCCATTAAACGTAGAAACGTGATTTTGTTCCTCTATAATTTCCCTAAATAACTACCCAAAGTCTGAAATTGAAGAGAAAGAAAGATTGTTATCTCAGAATCGATGGGAACCCAGATGTGGGAGTGGCTGATTGAGGCTTGTCGATAACGCCGGGGTCGAGGATATTGCAGAGGCTGAAAGAGTGACGAAGCGATGCGGCTGGGTTTGATGGAGGAGTGAGTGTGTTAGGTTGTGAGGGGTAAGACCTGGTATTTTAAAAAGATCATTTAACTACAGTAAGGCCGCCACAGTGCAGAAGCAGCAAGCCTGCTTCCAGAAGGAGGGGAGCCCGTGCTTCGGCTTTTGAATGGAAAAAGCCGGGGCTTTTGAAAGCTGGGGACTCAAACCTGTTTTACCAAACAGCTGAACCTGCTGGGATTATAATCAGGAGAGCAAAACCCCCCCCCCCCCCCCCCCCCCCCCAAACGAACACTATATATGCTACTGCTGGGTTGAAAGAGTTCAAGAAATAAGAAATGTACCATTCCTCTGAATCAGAGCTGACAAAATGAAGAACATCTCCACGGATCAGAACTACTCGATCTGAATATGATATTTTTATTTTTATTTTTCATATCCCAGATATGATTCGGATTATAATTAATCTTCATAGCATCAATTAATTACTTGATATTGAACCTTGTTTAAATTGATTGTTAATTATTAATTTGGTAGGCCTGCAAGTAATTCAATGGGATCAGTCTAGTCTAGGCCACCCCTGACCAGTACAACACTAACTCAAGAAGGCTCTCAAGAGAAGAACTAAAGTCGTTTCTATCCCAAAGCGAAGGCTCATGATTGAAGGCCATTAATATTTTCATAAATGATACCTCCACTCCCTTTAATGGTGTGTAAAATTTCTGGAGTCTGGAGGATAGTTTGAAACTTTGAATCATGGTGTATAATGGAGAACATCATCTTACAGCTTTAAGCGAAAAGGGTAAAATGCTAACATAACTTTGAGGCTTTGAGCATAATAAACATGTATCTAAATTTGAAGCCTGATGTGGTGGCCACCCGCTCTCACTGTGGTGGCCACAATCCTTTTGCTGGTGTCCCTCTCTCCATCTTCACATGTCAAGTCAATGCAGCACTTTGCTCTTAGTCCATCAGCAATCTCTTTTTCTTTGACCTTAAACTCCAACACTGTTCCTTTGCACCACCCACAGTTTTTTCTCTGTTTGTTGAGAGAGAGAGAGATGATTAACTCTAAACTCTAAACTCTAAAGCTAGCTGCCAATATCCATGTTTGGTAGCTGCAAGAAGAATAAGAATGTAAACATTTTACACTGCAAGGCTGCAAGTGAGAAAGGCAAGGGAATCCACAGATAGGAAATCAAATTCATGTATATATATATATATATATATATATATGTATTATTCGTTTTCATGATTGATGGATGGGATGGAGGCATTTGTGAAACTCTGCATCTCTTCTGGGAAAGTATTGGAAAAATGAAAGAGGTTAGATTTATTTACTGTATGTTAAGATTATTAAGTGTTACCAGGAACTTGCTAATTATTACCGAAACAACCACACAGCCAAATGATTAAACTTGAGGCGTTCTCACAGACAGCTGCAACTGCAAGTATCATATCCGGGACAGAGATTAGTATCATTTGTTTATACTAAGTAAATGAGAGCACTGCATGGTGTGCATGCCTAATAATGGATTCTAGTTTACCAAGATTTTGGAATATAAAGTCATCATGTCTCATAGCTGTTGATAGTTTTATAACGAAATTGGTTGTTTTTCTTTTTACCTTAGGCAGTTAGGATTTGTAGCTGAGTTTGTACAACAAAGAATATGTCCCTTCAACAAAAATTTTCTTGTTAGGCCTGTAATGAATTTGGTGTTGGGTTTGGCATTTGAGTTTTTGCTGAAAGTTTGGGCTCAAAGTTTGGCACCCCTTTTTTATGAACAGTACTAAATCTTATTCCTTGAGTTCTTTCCCTTCCTCCCTGTTTCCTTGTACAACTAATTAAACTATGTTCTTGGATGAAAGATGAAATCTTAAAGTTTACACATCTGGATATATGGCTATGTTCTTGGATCATACAGTAGGAAAAAAAAAAAAAACGAACATTCATATTTCTACCCTCAACATTTATACCAAATCAACTTCCTTTTTTTAGGTACCAAGCTTCCCCATATCCCTCTGTTGCATCAACATCATCAGAAAGTCAAATTTTCTAACTCTCACGCAGCAAGTCATTTAAATTCTTTAGCTTTGTAGATTGATGCCTCCTTCCACCAGGGCTTCTAGCTATCTGATAGGGAGGATCATCCGGCGCTGGTAATGTAGTTGAAGGACCATAAGAGTTGTGCTGAATTGAGAAAGGACTCCGCAACAGCCTCTTCTGTTTGGGAACAACACCACCAAACCTTCTTTGCTGAGACATCGTCATTGCAGCTGCGCGTTGCCTGCTCGCATCATCGACGTATAGAAGATCATCAATCCTTGCCATTATGTTGAAGGCTAAGCTTTCCATCACCCTGGAATAGCTCTCAAGGAGTGAGTGCCCCACATCCTGCACCATATATATATGCAGGAAACTGATTTAGTGTGACTAGTTGCTAATAAACAAGAGACTACCATAAGACATTCAAGCCAAAATGAGTAAATAGAGATGAATTACCGTCAAAATGTTAGCTATTCTTCAGTACTAAATGAGTAAAACATGTGCTTTCAATTTTTATTGTATTTTGTTACTGTTATAAATGTTTCTGCACTATACCTTGTTATACTGAATCTTGCTCATATCCAGAGTGGTCTGTGGGAGGCCAGGGAACCGTATTTTTAGATTCTGTAAGATAGTGTCGGCTCGGGAAGTCAGAAGCCTATATTTATCCATGTCACCAACCAATCCCTTAACCTTTCCACCCCAGGTTGACTTAACAGAGTTTGTAGGCTTCAGATGGTGTTTCAGGTGTTTCTGTTTCCAAATGTGTGCAGCAGCCTCAATCCTGTTTGCTATTTCAAGAGTGGTGTACTCTGATGAGAGGTCCAGGTAGTCAAGAAGACACTCTGGGGAGAACCGATCAGCAGTTATAAAACGGTAAATGGTTTCGCCTAGACAAGCTTTCCCACTCTGAAAACAGTGGTGAAGGTGTCAGAAAATATGACAGTAATCTATCAAATATACATCAAAACAAAATGAAGAAACAAAAATAGCCATATGCCCCTAATTTGCAAGATTTACTAAAGCCAAAAGCTCAGGCATGTTGTAACAGCGAAACGAGATGAATGCCAGTAGTAACAGTGATTGTCTGATTGAAAAGGTTAACAAACTATATTCTTTACATATGTATGTGTGCATCTTTATCATACACAATTCCAAAGGAATAGTTGATGTAAAGGAACGGTTTTTCAATACAATACCTTGGGCAAGCTCTCTAAATAAGCATCTGGGATTTCCATTTCAGCCAGCACATTACTATTGATGGCCATGGAAGCCTTAAGGATCTGATTTGCACATTCTCTGCAGTGTTGCAATGCCTTCCTCACATTTTCAGACAGACCATTTTGGGGTACTTTAGGGAATGGCAGCCACCACTTCTCTTCTTGCCTAATTGAAGGTCTACCAGAAGAGGGAGACCGGGAAAATGTTTGAGTATCATCAGTATCAGCAACAATTATCCCCCGGTCAACATAATAAAACTCGGAATCACTAAATCCATCCAGAAGGCTAAGCAGCATTGCATCCAGTTTCTTAAGGGCAGGTAGGTTTACATATAGATCTGATCGGGGACGAGTCACCATAACCTCAAAAGTCTCACCTCCAGGGAATTCTTGAGTTGATGGTATGAGCTCAACAATGGAATCACTCACACACAAAAACCATTGCATTTCTCGGCACCACATCACCTTCTTCTGCGGTGCCAATGGCTCCAACTTCCATAACTCTCCAAACACAGTAGCTGATAAAGCAAACCAATGCAAAGCAACATAAAAACCAAGTCTTTAATATCGATGCAAACGATCTAAGAATAAGTGTTTTGGAGAAAATTACAGAAAAACAGAACAAGCATCTGAAAGGGCAAAAAGGAAAGAATTTGTGCAAACCAGAAAGATTTGTGATGGCATTGGAAATAGCAAGAGCAATGCAGACTCCATTGCCTCCACCTGACATATCTACTCCAAGCAGAAGCTTTGCAAATCTCTCCTTCATCAATTCAACCTCTGTAAACGACACCGATATAGTAGTATATGGATATCAAATTGACATGCTATAGTTACAGAAATATATATAAAAAAAATGACTACCAGAAAATAACATACAAGTTGTGATCCAGCCCTGGAACTCAAAATATCACATCATTATTGGATTAAAATTATAATGTTCATCACTGTTCATTATGCACTCGAATCAGTATATAAGGAATTGTCAAATTCTGCTTTGTATCTACAGTTGATTCTCACTATGGATTTTAAACTACAAACTGCATACATTTCCAATGTAACAACTCAGTACTAACCAGATAATTCAGCATCGGCCTTCTCCGTCATCGCCGGAACTACAACATTACGTCCACCACCGAAGGCCGGCAACATGACCGGCACCGCCGTCTTTCCGTAAAAAACGTCAGCATGACCTTGGTTTTTCCGACCAGAAAAGCTGGTACTAGTTGAGCTTTCTGACTCACTAACGTCAGCACTGAAGCTATAGCTCTCGAACCGCTCAATCAAGTCCTCCGGTTCTTCATCGTCCGACGAGAACGAGACGCTGAAGCTCTCCATTGATCAAGATCAAAAGTGATCGAGTTAAGAAAAGGAAAGTGAAAGAAGGGAGAGGAAAGATTACCGCTAAAACTGTGCTACTACTCCTGTCTCACTTTTCTGCGTTGCTTTGTAAATGTAACAACCCGGCCCCACCTTGGAGGCACAGGCGGTCCTTTTTAAATTGGGTGGATTGGCAAATGAATATGGCCACGTGTTTGTTTAGAGTGTTTGGTTTGCAGGCGCGGAAAGAAGTGGACGATTGGATGGATTTGGTTCTGTGATTATGAGGTATAAGTTCGCCGTTTGGTTTTGGTCAGGGTCGTAAATCTAGTGTAAGGAACACAACTGGTTCTAGCTGATAGTTTAATTCGATCGTCCCCTGTAATAGATCAGTGGACCTTGTGTTCATCAGCAGCCTTGCAAGTAGCACCAATGTGAAAAAGCAAAAATGTGAATATGATGATTATACTAAGGGAAAAAACTCTCAAGATGCATAGTGACAATTAGATGCCTAGGAATGTCAGAACAGTTTGTTGGTGGACCATCAGAAGTCCATGTTTGGGCTTAGTGGTTCGTCCATCCTGATTCATTAGCTTTGTTGCAAGCATGTCTTATTTAATGTTGATTAAAATGATTTGTTGGATATATTTATAATTTTAAAATCGAGATCACACATTTTGAAATTATATTATGTTTTTTAACCACTAGAATAGATTGAGATTTAGTTTCGACGTATGTTGGCAGACTTCAAACTTCAGACTGCATAACTGATTATGAAAAAACCGAAAGTTGTACTAAGTCTCTTACTAAGTGGACCACTTCCAGAGTTCGTTAGATTCAACATCCATAATTAGCACAATGACAAACTTGATATATATGGCTATTGTGGAAGGTAGTCGAAATTATGTGTACATTATGACGCCATTACACTCCCAAATGAGCACATTCAGCACCTCTATTTCATCGCAACGAAAAGCCTGAAGCCCTTGAACGTGTCGAAAGGGTAAAGCTCGTCAGTCGTCACACACACACACACAGTCATTATCCCAAAACACCCCCCACACCTTTCTCTCTATTTACCCCGCTGCCCACACCATCCGAACCGCCTCAAGTGACCAAACCAATCGACGCTCCCAAAGCGCCTTACGCCATTTCTGATCAGGTAAACGCCGCCGTTTGGCGTATTCCCTCTTGAATCTTCGATTTAAGCCTTTGAATTGAATTTACTAGATAAAATTAGGGCAAACATGAAATCTAATCTCTCACAAATAGCTCGTGAATCGCTCTGTGTTGCAGCTCGTCGTCCCAATTTTGACTCTAATTCTCGCCGGTTTTTCTTCTCGAATTGTTCACGGTGGTTGTTCGCTCCGCCGCAGTCAACGCCGGTCAAATCGGCTCGCTCTCTCTCCTCCTCCTCCTCCTCCTCCGTCGTCGTTTCGTTCTCAAAGCCTAGAATGGGATCCCTCGCCCTAGACCTACCTTTGAAGTACCCTAGCGTCCGCCGCGACGAGTCCGTCGTCGACGACTACCACGGCGTCAAGGTCGCCGATCCTTATAGATGGTAAATGTTCAGAAACACTAACATTTCAGATCATTCGAGTATTTTAGGGTTTCGCTGAATTTGATTTTGTATTTTTATATATAATTTGATTAGGCTTGAGGATCCTGATTCGGAAGAGACGAAGGAGTTTGTACAGAAGCAAGTGGAGCTGACGAAGTCGGTGCTGAAGGAATGTGATGACGTCAGAGGGAAGCTATCTGATAAAATCACCAAGCTGTTCGATCACCCACGCTATGATCCACCTTTCCGACGAGGGAACAAGTACTTCTACTCACATAACACTGGGCTTCAAGCTCAGGACGTGCTCTATGTACAGGTTGGTTCTATTGAAATGCTTATAGATTCACTAGTTGCTCTGTATTGAACTGTAAATTGTTGTTTTAGGTTCGAATTGGTTATATGGAAATGCTTATAGGTTCACTGGTTGCGGCTGTGTTGAAGTGTATTTGGTTGTTGTTTTAGGATAGTTTGGATGGAGAACCGGAGGTTTTGCTCGATCCTAACACGCTTAGTGAAGATGGGACAGTAGCTTTGAGTACATATTCAGTAAGTGAGGATGCCAGGTACTTGGCCTATGCGCTTAGTACCAGTGGCAGTGATTGGGTAACAATTAAAGTGATGTGCATTGAGGATACGAAAGTGGAGGCGGACACTATATCGTGGGTAAGCTTTGGAGTTTATATATGAACTTGCACTTGTAGAAATGAGGGTCCCTATAAGAAAAACTGAATAGTTTTTTACCTTTTTCAGGCCAAGTTTACCGGTATTAGTTGGACACATGATAACAAAGGCTTTTTCTATAGCCGCTATCCAGCTCCTAAGTAAGTTGCAATCAGTAATCCTGCTTTATTACATCCGGCATAATGTCATGTGTTTCTCTAATTAGAATAGATGTAGCTTGTGATATGGTTATGAGAAATTTACCAGAAGGAGAAAATTTTGGAGATTAATATTTTGCTTATTATTGTTGTAGCTTGGAATTTATTCAGAATTAAAAATGGTTCAAGGTGCTCTGATTAATAAATTAGCAATCTGAATATAACATTCAAGTGGTACAGAAGGAAATACCTTGATTCTTTTTGGATGATTTATATCATTTGGGCCAGGAACTTATTGCAAAATATGAAATTAAATGTATAACAATGGTTGTTATGTTATGTAGAGAAGGAGAGGACATTGATGCTGGCACAGAGACCAATGCAAATCTTTATCATGAGTTGTACTACCATTTTGTGGGTACAGATCAATCAAAAGACATATTATGCTGGAAAGATTCTGAAAATCCTAAATACTTGTTTGGAGCCAGTGTTACTGATGATGGGAAGGTAAAAACGTTATTTAGCTTATCTTTTTGGATGTTTGGTTTGAGTAATGTTTGTTTTTGTCTTTGACTCTTGTTGATGCAGTAGTAATATGTATTTTTCTGTAAAAGAAGCTTTAGAAGCGAGTCATAACACTTGTTTTCTCCGTTCATGTTGTGAATCCTATTTGAAGTATGGGTCCCCCATAGTTAGACAAATAGTCCTTCTGTATTAGAGAGTCGGAACTAATATGGACCTATCTGAAGCAGGCTCCTGTAGGTGGAGAAATGGGCCCTTGTGCATAAGAGGGTTGCTAGAAATCAATAGGGGTTTGAGTATTATTTTTAAACGAGCAATCAATATAGATCTGCATCTGTCTAACAAAATGTTCTGTTGGATTTTCACTATCAAGATGGCATCTAAGTTTCACCCTTCTTTATATCATATGTCGTAAACTTGTATGCATAAGTTTCTTCATTGTTCATAACTTATGATATAACCGTCTTTTAAGTTTTTGTGGACATGGCTGTTGCGGATTGATGTTTTTGTAAAGATCATTCCTTGTATAGACAAGCATATTTTTGTGATTATTTGACCTCACCGTTCTGTTGTATTGTTTAATCTGCAGTATGCCCTTCTGTATGTTGATGAGGGTTGTGATCCCGTCAACAAATTTTACTACTGTGACATGTCTGCACTTCCTAATGGGCTTGAAGGTTTGAGGGCGAACAATGAACTGCTCCCGGTTGTCAAGCTTGTTGATACATTTGAGGCACAGTATCACGCGATTGCAAATGATGACACTGTTTTTACTTTCCGGACAAATAAAGATGCTCCAAAATATAAATTGGTCCGAGTTGATCTAAAGGAACCAACTGTATGGACTGACGTGATTAAAGAATCTGAAAAAGATGTACTTGAATCGGCATCTGCTGTATATGGTAACCAAATGATAGTTAGTTACTTGAGTGATGTGAAGTATGTACTACAGATAAGGGATTTGAAATCAGGTAGTTTGGTGCATCAATTGCCAATTGACATTGGCTCAGTTACTGGGATTTCTTCAAAACGAGAAGATAGTACAATTTTCTTTGGCTTTACGAGCTTTGTTACACCGGGAGTAATATATCAGTGTAATCTAGAGAATGAAGTCCCAGAATTGAAGGTATTTCGCGAAATTACAGTTCCTGGGTTTGATCGCTCAGACTTCCACGTTGATCAGGTAATTATGATTTTGGCTCATTGGATGACTCTTTACTTTATCACATTCTTTCTAACTTAGTTTTGCTCATTTAATACATTGTTCCTGATTTGATTTTAATACTGTTAACACTATTCGAGTGGCTGTTATTCCTCTAGTGCTGGATTCAGAAAATGCTATTTCATTAACAGGCTTTTCAATTCTGCAGGTATTCATACCCAGTAAGGATGGCACTCAGATACCAATATTTGTTGTGGCCAGGAAGAACATTGTTTTGGATGGTTCACACCCATGTTTGTTATATGGATATGGTGGATTTAATATTAGTCTCACACCATCGTTCAGCGTTAGTCGCATTGTACTTACAAGACATTTAGGTGTTGTTTACTGCCTAGCAAATATCCGTGGGGGAGGAGAATATGGGGAGGAATGGCATAAGGCAGGCTCCCTCTCGAAAAAACAAAATTGTTTTGATGACTTCATTTCTGCTGGTGAATACCTTGTATCTGCTGGTTATACCCAACCTAGCAAGTTGTGCATAGAAGGTGGAAGTAATGGTGGGCTACTTGTTGGGGCTTGCATTAATCAGGTGTGGTTTTTTACTTTTATATTAAGATAGTAGACAAACTGTAGCAAAGTGTTGCATAGCTGAAATTGTTTTCTAAAATGTGCTATGTTGCAGAGGCCTGATCTTTTTGGTTGTGCACTTGCTCATGTTGGTGTGATGGACATGCTGAGGTTCCACAAGTTTACTATAGGTTAGTTTCTTTCTTCGGGCCCACACTGAGTTTTGCTTTGGAAAATAAAAAGAAATCAGATATGTGATTTCTAAGAATTTTGCAGGTCATGCATGGACTTCTGACTATGGATGTTCTGACAAGGAGGAAGAATTCCGTTGGCTAATTAAGTAAGTCTAGTTCTAATTATGATTAACTTCCATTCTTAGATCTGATTGGAACTTTTTATTGTATTTATGGCAATGTTTAAATCTTTTGAATAGTCTTTCCCTATCTTGTTTTGTTCTTCTAGTAGTGCTTAGGCACAGCTCTGGCCCCAATTCTTCCTAGAACTCCATAACATGTCGCAGTGTTAAAACATAAGATGGACTGCATATTGCCTCTGAATCTTCTCAATGTTTGACACAAGGATGATTTGCATATTGTCACAACTTTTTCTGCATTTCTTTGGGATGCAAATTTCTAGGGTTATTTTTGCTTATTGCTCCTCCCCTCCTGTTACTTTCAGGTACTCACCTCTACACAATGTCAGCAGACCATGGGAACGACATCCAAACCAGCAGTACCCACCCACCATGCTATTGACTGCAGATCATGATGACCGAGTTGTCCCGTTACACTCGTTGAAGTTTTTGGCGGTTAGTGTCTTATTTGAGCAGTCATAAGACAACTGAATGCCGTATCATTTGTGACCTACATGCTCTGCCTAATGAGGCTTGATTGTTATTTTTGTCTGTTTTTCTTTTTTCATCTTGAAACAGCATTATCCTGCAGTAATTAACGAGCTATTCTTATTTTCAGACATTGCAACATGTGTTGATTACAAGTTTGGAGAAAAGTCCACAGACCAATCCAATTATCGGACGCATTGAATGCAAGGCAGGGCATGGAGCTGGACGTCCAACACAGAAAATGGTGAATACATGCTTGGATTGAATCTTTGTGCTTTTGAAGCATACTTTGTTTAACACCTGGTTGTTTTGAGTGCAGATTGATGAAGCTGCTGACCGATTTAGTTTCATGGCTAAGATGTTGGGGGCATCATGGATAGAATAGTGTGTGGATGACTGGATGGGCAGTTTCTTGGTTTTAACTGGATAGTGGTTGGGATCTCTGTCCATTTCTCTTTTGTAACCCTGCTGGTATAGTTTGCATGTTTTATTTTTAAAAAAATATTTTATACAGCGGGGAACATGTGAGGAGGCCTAACCTGTCCGTCTTTGAACTTAAAACAATGGCTTTTTCTCTAAAAGCACTGTTAACTATATCAGGAATTTGTGGGGGGTCAACTTTTTGGGAGTCGAATTCTTTTAAATTTGTAATCCAGCCCATTTAGCCAAAACGTGTGGGCTTGGCCAGAGCACTGTTACTAAACCATGAATTAGGCCCATTTTTGTATTATGGGTCGATTATCTTTAAATTTGTGTTCTGGGCCCGTTAAGCAGGTGATCAAAAACATAGTTTAAGGCCTGTGTCCCGTTAAGCGGATGAAGTAAAAACGTGGGCTTGAGGCTCGTTAACTGAATCCAGACACCCGTTAAGTTGACTAGTAAGTACACGAGCATGCGGCCCATTAAGAGCTGAGAACCTGGGTACAGGCTGGGAATTCAATGCCGTAAGAAAATTTTGGATGCTTGCTGCCCATTATTTATTTTTGGTTACTACTTGCGGCCCATTAATTGGGTCGTCGGCAATTTTAAAAGTAGGCCTCAGGTTAAACAGATTGGTGGCCTGAACGGCCGATAACTGGGCTGCTTTGTGAGCCAGAAAACGATTCTTCGGGCTCGAAGGTCATCAAGGAAATTGATGGGCTGATGATCGTGAAGGCCTGTTCTACAAATTTGTGAGCTAGACCTGATATGAAAGTGTGGGTCTGGGGCATGAGGTTGAGGCCCATTAACATAATCGGTTTTTAATCTCAAATTGTGGGACCATTCCCTAAAAGTGCCTACAGCCAAAATATCTTCATACTGCAAATTATTTACCCTAACTGAATCAAAAAAACTAAAAATTAAGCCTGCTGGTTTACTGAAACCTTTAACTAAAAAAAAGGGCTTCAGGGCCGTCAAACAAAACGTGTGTTTGTAGTTATCGGGCTTAAAACTTGGACTACTTTTGGAATGTGAAACTTCAGCTAACTTAGCATTTATAAAAGATGGTGTGCCAAGACAGATTTCCTCTGCATAACTTATAACTCCAGCTTCAACTTCCTGCAAAGGATAAAAAATCAGTCAAGCTATGTACAATATTAAAAAAAAAAAGGGAAGAAGAAGAAGACGCTAATCCATGACATACGGGGGGGGGGGGGGGGGGGAGGTAAGAACCTCATTCAGTGAGAAAACAATCCATTTTAACATCAGTTACATCAAGTCGCAGTATCTCTGCTCTAGTACCAAGTATTGTTCCAAAGCTGCAAAAGAGTGCCTTGTCAATTTCACTGTAAATGCAGAATCAATGTGTGGAACAATCCACACTAGCTTTCGATGAATATCTTACAATCAATCGTAACAGATTTGTAAGAGATTCACTTGACAATAAAATTCAAAATAACTTCTATCAAGCCATATGGGAGAGATAAGATACATGAATACATAAACTTAAACCCCTTAAACCCAAGGTGACAATATCATACCTAGGTTGAGTGCGTCCCAGATCCCCATGAACAAATTCCTTGATATACGTTCCAGCCTGTAGGACAAAGAAATGCATGTTATTTGTTTAACATAACGAATTCTGAAAGTTATTCTAAATCAGAGTGGTCTGTATGGGGTACCACTTTTAAAGCACAACGAGTTAAATCATAGTATTTGATTGCCAAGATTTTAAACAAGCAAAAATATTTGATTTTATTTCTAAAAAATTATATTATAAAAGTGGGTCCTCTAAATTATTAAACCTTACTGGATGAAGCTGAATAAAAATGGTAACAAGTAGAAGAGTTCGATCTTAATTCCCTTCAAGTGACCCCTTACTTTTTCATATTTTAAAGTACGGAGTCATTGCGTATGGCTTCCCTTCAAGCCTTTCCCAATTAAGGTCAACCAAATTCACTGCTTCAAATTTTATTCTCGTGATAATAAGCTGTAAACATTACCTGGGTACATAGGTGCAGAAGAAAATATTGAGAACTTCCAACAATCTTCTCAATTCTCATCCTATTTTGGACAGCAGAGATAAAAACTTAATTAATTTCAGAAGACTGAGAGTGTCTTATAATTGTTATTCCACAAAATTTGAATGATCGGTTACCAATGAATTATCTTTTCACGTTCCAATGGACTTCGGCGGTGAAGCACCCTGATTGGAGTCCTTTGCAGAATTTGCTGAGCAATATAAATACACATCTCAGGGTATTCCAATTAGAAAACAAGACAATCGTATATGGTAAACAAACTACATATTAGGAAATGACCACCATTTCTCAAGTGGTTAGCAATTAACCATGCTGTCACACTATTTTTTTTAATTTTTTTTTTTGAGTATGCTGCCACTATGGTTAAACATATGACAACCAAAAAAATATTTCTTTGTTTGGACCATCATTTCCACCGACTCCCATCATGAGGTCTGCTTTATGTGTCATGCCAAAGACAACGAGAAACTGCATATCTTTATTATTTCATGATGTCAAGTTATCCATTATTAGTGGACATAACGTGGAGTTAGTTTCTGAGGCTCTTTAATACATCCTTGTATGTGCGCAGGTCATCTAAACATATATGGCATATATGCGGAGTATGAAGCTGATAAAATTTCTTAGTCCATAGTCCATACAAATGCAATCACTGACGTTCACAAAAGTTTAGGATGAAAATTGTCATGTCATGTGCTCAAGTTTAAGATATCCAAATAAGAAAAGAAACAGTAATGACTTATGAGGCTTATTAAACAGCTCACCATGTCTTTAATTGAAGATATAGACTGAAAGTCTTCATCCATGAGAATGCGAGAAGTCCACACAAGTGCAGTGTATTGCTTCTGCAGAAAGCAGAAACAGTGGAATAATACGCCATCAATTCAAGCTCTGGTTCGCAATAGGAACCATCAATTCAGAGATTCATGCATATTAATCGTGATATATACCAAAAGTGAGAATTTTAATCACAACATAGTATAAAAGAAACCTGTTTTTCTGCTTCTCCTTCACGCATGAGATCCCATGACTGACTGCCCACTAGTTTCAAATTTTTCACACCAACCTGCGTCCATAATGTGTTATTCTGTAATTGTTCATTGACAGTAAGAAACAACACAATAGAGTAGGCAGTGACCTCACCAATTTATTTTGCAAGTTATTTATCTTTGTTTGCAGATCTTTTACAGACTCCTGTGACGGGACATGACGTGCATTTTGTACCTCAACCAGGAAAGGCCTCCCAGAACCCAACATCCGAACCTATTAAGATAATCCTATAATTGAGAATTTCATTTATTAAATCCAAAGAGCAGTAAAGGAAGATCTCCATTACATCAATATCTTCTCTCCCAGCCGCATGAAACTTGTACTTATCACCACGACATATAGGAAGGATGTTGCTACCTATTATCTCCTACAAAGAATACCACTAAACTGTCAGAGTTTCACCCATCACTTCCAGAGAAAAAGTGAAAAATGGAATGATTACGGCCAATATACTCACTGGTTTACCTCAACAGATGCTTCTCCCATTCTTTCATCATCAATAATCCAACAGCTTTGACTTACATTTCTCGAGTACTGAAACACATAACATTATTAGCTAGTCCACATGACAAATGGAGCCAACTATTTCCAGTTCACATTTGAACAACCAATTTTCACACAACCACATAAACACTTCGGTTACTCCTTCATATGAAAGAGAGAAAAAGAACCCTTGGAACAAAATAATCCTTACATCTCTGTGGAATCCCTAAATCAGCGGAGAGTGTTCATTCCTACCTATCTTTTCTCATGGAAATTCATGAAATAAAAATGAATTTAAATCTTAACACCACTTTAAATCTAGTGTTTGATTACGCTTAAATGAGTGACAACTAGGAGAGAACATTAGAATTGGCTTACCTTTAGGTATCTCCCACCAAAGTATATTTGCGTCCTGTAACAGAGGAACTCCAAACAGCAAGGTTCATTGGTCTAGAAATGACATAAAGTGGAATTAGAATAAACAATATAACAGATTCAGTAAGAAATCTTAAGGAATTTAAAAAAACCTAAAAGGACAAGCGTCAATCAATTTGAAAGCAATCAGGTGCGAAAAAGACAACACTTCATACTGAAAAGGGCAACTCACTACAAAAATGCTAAGCGATTTCATAGCTGAAAATAATAATGGTAACCCACAACTAAATTTATTTATCGTCATGCCTCCCACCCCAACAACAGAAAATGACAATATAGTAGTTGGATCATTCCAAAGAAATAGTGAAATATCATAGAAATACCTGCTCACGACATACCTTCAGGCATTTCCCCGGTTCACTTGTTGCAAATCCAGAGCATTTATTTTCATCATAACTCAAGTCCAAACAATTCTGTGTATCTGTAAAATGTAACAGTTATGCCTTCAACTATTAGGCTGTTTACAAAAAGTTTGAATTGGAGATGTTTAATTTAAGGTTAACCACTACAAGAGAGGTTAACCTTAAATTGATGTCAGCATGCAGGGATGGTCGACTGACATAATATGCACAGACATGACACCACAAAAAGATTTGCCTCACTTGGTTTTGGAGTAGCAATTAAAATTGCAAAAGGGACAGAATGATAACAAATAAATAACAAGCTCTAGGGAATCCCACTATGTGATTATACTATTTCTCAAAGTTTCTTATATGCAGAAGCTGTCAGTACAAAGGTTCAATAAGGTAGTTAGGTTCAATCATATGACAACATATATCCCAAACTTGGTATTAACCAAGATCTTGAACTTTCAATTGAATTGTAGAAAGATCAGAGTGAGAAGGAGGGACCCTTAATATATGCAATCTTGGGAATGCTATCCTAGCATATAGGTGTCAAACAGTACTTATATTCTACTTCATTAAAATAGTCAGAGACAGACAAGCATTGGTAGTATAATATTAAACATGCCTGTTTTTCTTCTTTTACTCTCATGGTAACCATCGACAGAGTTCTCAAATGTTTTTGATGATACAGGGTATGTGTACGTCAAACGGATGCGAAAAGTGCCTGTGCTTGATTTGCAATCCTGCAAAACTTCAATTTATAGTAGATCAGTGACATGTTAAGATGTTTAAGATTGACTTACAGATGAAACACATACTAATTCATGGTCAAAGAACGGTCCCTAAATCATATAGAATTCTCATTGTTCTCAATTGGATTTTCATTTATATAATTATCTCATATAGATGATACGAAAAATCAAATTAGGGAGAAGCTCTGCATACCAGCATTGTTTCTAGGGTTTCAGTAAGAGAAATTTTCAAAGCATCCTTTGCAGAACTGCATTCAGGCAGTGACCTCTCCTGAAACCAAAGTTCAGATTCATACTTTGTTTTCATATGATCCCTACACAAGAAATGCAAAATTAAAACTGCCCCAATACAAAATTTGTATACCGGCTCTAAGAAATGTGAATTTCAACAGGACATTACACTCATTTTAGTTAGAACGTAAATATGAAAATGCTTTATCAAAAAATATTAAATGCAACCTTACCAAACAGTGCGTTCGTTTTCCAAGATAACAGGTGGTATAGACACTTCAAGAGAAAAACTGTCTATATCATATCCCTGTTCCCTAATCAGGTTGCAAATAGAAGCAGCTAACCCATCCACGGTCTCCTTTTTCACCACCTTCTTATCCTCACTATAAGTGAACTGCAAGATTCCTAAACAAACCCTACAAACCTCTGGCTCTCTTAAATTACTGTGGTTGTCCAAATCAGTTGAATCCGAAAACGCTGAGCTCAGCATTGAAGGTGATAGTGGAGAACGATAATTCACATTCCCTCTGACCCCAAACAACCGCAAAATGCATCTGGTGCATACCTACATAAAAATAATACTCAAAAATTTCAAACACTAAAATTTAAACAATCCATCCACATCTCCCAATACTAACCTCCACAATATAGATTTAATTTGTTTGCGATTATCCAGTACGATCTAGACACTAAAACGACTATAGAAACTTCCACACATAATGAAACCCTAAGCGTTGATGTTAATATAAACAAACCGAAATCAAAATCCATTCCATAAACTTCAGATGAATTGAAACACTAATCGATGCTCGAATCAAAAAACCTAGATGGATAAACCATATTCGGCTATAGAAACTTCACAGAAAGTGAAACACTAAGCGTTGATCTTAATACAAACAAACTTAATTCGACTCCATTCCATAAACTCCAGATGAATTGAAAAACTAAGCGATGCTCGAATCAACAAAACCTAGATGCATAAATAAGGCGAAACGCAAAAGGTGAGAAGAGAATAGCATCGGAGGTTGAAGAGGCTCACCCCTATTGATAACAACTCGATCACGACGTGGCTGGGCAGAGCACGAATCGCGTCGTAGAGAGCTCGTACGGAGTCGCCATTAACGGCCGCCGGAGAAACCTCTTCAATTTCTGTTGCCATTTCCGAGAAGTGGTGAGTGAAGTTGAAGAGGGTCGAGTAAAGTCGGGTTTTTAATTTCTGTGTTAGGGTTTTACGGCTTTATGGCGCGACTCTAAACGCTGCGTTTTACGGGTGGACAAAATTTGGTGGAAGTATACCATATTTTATATAAATTTTGACACACCATGTGAGCCATTAGATTTTTTAAAGATTTATTGTATGAATGAGGTCAACACAACACCAAGTGATGAGGAAATTACATTAGTCTCCCTTGCATGTACACTGTTAGCCCTGATTGCATATACATACACGATACATTCCCCTTTGGTTTGCATTAAATCGACCTATGGTTGGTCTTTATCCATTACAATTTGTATGCACTAAATATTTCTTTTGAGAGATTAAGACACTTCTGTGCGAACTATAAGTCAAAGGTTCATATCACATAATTTACGGTACGCAATGTCATAATTAACAGAAACATCAAATGGGGGTTTGTATGAGAGTGGCAGACATAATTAAATACAGGGCGTGCTTATTGCTTTTCTTTCTTCTTTTCCAACCAATGCTTCATAGGCTTATTATTACAAAATGGATAGAAATCAAGTGTTTTACAAGGTCGAAGATAAACGGTGGAGATCGACATAGCCGGACAGCACTGCTCTGCTTCGTTCTTTCACCTTTGTTTGATATATTACCCTGCATATTTCAACAAAAACTTTACTTCGCCGTGCTTATAAAGAGACTAGTTCTACCAGTTGATCAGAAGCCAAAATACCTCGAGCCCTCAAGCCACATTTCAGTGACCAATGTTTCACCAGGGTAAACATGTAGTAGGAATCGGCCTGAAATGCATTTCACCATGTTTGAATCTCCTCGGCATATGCATTTGATAATTGCCCTGACAGCAAATCCAAGTGTGCACAACCCATGGAGTATTGGCAGTGTGAATCTTTGAAAATGCAATACAAAATAGTTAGAATACATGAAAACCTTTTAGAAGCTTATAACATATGGGATATTCCCAAATTGAAAAGTACCCATAAAATGCAACTTATTCTTTCAACTGATATCAAAGCCAACATCACATGAACTTGATAAGTGACTTGAGAAGAACGAAAGATAGACTATATTGTGCTTGTTTGGCTACTGTCTACATCTACATGTGAAAGAAGAGAGCACAACAACATGAATTCAGGTAGCAATTCATAAGTGAGGTACTAACCCTGCAACTTTTGCAATCATGGGATCTGAATGCAGAGGATTATAGTCCCCAGATAGCCTATACAGCAAAGCCTGCAAAACAGCATAAACATATATAGAACCTATAGAATGTCAATCAAAGAGAATACTTAAATTCTACAGTTTCTAAAGTAACTATCTCTCTAAGAAAATAACATATCCAAAATCTGACTTCTACACGTATTTGATCACTTGCATACTTTTGTATTTCTTTTTCTACTAGTAGTAGTTGATGACAACGTATCATGTGTACTTGTCAAAGACACAAGTATCATAGACATGGTTGGAAGCTAAAGCCATGAATTAGCTGTCCAGTGGTCCCGTCTTAGCCTCTTAGGCATACATGAAGTGAACATTATAAGCACTAATTGCCAAGTAAGTTGAAAAAAAAAGGAAAGAATGAACAAAGAGTTGGATTGAACTTTTCTGAGAACTCAAGGTTTTGAAAGTTTGTTTGTTTGTTTTTTCCAGAGAATGTTCGGGGGTTGGAACATCTTTCCATGACACTTAGCTTCCAGAAAATTTAACCACTGCATCACTGCTGAAATATTACAAAAAAAAAGAAAAAAAAAAAAGACCAAATGCCACTTGAAAAGGAAGCACTGTAAAGGAATATACTAATGAAAAAGGCAGGACTAACCATCTGGCTCCCTACCACAGTGATTTTACTTCTTGCAATTGCAAAATAAAGTTACATACCTGAGATGGTAGTGTACAATCTTCAAAAACTGCAAATGGTTGACCTTTTGGAATTTTCACAGAGGAACCCTGGTCCTTTGGATAGTTTGAATATGAAAATGGATGAGATGATCTTGAGAAGCCACCAGCACCTCGCAGAAAGACAGTTGTACTGTAGAGTAACACCCCAGATGCTCATTTACATAGCGGTACTGTGAGTCTATCAGAGAATTACAGAGTAGGAGACCAGCTGTTTCAAATAGTACTTGGCACTTACCGATTCATGCATAACAATGCACCAGTTTCTGTATCATAACTTTTTGTTTCCATCTCAACAACAGCAGCTTTTCCTGCATTGAAATTGGGGAAGTAAGTACTTATTAGTAGAACATTACCATCTCTTTAAGGACAATCAGTACTCATGACAATAGATACACATCCAACACATAACAAAATCCCCGGCATATGTGGGTATCCGAGAACAAACTACCTCATATTAATATGGATACAATTCTGCTATTAAAACAAACAATAGGGCTAGTTATGAACCTTTATCGTGGAGTCCAGCAAGACTCACCGTATTGTTTAGCTGCAGCAACAAGAAAGCAACATAAACTCATTATCTCTTTAACGAAAATCATGGTCGAAAAACAAAATAAAACAAAATGTCAAATTCATATCTGGGCAATAAACTGCACATTCGGGCATACGCTTGAGCTAGATATCATATACAGATTTTGGTTAGAGGCCTTACAGAAGCACTTGAAGGAAGTGGCTTGTATATTTCTATGTACTGCTGTCCGTGCAGCAAAAGGCGCGGATCAAAACTGGTGGCAGTACAAAGTTACAAACCAAAAGTTGCAATCAGCAATAAAAGAGGCTTATAACAAATATACAGCGATATTTCATGAAGTTTATAAAGAAACCATTACTTAAGAGAGTATATTCATGTAAGAGCTTATAACTGGTACTTACTCCAACCCTGGTACATGAAACTTCAGACTTCCAAGCGAAAACAGAGCCGAAAATGTTGGCAACACCTAGAGAAAAAAAAACCACCATGCTTGCACCATTAGCGCATTCAAAATTCCAATCACTTCTAATTAAGGAAAAACAAGTAAAATTTACCAGACCTGGATAGATTTCTGCCCATTCTCGTGGTAAACGTACTTAAGTTCATCAGCATCTACCGCATCCGTAGCGCAAGCTCCAATACCTAATGCATAGAGAGCTACATCTCTGCCAATATGCAAAGAGCCACAGTTAAAATTGTAGCTCTAATAATACATAATTTCTCAGATTAGAATAATTGACCTTAATCAAACACGGGGGGTTTTACCTCTCGGAATATGTGTACGGCGTCTGAAGTTCCCCGTATTATATCAACATTTTGATCAGAATGAGAAATAAAAACTATTAGCTAGTGAATCGCGGTGTTACTGTATTACCATAGATGAATTCAAAGAGGTAGACATACCTCGGGATATTTGAGAGAAGCGAATTTCTCAGGATCGAAGTCCGACGACATCGTCACAGTTTTCTTGTTTTGGAATTTGAGTCTGGAAGTTTGGATTTGGATTTGGATTGCGGAAGAAGATACAGAGATGAAAGCTACTCGGGTCTCAGCTGAGATGGGCACGACGTTCAATACTTGCGTGTCATCTTTAAATTTTTATTCAGTAGTATTATTCAACTGAGTAGACTCTAGTCTAATAGGCCAACAGTGTTTGTTAACTGGCGTTGATTGTTAATTTTACCTCACGTTTTGATTTTCTTAACTAAGCAATATGAGTAGCAACCTGTATATGATCATCGGCATTCTGCATTAAAAGACCAGATACGTACAGCCAGGTTTATAGAGATACTGACAACTATTGAGATTAGAATGAAATATAGCTGTTTTCTTACTTAATTTTCTAGGGAAGAAAAAAAAATCGCCATTACTATTTTCTCCAACCAACAGAACTCAATACAAATGTTAAATAAGTTTTCAGTTGAAATTAGAGCACACCAAAACCTTTCTGCAAAATCTTAATCCCATCAAACTAAAACGTCAACATACACAATCATACATAAGAGTGCCGCCACAAGGGCATATGTCAAAACAGTTTCGATAGCTACTGGATATTGTTCTATCCAGCTCTTCACATTCTATTTTCTCTCTGTCGTGGTGCACATGTGATGATCTCATCAACTCGAAGAATCATCTCTGCAGCCTCTGTCGCAGAGAGCAAGACAGCCTGCTTAACTTTGAATGCTTCAGATATCCCTCGTTCTGCCATGTCTCCCACCTGCCAGAAGGGAAAACAATGCCCGAAACCAAATTATTGACAGTCCGGAACAAGATTTCCTATTTCTATTTTTGTTATTTTTTCTAAATATCAGTACTTACAGTTCCAGAGATGACATCAATCCCAGCAGTGCATCCTTCCTTGTGGTGTTCAGCACGTAGCTGTGCAACCAATTCAGCACTGTCCAAACCAGCATTGTCAGCAATGATGGTTGGAATGGCCAAGAGTGCCCGTGAGAAGGCTTCAATAGCATGAGATTTCTTTCCAGGAGTCTTCTTGGCTAGCACATCAACTTCCTTAGCCATAATCATCTCTGGCCATCCACCTCCAAGCAAAACCCTGCTGTCATTGACTGTCTGAGACAGAACACACAAGGCATCGTGCAGAGACCTCTCAGCCTCGTCCAGCACATGATGGCTGCCAAAGGAGTACAAAAATGTCATATTGAGCATCCAACTCAACGTATAAAGAACAAAAATACAAATACAGGGATTAGAGTTGATGTCCGCTGCAGAACAGACTTCTCAAGTCTACATGATATATGTACAGGAAAAACTCATATTTTTTCGGAACATTGAGACGTACATCCAAATTTATTTGCACTACATAGATATCCATAGTTGAAAGACAGAACAATAAAAATTGGCAGCCATAATCTCTAGTCACAGCAAAAGTACACCCACCACAAGTCACAACACCAATGCACAAAACACGGTTCTGGCATTTAAAGTGAATATATGAAAGATATACAATTACCAGAACTCTAGAAGCCACAGACCAAGTCAGATATGCATTCGAATAGAGCTAATTAAAAAAGGACAAAATTAAAGAAGAGAAATACCTTGCGCCTCTCAATACTATTGTACAAGCCTGGCCCAGTTCAACACCAGAAAAGTGGATCAACTTGTCCTCACCAATCATGATCTCCTCAATGAGATCGCAGTGCCCAAGCTTAACTGACTCGGGATTATCAAAAGTTGATGCAATTTCACCACCAGTGACCAACGCCAAACGTTCAATGCCATCAAAATCAGCATGCTCAATTGCAAGTATTCCTGCATCCGCAAAGAGCTCTTCTGGGAAATTGTAAATCAGCTGTCTGTTAACGAAGCAGTTAATCCCATGACTGATTATCTTTTTCACCTTTTCCCTCATTTTTTCTTTTTCCGCCCCTTCAATTTCAGCAACCTTAGACATTGAATCGACACGGACACGAGCCCCATATATCTTCACTTTGTCCGTGTCCATTGCTGTGTTTGCAACCAAAATATTGGCATTCTCTATACGTTTGGGTTGACCAAGACCTATTTTCTTGTCAAGAATAAATCTGAAAAGAAAAAGAAAAAAAAGCAAACCAGATGTCAACAGGTTTCGTGGAAACAAGAACCTTCACAGCCTGTTTTCAGGCAATGACAATAATTGAACGCACAGGAAAAGAAAATTTTCACAACTATATTGCGAAACCAAATTAATCAGATCTAGTAAACAGTAAGCATCATGATCTATATTAATCCAGTACACCATTTTTGCCTTACCCTTCATCCAAAAATGAATCCGTGAGTGATCCCCCAGGTTTCTTTATAATTTGGATAGACTCTAAGTTGGTGCTTCCCTGCCATTTGCAACAGCCTTATTAATCAGCATGAAAGTACAAAAGATATATATTTGTTTACAAAAACAGAGAAAAAAGAACAACCCAATGTCAGCAGGGAGGGGACTTGACCACCCAACAAGTGAAAACATTTACAGCATTAAGTGAACCTCTTTAATGTTCTAACTACCAATGTTAAGTTGATAATGATCTACCTGTAGGCGCATCACAGCATCAACTGCTAGTTGTGCAAAATGCTCCTTATCCTGGGAAAGAATTTTGGAGCTCAAAGTAGTCTTCGCAATTTTCATCAAGTCTGACTTAAATTTCTCTGCCCAATCAAATAATGTTATCCATCAGCTATAAATGATATGGATAATGAAGGCAAGAACAAGACAATCATAAACAGATATAATTGGTGAAGGAAAAGGAGAAGTCATTAAGGCCAAAATGACAGCAATTACATTTAGAAAAGTAAGCAGCAGTACATACCAGAATCAGTCTTATTATCAACAACCTTCTTCAACAAAGCATCGCGAGCACATTCAGCTGCCATTCGATAACCTACAACAATCACACAAGCAGCATTACAAACTCTGATACTTTTAATATTTTAACAGGTACAGATAGGATTCAACAATAAAACCACAAGTATATGCTAGTAAATATTTGTATAAAAGAATAGGGGCAAGTGAGTGAGAGAGAGAGAGAGAGAGAGAGAGAGAGAGAGAACCCACAACAAACCTGATATAATTGTCATTGGATGAATCTTAGCTGCAACCAGCTTTTCTGCCTCCCTTAACAGCTCTCCAGCCAAAACAACAACAGAAGTTGTCCCATCACCAACTTCATCATCTTGAACTTTTGAAATGTCTGACAGTTGTGTTAAGGAACATCATATATTGAGTGGTAATATCTATTTCTATCACCTTCCGTTTCAGCATTCAAGTACTACAAGATCACAGATAATGTGCCAGCAAAGGCTTTCTGAAAATTGAAGTATGTTAAAGATGACTCAACAGAAAGAAAATATCCAGTTACAATCATTATATGTGAATATGTGGATTGATAAATGTAACTGCAGTCGTTAGGATACCAACAAGGACTTTAGCAGCTGCATTGTCAATATGCAGGGACTTCAAGATGGTGGCGCCATCATTGGTGACAGTAACCGAATGTCCTCTTCCTGTTGATTGCAGTATTTTATCCTGACAAGTAGTTTAACAAGACCATAGTTTAAAAAAACCATAAAGCAAAATATGACAATAAATTTTATTACAAACATAAGTAGCTTTTAGTCTGTAAACACATTTGAGGAAAATGAACTCACCATTCCTTTAGGCCCTAAGGTTGTCTTGACCAGGTCGGCAATTGCCATTGCTCCAACAAATGAAGCCTACAAAATCATAGATAAGTTATAAGTCAGAGTTTTATATCAATCTGTAGCCAACATCATGTCGAAAAGGAATAGACAAAGTAAAGATTGATTGGCTACTGCAGGGCAAGCCAGGACAATAGAATCCCAGAAAGCCTTGGACAAAATAAAGTTCATTTTCAATTCTCTGTTTTTCTTATTGTTCCATAACCATAAAATAAATTTCAAGCAATAGTATCAGCGTTATCCTGTCACGCCCAAGACCTCTAAGACTTTGAGCCAAGCTACGACCCTAGCCATCCTATCCCACTGAACTGCAGATTTGCATCATTACTAATTTCTAATCAGTCACATCTTGCCTTGCAGTAAAGCAAAACCTTCAAATCTAAGTACGTTACTATATAGTCACTCATTCTGAGATGCAACACATTATGTTCGACTATATCTGTTAAACCAATACAGAAAACAACAAAGACATAACTGCAAGTACACTTCAATGAATAGTGGAAACTTACCAATCTGGCACGCTCTCCCTTCTCCTCACTAGCATCATCCTTGAAAATGTTATCGACCTATCACATTCACCAGTCAAATCAAATACAGCACACTGATTTGGACCATGTATAAAACAAATTTATATGAAAAGCAGAATTTGTTAACATTTACATACCGGCATCTTGTATATATATTATAGACTTAAACCTGCAAGATTCATGAACTTAGGTTAAATAAACAGCAACAAATAGTGAACCATAACAAACAAATCACAGCATGTAGTAGCGACCTAACCCTAATTATTAAAGAACGAAGTTCTTCGTCCATTTCCGTATCCTTCCCATTCATTTTCCCCAAAACGAAATGAACTCAGAGAGGAAACTAAGCAATGAAACACTGAACTAAAACCCTAAACCTCGAAAGTTGAAAAACTGAGAAACCATAACAGTGAGAGAGCAACAACCTGATCTGAGAGAAAAATCGAAGTCGGAGAGGGCGGACGGAGAACCCGAGAGTCTGGATCTCCGGCTCGAAATCTAGTTACGGCGACGCGAAGAGGGGCTTTCACTTCTTCTCTATACTTCTAGCAGCAGCAGCACTGGTGTAAAAGGAGGAGGGATGCAGTTGTTTGGTTATTTATAGTTCAAAATAAAATCCAAGGTTTAGCCCCTTCGCTACTTAGCTACGCCCTGTAAAATGGGCCGGTGCATATAACTAATGGGCCTGTGAAATGTACTGACCTTCAAAATGAGATTTAGGCCGTGAAATTACATGGTTTTCTCAAATATTTTTATGTTCAAAAACTAATGTGTATTAGAGGTTATGTCTTTTTATGTCTAATCATAAAGAATAGATTGAGATTTAACTCCGATCAACATCAGTGTCATTCCAATATGTATATGAGAGTTCCAAAACTTAGACTCTTACCAATTTAACCACCGTGGTTAATTTTGTTACTTTGCCACTGATTTATTTTATTTTTGCAAAGAGAGTATTTAGTACACAGACAAAACCTTGCTCACACAACCTTTCACCAAACTAGCACGGTCAAGCCCTCCCATCAATCCCATCAGTCTTGCAAAGCAAGGGAGCCTACCTTGGAGTTCACATCAAGAAAAGAACATTGCTTTTGCAATCCAAGAGATGTCATTGGCCATTAGGAAACACTGGCCTGTGAAATCTGCTGCATTCATTTTGGATTTGCTCAACAACGCCGAGCGTAATGCAGAGATCAAGGGTTTCGCTCACTCCGTCACATCTCAAGTTCTGTTTCTCTTCGCGCACTTGTTATATTGAGCTCATCTTGTCTGATACAGAATCGAATAAACCGGAATTGAACTATTAGTCTAATACAACAAATTTTATGGTAACTCTGGGACTGATACAAACTTATATAATCCTATTTTTGTAGAAATGTATAAAATGTTGACAGCTAGTCTCAGAATAATTAACGCTGTGCTAACAGTAACAAAGGTTGAGGTCACATTCTCCAGAAAGTTTCTGAAATATATATTTCTCAGATTAAAAGCCAGCATATTCATATTTATCAGTGGCAACATACCAATGAAATTGTTGCGAGGCAACTACATGGTTACCTAACCTTATCATAATCGATTAATTATGTATATAAAAACCTGAAATATAACAATTTAAAGGGAATAACAATCTGGTCTAGAAAGAATATGACCTCGAGCTGAGGTCCTCCACAGTCGAAATGGTACATGGATGCTCCGTGTTTCACATCATAAATAGTAATTAAAAGGCGCACCGGGAACGAATTAGAAGCAACACTCTACTCTCCAACCTTCATCCTCCACACACTAAGCTAGACAGGCTAATCACACTTTGCTCAGTTGCTGGATTGGGACTTTAGAGGGGGCGTGTGCGTCTGCCACTTGCTCTGCCACAAAGACGTGCGTTCCTCGGAATAGGGTATTCGTCTCTGATAGAAGTTGATGCTGTATAAACACGCAGATACAATTGCTGTCCAAGGTACTGTCGTGCCCAGAACTCAGTCCTCAAGTTCCACATTCCCACATTATCAAGTGAAAGATGTATTGCTGTCCATGAGCCGGGATATACCTTCATAAATGTATCTTCATTAGATCAACCTTACAGTCGACATTTAGGCTTTTGGTTTTACCTACGGATGTTTGAAACAAGAACAACTGCAAAGTATAATAAGGATTTACCTGAACGGTGGAGCGAGCGACTGCATCTCGGAGATTGTACCCATTCCTACTATCAGATGTCCACTTCCCTCCATCCATGCTACAAATTAATTAAGAAGCAGCAACACAAAGAACAGTATATTAGCATGGACCTCTATTGTCAGCACTCAGAATTGGAAAAAAAGAAAAGGAAAGGAAAATGTGCTTACCCAACAACAAAGAACTGGTAACCATCGAGATGATAGCTCTGTACTATATCTTCATCATTTTGGAACACAATTTCTACAAAGGTTCTGTAATCAGCACCCAAAACTGATGTGTCAGTGTACAATCCACCACCAGTAGGCCTGTCAGAGACGCTTCCGACACGGAAAATTCCACTGATTTTGTAGTAATCAGCAAGCTTTAGTGGAGTGTCTGCCGGGACAAAGGACACACTGTTAATTCCATATCTTTGCTTGCCATTTACTTGACCAGCATTACTCGCTAGGATGTAGGTTTTGGCTAAGGGAATGAGTCCATAGTGGTATGATCCCTGTGGGTTTGGCCGTGGACCACTTGCTGTAAGATTAGTTCTGAAACAGCAAATGCATTAGGTTTTTAAGTACACATACTGATATACAATACATTGTTCTTATAATACAGGTAATAAGAGCAACTTTAGCTATAGTAGCCATTTTTTGTTATATTTTAGCCAAAATAGCTAAAATGTCATTTTGACTAGCCAATTTAAAAATATGTCCGTATCAGTTTTCTCTATTTTAACAACAATAATTTTGAACTTACATATTAATTAAATTTTTAAAAATAATTATTTTAAAGGCAGTTATATATTACATAGAATCATCTAAAAGAAATGCATTAAATTATAGAATATCATCTCACTCTATATATTTAGGAGCGAGATAGCAAATAGTTAAAATAGCTAATCACTTAGAAATTTGGTGGAACTCCTAATTTTGATAAAAATTTAAACAAACTCTCTAAAATAGCTAAAAAATCAAAATAGAGATTCTACTGAAAATACTCTAATACATCTAAATTAATGGAATACGCAAGTACCTAATAGAGCGGGCCTGGTTTAAAGACCAGTCAATTTGGATGGTGGGTCCACCAGGAGGCGGGCCAGAGACTTGTCCCCCAGCGCCGCTGTAATGAAGAATGCCGGTGGTGGTGATGATCGGAGTGCTGAAACGAGAGGAAACCACAATGTAGTAGTCATGTCCTGGCTGATCAGCTGTTACTAGAACGGAGTAGGATTGACCAACGTGTACATCGAGAGATGAGTAGGTAGTTTGAAGGGTGTGTGTTCCTTCCACTTCCACCAACTTCATTTTGTGGTTTTGCATGCGGAAGTTGAGTGAGTTTTGCAACCCAACGTTGGATATCCTAAGCCTATAAGTCTTTCCTGCAGTGGAAAATACACCCACAATAGTGACGTTAAAAATGGGTCTTGGTATCAACATTTGGAAGCACTGAAATAACCAAATGTGATTGAAAGGCACACCTTGCTCAAAAGTGAGAGAAAATTGATTGGGCCCGCGACCATTGATGAGGATTCCATCAGGGAAAGGAAGCTTCTTACCAGCATCAAGATGAGCTTTCAAGGACTATACAAATCAAGTGAATCATCAACTATAATCCAAATGGGGAAACGTAAACGGCAATCAAAACCAATCAAGTTTCTTTCCAACCACTCATCTTGGAGCTTTAGCCAAAAACCAACATTTGCAGGCCCTAATAATTGCGGGCCCGGGCCTTCTTATTATTAAGTGTGTGAGCCGAATTCTGACATATGGTTTTGAGGTTTATTGTTTCAAAATTGTAAATTCACTAAATTGGTAGCATACATCATACATGTAGAAAGAGCAATAAGGTGTGACATCAGATATAAATGAATTTGGCATGGGCAGGTAGAGAAGGAAACATGCACTTTACCGACAGCGCTATATCCGTGGTCCAAAATTTGTGCACATAAGTTATCTATGGCCCTCAAACCAATAAGCCGAAGCTTAATTCAGGGATGAGTCAAATTTATGATATAAAGGAGAAAAAGTGTGAGCAACATTTTGGTAACAGATAGGTCATTTGAAGATTGTGAGCACATACTATCTACTAGCTTATACATGTTATGCAATATTATTAGGTCCAAAACTTGAGAGAAATCACAGGAAAATAAAATCTTTTCAGAGTTCGGTTTGGTTTGGGTTATAATGAACTGTTTACTTGAAGAAAAAAAAAAACGGAAAAAAAAAACAAAAAACAAAAAACAAAAAAACACATGGTTTTTTTTGTTTGTTTTTTGAAACACATGCATTACCGACATACAGAGGTCAACAAACCCAGCTGTCCAAAGGAAGAAAAAACAATGCCAGCACTGAGAAGCCAGAACATTCATTTTGCCATCCTCAGCAAGTACTAGTTAACAGTAATAGCCAAGAGAAGTGGATGAAGACAAAGTAAAGATTGTTTACCGTGTGGTTAGACTTGTACCAATCTCCAATAAGAACGGTATGGTCGCCGGCAGGATCCGGGAAAGGGACCGGAATCCTTGGCCGGCTGAGAATTCTGATGCCTCCGAAACCACCGGCGGCCTTGTGAAATGCAAGGGAAGGGAAGTAGTAAAAACTCCCAATCTGATCCTTCACTTGGAGAATGTACGTCAGGTTCCTCCCTGGTGGTATTGGGCAAGTTGTTCCATACACACCATCCTGAAATGAATTATGTCTCTGCTGGATCCCATTCCTACATTTCACAACAACCAAAAATCAAACATTATCACTTGATTAATCACATCATCATCTGTCCTTGTGCTTTTCTCAAAGACAATTAATTTCCATCTTTATCAAGGAGGTTGTTTTCATACCCAAGAAGCCAAGAAAAACCAAAGATTCAAACCCGTAAGAAATAATTTTTGTAATTTATTTAGTTATATTTAGAAATTATCAATAAACCACTAAAATTAATTCCTCTCTATCAGGATCATTCTTCTATCCTTTGAATTATATAGAATTTATTTTCCCACAGTGTCACAATCCATGGCAAGTGCATCAAGCCGCCAAGCCTACATAATTGCTCACATAATGTCACGTTCAAATTACTCAAATGCCCTAGATCTCTCTTTAACTCTCTTTTCATAAAAAGGAAAGGTTTCTCAATCAAGCGGATTTCAACATCAGTAATCCAAATCAGGAATGATTATTATCATCTAAATCTTATTATCAGCTAAATCTATACAAGTATCAATCTATTGCTGATAATAGTAACCAGATCCGTGTCCTCTTATAACAGATCACTAAATAAAGAAACTACTGGCATAACATACTCAGATCTAACTAGAGTTGAAACCGGTGGTCCATTCCGTCACCGGAAAACTGATGCTTCTATTTGTTCATACTTCTTTCGCTCATTAATATAATGCATGTGAATCCAACAGAGGCGTCAGACATTCTCTTTAACCACGAACCTAATGTACGTGCAGTATCAGCTACGCCGACGAGGCTAGCTGTATTAAGGAATCACATGACTACAGTAACGAAAATGTCTCAACCACGCACCTACAAGGGTTCAGCTCAGTTGATAAGCAGACTGAGTTACTTAAACAAGGTCGAAAGTAAGCAGATTGAGTTACTTAAATAAGGTCGAAGGTTCGATCCTTGTGTATGTAAAAGGTCTTGCGGGGAGGTTCAACCCTCTACAGAGTGCTCAATTGGCCGAATGGGGGGTGTCGCTGCGTCTTTGGCGCGGCACTGCTGAGACTTCGGCACAAAAAGATCAAGTTAAACACCTAAGAGCCTGCTTGTGGTCTCTTTCCAGTACCCTCTTTAAAAAAAAAAAAAAAAAATGTCCCAACCCCGCACACTGATCGAAGGCTTAAAATAAGAATTAGCTAGGGCAATCTTGTCTTTTTACCACACAGAAGTCGAAAAATTAGTAAAAAATTAAGCATAATCTTTGCTGTTTACTGAAACAGAGAGCCAGAGTGAGAGTGTACCAGGAGATGAGGAAAGGTTCGTCCAAGCTGTTGAAGACATTGATGATGAGATTGTCATTGGTGACCGAGTTAATATCCGGACCGGGGAACTGGCCGTTGATGAGTATTCCCTGAAAAAATGACCAGATCCGATCAATCTCAACCAGATCAAACCGAAGACAAGGTGTTGATCCTACGAATTGTATAAGCTATTACAAATATATTACCCTTTGGCGAACACCGAGGGGGTAAATGTCACCGTACGTGACATTCCACTGGAAGAATCTGTAGGGATCTTCAGCGGTGACTACAGCGAACAGAGTGGCGGTGAGGCTAAGGCATAACACTGCCGAAATGGCACCTCCCGCTAAGTTTAGCGGCATTTTGTCAAAGGGGGGTTTATAAGAAGAAGATTATTCAGAAGCAGAGAGATTTTGCCTCTTGGATTATTGGGTGGGAAATGGAAGAGAGATGCTAGCTGGGAGTGTGACTTTAAGAGCACCGAGGGAGTGACAAGGACTCTAATGGGGGAATGGCATGTGTATTTAAGTGCGGTACAGAAAGGGCGAGTAGCCTAGCCGCAAAAAAGAGAGGGAAAAAGCATAATTAGATACTCCTTTTCTTTTTTGTCAGAAAAATTCAGGAAAATTGGAAAAATGAGGAGAAAATGAAAATTGCGGTGTCGGTGATGGGCCCCGCGTGGGCATTATTCATATTTGCATTATGAAATGGGAAATTTGAAGTAGTGTGTGTTGTTGTCTCCCACATGGCATGGTGGTTTTGGTTTGTGAAGAAGGACCGGTGGTGGCTTCGTTTTGGCGCCATCCAAAACCAATTAGAGAGTGCATGTTGATAATGTGATCAGTTTTTAACAACTAGGGCCCCGGTGCCCTCTACACTCGTCACTCATTACTTCATTAGCTATTCGTCAAGTCAACCATTTCTTCTCCAACCTTCACTTCCCCATTCCCCTCTGAATTTAGTCAAGGGTCGATAATGCAGCCGGACTAGAGAAACCTGCTATAGACCTAAAAAGCACTACAAAACGCTGTCAACTATGAAACATTATAATACAACGGAACGTCCCTTATGCTTGTCAGTGAAATTATCGTGAAATCACACAACAATGTTGTAAATATACCATGTCACGGATCATCTATTTCATGTACATTCAATTTCCAATGCCCTTTTCAATGTCTCATGTTCGATCATCTTAGTGCCAATTAAGAACAATTGAATTTGACGCCGTAGAGGAAGATGAGAAGTGATGATAGTTAAATGAACTGGGACACGCTCTTCTGTGAGATACATCTTCACGTGGAGTGGAATACTACATTCATTTTTACTTTTTCAGGGTTATAAACTCTTGGCTTTACTCTTAACCACACTGATTGCGTGCCTGCATTGTTTATTTACCTACGAAAATTATTATACCATCATGATAAGTACCGGCAATTCAGCAAGGATGTATAAAATCCGAACGTAAAGTACAATCCAACCAGGTTCCCAAAGGAGGCAAGTAAAATATAGTTCGACTTGTTAAACTGACCAAATTTAGGAGGCACATGGCTCAGCCTCACAGGGAGGTACCCCCAAACAGAACAACATGCTAACGCGGTTTGGAATTGAATTTCAGAAACAAAGCAAAAAACAAAGTCGAATTTCAAATGCCGCACCAAAGACAACAACAAACCAGCCCAGGTTAAACAGGATGCTTTATGCTGGGTAGTAGGCCCGGTTAACCGTGATTAGTGGGCATGCTGAGGTTAAACCAAACAGCAAATCAATCTCTATGAAGCACAGCTGTTTGTGTATAGCATTAATACAGACTTAAATAGAATTCCAGGACTTGTGTGGGACTCATAATCATGTAGTGAGACCACAAAAAAGATAAACAAACAGACATTGCTTTGCTCTCAAATCTCAATCCAACAACCTCTAGATTTCAAACATATAAAATGATTGGTCTTCACTAGTCATTTTAGCTAAAATTTGAATTTGATGACAAGACAACACTTTTTTGGTCACTTGAAGCTTTAATTGGAAAAAAGGGAAAAGCAATACAGCAGGGAGGGTAAAACGCAATCAAAAGGAAATACACACTGGAAACTAAAACAGTAAGCTAGGAATGTGAACGCAATTTATAAACAGGAAACACAACACCACTATTTTTCCATACTTCACTAGGTATTACCAAATGTCTGTATTTAGTGAAGGCCCATATGATAGTAAATCATAGACACTCTCATCGTCAGCCCAGAGTAGTCTGATGTAGGCCACAAGTGAAAAGAGGACCCAAAAAACAGGAATACACAAAGCTAGTAGTCCAGTTACAGTCAAGGGCCTACAACCACTATTTTATTGCCCCATGCATTTCAGCATCCTCTAAATATGGCTTAGTTTAGGGCTAAACGCCAGAAACTGCCCATAAAGGTCAGAAGCCAAGGGCTACAAAGCCAGTTGACATGTACAACTGGTACAAATATGCAACGAAGGCTTTGATATCTTTGAACACACAAGAGCAACAAATTTGAAATTTGCTGATCTTGGAGAGGGTGAGAACCTTTGGTGATCTAATTCATGACTTAATTGACATTCTATTTGGACAGCTCGCTCAACCAACTCCTCCCAAACCAGTTCCAATCAGCTCACAATTGTGCTGTTAGGATGGTTTTAATACCATCCTACTTACGCACTGAGACAAACAAGAATTTACTTACGCACTGAAACAAACAAGAATTGACGGTATGGCTACGGATAGTAGAGCTTACATATATTTTAGCATATCTTTACTTCTTGCATAGTTCTGTCAATAAAATGCTCAAGACTTTGATAAGTCCACTCTATCTATTTCTAGCAAACTTCGCCCAGCAACCGAAAAGTGTGCAGCACGAATGGACACAACACATGTCTATACTTAGATCCCAAGAGACTTAAAATTATGAAACAACTTGAAAAAATTTGACAGAGGAATACAAACTTAAATTATATGTATAAAAAATATATGTTAAAGACCAAACTTAAATTATATGTATAAAAAATATATGTTAAAGACCCTATGCCCTCTTTCCTCACCCAACTCAATTACTGCTAACTTCACACATTGTAAACGGGAATGTCTTGCATTAACCTACAATTTCATGTGTTCATTTCGTTTCCTAAAGGTTTCATAAGCATAAGAAATATAAGCCTCAACTTTACCTGGAATTGCTAAGAACCAACGCACATTACGGAATCCCCCTATCATGGTAAATCTCACATAAAGTTCCCTTTTCTCTGATTTCAACTCGTTTAGTAACCAACTTAAAATCATAGACAACCAACAATCTTTCCAGCCCATAATGAGAGCATTTTCAACACCACAGTCTATACGAATACGAGGAACCCATGTAAACCATATCTTCCAACACAATCAAGTCTCCAGAAAACCTAAATGAAGCCGAGAGTTGCACAATTCACATAGAACACCATGCCAATTGGCCCAATTGAATTATTAAAAACTAACCTAAAAATTGAAAATCAAGGTTCATTTCTGCATTTGCTAACCAAAAATCTCATGGCATATATAAAGAAGCCTTAAGAAGATCACACTCACAGGGTAAGGGCTTCGTCCGGCAATCACTGTTGGTCGCCGAAGAGACGGCGGAGCCTGGAGGCGAAGAGACCCGTGGGCTCCATAGAGGCTTCATGGAGAAGGTCTCTCTTGATGTTGCTCATTCGGTTGTCTAGGGTTTCCTTCTCCTCCTTCAGAGCCGCCGTGTCCTCCTCAAGATCGTGGAGGCGGTACTTCTGGCCCAGCGATCTCATACTTAGAAGCAGAATCCCGGTCATTGCGAAGAACTGGATGAAGCTGTCCTTGCGCTTCACGGCGTTCGCCCAAAACCCTAACGGTTTTCGGACGCCGGCGGCTGAGCTCGGCGGTGCTGGTGAGGCCATCACTTCCCTACTTTGCTACTCAAACGAGACTCCGACGAGAGTGAAATATTGGTGGAGACTGGACAACTTATGCCCACTATAAATCACGTGATTAGCACGTGATACGTTATTTTGTTATCATCTATATGCTCAACTCTCTAAGTCTATCAGCAGTGCATAAGTGTTGTCATTTATATGATGTTATATGTTCGATAAGCTTATTGCGGTGATAGTTGTCAATTTGTTCACCATGGACTGTGTAAAGCCCCCAAGTCGACCACAGTAAATTTTATTCAGCAAAGTATATTGCGGAAAGAATACTTTTTGTAATTTTACAAAAAATTGTAGTACAATACTTCTAGTATCTATACTGACAAAACTAGAAACAAAATACTCAGGATACATAATTTAACTCAGGATAGAATGAAACGCAGAATTACTGTTACATCAAACCACAACAAGTGGTTTCTGGAAAGGCAATTCATCTTTCTGGTCTACACTATGGAACAGGAGGAAGATGAAGTTCCGTTATCTTGTTGCTCTTCGTCATTCGTCTTAACAGTCACAAAGAGCATTCAACTATTTAAATTGGTTTCTAATTGTCCATGCGACTGGCAATATCCAATTATATTACCTGCAGGTTATATATCAGAAGTCCAAAGTTCCACATTGTTTGCTCTCAATACTTTTTGTTCCATTACTTTGTTTCATATCCTTCTTCTGATTGTTATTAACTCCTCGATTCCGACCAATTCCTAGCTTTGGCAAGCCCTTATTCAGGCCCTCAAGCAAAACACAAGCCTTACACCATTTCTGTACAATAAACAAAGATATATGATCAGAATCTCGAACCTGTGGTAGCAACAAAGGTTGGTTCACTGGTTCATTCACTAAAATAGTCAAGTCCTCCAGGATGTTATTTTACTTACTAAAATTCTGAATATCGGTGAGAGAAGGATTGGGTTATGGGTATGACAAACCTATAAGATGAGACGAGGAGTGGCAATAAATAGTGAATGAGTGGGCTTACTAAAAGATATTGATAGCAGAGCAAATGAATACATTTATAATTCCAGATTTCGGAACAATTCAATCTTGCTTAGCCAGTCTTCTCTACCGTAAAACATAGTAAATTGAGAATCTAACATGAAAGAAGTACCAAAGTTACCTGGCTTGAAATGTAACCACAGCGTTCACATGTCCCCTGTTCTGGCATTTTTGTAGAAGTAGATATTCTGAAATTCTCCCCTGATTTGATTATGTCAAGTATGGCCTTAGGTCTTCAGCAGAGAAATGCCCAGTCAAATGTATAGTTATGTCAACACAAGTATATTCTGTGAGAACTATACTGCATAGTGCATACAATAGAAGTAACAATTAGGGTCAAGCTACCTGATTCTTTCCAAATCTTTGATGAACTCACGCGCAAAACCACGATAAGCATTTGGTGAATAAATGCCTGCAATTTTAACAAGCACACCTTGAAGTAAAAATAAACACATACAACATAGGGCAAAAGAGGCAATAGAGGGTAGAAATATAACAACAATGAAAGAGCATAGAGAATAAATTACTTACATTCAGTGGAGAAGTAATCCAGCCTCTTGAAGTATGCATACGTGCAAATTGAGTTAAGGTTTCACAGATTCCAACTCACAATAAGATGAATACCAGTTATGAAAGAAAGAAAAGTATCACGTTATTCAGCAGAAAGGATATATAACAATCTCCTTCTCATAGGTGTATTTAAAAGGTTTGCATCTTGGAATTGGTCCATCCTCACCAGTGACAATTGAAGTACATCTACCCAATCTACAAAATAAGGAGCCGTTCAGTTCACCCCACAAGCAGATCAAGGAGAAAAAAAGAAAAAAAAATGAAGGAAAATCTACTTTCAACAATGCATTACCTTGCAATATCACCACGTAATATGTTCAATAGAACTGTTTCAGCTATATCATCGGCATTATGTCCAGTAGCAAGCTTGTCTACTTTCAACAATGCAGCACCACGATCAAGGGCCTTAAAATATCAAGAAATATATCCACTTAGAGTTTAGATACATGTACACGAGATTGCAACAACATAAACCAGCTAAGTTTCTAATTCAGCCATTACCTGACGACGAAAAACACCACAAAACGTGCAATTATTCTTGAGACCAATCATCTTCACAATTTCATCCATCGTCCACCCATACAAATCTTTGTACGACACAATCTTTAAAGGCAAGCCATACTGAATAGAAATTCAGAACAGGAATCAGTTACCACTTACCACAAAAGTGAAAATATAACGCGGTGAACATAGAAGTACACAGGCGAAATTCACTTGACTTTACCTGCATTTCATTTCTTTTGACGGTTTCAAGTGAATCGTCCCTGTAGCCTGTAATGCCCTCATCCACAGACAACAGGAAGAGATCCAACCCATAATTGTGCCGCTTATTCAATTCAGATAGTACATAGGCAAGAACTGTGGAATCTGATAGTTTCAAATGGCACAAAACACAATAATCAGAACAAAAAAAATGAGCTACAGTAAACTTGTAAACTCAAATCAGCACAATAAGGTCAGCTTAGTAACTATACCTTTTCCACCGGATGCACCAATGGCAATGCGCTCACCGGGCTTAAACAACTGATTATCATTAATCACCTGATGAATCTCCTCCTCAAACACCTCATAGAAACACTCCCTGCAAATCTTCACACCAGTAATTTCAGTTACAAAAACAAAGAGAACACAAATAGGGTTTACGAGTAAACTGGGGCGAAAGGAATCACCTGTTCTAGGGTTTTGGGCCTCTTGAGAGCAGCTCTTTTCTGATTACAGATGCAGCAGAGGCGCGGCCCAGACTTCTTGGGCTTGCCGGCGGCCGAGTCTTCCATGAAAAGAGATGGAACTTGCTCAAAGTTCAGGAGCTGCGAAACAGAGGAAATCAAAGATAGAGAGAAAGAAGGGAGATAGACAAACCCGCTACCCCGCGACGCCGACTTTATCCATTTTGTGTGGTAAAACTATATTACTTCTACAGTAAATTATTTTAACCACCAGATCCTACTGTCGACTTTAATAGAAATTTGCTCACCTATTTGTTCGAGAAAAAGTAATCGACTCATAAGTCATAACACACTACGAAGTATGAAGAACTCCGAACTCGGTTTGGATTTTGGTCGGTTTTTTTCTTGCAGTTCCAAACTTAGTTTAGTTAACGGATTAAAGAATCGCAATTAAGTTCAGATATGGGCCTCGTTTTCGGCAAAAATGAACACGACTAAAATGCAGGAAGTTTCAGAAATGGCTGCTCAAGGCTTAATTTCTGACAAGGAAGAAAAGTTCCTGATAATCTATAATACAAGACCAAATTAACGCCCAAAGCCTAATTTTGTACATTGCTGCTTATCAGCCTGTGAAATAATTTCAAGTAACATTATGTGAAACACAATCAAACAACGTTTGGGAAACTTGTAATCGCCAACTATGGGAAACCAATCACCCCTATCTTTAGCAGCAGCATCTGCACTTGTTGTATTAGCAATTGTCCTGCCGCGATGCCCCCTCAAGTCTTTTACGTATATCTCTCCGTAAGATCTCAGCGTATTCCTGAATAAGTGGAAAAGAGAACTCAATTATTTAAGACATGTTCATGGTAAACCCTCAATACTAGCACAAGTGCAAGTTTCAAAGAAAAGAATACACACACTGGAGAGACCCTCATCCCTGCACAACTCATCCACAAGTTCTTGACTGCTTCCTCTGCCAGATATCTGAACTGAATTTTCAACTACAGTTTGAAAAACATCTTCCGGTGCATTCAGCTGCTCTATCCTTTGAACCACTTGTTGGAGGTCAATCTAGACGGCATGAAGAAAACACATGATTACACAATAAATTACAACAGGAATCAGTATTGTTCAATACAGAGACAAATCAACACCCAACCTAGACCAAGTGATTATAGGCCAAGCAAAGAAACTCTCTTATATAGACTTCACTAAATTAAGATAACTATAACTACTGAAGGAAAGTTGATGCTGAACCAACCTCATTATCATCCCTGTTAAGACTCCTCTCGTTGAACAGTGAATGAGATTCAGTTCCCAGGACAGGGAGTGGCTGAGCGGGAGAAGATCCTGCCCCTAGGGCGCGAGATACAATGGGCATCATCTGTTGGAACATCCTCGACATATCAATTCCACCACCTTGGCCTCCCCCAAGCCCAGCAAATAAGTTCCCAAAATCTTGGGTGTCAACCTGTTCAGTAATTTGACTGACAGCATTCATCAACCGTGGACTCTGTGTGAAGTTCTGCAACATATTCCTCAGTGCATCAGGAGAACCAACCCCAGTTTGCTCCGAAACACCTGTCAACAGACCATTTAAGGCAGGACTCTGCAGGACCTGAGACATTACACTTCCCATATCAACTTGTCCACCAGGACCTTGCACTCCCAATGATCTACCATCTCTAACCTGCCCAACGTTGGGGGCTGCTTGTCTTGCTGGCATATCACTTGTTCTCAACCTACTTCCAGCAGTACTACGAGTTGCAAGAGACTGCAAAAGTTGTTGGCCACTTGTTACCTGCTGATTCTGATTTGAGGAAGAGCTAGTTGTTCCGCCATCACTTTTCTTCTGAGAAGTCTTCTTCTGATTGGATAAAACAAAGGGACTGTTATATTTGTTTGAATGTGAAGGGGCTCAAAACAGAAAACATGTAACACTAGATCCGCTTAGTAGCATCTAACCAAAACTATAAGAGGTGGAAAGGCCAGGAACATCATACATTTTGAAGCATGGCTTTATATTCTCAATCACACCTGAAGCTCATAAGCGACCAAACTAGGCAACACTAATGAATACATTATACTTGGTGCCATGGACAAAGCATAATACTTGGCCCTAAGACATATATACTTGCTCCGACCATACCATGTATAAAAGTCAGAGCATCCAACTTAAATGAGTTAAAGCTAAATCAATGGTTTATAAATTTATATTATTCGAGGCAAAATCCATTCGTCAAAGGGGTGAAGTAACGCAAGACATTATCCAACATTATCATTTACCATGTAAAACTTGAAATTCCTAATTTAGGATTCCACATTATCCAACATCCTGTGTGATATGGCCAGGTTAGGCAACTATAGAAACTGCTGAAATATAAGTCCAACTGTCCAAATAGTCAACTTGCAACAAAACCAGTGAATGCTGGAAGAAAACATGCATACTACAGAATCATCTTACCTTACGTTCCAACATCCCTAGTCCTAATCCAAGTGGAACAGCTTTTGCACCCTCGGTTATATCCTGTTTTGCAGTACTTTGCAAAGCATTTCCTTTGTCATCTTCAGATGGCATTGGATTTTGTCCACTTGAAAGAGAATCTCTGGCTTGGAATTTTGAATCATCTCCTAAGGGAGGTACACTTCCTGAAGCCTGATAATTATTAACTCGTCAAAATATGACTGGGCCTAGGATCACCCATATGTGTAAAGTCAACAGAACAGCATAAAAAAGATTGATATACATATGTACAGATATACCTTCTGAACTTCACTGTCGGATGTGCAACCAGGTTGAGATGCATTAGGTTGCTGACTGCTGTTGACATCTGAATTACTGAGCTGCTCATTCCCTGTATTATTACGTGATCCAATTCCAGCAAATGAATTTTGAAGATTCGGCACTGCTTGACCTGATTGTAGGGCAAACAAGCTAGTCAGACTACTCTAGTATTATACATCCACTGGTATCTGAAGTAAAAACAATTTGCTACCTGTTTGAACCACATCATTTCCTTGGGTATTACCAACGACATTCCTTATCTGTGAACTAAGATCAGCAATCATGGATGAAAGAGATGAGTCTGAAGGCGGCCGTGGAACAGATACACCTGAACCAGGCTGTGAAGCACTAGAAACTGCAATACCAGTTTGAGATGATGGGATAGTAGTAGCAATGACACTTCTCACTGGCAGCACACGTGCTGCACCTGAATCTCTAGGCCCAGGTCCATTACGATGTTCTGCCTGCATCCCTTCCCCATTACTTCCCCTAGCCCCAAGTGCAGAGAGTGAGGTACCTGATGATACAGAACGTTACAGTGATACACAAAATGGTACAGACGCAAATTACTCATGAAGTTTGCTTACCAGCATGTATATGAATATTTACATTCCTTGGAGCACTACCAATGCCAACAGGACCGAAGTTCATAGGATTCGACAGGGGTAGAGAAGCACTGAAAGGGGAGCTTGTTTGATAAGGAATAGGCTGCAAAACAATAGAGATTAATACGCTTGGATGACATCTAAGCAGCTTAACCTTTTCAAAGTCAAATTACCTAAAGCTCAAAGACGGCATAAGCTGACAAGAAGTACAAATTGCAGGGTTAAATTGACCGAAGTAGTTGAAATAGATTTAATTATCACACATCTTACTATAAACCTCCATTACATTTCATATATTTTTATTGAGATGTTTCACTTATGTAAAGAAAATGAATGCCTTCTATAGGAATCAACTAACCTGCACCATAATGGGATTAGGCCCTGACGGGGATATATAAACTGCTGGCCCAGCATTCACAACTGCTTCTCCCTGTACGTCATTAGCCACGACTGGTAAATGACTATATTATTCACCTACATAAACCGAGTCACTGAAATACAAAAAGAACTTACAGGAGATTGTCCCATGCGGAGTGTCCAAATTGTCCGGCCCAGCTCAAGTAGAAGAGCGCCTAGATGTTGCATAGCAAGCCCTACTTGAACAGATTCAGTCTGAATTTGGCTCCTTGCAGCAGGATCAGCAGATGCTCCCTCTTGTTCCAAGCGCCCTGCAATGTGCTACAAGTTGTAGCAAATGACAATCACATAATCAATTGAGTCATACCCTAAAAAACTTATGTTATATGTGCATATCCTTACTTTAATATTTATTAAAGAGGACATTCACAATAAAAATTCAGTAGTGGAAAATGCAAGAGTAAAAGTCATCCAAGTAATTACAGAAAGTGCAGAAGCAGCATGACTGCTGAGAAGTTGTTCTGCATTACGAAGAACAATGCCCAAGGCTTCGGGCGTGGGCAACCCCTGAGCATTGGAAGGTAAGTTCACCCTTGGTAGGTCTCCTGGGTTTGTTGCTGATATATTTTGTTGGTAGCCTATATAGAGCATAAAACATTAAGAAGTTAGCAGGTGCCATATATTTCTACAAAACAACAACAGAAGTTTTGGTTTACCTCCATCTTGTGATAATGCCCGCTCCATGCGGTTCATAAACACAGAGAGTGTGTTCAAAGCATCTGGAATTGGCTGAACAGAAGACAAAAGATGATGAACACTCATAATCAAAAGCATGCCAAAATCAAGTGTGCCAAAAGACATTTAATAATACCGTAATTAGTGAAGGGAGGGGAGATGCTCCAGCAGAAAAGGGAGTTTGCAGAAATTGAGGCAAAGTTTGAAATGGCTGAGAAGGAAATGCCTGTCCAGACTGTGCATTATTTCCTCCCCGATTCTGACTAGTTGCATTACCATGCAACCCTTCTGTTTCATTTCCTTGAGGAGACTGACCAGGATTATTAGGCTGTGGGGAGAAAAACTACATAAATCCTTTTATTCACATGTTGGTTTGGCAAGATTACAGCAGAGTCACAGACTAATTAAAACTCAAGGAGCAGGGCCTAGATTCTTTATAACTTATGTAAACTATATTGTGCAGACTGAGAACTTGCAAACAATGCACAATCCTATTACACATGTACGGTTGTAAACTTTTCATTGAGAAAAGTGTATTGCTCACCGTAGAAGTATGTATGTTGCTGGTAACATTAGTTGCACCTTGGTTGCCAATTCCAATAGAATTCAAAACTGCGCCAATAACCTACAAAAGAGAAAAACAGAGCATTATTTGCTTCTGAAAATACTACAACAAGAAAACTGCTAACAGTTTATTTAGAGTCAATCACTTCTACAATGCAAGAAGAAAACACTAACCCGACTAAGGTCTGGGGCCATGCCTTCACCTTGATCTCCAACATTGAAAGTCCCAAGAACTACACTGTGTGAAATCTGCCCCACACGACCACGAGGAGCTCCACTACCCTCATTTCCTGTGAATTTGATCAACTGTACACTAAGCTTATCTAATCTCATGGAAAGACTCTGATTTTGACCAAATAAAAGATATAAAAATCCAACAACAAAAAACACACACAAAATTTTTTCTTACTTACCAGTATTAGCTTGAGGCTCAGCAGAGCTAGTACCAGATGGAGTTTGTGGCTGGGATGGCTGCCTCACAACTAAGTGCAATGTATGCCCGTTTTCCAAATCTTAGAATTGTAAAGGATCATACACTGAAACTGATAAACATATATGCAAGATGTGTACGACAAATTCAACTTCTGGACCAACATACGTAAACACACACAACAGAATCCCCAGTAAACAAAAAAAATGTGATTTTGAGCCAAACAATGAGATTACCAGCATTCACACATGTTCATGAATACCTAAAGGGGTTTGAAGATAGAATAATAATAAATAAATGTCAAGGAGGTTTTCTGTGTAAATATTTATATTGGAATTACACAAAAAGTAGCCAACTTCTTATCCATGGCTTTTGCCTCTCTGATTAAGGAAAAATGTTACTTCTAAATGTTCTTTTCTTCACAAAACAGATTTGAAAGTTGAAAAAAAAATAAAAAATAAAAAATTGAACACACACGTGCACATTCACACCAGATACTTATAACGGATTTATATGTACTGAGCAAGTGAGCATAGTCATTGATAATAATCATATATTTTTTATTAGAGGATAATGATAAATGGAAAAATCATATCATGTCATAAATCTCATGTACAGTTAACTACGTGATTAACTATATATAATATATATATAATATATCAAACAAAAGATCAACATTTGAAACAGTAGGATACGATACTCAGAAAGGGGATGATCATCCTTTAGCACCTTTCCCCTGAAAATCAACCGCTGCTGACCAACTGGGACACCCGTTTGATTAGCTATTTTTTCTTTGAACAAGGACACTAGTATCTGAAACCAATTATTAATAGCACAAATACATTAGAGACATATCTGAAGATCCCATAATGCAGTCATGTAGCTTCTAGAAGCTATTTTGACTGCTTGTATTGCAGAATATGAAGTGAATACTTCAGAAACAACGATGCAAACGGAAGACTGAAGCTCACATTTTTATCCACTTGAAAACTATATATCTGTGACTCTAAAGTCTTGACATTGATCTCAACAGTTGAATCAGAAGTTTCCTCGGAAATGTTGCTGGGACCAGAGCCTTCATTTGAGTACTGATTTGCCATGCTAGTGAAGAGCAATGAATGTCTGTAAACAAAGGGTGTAATGAATCAATACTGTTATCATTAAACGAAATATTACAGAAGACTAGGAGAACAATAAGCTTTAAAAACAAAATATATAGAACCAGTTGTCTAATTGTAAATTAAAGAGATCACAAATAGCAGCAAAACGTCTGCTCCTTGATTACATTTGATAAAGGAAAGCAATCTATTATATCGGACGTAACGCATATGGCATTAAATGTGCTGACAAGGCATCGATTCATTAGATATATAAACAATAGGAACGATGTAACGTTCCCTGATAACTTCCATTTCTGTACACAATTAAAGAGTTTAACTCCTAACTCAAAGATTCTGTCAATGAATTTATTTCGCTAGCCTCCAAGGTATGCCCGGTGTCGAAAAAGGCTAAGAAGGTATGTTAAAATCAAAACAGCAACAAAATTGCACCTGAAATGACTACAAAATGATCTTATCCCAATTCTGATAGCGGCACATAACAGCAGATACCTTCTCTTAATAACTTCAAAACAAAATCTAATTTGCCAATTTTACAATGTGTTAAAAACAACATCCAATTTGATAAGTTAACATCATAAATCATACATGTCCATAGCGAAATTGAATCATACAATGCGAAATGGAATCATTGGTGAGGCTATATTCAGCTGAATCCTGAACAAAAATTTCAAATTGGCTAATGAAAAAACCCAGATTTCTAGGGTTTTCTAGCCAAACCCTATAAGACTCCATTCGATTTCATTGACTTGAACTTGAGATGACCAATTCACGAAAATTGGCATCAAATTGCTACATCGGAATGAAAATTCCACAAAGCTATGAATTCATATACTCACAATGAAAATAAGAAATTCCGAATTCCAGAAAGCGATGGTGGACGAATCAAAGCAAATCGACTTACCGGAAAATCAAAGGCGGCGTCTCCGGTGAAGGCTAAATATGCCGTATCTGCGATTCCGAATTTCGCTGTATCTGCGCGCCGAGAAATATAAACTGCGGGGACGATGACTAAAATACGTAGTGGTCTACAATCCAATGCCTAAAATTTAGAAAACCCCAAATTGCGAGCTTCGGGAAATTTCGGGAAACTTCGGGTCGCTGTAAAGCAGATGCGCTTTGTAAAATCTTGTGTTAGTACTTAGTAGTAGTCCAGTCTAATTCTTTTCTCAAGGTCTACAAAATTTTGGTTTTTGTTCCAAGAAATAAACATTTTTTTCTAAAATGATAAAATGGGTAAATTACAAATAAATACTGAAATTTTGAAACTTATTTTAATTAAATGTTTTATTTATAAATTATTTTAAATAAATACCCGAAGTTTCAAGCTCATTTCAACTAAATACTCATCTATAAATTATTTCAAATAAATACACGAGTTATACAAAATCATACAAAAGTTTCAACTTCATTAAACATCTCGTTAAAACAATTGTTAACTTGTCTATGAGGGACTTTGACTTATTGACTGGACTTGTTATAGAGGGAATTTTAGGTAACACAAACTTATTCTCGATCAATGTCTTTTATAACACTAAATTTTCAACTTTTTCCTTCAACATTTAAACTTACGAAAGTATTACATTGCAAACTGCAAAATGGAAATCAACTTAATTGTATGTAAAAAAAAATTTATATGTAGCTAATTTGTTTTGGCAACATAATAACTGAGATTTTTGTACAATTTTTTTTTTACATACAAGTAAGTTGATTTTCATTTTGCACTTTGCTATGTAGTACTTTCGTTTAAGCTTAAATGTTGAGGGAAATAGCTGAAAGTTTAGAGTTATAGGAGACATTGAACATGAATAAGTTTGTGTTGCCTAAAATACTCTTGATGACGGGTCCAGTCAATAAGTCGAACACTCTTCATAAACAAGTTAACAGTTGTTTTAAAGAGTTGAGTTAAAACTTTTATAGAATTTTGTATAGCTCATGTATTTATTTGAAATAATTTATAGATAGAGTATTTAATTGAAATGAGTTTCAAAATTTAGGTATTTATTTGTACTTTACCCTAAAAAAATATTTATCAATTTTTCGACTATATATGTCATTGGGCTTCATCATTTTGTTTGCCGTCGAGCCATTACCTCTGTGGATGAAAATGCTTGATAAAAATTAGAAAGTTAAAAGTCAGATAATAAGATATAAAAAAATTAGAATATCCATCTTGATTTATGTTAGATTTAACTATTTCATCCATATCCTCACATGGAAATTGAAATGATTACTAAATATGAAAATTAACTTCGACTCAATTTTACTTACGGATACATGCAATCAACCTCCTTTATAATTTATTTACCTATAATCTTTCTCCTCTCTCTCTCAATTTTGAATCACGAGTACTGTTGACATACTGCACTGGGATTACACCGTAACGGCGTAACAAGTACCTTTCGAGATTTGGTCTTATGTATGGTATATGGACATACATCCCATTAAATCCAGCTAGTGGCATAATGTAAACATGTTAGGTGTAAGTGGGCGGACGCTGCATGATTATCATCGTAGTTAGGACTTGGGAGGACCCTAATTCAAAATTTATAGAGTATTAGTTCACTCGGCCACTGTTTGTTTATCCAAAAAAAGCTGGATTAACGTAAATAGCTAAACATGATACATAAGTGACATGACGGGCTTGACCCGGTCTTGGGCAACTCTCACGGATCTGAGTTTAGGCATCATATAGAGACAGGGCCCACTTTACTCCTAGTACGAAAAAAGTAGAGACAAACTTCTGGGCGTCGTTTGCCCTGGTGACTTATCAATTATCATCAACTCCGGTGGGAGACGGAAGCCAAGAAAAGTCCAAGCACAAAGTTCAACAATGACGCCACCCCCAGATGACGACTTAACAACTTTTAATCAAAATCCAAATTGTGGCAGGTTAAATTTCTCCATCTCTTATTCTTCAAGAAATCCCAGCAACCAAAGTCTCAGCTGCTCACATCAATATCTCTGTGTTTTTGTTATCACAGTTCAAACCAAATAGATAGTCATTCAAGCTCTCAGAGTGTCTTTGTGGAAGCCATGGCTGAGAAGGTTTCCTGTGGGAGCAGAGGGAAGCCTATTCGATGCAGAGGTACGTACGTGGGTTCTTTTTGCTCACTTTGAATTCTTATGAATACTCTGAAACTGATATGTTGCTTATATGAACTGTAGCTGCTGTGAGTCGGAAGCCGGGTGAGCCGCTAGTGATCGAAGAGATCATAGTGGCACCGCCGATGCCTTATGAAGTGCGCATTCGAATTATTTATACTTCTCTGTGCCACAGTGATCTTATCTTCTGGAAAATGAAGGTTATTTCTTTATCACGCCTCATAATATATACTACTGTTTAGACCAATTAACAAGCGATTGATTTTTATCTATGTTGTTTGCATTTGTGGTGATAGGACTTCCCTGGAATTTTCCCTAGAATTCTCGGTCACGAAGCTATCGGGTGCGCTCCAACACTCTGTCAGTCTAGTTCATATATTGAAACCAAATTAGACCACGTTGTTAGTTTAATCACTGACATTAGCACCTTATTAGTTCGATCACTGACATTAGCATCTTTTGTCATCAAAATGCCCTGATCGAATTACACATACGGATTAAGGATCACACATATGTGGGAAGCTTGCATAAAACTACATATTTTGGTCATGGAGTTGAAATGCTTGTCGACTGATGATTATACCTTGTAGGGTTGTGGAGAGTGTAGGGGAGGATGTCAATGAGATCAATGAAGGAGATACTGTCATACCAACATTCATGGCAGACTGTGGAGAATGTAGAGATTGCAAATCAACAAAGAGCAACTTGTGTTCTAAACTACCCTTCAAAGTCTCACCTTTTATGCCAAGATATGAGACTAGCAGATTCACAGACCTCAACGACGAGGCTCTATACCATTTCCTTTCCGTGTCAAGTTTTAGTGAGTATACAGTGGTAGACATAGCCCATGTTACAAAAATTGCTTCTGGAATACCTCTAACCAAGGCTGCAGGCCTTCTGGGATGTGGAGTATCAACAGGTATACTTGAAAACCTGTATTGTTTTCTGGTACATTTCTTGTTTTGATTTGATGATTTGCAATTTATTTTTCAATGTGCTTACTACTCCATCCTTTGGGGCTTGTGAATCTACATTGCCATATCTAACCAAAAGTTAGAATACATTAATCACAAATCTGGTTTTAGGGGTTGGTGCTGCATGGAGAACAGCAAATGTAGAGCCAGGATCAACTGTGGCAATATTCGGACTTGGTTCAATTGGATTAGCTGTATGCCTTTGGAACCTTAGTTTAGATGTTTCATACTTCTTTTCCTCCTGCAGATTTTTAATTGTGAGAATGCTCGCTCACAGCCTTGCTAATTATCCAGGTTGCAGAGGGAGCAAGACTTTGTGGAGCTACAAGAATTATCGGCGTGGATGTGAACGAAGACAAATTTGAAGTTGGTACGTGGATCTTATCAGAAGTATCTGATTTTAGTTTAGGCCGTGAAGAGCTTTGTATTCATGCCAATGTATGGTAGCGAACTAGAGATGCCCTTCGTCACTGGATTAGTATGCCATCTGATTGTAATATGTTTGTTTCATTTCGCAATGAATTAAATGATAACATTGCTTTCTTGTCGACACAGGAAAACAATTTGGACTCACTGACTTCGTCAACGCTGCAAATTCTGAGAATAAATCTGCGAGAGAGGTCTTTCTATAGAACTATGCACCTTGTTCTTGGATGATTCATTATGTACTAGTGTATTCTTATGCACAATAGTTATTTTCTGGGAACGGATATCCTTTTTGTGGCAGGTGATAATTGAGATGACTGACGGGGGTGCAGATTATTGCTTTGAATGTGTAGGGATGGCATCAGTGGTGCAAGAAGCTTATGCGTGTTGCCGCAAGGTCTCTCTCTCTCTCTCTTATATATGTATCGACAGTATCGTACAGCTTGTCTGCTCATGATTCTGTAGATTTTTCCAGTTATCGGAGTTATAGTTCATGTAATCTGTGGCCAACCAAGGCGTCTAAACAATACACATAATTTCTTTCAGGGTTGGGGAAAAACAATCGTGTTAGGAGTGGACAGGCCAGGGTCACAAGTGAGCATTCCTGCAAGTGATATCCTAACTACTGGAAAATCCTTGATGGGAGTCTTATTTGGAGGACTGAAACCCAAATCGGATATTCCTATACTCCTCAATCGCTACATCAACAAGGTGATTTAACAGTAACTGTTTGTTTTAATTGTGTTTCCCTAAATGGATGCTTTGCTAACATGTTAGATTTTCCTCCCATTAGGAACTACAATTGGATGAGTTTGTTACACATGAAGTGATGTTTGAAGACATCAACAAAGCATTTGATTTACTCACTGAAGGGAAATGTTTGAGATGTGTAATCTGTATGAATGATCAGTGAGTTACTTTCCATTAGTTACAGCCTCTCCTTTCACATATAAGAATTCACTGTTAAATAAGGAACTACCATCTAGAGTGGGAGCAGCAAGCAGTTTCCGTTAATAAGTCCTTGTTCCCCCATGTTCCATTTATCAAGCTATACTCGATTTGTTCCCCCATGTTCCATTTATCAAGCTATACTCATCGAGTATGTTACGTATGTGTACATTGCAATATATTGCGAATTAGTATTTGTAATAGCTGCGCGATATTACTGTTTTACAATATGTAAACGTATTTTAAAAGTGGTTAGATATAATGATTTTTTAGTTTATGTATTATATAAGTGTAGATTTTTTTAGTTCTACGTAAGTGTAGATTTTTTACTACACAAAAAGTAATGTCTGTGTATTACAGATCATATGAATTTGGGCACCGTCCTCTGGCATCATTACAGTATTAAAAACCGGCCCATATGCCTGTCTAGTTCTCAAGTCTCGCCCAGAGCCTACCTAGACATAGTTCTCCCCCGCCTAAACCTGCCTAGTTCCCAAATCCCATGGTACGTATAAAATGAAGTGAAGACAAAAGCCTGCCAATTCCGCTTGGCGACTTATCCGTGCGGTCGGAGATGAAAGCCAAAGTGAGTCGAACACAAAGCTAAACTTGAACCATGCCGCCAACCGCACATGAGGATTCATTTTCTCCAACCTACCGACTCCTATTAACAAATTCCATCCCTGATTCTGCAGATATTATACTCCAAACCCAAGCAAATAGCGAGTCGTTCACACTCTTAGAGAATCAAAGACAGCCTCTTTGTGGCAGCCATGGCTGAGAAAGTGTCCGGTGGAAGCAGAGGGAAGTCAATCCGATGTAGAGGTAAGTTTTGTTTATATTGTTGACTAGTCTGAAACTGATATATAGCTTATCTGATTGTTATGTTATCTGAACTATAGCTGCGGTGTGTCGGAGGCCAAATGAGCCTCTAGTGATCGAAGAGATCATAGTGGCACCGCCGATGCCTCATGAAGTACGAATTCGAATTATTTATACTTCTGTTTGCCACAGTGATCTCTTGTTCTGGAAGATTAAGGTTATCTTTAGCACACCGGTGATAGTACTATTGTTTAGACTAATTAACAAGCTGTTGATACTTATTTTAGTTGTTTGGTTTTGATGTTGTAGGACTTTGCTGCTGCAATGTTCCCTAGAATTCTCGGTCATGAAGCTATCGGGTGAGCTCTCCAACACTCTTGTCACTTCATTCATCTGTTAGTTTAAGTACCGACATTGGCATTTTTTGTCTTCAAAATGAACTGTTAATAAGAGAAAGATTCATCTTTTGCTCAATGGCTTAATGCACTAAATTATACAGAATACGGATCACATATATTTGATAACGTTTCATATAACAACATAATTTGGTCATGGAGTTGATATGCTTTTCGATCAATGTTTATGCCTTGTAGGGTTGTGGAGAGTGTTGGGGAGGATGTGGATGAGGTAAGTGAAGGAGATACCGTCATCCCAGCATTCTTGGCACAGTGTGGAGAATGTAGAGATTGCAAATCACCGAAGAGCAACTTATGTTCAAAACTACCCTTCAAGTCCTCACATACCGCACCTTTTATGCCAAGATATCAGACAAGCAGATTCACAGACCTCAACGGCCAGGCTATATACCATTTCCTGTCTGTCTCTAGTTTTAGTGAGTATACAGTGGTAGACACAGCCCATGTTACAAAGATTGATTCTGGAATACCTCTAACCAAGGCTGCAGGCCTTCTGGGGTGTGGAGTATCAACAGGTACACCTGAAATCTGTATTGTTTTCTGGTACTTGTTTTGATGTGAGGGTTCGCATACTTCATATTTCAACTGTATATTTCTTGTTCTGGGATCCACAAGCTACATAGTCATATGACTCATAAATACCAAAAGTTTTAAAACAATCTGGTTTTAGGTTTTGGTGCTGCATGTAGAACAGCAAATGTAGAGCCAGGATCAACTGTCGCTATATTCGGGCTCGGTTCAGTTGGATTAGCTGTATGCATGCGCAATCTTAATCTATATGTTGCATACTTCTTTCCTCCTGCAGATTTTTAATTTTGAGAATGCTCACAGCCATGCTAAATGATCCAGGTTGCAGAAGGAGCAAGACTTTGTGGAGCTTCAAGAATTATAGGCGTGGATGTGAACGAAGACAAATTTGAAGTTGGTATGTGGATCTTATCAGAAGTATCTGATTTTAGTCCCTTTTGGCAGCAAATAGCTTTTAAGTCATACCAATGTACAGTAGAGATGATCTTCGTCATAGGAGGAGTATGTCATCTGATTCTGCCATGTTGTTTCATTTCGCAAGGAATTTGGATGATAAAAACATTTTCCTATTGACACAGGGAAAAAGTTTGGACTCACTGATTTCTTCAATGCTGCAAATTCTGAGAATAAATCTGCGAGTCAGGTCTTTCTATAGAACTATGCACCTTGTTTGTGGATAATTTATTATGTGTTTGTGTATTCTTATGCACAGTTGTGTTTTAGATTAATAGTTCATTTCTGGAAACGGATATACTTTTTGTGGCAGGCGATTATCGAGATGACTGATGGGGGTGCAGATTATTGCTTTGAATGTGTAGGGATGGCATCAGTGGTGCAAGAAGCTTATGCTTGTTGCCGCAAGGTCTCTCTGTCTCTCTCTCCCTCTCTCTTTCTGTGTGTGTGTGTTTTTGTGTGTGTGTGTACTGTTTGGCAACAGGCGTGAGCGATATACAGAATATTTTTCAGGGTTGGGGAAAAACAATCGTGTTAGGAGTGGACAAGCCAGGATCACAGGTGAGCATTGCCTCACGTGATATCCTTAATAATGGCAAATCCCTCATTGGAGTCATATTTGGAGGACTTAAACCCAAATCGGATATTCCTATTCTCCTAAATCGCTACATCAACAAGGTGATTTGACAGTAACTGTGTGTTTTAATTGCTTTTTGAACTTACACCTAGATGAACAAGGTGTTTTAATTGCTTTTTGATTAACTTACACCTGGATGCCCTGGTAAAATTTGAGCTTTTCATTGCATCAGGAACTACAGCTAGATGAGTTTGTGACACATGAAGTGACATTTGAAGACATCAACAAAGCTTTTGATTTACTCATTGAAGGGAAATGTCTGCGATGTGTAATCTGTATGAATGATCAGTGAGTTACTTCCATTAGTAAAAGCCTCTCCTTTCACATGCTAGATTTCAATAAGGAACTACCATCTACAGAACTGAAGTTGCAGTTTGATATCACCAAGAGAAATACTGCATAACTAAGTCATTGTTGCCCCAAGTTCCATTTCCTTGGATCTGATGCTAAATTCATCGAACTGAGTTTTTCTAAAATGTTGAGAATACATTGTGAATTAGTATCTGTATGACTTACTATTACAGTGTGGTTCGTCTCATCATATATCCCATTGCGACTCGTCTCATCATATATCCCATTGTGACTTACAACTTAACTTAGCCGCAACCACGGCATTGTGGTATTTCAGCAATCTCAGTCTCGTAGAACACAAATTATGCTAGCAGAACGCATTTCCTGAAAGAAGAACCGTATTTTCTGTCTGACAGATTGGATTTCCTCTTTCACAATTGGCATTTCCTGCATGGTATAACGCATTTTACTTTCTGACATAACTCATTTCTTGAATGGCAGAATAGATTTCTTGAGTGGCAAAAAAGATATCATGTATGATATAACGTATTTCCTGAATGGCCAAACAAATTTCTTGTTTCGCAAATGACATTTCTTGAACGGCATGCCGGATTTTCTTACCTTGCAAAAACACATTTCTTGTCTTGGATAATGGATTTTCTGAATGACAAGCGGGAAATCAGTTCCCCCATAACACATTTCGTGAATAGCGTAACACATTTCCTTTCTAGCAAAACGCATTTTCTGAATGACATCTTATATGGCATAACGTATTTCCTATGTGGTAGAACGCATTTCCTACATGAAAAAATCAAATTTCATATTTTATTTATCTTTTTTTTTAATTAATAACTTTACAAATAAAATAAGACAAAATTTCAATCATCCAATGTATGTTTAAACAAAAACAAACCATCCCATAAAAAAACGTAGTCTTTCTTCACATGTTTTGCATGTATAAAATATATTTTTATATTAGAAAATAAAATAAAAGTAAATTGTGCCAGAAAACAATTATTAAGAAATAAAATAAGATTGTGGGGATTTATATTTTATTTATCTTTTTTTTTAATTGATAACTTTACAAATAAAAATAAGATAAAATTTCAATCATCCAATATATGCTTAGACAAAAACAAACCATCCCATAAAAAAACGTAGTCCTTCTTCACATGTTTTGCATGTATAAAATATATTTTTATATTAGAAAATAAAATAAAAGTAAATAGGGCCAGAAAACAATTATTAAGAAATAAAATAAGATTGTGGGGATTTTTTTTTTAAGTTTTATTGATAAAAGTAAATTTTATAATTATCTCAGCTTTTGAATTTAATTAGTTCTAATTCTTTTTTTAATGTTTCATGCTTATTCTAGTATTTTTTTTTTTTGTTTGGCGCCTTTATCAATATAAAAGGCCAAAGCCAACACGGCGACCGACACAAATAGTCGGAGAGACCTGTACTCTGAGAAAAACAGAGAACGACTGTCAGTTTATGGCCGCCATGGATGTGAGCCTGTCAACTGGCAACAGAGGAAAGCCTATTCGATGCAGAGGTTCTTACTCTCTTGTTTTGCTTTCATTGAGAATATAGTCTGAAACTGATTTAACCTTATGTATCTGATAATGCTCATATGAAACTGTAGCTGCGGTGTCTCGCAAGCCAGGTGAGCCACTAGTTATAGAAGAGATCATAGTTGCGCCCCCAATGCCTCATGAAGTTCGCGTTCGGATTGTCTATACTTCTCTCTGTCACAGTGATATCACTTTCTGGAAAATGAAGGTTATTTCTTTAAGCACCACAAACTCATATTTGATGCTGCTTATTCAAATAATTAACAATCTGCTTTGATAGGACTTTCCTGGAGTTTTCCCAAGAATTCTCGGTCATGAAGCTATTGGGTGAGCTGCGACACTTTCCGACCCTGTCTTCATCTTTCAATAATATCAAATTAGACCATATTCAGGTGTTGAAGACCATTGAAAAGGATCCATATTAGGTTATGAAATGATATGTATTTATTGTATGCTAGTAAAGTATGGGCATTGAGGATCTATGGTCATTGGTTATGCCATGTAGGGTTGTGGAGAGTGTTGGGGAGGAAGTGACTGAAGTGGCCGAAGGAGATACTGTTATCCCAACATTTCTTTCGGATTGTGGAGATTGTGTAGATTGCAGATCAACAAAGAGCAATCTTTGTTCAAAGCTGCCCTTCCAGATCACACCCTTTATGCCAAGACATGAGACAAGCAGATTCACAGACCTCAATGGGGAGGTTATACACCATTTTTTATCTGTGTCTAGTTTTAGCCAGTATACAGTGGTGGACATAGCCCATCTCACAAAGATTGACTCTTCAATACCTATAACCAAGGCTGCAGGCCTTCTAGGTTGTGGAGTATCAACAGGTAGACTTGAAATTCCTTGTACTCTTTTGGTATTCCTCTTGTGCTAAAAAACTCAAGTCATTTTTGGCTTGTGATATCTCACTAACATTTAACTAATCTGGTTTTAGGGGTTGGTGCTGCTTGGAGAACAGCAAATGTGGAACCAGGATCAACTGTGGCTATATTTGGGCTTGGTTCAATTGGATTAGCTGTATGCATCTGCTGAACTTGGTCTACATATATCACTTTACTTCTTTTCCTCCTCATAAACTAGTACATTATACCATGCTTGAATTATTCAGGTGGCAGAGGGTGCAAGACTGTGTGGAGCTACAAGAATTATCGGGGTGGATGTTAACGAAGCAAAATTTGAAATTGGTAATCAGATCTTTCTGGAAGACTTGATTTTACATTAGGCAGTGATGAGCTTTGTATTGTCTGCTGAATCAGATCATTTTATAATTTGTAATGTTTCCCTTCACACGGATTTGGAAAATAATTTCGTGCTGTTTCTCATTGACACAGGAAAGAAGTTTGGAGTCACTGACTTCATCAACCCTGCAACTTGTGAGAATAAATCTGTGACGGAGGTCTTTCTCATAAACTAAGCAGAAGCTTTCTCGAGTCTTCATTATTTGCTTTTATATTCTATGAACTCTTTTTCTTGACATTAATTTTCATTTGTGCTAATGAATATGTTTCTGGTGGCACACTTGTTCTTTTTCACATGTAATGCAGGTGATGATTGAAATGACTGAGGGGGGTGCAGATTATTGCTTTGAATGTGTTGGAATTGCATCACTGGTCCAACAAGCTTATGCTTGCTGCCGGAAGGTCTTTCTCATATAGACACATGCGCTTGTTCACTTTAAATAGTGTCATCATGCCTTATCCGCTTATCATAACTTTTAAATCTTCAAGGATGTGATCTCTTATCATACAGATCCAGCGAGTCTAGTTTCTGTAGGTTTCCTTGTGTATCTTAGATTTCATAGCTTGTGAACGTGTTAAACTTGCATCAGGATGAGATTAGGCAGCAATGCAGCTCTAGTTTCATTGCATTAAACTATTTATTAAGCATCTTTCTTTTTAACTTCAGGGTTGGGGAAAAGCAATCGTATTAGGTGGGGACCAGCCAGGGTCACAATTGATCCTTCCCTCATGGGATGTGCTTCACAGGGGTAAAACCCTCATGGGATCCTTCTTTGGAGGACTCAAACCTAAGTCGGATATCCCTGTGCTTCTCAATCGCTACATCAACAAGGTGAATTAGCAGTTAAATGACTGTTTTTATAGCTTTTACCAAAATTATACTTTATGTCATTTTGAGAGTTTAGCTTTCATTCTATCAGGAACTACAACTCGACGAATTTGTGACACATGAGGTGGCATTTGAAGACATCAATAAAGCTTTTGATTTACTCATTGAAGGGAAATGTCTCCGGTGTGTAATCTGTATGAACACAGTAAGCTAGCTAACCCATTCTACTTTTTACATGCAAGATTTCAAAAATAAAAAGGAACTACCATCTAATAAGCACATGAATACGAGATTATATGTTGAAAAGTGAAGGTTCTGCTGGTTCATCTTATTTTGTATTAGAGGATACGAAGCAATTACTAAATGGATATTTATGCCACTGCAAACCCACTAGATGCACCAGTGAAGTAGCTGATGGGGGAGTCCTTAGACTTCCTTGATGAACCAAAATGTCTTAGCCTGTACACCCCCAAATTTGCATCCTTAGGTATATCCCATTCTATGGCTGCTGTGCTGTATAACCCACTGTCATCTCTACTCCACTTGAAAACCACGGAGAAATCATCATCATCGTAAACTGGAATCCAGTTATTCCCTTGAAGCATCTCTACCACTACATATGTTCCTTCTGTCAACATGTCATGATTTGGGTTTGCACGCCAAAATGTGGCATTTGGTCTGTTCAAATCTCCCTTTCTGAATGAACCGTATTTTGGTATAATGATATCTTGCTTCATATCTCCAAACTTTGTATGTGGTGGAGGCGAATCTCCAAAAGGTCCAAGTACTGTTTTGATTAGTACAGAGGAAAGATCTGGTGGCGAGGGACCTTTAGAAATTACCTTTTCTCCCTTTGCCATTGCTTTGGCTAATTTCTCAAATTCTTTGATGTAGGGATTGTAGGCTGATAATGTATGAGGACCATAGAGAGTGGAAGCAGCCTGATGATTAGACAATATATGAAGAATCCAGTAAGAAAGTTAAGTTGGTACTCACTCAGGTTCCATTTACGTGAATCTCATGCCAAACTCATGAAAGAAATTTGTTCTTCTTTATATATGTTAAGTATGTACCTCATATCTCTGTTGTGTGTATTCTTCGAAAGTTGCTATATATTGGGAATAAGTATTTGTAAGGCCTGCTATTACTATATGGGTGTTTTCATCAAATTCACCCTTGCTGTTGGTTATCAATGTCTCCTTTATTGCATCCCTTAGCCGCCTCCCAGCCATTGTGGTGAGTTCTGCAAGTCAAAACATTATAGTACTGCTGTTACACATGCTTTGTGAAAACAATGATGCACATGCTGCTATCCGCACAAGTACTATAAACTAGCAAAGAGCTCTTCTGTCTGTAAAGATGCTAATGTGAATTTTTAAAAGAGTGTCCACCTCCTGGGACAGAAAGAATGATGAGTTTCCCCAATCTGAGCATTTGTATAGGGACAATTGCAGGCTGCAGTTGCATCATAAAGTCGAAACATCAGAAATACTTATCTGTATTCTAGTACAAGTTAAGTTAAAACAGAAACTATAAGTCTTGCAGATATATCTTTGCAGAAGGTTATGTGAGAGCTAGTAAAAGTCAGTCTTACCGCCCATGCGTAAGGTTTAAACATTTCACCGGTGGAAAGCAGAACATGCTTGGGTTCTTGGCAGTCCATTTGATATTGGCTAGGTTTTTGCAGTCCATCCCTAAGCTTTATATATTTCTCAGGGATCTGTGAATAAACCCATAGTAAGTACCAAGTACTATAAAGCAAGCAGAGACGATCACTGATATGTTTGAAGACTAAAATCCAAAATTTGTGGCCTAAAAAGTGCTGACCTCTGTATCACCTTGTTGAAACCCAAACACACCAGGTCCATCTGTAGTCCCAGCAGCAAAAGCAGCACCAACTGCTGCTGGACATGTTTTCACCTTCTTGTTCCCTTCCAGTTCAACCTCAATATCAGTAAAGTCTAGGTACATGTGGCGGTAATCAATAGCTCCGGTTAATTTTTCTGATGCCGATGTAAATAGATCAGCTGCCTTCTTAAACTGTCTTTCCCCTATGATCTTGGTGCTTAGTATTTCATCAGGATACTTGTTACACAACACAAAGTCCACAGAGCCACAGATAAGCTGCTTATTAAGAACAGTGTTGTTATTCATCTTTTCACTTTCTTGTGGTGCAAGCCATTTGATCTAAGAAAGGTCATGTTAAGGTACTCTAAACACTAATTTACCCAGGTCCACGGCCGAGGCAAAGTAGGTCATTCCCATCACATGAGGAGTGCATGAAATCACAAGGTCTTCCGGTATCAGTGCAGAATGCTCCGAGCACATTTGGAGTCACATCTCCAACATTAGATTGGCAAAAAGCTCCCACAAACTGTGACCCGTCGTTCTTCCTCACCTTAAGAGTCTTGGCTGCTCGTTTTCTTGCAGCGCTGCCCTCCTGTTGCTTTGATTGTCTTTGCCTTCTTTACTAACTCACCAATATCTATAACAAACAAAGGTCAGTACATGTCGTTGATCGACTTAGGTAACGACTACTGTTGCCAGAGTATTTAGATGAGCTTGAATTGCCTACTTGGTGTGCTGGAGGAATTGAAGGGTGCTCTGATTGGAGTCGTAGCGAACTGGTCCTCAAAGAACCTTGCAGCTGCACCTTTGTTGTCTCCACTGATGAGCTTGTTGTCTTTGCTCATGGAGGTACTGTGAGTTGCAAACCAGCTGAATGCTCCAATGCTCTTCTGGCTGGCACCATCCACAAACTTCAAAAGAGTCATCAGGGTATCAACGTTGGCAGGATACTTTGCTCTCTCCTCTGCCGGGTTTAGCAGATAAGCGCTTGGACTCCTGTTTATTACGGCATTGATCACATCCCCTATAAAATATCACTAAGGTGATCAAATAGCTAGCGAAGTAGGTTTTCTAGTAAGTAAGTCAAACTTTGTGTGAGGCAGCTAGGTTGATTACCGTGGTTGATGAAAATATAACCAGGCTTGAGGTTATGATGAGCCTGAACAATGCTCTGCACAATTGCTTTGACAATGACATCGAATGATTCTTGGATGAATCTAAGTGTTGATATAGAGTAAAGCATATACTGCAAATAACCTCCAGGGGTCCTGCATGGGTGTGAATGCCACTAATTACCACATTTTCTTCGGTATATAAATCGCCAAACCTTTCAAAACGAAGAACAGGAGTATTTTTAACTACTAATTAACATGTACCACTAATCGAAAATGATCCTTAACAAATTAAATAGATTTACCTTGATTTGAGTTTCTCGAGCACTTTAATATTAACGAGTTGTGAACCCATCCCTGCATCAAGATTAACAAAAGCAAACCTTGGACCTCGGGAGCTCTCGGCCACAATGAAAGTCCTTGCCCTTAGCCGGAAATGTACACCCGCAGTAGTTTGACCCATGTTGGCATAACCCATCATGACTACCCCGGCTGCCGGTCCAGTCATGTCATAGCTTCCAACTCCGATCAAGTGCTCGCCATTATCATCAATAGTAGAAGCATTACGCACTGAAGCAACAACAATAATTGATAAGAGTGTTATTGGGTGAGGAAATTTGCTTATGATCTTCATCTTTGAGTTCAATTCTATCAATACCATCAAGTTGAAGTTGAGTTGTATATATATAAACCTTTATATATATATATATATATATATATATATATATATATATATATATATATATATATATATATATAGACAAACTACTGGTCACTCCTCCAACTTTCACTGACTCGACAGTTTAGTCCTTAAGGTTTCAATTTCAACAGATCACTCCTCCAACTTTCACTGACTCGACAGTTTAGTCCTTAAGGTTTCAATTTCAACAGATCACTCCTCCAACTTTCACTAATTCGACAGTTTAGTCCTTAAGGTTTCAATTGAAACTTTCATAATTGAAGTTGTAGGAGGAGTGATATGTTGAAATTGAAGTTGTAGGAGGAGTGATCTGTTGAAATTGAAACCTTAAGGAATAAACTGTCAAGTTAGTGAAAGTTGGAGTTAGTGATCTGTTGAAATTGAAACCTTAAGGACTAAACTGTCGAGTCAGTGAAAGTTGAAGGAGTGACCAGTATTTTGTTCTATATATATATATATATATGTATATATATATATATATAGCTTTGTATTAGTTAATTGATTCTTGATAATTCTTTGGCGTGTAAGTAGATCATTTCTCGCAGATAGTATGACTTCCATCGCTTGTTCAACCCAAGACAAGGGGCGCCAAATGGATTTGAGTTGGCACAAGAGAGAAGAGCCTCTCTTTCTTTGGTTGCTCCGAATGCAAGAAAGATTGATGTTAGTATATGCCTTGAACTAGTCGTCTGGTGGCGTTGACAGAGGCGGGATCCAATATATGTTTGTTTTGAATAATTAATAACTTTACAAATAAAAATAAGACAAAATTTCAATCATCCGATATATGTTTAGACAAAAACAAACCATCTGGAATCAAAGAGCTTCAACATGGTTGCAAAGGATTTTCATCTCGAGGCATGTATCCCTTACAAAAAGTTCCTGTTGACTTACGATTATTTCTTGAAGGAGACGGAGGAGGGGAGGTTGGTGTATGTTCCGGGCTTATACGTTTATGATACTGAGCTGGACATATATCTCCCTAGACCAGTACAAGGCCTCCCCACCGATGATGAGGTCCTTCCCAGTGCCTTTGAAGAGCCAGGTGGTATAGTATACTTGGTCCAAATAGGAACCCACCAGGGTTCTCCCAAGTTGGCATTTGTTTGGCATTCCTATCCATATCCATCTCATACCCCCGGGAGTCGGCTTCACTTCTGCAAATTTGTAGTCCATCTACAGGAGAGCCTTGATGGTAGTCACCCCAATTTTGTGGCTCAGATCCTGTCCAATGGGATCTATCAGCTTGGTGACGACGACAGAGGTGTGATGGATTGCACAGCAGGAGTAAGGTAATTCCCTTGCACACCAATTTCTATATTCATTCCATAAACTTGTTGTTAGTTTATATAATTATATCTAGCTAGCTTAATTTGTTGTTTTTGTTATTTTTGTTTTTGTTTTTACCACTAGTAATCTGCGATTCCAACTGAAATTATCAAATCGATGTTTATTCTTAGGAACCCCATTGCTTAGATTAGTACCTCGAGATACCCCTGTAGTAGTCTCCGTTTGGCGTCTGCTCTTGTTTTAATGATTTTCTTAAATATTTTGTTTATGTTTTAAGGATGACCAATGGAAGAGCCAACAAAGCAGCAACAAGTTTGGGCAATGACAAGAATGTTTCTGTGGCTTGGAAGGTGAGTGGTAGAGTGTCTTATCATTTACACATCTTTAAATTATGGTCTCTGCATAGATCAAATCTACGATGAATGGTTTTGTAGAAACTAATGGTACTTGTTAACATTTTAACATGGGGTTTGTGAGTTATAATCTGATTAGTTTTTGGTCAATGTGTTCATCTTACATGTTATCCGAACGAGCAGTATATGTTCAGAACTACAGAATATGTTGTAGTAAATGAATTGATGTAATTTGACGTTAGACTTGTCGATATAGTTAAGCTTGTTGATAGCAAATTGACTAGGGTTTTTTTTTTATAGCTGAAGATGTTATATAGTAGTATAATGATTGTAGAAGTCATTATGTTACCGAGTAAACTAGATAGCCTCTCTAGGTTTTATTTATTAACCATGTTTGTTTATTTTCCTTATAATTTACGAACAGGGATTGACAGTCGAGGAGAACGACAGAACAAAGAGGAGGAAGAGCCAGCAGGAAGTAGCTTGATTTGGACATGATGGATCAGCTTTCAAACAAGCAGAAGACTCAGTTGTGAATTTCAAGTAATTAGTAGAATAATAAACTAGTTTGAAACTAGTGCGAAACTAGTGCCTATGATTTTCTGGATCTTGGTTTCACAGATCCTCTGGATAATATATATAAAAATTGGATGACTAAGTTGGGAAGTTGCCCAATATTAGTGTAGGCTGGATCTCCTTACCTCTGGATAATATGTCTTTTGTTTTGTGCAGGCTGGATCAATTTCACTGCAGATTAGGTATACCGCACCTGAGCCGAGTATGTATCATGTTCTCAAAGTAGCAATTGGTGGTAGTATGCATGGTAAGGAGATCCCTCTGATATGAAGGCATGCGCGGTAAGGCATCATGGGTTGGGGACTCGATGTCAGTTGGATCAGCTAAAGAAAGCTACCAGGAACCCTTTTTTGTTACATGCTGTAGGGAGGTCCACCAACTAGAAATATATGTTCATCAATGTTGTGAAGTGAGTTTTAGCCTTGAATGACTACTGCATGAAGACATATGTACGAGACATGGTGATGCTAGTAGCTTGGATAGCATGTTTTGTATAATAGAATCTTTTCGGTTGCATAAAGCTTGTAGCATAGAATCTTGACTTCGAATAAACTCATTTGGCTAGAGATTAATAACAATTTTTTACTTTGAGAAAGGCTTGGAAGTGGACTTGAATTGATATCAGGTTGTTTTACTTTGAGCTTGAGCTATTTGAAAAACTGCAGGTGACATTTTGGTTACTGCAGTGAAAACTTAGGCACTATTTTAGTTTGGCTTTTGACATCAGGCTACACACAAATGAGGTCGTGGTTGTTGCTATTTGAATCTTTGGCATAGTCTGCTTGAGTTATGGCTTGCACTAGGGATTTTGATTATAAACATATCTGACTATGAAATGGAACTTGTGTATTGGGTTACTGAGGTGAAAGTTTGAACTCTGTGGCATATGGCATCATGCTTATTTAGGTGCAAAAATGAAGTTTTGATTACTGTAATGAGAGTTTTGGCTGTGGCATAATCTGCTATGAGTTTTATAATAAGAATTTTGTAAATTATAGCGAAGGCTATTGCTGTGACTTATTTCGGTCAGGGAAATGGAACGAAATGACTACATATTCATAGACTTCATTCTGGGAATGTAGTAAAGCATGAATGAATCGAGTCTTCACTTTGGCATGAATATATGTAAATGATCTTGATCACGAGTAAAACATTCACCCTGCAGCCCCCAAGTTTATTAGCATGAACACAGATGTGGATTTAAGCATACTTGAATGTAGTTCAAAAGTGTACAGAATTCTTAAATGTACATCACAAGAATTGCAAGCCCTCATCAAGCTTGTTTACATGGCTTGACTTGATACTGTAAAGTTAGAGTTAAGGAGAGCATCTCCTAAATCACAAATAGCATGAGCAATAGGCTTGTCTGTATCTTCTTCATTTCGAGAGACCATCTACACAAATTACTGAAGCACAAGTGGTGACAGAAAAGGTTACAAATTGGGGAAACACTTGCACCAAGAAAAGAAAACTTTTCGACATCAGGCTTGTTTCTGCCTAAACCCGGGGGTCTAGTAGATACAGGTGAATCCTCAGTGATCTCCTGCCAACCTGCTCACTAAGGGGAATACCGGGCGGGTCGGTCTTCTCCTCTCCGATGCCTAAGTCAGTATATTGGAATGTATATAACTTAAGCACGTATGTAAGCGGTGAGTGAGATCAGTTACCTATTTATGGTGGATGTTGGGGCCCATATATAGGTGGTTGGGGGTGAGGGCTGGCCTCACCCTTCGATGTGGGACTGGTTCCCTTCTGTTTGTACATTCTGGTGCCCTCTTTGGCAGGCAGGCGCCCCCAGTCCCAGGATCCCTGGAGGTAGGATAGAGTGCTGGGCCCCGAGGCCTGGTGCTGGTGATCCGATCCTGGGTCTTGGGCCGGGCCCTGGTGCGCTTGCTGCGGGTATGCGGGCCTGCTGTAGCCTCTCTGCGGCTACTGTCAACAAGTCCCCCAAGTTCCCGGTCAAGTGCAATCTTGAATGGGGACTTAGATCTGTCTTGCTCTTGGGCTGCTGACCCGCAGGGTTACCAACCTATCGGTGCCCAGTCCCCCAAGTCCGCGTTAAAGATTGGGCGTGACCGAGGTGGGTATCTGGATCTTGAACGGGCGTTTTACCATATTGGTGCGGGGCGGAGTTCAAGGGGGCTCGACGGGCGTCCTGCCATATCGAAACGAGTTCCGGATGAGCTTGCAGACTGGACCTCGCCCGGGCGTCCTGCCATATCGGTGCGAGGCGGAGTTCAAGGGGGCTCGACGGGCGTCCTGCCATATCGAAACGAGTCCCGGATGAGCTTGCAGACTAGACCTCGCCCGGGCGTCCTGCCATATCGGTGCGAGGCGGAGTTCAAGGGGGCTCCACGGGCGTCCTGCCATATCGAAACAAGTCCCGGATGAACTTGCAGACTGGACTTCGCCCGGGCGTCCTGCCATATCGGTGCGAGGCGGAGTTCAAGGGGGCTCAACGGGCGTCCTGCCATATCGAAACGAGTCCCGGATGAACTTGCAGACTAGTCTTCGGGAAGGCCTGTTGGTGCGTGGAATAAGCCAACATGTACCCCGGAGAGTGTTATGGCCGTACTGAGGCATCGTTTAACACTTGCTAGTTCTTCTCAGCTTTTGTTGGTTAAGCGTTGAGGTAATGTGCAGGTTTGTTAGCCTGCGGAGAGACTTGTTCTGTGTTAGAGAAACAATCTGCCCGGTGGAGTGGCGTTGAGATAACGAGTTTCGCCATGTATCCCCAAAGGTATCACAGTTCAGTGTGATGCAGGGTTTTTATCCTGCTGGACAAGAGTACATGGGTTAGATGTAAGCTCGCCCGGGTTTATAAAGCCCATGCGTTTAGAAGCCTTGAGTTGTTGCTGGCTCGTCCCTGCCCGTAGGCGGAGGGAAGTGACATCCGGTAGAATGTTTTTGGAGTTGGTTGAATGTCACATGCCCGGTGGAATGCCATAATGCTGGGCGGATCTCGACCGGGCGTTCTGCCATATCGGGATGAGTCCTCCAGTGAAATGGCATGCAGCCGGTTGAATGATGATAACCGCGACGTGCCATGGTGTCGGGTTGATTTGAAGGTTGACCTTCTTGTGAAGCGAGGGGAGGGGACGCCTTATTGCGTGCTCCTTTCTTACTAACTGTCGCTTGTGAGTGGGACAGGTGGCTGACATGCAATGAAAGGGGGAGCCCATCAATCCCATCAGTTATGATGGTATGAGATCCTTTATCGATGCAGCGGCACGTGTCGGCAGGGGGCGGGCTGAGATGGAGGGGATCGACGGCTGGGGTTGCCTGACCTTTCTTGTTGCCCTATTTATCGTCTCATCTGCTCTCTTCCTGCCGCACTTGTGCTTACCCTTTGCCTTCTGCTCTCCTCTCCCACCTTTCGACATAACTGAATTATTTTGTTTAGAGGATTAATGGCGTCTGGGAGATCTGCGCATTATGCCGGTGCAGGCCGCGGGCCCAGAAGGCATGAGCTGCGGGATGGTGATAGGACGATTTTCTGTGATGAAGCAATCAGAAGCATGGATGAGAGAGAGGTTAGAGAGTTTCGGGCGAAGTGGGACATCGACTCTTCTTTTAAGCTTCGAGGCCTACATCCCGGGGAACTGGCTTGTAACCCGGAACCGGGTTGGGTAGCCGTTTTCGACGATCAGTTCCGCCACGGACTATCGCTGCCGCTGCCGGGATTTATCCAATATATGCTGAGCTCACTGAATCTTTCCCCAGCCCAGCTTCCGAGCAATCAGTGGAGGCAGTTGCTTGGGCTCGGGTGCCTGTTCAGTTTGAGTTATATGGACTGGCCCACGGTTAATGAGTTTCGGGCGCTGTTCAAGATTTCCTACTGCAGGAAAACCCAGTGCAGTGGTTGTGTGAATTTTGCCACGCGGGAGCATGGTGCTGCCATTACGCATCTGCCGACTACGGTTTCGGATGTCTGGAGGAGGTCGGTGGTGCTGGCCGGTGGTAAGTGGCAGCGTACCTGGAGGGGCCATCAGGTGCCCGGGGCATATCAACCGATCGGGGACCAGTCGTATCAGTTGGAGAACTTGGAGAAATAACGGTTATTCCGGTTGTTCTATGGCTGGGACCATGATGACCGGAGCTCCTACAATTTTACTCGGTGGAATGTGCTGGAGATATGCGGGATGGGGAGAAAACCTGCTAATGCCCCTCGGCCCGTGCTTAAAGTTGACGAGACTATTGAGCCGGATGACGAGCTTATAGCCTCGAGGTTGATAGAGAAAGGGGATGCGGCCGCAAAAATCGTTATTAACGTGGCTACCCGGAGGCGCAGGGAGCATGAAAGGCCGGTGCCGCTAGTGTTCCCGGATGCTCATTATGGGAGGCGACCGGGCGGTGGGAATAACTCCCCACTCCGTATTCGGGAAGTGCGGCCAGAGGGACTACCGGGGCCAGAACCTGTGGCGCGACAGATGGCAGTACGGACCTCGCGGGAGAGGGAATCTGCGGATTTGTCCGAGCACCGTCGAAGCAGTCATGGTGAAGGTCCAGCAAAAAGAGCGAGGATATTTGATGCCGGGGCGTCAAGCTCGGCCGGGCCAATGGAGCGGGCAGTAGTTCCGACTGTGGAGGTGGGTGGTCGAAGGATTCAGGAGCCGGAATCCGTTCGCAGTTCCGGTGGTGGATTTGGTAGGTTCGTGGCTGCTACCATCGAAACCTTGGGGCTCGACCGGGAGGGGTCCGGGACTGAACAACCGGGCGAGAGCACGGCGGAGCCCGTGGGGCTAGCTCTACGGGTAAGTGTTTTCTGTGCTTCCTCTTCCCTGGGGTGATATGAGCTAACGTTCCTTTGTTTCTTTTGGCAGCTGGCTCATAGGTTTTATGCCGCAGGGCCCAGAATGGAGGATGATGCCGTCCTGGAGAGGCGGGTGGAGGAGCTGGGTGTGAAGGTGGATGTGGCGGAAGCCAAGCTTGCGGAGGAAAGGGAGGAAGTCGGTCGGCTGAGCGCGGAGCTCATGCGGGAGAGAGAGGAAGCCCGCCGACAGCTTGCCGCCCGGGATGGGAGGATTGTCGAACTGGAGGCGAGGGTTTTGGAGCTGCAGGCCCAGGTGACAACGGTCGCTCGGGGAAGGAAGAGGCTGGCGGAATCCGATCTTGCCGAAGTGGCCGATAAGGCAATCGACGAGTTCCAGGAGTCGGCGGAGTTTGAGGAGATGCTGGAGAAGGCTCGTACGGAGGGCATAAGTGATGCCTATCTGGAGTGGAGGGAGAAAGGATGGCTCGACGCTGAGCGGATGGAGGCTGATATAGCCCTGATCGTGATGAGGGAGCAAGAGCAGGAGCTAAAAGGTGGCGGGCCAGGGGTTGGGGGCTCCGGAGGTGCTAGCTAGCTTTTTGCCTTGTACACACATCTTGTAATTGGTGTAGTTTTTTTTTTCTTTAATGCCATAACCGCACATTGCAATACTGATGCCAATTACACTTTTGTCCTTTTATGACCGCTACTACTTAGGGTAGAACCGTAGGTGCTGGATATGCCATGGCCGGGTGGAATAGACGCCCTCGGTGTCTATAATGTGGAATGTTGCCGGGCCCACGGCCGCGGTGATCTGGTAGGGTCCTTCCCATGTTGGCTCCAAGGCCAATGGTTTTTTCTGGACTTTCTTCATGACCCAGTCCCCGACTTGTAGCTTTCTCTCCCGGACCCTTCTATCATAGTACCGGGAGACCCGCTGCTTGTAGGTTTGGTTTCGCATATGCGCCCGGTCGCGCCGCTCCTCAATGAGGTCCAGGTTGAGCAGTAAGCCGTCAGCGTTTGTTTCGGCGTCGTAATTCTCAACCCTGCCGCTGGGTATATCGGTCTCTACGGGGAGTACCGCTTCACTCCCGAATGCTAAGCAGAACGGGGTCTCTCCTGTTGCCTTTGTTGCCATTGTCCGGATGGCCCATAGTACCGCGGGGAGTTCCTCGGCCCAGCATCCCTTCTTGGCATCCTGTTTCTTCTTGAGAAGAGTTTTAATAATTTTATTGACCGCTTCTGCCTGGCCGTTGGTCTGCGGGTGTGCCACTGAGGTGAACAACATCCGGGTCCCCATAGAGGATGTGTACTGGATAAGATCAGCATTGTTGAATTGCGTCCCATTATCCGTTGTTGACAGTAGCCGCAGAGGGGCTACAGCAAGCCCACAGACCCGCAGCAAGTGCACCAGGGCCCGGCCCAGGACCCAGGATCGGATCACCAGCACCAGGCCTCGGGGCCCAGCACTCTATCCTGCCTCCAGGGATCCTGGGACCAGGGGCGCCTGCCTGCCAAAGAGGACACCAGAATGTCCAAACAGAAGGGAACCAGTCCCACATCGAAAGGTGAGGCCAGCCCTCACCCCCAACCACCTATATATGGGCCCCAACTACCACCATAAATAGGTAACTGATCTCACTCACCGCTTACATACGTGCTTAAGTTATATACATTCCAACTATACTAACTTAGGCATCGGAGAGGAGAAGACCGGCCCGCCCGGTATTCCCCTTAGTGAGCAGGTTAGCAGGAGATCACTGAGGATTCACCTGTATCTACTAGACCCCCGGGTTTAGGCAGAAACAATTGGCGCCGTCTGTGGGAAGCCTGAACAAGAAGCCGTGTAAGCACCACCGCTGAAAGAGATTGTAGGAAATGAGTCAAGAAAGAGATACCACCAAGGAGGGGCGTGTTGCAGCTGTGCAAACGCTCACCTCCACCCCGGTCGTCACGCGAGAGCCGCGTGGCGATCAGGGCAGCGATCTGCAGAGAAGCTGTGGAGAACCCTCCGGCGTGATGGAGCCCCTCCACAAGAGCTCACGCGGGAAAGACCCGGCAGGGGACGAAGGCAGTCCAGTGCTTCGTGGCCTATCCCTGACGTTCTCAGATGATCTGAGTGATCAGTCTGAGAGCCAGGACCGAGACCCCACGTACAGCCTCGACCATGACGGCATGGCGGGAGAGGTACGAGCAATGGCCGAGGAGGTCAGCCGTCTCAGAGAGGAGAACGACCGGGACCGAGCCAAGTCCCAGGCCCGATACGAAGAGATGGAGGCGGTGAATGCCGCCCTGGAGAGAGGGCAACAGCGCAGTGACGCCATGGCCGAGGCGCAGGCAGCACCCCCGCCAATCCAACCCCGGCAGCTGGAGGCAGGGCAATCTTCGGGCGCCCGGCCCAGTGATCCTGTGCGAGAGAGGTCGCAAGCTGGCGAAGACCCGCCGAAGAGTACGCCCGCCTCCCATCAGCTGCACGCTTCGTCTGTGGATGAGGCTGATACTCCAACCGCCCGGGCGTTGCAACTGCTAGCCAACACCGTGTCGGACTTAAAGGCCCAGATGGAGGCGAACGAGAGAAGAGCCGCCCGGCCGATGGAGGGCGCCCGGTTCAACGAGCGCATGGGTCCCTTTTCGCATCGAGTCATAGAGTCGGGGAGGTCTGGCAACCAGAAGTCCCTCAAGCTCACCTATTCCGGGTCCGGTTGCCCGTATCAGCACCTGGACAGCTTCCGGTCCCAGACCTGCACCAAGGGCTACTCCGATGCAGTCTGCTGCAACATCTTCCAGGAGACCCTGTCCGGAGAAGCACTTAGTTGGTTCTACGAGCTTCCTGCGAATTCAATCGAGGCGTTCGAGCAATTGGCTGACCGGTTCGTGGGCCGCTTCATCCTCCGAGTCGAGGGAGCACGGACGTCCACCATCCTCTTCAACTGCATCCAGGCCCCCGGGGAGGAGTTGAGGACCTTTGTCAACCGGTGGCAGACGGCCACGGCCGGGGTCCGGAACCTGGACAAGGGCATCGCCGAAATGGCATTCAAGCAGGGGCTTCGAGCTGGGAAGTTTTCCTACGCCGTCCGGGTGGAGCTCCCGCAAGGATATGACGAATTGATGGCCATGGCCATCCGGCATGCCCAGGCCGATCATGAGACCTATGGGATCTGCTGAAAAGGAAGCGGGAGGGGCAGTACGAGGACCGTCCCCGGGAGGAGCACCCCCCGCACAGTCAGGAGAGCAAGCCCAGCCAGCGAACCGAGCACGGGAGTCGTCGGCCCAGCCGGAACAACAACAGCAACAACGGCAAGAGCTGGCCGCAGCGGCAGCAGAGGCCCTTCTCCGACAGGCCCCAGCCCCGTGCCGAGAACAAGCCAGCGCCGTACCGTCAAGAGCGCCCCCTGGCAATCATGCCAGCACCATCCGCCGGTCAAGAGGTCTTCTCCACTCTCACTGCATCCTATGAGGACATTCTACTGGAGAACGGGAACATCATCGCCCCACCGCCCCAGAGAAAGTACCCCAAGGGGAAGCTTACAACGGCGCAGACGGGCAAGTACTGCTCGTACCATGATGAGGCAACTCATCGGACGAATCAGTGCTTCGCCCTCAAGACCGCGGTGCAGGGCCTGATTGATAACGGCCAGCTCCAGCGGTACGTAGGGGAGAGAAGAGCAGACCCCGACCGGGAGAGTGACCCAGCCTGGTAAACCCGCTGAGCACGAGCGGTTAGTTTGGCACATCGCCGGTTCAACCGATTGTAAAGATCAATATATATGCAAACTACTTTTGAGGAAATTCTATTGGCCCCGCAAGCTCAAATATATTCATAGTCAAGTGAAGTTTACAAGTAGGAAACCATTCCGGAGAGTTTTGCAAGCAAGAAAGAAAGCAAGGAAAAGTCCTAGGGAGCCGCGCTTCCAGTGATAGCTTCGTCGTCGACCTCAGCTCCGGCTATGGCTCCGCTAGGCTCGGCACCGTTGGTAGAAGAATCCAAGTGCGAGCGAAGCCCCGCTCCTAGTTGCTCCTCCACCGGCAGCTGCTGGATAACCGGCTCCTCAGGAGCATCTCCTTCGACAGAGGCACCTGGCATCAGGGAAGTGTTCAGCTACCCCTTTGCCGCCCATTCCGTGTACGCATCCGAGATGCCTTCTTCCCGGGCCTTCTCCAGGCAGTCCAGGAACCGGTCGCTCTCCTCGTATTGAAGAACGAACCGGTTGAACTGTTCCGGGTCATCTCCCCCGGCAGCAGTAGCAGCAGTGGCACGCACCTGGAGCTCGTCTATCTTGGCCTCCAGCTCGGCCCTCTCAGCATCGGCCCGCTCCCTCTCCTTCTCCATGCTCCGGTTCTGCTCCTCCAGCCCCCGGGCCTTCTCCTCCATCTTCCTGGTCTTCTCCTCCATCTTCTTGGCCCTCTCCTCCGCCCTGGCCTTCTCCCGATCCGAGCGGGACTTCTCCACCTCCAGAAGCTTCTGAGACTCAGATAAGGCAGTTATCTGCCTCCTCAGCTCCGGGAGCTCCTCGCTCGCTTCCGGTTGGTACAGGCTGTAGAGTAGCTGCAGGACAACAAAGGCAGTTAGTCAAGCAGCAAAGAAAGAAAGCAGGATATAAGCAGTACGGTGGTACCATGCAGTACTTACCCGGAAGATGGATTCCTTGCATTTTGGCCGGTTGCCACCCGCCAGCACCCCATCGACTCCGGGTTTGTCCAGGCCGAAGCTAGCCAGGTCCGCCATCATCTGCCGGACGAGAGCATTGTCCGGGCTTCCCCTCTGCACCTCTGCAGGCGCAGGACTGTTCTGCCGGTCGGCGACAGCTCCCTCCCCAGCATTGGATGGCCCGCTGCTGGTTATCCTGACCCGCTTGGCCAGATTCTCCCGGGACGACCCACCGGTTAGTGTCACCAGCAGGGAGGACGGAACCTCCGGTCCCTTCCGCTTCTCTCCCCGGCCTTCGGGAGAAGCAGAACGTGCGCTTGCACGAGGAACGTGGGCAGCAATCGACAAGGCTGCCGAGCGGTTGGGGATCCTGTTTGCTCCCCCCGGGATCCGCACCGGCCCCCCGGTACTCTTGCCTTTCCCAGGCACGGCCGACGGCGTGGAGCGATGGGTCTTCACCCGCTCCAGAAGGTAGGCGGACTCGTCCACATCCCGGGCCCTGGGCTCCGCATGCAACGTAACCCGCCCGTCCTCCTCCACCGAGGACCGGGCGACGTTCGCACCCTTCTCCGTCAGCTGCCTCAGGAGGTCTTCCCCGTCCATTGCAAGAGTGTTTACGGGCTTGATTACCGCCCGGGTTGACGCACCTGCAGGACGAGCAAAAAGTTAGAAATTGTTGAGCAAAACTAGCACAGGTATCACCGCTAGGGTTTGCTACACACCGGGATCCCTCCCGAGCCCACAGTGTTCCAGCACTTCTCGCCGGATGAAATTGTACGAACTTCGTTCTAAATGATCCCAGCAACCGAGAACAGTCGAGATCCTCTCCTGCTCCAGCTCGGACAGCTTGAACGACTGGTCGCCTATGGGCTGGAAGGCGCTAGGAACCCGGTACCTCCTCCTCTTCACCTGCCAAGCCCCGCCCGCCATCATCACCTTCTTTCTCCAGGTATTGTCTACCCATGAAGGCATAATGGTGATGACCGATTGATTGTTCCGGGAGTTGAAGGACAAGCAGCCTTTGGACCCCGCCTTCCTTGAGTAGGACAACCTATACCTATACAGCGTAGGCATACTCATTCCGGACAGGTCGTATAGGCAGCCTAGACTTAGTAACCGCCTCCATTGGAGCCCGGGAAGCTGCGCGGGCGACGCTGGCAGCGCACTCAGTATATACTGCACGAAGTCGGGCAGCGGTAGCGTCATCCCGTGTCGGAACTGATCCGGATGCACGGCAACCCAACCCTCCTCCGGGTTGCAGGCTGACTCTCCAGGGTTCAGTGGACGAAGTAAAATATCGTCCGGGATACCCCACGTTTCCCGGAACGCGGCAATTTCCGCAGGGGTCATGCTACCCTCCGGTTCGTCACACACCACGGCAGTTCTTCCTCTACCAAGAGTGTAGCTTTCAACGGGAGCACCGACCATGCGCACCCTGTGCGGTATTTCAGCTTCCGAGGAGTCTGACCCAGAAGCTGAGGACGTGGACGAAGCCCCGCTCCCGGAGCGGTCCGTGGCTTCGTGCTCCGGGGCTTCAGAATCAAGCCAGTCCTCCATCCTCTCCACATCATCCACGATAGGACCTCTGGCGGCAGATTCAGAAGCCCCCTCCGAACTCGAAGTGTACATCTTGACCTAGGGGCAGAAAGCAAAACCCTAGCGCTCGTCAGCAACACACTACAACACCACTTCCTACGGCCTCTCCCCAAAAGCTTGTCGCTGACAAGCCCAGTCAGCGACACAGATCCCCCCCCCCCCCCCCCCCCCCCCCCCCCGCGCCGCAAAACAACAAATCAAAAAAGCAAGAAAACACCGGGGCAAAGAACACAACTTACCGATTAGTACGCTCAGCCGAGGACAATCCGCCCTGCCAAAGCAACGAGCAATGGTAAGAAGAGGCTTGGGAGCACTTGAAACAACAGATCTCTCGGGGCAAAGAACTTAGGGTTTCTTCGCCGGACCTCCTCTTTTTCTCTCTTAGTCTCTCCGAGTGCAAGAAGCAAAAGTGGAAAGAAGAGCAGAAGAGACCTATTTATAGAGGGGACCGGTGCCCTAGGCATTTTGAAATCCCTCCAAAAAACGCAATCAGAGCAACTCAAACGCCTGCGAATCCAGGCCCTCCATCTCAAAACCGTTCCCTGATGGCACGTGTCCCAGCATTGGTAAACTGCCCACGCCATCATAACTGACGGGACTGATGGACTTCCTCCTTAGAGCATCTGCACCGGCGAGCAAGATGCCGAGCAAGAGCACGAGCAGCTGGTGGGGCCGGCCAAGGTGCTCGAGCAAGGTGCTCAAACAGCACGCACCGGGGTCGAAAACGGCGAGCAAGATGCCGAGCAGTCAACGAGTCAAACTGCTCGAGCGAAGGCTCGAGCAAAGTTTGCTCCGATGCTTGCTCGAGCAGCTGGTGGGGCCGGGCTCCGTTTTCTTTGGCTTTTCGGACGTTGGAGAGGCACAAAAGCTCGTGGCCGGCACGTTCGAGCACTAGCACGAACCGGAGGTGAAGCCGAGCGCCGCACTCGACGGTGGCCGTGGCTCCCGAGATTTGCCGCACCTCCCACATCCCGAAAATGCGCCTGAGACCGGTCCCAAATGAAAGAGCACTTTGAGCCCATCATTTTGGTGGGTGGCACGTCGGCTGGAGTGACCGGACGGCGGCGAACGGAGGCCGGGAAGTTTCGGGTGGAAAACGGCGGGAAAAATGGGGAAGACGATGAACAGTTCCGTTTTTTAAACGAGCCAATGTCAGGCTGCCACGTGGCAGTCTGACCGGTCAAAAATTAAAAAACGGGCAAATCAATCTGGGCCTTCCATTTCAATCTGAAATTTTGATCCAACGGTCAGAATTCAAAGGCAACGGCTACAATTTGATCATAACGGAAATATTTCCAAAAAATAGTAAAAAAATCCCAAAAATTTCAAAACTCTCCCAAAAATTTGCTTATAAATACTACCTCAATTTTTAATCAACTCACACCAATTTGTTCGAGAAATAAAAAATTTTTAATCCCCGCCTCTGTCAGCGCCACCAAAGGTTTATAGTATTTCACCGGTTTCCACCCTCCAAAGGTGTTTCACCAAGTCTCTCTGGAGCTCTTTATGGATGTAAACGGATTCGAGATCGGCAACACGGTCGTGAAACCGTTGCATATTGGCTCCATCTCTACCGATTGGTTCAAAAGGGATTCGATTCCCTTCTACATCCACCGGCCCATCATAAACCCGGAAAGCCCTAGCTGGATTTTGCAAGTCTTCTTCTTCATCATCCTCTTCTTCCTCATCCTCCACGTACTCTTCCTCAACAATCATGTTATGCAGTATAATGCAAGCTAACATGATGGTCGTCATGTCCGATTTGTGGTGCATTGTACAACTATGACGTATAATTGCCCATCGAGATTGCAAGATGCCAAAGGCCCTTTCCACATCTTTCCGGTATGCCTCTTGTTTCTTTGCGAAGAGTTTATCTTGCAGCGTCTGAGGATTGGGAATTGTTTTGACAAATGTAGAGTACCTTGGATATATTCCGTTAGCAAGATAGTAAGGGGTCGAGTACCTCTGTCCGTGGAGATCGTAAACGGCAGTTGGACCTCTTCCGGCAAGGATCTCTGAGAACACGTTTGATAGGTGGAGCACGTTAATGTCATTTTTAGCTCCAGGACACCCAAAGAAACTGTGCCATATCCACGTATCATACGAGGCAACCGCCTCCAAAATAATCGTTGGGCGACCCTTTCGGCCCGAATATGCCCCTTGATAGGCGGTTGGGCAGTTCTTCCACTCCCAGTGCATGCAGTCAATGCTTCCAATCATACCTGGAAAACCTCGGCGTTCGCCCTTAGCTAGTAGTCGTCCGAGGTCTGCCGGTGTAGGACTGCGGAGGTATCTTGGACCATAGAGCTCGACCACTTGCCTGCAAAACTCCTTCATACATTCGAGGGTGGTCGATTCCCCCATCCTTGTAATTTCAGTACATTGATCCGCGGCTGATCCGTACGCCAACATTCGTAGAGCCCCGGTGATCTTTTGTTGGGGAAGTAGCCCTAGCAAACCAGTGGCGTCTTCTCTTTGGTGCCAAGATTGGTCATGGTTGCAGAGGTCCGTCATGATAATGTTGAATCGGTCTCTGCTCATCCTGTACCTCCGGCGAAAGTCTTGGGCGTCGAAGATTGGACGATCGATGAAGTAATCTTCCATGAGATTTCGGCCCCTAGACATCCTCAAACGCTCCTTATTCGGTTTTTTACCGTGACGTGAACTGCTTGCTCGTGGTGGTTCGTCGTCGTGTTGTGCTTCTACCATCACCACCTGATTGACGAATGCTTGCTCCATATGGGCATCCTCTTCTTGTTTACGTTGTCTCCGCTTGAAAAAATTGTTGAAGCTGAAAGGATTCATTGATGCGGATGAACAAGGAAATGTTGTAAGTGTTTAGATTGATGGATGAAAGATGTGAGTATAGAATGACCGATTTTAGACCTTTTATAGCCAATTGGTCGAAAATCTTATCAATTATCAGCATCAATTATTTTGCCGACAATGACACGTGGCAGTGACACGTGTCAATTATGCAACGGTCGGAAATCTTATCAATTATCAGCATCAATTATTTTGCCGACAATGACACGTGGCAGTGACACGTGTCAATTATGCAACGGTCGAAAATCTGATCGAATATCAGCATCAATTATTTTGCCGACAATGACACGTGGCAGTGACACATGTCAATTATGCAACGGTCGGAAATCTGATCGAATATCGTGGATAAAATCGAGTCGATAATGATACGTGGCACATAATTATTGGTGGTAAATCTATCCGGTAAAAAAAATTTACGAATTTCACAACAAGACAAAACTGAGTTGCTCAAGCAAATTGTTAATGGGTGTGTGAAAAAATCGATTTGGGTGGAGCAAAATTTGATTTCCATTTGCTTGAGCAAAATTTGCTCCTGGGCCCACCAGGTGCTTGAGCAAGACCATTTCATGGGTGCGGATGCTCTTAAATGCATGTCAGCCACCTGTCCCACACGCTGGCGACAGGAAGGTAGGAGCAAGAACCAAGGAGTCAGGCTCCCCCACACTTCCCCAGGTTCCACGGTTGCACGCCATCATTATTACAAGTCAACCGCTCAAGACCTCTCACCGGCTGTGATTATCCAACCGCTTCGAGAGCATCTATCCGGGTATGAGCAGGATCTCTTTTCGATATGGCATGTCGCCCGTGCGAGTCCCGCCCGGTACCATGGCAGTTCGCGGTTATGAGCATCCAACCGGCTGCATGGCTTCTTCGCTGCAAGGCTTGAAGACCTCTCACTGGCTGTGATTATCCAACCGCTTCGAGAGCATCTATCCGGGTATGAGCAGGATCTCGTTTCGATATGGCATGTCGCCCATGCGAGTCCCGCCCGGTACCATGGCAGTTCGCGGTTATGAGCATCCAACCGGCTGCATGGCTTCTTCGCTGCAAGGCTTGAAGACCTCTCACCGGCTGTGATTATCCAACCGCTTCGAGAGCATCTATCCGGGTATGAGCAGGATCTCGTTTCGATATGGCATGTCGCCCGTGCGAGTCCCGCCCGGTACCATGGCAGTTCGCGGTTATGATCATCCAATCGGCTGCATGGCATATTCGTTACATTGCACCGAGGATCTCGTTTCGATATGGCATGTCGCCCTTGCAAGATCCGCCTGGTCTGTAGCAGTCCTATCTTACTGGAGACCTCGTCTCGATATGGCATGTCGCCCGGTCGAGATCCATCCAGCTACATTCACTTGGGGGATCCCGTCTCGGTACGTGATCCGCCCATCGATTCCGTCGTATCCAACCGGCTCGAGAGTACTTTCCGGGAACATAATCCACCCGGACCCATGGCTTTTCACTGGGGGACTCGTTTCGATATGGCATGTCGCCCGTCGAGTCCGCCCGCCTCCATGGCAAACGCTTGGGCTTTATAAACCGGGCGAGTTTACATCTAACACATGTACTCTTGTCCAGCAGGATAAAAACCCTGCGTCGCACTGAACTGCGATACTGTCCAGCAGGATAAAAAACCTGCATCGCACTGAACTGCGATACCTTTGGGAATACATGGGAGACTCGTTATCTCTACACCATCCCACCGGGCAGATTGTTTCTCCAACACAGAACAAGTCTCCCCGCAGGCTAACAAACCTGCACATTTACCTCATTGCTTATTCAACACAAGCTGAGAAGAACTAGCAAGTGTTTACCGACGCTCTGAAACAGCCCGCAACACAAGTGTTTACCTCATATGCGAACCCGTTCTGATTTGGCAGAACGCCCGGTTCTGGCCCAGTTTGCTCCGCTCCCTTCCGATTTGGCAAGATGCCCGGTTCGGGTCCAGTGAGCTCCGCTTCATTTCGATAGGGCCGCATGCCCAAATCAGAAATTCCGTGCATTAATCTCTCGCATGGCAGATTTCAACGCCTCATTATCATTCCATGCACAAATCTCTCGCATGGCGGATTTCAACGCCTCATCATCATTCCATGCACGCATCTATCGTATGGCATCATCTCATGCACTCTTCGGGTTTCCACCCCGCTCCATGCTCATAAACACCACAACACTTGAGCACAGTACTATTTACATTACAAAAACATGCTTATCAATTATTACTTGCCACCATAAATAGGTACTCACCTCGGTCACGCCTAATCTTTAACGCGGACTTGGGGGACTGGGGACCCATAGGTTGGTAACCCTGCGGGTCTGCGGAACAAGAGCAAGACAGATAAGTCCCCATTCAAGATTGCACTTGACCGGGAACTTGGGGGACTTGTTGACAGTAGCCGCAGAGGGGCTACAGCAAGCCCACAGACCCGCAGCAAGTGCACCAGGGCCCGGCCCAGGACCCAGGATCGGATCACCAGCACCAGGCCTCGGGGCCCAGCACTCTATCCTGCCTCCAGGGATCCTGGGACCAGGGGCGCCTGCCTGCCAAAGAGGACACCAGAATGTCCAAACAGAAGGGAACCAGTCCCACATCGAAAGGTGAGGCCAGCCCTCACCCCCAACCACCTATATATGGGCCCCAACTACCACCATAAATAGGTAACTGATCTCACTCACCGCTTACATACTTACTTAAGTTATATACATTCCAACTATACTAACTTAGGCATCGGAGAGGAGAAGACCGGCCCGCCCGGTATTCCTCTTAGTGAGCAGGTTAGCAGGAGATCACTGAGGATTCACCTGTATCTACTAGACCCCCGGGTTTAGGCAGAAACATCCGTGATAATAGTCTGCGGTATCCCGAACCTGCAGTAGATGTTCTTCCATAGGAACTTCTTAACCCGCTCCTTAGTGATCTTTATCAAAGGTTCTGCCTCGACCCACTTAGTTTGGTAATCCACTGCTACGATGGCGTACTTGTATTGTCCCACAGCCACAGGAAAAGGGCCAATGATGTCCAATCCCCACTGTGCGAAAGGCCAGGGTGCCAACAGGATTGATAATGCGATTGCCGGGGCACGAGGTACCGAGGCGTACATGTGGCATTTGTGGCAGCCGCCTGATACTTTCCTTGATACTGCCGCCATGTCGGGCCAGAAATACCCCGCTCGGAGCGATTTGTGGGATAACGACCTTGCGCCGGAGTGATTACCGCATACTCCTTCGTGGATCTCTCGCATGATTGCCTCTCCTGCCTCCTTAGTCACACACCTCAGCTGGGGGAAGCTGTGACCCCTTCGGTACAACTGGCCATTGATGAGACCATACCGGGCACACCGGAGGTGTAGCCTCCTGGCTTCCACCACATCCTGGGGGCTGGTTTTGTCGGTCAAATACTTGACTATTGGGTCCATCCAGCTCGGTGGCGCCGCCTCTACCGCAAATATTTCGGAGATGGTCTTGCTTATACTTGGTTTTTGGAGGGTTTCGATTTTAGCTTTCCGGTACTCTGGTGGGTAGTTTCCGGTCGCTAGCCTCGCAAGGGCGTCTGCATGCCTATTTGCCTCTCGGGGAATGTGCTGGATCGTGGCGCCACGGAAGAACCCGATCAGGGTTTTGGCCAAAGCCTGGTAGGAGGATAGCTGGGGGTCCTTGACCTCAAATACCCCATTCATCTGGTTCACTACCAAGCTGGAGTCGCTGTATATGTCCATGGACGAGATTCCCAGCTCCTTGGCCAGTTGCAGACCGGCTATGAGGGCCTCGTACTCGGCAGCGTTATTGGAGGTGGTAAAAAGGAACCGTAAATTGGCCATCGGGCGAGGTCATCATGACACCGGCCCCGCTCCGTTTGGCTGTGATGGAGCCATCCACATAAAGTTTCCAGCCGGTGGGAAGGTCTGGTTCGATCTTGATGGTTCGTTCTGCCTCGGTGTTCTTGGACCGGGTGGGATGCGCTTCTACCGCCATCGGGGTGAGCTCACATATGAAGTCCGCAGCTGCCTGTCCCTTGATGGCCGTTCGCGGGGCATAAGTGATGTCGAACTCTCCTAATTCAATTGTCCATCGCACGAGCCTACCGCTGGTGTCTGGCTTTTGCAGGATCTGCCGCAGGGGGTGATTGGTATATAAGGTGATGGAATGAGCCTGAAAATAGTGCCGGAGCTTCCTGGCACTAACAATCAAGGCCAGAGCCAGTCTCTCTATGTCGGGGTACCGGCCCTCGGCTCCAGTAAGTCCCTTTCCCGCATAGTATACCGGAAGTTCGAGCGTGCCCTCCTTCCTGACGAGAGCCGCGGAGACAGCCGCTGCGGATGCGGCTATGTAGAGGTACAACATTTCGCCTGGCACTGGTTTGGATAAGAGAGGCACCGCAGATAGATAAGCCTTGATGGACTGGAATGCCGCTTCGTGCTCCGCTGCCCAGAGTATTTTCCTGGTCTGCTGTGCTTTGAGCAGCTTGAAGAACGGGGCGCACTTATCGGTTAGGCGAGAGATGAATCTGGCCAGGGCGGCCAACCGGCCGGTCAACATTTGGACCTGGTTTCTCTCTCCTGGTGTTTCCATATCAAGAATTGCCTGGACCTTCAGCGGGTTGGCTTCTATCCCTCGCTGGCTGATGATGTGGCCTAGGAAAAGGCCCTCTGAAATCCTGAAAATACATTTCTTCGGGTTTAAGCGCATTCCGAATTTGAGCATTTTACCGATGACCACTGCCAGATCCCGGACGTGGGCCCCTGCAGTTAAGCTTTTGACCAACATGTCATCTACGTACAGTTCCACGGTTTTACCCATTTCTTGCTCCAGCATTCGGTTCACCATTCGCTGGTAGGTGGCTCCGGCATTCTTTAGACCGTACGGCATCCTCTTATAACAGTAAGTGCCTCGGTCGGTTGTGAATGACGTGTGTTCTTCATCATCCGGGTGCATCCTTATTTGATTGTACCCGGCGTTGGCGTCCATGAAGCTGGGCAGCTTGAAGCCGGATGTGGAATCAATGAGCTGATCAATCCGAGGAAGCGGGAAGCTGTCCTTTGGGCAGGCCCGGTTTAGATTAGTGAAATCCACGCACATACGCCACTGGCCAGCTGCCTTCTTCGGTACCATGACCACGTTAGCGAGCCAGCGAGGGTACTGGACTTCCCGGATGAAACCTATGCCCTTAAGTTTCTGCACTTCCTCTCTAATCGCCTCATATTTCGCCGGGCTGAAGGACCTTCTCTTTTGCCTCATCGGGGGGACGTTGGGCAATGAATTTAGCTGGTGAACGGCTATCTCGGGGGATATGCCCGGCATGTCTTCGTAGGACCATGCGAAGACCGAACTGTTGTCCCGGAGAAAGGCGATGAGCTCTTGCCTGACAACTGGGTCGAGGTGCGTCCCTATTACTATACTTCGGTCCGGGTGGTCTTTGGAAATGCATATGGCCTCAGTTTCCTCCACGGCCGAAGGTCGCTCCGGTTTTTCGGTGAATGTGAATCGCCTTACTCTGCCTGGATCGATGTCAACACGGGGGTCAATACTCAGATCAGGCGCTGGCACCTGCTGAGCGGTTGTGAAGACCTCGGCTCGCTTCCTCCAGTGGGTCAGGGCTTCTGCGTAATACTTACGGGCAATCATCTGGTCCCCACGTATGGTAATAACTCCGGCTGGTGAAGGCATCTTCAACATCAGCATATGGCCGACAATAAACGTTTTGAGCCTCCATAACCCTGGCCGGCCGATTATACCATTGTATGACGACAGACAGTCGACAACGATGAACTCCAAATGCTCCGTTCTCGTTCTGTCTCCCTCGCCGAAGATGAGCGGTAGGTAATCCGACCCCAGAGGCTGGACAACTTCACCGGAGAAGCTTATCAGCGGCTCGTTATCCTGGGATAACTTGTTCCTTCCTCTCTGCAATCCTCGGTATGCGTCTCGGAACATTACGTTGACAGAGGCTCCGGTATCGATCAGCATACGACTGGTTATCCAGTGGTCGATTTGGACCGTGATGAGGAAGGGGTCGTTGTGCGGTTGGATCAAATCCTCCGGCTCTTCCCTTTCGTAGAAGGTAACCGAGTTCCATCCGGTTTTAGCGGCTTGGCCGCTTCGTTCTCCGAAGGCATACACCTCCTTCCCCCGGATCGATCTTACGCACCGCTTCTTTGAGCTCCGGGTGAGCCGATCTATAGGGTCCCCGTCGTGTATCATGTTAATGCTCCCGTGCACTTCGATCCACCCGGGAGTTCGTGTGCTTATAGTTCCTATCTGCCGAGCTCGCGGCTGGTCCGCGCTGAGGCTACTGGGGAGGGCTTGGTCTTTTACGACCATCTTCTGGGGTCTCTGATCTCCGGTCCGAAGGTCCGGATCTTGAGGTTTTCCCGCTGGCGAAGTAGCCAAGGCCCGCGGTGTTCGCTCCGCTGGCGCAGCTGCGTGGGGCCGCACCGGGTGCACAAACGGTGGTCTTCTCCCTGGCCGGGGACCATTGTCACTACTTCGCCGAGGTTGCCACTCCTCTCGTACCTCTACCTTCCTGGCGGCTGCAGGTGCCCGGCTGTGATGTGGCCGCCCGGTTTTGCTTCCGTGGTGGGATGGTGGTAGGGCGTCTGATATCCGCTTGGGCGCCTTGTCCCCATACGTCTCGTGCTCCGCCTGAGCATGCCTAACAGCCACGGTCATCAGCTCGTCGTACCCCAGCGGCCCCTGCACTCGTAGGCTGTACGAAAGTTCCCCAGCTCTTAACCCCTGCTTAAAGGCCATTCCTGCGATCCTCTTGTCCAAGTTTCTTACTCCGGACGTGGCGATCTGCCACCGGTTAACGAAGGCGCGTAGTGGTTCGTGGTCAGCCTGCATGCAATCGAAAAGGACCGTCGATGCCTGGGCTGCCGTGGCTTTAAGGACGAACCGGCCGACAAACTTATCAGCCAATTGTGCGAAAGTTTCGACCGAGTTCACCGGTAGCTCGTAGAACCAACTCAACGCCTCCCCCGTGAGCGTTTCTTGGAATATGTTGCAGCATATGGCATCCGAATAGCCCCTAACGCCCGTTTGCGACTTGAAACTATCCAGGTGCCGGTAAGGGCAACTCGTTCCCGAGTACGTCAACTTTAGAGGCCTTTGGCCACCAGATCTCCCCGATTCCCTAATCCGGCGTGGGAAGGGTCCAATGCGCTCGGTAAACCGTGCGCTGTCCTGCGGTCGCCCCACCTTCCTCTCGCTGGTCTCCATGCGACTCTTCATGTCCGCCACCGAAGCAGAGAGCGCCTCGAGCATCCGCGCGGTAGAGCTATCTCGCTCGCTTGATGCCTGATTTCTGCGGTATGGGAGCTCGACCGGGCCGGAGTCTTTCAGAGCTTCTGAGAAGAGAGGTACGGGCACATGCACGGTCTTCCTTCTGCCCGTAGGCTGCCCTATCTCAAGATGCGGGAATTCACTAGCCTTGCTTGCTGGAGGGGAGGCCGCCCGAGGAGTACCCGGCTGGCCCTCTCGCTCCAGGGTTGCTAATAGGGCGGTGGTTACTGCCTCCAGTTCCCGGCTCTGGGCCTCCGCTCTTAACCGATCCTGATCGCTCTCCTTCCGTAATCGCACAACTTCTGCCTTCATCTTTCTTATCTCTCACGTTCCATGCTGGTCGGGGTTCTCTGAGACTCGACGATCGTGAACTTTGTCCTGAACAGGAGAGAGGGCGAACCTCGCACCGACCTCAGCCTTTATGTTACGGGCCGGGTCGGGAAACTGAATTCGCGCTTTCGGACTTCCTTCTCGGTCGGGGGAAAGGACGAACCTCGCACCGGCCGCGGCCCCCGTGCCTGGGGCCCGGTAGGGGAACTGAATTCGCCCTTTCGATCCTTCCGTGCTGGCTTTTATCTTTCTTCCTTCCATGGATTTCGGACTGCGGATTCAGCTATCTTTCGAAGGATCACTAGAGTTCTATTTTCCGGCAGAGCAACACTCACTTTTTGAACGAGTTCCCACAGACGGCGCCAATTGTTTCTGCCTAAACCCGGGGGTCTAGTAGATACAGGTGAATCCTCAGTGATCTCCTGCTAACCTGCTCACTATGGGGAATACCGGGCGGGCCGGTCTTCTCCTCTCCGATGCCTAAGTCAGTATAGTTGGAATGTATATAACTTAAGCACGTATGTAAGCGGTGAGTGAGATCAGTTACCTATTTATGGTGGATGTTGTGGCCCATATATAGGTGGTTGGGGGTGAGGGCTGGCCTCACCCTTCGATGTGGGACTGGTTCCCTTCTGTTTGTACATTCTGGTGCCCTCTTTGGCAGGCAGGCGCCCCCAGTCCCAGGATCCCTGGAGGTAGGATAGAGTGCTGGGCCCCGAGGCCTGGTGCTGGTGATCCGATCCTGGGTCTTGGGCCGGGCCCTGGTGCGCTTGCTGCGGGTCTGCGGGCCTGCTGTAGCCTCTCTGCGGCTACTGTCAACAAGGCTCATTGGAGTTTGTCAAATATGTTGTCATTGAAATCTCAAAACATAAAATAATGACCAGTAATAGGGAAATCCCCCAATTACTTGCATCCAACTATAGTTGTGAACAATGACGAGACTTGAAATAGACAATGACCAGAATGAACCCACTGAACCAACTGACAGAGAATGAAATTGAGGCGCAGAGTTTATAATTGAAGAATCATCGATAGAAGGGAAATTAATTTCTCTTCTAGTATCTTGCATGATGAACAAATCCTCTAAATCACAACCTAGTCCCCAGCAGAGTCGCCAAATGTTGCGGGGTCTTTTCGATTAAGCATCGAACTAGGCCAAAATCAACTCAATAACTTGATTATTTAGAAGACTTTGCATGTGATTCAGATTATGAAAAACAGAAGAGGCTTGAAAGCGTGAAAGCATGGCGTGGGAGCTGTAAAAACACCGCAGTGAATGAGAATTTGGGAGATTTCAGGAATGGCCGATTTGGAGAAATTGGGGTTTCAGAAAGGAGAAATTGAGGGTTTTTGCTTGGAAGGCATGAAAGACTTGAATGCTTGAAGGAAGGCTTTTGGTGTGTTGCCAAGTGATTGCTGGATCTCTTTTATGATCTTAGAGACTCCCTTTTTATAGGCTCAAGATGGAGTTTTTGGGGGAATTGAAATACCTCCAAGCTGTTGGATAGATTATTTCCCTTTCAATTTCGTCCTTGATTTCTGCAGAAGAATGAGGAAAAAGATATCTGTTTGAGGTGGGTTCCCTAAACAGACAAAGGTTGCTGCAGGGTTTTCTTTCCATGGCAGACTGCCCGATGCCATGAAATCCGGAAGAATGAGTTGGGGAGAGATTTGGGATGGCGAACTCAAGATCTCCAGGGTGAAGAGGGTGTTTATTAACTGGTTTAAGGTATGATCTCAGTGGAGATGTGGTGATAAAAAGAGAGAGCTACGGTTTCTGAGTTGCTGCAGGGGGAGAACCGGACATTCGACTGATTTCATCCACTAAAAAGAAGGAGATACAGAAAAGAGGAAAAAGTTGGGCTTTTTCTAAAAATGTGGCATTTGGGCTTTTGTTTGGGTTTAGAATGAACAACTCAAACTCTCTACCTTCACTATTTTCGTCATTAATTTATGTCATTAAGCATGGATTTCGGACCCAAGACCAAAATTATCAATAACGCTAAATCGACGACGAGCGTTGTGCGTTTTTCCATAACCTTCTACACCATACCCACTATGCAAGCCCCAAAACGTATGCGGCTTGGGCCCGCATAAATGGCGTACTTGTCTGGCGGGTTAAATTGAGTATTGGAATAATCATAAAGTTTGCGTGAATACATAAAATAAAATGCGCGATTTTTCGGGTATCAACAAATGTCTACTCAAGTACTCACATAGGTGGTGATCCATTTGGGAATGGAATGATAAGCCTATTTGAGCTTGAAAGGAACACGTATTAGGACTCCCAGAACTAAATGACAGTCAATCCTTGTAGCCGAGCAGCGTGTGAGTGATTTTAAGAAGACTCCATAGACAAGCTGTGGTTGAGGGCACCAGCACTGAGGTGATCATCATTAGAAGTCTTCACTTTAGACTTGGCAGTTTGCTAGCTTTAAGGATGTATATTCCAAGTGTTATAGTTGGAAGAGATTCAGGGGAGATTTAGGATGGGATGCATTAGTTCTGGGCAGCTAGTGGATGAGTGAAAAGACCAAGGTACAATATGCTACTTGCTACTTGCTACTGCTCTCTGATGGGCTTTTTTTTTGTTTGCCTCCACCTCCCTTATCTATGTTCGTCTTCAAGATTTGCCAACTTCTCCTTACCTAGTTGAGTCGTCCTTTCTGATCAGCTTTTGTTCTGTGTTTAGTTGAGTATGAAAAACTATGAGAAAGAAGAAGAGATTCAGAAACAGAAATGTCCTCCATTGTTCATTGAGCAGTAGAAGTTGGATTACCCCCTGTTCATTCTTTGCTTTCAGTAGAGGTTTAGAAAGCATCAAAGCAACTTTATTCCCAATAGCTTTATCAACTTTGTATTGAAGATGAAGTGCAGGTGCTCCATTTATAGAAGATATGTGATTTATCAAAGCAACTTTATTTGTTTTTGGGTTTTTGGCATGTTATCCCAAATTCTTTCACAGAAGATATGTGATTTATCATCTTATTGATACATTTCCAAACAAAGGCAACCTTACCTTCAGGGCTCCAAGAATTTATCCATTGATCTTTTGCATTTGTCAAAATGTTTCCATGACAATTGACCAAAACAAAAGTTGCGACCAAATACAAGATAAAAAAAAGGGAAGCCAATATTTCTTTCTTTCTGTTATAAATGGAAGTATAATCAGATAGGATTTCTTTTAGTAAATGATCACAAAGGAAAGTAATTATAACATAATCTCAACAAAAAGGGAAAACAATTTCCAACCTGTTAGATAAAATCAAAATGGTAAGTAGATTAGGGGGGAAAGAAGACGACTTTTGAACACTATGGGTACGTTTGGTGTGCAGTACTAACTGGTGCTGTGTTAAATAAGAGGTGTTAACTAGTGTGGCCTGTGTTTGGTGTGAAAGAGTGAACAGTAAAATGGTGTTACACAACACCTCTTTTTTGTCTTTACTTGCCTTAGTTGGTGTTATTGTGAGTACATGATTTTGGTGTCTCAAGATAACATCATCTCTCTCCTCTCTCACTCTCTCTATCTCTCTCCTCTCTACCTTAGTTGGTGGATTTAGTCCTCTCACCCTAGTCCTTACCACCAAACATAGCTCACCATAACACTGATTAAGCTTACTCACAGTATGTCTGGACTAGTATTATATCTAAGGAGGTGCACAATTATACTGGGTACCAAACGTACCCTATGAGTCTAGGATTGTGAGGGTCTTAAACCAATGTGCAGCACACAACACTCCTAAACCTGCAGACGGAAACCACCGTGTGTCGAATTACAATACTACCCAGGGATATATATTCCCAGTCCGCGCTTCTATGAAACTCCATTTACAGAAAATACCAGGGTAGTTTAGTCTCATAAAACTATTAAAACAATCCCGGCGATCTATAAATAACAGACACGTTTCAAAAAGACTCCGATTCTGAAATCCCCGAATCTCTGAGAAAGCTAGTACTTACAAATCCAGTGAGGGACTCGTTCGTTTCGGGATGCCAATTAGGGTTTGGTTTCCGATTAGAGGAGCCCTGAGGTTCGGAGGTCGAGGTTCAACAATGGCGAAGGGGAAGTATAGGCGGTTACGGAGCTCGAAATGGTCGACCTTCACGCTCGTCTTGTCGATGCTGTTCATGCTCACGGTGGTGCTTCTGATGCTCATGGTCTTTGGAAGAGCAAAGATAGTAGGTATGTATTTCAAAGCATTCTCTCTCAAATCATAGATAGTAGCAAAGATCAGTCCAATTAAGGCTTAGTTTGGGACAACTGTGCTGTGAGTAAAATGGCTTTTGAATCAGCTGTGAGTAAAATGGCTTTTGAATTTGCTGTGAGAGGAAACAGTTTAGGTGTTTGGTAAACTGTTTTCAAAAGTGCTGTGAGAACGAAAGTAATTTTTTGGGTTTGGTAAGTTCTAAGTAAAAAGTACTTTGAGTGGGTATAAATTATCAAAATAATCTTAAATATTTAAAATTTTATTAAAATAGATATAACTTCTCTAAATTATAGACTATGGTTTTGTGCAATTATTTTGATATAATTTTTTGCAGTATGACCAGTTGTTTGGACCAAATAAAAGATTTACGAAGAATTCTTAAATATTAAACAAAATTCATCTAAAATATTAGACAAAGTATTTTCCACCATAATCAAATGGAACAATTACACAAAATATATTAGAATCTATTAATATTGCAACTACATTGCATTCATTAGACTTTGTGCAATCATATTTCTTAGCACCACCATTTCTTCAAAAGCTGTTTTCCAAAGCTCTATTTCCTAGCTTTTTAATTTCAGCTTTTAGAGAAATCAATTTTGGCCAAAAGCAGCTATTAGGGACTTTACCAAACACCATATATTAATCCCAAAATCTAAAGCAGCCTCAAAAGCTGTCCCAAACTAAGCCTAAGATTTGATCTAATCAACAGAACATGGTTTGTTTTGGTTTGTAAGAGGATATACATTCTTGATAGACTTTTGATACTCCTTTTGATACCAAGGAATACTTCTCTGCAGGGTCCGAACCAGCTCCGGCATGTTTCTTAGGAGAGGACGTGATAAAGTAAATAGGGATATTGAAAAGAGAATAGCAGACTTCACTTTTATTCCTGTAGGTATGTGACTACTAGAGTTGATGTATTGTGCACACCACCTGTCACACTCATCTACAAAATTACTATTTCACACAAAAAATCTATCTAATCTTGAAGAAAGGGTTCCACACAGCTGTGATCAAATGTTCATCTGAAAAAGAGATAATAATCATAATTTATGTTTGAAGACATATACGTTAAAAAATGCTGTAATTATCTATATTCCCCAGATGTTTTTTTATGAACTCTTTTCCTTCTATCATGATATTGTGTGTCCATCAAATTTTATGCTGACTCTTAATCTGACATGCAACTTCCAGAGCATGGAGAAGGACTTCAAATTCTCCACTATGAAGTTGGACAGAAATACGATGCACATTTTGATTACTTCCTTGATGAGTACAACACCAAGAATGGAGGCTAACGGATTGCCACTCTTCTGATGTATCTGTAAGATGGTTTTCCTTCCAATAAGTCCAATCGGTTTGTTACATGTGGTTTCCCTTCTCATGAGTCCAGTGTATTATGTCTCATTTTTACCATTGATTCAGGTCAGATGTTGAAGAAGGCGGTGAAACTGTATTTCCTGCTGCCAAAGGAAATATCAGCGCTGTGCCATGGTGGGATGAGTTATCTGAATGTGGTAAAAAAGGACTTGCGGTGAAACCTAAAATGGGTGATGCATTACTATTTTGGAGCATGAGGCCCGATTCTAGTCTAGACCCATCAAGTTTGCATGGTTAGTTACTGAGCATCGTTCTTAAAGATTAACATGAAATTCTCAGCCATCTAAATATGTTTTTCTGTCATGGTTTTTATAGGTGGATGCCCTGTGATAAGGGGTAACAAATGGTCGAGTACAAAGTGGATGCATCTTGAACAGTACAAGGTCTAAACTCTAAAGCATTATTTTCTCACATGCCAAAGGATACTTCTTCTACCACACTCATAAATATATGAATACTTTGTTTGATTTATTTTATTTTCTATGTTTCTGGGTGGTTGAACTTGACTCCATAAGTCCATATAAGATGGTTTTGGTTACCTTGTGGAGGGAGTGGAGGGTTATCACCAGGTGGAACTGGCTTTTAGATGGCCGTTTGTGGAATCATTTAAAAGAGCGATGTATGCTTGACTTATCGTTTGCGTATTGTTGATGTTCATCAAATAGCTCTATTCCTAGTTTTCTCAGGGATTGGATCATGACTTAGAGAGCCCCAACTCCTTTCTTCCCAAAACTGTAGGGATTTTTCTGCATTTGTAATGATGCAACTTAGTTTATCCTTGTTACTTAAATTGTCATATACAGTACTTTCCCATTTCTTCTTCTCCATATTAATTTACTAAATGGTTACCTTCCACAATGTCTATTCAGACAACTTATCATACAAAGTTGTTGCTAACTTTCTATGATTATTTCATTTGGCAGGACATAAAGAGAGAGATTCATATTATGCAGCTAGCAGAAATAAAATCACTGACAAATGAAAGTACTCACATTACCCTTTAGCTCTTACTAGTTACTACACACAATATAGGATCTGCTCGGTCATTCTCTTGATTCAAGTGTAACAGAAGGGGTCTCTTCCCTACCGATGACATCAATTACAAGTTCTTTTAGCTGTTAAATTTTATTACTTTTGTTTTGTACATTATTAAAAAGTAAAAAGAGAGCAAGGCAGCAAGGTCCCAAGGTGTGTAACTTTTAAGCACAGTCTTAGCACTAACCGTCTAATGGTCGGTAAAATTAATGCACCTGCTGATCAAATGTTTCTATGCTCGCGAGCTCCAATCACCCAAATTGGCTAAATGTGATGGTAGAAATGAAAATCAAATCTGATTTTAAGTATAATGACGAACATTAATAGATATCTGATCATTTGAGCTCCAATGAAATTTATATTGAATAAAACTATTTGTGGAATTTATGAGGTTCTATGGATTAAAGAAAATATGATCGAATCTCTAAAAATCTATATTTAATGGCCATTTATAAAATTATTCTATGTACCGAGCGGTAAATGAGCCGACGTTAAAATATATAATCTCAACTATTTTTTGAATCACTAACTATTTATATGGCCGCTAATATTCGAGGGTGGTAGAAGGAAAAAAAAAATTAGTGGGGAATACCACGTGACAATGATTAGGGAAAATTTTGGATACGTAAGATTTTATTATTGAAAATTATTTAAGCCTACTATATAATATGATTCATATGTTAATTAAGTTTAGGGTTTTTTACCCAAAACTACAATTTTGTATTAGTAAATACCAGTAGTAAAATTGCTTTTTCAAATGACCACTAACAAGTTTCCATAAAAAACTAACAGAATCAGTTAACTTTAAAATTACAAAATTATCTTCATTCAGCCTAATGCTACTGATCCTCATAACTCAACCTAATGCCACTGACCCTCAAAACCTCCGCCGTCCTTTGCCGCCCTCCGCCGCGCTTCAACTGCCGCTGAGGCTCAGAAAAATCCACATATGATAAAGATTTCACCTATAACCAACACACAAGCAAAAATCTCAACACACAACACAAACAGAGAGAGAGAGAGAGAGAGAGAGAGAGAGAGAGAGGTCAGATCAATAGCGGCGGAGGAGAAGAAGAGGCAGCGACGGCTCTGATTGACGGCGTCGAGGTGGAGGAGCGTGGAAGATTCTGGTGGTTTGGTAGATTTGGGGGAAGGTGGGGGAGTCAGGGGCTAGGCGGCGGTGGAGCCACTGTCGAGGAGGTGGTTGTCGACGAGGGAGAAGGCGGAGAGAGAGGAGGGGACAAAGCGGCGGCCAACGTGGAGACTGAGCCTCACTCTGGCCTCGCGTCTCGCGTTGCGCTCCGAGCTGCCTCGCGCCTCCACACTCGCTTTGCCATGGCCGCTCACTGCCCAGGCTCGCTACTCGCCGCCCGCTTCCCAACCTCGCCGCCTCCAATCAGATCTAAGATCTCAGATCAATTAGGCTAGGGTTTCAGAAAATATGTGGATATATATAGGTGGTATGAGTTGTAAATTATAAATTTTAAGGAGTATTTATGTTATTAAACAGTAAACGGGTTAATAGTCTATTACCGTTAATTCCTGCTGATGGTATAAAAAAATCTGATCTTATTATTGGTAAATATCAATGCTAAAATATAGTTTTGGGTAATTATGTATTTAGTTTATATAGATATTTTTTATGCTCATATCGATTCATAGCTCTATGTATAAAGAGGTCTCTGTTTTAAAGAAAAAATATATAGAGGTCTAGGCCCAATGTCTTCTTCACAAAGAATAAGCGAATCATTGTATTAAGCCCAGCCCAATAAGGGGCAAAGCACGGTGTATTATAAATTGAGAGAGAGGAGAAAATAAGAAGCCGAGAGTATTCTGAAAAGAAACAGAAGAGAGAGAGAGAGAGAGAGAGAGAGAGAGAGAAGAAATTAGGGTTAGGCGACGGCGGCAATGGCAGAGAACGAGGATCGGCCGATCTACGTGCGGGTGTTAAGCGAGCCCGAATCCTTGTACGTGATTGAGGAGAAAAAGGGGACTTTGGAACATGAAGCCTCATCAAAATGGGGTGAGCAGATTTCTGTGGTCGTTGAAAGCAAAAGGGACAGAATCAAAGGTCTACCTTCCCGTGGCGACGTAGGGGATTACGGACCAAATCGTCCTGTGAATTTTTGTGCCGAACCAAGGTTTGTGGCCGCAAACTCCAAATTGTACCTGATGAATGAGCTTGAATGGAAGGTCATGGATTTGGCCGTAGAAGACCAAGACAAAATTGGATGGGTATCTCAGAAGGACCCGGAATTTATTGAAGCAGTGGCCGGCGAAGATGGTTGTATGTATGCTTTGAAATCTGATCAAACAATACACCGTATGCGTCATGATGATGATACCAGCATCGAGCCCGTGTCTATAGACGATTCATATAAGAGACTCATGGGTGTTTATCAGAATCGCATCTACATGATGATGGGTCATGACGCATGTTGTTATGATCTGGAATCAAACAACATCAACATGGTTGCAAATGATTTTCATCTCGAGGCATGTATCCCTTACAAAAAGTTCATGTTGACTTACGATTGTTTCTTGAAGGAGACGGAGGAGGGGAGGTTGGTGTATGTTCCGGGCATATACGTTTATGATACTGAGCTGCACATGTTTCTCCCTAGACCAGTACAAGGCCTCCCCACCAATGGTGAGGTCCTTCCCCGTGCCTTGAAATTTCCAGATGGTAAAGGACACTTGGTCCAAATAGGAACCCACCAGGGTTCTCCCAAGTTGGCATTTGTTTGGCATTCCTATCCATATCCATCTCATACCCCCGGGAGTCGGCTTCACTTCTGCAAATTTGTAGTCCATCTACAGGAGAGCCTTGATGGTAGTCACCCCAATTTTGTGGCTCAGATCCTGTCCAATGGGATCTATCAGCTTGGTGACGACGACAGAGGTGTGATGGATTGCACAGCAGGAGTAAGGTAATTCCCTTGCACACCAATTTCTATATTCATTCCATAAACTTGTTGTTAGTTTATATAATTATATCTAGCTAGCTTAATTTGTTGTTTTTGTTATTTTTGTTTTTGTTTTTACCACTAGTAATATGCGATTCCAACTGAAATTATCAGATCGATGTTTATTCTTAGGAACCCCATTGCTTAGATTAGTACCTCGAGATACCCCTGTAGTAGTCTCCGTTTGGCGTCTCCTCTTGTTTTAATGATTTTCTTAAATATTTTGTTTATGTTTTAAGGATGACCAATGGAAGAGCCAACAAAGCAGCAACAAGTTTGGGCAATGACAAGAATGTTTCTGTGGCTTGGAAGGTGAGTGGTAGAGTGTCTTATCATTTACACATCTTTAAATTATGGTCTCTGCATAGATCAAATCTACGATGAATGGTTTTGTAGAAACTAATGGTACTTGTTAACATTTTAACATGGGGTTTGTGAGTTATAATCTGATTAGTTTTTGGTCAATGTGTTCATCTTACATGTTATCCGAACGAGCAGTATATGTTCAGAACTACAGAATATGTTTTAGTAAATGAATTGATGTAATTTGACGTTAGACTTGTCGATATAGTTAAGCTTGTTGATAGCAAATTGACTAGGGTTTTTTTTTTTTTTTTTTTTTTTTTTTTTATAGCTGAAGATGTTATATAGTAGTGTAATGATTGTAGAAGTCATTATGTTACCGAGTAAACTAGATAGCCTCTCTAGGTTTTATTTATTAACCATGTTTGTTTATTTTCCTTATAATTTACGAACAGGGATTGACAGTCGAGGAGAACGACAGAACAAAGAGGAGGAAGAGCCAGCAGGAAGTAGCTTGATTTGGACATGATGGATCAGCTTTCAAACAAGCAGAAGACTCAGTTGTGAATTTCAAGGAATTAGTAGAATAATAAACTAGTTTGAAACTAGTGCGAAACTAGTGCCTATGATTTTCTGATTTGGGATGTGTGTTGCAAACCAGTATTAATTATCGTATGTTGAGATGGTTTTTCCATGACTTTAGAAATCAATGTTGGCTACGTTTGTTCCTTAGTGAGCACCATCGTGTGAATTTAGTACCTGGAGTCAATGATGTAATGTATGTCAAATGGGTGTGAATTTAGTAGAGTCCTGGAGTCAATGATGTAATGTATGTCAAATGGATTATGCTACATTTTAATGATTTTATTCATTTATCTATTTACTGTTCAAAGTCTCATGTTTTGCATCAGTTACATCTGGCTGAAAATTGCCTCTGTTTCAAAGACGTTGTGGGTTTTGAGAATGTTGGGGTGGGGAGGTCATGATCTTGGGTTTTTTTACAAGACATGCGCGGTCAGTGTTGTCGGTGAGGAGGGTTTTGTCGATGATCTTGATGGCGACGGAGTCACCGGAGATGCAGCAGAAGGCGCGGAGGATGGTGCCGGCCGCGACCAATTTCTTCTGAGTGTTAGTAGGTGTTCTTGAGTGTGTCGTATATCTGCGGTTTCTGGATGTTGAGATTTTGAGGTGGGAGCAAGATTGAACTCAATGAAGCTTTTCAGAGGAGTTGTGTTTCGCTTTGGTTTTATAGTTCTGGTCTCGTAATCCCACTAGATAACGGATTTCCTAATCCAACAGTGATATTTATGTCGGGCATTTTACATAAGTATAAAACTGAAACTTTTACTGAATATTTTTGTTAAACGCTAACTTGTCCGCTTAATTCATTTTATAGTTGATAATTGAATTAAAAATTATATATGATATATTCTAGTAAGGGGGCTGCCCGCTGCAGAATTGTGTGTTATAATCAGACTATCAACTATTTGTATTACAGTAATCAGAATTATATACTATTCGCGCTGAAGGTTTTGTGAGAAATACCTATTTTTGCTGCAATACTGTTCATAAAATTCCGTGAGAAATGCCCCTATTTTGAGGTAATTTACATGGCTGCCACTGGTCATTACACACTTCTGTGATGCTCAGCTGCCATCTGTCTCGATGGCTTTTTTGGCGACTGACTAGAGACGGGGGGAGGAAGGGTTTTGTGAAACCAAATTTTGTGAAGAAATTTGATCAAGTTGTGAAGAAAATCGTGAAGGCACCTCTCTAATCTCTCTCTCTCTCTCTCCTCTTCTACCCAAACTGAAATCCAAGTGGTGCCATCAGACGAAGATCATGACAGGGCTGATGAGGTGTCCTGCTCCCGCTTTCGACTCCGAGTTTCCATGAAGGTACCCACCTTCCGAACTTGAGTTTCGCCTTCAATTATCCATTCTTCAAACCTATTTGATAAAAATTGGGGGATTCGATTGAATTTAGGTGCATGCAACTTCTGATTCGATCGAGCCAGTAGTAGCTATTAGGGATTCGATTGAGTTCCGAGTAAGAGTTAGAAGCTTTATTAATCAGTGTCCACTGCAGGGCTTCAATCAATATTATATATATATATACAGTCCTTTTATGGTGCGGACGTCCGCACGGTGCGGACGTCCCGTTTCCGGCCACCTCGGGCCGTTCCTCCGCCGGCGACTCACTGGGCTTTGGTCGCCCCCTCCCAGCGCTGCTTTCTGTGCCGGCCGGACCTCCATCGCCTGCCGGAGCCGGCCGGAATCTGGAAAATTCCAGAAACTTCAACTTTAGGGGCGGAAAAATGGAATTTTCCAGATTCCGGCCGGCACAGAAAGCAGCGCCGGGAGGGGGCGAGCAAAGCCCAGTGGGTCGCCGGCGGAGGAACGGCCCGGAGGTGGCCGGAAACGGGACGTCCGCAGCTGAAAACTCCTGTATATATATATATATATATATATATATATATATATATATATATATATATATATATATATATATATATATAGATATTTTCAAATACGGACGTCCGTATTTTAGTTAAAATACGGATGTCCATTTTTCCACCATTTCCCGATCGAATTTCATCAAACTTCCTTCTAGACTTATCTAGATCATGTTGTGTAAATCATCTCTGCAAAATTTCAGCCAATTTGGTGATCGTTAAGACCCTCAAAATCAAAAAACAAACCGGACGGTCTAAATCTGCCCGGTTTTGATATACTTTAGAAAAACTGAAGTTTGAGAGCCTTAACGATCACCAAATTGGCTGAAATTTTGCAGAGATGATCTACACAACATGATCTAGATAAGTCTAGAAGGAAGTTTGATGAAATTCGATCGGGAAATGGTGGAAAAATGGAAATCCGTATTTTAGCTTAAAATACGGACGTCCGTATTTTAGACGGACTATATATATATATATATATTATGGTTCTCAGAAATAGTACACATGATTTCTGTAATAGTTTGTTTAATCCTGCATATAATGCTGTTTCTGCCTAAACCCGGGGGTCTAGTAGATACAGGACAATAAAGATAGAATAATAACACAAGGGTTTATAGTGGTTCACCGTGCCATCGGAGGGCACGGCTACGTCCACTTGGAATTCACTATAGCCGGCTAATAAGTCATCGGTGGTGGTTACATGCCTAGAGTAGCAAGTATCCAAGATCCTTAATACTAAGGGGGAAGCCTCCTATATATAGAGGAGGAAGGCTCCCACCTCTACCATGTTTCCAATGTGGGACACAAACCCACATTATTACATATTTCCCTACCCTCCAAGCTACTTCGGGAGCCCGGTGCCACGCCCTCCGGGTGCGACACCGGTGATGTTTGACATTGGGAAGATAGCCGGGGTTGCGGTCTACCCGCCGGATGCCGGAACTAGGACCCATGACACCGGTTGCACGGTCCACGAGGTCGCCGAACATGCCTGGCGGTGTACCATATATGCCACCAACAAGTCCCCCAAGTTCCCGAGTAAGGGTGCAATCTTACTTGGGGACTTAATCATCATGCGCCTCCAAGCATAGGCGGTGACCGAGTCACCCCTACTACCTCCAGTCCCCCAGTCCCCCAGTGAGATTGGCCCTTCTCGAGGTTATCGCCTTTTGCCTCTGGATGATATGTACCTTATAAAACAAATAAGAATAAAAAGTGATTAGAATTTAAGCCACTTACAAGAATCAAGCACCGGGTTGTTATTCGTTACCGCTCGGTGATACGAATACTGCCCGGGGATACCAATGATATGCACACAGATATCAATGGAACACATAAATCATGATCACGTATAAAATGAAGGCATGTGTAGTTTGAAGATGTCATGCAAAGTCTTTCGTTAGTGTTGGCTTAGCCGTTGGAATGCCCCAGAGCCGGTTGAATGGTACATAACCGGTGGAATGCCTCAGCCGTTGTTACTGGCTTACCGTTTCCCGGAGGAAAAGATCTCGAAGGATAGAACTCGGCCAGCCACACATGAAAGACTATATGTCATGCACCACAAAGCTAAAAATTACCGATGCAGCAGGTAATCATGCACATTCATTATCATGCGGGAAAAACAATTCACATGCTTGCCAAATATATAGCACAGTATTCGCATAAAAGTGGAGTAAATATATTTGTAAGGATTAAAGAACTTAGCTTCGCTGGAGACTGCTACAGGTTGATTTGCTGTTTGAAGCAGTGGGTGCCCAGAGAAGATTTCTGGGTGTCCAAGCTGCTGAAACTGACCAGGATTGCTGACCAGATGGAAAGGCCCAGGGCTGCTGCTTGAGACCCGGATTGCTGGATGGACCCGGACCGGCCCAAGGTGAGGATCGGTTGACCGGGTTGACCGGGTTGACAAAATTTGAACTTCACTTGCTTCCCGCCAATTTCTTCCTTTCTCTACTTCGGGCTTCTCTTCTTGCTCCTCGGCAGGACACGCTCGGCCGGTGGACCCTCGGCCGATACCACCGCTCGACCCGCACCTTCCTCGGCCGGCATCACCACCCGGCCGGTGGCTCCACCCGGCATCACATACAGCTCGGGGACTCCTCCTCTCGCCCGGGGACGCTCGTCCGGGACTCTCTCGGCCGGACCCTCCTCGTCCGGGGCTCTCCCTCGGCATCTCCGATCGGCCGGTGGCTCACGCGGCCGGTAGCTCTCCCTCGCCAGGAGTTCGGACCACGCACCGGGGACGGGTGCTGCACCGGGAACGACGATCTGCACCGGGGCCGGCGAACCGCACCGGAGCTGCTGACCAGAGACGTGCCGCCCCGGGGTCGACGATCCGCACCGGGGCACTTGCACTTGTACCGGAGGACGAAGCCGGGACCTGCTGTCCGGAACCCACCGCGCACACCGGAGCCTCGAACGGGGTGAAGGACTGGCTGAGCTAAGACGGGGCTGGCCGAGCTGCATGGGCCGCATCGGATGGCAGCAGGAGACCGGGGAGAGGGCTGAGCTGACCGGTGAAACAATTGGCGCAACCGGACTGCCGCAACGGAGCCTCGCGCGAACTGCCTCAGGGTTGACCGGACCTCCCAGGGTTGACCTGCCAACCGGGCCTGCTGCCCCAACCGGGCCTGCTAACCGGGCTCACCAAGAACTGGGCTGCAGCAGCAGGGCTTCCCTCTTCTTTTCTTCTTCCCGATGGAATAAATACGAGCATGATTAACCGATCTCTACCCAGCTGGTAGAGCAACACAACTTTTTGAACTGATTCCCACAGACGACACCAATTGTTTCTGCCTAAACCCGGGGGTCTAGTAGATACAGGACAATAAAGATAGAATAATAACACAAGGGTTTATAGTGGTTCACCGTGCCATCGGAGGGCACGACTACGTCCACTTGGAATTCACTATAGCCGGCTAATAAGCCATCGGTGGTGGTTACATGCCTAGAGTAGCAAGTATCCAAGATCCTTAATACTAAGGGGGAAGCCTCCTATATATAGAGGAGGAAGGCTCCCACCTCTACCATGTTTCCAATGTGGGACACAAACCCACATTATTACATATTTCCCTACCCTCCAAGCTACTTCGGGAGCCCGGTGCCACGCCCTCCGGGTGCGGCACCAGTGATGTCTGACATTGGGAAGATAGCCGGGGTTGCGGTCTACCCGCCGGATGCCGGAACTAGGACCCATGACACCGGTTGCACGGTCCACGAGGTCGCCGAACATGCCTGGCGGTGTACCATATATGCCACCAACAAATGCATTCTACTGTGTGCCAATTTCAATGTGCCTGTAAATCAATGTAAATATATTTACGAACTTATATAATTTTGTGTAACGATTGCAAGTGATTTGTTTTGGAACTTATGAACTGCAGATGTCAGGATCATATGTTGAGCAAACAGCTTAGCCACTACTGTAACGGGAAGACTTCCTTTGTTTCCTAATCATGTTGGTTTGATATATGTTGCCATTGCTTTTCTGATATGTTCATGATCAGTGTGTTGCTTATGTAGGGAGAAGGGAAGAGAAGGACACTTGGAGACGGACAAACATTTTACCCAAACATTTGGTGACTTAATTCTGCTTCGTTCAAGTCATTATGTTTTTGTTCTCAGGTTTTCTGCATATGACAGAGGTAAAAGCACTTTTGTTAATGTTATTTGATTTCTCCTTTACTCTTGAACGTATAGAAAAGCTACAAAAAATAGGCAATTGAAATAACTAATATACTTTAACCATATTTGGCATTCCATCCTGGTCTAGCTATTTAAAATGACTATACATGGTCTTACAATATCATAAAATCAGAAATATATGACAGTAACTGGATTCTTTTACAGCTTCTTGCAATTTTGCCTCATACTTTTGGAGGTTTGGAAGTTCTCTGTTGGTTATTTTCTTTACCATATTTGATTGTGATTTATTCTCAGATGGTAATTAGTATGTATTTCGTTTTTAGTTATGGGTTATATGATGAGAGAATGAGGGATTTAGTTTTGGTATAGTGAGAAGTTTATTGTTTTAGTTTGGTTTACTGAAAGTTTTTAGGTCAATGATTGGCCTGTGCTGCTGTTCCGGCCTTTTAATCTCTGGTGGAAATTGGTGTGTACCTATATGGTCAAGAATGAGGAATAATTAACGCATTTTACTCTTATGATATCATTGATATGCATTTTCCTTTAAACTAATTACCTTGGCACATTTATTTCAACTATTTTGTTCTTATATATGCTACTGCATTTTACCTGTAGCATACTGTATACAACCATCTCTTTTTCGTTGTCTGCTGGTGTGGATACATATACTCAGGCTCTGTCATTTTGATTTCAGATTTCTTTTTTCCTTTTGTTACTTAGTTCAGAATAAGAGAGAATGATCAGTATAGTATTTTTGATATTTTGATGGTAATACTACGTGCTTATATATATTCATTCTGTTCCTCTGTCTCCATATCTCATTACATTTATAATTTTGATGGCAATCTTACTTTTGTGTATTAGTTTTTGGGAGTTCTTAAGTGAATAAATGCTTAATTAGAGAAATGGTGCAGTCTGCGCATCAGTCCATCCATCAGTGCCCAATAACTCCAGTTTGGGCCTTACGATTTTGGGTCCTGAGTCTAATAGCGGGCCAAGATTGTGAAAGTTCAAAATATGTTGTTTCATTTTTGATTATTTAATTTTTCTCTTCATGGGATAAGTCATAAGTTTATACCAAAAAATATTGTTATATAAAAAAAAAAATTATAGTTGCACATCAGCCATTACAAATGATTTCGAGACAATGAATGAAACTTAAATTGACGATGACATTTAAACCTTTTTATATCTGATTTCTACTTAGATTTGAGACACATCAAAAATTGATGTGCGCCACTACCTCTTTTTGAAGTTTCCTTTTTATTCCTAAATAATTTTACTTGGTGTTGATTCTTCTTGTTTGGCCTTTGATACCAAAAAATTTAAATTTCATCATCAATACATAGTCAAAAAAAGCATATATTTAAGGCAAAATTACTGTTTTGGTCACTGATCTTTGTCAAAAACGACAGTTTGGTCACTATCGAATGTCAAATATCAAAATGGTCACTCAAGTTAATGTTTCATTATCAATTTGGTCATTAGAGGTCAAACGACCGTTAATTATAGGATATTCTTTGAATATTCCGTTTCTTGCCAGGGGTATTATGGTCACTGAGGTATTACGTTAATTGATAATGTTTCTGTTCGTGGCGGGTTCAGCACCCGGCGAACAGTCAGCACTGGTTAGTGGTTGCTGTGTTTCTGTGTTGTGCTTAGGCGTGCCAGCACCCTTGGAGCGGTGCCACTCGACTGCGTGCGACCCCCTTGGCGAGTCGCTTCGTCTGCTCCCAATTCGACTCTGACTTCCTGGTCAAGTGACTGTTACGCGAGCGCTGACTAAGCCGGCGTACAGGGCTCGAACAAGACCTGAATAGAACTCTCTACCAGGATTTTCTTCCCAACCCCTCGAGGATTGAGGATCTTACTTTGATCCGGAGAAGCAAAGCAAAGCTGTTCCAAGACCACGGGTGTGTCACCGGAGTGACGACTCGATTGCTACCAGGGGTAGCGGACTGACAGACTCGATTGCCACCGGGGGTAGCAGACTGACTCGATAGACTCAGCAAACGCTCGGCACAAGTACGAGAGCGGATCAATCGTAGGAGGGCGGAGGAGGGTTGCGTGAGGCTCAGCAAATGCTCGGCGCAAGTACGAGATTAGATCGATCGTAAGAGGGCGGAGGAGGGTTGCGTGAGGCTCAGCAAATGCTCGGCGCAAGTACGAGGTTGGATCCGTCGTAGGGCGGAGGCGAGTTGCGTGAGTAGACTCAGCAAAGCGCTCGGCACAAGCACGAGATTAGATCGATCGTGGGGCGGAGGCGGGTTGCGTGAGTTGCTCCGGAGAGGCTTTGGCAAGTTAGCGTTGCGCTAGAACTTGTGGTTGTTTGTATTTGGTTGAGAACCTTTTCCTAGATGCCAGCAGATTTATATTTATACGGCTCAAGGACCCCTAGGGCTGTCAACTCCAGCCCGGCGGATCCTTGAGATTCATTAGGAATGTCCTCCCTTATCCTGCTTCCCATCAAATCAGCAAAGATACTATCAGAGGTATAGTTGGTATTGAAGCTTCGAAGTTTGGAGCAACACGTCATGACCTTGCTTGTTATGCTTCTGTTACTGTTCAACTTTCATCATTGCGCAGTATGGCCGGTTCCTCTAAAAACCTCCCTAAAGCATGGTGCAGCCTGGCTCGTAGTTGTTAATGATTGATAGCCTAGCGTAGGTATTGAAATCATTGCTATATTGCTTCTCAATCTCAACAAATATCTTCGCTGATGGATTGCTACGAAACAACCCCAATCGGATTAGGAAGCAACTCACGTTCTCCTTCCAACTCAACTTCCTTGGTTGAAGCGGGAAAGCACGATCTTAAAGGGTTTGACTCTGATCAAAACCCTACTGGGCCTTGGGGCGAAAGCCCAATTGAAATAAATTCCAATTGTGGCCCAAACATTGCCCCCCAGTCTCCGATATTGAGGTATAACGAAATAGAAGAGAGACTGAACCCCAATCGCTGGCTCATCCGTAGCAATTTAAATAACTGGACTGTTGCGCCGTTTCCTCGCCAATCACAATTTCCCAATTCAAAACGGTAACACTGTTCACTTAAACCCTTGATTGCTGCGAAACCCAGCGCTTCACGAAACAAGAACCCCTTTCGGATTCCTATAAATTCTAACAGAGACCCCTCGGTTTCCCTTCCAACTCAGCTTTCTTTCCTCCTTCCTAGCCCGAAATCGGAAGAAACCCCGGCTCGGCCTGCAATGGCGTCCACCATGAACTTCGCCATCCGCTGCTCGACGGCGGCCAGAGCCAAAAAACAGCTCGAAACTCTCCTCACCTGTTCCGGAGAAGATGACCGGACTTGCCTCAAAGAGTCCCAACAGGATCTCGTCTCATTAGGTCCTCATGTAGTGGGCTATGATGCTAACAACGATGGCGGAGCACACCAGGCGCTCGACGGTCCGGCCCGCCCCCTGCCAGCGATCTTCCGTTCTGAAGACCCGGTGGAATGCCCAAATTTCCAGAAAGATCCTCACCAATGCCCCGTAAACCATGCCGCCTGGCCTCTGGTCCGGTCCTGGATGAAAGCCTGGTACGCAGCCCGACTTCCCCTTGATAAAGACCGATGGAGACAGGCCGGAATCGCGGATGTGCTCAAGCTCTGCTTCGACCTCAACCCCAAAGGAGGTAACAGGTGTGCTCTTGTTCCCCTGATCAGCCTCTGGAACCCCACGGTCAACGCCTTTGAATTCCGATTTGGCCATGCTTCCGTGACGTTGCTAGACCTCTACGCTGGCTTCGGGTTCCCGCTCGGCCTACAGAACTATGATGAGAGCCTCTACGCAGAGAGGAAATACCCACGGAGCGAAATTGATAGGTTTAAGGTTGGTGGGTTTGAGAAATGGAAAGATGCGTTCTTTCAGAGGGACGATGATCTCGGTGGAATAGCCTTCCTATTTTTCTGGCTTAACAAGTTTGTGGTTTGCTCCAACACCAACAAAATGACCAAGCTCTACCACCGTATGGCGGAAATATTGCATGCTGGTGCAGAAATTAGCCTTGGCCAGTTCGCTCTAGCGCACCTCTACCATTGTCTGTATCAAATATCCGCCCATCCGATGAACTGTGCCAAATCAGGCCCGCTTTGGATCCTAGACATCTGGTGCCAAATGCATTTTCCCCAACTTGCTCCAGTTATGAAGAGGAAATCCAAGCCCGACCAAGTTGTGGGGCAAGAGTATGTTGGCTGCGCTGCTAGCCCGGATCTCAGCTATGCTATCTGCTTGGATATATTCTTCAACACAACTGCCGACAAATTCTTCACTGAAGCGCAACGGCTGATCCATTTGCGGTATCCGCGCGGGCTATCCCGGGGCTTCCTCCCATCTAGTAGGCAAGACGCCACCAGCCGACGGATCTTCATCCGGAGTACCTCCATGGCCGATCTTCCCATCCTCCCTCTTGACAAGAAACATCCCGTCCACGAGGTCTACGCGCCTCACTTCTTCGCCCGGCAATTCGGCCTCATACAACTTTTGCCCTACCCGCCGTTGAAGAGTGTGAACTATTTCTCCGCGTGGCGGAATAGCAGAAGTTGCCCCCCCGTATCTGACCATAGCGATCGGTCTCGTCTGCGGCCTCTTGGCATCCAACAGAACTGGGACTATTACCCCAACGTAAAGGCCTCCATGGATGCCACTGGCCCATATCAGCACTGGTGGGCCCATCTTCGAGGTACACTCTTCAAACAACCATCCGTCTTCTACTTCCGGAGGCTCTTTCGGAACCAAGGTCCGCACCTCACCCCCGCTGACGAGAAAGTGCTGGAGGGCGAATCGCTGCAGTTGGACCTGTCTCCCAAGAAGGTGCTACCCCTCCCCCTTTAACTGCTATCTTGATTTGTCAGATGACCTCACCTAGCTTCTGACCTGTTTAATGAAACAGGCATCCGAACAAACCCCTGCGGGTAAGGGGAAGCGAAAAGCTATCTGCGCGTCCCATCCGCCACCAAAGAAAAGCAAGATCATTGTTGAGGCGGATGAAGAATCAGATGAGGAGGAGGACATACCCGTGAGTGAAATCAACTCCTCCCTCGGCTACTTGTATCCTTGGATATTAGTTCATAAATACCTACCTGACGCAGATATCCAAACTTTATCCTTCTCTGCAGGTCTCTCCCCTTTGGAGGAAGCGTTCCTCGTCCGCTGCCGCCACCAGCCGAGACCCTGCGGTAATAGAGATCTCCTCTGGTGAGTCCTCTATCCCTTCTGAAGAAACAGATTCTTCTAGTTCCGACGAGGACTATCTGAACCTCTGTATTCGCGAAATTTGCGGCGACAGTCTTCCTCAACCTGTTCCTCTGCGTTGCCTTGATGCAGGTACTTCCTCCAGTCTAGCCTTCGCAGTTAGTCAGAGTTCTATCCAACCCATCCTGACCCCTCGCGCTGCTGCAGAAACTGGACCGGAAGCGGGGGAAAACCCAGATGCTACTATGGCGAAGGCCCTAACCGATAGGCCTCTGCTCATGCTATGTGGCGCTCCTGGCAGTTCTTCAACTCCACATCCGTTGACCTCGGACTCGACTCAGGAGGAGGAGCACGAGGTAGAAGAAGAAGTAGAAGAAGTAGAAGAAGAAAAAGAAGAGGAGCCGATTCAGGGTACAGACCCACCCGCGGCTGACGAGCTATCCTCCCCTGCACTTGACCTATCTCCGGCGGGGGAAGAGGCTCTGGCTGGCGTGGGGTCTCTGGCGGGTGCTGCCCCCCAGGTTGAACAAGATCCAACCCCTGCTGACGCTCTTATTGAAGCCAATCAGCCAGCACAAGCGAGGGGGCCCGGATCTCCTCTGCCCGAAGAGACCCCGTTGACGGAGGTATATATTCCCTATGTTCTAAATTGGTATCTCCCTTGGTCTGAATTGCTTCCAATCCTCCTTGATTATGAGCAGGTGGAAGAAGAGAGAGTGGCAACCGAGAATGCTACCCCGCTGGTGGTGGATGTGGCCCCCCGGGTTGAACAAGATCCAACCCCTGCTGCTAACCCAGTTGATACAGCTCAGCAAGAGCAAGCAGGGCAGCACGGATCTCCTTTGAGTCATCCAGAGGAAATCCCTTTTTTGGAGGCTATTGAGGTATGATGTGAAATCTACCCGAAGAGCTATTTTTCTTAGTTAGAACCATTCCTAACCCCTTTTTATGAACAGGTGGATGATGACGATGATGTTGTGGGGATCACCAGCACCGTCCCGCAGGCAACGGACTCTGGTTCCGCGGAACCTGTAGCTGCACAGGTCTCCCTGCCGCAGACCCCAACCCCCGAAGGTCTGGTCGCGGCGTCTTTATCAAATCAGCCCTCCGCGACCCCTGGCGGATCGGGCCCAGATCTTCAGGAACAAACAGTCCCTGAATTCATCTTGGCTGAAGATCCCTTCCTTCCTCCCCAAAGCCCTGAAGAGGAACCTGAAGAGCTACAGAGGGCATGGGGAATCCTAGAACACCTAGGAGAGAAGGACCCGGCAGACAATCAAGTGGCGGATGAACTCACCTCTGCCCTTGAAGTCCTTAAGCACCACTTCCAGCACTTGCCTCCCGGGGTCCAAGCTGAAGCCAACGCTTCTCTCCTCCGGCTGCCCGCGGAGCTAAGGAGCCTGCACGAGCGTTTGCCTGTCCGGTCTACTCAACATGCTAAGCTTAAGGGAGCTGAGACTGCTCTCGCGGATGCTGCTCGTGCCTACAAAGATTTGGTCGCCCTGGCTACTAGCAACCCAGAAGCGGCTGAGATAGCTAAACTTGAAGCGCAAATTTCCCTCCTCCGCCAGAAACAAATCCAGCGCGCCAATGAAATAGATCAACAGAAAGCCCTGGGGAGTAAGCTACAAGAGGAGCGGACGCGAGCAAAGAAGGAAACAGCAGAGTTTGATCGTGGGGTAAGCAAGACCAAGGCCACCATCAAACGGTTGGGCCTGCATCTATATGAGTTTCGGCTTTAGCCCATAAAAACTGGCTTGATGTTTTTCATTCACTGAGTTTAATGATATGAGCCCATTTACCAAGCCCTATTCAGTTTGATTCGCAAACCAAACCTTGCGCATCAGTCTTATCCATGCTGTCAGAAAACTGTAGAACTGTTTCTCATGAATTTGCATTTGAATTTTAAAACGGGAAACTGTTCCAACCTCTAACTGCCCAATAATTGCGCCAGTTCATCTCAGCCCTTGGATTACTTCTAAGTGAGGCTATAAAAGCAACACCCCCTGGCTAGACCCGAGAACCCCAAAAACTGCCTTAGAATGTTATTCAGCGTTTCTTCCCTTAGGTTCTGCTACCAGCCGCTATGGCTTCCTCGATCCTTACCACCAGCTCTAGTTCGGATGTTCTGCTGAACACCCCGAATCATAACACCCCATGTTAGACAAATCCCGAACCATAACACCCCATGTTATGTTCCGGACGGATGTGATTATAGATTGGTAGCTGTCGATTTGGCACCCCACTAGCGCATCGGCCGGAAGCCCAGCATGGATACGGTTTGGGGTACCTTCCTCTCCGGAGAGAGGAGCAATGAGCTTCAATAGGCCAGTTGTCCACCTCCATATGAAGGGGTATCGGATAACCGTGGGCAACGCTGGGCTATTGAACTCATTGCATAATCGAGAGATTATAGGTAGCGGACGTCTATGTGCCACTCTGCTCCGGCGTCAAGACAGTCTCTGCCACCCCTATCTCTACGCCTCATCCGCTGATCTCTCAGGATCTTACTCTACAACCCCTGTTCGGCACGTGTTCGGATCGAAGGAGGTGGCGAAGATCCCCATATACCAAGATGGTATCAGAGCTAGTTGGCGGATATGTATTACTAGTTACTTGCCTTTGTAATCGCCATGGCCGCAAAGCCCCTTTACTTTTGTAAATAAAACAAAATTTTAGAATCAAGACTTGCATCGCACAATTCTTACCAACGGCAAAGGTTTTTAGGGCACACCCCAACGCGGATGTTCCTAAAAACCCCTATTCAAAGGACAACCAGGCTTGGCCCTAAAGAGAGTTCAAAAATTTCGAAAAATCCAACGCGAAAGATAAGTCGGATATTGCCCTTATGTTGCCCCCTTAGTTTACTGGGCTGCGCGGATGGGCAAAGCCAGAACCAAGCCGAGTAAACTAGATAGGATTCACAAGTGGTTTCCCCCATGACGGGCTAGGTTCGACGAAAAGGTGAAAGCCCGTCCGTCGTCGAACCCCTATCCGGCCCACTAGAAATGGAAAGTAAGCCCAACGCCAGGCAGCCCGAAGCAGATGCTTGGGAAACGCAAACTGGTATAAATGCAGGATTGGACAGTTACCGAAACGGTGGGAAGAACCGAGAAGGCGCCAGTCAAACCCCATTGATCACGCATCGATTCCCAGGCGAGCAGGCGCCGAAAACGGATAGATGCATAAAGATGGGCAGATCGAAGCATTAAAGCTCGCGTAACCCCCAACCGTTGGATCCTCTCGCACATGTAGTATAAAAGGAACCCCCTGGTTGCAGCAAAAATCTCACCAGATCACCCTGCTTAGAACAAATATGGCAATCGTAGAGTGGTTAGCAAATGGCGTAGCCCTCTGGCTGCCACAAGCCTTTCCGCCAGAGAAACCGCAATCCTGGTTAAATGCGCCAGTAACCTCAGTCACCCAGCGTTAAGTAAATCCTAACCCCGGTCACCTAGCGTTAGGCGGCCTGAAGCCGTGCTTCCTGGTGTTTAAACAACACCCGGCCAGTCTAACGCGAGTGACCCGGTTAGGTGCTTGGATGAATGTCATTGACACGTTCGATGACCTTCACCCCGAGCAATCCATCCACACGTTCCCTCAGCGGAACTGTGTGTTTTTCCTCAAGCGCCGCCACTGCATCCTCATCTTTCCCTTTTTTCCAACTCCTTTTCCCCTCGTGGAATTAGCAGAGCTCCGAAGAAGAAGAGGATTTGGGCAAGAGGATCAAGCAGCAGCACGAGGAATCCGCCAGTCCCCCAAGACTAAGAGAGACGTAGGATGGTATCAGAGCTAGCTAGTAGCTCTCGTTGTATTTTCTTTTCCTTGTAATGCCCTTGGCCGCAAAGCCTTCGTATAAATAAAGCAATTCGCAATTTTCGTACTTATCATTCGCCAAGATACGAATTTGATTGATAATGAAAAGTACAAGGACATCAACACCCCTGGCGGATGTTGAAATAAGACAAGGTAAAAGAAGAACAAAACCCCAATGGTTTCGCAATGAAAAAGAAGAACACTTCAAAAACGGCGGAAACACCCCTGGCGGATGTGCCGTCCTAACTTATTGCCTCCTGAGCGTACTGGGCTAAGAATTCTGTCCAGCACCGTCATCTGCCGGAGGGACCTCGAACTCCCAAACGCTTGGGAAGTATTTCTTGAGATATCGCCCATTAATGGGATTTCTGTGAACTTCACCTTCCAAGTCTCGGAGCTGGTACGCCCCCTTGCCCACGATTCGATCGATGACAAATGGACCCTCCCAGCGAGGACTCCATTTACCACGACCCGGTTCGTCCAGGGGCAGAGCTACCCTCCAGACCAAGTCTCCCTCGCCATAGGTTTTACCCTTGGTCCGCTTGTCATATGCCTTGGCGATCCGCTGCTTTTCCTGGATGATAGTGTCCAAGGCCTCCAGCCGTTTTTCGTCGAGGTCTTCATGTTCCTGGAACATGGCTTGGACGTAGTCTTCACCCAGGAGCTGATGTTGCTCGCGAACCCGTAAAGAAGCTACATTGATCTCCATTGACAGGACAGCCTCATGGCCATACATCAACGAATAAGGGGTAGTACATGTAGGCGTCCGCTTAGAGGTCCTATAGGCCCAAAGCGTGTTGTCAAGTTGAGTGTGCCATGATCTCGGGCTATCCACTAGCATCTTCTTCAGAATGGATATGATCACCTTGTTAGTAGCTTCCGCTTGGCCATTGGATTGAGCATAATAAGGGGAGGAATGGAGGAACTGGACACCATAATCTGCTAACCAAGTTTGGGTCTTCTCAGCCATGAAGGCTGCCCCCCTGTCCGCCACTATACACTCTGGAATGCCGTAGCGGCAGATTATGTTTTGGAAAACAAAGCGGATGACCGTATCTGCATCGCAGTTCCTGGTTGGTATAGCTTCAACCCACTTAGTAAAGAAATCGGTGCCCAGCAAAAGAAACTTATGCTGCGCAGATGAATGTGGATTGATCTCCCCTATGAAATCTAATGCCCAGCCCCTAGCAGGCCAAGGCTTGATGATGGGTTGCAAAGGAATGTTAGGAACCCGCTGCACTGGCCCGTGTTGCTGGCATTCCTGACAACCCTGAGCGAAACTATGACAATCTTTCAAAATGGATGGCCAATGATATCCATATCTGCGAATCAGCCATCTCATTTTGGGTCCGGACTGATGTGAACCACAGACCCCTAGGTGTACCTCTCTCATGATCCGCTTGGCTTCGACGCCAAAGATACACCTCAATAGGACTCCATTCTCCCCCCTACGGAAGAGTTCGTCTCCCCTGAGAAGATAACTTGTTGCGAGATGTCTAGTTCTCCTCTCGGATGGTGCAGATGGGTCCTGCAAATACGCTATGATCGGTATCCGCCAGTCAGTATCGACAGGCTCAACTGTGGCGACCGACCAACCTCCGCGCTCTCTCTGGCGGATAACAAAGGATGGTAGAGTTCTGCGCTCCACCTTAAGGATTCTTTCCTTCACTCCCTGGGCTAGGCTGATTCCAGTGGCCAATTGTGCCAGCTCGTTGGCCGCTGAGTTCAATTCCCTCGGAACATAGTCTAAGGAAACATCAATAAATCGATCCAGTAGCTCAATAGCCCGCTCGTAGTAGTGTACTAAATGGAAGGAAACGCACTTGTAGACCCCCAACAGTTGATTAATAACTAACATGGAATCTCCAAGTACCTCAATTTCTTGTGCCCCTAGGTCGAGCAACAGCTCCAAACCAATGAGTAGGGCTTCGTACTCTGCCTGGTTGTTGGTGCATGTCCACTCCAGCTGAAAAGAGTACAAATACTTGACACCTGCTGGATTCTGGATACAAACCCCCGCGCCCGCCAACTTACTGGTACTGCTACCATCGAAGTATAAGACCCAAGGCTGGTATCGGATCACGTCAACGAACTCTGGCGGTTCTGCGAATTCCCCTTCAATAGGATGGTGTAACAGGAAATCCGCGATAGCCTGACCCGTCATGGCCTTGAGTGGCGCGTATTGTAGGGAAAACTCTGACAGGGCTAACACCCACTTGCCAATCCTACCTCTTAGGATCGGTCTCGTTAGCATATACTTCACCAAATCAGTCTGTGCCACCACTATTGTTGTGAATGAAAGCATGTAATGGCGGAGCTTAATGCCCGCGCAATACAGAGCTAGACACAGCCTCTCGACTGGCGAATATCTGGTCTCTGCATCCAACAACGTCCTGCTGACGTAGGCTACTGCATATTCGACTTTCTTTCCATCTGCCAGGGTTTCATCCTGGGCTAGCAGCCCTGCGACAAAGATATCAGAAGCAGAAATATACAGTTTGAGAGGGATACCAGGCGTCGGCGGCCGAAGGACCGGCGGACTAGCCAAATACTCCTTGATCCTGTCAAAGGCAGCTTGGTGCTCAGGACTCCACTCAAAGATTTCTCCTGGTTTGAGCTTGAGTAGAGACGAGAAAGGTGCCACCTTGCCTGCTGAGTTGGATATAAACCTTCTGAGGAAGTTGACTTTTCCAAGCAAGCTCTGCAACTCCCTCTTGTTTCTCGGTGCTGGCACGTCCAACACAGCTTGCACTTTGTCGCCAGACACCTCGATGCCTCTCTCATGTACCACAAACCCTAGAAAGTCACCAGCACAAACCCCAAAGACACACTTGGCCGGATTCATTTTAAGCTGATGCTTTCGCATGATTGTGAACACCCTTCGGAGATGATCAATGTGATCTTCCCTCTTTTTGGACTTTACTACCACATCATCAATGTAGACTTCAAGGATGTCCCCCAATATTCTGCTGAAAATTACGTTCATTGCACGTTGGTATGTAGCCCCTGCATTGGTTAAGCCGAATGGCATACTGAGATACTCAAACGCTCCTGTGAACCCAGGGCAGCGGAAGGCGGTTTTAGGAATGTCCGGCTCGTCTATTGGAATCTGGTGATAACCTGCCGTCCCATCCATAAATGAGAGCAACTCGTGTCCCGCTACTGCATCCACCAGCATATCCGCTATGGGCATAGGATACACATCCTTAGGAGATGCAGCGTTTAAATCCCTGTAGTCCACACATATTCTGATTTTGCCATTCTTCTTCCGAACGGGGACGACGTTGGATAACCATTCCGGATAAAGGGTTGGTCTGATTATCCCAGCGTCCACCATGCTTTGAACTTCTTTCTTGACCGCCATTGCCGTTTCAGCATTCATCCGCCGTTGCTCTTGCTTAACTGGCCTACATCCTTCCTTGATAGGAATGCGATGGCAAGCCAGCTCTCTTGATAACCCCGGCATGTCTTGATACTTCTCGGCAAAGCAGTCCTTAAAATCATGCAGCAACCCTATCAGTTGCTGCCTCAAATCTGGTCTAAGGTACTGGCTGATCCCCACTTCCATGGGTTCCGTTTCTGTCCCCAGGTTGATCTTTTCGACAGGATCGCGTACCTTGGGCGGAGTATCATCTAGCGCTGCTGGAGCAGGCTGAATTACTTCCACCCCTGTCGAAGCTTCAAACTCTTCTTCCTCAATACACTCCACCAGTGCCACCTCCTCCCAAGCCATTCGCTCTAATCGATAAATCGCCAATCGCTGCATAAAACTAGCAAAGGCTTCCGACTCCTCTTGCGAGAGGGCGTCACTCATTGGAAGTATTGGGACGGAGCTCAATGGAAATTGGCCGGCTATAATCCGCCATAGCCTGGGCAATTCCCCACTGAGACAGCTCATTCTGGGTCACCCCAAGTGGATGCCCCCTATGGTCAACTCCCTCAATCCGGAGGGGTCTCATGTCTCTGTTGTAATAGCTGGCTTCCAACTGGATGGCCGCTATCGAATACGGGCGCTCGTCTGCCTTGATGAGCACTGGCAACTCTGTGACTGGATCCCACATGATCATCTCTTGGTGGAGAGATGAAGGCACTGCTAGCGCCTTATGGATCCAATCCCTCCCTAGGATCATATGGTAGGGAGCGTTTGCGTTGGCCACGTAAAATGCGTGATGGGCATCAGAGGGTCCTATCTTAACTCGGAGCACAGCCACCCCAGCGGTTGGAGTTACCTCCCCTGAAAACCCCTTCACCTTGGAGACAGACTGGATGACTTTGTCCTTTGGAATCTTCAGTTGTTCCACAAGAGTCGTGGTGACGACGTTTACCGCAGCCCCTGTATCTATTAAGATCTTGCGGACCTTCATGCCCCGCACCTCTGCCGTCACGTATAGAGGCTTCAGATGCTGGGACATGTCGAACGTAGGCTTGGCAAACATCACGCATTGTTTCAGAAGGTCTCCGGCCCCCTCCGGATACCGATGGCTGGACCGAAAAACCCCGGGCTCAGCTTCTGCCTCACCCCCACCTTCAGGCTCCTGTACTGAGTAAACAGGATGAGAAGCCTCTTCGTTGCTGATGAAGTGAGCAGTGGGCAAAGGCTCTGGCAGAGCGTAAGCAGATGACAGAATGAAGACCATGTTGCAATGATGAGTCATGGCCTCATCCCCGGTCTGCTCTTCGTCCATTGGCACCTCACCCTCGTCTACCGCTTCAGGCTCATCCTCATAGTCGACCACTTCTTCTTCCTTATCCAGGTCTAGGTCTCCTACGTCGGAGTCAGCTTGCATACTGGAGGCGACTGAGGACGTCCTAGTTGGCACCGTCATCTGCAGCTTCTTAGCTGCGTACTCCACGAAGTTGGTTGGCGCCTTAGGCCCTTTTGGCCTTGCCCGCGATATGGTAGCGGACGGCCCGCTCGTTTCCGTCAAAACTAATCTGGATTCCTTGGGAACAGCCTCCCTCTCAGAAACCCCCACGTTGCTCGTGCTCGCCGCCAATGACGCGCTGTTTTCCTTTGGTATCCACCGCATAACGGTGGAACCCTTGCTGGTGTCAATCACCATCACGTCTTCCTGAGCCTCCAATGCCCCCTGCTTCCCGGCAGCTTCCAGTTGTGACTTCTTTGGAGAAGACTTCCTTGTCTTCAAAGGCTCAGGAGGGAAATCCAGCTTTCTCCTTGGCCTGGACCGAAGTGCCCCAGTGAATCTGGGCAGATCAGCCACCCTATCGTGCACACTCTTTCGAGGTGCTGGTGGAACGTCCGCGGTTCACTGTCGCCTAGAGTCCACGTATGATTTGGTTCTTACCTTGTAGCGTTTATGGATCTCCTCCACCCGCTCCACGGGTACTGACAGCTCTTCCTCGGTTACCCTTCCCGATGCCAGATCCGCCAAGGTTCTTTTCGCCTTGCCAAAGCGTCTCCGCTCGTTCCGGGTGGTCACTGCTGCAAGCTCAACAGCCTTGCCAGCCCGCTGGGTATACCATCTGTCCGCCTTCGGATCGTTCCTAGACGCTGGCGGAATATAGACCTCCGCGGATGGCTCTGGATTCGCAGCCTTCTGCGAACCCCCAGCCGTAGCTGATTTGATTCCGGACGGTCCTGGACCTTGCCTAGGCCTTGCCCTGCTGGCGCAGCTATCCTCTGACCCGTGATGGTATTTCATCCGCTTGTAACTCTCCCTGCTTGACTTCTCGGGCGGCGGATGCTCTAACTTAGCCTTCTCGAGGGCTCTCCTTTCGGCTTTCTCCTCCGCTTCCTTCAAGGCTGCCTGAAACTCCTCATAAGTAATCGGCTGCCCTGTAGTTAGTCTGCACGTGAGGCAGAGCTTGGAGCGAGGGACCATCACCATGTCCTCTTCTTCAATCGCCCCAACCCAAAATTCTGGGCAGGGCCTAGGTTCGCTGGCGTCGAACCCCAGCTTGCCATCGTTCAGCCACTCCTGCAACTGATCCTTCAGACCTACACATTCAGAACTAGAGTGGTCAAAAGACTCATGGAAAAGACACGTAAATCCGCCATCCCCATTGCTAGGATGGCCTTGGTAAAACTCCTGAATTTCTGGCGCCTTATGGTGCACCATGGTTTCCCAGATTTCCTCCGCCTTGCTTGCGTCGTAAGTATATTCCTGAAACCTGGAAACCTGTTTCCTACATTGCTGCGGCAGACTCGGACCAACGCTGATCTCGATAGCACTCACCCGCGGTGCACCCTTAGCCTTCGTCCATTGAGGCTCCTTAGGATTCTCCAATTGCAGGACGTTGTCATTGATCCATATCTGCAACTGGTCCTTCAGCTTCACACAATCCTTAGTATTGTGATTGTTCATATTATGATAGCTGCAGTATGTCTTCCCCGCCATATAATCAGGCTTGGGGGCAAATCCGTCATGATGCAGCCGCCCCTGGTTGAACAATTCTTGCAAAATCTCGTGAGCCCTATGGGCGTTATAGGTGTATGCATCAAAGGCTGATTTGGTTGGAAGAGGAGTAACTAGCTTAATAGGTTCCCTGACCGGCTTCGCTACCTGGGACTGCAAAGGCTTCTGATCAGTCCTCTCAATGGCTGCGACCTCGACCTCTACTTTCTCCTCATCAACCCATGTCAGGATTAGCCTAGGAACTGCATCCGCCTGGACGGCTGCCACGGTCTGAGCAGCGGTCGGAATTGGAGTTTTGGGCTTCAGAGTCCCCGGATAGTAGGACATCGGAATCCCCTTCCTTCTTTCGTTCCTCTCCCTGGACCGATCAACATAGTGCTGCTCTTGACCCAGACGATTAGTCAGATCCGCCATCGTGGTTACATGAACCTGCCTGAAACCCTGGCGGATCTCATCTATCAAGCCATCAATCGCCATCCGCACAGCGTGCTCCTCTGGAATTTCCATCTCACAGCGAGTTAGCTCCAGCTTGAAGCGTCGCAGATAATCAGTGGCAGACTCGTCAGGCCTCTGTTCAGTCTCTGCCAGGTCCTTGAGTCCGATTTTTGCTTCCACGACCCCAAACATGGTCCTGAACATGACCTCCATGGTCTTCCAGTCTGGAATTGACCCAGGCCTTAAACGCTTATACCAGATAGCTGCTTCCCCTGCCAGGGATGTAGGAAAGAGCTTCAGCTTCATGATCGGGTTCTCAGCATATTGACCTGATTCATTGGTGAAACGCATGATGTGCGTCTCAGCATCCTCAGATGTCTGGCCAATAAACGGCGTAAAACGGATTGGCTTGAAACCGACCGGGAAGGGCACCGCGTTGATTTCGGGAGTCAACGGATTCTCGTACGTCTTGTCGACGTCGGGCAACCCCTGCAGCTCTCTGAGCTTGTCAGCGAAGATCCTGCCAATGTCCTCCAGGGTTATCTGAGCCACGGCGTTCGCTGGAGGTACCGGCTGATCGTTATTAACCGGCTCTGTAGGAGGAACCTGACCTCCCCTCTGACTATTAGTGGCCCTGTTGTTAGATCCGCCAATTGCACCACGACCGGCGTCGCGCTTGCGCTGGTCCTTTAGCTGAGCTGGATCCGTAACTGTACGGCCGGACCCCTCGGGATGGTCACCCCGTTCCAGCAACTGATTCATCAAGACACTCAGGTTGGCGAGCGCGGTATTGGTTTCCGCCAACTGCTCCTGCTGCTGTTGCCAGCTGCCCTCGGAGTTCCTGGCATAGGCGGTCAAGTCGCTCCCCAGCCGATCCTGCTGTTCGGCGAGGTACTTGAAATTGGCAGTGAACCCCCGTTGCTCCGTCTGCATACGCCTAACGGATTCACTTAGATCAATGACCACCTCATTGGCCCTCCTCAGCGCCTCGTCTGTGTGACAAGACTTTTCGATCAACATCTTCAGAGTATCCGTCACCTCCGTGGGAGTTGCAGACTCCCCAGTAAATTGTACCACAGGTGACGCACTTGGATCAGCGGATTCATCCGCGGACCCCGTTTCCAAGAAACCAGATGTAGCTTCCCGGTTAACAAAGCCGATAGCGCGGTCGTCATCCTGAGAAGCGGCAGTGATTTCAGTGGTCTCTTCTTCGATCTCCGAAACAGGCGGCTCGGAAACCGGATTCAGACCCTTTTTGCTTCGCAGGGCTTTAAGGGCAGCAGCAATAGCTTTTGCGTCTGCCAAAGTCCCGCCAAACACTTCCTTAACTTCAGCGTCAGTTAATCCCCTACACTCAGCTGTTCCATGCTGGATCAGCCCTTTGTGGGAAATCTTCAAACAAGACATGGTCACCCTTACGTAAGGATTACCCCTTGTGGATCCCGCAATCTTTGACACCTGTCCCACTGGGCGTGCCAAAATGTTCGTGGTGGGTTCAGCACCCGGCGAACAGTCAGCACTGGTTAGTGGTTGCTGTGTTTCTGTGTTGTGCTTAGGCGTGCCAGCACCCTTGGAGCGGTGCCACTCGACTGCGTGCGACCCCCTTGGCGAGTCGCTTCGTCTGCTCCCAATTCGACTCTGACTTCCTGGTCAAGCGACTGTTACGCGGGCGCTGACTAAGCCGGCGTACAGGGCTCGAACAAGACCTGAATAGAACTCTCTACCAGGATTTTCTTCCCAACCCCTCGAGGATTGAGGATCTTACTTTGATCCGGAGAAGCAAAGCAGAGCTGTTCCAAGACCACGGGTGTGTCACCGGAGTGACGACTCGATTGCTACCAGGGGTAGCGGACTGACAGACTCGATTGCCACCGGGGGTAGCGGACTGACTCGATAGACTCAGCAAACGCTCGGTACAAGTACGAGAGCGGATCAATCGTAGGAGGGCGGAGGAGGGTTGCGTGAGGCTCAGCAAATGCTCGGCGCAAGTACGAGGTTGGATCCGTCGTAGGGCGGAGGCGAGTTGCGTGAGTAGACTCAGCAAAGCGCTCGGCACAAGCACGAGATTAGATCGATCGTGGGGCGGAGGCGGGTTGCGTGAGTTGCTCCGGAGAGGCTTTGGCAAGTTAGCGTTGCGCTAGAACTTGTGGTTGTTTGTATTTGGTTGAGAACTTTTTCCTAGATGCCAGCAGATTTATATTTATACGGCTCAAGAACCCCTAGGGCTGTCAACTCCAGCCCGGCGGATCCTTGAGATTCATTAGGAATGTCCTCCCTTATCCTGCTTCCCATCAAATCAGCAAAGATACTATCAGAGGTATAGTTGGTATTGAAGCTTTGAAGTTTGGAGCAACACGTCATGACCTTGCTTGTTATGCTTCTGTTACTGTTCAACTTTCATCATTGCGCAGTATGGCCGGTTCCTCTAAAAACCTCCCTAAAGCATGGTGCAGCCTGGCTCGTAGTTGTTAATGATTGATAGCCTAGCGTAGGTATTGAAATCATTGCTATATTGCTTCTCAATCTCAACAAATATCTTCGCTGATGGATTGCTACGAAACAACCCCAATCGGATTAGGAAGCAACTCACGTTCTCCTTCCAACTCAACTTCCTTGGTTGAAGCGGGAAAGCACGATCTTAAAGGGTTTGACTCTGATCAAAACCCTACTGGGCCTTGGGGCGAAAGCCCAATTGAAATAAATTCCAATTGTGGCCCAAACAGTTTCATTATCAATTTGGTCATTAGAGGTCAAACAACTGTTAAATCAGGATCTATCGAATGATCTTTCAATTCCAGCCAATCCAGTCGAGCCGACTTCTGCAGGTTTTGATATGCTTGATGAGTACCTTACATACTTTGATGCGGATGATGACATCTCTCAGTACATTGATTTTGATTCTTATGAAATGCTGGGGATTGAAAATACTGTTCCTAGCGAACCTGTGGTTGAGCAGAAGGTAAGATTGAGAGCTGTGTTTCCTCTGGTTTGAATTTTGAGTATCATCATTTATCTAACTCTGTAATTTGTTATGCGTGTGTTTTGAATGCTTTCATGGTTTTTAGCTTATAAGCATAAAGAAAAAGAAGTTTGAATCTTTGTTCAGCTTGTGAGAGAATAGTTTGTTGTTGTTTGCTGTTGCTGTTGCTGTTGTGAATGGGATTGAATAGATTTGGTGTCTCAAACTGTGTATTAGTATTAAGATTGTTTGAGGAGCACCAAGTTTGTTGTGACCCTTCTTCTCACTTTGAGGAGGAGGAGAAGAAGAAGATTAATAAAGTGGTTTTGTGGGCATAAAGGTGATTCTGGTTTCGGAGAATTACTGGGAAGATATGGAGGAAGAGGCTTATTCTTGGATTAGGAGAACGAAATTCTCCCATCGGTTTGATTCACATCGCCATGATGATTCAAGATTGGCCTCCATTCCTTTAACCTTTCAAGATTTTCAGAAAGAGCAGATGGCAGGGTTGAAGTCAAGGCCTGTAGCAGCAGCAGCAACACCAGCAGCAGCTCCTACTAGGCAGAAGTCGACCCCCAGTAATTCAATGATTCGGAAGAACAGTCGTGTGTCTTCACCTGTTGGTCGACCACTAGTCAACAAGCAGAGATCTTTGTCTCCTTTGCCGGAGAGCAACCTTAGTGATGTGTTTAAGGAAGCTCAGACTGAGACGAAGCGATTTTGAGTATCATCATTTATCTAACTCTGTAATTTGTAACAGTCTGTTATGGGTGAAACTGAGCCACTATACTCTGGAAGCCAACATCCTGTAGAGGCACATGATGTCAATGATGCATCTTCGTCAATGCAGAAGCCAGACTTGCAATTTGGATCAGGTATTTGTTGATTTGAGCTCAGAAGGCTTGCATATTAGCTGTCTTTGGTTCTCTTGCATATTAGCTGTCTATGGTTCTCTTGCATATAATGACTTACTTTCAAAGATATATTTTACATTTTAACACCTGTCGTTCGTCTTGCTTTCCTTACTTTCTGGGATTTACGTATTTTTATGGTACAGATGGCAAGGTTCCGTTCATCACAAAGGCAAGTCACATGCTGGAAAATATACCTGCTCCTCCTGCATTTGCTTCAGAGTTCCCTCCTAAAGATGTTATCCTTCGGTTAAATTCTGAAGTAGCATCCTCAAGTTCAGTTCGTATTGGCATGATCAGAATAAGAGACATAACTTCAAGCGACAACAGGGTGGAGTGGTCTTTTGGTAAGGATGGGGTTGTCAACCTCGTGTTTTCTGTTCAGCTGCCGCAAAGTGATGTCACTTCTTCCAACCTGGTACCAATGGGTGGTTCAGTCTCAGGCAAGACGGGATCTGTGATTCTGTGGTGATGCGGGGCTGGTATCTTGAACGTGTCAGCAGAGGACAAGACCACTGGAATTCAAATGAGATATTTCTTTCTTTTAGGGTTTTTAAATCGATCAAAGCTTAAAATGACATATATACCCTCAACACTTTGGCACATGTAGTGAACATCGACGGCACGTGACATATTTTAACGTCTCAGTTCACGGAGTGACCATTTTGATATACTTTTGCATAACTTGAGGGACCATTTTGATATTTGACATTCGATAGTGACCAAACTGTCGTTTTTGACAAAGATCGGTGACCAAAACAGTAATTTTGCCTATATTTAATACCAATTGAAAGGTTGATTTTACTCTTGTGTATTAGAAAAATAAAATTCAAAAGACCTTCCAGAGTCCAAAGACTTGTTGGTAAAAGTAACTAGTCAAAAAGATCGAGTAGATCTCAGTCGGAAAAAAAATGATTGAGGAAATCAAGGAAATAATCATGTGGACAGTGTAATGCAGTAGCTAGCTCATGAACTTCATTCATTCTTATATATAGCAAGAGTTATCTATTGTGTTGTGGCAGCAAAAGCAAAAGCTATAGTTAACAAATCATTGATCTTATACCATCTGTGTGAAGCTTTGCTGAGTTGCTCCTATGAAGGTCCAACTAATTTCCAAGGAGTACATCAAGCCCTCTTCTCGAACTCCCCCACGCTTGAACACTTCACAAATTTTCTCTCTTAGATCACTTAATGCCTCCAGTTTATGTTCCCATGATCTTGGTCTATCCTCTTTTTTATATCCCACTACTACTAGTAGTGAAAAATCACAAGCACTAAAACAATCTCTCTCGGAAACCCTGACTCGCTTTTACCCGCTTGCAGGAAGAATGAGAAACAATCTTTGCATCGATTGCAACGATGAAGGAGCTTCTTACGTAGAGGCCAATGTTCAGTCTCATGCTTTCGGAGTTTCCCTAAGCTTGTTCCAACTTTCAACAGTATGCTTGATTACAGTGATCAATTCACAAATGCCAACACCACCCCAGGAGGAGGAGCTGATGTAGTCATGATACGAGTGATCAACTTTGCCTGCGGCGGCTTTGTGATGGAGTCTATGTCTCTCACTTGATTGTTGATGGTGTTGCCATAGACACTTTTCTCAAAGCTTGGGCTGCAGCCACATGACAGATTCAATCAGGTCATCATTGTATTCATGTATTGCCTAGTTTTGATGGTGCAACATTGTTCCCTCCGATTCTTAATGAACAAAGAAAGAGTGCACACCCCACAGAAGCAACCATGAGGGGCCTGTACTGGCGTTTTGCCAAGAAAGGAAGGTGTGTTACAAACAGACTTGTGTTTGAGGCCTCAGCTCAGCAACATCATCATTACAAAATCCGAGTCGCGTGGAAGCAGGTTCAGCATTCATCTGGAAATGTGCAGCAGCTGCTTGAAAGGCTAAATCTGGTCAATCTGCACCAACTTTGGGAACCCACGCAGTGAATTTGGGCTGGAGAGCTGACCCGAATCTTTACAAAATTGTATGGGGAATTTTGTTTGTTTGGCAGGTGCAATAGCAAATGATCATCATGGAGAACAGGAATTAGATTCGTCAAGCTTGGCGAGCAAGATGAGGGAAGCAACATCAAAAATCAATGGTGACTTGGTGGCGAAGTTACAAGGTCAAGATGGGTGAGAGACTATTAGTAAGGTTTTCAAAGACCTGTCTGAGGCTATTGCACTCCCCACTAATGATGGGGATGATCAGATGGAGATGGACTTCATTGGATGTACCAGCATTGCCTACTCTGGGTTGTATGATTCTGATTTCGGCTGGGGAAGCCTCTGTGGGTCGTTCCAGTTCATGAGGCCTGTCACGAGGCTTTTTCGGTCAATGTGGTTCGTTTGATGGATACAGGAGAATGGAGAAACAACGGATTTGAAGCTTGGATTTCTCTAGCTGAGGAAGAAATGGCACAGTTGCAAAGCAATCAGGACTTGCTTGCGTTTGCTTCTCTCAATCCTAGCATTCTTCATACAGGTTCTGAATTGATCATATCATCGTTTCTGTCTAAGCTTTGAGCCTTTTGCTAGTAAGGTTGTAAAATGGACTTGTATTGTTCCAACTTACCATGATTCCAGCTGTACTATCATTTTCTTCTTGTCAAAATCGAGTGTATAAAATCTGCTGTGTAGGATCAATATCAGCAGTGATTAATAAACAAACTTGCCTAACTGGCTAATTTGGTCATCACTTGGTTGACTCTCAATATCTGATATAATCAAATGTAGCTATCATAGAGGATCATTTTCTCAACTATTAGGAATATTGGTTGTGTTGGGTGTCCGGATGAGATTGTTTAAAAACCCCTCTGTAGTATTTTCGAAGGCATTGAATGATATTTTCATCGTTTCTCTTTCTCTTCTTCTCCTTTTCTCCCCTCTATTCTCTCTACTCTTATCCCTAATCTCTCAGCAACGTCCGCGATCCTAACATCAACAGCCATTAATACAAATTTTAATTAATAAAGAACATTGATTCCACAGCTTTTTGCTGAACTTAAGGCCAACATATGCGGAGGATGTTGCCCTATAAGGTCTCTCTTTTAAAGAAAATATATATAAAGAGGTCTAGGGCCTATATCTTCTTCACAAAGAGTAAACGAATCATTGTATTAAGCCCAGCCCATTAAGAGGCAAAGCACGGGGTATTCTAAAAAGAAACAGAAAAGAGAGAGAGACAAGCCGGGAAGAAATTAGGGGTTAAGGGACGGCGGCATTGGCAGAGAACGAAAACCCCTAATCAGTGCTGAGGTGGGAGTGCATTCCATCCCCGCTCATACTAAAACCCTAAATCAGCCATGGTAAGCATCTCTGTCCCTCTCTCTCTCTCTCTCTCTCTCTCTCTCATTTTTGTAAAAAGGATTCTGCTGATTCTTTTTTGGGTTTTTGATCTCCCAATATCTTCACTTTCTAATGTTGTCTTTACTTTCTACTTTGGGTTATAATAGGGGTGTGGGTAGGTAATTGGTTTGGGCAGGTTGTTGATGTGATGTTTGATGGTGTTTTTCTTTACAGGAACTTCATCGTAACTGCAGTCCTGAAATTGAAGAATGGAATCCAGTCAAGGGAATCAAATGGCATTTGGACCAGGAGAGAATGGATGGAGGGCTCACCTATGATTTAACTGGCAAACTTCAGTCGGCTTACACATGGGATGGTCTCAACTATCTGACGTACGAGGCAGCGGAAGATAGGTTGGATCATCGAACGGTGCAGATATTTGATGTGAAATCTGAAGCCATAAAAGAGTTCGACACTCTGAGGTCCCTCGACTCTTCATATGTCTTGCAACCTTATAGTTGCAAGACCGGGACATGGAAGGATTCGGAGGAGCAGAAATACCTCCTCGAATTTCCTTCTACCTTTGTGACTCTGGAATTCTTCCTAAAGTGCTGGGGAAAATCTAAACAATGGGAAGAATCTGAAAAACCTTTTGAAGTGTTGCGGCGCACTAGAACTTCGCTTTTATACTTATACTCATCAGGTAGAGCGCATGGATTGCTGTCTAAAGGGGTTGCCATAGGCCCTAACTTTGATTGTCGGCTTTTTAACTTGAGTTGTAAGTTAGGAAACCCCCGCAACGATATACACGACTATCACTTTATAGTCAAGCTTATGGTACGATACGCACCAAATTCAAAGGGTTTGGTTTATAATCATTTGAAGCGATATGATACTTTTCTGGGAGATAAGAAAAGGCAGGGGACTACACAGAGAGCGAGCAAAAGGCAGAGGACTACACTTTCACCTGAGGATCATATGCTGTTTATGATCAACTATCCAATCTCATGGGATTTGGATGAAGTTTTGCGTTTCATGGGCACAATGCACAAGCTGTTTACTGATCCATATGGTGGAAAAACACGTCCTGTTAACTTACAACAGGTTCCTGGTTTCACAAGGCCTCTGGCTAATATATATAAAAATTGGATGAATAAGTTGGGAAGCTGCCCAATATTAGTGGATGTGGGTCAGGAGGGAAAAAGATTGGGGTCTCATTCGTCTGATGGCAGTACAATTGTCTCGTACATCTTCAATTGTTTAAAACATTATAATCAGCGTGCCCAACTAAAGAGTAGTGTAAGTGTTTAAGAATTTCTTTTTTATTTTTAGAATTTCTTTTATTTATGCTTTACGATTTCACTCTAAATTATTGTTTTTTTTTATTATTATTATAGCCTCAACTGGATTCAAAGTCTTTGATGATGAAACTACTCAAGCTGTTTCCTGACTTGGTGCTTGATATGTATGAAACACTATTTGATGTGATGAATAGTGGCTGCTACACTTGTCCTGCGTTCAGCGTTACCGATATCTTAACTACACGACTTGTGGGAGGTAAACTTATTTTAAATTGATAGTGTACTTTAACAATTGTTTATTATTAAATCTATGTATGTTTATTATTAAAATTTGTGTATATTATCTCTATGCTCAGGGTGATCAGCCAAGGTCTTTAGCAAACAATATAACAAAAAGGAGGAGGAGCTTGAAGTATCTTTATTTGTTATTGAAATTTTGGCACCTGTGTTATAAACTGAAATGGACAAATTATGATTTAGCTTTGTAGCGTAAGTTCACCTCTAGTAGAATTCATAGATTACTTAGCAAGACGGTTATGTTTTCGACTGTATCTGATTGGTTATGTGATTTTTTTCTTTCCTTGTTGGTAAATGACATGATCGACATCCATGATTTGATGATATTCGCCTAAATGAGAATCAAAATTCCAAAAGGTGTATCATTATCATCTGGATAAACAGATTTGGATGTAAAAAGATTTTGAATGCGACCGACGACCATCTCGAATTTATCTGTAGCCATTAATCCCATTATCATCTTGCCCGGTCAAGTGAAGCAATAAAATGGTGAATCTGTTAGAACCGGAGTGATTGGTTGCTCATGCATATTCGGATTGATGTGTACGAAATGGCTGTTACTCATCATTACATATCAGCCTAGAAAGCTTCTGACCAAAAAAACACCAACCCTTCACTGGAAAGCTTCTGACCAGAAAATTGATACTTCACCAATCACCAGAAATCAAAAAATTGAGCATTCACCCTCAACCAACCATCGACACCAATACTGTACAATCCAATATAACCATTTTAGATCCTTATTACAATCAATAGAACAGTCCTGCAACCATCGACACAAATCAACCATCGACACAAACTTTCACACACAACACACACATAACCCAACTTTTCTCTTCCACTACCACAACCCAAAGAAGAACCCATCGTATCCAAGAAGACAAGAACCCATCGTAACCAAGATTGGGGAATTGGGTGCATACCTGCTGCTGCGATCAATAAGACTCGAATTGGATGTGCTGCGCTTTCATCTCGGGTGTGCTACGCCTTTGTCTCGGGTGTGAGCTGAATTCGTCTGCGCTGGACACGAAGAAGAAGGAGACGAGAGGACGAAAAGAGGCTCGGGGAAGAATAAAATTCTGAGATGCGCAAAATGACTTAACCCCTTTCTGAAATGTCAAAACACAGAGTTACCCCCGCGTGTCCAACTCCTTCTCGCTTGTCCAAGACGTGTCCGAAATATAATACGTGTGTCCTTGGGCGTATCCGTATCCGATACGTATCGGACACGCGACACGCCGGTCCTTGCTTCATAGACGAAATGTTATAGTTTAAAAACATTGAAGGTCTCCGGTTCGAACCCGGGCGAAGCCATTTTTTTTCCCCCACAGAGTCCGGTTTAAACGACATGCCGTTTCTCTACAAAATCCATTCTCTCTGTCCCTCCCATTTAAATCATAAATTTTTGGAGGGAAGTCTCTGCAGACAAAGCATGACCAGGCAAGCTCTCAACCACTCAGACCATTTGCACCACAAACTCCTCAGCTTCTTAAACCCCTCATCCTCCTTATCACAGGCCCAACAAGCCCATGCTCAGATTCTCAAGACAGGTCTCTCCAATCTCACCAACAAGCTCCTCTCCCTCTACGCCAACAGCCTCTGTTTCAACGATGCCAAACTCGTCCTTGCTTCAATTCCGCACCCCAACCTCTTCTCATTCTCCACTCTCATTCACGCCTTCGCCAAACTCAATAGCTTCGTCAATGCACTCACGTTGTTCTCCCAAATGCTATCCCGCGGCCTCGCCCCTGATAGCTTCCTCTTCCCCAGTGTCGTCAAGGCCTGTGCCGGATTGCAATCTCCACAGTCCGCGAAACAGGTCCACGCCATTTCATTTTCCTCCGGTTTCACTTTCGATTCGTTTGTGCAGTCCTCTTTGGTTCACATGTATATGAAATGTGACCGGATTAGGGATGCACGCAAGGTGTTTGATGGAGTGCCTGACAAGGATTTGATTACCTACAGTGCTTTGATTTCAGGGTATTCTCGCCGTGGGTGCGTGAATGAGGCCATGAAGCTTTTCGATGAGATGAGGGGTTCGGGTTTTGAGCCCAATGTGGTGTTGTGGAATGGGATGATTGCCGGGTTCAGTCAAAGCAAGTTGTATGCTAGTACTTTTGAGGTGTTTCAGAAAATGCACTCGCAAGGATATGAACCGATGGGTCTAGTGTATCTAGTGTTCTTCCCGCTGTAGGGGACTTGGAGGGTTTAGACATTGGGGTTCAGATTCATGGATATGTGATCAAGCGGGGACTAAAATCGGACAAGTGTGTTGTTAGTGCACTTGTGGATATGTATGGGAAGTGTGCTTGCACGTCAGAGATGTCTCGAGTTTTTGGTGAAATGGATGAACTAGATGTTGGTGCTTGCAATGCTTTAGTTACAGGGCTTGCTCGAAATGGTCTTGTTGACGATGCAATGGAGGTGTTCCAGAAATTTAAGGGCCAAGAGGTGGAACTCAATATTGTGTCGTGGACTTCCATTATCGCTAGTTGTTCTCAAAATGGGAAGGATATGGAGGCTTTGGATCTTATTAGAGAAATGCAGATTGAGGGTGTGGAGCCAAACTCTAACACCGTCTCTTGTTTACTTCCGGCTTGTGGCAATATTGCCGCCTTGATGCATGGGAAGGCAGCACATTGTTTCGCTTTCAGAAGGGGGATGCTTAGTGATGTGTATGTGGGCAGTGCATTGATTGATATGTATGCAAAATGCGGGAAAATGCAATTATCTCGGCTTTGTTTTGATAAAATGCCCACTAGGAATTGGTTTGCTGGAACGCAGTTATGAGCGGATATGCAATGCATGGAAAGGCCAAGGAAACTGTGGAGATTTTTCGTATGATGCAGAGCAGTGGACAGAAGCCAGAGCAGTGGACAGGATCAACTGTGGCAATATTCGGACTTGGTTCAATTGGATTAGCTGTATGCCTTTGGAACCTTAGTGAGATGTTTCATACTTCTTTTCCTCCTGCAGATTTTTACTTGTGACAATGCTCGCTCACAGCCTTGCTAATTATCCAGGTTGCAGAGGGAGCAAGACTTTGTGGAGCTACAAGAATTATCGGTGTGGATGTGAACGAAGCCAAATTTGAAGTTGGTACGTGGATCTTATCAGAAGTATCTGATTTTAGTTTAGGCCGTGAAGAGCTTTGTATTCATGCCAATGTATGGTAGCGAACTAGAGATGCCCTTCGTCACTGGATTAGTATGCCATCTGATTGTAATATGTTTGTTTCATTTCGCAATGAATTAAATGATAACATTGCTTTCTTGTCGACACAGGAAAACAATTTGGACTCACTGACTTCGTCAACGCTGCAAATTCTGAGAATAAATCTGCGAGAGAGGTCTTTCTATAGAACTATGCACCTTGTTCTCGGATGATTCATTATGTACTAGTGTATTCTTATGCACAATAGTTATTTTCTGGGAACGGATATCCTTTTTGTGGCAGGTGATAATTGAGATGACTGACGGGGGTGCAGATTATTGCTTTGAATGTGTAGGGATGGCATCAGTGGTGCAAGAAGCTTATGCGTGTTGCCGCAAGGTCTCTCTCTCTTATATATGTATCGACAGTATCGTACAGCTTGTCTGCTCATGATTCTGTAGATTTTTCCAGTTATCGGAGTTATAGTTCATGTAATCTGTGGCCAACCAAGGCGTCTAAACAATACACATAATTTCTTTCAGGGTTGGGGAAAAACAATCGTGTTAGGAGTGGACAGGCCAGGGTCACAAGTGAGCATTCCTGCAAGTGATATCCTAACTACTGGAAAATCCTTGATGGGAGTCTTATTTGGAGGACTGAAACCCAAATCGGATATTCCTATACTCCTCAATCGCTATATCAACAAGGTGATTTAACAGTAACTGTTTGTTTTAATTGTGTTTCCCTAAATGGATGCTTTGCTAACATGTTAGATTTTCCTCCCATTAGGAACTACAATTGGATGAGTTTGTTACACATGAAGTGATGTTTGAAGACATCAACAAAGCATTTGATTTACTCAGTGAAGGGAAATGTTTGAGATGTGTAATCTGTATGAATGATCAGTGAGTTACTTTCCATTAGTTACAGCCTCTCCTTTCACATATAAGAATTCACTGTTAAATAAGGAACTATCATCTAGAGAGTGGGAGCAGCAAGCTACATATAAGAATTCACTGTTATATTTCTTGTTCTGGGATCCACAAGCTACATAGTCATATGACTCATAAATACCAAAAGTTTTAAAACATTAATCACAAATCTGGTTTTAGGTTTTGGTGCTGCATGTAGAACAGCAAATGTAGAGCCAGGATCAACTGTCGCTATATTCGGGCTCGGTTCAGTTGGATTAGCTGTATGCATGCGCAATCTTAATCTATATGTTGCATACTTCTTTCCTCCTGCAGATTTTTAATTTTGAGAACGCTCACAGCCATGCTAAATGATCCAGGTTGCAGAAGGAGCAAGACTTTGTGGAGCTACAAGAATTATAGGCGTGGATGTGAATGAAGACAAATTTGAAGTTGGTATGTGGATCTTATCAGAAGTATCTGATTTTAGTCCCTTTTGGCAGCAAATAGCTTTTAAGTCATACCAATGTACAGTAGAGATGATCTTCGTCATAGGAGGAGTATGTCATCTGATTCTGCTATGTTGTTTCATTTCGCAAGGAATTTGGATGATAGAAACATTTTCCTATTGACACAGGGAAAAAGTTTGGACTCACTGATTTCTTCAATGCTGCAAATTCTGAGAATAAATCTGCGAGTCAGGTCTTTCTATAGAACTATGCACCTTGTTTGTGGATAATTTATTATGTGTTTGCGTATTCTTATGCACAGTTGTGTTTTAGATTAATAGTTCATTTCTGGAAACGGATATGCTTTTTGTGGCAGGCGATTATCGAGATGACTGATGGGGGTGCAGATTATTGCTTTGAATGTGTAGGGATGGCATCAGTGGTGCAAGAAGCTTATGCTTGTTGCCGCAAGGTCTCTCTGTCTCTCTCTCCCTCTCTCTTTCTGTGTGTGTGTGTTTTTGTGTGTGTGTGTGTACTGTTTGGCAACAGGCGTGAGCGATATACAGAATATTTTTCAGGGTTGGGGAAAAACAATCGTGTTAGGAGTGGACAAGCCAGGATCACAGGTGAGCATTGCCTCACGTGATATCCTTAATAATGGCAAATCCCTCATTGGAGTCATATTTGGAGGACTTGAACCCAAATCGGATATTCCTATTCTCCTAAATCGCTACATCAACAAGGTGATTTGACAGTAACTGTGTGTTTTAATTGCTTTTTGAACTTACACCTAGATGAACAAGGTGTTTTAATTGCTTTTTGATTAACTTACACCTGGATGCCCTGATAAAATTTGAGCTTTTCATTGCATCAGGAACTACAGCTAGATGAGTTTGTGACACATGAAGTGACATTTGAAGACATCAACAAAGCTTTTGATTTACTCATTGAAGGGAAATGTCTGCGATGTGTAATCTGTATGAATGATCAGTGAGTTACTTCCATTAGTAAAAGCCTCTCCTTTCACATGCTAGATTTCAATGTGCAATAAGGAACTACCATCTACAGAACTGAAGTTGCAGTTTGATATCACCAAGAGAAATACTGCATAACTAAGTCATTGTTGCCCCAAGTTCCATTTCCTTGGATCTGATGCTAAATTCATCGAACTGAGTTTTTCTAAAATGTTGAGAATACATTGTGAATTAGTATCTGTATGACTTACTTTATAGTGTGGCTCGTCTCATCATATATCCCATTGCGACTCGTCTCATCATATATCCCATTGTGACTTACAACTTAACTTAGCCGCAACCACGGCATTGTGGTATTTCAGCAATCTCAGTCTCGTAGAACACAAATTATGCTAGCAGAACGCATTTCCTGAAAGAAGAACCGTATTTTCTGTCTGACAGATTGGATTTCCTCTTTCACAATTAGCATTTCCTGCATGGTATAACGCATTTTACTTTCTGACATAACGCATTTCTTGAATGGCAGAATAGATTTCTTGAGTGGCAAAAAAGATATCATGTATGATATAACGTATTTCCTGAATGGCCAAACAAATTTCTTGTTTCGCAAATGACATTTCTTGAACGGCATGCCGGATTTTCTTATCTTGCAAAAACACATTTCTTGTCTTGGATAATGGATTTTCTGACTGACAGGCGGGAAATCAGTTCTCTCATAACACATTTCGTGAATAGCATAACACATTTCCTTTCTAGCAAAACGCATTTTCTGAATGACATCTTATATGGCATAACGTATTTCCTATGTGGTAGAACGCATTTCCTACATGAAAAAATCAAATTTCAAATTTTATTTATCTTTTTTTAATTAATAACTTTACAAATAAAAATAAGACAAAATTTCAATCATCCAATATATGTTTAGACAAAAACAAACCATCCCATAAAAAAACGTAGTCTTTCTTCACATGTTTTGCATGTATAAAATATATTTTTATATTAGAAAATAAAATAAAAGTAAATTGTGCCAGAAAACAATTATTAAGAAATAAAATAAGATTGTGGGGATTTATATTTTATTTATCTTTTTTTTAATTAATAACTTTACAAATAAAAATAAGACAAAATTTCAATCATCCAATATATGTTTAGACAAAAACAAACCATCCCATAAAAAAACTTGGTCTTTCTTCACATGCTTTACATGTATAAAATATATTTTTATATTAAAAAATAAAATAAAAGTAAATTGTGTCAGAAAACAATTATTGAGAAATAAAATAAGATTATAGAGATTTTTTTTATACTTTTTATTAATAAAAATAAATTTTATAATTATCTCAACTGCTTTTGAATTTAATTAGTTCTAATTCTTTTTTTAATATTTCATGCTTATTCTAGTATTTTTTTTTTGTTGTTTGGCGCCTTTATCAATATAAAAGGCCAAAGCCAACACGGCGACCGACACAAATAGTCGGAGATATCTGTACTCTGAGAAAAACAGAGAACGACTGTGAGTTTATGGCCGCCATGGATGTGAGCCTGTCAAGTGGCAACAGAGAAAAGCCTATTCGATGCAGAGGTTCTTACTCTCTTGTTTTGCTTTCATTGAGAATATAGTCTGAAACTGATTTAACCTTATGTATCTGATAATGCTCATATGAAACTGTAGCTGCGGTGTCTCGCAAGCCAGGTGAGCCACTAGTTATAGAAGAGATCATAGTTGCGCCCCCAATGCCTCATGAAGTTCGCGTTCGGATTGTCTATACTTCTCTCTGTCACAGTGATATCACTTTCTGGAAAATGAAGGTTATTTCTTTAAGCACCACAAACTCATATTTGATGCTGCTTATTCAAATAATTAACAATCTGCTTTGATAGGACTTTCCTGGAGTTTTCCCAAGAATTCTCGGTCATGAAGCTATTGGGTGAGCTGCAACACTTTCCGACCCTGTCTTCATCTTTCAATAATATCAAATTAGACCATATTCAGGTGTTGAAGACCATTGAAAAGGATCCATATTAGGTTATGAAATGATTTTTATTTATTGTATGCCAGTAAAGTATGGGAATTGAGGATCTATGGTCATTGGTTATGCCATGTAGGGTTGTGGAGAGTGTTGGGGAGGAAGTGACTGAAGTGGCCGAAGGAGATACTGTTATCCCAACATTGATTCCGGATTGTGGAGATTGTGTAGATTGCAGATCAACAAAGAGCAATCTTTGTTCAAAGCTGCCCTTCCAGATCACACCCTTTATGCCAAGACATGAGACAAGCAGATTCACAGACCTCAATGGGGAGGTTATACACCATTTTGTATCTGTGTCTAGTTTTAGCCAGTATACAGTGGTGGACATAGCCCATCTTACAAAGATTGACTCTTCAATACCTATAACCAAGGCTGCAGGCCTTCTAGGTTGTGGAGTATCAACAGGTAGACTTGAAATTCCTTGTACTCTTTTGGTATTCCTCTTTTGCTAAAAAACTCAGTCATTTTTGGCTTGTGATATCTCACTAACATTTAACTAATCTGGTTTCAGGGGTTGGTGCTGCTTGGAGAACAGCAAATGTGGAACCAGGATCAACTGTGGCTATATTTGGGCTTGGTTCAATTGGATTAGCTGTATGCATTTACTGAACTTGGTCTACATATATCACTTTACTTCTTTTCCTCCTCATAAACTAGTACATTATACCATGCTTGAATTATTCAGGTGGCAGAGGGTGCAAGACTGTGTGGAGCTACAAGAATTATCGGGGTGGATGTTAACGAAGAAAAATTTGAAATTGGTATTTGGATCTTTCTGGAAGTACATGATTTTACATTAGGCAGTGATGAGCTTTGTATTGTCTGCTGAATCAGATCATTTTATAATTTGTAATGTTTCCCTTCACACGGATTTGGAAAATAATTTCGTGCTGTTTCTCATTGACACAGGAAAGAAGTTTGGAGTCACTGACTTCATCAACCCTGCAACTTGTGAGAATAAATCTGTGACGGAGGTCTTTCTCATAAACTAAGCAGAAGCTTTCTCGAGTCTTCATTATTTGCTTTTATATTCTATGATCTCTTTTTCTTGACATTAATTTTCATTTTTGCTAATGAATATGTTTCTGGTGGCACACTTGTTTTTTTTTCACATGTAATGCAGGTGATGATTGAAATGACTGAGGGGGGTGCAGATTATTGCTTTGAATGTGTTGGAATTGCATCACTGGTCCAACAAGCTTATGCTTGCTGCCGGAAGGTCTTTCTCATATAGACACATGCGCTTGTTCACTTTAAATAGTGTCATCATGCCTTATCCGCTTATCATAACTTTTAAATCTTCAAGGATGTGATCTCTTATCATACAGATCCAGCGAGTCTAGTTTCTGTAGGTTTCCTTGTGTATCTTAGATTTCATAGCTTGTGAACGTGTTAAACTCGCATCAGGATGAGATTAGGCAACAATGCAGCTCTACTTTCATTGCATTAAACTATTTATTAAGCATCTTTCGTTTTAACTTCAGGGTTGGGGAAAAGCAATTGTATTAGGTGTGGACCAGCCAGGGTCACAATTGATCCTTCCCTCATGGGATGTGCTTCACAGGGGTAAAACCCTCATGGGATCCTTCTTTGGAGGACTCAAACCTAAGTCGGATATCCCTGTGCTTCTCAATCGCTACATCAACAAGGTGAATTAGCAGTTAAATGACTGTTTTTGTAGCTTTTACTAAAATTATACTTTATGTCATTTTGAGAGTTTAGCTTTCATTCTATCAGGAACTACAACTAGACGAATTTGTGACACATGAGGTGGCATTTGAAGACATCAATAAAGCTTTTGATTTACTCATTGAAGGGAAAGGTCTCCGTTGTGTAATCTGTATGGACACAGTAAGCTAGCTAACCCATTCTTCTACTTTTTACATGCAAGATTTCAAAGTTAAAAAGGAACTACCATCTAATAAGCACATGAATATGAGATTATATGTTGAAAAGGGAAGGTTCTGCTGGTTCATCTTATTTTGTATTAGAGGATATGAAGCAATTACTAAATGGATATTTATGCCACTGCAAACCCACTGGATGCACCAGTGAAGTAGCTGATGGGGGAGTCCTTAGACTTCCTTGATGAACCAAAATGTCTTAGCCTGTACACCCCCAAATTTTCATCCCTAGGTATATCCCATTCTATGGCTGCTGTGCTGTATAACCCACTGTCATCTCTACTCCACTTGAAAACCACGCAGAAATCATCATCATCGTAAACTGGAATCCAGTTATTCCCTTGAAGCATCTCTACCACTGCATATGTTCCTTCAGTCAACATGTCATAATTTGGGTTTGCACTCCAAAATGTGGCATTTGGTCTGTTCAAATCTCCCTTTCTGAATGAACCATATTTTGGTATAATGATATCTTGCTTCATATCTCCAAATTTTGTATGTGGTGGAGGTGAATCTCCAAAAGGTCCAAGTACTGTTTTGATTAGTACAAAGGAAAGATCTGGTGGCGAGGGACCTTTAGAAATGACCTTTTCTCCCTTTGCCATTGCTTTGGCTAATTTCTCAAATTCTTGGATGTAGGCTGATAATGTATGAGGACCATAGAGAGTGGAAGCAGCCTGATGATCAGACAATATATGAAGAATCCAGTAAGAAAGTTAAGTTAGTACTCACTCATTTAGGTGAATCTCATGCCAAACTCATGAAAGAAAATTGTTCTTCTTTATATATGTTAAAGTATGTACCTCATATCTCTGTTGTGTGTATTCTTCGAAAGTTGCTGTATATTGGGAATAAGTATTTGTAAGGCCTGCTATTACTATATGGGTGTTTTCATCAAATTCACCCTTGCTGTTGGTTATCAGTGTCTCCTTTACTGCATCCCTTAGCCGCCTCCCAGCCATTGTGGTGAATTCTGCAAGTCAAAACATTATAGTACTGCTGTTACACATGCTTTGTGAAAAGAATGATGCACATGCTGCTATCAGCACAAGTACTATAAACTAGCAAAGAGCTCTTCTGTCTGTAAAGATGCTAATGTGAATTTTTAAAAGAGTGTCCACCTCCTGGGACAGAAAGAATGATGAGTTTCCCCAATCTGAGCATTTGTATAGGGACAATTGCAGGCTGCAGTTGCATCATAAAGTCGAAACATCAGAAATACTTATCTGTATTCTAGTATAAATTAAGTTAAAACAGAAACTATAAGTCTTGCAGATGTATCTTTGCAGAAGGTTATGTGAGAGCTAGTAAAAGTCAGTCTTACCGCCCATGCGTAAGGTTTAAACATTTCACCGGTGGAAAGCAGAACATTCTTGGGTTCTTGGCGGTCCATTTGATATTGGCTAGGTTTTTGCAGTCCATCCCTAAGCTTTATATATTTCTCAGGGATCTGTAAATAAACCCATAGTAAGTACTAAGTACTATAAAGCAAGCAGAGACGATCACTGATATGTTTGAAGACTAAAATCCAAATTTTGTGGCCTAAAAAGTGCTGACCTCTGTATCACCTTGTTGAAACCCTAACACCCCAGGTCCATCTGTAGTCCCAGCAGCAAAACCAGCACCAACTGCTGCTGGACATGTTTTCACCTTCTTGTTCCCTTCCAGTTCAACCTCAATATCAGTAAGTCTAGGTACACGTGGCGGTAATCAATAGCTCCGGTTAATTTCTCTGATGCCGATGTAAATAGATCAGCTGCCTTCTTAAACTGTCTTTCCCCTATGATTTTGGTGCTTAGTATTTCATCAGGATACCTGTTACACAACACAAAGTCCTTAGAGCCACAGAACAGTGTTGTTATTCATCTTTTCACTTTCTTGTGGTGCAAGCCATTTGATCTAAGAAAGGTCATGTTAAGGTACTCTAAACACTAATTTACCCAGGTCCACGGCCGAGGCAAAGTAGGTCATTCCCGTCACATGAGGAGTGAATGAAATCACAAGGTCTTCCGGTATCAGTGCAGAATGCTCCGAGCACATTTGGAGTCACATCTCCCACATTAGATTGGCAAAAAGCTCCCACAAACTGTGACCCGTCGTTCTTCCTCACCTTAGAGTCTTGGCTGCTCGTTTTCTTGCAGCGCTGCCCTCCTGTTGCTTTGATTGTCTTTGCCTTCTTTACTAACTCACCATTAGCTATAACAAACAAAGGTTAGTACATGTTGTTGATCGACTTAGGTAACGACTACTGTTGCCAGAGTATTTAGATGAGCTTGAATTGCCTACTTGGTGTGCTGGAGGAATTGAAGGGTGCTCTCATTGGAGTCGTAGCGAACTGGTCCTCAAAGAACCTTGCAGCTGCACCTTTGTTGTCTCCACTGATGAGCTTGTTGTCTTTGCTCATGGAGGTACCGTGAGTTGCAAACCAGCAGAATGCTCCAATGCTCTGCTGGCTGGCACCATCCACAAACTTCAAAAGAGTCATCAGGGTATCAACGTTGGCCGGATACTTTGCTCTCTCCTCTGCCGGGTTTAGCAGATAAGCGCTTGGACTCCTGTTTATTCCGGCGTTGATCACATCTCCTATAAAATATCACTAAGGTGATCAAATAGCTAGCGAAGTAGGTTTTCTAGTAAGTAAGTCAAACTTTGTATGAGGCAGCTAGGTTGATTACCGTGGTTGATGAAAATAGAACCAGGCTTGAGGTTATGATGAGCCTGAACAATGCTCTGCACAATTGCTTTGACAATGACATCGAATGATTCTTGGATGAATCTAAGTGTTGATATAGAGTAAAGCATATACTGCAAATAACCTCCAGGGGTCCTGCATGGGTGTGAATGCCACTAATTGCCACATTTTCTTCGGTATATAAATCGCCAAACCTTTCAAAACGAAGAACAGGAGTATTTTTAACTACTAATTAACATGTACCACTAATCGAAAATGATCCTTAACAAATTAAATAGATTTACCTTGATTTGAGTTTCTCGAGCACTTTAATATTAACGAGTTGTGAACCCATCCCTGCATCAAGATTAACAAAAGCAAACCTTGGACCTCGGGAGCTCTCGGCCACAATGGAAGTCCTTGCCCTTAGCCGGAAATGTACACCCGCAGTAGTTTGACCCATGTTGGCATAACCCATCATGACTACCCCGGCTGCCGGTCCAGTCATGTCATAGCTTCCAACTCCGATCAAGTGCTCGCCATTATCATCAATAGTAGAAGCATTACTCACTGAAGCAACAACAATAATTGATAAGAGTGTTATTGGGTGAGGAAATTTGCTTATGATCTTCATCTTTGAGTTCAATTCTATCAATACCATCAAGTTGAAGTTGAGTTGTATATAGGTGTATAGCTTTGTATTAGTTAATTGATTCTTGATAATTCTTTGGCGTGTACGTAGATCATTTCTCGCAGATAGTATGACTTCCATCGCTTGTTCAACCCAAGACAAGAGGCGCCAAATGGATTTGAGTTGGCACAAGAGAGAAGAGCCTCTCTTTCTTTGGTTGCTCCGAATGCAAGAAAGATGGACAAGGTTAGGTCTTGTCTCTTCTAACTAAGGAACCAGGCAACCAGCAAACTAAAAAGAGATTAATTTCCCTCCTATCTGTACGTCCAGATTTTAAATCGGGTTGCATAGCTAGGTAGTACGTAGCTGATACTTCCTTGAGAGTAGTAACTAGTAACGCACTTGCATGAGGTTCTGATGAGTAAGAGTGGTAGAGTAGACTGTAGACATGTTACCAAGCTAATGGGTGGCAGAGGGACAGCAGTTGATAATTCACATCCCATGAGCATACAGGAACTAATTTGGTGTGTTTTACTTTAAAAACTTGTAAGTGCGGCCATACCGTCTTTTATTACGTATGAAATATGGTTCGGACAAAATTATACGTCAATTAAGTTCTAAATTCAAATTTTGATTAAGAAGTATGCTTAAAATTGAGTGTATTTTGGAAGTTAGTTTATAGAAACGTCTTGTAATAATACTCACCGCTGCAATTTTAAGATCAAATTTGTAAATTTTGTAATGTTCGAAAAATGTTGCTTTTAGTGTGTATTGTGAAGACTTGAGATTTTAATTCTCGAACAAGTTTTTGATAAGATGACATTTGTGCTTTGATGTTTTAGATATAAGCCCTGATGTTATAGATTGTTCCATTTCATTAATTCTAAGTACACATGTTTATCCTTGTGTAACCTTTGTACCGATCATGCATGGACATACCCATCATTGTTCTTCAGGTCATCGAGATCAATTATGAGTGTCACAACTTTAGCCAGCAACGTCTAAAGAAAGGAGGTCACACCACATAATGTGGGGCAAATATACAAATGTTCAACTTCGAAAAGCTTCTAGGATAGTCACTAACGTATACCAAACGAAAGCGAGGAATGGAGGATGGTCCATGACGGTTCCACCACTCCACTCTATGCTTTCTTTCTGGTCATCCCTCCTTTAATTTTGCGTCGATAGCGCAATTCCCTCTTACTTGTAGGATCGAGGAAGATATTACGTTTATTCTTTATTTCTAGGTCGGAACTTTTTTGTTCTTCCCTCCAAAAAAGAAACCCCGTTATGAAATATAAGCCGACTAAATGGAGCCGACGATAAATCTTGATGCGTAGAATTCGCTCCATAAATATAGTTGATAATATGACAACAATTTATACCAAAACTCCACAAGACGTGCTGATCTCACTCCCGGACTCATTTGGAATTTTCTAGAGTGTAAAGGACATGTGTAATAGAGATACCAACCAGAAAGTTAATATAATATGTTGAAATATCTGATACATTATTAGAAGAAGTTGCCAGCATGATCTATCATTTTTGAAATTATCGATAGCTGGATTAATAGGCAGCTTATGAGTCTCGATCACCGCAAGTTGAAAATTGATAACAATCATTCTAATCCTATTGCATCTTTCCAGAGTCTTAAGTCCATATTCATCCTCCAAAAATATCTGTTTAGATCATTCCTATAAGTAGATATTGATAAAAATAAAACATATTAACACTAATAATTTGTATAACTTATCTAAAAAGTTCGGAGAGGCCAGCTCATATTAACACTCGAAAGTCCTAAAAAAAACTTGCTCAAGCCACTAACACGTACACATAAGTGAATTCGTTGTCTTGTTATTAGCTGCATATACTATTATTTCTTGAACAAGCAGTTCCCACATCTCTACTCACTATATTCTTAATCTCACTTTTTTCGTATTCTTAGAAAATTGTGGGCTCAGTGAGCATTATAAATAGTTTCCTACGTAAGCATAAAAAAGAAAGTTCCACACTAAAGAAAATACAGTAGGAATACTATTGACAACAATGTTTAAATCACAAACAAAATAAGGAAATGATAAAGATGAAAACTCCTAACTATTAAACAAACTTACAAATAAGCAGATATAGATGAAACAATTCCCCTATATATACTTTTCCTTTTTCAAAAAGAAAAAACCACCCAGAAAATAACTAAAGACGCCAGAATTCCACACCATCATCATCCATCACTCTTTCGGTCACAAAAGGAAACCGATCAGTAGGAACCAGTTGGCTTCTCCTTCTCCTTCTCCTTCTCCTTCTCTTCCTCGGTCTTGGGATGGTACCCGGGAATCTTCTCCTTGATCTTCTCCAACAAACCCTTCTTCTCCTTCACCTCACCTTCATGATAAGCAGGCTCAACATTCTCATACTCCGGGGGTGGTGGAGAAGCGACTGGAACTTCCTCCGGCTTCTTGTGTCCGGGAAGCTTGTCCTTGATCTTCTCAAGGAAACCCTTCTTCTCATCCTCCTTCTTCTCCTCCTCTGCGTACACTACTGCAGCTGGCTCCACTTTATGCTCCTCATGGTGGACTGGGCCGTGATCGTAGGCATGTCCGTGATCCTCGTGGAACTTCTCCACCGGGATCTCATCAGTGTCCTGCTCGTACCCGTGTTTCTTCGCTTCCTCTTCTTTGTCGCCGGTGATCTTCTCCTTGAGCTTTTCCTTCAGTCCCTTCTTCTCCTTCCTCTTCTTCTTTTTCTCTTCATCGTCTCCTTCCTCGTCACTAGACTGCGAATTCATCATCCAATACATCGATCGTTAGCTTAACATATTCACAATCAAAGACATGCAATGTGTTTATATAAGATCATCTAGAAAACAAACCAGCACAACAAAAGTTTGATCGGAAAACACTATAGTGAAAAAGGTGACGTACCGAGCTAGAGCTACTGTCGGATCGGCGAAGCTTCTGGGAGAGAGTTTCATGCTTCTTCTCAACCTCCTCCTCCTTATGTTCCTCGGTATGATAACCATGCTCGGCAGGTTTGCTGTAGTCTACATAAGCTGGTTCAGGCTCAGACACCTTGACCTTCTCGAACTCGGAGGCAAGCCCCTCCTCCTGAGGCTTCTCCTCCTTCTTCTTCCCCAAGAAATCAAACAACCCACGATCTTGCATGTCAAGAGCTTGGGTCTCAACTGGACCGGCCTCCTCGGTCTTGGTATCGTACTCGTGGCTTTTGTTGTACTCACCCGCCATATTCTTAGAGATGGATTCTAAACGAAGCAAAATAAGATATTTTTTCTTACACAATATTTGTGGAGAAATGCTTTGAGTTTGTGATGAGGCTAAGCTAAGTGAGGCTGTGACATTTTATAGCACCATCCTACATGGACGTGACGCGATGAAGTAAATTAATTTAAAGGCTTTTTAAAATTAGCTGGCCCTAATCCTTTGTGACAAGTTACACCAAATCCAATACCCTATTGGCATCATGTCCCAGTAACCGACCTAGCTTTGCACTATTCATAAGCTCTCACGCGCTATATTTCAACACGCGCTTTAGATGTCCGACACGTGTCCGTAAAGCATATGTGCCAGATAAGGCCAGCGAGTTGTGCGTGTGTGATAAGCGTACGAGTAATGGAAGCCAAAGAGTCAAAAGGAGAAAGGCCAAAAGAGGCAAACGAAAGAGAGAGACACGCTGGACTAGTGGTGAGCAGAGTTGTAGGCCTGAGGCCAATAAGTGCGCGCAACGTGTCAGAAGCATCGTGGGGGACGGTAGATGTGGGGCCCCGAGGAGTGTCGGCCTGGATTGGATGGAGGAGATGGATTAAATTTTTGAGAGGGGCGGTGTGTGGAGGTGACCGACGTGGCACTTTTCTTCTTGTTTGAGATCTGGGACTGGCAGGTGCACCGTAAGCTTCAGTGGGGTGAGATATTCTATCGCTTTGATAGGATTGATGATTGTCATTTAGGCTTAGTTTGGGACAGCTTTTGAGGCTGCTTTTGAGACTGCTTAAGATTTTGGGATTAATATATGGCGTTTGGTAAAGTTTTTAAAAGCTGCTTTTGGCCAAAATAGCTTTCTCCAAAAGCTGAAATCGAAAAGCTAGAAAATAAAGCTTTGGAAAGCAGCTTTTGAAGAAAAACACAGAGCAAACAATGTTGTTCTAATGAATGCATTGTAGTTGCAATATTAATAGACTCTAATATATTTTGTGTAATGGTTCCATTTGATTATGGTGGAAAATACTTTGTCTAATATTTTAAATGAATTGTGTTTAATATTTAAGAATTATTCGTAAATCTTTTATTTGGTCCAAACAACTGGTCATACATTGGAAAAAAATTATACCAAAATAATTACCGAAAACCATAGTCTATAATTTAGAGAAGTAATATTCATTTTAATAAAATTTTAAATATTTATGATTATTTTGGTAATTACACTCACTCAAAGTAAATCACTTTCTACTTCGAAGTTACCAAACACAAAAAATTATTTTTCGTTCTCACAGCACTTTTGAAAACAGTTTACCAAACACCTAAACTGCTTCCTCTCACAGCAAGTTCAAAAGCTATTTTGCTCACAGCTAATTCAAAAGCCATTTTGCTCACAGCACAGCTGTCCCAAACTAAGCCTTAGTTGGAGTACGTTGCATTCCGAGAACTAGTCATGAGTGGGAATAGGGCCGTTTGGGCTTTAGGGGTTGCCACTTGCTCGCATTATCAAAGAGTCGTACCGTTTTTAGTTTTTCAACTAGGAGAGAGCATCAAATTAAGTTTCTATATTTGATTAGATATAGAATTTAAATCCGACATCAGCTCGTGTCGATGCACATGCCACATGACGTGGTACTTAAAATTAATTTTTCAATTGATAAGCCCACGGTTCTTTGATTTGAAATGGTAATGAGATATGTGAAGACATTTGTTTATTTTTTGTTACAAGAAATGTTCTACTTCAAGCCAAATGAAAACGACGCGTATGAAGAGATTTATAATTTTTTTTATAAAAAAATTAAGTACAAATTGTATATCACGTAATACAATGCGCAATCGGTGGTATATGAATTGTTCTAACCGAAAGAATTAAATCTTGATAGTTAAGCTTAACAAAAATTAATGGAATTGCAATTTGCCTCCTCTACAATAATGTTTATTACTGAACATTATTTAGAAAGTTTAATGTACTTGTTAATTTGTTAGAGGGAAAAGAAAAAATCATTTGGGTTTCAGGCCTGCGATCGGTTACTAGACAGTGGACCTTAAAGCACATTTACTGGAAAATGAGGCTATTAGTATTTGGGCCTAGCAGCCCAAGCTTCAAAATTGAAGGATCACTGTATCAGGTTGAAGTAAAGAATATGCGATCTGAACATTTATATGATATTGAAACAGTGCAACAATGTCAATGTGGGGTTAAACAAAGAACTCAATTAGATTTCCACTTCTAAATAGGAATTACAGGCGACACGGTAAAAGCATTGGTTATAATTATTGTTATTGATAAGCAACTGAAGTGCTTCTTTATGACCAACAAGAATCACTTCAATCTTCCATTCTTCTTGGCATCAGTAATTATGTTTACTACAACAACAATTAACCTTAAAATTCCGGTTGTTGAAACAATGATCTGCTTCACTATGCAAACACAGCTCCAACATACTACTGTTTCAGACCTGATTTTGCTAATCTAATGCAGGTGATCAGAGATTCTGCAAGACCACTCAGACCTTTTCTCCCAACCAGCCTCACTCCGACTTCATAGTTCAACATTGTCATCCTATTCCCATCACCTTCAGCATCTCTCAGCTTAAAGGCATGCTTCTTTGATATCAAGCCATACAGACTGAAACATCCCATGTCCAACTTTTCCCCTCCGAGTTTCACCCTAATCAAAGATGTAGAATCAGGATCCGATGACCTGGGATCGAACAAAACTGAGAAGCTCCCAAATGTTAAGTCAGGGGTGTCAAATAATTTATCCAAATCCTCATTTTCCTCGGAAGCATTATTAAATTTCTGTGATGGGGTTGTTGATCTCCTTTTAGCTACTCTCAAAATGTTAGCAGCTTCTCTCATCCCACTGAGCAAAGCTCCATGCATTGTTGCCGGATACTGCTTGTTAGTAGCCTCTCCAGCAAAAAATACTCGCCCATCCCCAATGCTCTCTGCAAGAATATCGTAATCATCTCCTGAAGAACCTACTGCAACATATGAATATGACCCGTATGCAAAGTCATCCTTCCCCCACCGAGTGCACACTGCCTGAATAGGTTCCGGAACAGCAATACCTTTCGGGTGGAAAATGCCCCTCAGTATCTCTAACACCCTATTCACGGACTCCAAAGGAGACATCAGCTCAAACTTAATGGCAGCATCTCCAGCAACAAGTGCAACCAGAAGAGGACCTCCTGACACAGAAGAATAGCTATAAAACAGAAAGAACTCACCTCTCATACTCGGGTCCTCAGTCAAATGCCCAAAAGTATCGATGTCACCTCCCCAGAAGTTATAAGGAAACAATATAGCCACCTTATTCAACAATCCGAAGCCCAAACTCTGAATTGCATCTCTCTTCCTTTGTGGAAGCTCCGGGACAAATTCAATTGACCCCTTCTTAAGCACACCTAGCGGCACAGTGCAAAGAACCATGTCCCCTCGAAACTCCTGACCATTTGCATAAACCAAAACCCCATCAGCTCCATACCTAATACTTTGCACAGTCCTGTCATAGAAAATCGGAAGGCCCTCTGCAAGGGCCCGCACAAAGGTCTCATTGCCTCCGGGAATAAAACAATGGTCACCACCCATCTCATATGGATCATCCTGATCCCAATACGCCATTGACAAATTCGACATCAAGGTGGCATTTGCATACTCCAAATTAGCCAGATGCCAATCCAAGAGCATTCTCTCCTGTGGATCCTGAGCCACATTACACACTCTTCGAAAAGCTTCCAGTGCAGTCCCTAACGGAACATCTACAGACTTAACTTGTTCAATCATCGCATGCCTAAGCTTACAAACTCTATCCAACAACTTATTAAAAGAAGCCTCTATTCTATCATCCATTACAGAATTCACTGATTTTCCATCTGGTAAATAAAGCGGGCAAAGGTCCCTCACCTTATGAAGAGGCAGCTCCAATTGCCGAGCAAGAACCCCGAGCGGGTTCCCATTAATTCCGGTGAGGACACTCCCACCGAGATCAGCTGCAGCCTCCAATCCCTCCCCTTTCATTTTTTTCGTCTTCACTCTCCCTCCAGGCCTACTCCTCCCTTCCAACACCACAACCTTAAACCCCAAAAACACCAACTGCCTCGCCGCCACCAAACCGGCCAAACCAGCTCCCACAATTACCACATTGCCCCTCTCCGACCCATCAAACGACCTCAATTTCGCGTCCTTAATCGCCGGAGCTAATCCGAAGTTTATATAGCCATGATCCACCAGAAAATTATAAGCTTTGTCGACCAATCCTTTATGCTCCACCCGAATCGACTCCTGGGCCATCTCCCGGGTCAGCCAGAACGACACGTTGGACCGCCACCTGGACAGAATGTGGTTCCTCACGACGATGTAGTTGGCCTGCTCTACTCCGCCGATGGTGGGGACCACGTTGGCCTCGATCTCTTCCTCGGTGAGCGAGTCCACCGGAAACCCTACCGAGAGTGCGATCAGGGCTTCGGTGTCGACCTCTTTGTTCAAGTCGGTGCGGCGGCTCTTAGCCATCGACGGAGTGCCGATTAGCTCCGTGAAGAACTTCTTCCTGCGACGGCGTCGTTTTGGCGGAAGGCCGGTGGTCCCTGCCGGACCCGGTCTAGGGTTTTGCGGCGGTTGATTAGGGGTGTCTTCAGCGACGGGATCGGAGGATTCATCTTGGGAATCCGAGATCGGCGCTTCTTCGAGCGTAGATTGCGGAGGTGCGGAGGGGTTTTCCGAGGACTGGTTCTGCGAATCGTTGAGGTTGTTCTCCGGAGGGCTCGATGAATGAGAGAGGTCAGTTTCCGGCGAGGAAACGACGTTGTTTGGGGGTTGGTCCGCTGCTTCCATGTCGGGGTCAGTGTGTCACTCATTTCGTGTGTACGTAGGTGTCGTCCTACTTTTACCCAACCCTAATTACGGTTAGCTCTATTGGGCCTGGGCCTAACGAAACAATAAACAAATAAAAGCGAAAGGGAAGAGAGAATTATAGTGAGAGGAGGTCCACGGATTCAGCCAACGTTCGATTCCGCTGTGAACCCAGCGACGGTTTTGTGAAACGGCGACGTTTGATTCCGGCGGGGAAGCGACGTGAAGAAGAGGCCTCCGACTCCGATCAAAGAAACTAGATAGCAGAAGCAGCAAAGCGAAGATGATAACGCGATCGAATCTGGCGGATCAGTTGAGAGAGTATCAGATTCGATCGAAGCATGACTGGGCCTCCGTCTCGTTTTTCTCCTCCACCTCTAACCACACTTTGTCAAGGTGTGAATCCTCGCTATTCTTATCAATTTCAGTTTCAATTTTAATTTCATCTGTGCTTGAATTTTTCATCTTTTTCATTGGTTTCTGGGATCTGGGTGCTTTACCTGTAATTTTTTGAGGTAGATCAGCTCTTGTTATGGTTTTATTATTCAAGTTGTTTAATTTTCAATTTGAGGCAGCGTTTTCGAGTTGTTGAAGCTAAATTGTGAGGAACAGTTGAAAGGAAGTAAATTTTAGAGGCAGATAATATAATCATGACCAGAAGTTTCTGCTGTTGTAGCCTGTGGTGCTGTTTGTTCGTTTTCGGAGTGGCCGCCGCATTGCTTTTAAATCTATTAAAATTTATTGGGATTAAGATGAACAATTCTGGTTCATCTTGGGGGACAACTTTACCGAGATTTTTGTTCTACACTTATTGCAACCTTGTCTATGTTTGGTTATTATAGAGTGGTAGCATGGGGATGCATATTCTATTGTTTAGTCTGTTCTGATAGAGCTGGTCTAAGCATATGAATGGTGAGGGTCTTTGTAATGATGAGCTGTTTCAACAAATTTCCATTACAGAGAATTCGGGTTTATCTTGCAGTGATAGCATGTGGTACTTGTTGACTTGATTTTGTATTTCTGATGAGCTCTTACTTTTTGTACTTGCTGAGATTAGTTAGTGTGTAACTATAAAATTTTGATCCACATAAATGTATAAACATGCTGTGTTTCCATTATCTTTCTTTTGGCTCATTTTGATTGTGATCTTATCTCTCATTCATTTCATTTCTTGCAATTTGTGGATGCAGGGTAGATGTTGTGCTCTTTGTAATATGGGAATTGGTAATTCTAGCTTTCCTGGTGTTCTCAGCAGTTTCGTTATACTTTAGGCATGTACGACTTGCTTTCATCCTAGTATGCATCGCGATGCTTTTGCTTTTGTGCATAAAAGTTACTAGGCAAGTGAAGTTGGCTCGGAAAAAGAAACGAAGGATGCTTCTTCCATTATCTATGTAATCCTAGATGGAGACACCCAATATCGGAAGTTAACCATGAAAGTCCATTGCATTTGATCTGTATCCCGACTATCCCTTCTTATGTTTATTCGAGTGTGTAATCACAACTTCAAGAGTAGAAAGTAAAGCTTGATGTGATTACTCTTCAAGATGCTGTTCAAAGTGGCGTGCTCATCTTTCAAGTTGGAAAAGAATACGCGAGGGAGGAAGAATGATTAGTTGAAGGTACGGTTGCTTTTCTGCTACTAGTGAGGGTTTTTGTTTTTGGCCTACAAAACTACTGAGAGATTAATGTTTGTCTTACTTATCAGCAATACAATGACATAAGAACAAAGTGTTATTACATTTCAGATACGTACCCATAGTGTTATGCAGCATATTGTACAGTTATTTTACATATCTGAACAGTTATTGAAGTTGTTTGCTTCTGAGATCAGGGGTCGGTCTGTACCTTTTACTAGGCATTGGTTATACTATCAGGTTCTGAAACCAGCTGAGAGAGATCCATATGATAGTTTAAGGTCAATAGCAAAAGGCTGATTGAAGATATACATTAGCACAGTATTTTGTAGTTCATTTCTCGACTTGATGCCCTTGCTGCAATTACTTATTCAGGCTTGAAGAAGTGAACTTCTATTCCGATGGTCACTATATTCCAAATTGCTCCGGTGACAATTAAGATGCTAAGGACTATCCCCAATGATCCCAGTACCCAATTGAATATTGCAATATGTTGAGGAGGTTTTCTGATGAGTATCCACATGAAACAAGGATATGCTAATGTGATAGGTACTGCAACTCCTCCGATCAACCCTGCCAAGCTTGGCAAGAATGGTAGTGCCACTGCTATGAAACAGGCGAAGCAGCCAAACAAAATCCTAAACCCTGCTCGGAGCCATCGTGGACAGGGTCTGTTCATGCAGCTAGTGTATCTGAATTCCAGATTGTCAAACACCGGCATTGCATATATTTGAAACGAGGTTAAGCAGTTGATCACAACCAGCAGGCTTGTAAAACCCAGCACAAATTTTGACGTATCGTGTCCATGATAGTTGTTCAGAGCATTTAACATGCCTCCGTTAGATGGTATCTGCATAATTATACTACGTTAGTCATCGATCATGAAACTTGAGAAGCTTATTACTGTATCGTATATCATAATGTTCTTACCAAATTTCCGTAAGCCCAGTAGCCTCCGATTGCAAGGGGAAACAAGCACATTGCTATGATGAGATATGCAAACTTCACCCCTTTCCACATTGGCAAACGCGACGGGCTCTTTATGCTTGAAGGCATAGTCCCCTGCAAAGAATACCATATCAGCACCAACAAGATAGAGAGGGTTAACCTAATCAAAACTCGAATGGGTTTAACCAGTTTTACCTGAATTTCGAGCACAAGATTGTGTCCTCTAAAGGCGAAAACAGTTATACCAATCGCATTGAGAACACTAAAAACCGAAGCAGCTGGATCAGATTTTGCTTGGGGAGGAAGTGCTGGATAGTCATAGTTAACACCTGCCGGCCTATCTCGTGTAATGGAAACAATCCAAATGAGAGTGCAGTAAGTTACAGCAGTGATTGCTCCGATGAGTGAAACACCGGCAATGGAGTTGAGGTTAGGAAGCTGAGCAAGAACAATGGCCGTACCGGTGAACACCAAGTACCACTCCACGATGGTTAAAGGACTTGTACTATTACCGCTAACTATTTGGTAAAAAATCTTCATGGTTCCACCACCAATCATGATCAGTGTCACACATGTTCCACCGGAGAGGTACATGATTGGAAACAGCGACAGCAACTTCCCTAGTTTCTCACCTGCCAGTCACATAACGATAACAGCCGTTAAATAATTTGCTAATCAACAGTTTACAAATTAAATGATATATTAAAGCATGTTTCTGATTGCTTTTAAGTTTTAAGAGACCCTAAATTAAGCACTTATGATGTTTGTGGCTAATTTAACCAGCTTCATCTTTATAGCCTGCTTCATCGATGATATCACTCATGTAAAAGTAGTAAGCTATAGGCTAGGATTTAAAAGTTAAAACAAATTAATCTGTAAATTGAGGACCACTAATCAACTCACTAAACCAGATAATATAACGTGTGGTAATTATATTCCTGGGATTTGTTAGTTTTGTATACTTTGACATAAAGCATGCATGCATTGCTTTTCATTTAAATTATGAACCCTAAAAGTTTCCTTGGTTACTATTATTGTAATCAGTAAATAATTTCTAGAAGAACTTCAATAATTATGCGATGGGATGAGGAAGACCGATGAGCTGGGATTCATTATCATAGCTAGTGCATACCAAAAGCGACCATGGAAAGGCGGAGGTATCGACTGTAGCGCATCCCAGATTCTGATTCATGGAGCTGTATCAGTAACCATAGAGTATATAACTGCCACAAGAAAGCCACTGAGAGGCATATAATTCCCCATACCCTGCAAGTATGTACCTTAATTATAAGCAAAACCGAATAACTGATAGATCAAGGACTAAATTGAAGGTATGTTTATGCATTACGGTTTTGGTTTGATATAGTACGTACTTACCAACCGAGAACGGTGAAAGACAGCGGAAGAAGGAGGGCTTGAACTCCGATTCCGGAACTGAGCGTGTGAAACGCCGAGTAGTAGGCATTACCATTTCTCGACTCAGTTATGGGTAGCCAGGCTTCTTGAGGATCAAGCTTGGTGAAGTGTCCGACTTCTTCCAAGTAGCCTTGCATGCTTACAATCGCCTTTTTCATGGGGCTTGCAAGAGGAGTACTCATGAAAAGCGAAGCAAAAGGGCTCTTAGGTGTTTTTGGTGGAACAGCCGGGCTAGACATATCGGCTGCCGGAGTTTCGATTTCTGAATCTGCTGCCCTCCTTGACGACGACATTGAGTTCATTTTCACTTCCATCACCTCAATACTCATGTCTGATCAACTGTGTTTAGATGATCACTGATTTTTAGAGTGTGGTGAAGGCCAATGAGGAATATTTATAGAAAGGGAAAAGCTAGCTGCTGGATAAGAGGTTGGTGAGGTTGGTGAGTGCGGGTAATCAAATCGAAATAGTTTTATTACACTAGTGATTTCCTCATTCTGACCTAAGTGGTGATGAGGGAGGGTACCGTGGGGGCAGGTCTTAGAATAGAATCTTTTTGACTGGGGTGTGTTTGGCTGCTATAATGGCGTTGGATACTTTATCTTTTTCGAGTCTCGATCAGCTTGTCTCTCTTTCCGTAGAAATTTAACTTTGAATCTCTTAAAGATCACACTTTCTTCATATTTGACTGATGAACTCGCTTAGTCTCAGATCGGGTAAATAATGCAAATGCAAGCTTGCTATCTATGCATGCTATTTTGTACCAAAAAACTGAAATTTGAGTAGACACGTACGCACCAGAAAGTAATAATTCTTGAGTGGTGTCAAATTATATGGTCTGCCTTACACTGGTAAAGAAACAAAAACCAGTACCCCAATAACGTGCACGAAAGTAGTGAAGTTGTCCGGCCATCTTCTAAGTTTACCCCAGCTAGCTTATAACTATGTTTAATATATGCTCTCCTAGAAAAAATTGTAAATGGTAAATATGAAACTAATATATTCAATATGATCCAGTACGTGTCTTTAAACAGTTAAGCCTGCTGGAGACTGAGCAGTCTTCCCAGCTGCATGTATAACAGTATAAGCTGGGGGCCTTCCTGTTTACAAATATTATATCTAAGTCTTAATTAGCTCTGTACTTATAAAAGTAATTAATGAGATCGATGTAACTGGTAGATTTGGTTTTGGTAGCATACATAATCATGGATCAACTTTCCAACATGTAGTACGTTTCTGCAGACTCAAGCACTCATCAGCTGAGAGCTTCCTTGGTTCTTTCCTCTGTTCACTTTCTGACCGACCCTATTATGCATATAACTTTTGTTGAATAATTTCTCTCATACTTTTCCTTTGTTTGTTGTGATGTGCCTGTCCCCTAACTAGAAGGTCCGGATAAAGGGTTGCAACCATTCATAAAGATCCACAAGCATATGAAAGTCGCATATAACAATTTCAATGGAGGCTGCATATGAAGGAAGTCCTTTTTTGTTTAATTTTCTTTCTGCTCAACACATGCTTCTTAATTTCGTGGAAATTAAGGTTGCTTTCTTGAAAGATGCTTTGAAGCTCGATCGATCTCTAAATCCAATTTAACTATAGTTTTCTATCATCTAAGTATGGTTTCCATATGCTTTGCTATCATGAATATCGATATTAAAACCGAGTTAAAGATAATATATCCTGTACCTTATTAATCCCCTCTTTACAATAAGCAGCCAAAGACTCAAAAAAGAGAGTTGACAAAAACCTATTTGGTGATGACTAACTTAAGCACGAACTTAGCACTGACTAGAAAAATATGGTGTGGCTATCAGCTGGCTAGCTCAATACCAAATTTCCACATACTGTACATAGAATTTTGAGTACATTGTCTAGTTCATTGCATGCATGACCCTGATTCTTTCTACTAGTCTGCAACTTATTAGTCTGTCCAATTTTATACGTTGTTAATTGTTAAATGCTGTTTAAAATAAATATAACAATGTAAATATAACTTAAATCTACCTTAATACTTTGATGTTTCTGTAAAAAAAGTTTGACCTCGAATGCTTACCACAGGTAGCTGCTGGGCATCAGAGTAAGGTGAAGGTTCAATTAATGCTGGATACTTGATTGACCCAAAACAACTTGAACTCCATTAACATGTACAGATATATATATATTAAGATTTATTATGTATCACAAAATACAACTACATGTATCATCACCATGTTAACAAGAGGAATATGGGATGCAAGAGTATCCTGAAAAATTAATGAGCTGAATTTTGACAGTGATCGATGATAGAATAGATTACTGAGGCTTGAAGAAGCTGACTTGAATCCCGGTGTCGATGACAACATAAATGCCGGCAGCTATGAGGATAATACTGAGAGCGGTGCCGAGAAGTCCCAGGAACCAATTTAGAAACCACATGAAGCTGTACCTTTTGGGCTTCTTAATCTTCAACCACAAGAAACAAGGATAAGCAAAGGTAATGGGGATGGCAATCCCTCCAATGAGACCAGCAAAGCTACCTAAGAAGGGGATTGCGACGGCTATGAAAAAGCAGCCGAATCCAAACATGGCCCGAGAAATTGATCGGAGCCACCACGGGCACGGTTTGTTAAAACGAGTGATGTACTTGGACTCCATATCATCAAACATAGGCATCCCAAAGATTTGGAATGAGCTTACAGCATTGACAATGATGAATAAGCTGGTCAGTGCAAGAATCCATGTCGAAGTGTCACGCCCGTGGTATTGATAGATGGCAGTAAGCATCCCCCCATTTGGTGGTATCTATGAGAACATGAACAAGGATCAGAAGATTAGTGCGTTGCTTACTATTGAAACAGAGCATATTGATTCTTAGAACAAGCATATAAATACCATGTAGGGTTTTTTACATACCATGTGTCCGTAAGCCCAATATCCACCAATTGCTAGAGGAAATAAGCACAATGCGATGATGAGATATGCAATCTTTACCCCTCTCCACATTGGAACATGGGATGGTTTTTTGTCACTTGAAGGCATAGTTGCCTGAATTTCAAGAGTAAGATTGTGACCCTTAAAAGCAAATGCAATAATCCCAAGAGAATTGAGAATGCTGAAGATCATAGCAGTATTGGAGTTCTCCTTTTTAGGGTCATAAGAAACGCCATCGAGCCTGCCCTCTGTGACGGCAACGAGCCACATTATGGTGCAGTAACCAATTGCAGTGATAGCACCGATCAATGAGACTCCGGCAATGGAGTTCAAGTTGGGGAGCTGAGACAGAACCACCGCGGCGCACGTAAAGACCAAGTACCACTCCACCGTGGTGAGCGGCTTGGAAGTGCATTCGTGGCCGCACAGGATCTCATAAAAGAGCTTCATGCTGGAACCACCAACTATGATGAGGGCCACGCAAGTGCCGCCGGAGAGGTAATAAATGGGGAAGACGGCGAAGATCTTTCCCATTTTATCGCCAAAAGTGGAGCTGAAGAGCTGGAGATATCTACTGTAACGCATCCCAGTTTCCTTGGATTCGTGAAGCTTGACTAGAAGCCAGAGAGTGTAGAGCTGCCATGTAAACGCTACCGTCAAGCTTATGATCCCCCATGTCCTGCATGCAATTAATTATTCACTAATTAGATTGACGTGCTTACAAATTAATAAAATTATGAAAACTGAAATTTCAAAACCCACTACCACTGACCAAAATATATGACAAAGTCATGAAAATAGGTTTTCCACTTGTCAACAAAAGTGTCTTAACTCTTATAACCAAACGGTGATGAAATCGATAAGAACAGTTCATTTCTGTTTCAGGCTTTTTAACTTACTAGTCGTGTAGTCCATTTCACACCCTCTCTTATTAATTTCTTGATCATATTTTCATAGTTTCTAAACAATAAACCTTTAATAGAAGAGAAATTAGAAACAAAGATGAATTACATAAACTGAAGCAGAAGAAAGTACTATATATGCAGCCTAACGAAGAAAGAGCTACAGAGAGAAAAGACTTATGGCAGAGATTTTATATTCACTGATAATTTTATACGAATGAAAATTGTTTCTGTACCATCCAAGAACGGTGAAGGAGACGGGAAGCACAAGGGCTGGAATTCCGATACCGGAGCAAAGGGTATGGAAAGCAGCATAATAGGCATTGCCATTTCTTGACTCTGTGATGGGGAGCCAAGCATCTTGAGGGTCAAACTTGGTAAGCTGGATAGCCCTTCTGATAGGGCTACCCAATGGCGTGAAGAAATTGGGAGTGTGAGACCTCGGAGCAACTCTACGTACATTTATAGGCACTAGGGACAGATTCAGAAGTGGCTTCTCTGACAAAGAAGGTGAACTCATTCCGCTAGGATTAGATTGATCTGTTTGCATCGGAGGCGCTGATGCGCCATGATCCTGCGTCACAGAATCTATTTCTGGAGGCAGTGTACTGCTCACGGGGATAGCAGAAATGTCATCTTCCTCCATGAACTCATCATGAAGGTCCAACTCTCTTTGATCACTCTCTGCCATTTTTGGACCTTCAATGTTTCAGTGCTAGCTAGCTAGCTAGCAATGCAAGCTTCACCAAATAAGGTTAATGATTAAGTTACTAACAGAAACCAATATATATAGAGCACCAAAGTCATATATTCGACAACATAATCAGTTAGGTCATCGGGTGCTGACATTAATACTTCTGGGAAGTTCTGGCTAGGTATACAGCGTTTGTTGACCGGCACTTACGTACTTGTCCTTCAAATGAAATAAATTTCTACGGCAATCATATTCTGATAATTAAGAAGAAAGGAAGAACTGAAGAAGAACATTCGTCAGATCATTTGATATTATTTTCTTGTGTCATTGAGTGGTGAAGGCATTTTCTGCCTGACTTGGACCGAGGACTTCTGAGGCTGCAGAAGCTAGGTATTAATTAATCATGAATCAGTTTTTAATAATTGGATTTTACCTGTTACCACGTATCCCAAAACGGAATTGGTTCTTCTATTTGTCAAATATTAGACCGGGTTTAGTAGTCAATTAAACTCTACTAATTTATATGTTAATTTGGAACATTCTTCAGTTTAAGCATTGCCAAAATATTAGTAGCTTACCAGAAAGCTCATCATATTTGGTAGATCTCTTTTTGTTCCCCCCTAAATGTGCAAGTTCATCGATAAATCCCCACGGAATGATTATCATGCTCGTAAATCAAATTAACTTCATAGTATTTGGATCAATTAATACTAGTACTATGATCTTTTTCTCGCACGGTCGCACCAAGAGTACTTGCTATTTTCCTTTATTTGATAGCTAGGACAGTATTTACAAAACAATCGACATTGCTCTTTGCCACATGGAGAGTCGGAGAGCTCTATGCTTCCAGAAAGTTTGAAAAATTAGTTCACTGATTAATTAGACGTTGTCATTCCGCGGTTCTGGGATTAGAAAAGTGCCTTTGAAATCGATCAGAGGCAATTTTCCGTTACTAATATCCAAGACACAAGCCTTCAACTGAAGTCATTGTCTGAGAACTCAAGATTTTCAATGGGATAGATATATAATTAATTGTCAAACAAACGCGTTCATATGCCTTCTAGTAGGTCATATTGTTGTGTGATTAGAAATTGTTAAATGTCACCTTATCCAAATTAAAATCTAGTTCACTGCATTTTTTTAAATCAAAGTCGGACCTCTGGTTTCATCAAGTTTCAGTGGGCTACTTAGTCGGAAAGAATCGTTAGCCTGGAGGAAGTAAATGGGCCTTGCAACTTCAACATACCCTAGATCATTATTACAGCATTCCCAGTCCAACTCTGAGTCTGCTGTAATGCTTCATGACCACCACTGCTACACAATCTAGTTTGAGATTTAGGAAATTTAATAGTCAAACTCATTGGAATTACAAGTAATGAATTGATGAATCATATTAAAATTCACCAGGCAAACATATACAACAATACAGCTATCATATATAATGATATATGGGCCTATATAAACAAGATGATGGGCCTGCAGGCTGCACGTGAGTTCTTGGTTGGGTTTCAAAATGATGGGCCTATATAAACCCAACTGTCTGTAAGCCCAGATGGTGTTTCCCTTGACTTCTTCATCTTCATAGTTTAGAAGACGAAGTTGCAAGCTGAATAAGATCTTTCCTGAGAATCTTGCCAGATGGATTCTTGGGCACGGACGCTATAAATGCCACTTTCCTAATTCTCTTGTACGGAGCCACCTGCATAATAATATCATTGATATAGCGCCAATCAGTAACAAACAAGCTTACAGGGTCAGTACTTTTCAGAAATCATTAGTTTAGTTTAGTTCTCCGATCAATACTGTAACGAAAAATGATCGATATCCGGCCTGCTCTGTTTTAAGAAGTTTGTAGCCAACAAGCACTTGGCAGGAATCGATCTGTAAACAAATACAAACCTGCTTGGCTATGAAGTCCATGACAGCCGTATCTGATAAACTGCTTCCGGCTTTCCTTACCACGTATGCCATCGGAAACTGCCCCACCTTTTCATCAGGAAATCTGATCGAAATCATATCAACACAACCATAAAATCAGTTGATCTGATGAGGAAACGAGTACTCAAGTTGAAATGCAATCGTGTATATCATTTGCTAGTTGGATATAGGAAAGCTTACGGTATGACAGCAGCATCAGCAATTTGGGGATGAGTGAGTAACAAAGCCTCCAATTCCGCTGGGGGGACCTGCACACATTTTGTACAAATTGAGATCGTCAAGTTGTTTATTCTAGAGTACTAAACACATTGTTTTTGAAGATGAATATAAGTATTGACACAGAATTCAACTCTGCGTGCCGTGCATTGTGCATGTAATATATCTAATATATAATTTTTTTTAGTTTGATTTGAATTTAAAATATGAATTAAATGAATCTAATATATAATTCCGTAATGCATTACGCATTGTGCATAATCTATTATTTTTTTTTTAATTCTTTAACAGATATCTAATTATATTTTTTATCAACTCACCTGAAATGCCTTGTATTTTATTAGCTCCTTCAACCTATCAACCACGAAGATGAATCCATCATCATCAATGTAACACAGATCCCCGGTCTTTAACCATCCTTCAGAATCAAGCGTCGATGCAGTGGCATCATCGTTGCAGAAATACCCTGTTTGAACACCATATTTTTGTACCAAATTTAATCACCAACACTTCAAAATGACGCGCAGGAATTTTCTAATCACAAATGATGTGTCCGAATAAAAATGTCTATCTTTTATCTTAAACTATCAAAGAAAACACATATAAACAAAGTTTAAGCTTATCTAGTGACAATCCCAATCGCTCAGACAAGTAGATTCCAACCCCTAATTACGGGCTAGCGTGCGTACAAGGATGAGATTATTTTGTTTAGGAACTAGTTTATATTTTTTGGTAGGCAATTAGTAAAGTCTTAGTCTAGGGGCAAACACAAAACGACAGAATGAAATAGCCAAGTCAGATAGCCAGTCAACGTTCAGGTATTATACCTTTCATGATGGTGGGACCCTTCATCCAAAGCTCTCCGGTCTTATTAGGCGGCAAGGCCTTGCCGCTATCGGGGTCCACAATCTTCGCCTCCATGCTCGGCGTCAGCTTCCCCGCCGTGCCGTACCTCAGACTCTCCTCCAACGTGTCCGTCGAAGCTCCCAGCCCCGTTGACTCGGTCAACCCATACCCTTGAAGAATGCTGACGGCAGGAAACTTCTCCAAGAACCCCTCAATCACTTCCTTACTCAAAGGGGCCCCACCGGACAGAGCCGAATGCAGCGAGCTCAGATCGTACTTGGCCTTTATCTCATCCGCGCCGTTCACCAGCGCTACCAGAATCGGCGGCACCAGGGGCAGAAACGTAACTCTGTACCTCCCGATCGCCGAGAGCATGTCGTGCATATCAAACTTCGAGAGAATCACGATAGTCGAACCTGACGACAGGAAACCGGTGGCGAACGTGCCCAGGCCGTAGATGTGGAACATCGGAACAGTACATAGAAACGTCTGCAACTCCCCTTTTACTTGGGACTCGAATCTCCCGAGGATTGTGTTGACCATCGCGATCAGATTCCGGTGAGACGACACCACTCCTTTGCTGGCTCCTGTCGTCCCCGAAGAGTAGAGTAGAGTCGCTGTGTCGTCTTGGTTCACTGCCTCCCTGAACCGGCCTTTACTTGGCGGCCGGTTCATCATCGCCGACAGCGTCAGCACTTTTGTATTGCTCTTACTAGCTTTAGATGCTTGATCACCATCCATCAAGACTATGTTGTTGGAAGCGAAACCTGCGAGCTTGGGGAGCAGTTCGCGAGTTGTGAAGGCGAGGACGGGTTTGGAATCGGCGATTTGCTTGGTGATCTCGCGAGTGGTGTTGAGGGGGTTAGTAGTGGTGATTATGGCGCCGAGGGACATGACGGCGTGGCAGACGACGGGGAAGAAGATGGAGTTGGGGGAGAGGATGAGGATGACGTGGCCTTTTTTGATGCCCATGGAGGAGATAGAGGAAGCGACGGAGTCGACGGCGCGCCAGAGCTGGGTGTAGGTGAGGTGGCGGCCGGTGGAGGCGTCGATGAAGGCGACGTGGCCGCGGTGGGCCTGAGAGGAAATGAATGTGGTGACATCGAGGGTGTCGTTGGGTGGGAGAGGGACTGGTTTGCGTTTGCTGTAGAAGGTGGAATTGGATTTGCAGAAGCCGCTTCTGGGATCGACGGCGGTCGGAGTTGGGTGTGCCATTGATCACGGTGGCGGGTTCTGAGAATCAAAGTGGGGTGGTTTGGCTTTTTTCTTTGCTGCTGGTCCAGGCTGAAAGTGAGTGCGTGTGGTGGCTTTTTATCATGGATTATATGAAATTATTGGGGTGGGAATGATCAACTAATAGCATTGTTTGGTCAAATGAGTTTCATGCTTTTAATTGAGACTTGAGAGTTTGGTACATGTGTAATCCATGCTTCGGTCATCCTCGGAGTGCCGACCAACGAATCACTCCGTTGACTTACACCCCTAGTTTTCACTTCCGGTCAAAACGTAAAAAGACTTTCAATGTTTTACCAATATTTTTATCTCGTTTACTCGGAAGGAGAGGGAATAATTACGGGGTGAAACAATTTAAGTGTATTCTAACACATAAAGGAATCGAAAATTGTCTCTGATTTATAAATTCTTTTAATCCCAAGTAAGTAAATATATACGATTTCATCGAAGAAAAAAAAAAGTATGACGAGTGTTTAGTTTTCTTTCCCGAACATTTTGCATTAACAGAAAGTGGTTTACATACTGCGAGCCTGCGATTTAAAAAAAAAAAAAAAAACAGAGAAGGTGGGGAAGGACAGCATCAGTCATCAATCCTGTTTTATTTACAGTCTCAGATTCTATCCATTCTCCGTACATTACAAAAGAATACTAAAACTACAAAGAACAAACCCTTCCTCAGCTACCTAGCTTCAAAGAGGCTCTTCTCTTCTCCTTCTCAAGCTCAACATAAATGCAAGGCTGGTAAGTTATATAATTGGTGAGTGGTGACTGATAGCTAATCTTGAAGTTTTTGAAGTCAAGATCAGTCCACTGGATTTGCTTCTCCACCGCTCAAGATCCAAGGGTGCCTAAGCGCTTCCTCCGCAGATAGTCTCCTGGTGACATCTCTACACATCATCTTCCTCAACAGATCCTTCGCCGCCGGCGAAACTGCACGGAAAACATCCGGCGGAAACCTCAGATTCCCCCTCAAAACCGCCTCAAAGATCTCTTTCGCTGTCTCGCCGTAAAAAGGAGGAGTTCCACCCAACATTACATACAACATCACCCCTGCACTCCACACGTCAACCTTCTCATTGTACAGCCTCCCCATCAAGACCTCCGGCGCCACGTAGTACGGCGTCCCCACCACACCTTCCATGGAGCCTCCCTCACCGGACAACTCCGCCGACCCGAAATCAGCCAGCTTCAGATTGTTGTTTGAATCAAACAGAACATTCTCCGGCTTCAGATCCCTGTGAACCACACCCACTCTGTGACAGTGAGCCATAGCTCCCAAGAGCTGTTGCATAAGGTTGATAGCTTCTAACTCCGGTAAAGAACGGTGTGCGATCTTGTCGTAGAGCGTTTCGGGCTCGCAGAGGTCGAGCACCATGGCCATGGAGTCATCTGTTTCGAAGACGTTGTGGATTTTGAGAATGTTAGGGTGGGGAGACAAGAGGGTCATGATATTGGGTTCTTTTTCAAGACATGCGCGGTCGGTGTCGTCGGTGAGGAGGGTTTTGTCGATGATCTTGACGGCGACGGACTCGGTGGAGATGGGGCAGAAGGCGCGGAGGATGGTGCCGAATCGGCCGCGGCCGATTTCTTCTGAGAGTTGGTAGGTGTTCTTGAGTGTGTCGTATATTTGCGGTTTCTGGATGTTGGGATTTTGAGGTGGGAGCAAGATTGAACTCATTGAAGCTTTTGAGTCTGAGAGGAGTTGGGTTCCGTTTTGGTTTTATAGTTCTGGTCTCGTAATCCCACCTGATAATGGATTTCCTAATCAACCAGTGATATGTATGTGGGGCATTTTACATGGCTGTATATATAAGGTTTCGTCTCCTAATCCCGCAAGGATTTATATATTTTAGGCATTTACATTTTACAAGGCTGCTTTTAAATTTCCCGATTCTCTGTCTGATTTTGTAGATTTGTTTCATAAAAGTACTTTATTAGCGAAACAAATTCATCAAAGACCACTAATCCCAAAATGGTCTTGATATTCACAGTGACATCTGCAAATCACTAGTCCCACGAGGCTGTATTAGCCTGTATATACGAAGAAGATAAGTAAAAAGTAATTACATAAGATGTACTTTCAAATGTGGATGATGTGAAAACTTTACTTTTATAACCTTAATGTTATGACAAGACAAGCTTGTGGAACAACACGTAGGAATATTTTCATTATGGGCTGGTGGAATGCCAATTACAAAACATAAAAGCCCAATAAGAGCGGGCCTTAACCAAACCCAGCACTAGCATCTGCCTTTGGGCGGGGGTGTGATTCAGTGCGGCGTTGAAAAAGTAGGGCACAGAGTAACTAATCAGGTCTCCAACAACACGAGCATCTCCAAAATCTGAATTGAGAGAGTGATAGGGGGCTTTTGTTGAGAGAGAAAGAGAAGAAGAAGAAGAAGATGGGAGGAGGACATGGAGATGGCATAACATACAAGGGCATTACCGTCCATCAGCCGAAACGGTGGCACACTGTCACCGGTAAAGGCCTGTGCGCCGTCATGTGGTAAGCTCATCCGTTCACTCTCAGCTTCATTCGGTTCTCTCATGTTTACTTCAGATATTGACTCACTTGATACTGCATACATATTACTCTTACATCATCTAGTTATAGATTTTACCCATATACCATTCTTTGCTCAAATTTACTGTATCGTTATCGATCAATTTCGTTCAATTCAATGTTCTTTGTCATCTCGGATCTGCGTGCTTTGTTGTTAAATCTTTGGGTTATTAGTCCTCGTGTTTGCCGAGATTTATTGTTTCCTGTGGAACACAGATATGAGAGTAGAGAATGCTTGGATGTTCTAGATTAAATTTGGAGCTGAATTGTAATGGGATTTGGTGTTATTTTGACAATCGGTTTATGATTTAGTCTAGTGCCTGAGTTTAGTAGATTCGGAGCATAAAGAACTAGGGTAACAATAGCTGTTTCTATACATTGAAAAGCTCATATACCGAATACCTGGGACCTATGAAACTGAAGAGGTCGTTTATAAGTATTAACTTTCTTTCATTCATACAAACGCCACGACAATAGATAGATAGTGAATTGTTCAGTGCTGCCTTTGAAGTCCAGCACTAAGTTGACCTATCTTTCATCTTTTGTTTTGAACTGTAGTCATTTTTGTTGAACAATGGAGATAGATAGTGAATTGTTTTTCTGTTTTTCCCCTCCTCTTCTCTATTTTTTATTCTTCTTTGGCATAATATGAATGCAATTCTCTGCAGCTTACTGGTTTTGTTTGAACTTTGATGTCTCAGGTTTTGGGTACTTTACAGGGCCAAGCAAGATGGTCCTGTAGTGCTGGTAAGACATTTTCTCAGTTTCACTTGGCATTGCTATGTGTTTTACAAACATGGACTCACTTTCATATTGTGTCATGTAGGGTTGGAGACACCCTTGGGAGGGCCATGATGATCATGGTCCTGGGCATGACGAACATCATTAGGTACAATTTATCATGATATGCCTCGGCTTCCACTAGAAGATTGTGCATTGCATTTATTTATTTTCTTGATGTGATGCTTTTCATTCTGTGATGGGTTGTGACATTTGGGAGGGAGAGATTCAAACTTAGGAGCTCTTATTTTAGTACAAATGTGACTAACAATTGGGTTATGTTTTCATACTGTTATCAGTGTTATGCAATGATTCTATACTTTTTTATCTAGAAGTATACGATCAGCCCTATTCTTCATAAATAAGACTTTGGACGCAAGGATCATGTTCATTCATATGGGTTGGTCATAATTTAGGGTTAGTATGATTTATGCTTGTAAATGATCTGATAAGAGTCATAAGAGCATGACGCTCACTTGAAAAAGTGGCATAATTGAGGTCCATGAGTTGGCTGATGAGTGACTATCATCTTGGTTGATTGTCAACTTATGTTTCTGAGTTCCGAGTTTGATACCTTAATAAAATGTCATGAATGAATACTCAATGAACTAACTCTTTTGTATTGTTTGCAGATTTCTTGTTCAAGAACCAAGAGTGGGAATTATCAAGGGATTTACTGTTGGGAGACTGTTGCAAATATGTTCGGAGCATCTTTGTTGATTTCTGTTTAATAAAGTGATTGTGAAAGAAGAGATTGTGATGGGCAGCTTATGTCCAGGATATCAAACTTTGTTTCAAAATGTTATTAATCATATTGTATGCTGTAAACAGATGGCGGTGTTGAAAGTAGATGGATTTGCATTTGCTCTAGCTCTTAATAATGTTTCATTGTCTCTGCAATCTAATGGATGTTAACAATGCTATTCCATGGTTCGAGCATCTGTGTGGTGCTATTCTTTTGTATCCATTGGAGTCGGAAGGTGCAGTTTATTGAACCAGTGAGGGTACATCAATGAATGAAGCAAAACTAGTTTATTGTAAAGAAGTAATAGAACTGTTGGTTAATTGAGTGACATTCCAATATGGATCAAAGAATCAAAGAATCATAGGCTACAAGTGACTGGCTAATTAACTAGTTGGTGAGGATGTTGAGTAGAGCAACTCTGGTGTCTATCAAGCGCCTGAACAGGCACTCTAACACAACTTGAAGATCTTGAACTGCAATCTCCACAGCATCCAACCTCGTATTCGCACACTGCAGCGCCGTTGCATCACATAAGTCATGTACTTTTCGGCTCCTTCCACACATGAACTTGGACATGAATTTGGTAGTGGTACTTGTACTAGTTGATTGTCCATCCAGCCAGGGTATGGAAATGAGGGACAGCAGAGTCTCCACAATTGAAACTGTGGTGACCCTCACTTCTCTTAGCACATCCACAACCAGCGTGAGGTTCTGGTCAATTGGGCAAAGTTCTGAACTAACAATGGAGCATTTATTCTTCATCGGACGGCGGCCTTTCAAAGAACTCAAGCACTTGAGCGTCTCCTTCTTCAACTTGTTCTTGTAGAAGTTGTAGGCCGTCATTTTACTCCCTATATCTTCTTCGCCGGAGCTGCTCACTCTACGTAACGTGAACTGAAGGTCCTGAAGATGCTCTTTTACAAGGAAAAGAACATCTTTCGAAATGCTGCACACGTCCAACAGTCTTAGAGATGCTTCTGAGACTTCATGAACCCATTTCTCTTGACTGTTGCGGACCAGAGCTTGCTGGATGATAGGAGAGTGGAGAAGATCATTGGCAGAGTTGTGCAAGTTTCTGAGAGCTTCAAAGTTCGGGCCTGCAGCCATGTTCGAATCTGATCGAGGCATCAAGTTAGCTTGGAAATCAGGTAGAGCCTAGGGAATGTTGATATTGAAGGGTTTGTTGGTGGATGATATAAGATGAAGAAGGCAGCAGAACCTATATATATAAACAGTAGTCTTGTAAGTTAAATTTGAGATCTGAGATCTTGAAGAGGAAGAGGACCATGAAGAATCCTGTTGAGTACGGAAGCTAGTGGCGGTAGCTATACAATTGGTGAACAGCTAGCTACCTATAATATTTTTCATGCAAATTTGTGTGAATATTATTGAAGACGAACCTTCCATGCATATAGAATACTAGTATTTTAGAGAGCAAGAGAACAGAAAATGGAGGCAAAGCAATATATGAAGTAGATAATGCAAGACGGCATGAGGCTGTTGAAGTGTATGAAGCATTCTATGGTAAATTCATGCAAGACGGCATGGTTCAGGCCCAATAACAATCTCCTAAACACAATCTGTAAACATCAAGTACTGGTATGATTCACTGAATTTTTGAGGTAGGACAAAATGAATGGATAACAAAGAGAACACGTAGTAGGTTCACAACCTGAGCAGAACCATCTGTACTCCCCATCTATGGCGTCCTTTCCTTTGAAGCTAAATTTCATGAATCAAAATCAAAGTGAAAAACTAGACCAACACACAATATTCCAAGTGAAAAATATCACAGCCCAAAAAATTTCCAGTTCCAAGCTTGCCACGACTCTCACGCCTCTCTCTCCCTATAAATACAATTTTCATTCTTCTACTCCACAATAACCAAATCCAACGCCCACGATTTGCTGGTGGATTTCAAAACTAGGATTTCATACATTATTGTAGGAGATAACAGAAAATCCTGAGTTCCTCTGTAACCAAATCCACATCCATGGCTTCCATAAGCAACCCTCTTCTCTCTTCTAGCTTCTACGGCACTAAAATCCTCCACTCTCCTCCAATTCCAACCCCCAAAACAACCAGATCATCAGCACCACTCATCAAACGAATAATCGCCAAAAATGAAAACCCCAATTTAAACTCCATCAAATCAATCACCTCCCAAGCCACTCTAGCCGCCTTACTCTTCTCCTCACTCACCACCACCCAACAAGCTCTCGCCCTCGACAACGTCACCCCCCCGTCACAGCCCTCCCCCGTCCTCGAGGCCCAGCCCACCAAGCCCAACTCCAACCCCTTCGCCCAGAGCCTCAACTTAACAGCACCCAAGCCGCAGTCTCAGGCCACGACCGACCTTCCGGAAGGTACGCAATGGCGTTACAGCGAGTTCCTAAACGCCGTGAAAAAGGGGAAGGTGGAAAGAGTCAGGTTCGCCAAGGAAGGCTCGGCTCTTCAACTAACGGCTATTGACGGCCGTCGCGCCTCGGTTGTGGTCCCCAACGACCCGGACCTCATCGACATTCTGGCCATGAACGGCGTCGACATCTCCGTCTCCGAGGGCGACTCCGGCGGCGGGGTATTCAACTTCATCGGGAACTTACTCTTTCCGATAATCGCCTTCGCCGGATTGTTCTTCCTTTTCAGGCGTGGACAGGGAGGCCCCGGAGGACCCGGTGGGTTAGGTGGGCCCATGGACTTCGGAAGGTCCAAGTCCAAGTTCCAGGAGGTTCCGGAAACCGGAGTTACTTTCGCTGACGTGGCCGGAGCTGACCAGGCAAAGCTGGAGCTGCAGGAAGTGGTTGATTTCTTGAAGAATCCGGATAAGTATACTGCCTTGGGTGCCAAGATTCCCAAAGGATGTCTTCTGGTGGGTCCGCCCGGTACCGGGAAGACCCTGCTGGCGCGTGCCGTCGCCGGTGAGGCCGGCACGCCGTTCTTCTCGTGCGCGGCGTCGGAGTTCGTGGAGTTGTTTGTGGGAGTTGGAGCGTCGAGAGTTAGGGACTTGTTTGAGAAGGCCAAGTCGAAAGCGCCCTGCATTGTATTCATTGATGAGATTGATGCTGTGGGGAGGCAGAGAGGGGCAGGGATGGGAGGTGGAAATGATGAGAGAGAGCAGACTATTAATCAGTTGTTGACGGAGATGGATGGCTTTTCTGGTAATTCCGGTGTGATTGTGTTGGCGGCGACTAACAGGCCGGATGTTCTTGATTCTGCTCTGTTGAGGCCGGGAAGGTTTGACAGACAAGTAACAGTGGACAGGCCTGATGTTGCTGGGAGAGTTAAGATCCTGCAGGTTAGTTAGTTAGTTAACTCTTATCAGTTCAGTGAATTCAGTTGGCATTCGTTTTATTTGTTCATAATGTGCATGACTGAAAACTGCTATTTTAGTGTAAGCTAGCATAAGTAGTTTCATGTGATTTTGGATTCTGCAACAAAGTGATATGAGTTGGAGAAGTTACATTACTATAATTCAGTAAAGGAAAGTAAAACTAGTGGAAGGATATAATATATGTACATGCTCAACTAATTAAAGGCATCTATCTATCTGAATTCGATTATATGCATTTAGTTTAAGCATTCTATATGATAGTGCGTGGAGACTTGCAATGTGGTGTTAAAAGTTTTTGAAAATGAATCTTTTTCTATATATCCATATTCTCAAGTGGAGCTCTTTTTTATGGCAGGTGCACTCCAGAGGGAAGGCACTGGCTAAGGATGTGGACTTTGAAAAGATTGCAAGGAGGACTCCTGGTTTCACAGGTGCTGATCTACAGAACCTGATGAATGAAGCAGCCATTCTGGCAGCTAGACGTGAGCTCAAGGAAATAAGCAAAGATGAGATAGCTGATGCTCTGGAGCGAATCATTGCAGGACCAGAGAAGAAAAATGCTGTAGTCTCGGAGGAGAAGAAGAAATTAGTTGCTTACCATGGTATATAGAATAATACAAAGCTTTCCCCATATAATAACTAAAGGTTTTACTATTGTATGGTTTCGAGTGCTCAATTGTGTATTACGATCATTTTTTGCAGAGGCTGGGCATGCTCTTGTCGGTGCCTTGATGCCTGAATATGATCCTGTAGCCAAGATATCCATCATCCCCCGTGGCCAAGCAGGTGGTCTAACCTTCTTTGCTCCAAGTGAAGAGAGACTCGAGTCTGGATTGTACAGCAGAAGCTACCTGGAGAATCAAATGGCTGTTGCTCTTGGAGGAAGGTTAGTTAAACAACTCTTTAGCCTTTGAACTTTAGAGCCCTGAGAGCAGGACAAAAAGAAATGGAAGTGTTTTTCATAATGCATAGCTGATTTTGTGTTGTATTGATAATCTAGTGTATAATAATGTTCTCACCCTCATTTTCCATTGCAGGGTTGCCGAAGAAGTTATCTTTGGTCAGGCAAATGTGACAACAGGAGCATCAAATGACTTCATGCAAGTTTCAAGGGTGGCAAGGCAGATGGTTGAGAGATTTGGATTCAGCAAAAAGATCGGACAAGTCGCTGTTGGTAGTTCAGGTGGCAACCCCTTCTTAGGTCAACAGGTAAAGCAGTGCCCTCGGCTTTAAGTATTTTCCTTGGGTTCATGCTCTTCGTCATGTGAATTCTTCTTTTGCTTTACCCATGGGATGCATGATACGTGTGTGCCAGTGCCTCTACTGATGATGATGTATATATACTTTTCAACTGCAGATGTCATCCCAAAAAGACTACTCCATGGCGACTGCTGATATTGTGGATGCTGAGGTGAGGGAGCTGGTAGAGAAAGCTTACAAAAGGGCAACAGAGATCATCACAACCCACATCGACATCCTTCACAAGTTAGCTAACCTCCTGATAGAGAAGGAAAGTGTTGATGGTGAAGAGTTCATGAGCCTCTTTATTGATGGAAAGGCTGAGCTTTACGTCTCATAATTAGGCTGTTGAAAGTAAATTCATGTTCCAACACTCGGCGTAAAATGTTGTATTATAAGTTTCATATACACAAGTACAGATTAATCAGTTATTTAATCAAATTAGGTGGGAAAATATAGCACAATAATGATGCACGAAAAAAAAAAGTTATTTTACATTTTTGATTGCAACTCCAATTTTCTATTGTACATAACTGATAACCCTACAAGTTTTGTTACAACAACAGCTGTAGCAGCTCCAATACAACAATTTGGTGGCAATTGTATTACAGATACAAATTTACAAGGCATTTTTCACGATCATCTCCCTCTTTGTTGTCTCTTTTCTTCAAGTGCAGCAGCCTCATTCAGCATGTCAGCTGCATCTTTGTGCATGTCTAGCTTGGCAAGAGCGACTGCCTGCATGTAAAACGCCGTGGACCAGTCAGGATAGACACACTGCGCTTGCATTGCATCTCGGAGGGCAGCATCTGGTTGATCACAAAAGAGGTGGCAAAGACTTTTCCGTGCATAGACAGTTGGAGAAACCATGGTCCCAACATCTATGAACTGCAAAATAAACAGAAAAAAGAATAAAAATCGAGTATTCTTCATCAATACAGAAATGGAGTGCCCCCAGCTCCTTGTGACACAAAAATGTTTAAACAGGGGCAAGAAATGGAGTCCTCTAACTCCTTATCAAATGCTGCTACATTGCACGCACGTTTCAGCCTACATACCTGAGAATAATTATCTATTGCAGATCTAAAATCTTTGTCACGGAATGCCAAGTCTCCGCGCTTCCTTGCATCCAACATATCTTTCATTTGTTGAGTCCATTCTTGGAAAGACAACTGAAGCAAAGACAAAAAGGTTCAGTAAGGACTAAGGAATTAGATAAGAATGTTAACCTACATTTGCACAATTTAATTACCTCATTGGTTCCTTCATCATCTTTGTAGTGTGTTATTACCAAAATTTGATGGACAGCTGTCAGGTCCATCCTTGAACAGGCATCACCCATGGCAGAAAGAGGGTGCTGTGGAGTGGGAGGTGCTTCTTCGTGCTTTGGAATTCCCAGCATCACATAAGATGGAACCTGCACCATCATTTTAAAAGTATGCTGATTAAAAAAATCTACAATTTTTTTTTTTAATTTTTTATTTTATTTTATTTTTTTTATAGAAAACATGATAAAGATTACAACATCATTGAAGTTAACTTATCAAAATTCAGTTGCAGTACTTTTGGTTGACAATGTTGGTTATGATAATAAAAAGGCATTTATTTTACCAGAGAAGATATCATATACTTGAAATGCACAAGGGAGAAGGCAAGAATACTTGCATCAGATTTATTTTGCAGTGGGGCAAGTGTTGCAGCAAGGTCTTTGGAATTTGGCCGCTCCCTAGGTTCGTATTGCAAACATCGTGAAGCAAGATCAAAAACCACAGTTGCCTCTTCAGTTGAAAAATTACCCTCAAGATGTGAATCCATTAAGAGAAGAATGTTTCTACCCCGAATCATATCAAGAACCTGCATAGACACAAAAAATCAAATATGAGTAACAAAGATATTTATTTCAGTACAAGACTTGGTGGCTACAAGAAAAGTCAACCAATATGTAACTATGAGCGATTCATATTCAACTTTATTTTCAACCACACATTGAGGAAAGATGCCATGTCCTAATCATTTCTGAGAAAGAGGCATCTTAACAAACAACTACTCTGTTAACATATCGACTTTAGACTTCTGCATAACTAAGGCCAAAAGTATTTCACTTTGGCTATTTGATTATGCACCACCACATTGACAGACTGTAAAACAACATCATGATGCTGTGAAATACTTACATGACTTGGAGGTATGTGCTTCCCACTGAGAAGATCTAAAAGGACAGTCCCAAAACTAAAGGTAACACTTTCCGGCGTCACCTTTCCTGCAGCATACACAATGTATGTTGGTATGGAAAGGAGTTGCCAAAGTAGTACTCCATACAGAAAGAATTCATACAACACCGATGCAGTGTAAATTAACCACGTGTAGGATGCTAAGACTAAAGTAGGACATTATTGAAAAAAATTGTGGAAACTACAGGCAAGGGTGGACTAATCCCCAAACCTGATTCTTCAAATAACCCGAGACATTGCATCAGTCTGGATTTAGTTCACCATTATCAATCAAGATATCCCAATCCATTACTATTTTCATTTCAAGGCTTTATGTCTACTCATACATTTACATATCTTAGATACTTGATATTGCAGAAGCATCTTTCCCACTAATTGAAAAGTAATCCTAACATGTTATGCCAAATACAAATAAGTCCTATCAGCACTAAGGTTCTAGTAGTTACCCATTTGAATTACTAAACATGTAATCCCAACATGGAAGTTTGTAAGTTTTGGAATGAACATGAAACTGAATCTTCCTTTTCTCGAGCATTAAACTTCGTTTAAGATCTCTGACAACATTTATGTAAACTAGAAAATATTCCATTTGTACACCCTAAACCCTTTTGTGGCAACTATGACCTTTCTTAATGATGCTTTCAGTGACACTGTTTGTAATGCATACAGTAATTCAATAACTACAATGATAATGATCGTCTAAACTAATAAAGAGTAAGAACAAAAGAAACATAACTTGTACACATTGAAGTAAGAAAATAAGCACATACCATTTCTAAGATATTCAGGAGGAGTGTAGGCAAGATTAGTGCTGTAACTTTTTCCATCCCTACTGTTTTTCATCAACCCAAAACAAGACAGCCGAGGATCACCATTCTGCCAAGATCATCCACAATATTACCACTCTGATCTCATATAAACCCATGTAATCTACAGATGGCATATCTTAATGCGAGAATAAATATGCCTACTTAAGAAACCAAACATTGGAAAGATGTGATGAAATCATTTTATTCTTCACTCTATTACATATTCAAGCTTGGGAAAGAAGACTCGAGATCACACCTCATCAAAGAGAACCCTATACGCATTTAAGTCATGGTACAACGGGCGGCTTTCACCACTGCAATAATCCCATGCTTCAGCAATGGACAGGGCAACTCTTAATCGCATGGCCCACTCAATGGTCTGATTTTCCCCTGTCATGAAAGTGTGACTCAATGTAAAAGGAATCACCAGGCCACTTGTTAAAACTGGAGTGTAAAAGGAGAGAATGCTCAATTTTTGGCATGAGAGCCGACAATCCTATTTTGCAAACGCTATCCACATATTGACAGTATATACAGCTGAGCCAATTCAGATACCGAATTCTAAATACTACTAGCTCAAATTGCCATCAGAGCGCAATTCTGAATTCAATTAGCTGAAATGCAATGCAACTTGATAAACTGAATCACATTAATAAAACAAGGAGAAGACTAACAGTGGAAGAGATGCTTAGCAAGGGTATCATTAGGCATGTACTCAGCCACCAGCAGCCTCTCGTCGCCGTCGCAGCAGTATCCAATCAAATTCGCGAGCCTCTTGTGCCTCAGCTTCCCTACTCCCCAAGCTTCATCCTGAAACACCAATCACCATATTATAAAATATAATTAAAAGATTAAAAAAACGAATAGAATTGGAAAATGAAATGAGAGAGAGAGTTGTACGGCGAATTGTTTGGGGTCAGGCCAGGCGAGCTTGGCGAATTTCTTGACGGCGATCCAGCGGCGGAGGTTGTTATTCTGGAGGCGGCCCTTGTAGACCACATTGGGGGCCTTCTCGCCGCTCTCGGAGACGATGAAGTCGGAGCTGAAGTTGTTCGTCGCCGCTTTCAGCTCCGCCATCGAGAACTCCGAGAATCCTGGCGCCGATACGGCGTCGTTTCCGTTGGACAATTCCGGAACCTTGCTGCTCGCAAACGACGTGGCGTTAAACCCCGAGGCCGCGCTCTTGTTCTGCTGCTGCTGTTGTCTTCCGTAGTTGTACTTCTCTTCCTTCTGCCGCCGCCGCAGCAGCCGTCGCAGTGAAAGCGAGGACAGGCAGCTACCCATAACTCGGCCGAGTCGACTCAGTTCCCCGCCAGCTGGTTCTCCTCAACAATAATCATAGAAGAAAATGAGAAAAAAGAGGAGAGAATCTAACTACTAGTAGTGAGCTTTCTTCTCGCTCTCATTGCACAATTGCAATGCGTTTTCTCTGCTACTTTTCTTCTTCTTCCTTTGTTGTTTTTACTGACGAGCCAAGCTCCTCTCTCTATTGCTCTTCCAACTGTTGGATTGTCCTTTTAGATTTGGGGAAGGATACTCCGGTAATTACACTGTTCGCCAGACCAACGTCTCTACGAGACTACACTTCTGTTAGATTAGTTTTTTAGGCAAAATTATGATCAGCAGCAGTAGGAAATCTCATGGACACAGGCTGGCTCTCGTTTCTAGTATATGTTAGTACATCCTAGCATCATGCCCCGGGACTTACTGTACATAATCTCTTTTTCCTTTATTGAAATAAAACTAACCATATTTTTTGAACGAAATTGATAATTATCACGAGTTGATTGTAATGTGCGTGATAAGTTTTTTTTTTTTTTTTTTTTTGTTTACTCATAAGAATTTGTTACAGAGATTCTTTCTGTCTTTGTACAATCTGTGACAAGTTTTCCTATCATGCCTAATTGAGCGCTAACTGAAAATTAGGTTAAGTTTCAAATATTAGATGTAACGTAAAATACTGTAAGTCTCTGTTTCCATGCATATCAATAGGTGACTAAAGTTGGTGCATGTTCATTAGTAAACAAAAAGGTGTGCCACTTGAGAAAAGAAGATCATTGGGCTACTGCTATGCGTGTTTATTTGGAAGTTGTAGGTGTGTGAGGGGCCAAAATGAGAAAATAATAAACAAAACAATCATACGACTCAAATAGATATATGAAGATGAGAAAGCGCGTATCGCTTTGAGAGGAGAGAGCAAAAACGCGGCTATAGAAAAGGACGTTACCTTTTTGCTCTGTTCTCATTTCTCACTTGCGCGCCTTATTTCCAAGTGTCGGTATCGTTTAAACTAATCGAACATGGAAAAAGACTATAGTATACATAAGTCCATTTCACCTTAAAGTAAATTAACCCATTAATGAGGGACCAAAAATGACTTGGACTAAAAATATGCAAAGAAAGGACCCATGGAGTTAGCCCAGTAATGACGGATCTAAGAAGTTGGGTGATGATTTGACAAGACTAAGCCCACTTAGCATAGAACTCGTCGGTCCAATCAGAAACCCATAAACTCAGCAAGATTGCAAGGTTCAGGAAGTTAATACGACACCTTGTACCAAATTGCAAGGTTATATACCTTTCTTCAAAGCATAGCAGGAATTGTAGGCCTAAACTGAACCGAGTCATTTTGTTGTCCAGAAATCTTGACAAGTCAAACACATCTACACAGTGATCACCAGCATCCTATTGCTATTTCTCTCAAAGACAATTGCAGGCTGGCTCATGTTCCCGGTCAAGCCTAATTCCCTTGTTGATGAGAGAAAACGGCAATAGCAACACTTGGATATTTGGTATATTCACAAAATTTTGAACCCCTCAAAAGGGAAACCTTGTTTCTAAACTAAACAAATGATCTAGTTCTAACTCATCTAAGTAGAACTAACCTAAAGTCTAATAAGTACCTTTTCTGCAGGGTAGGTGATAACCCTGCACAATACTGGTTTCTCTCATATAGCAGCATGCTGGACTTGTTCAATGTGTGCATGAAGCTCTTCGTATGCTTCCATGGAGTTTGCGGTGAACTTCTCCATTGCTTTTAGTGTCTGCTTCAGATCCCATTCCACGTTTCTAAAACTATTATTATCCTCACTTGGCACTTGCTGTCTCTCTCCAGGTAAAACAACTCTACCCTCCTCTCCTCCCAGTAGACCAAATCTCTTTCCTCTTCCAGCTTGCGTAACCTTTTGCATCTTTTGATACTGCTCCTCAAAAAGTTTCACTTTCCTCCCAATATCTTTGTTTTCAATTACCCTTTGCTGCAGTTCTACACTCAGCTGTTCCAAAAGAAGATCTACACTAGTTTGGAATCCCTGGATGGCTTCAATCACTTCTTTCTCTGAGAGTCGATCCATAGTTCTGGACCACTGGTTACAGATCACAAAAACGGGTGTTGCTCCCATTCTACCCGGAGAAAAGGGTACTGCACCATCTTCTGATTCTTCGGGTTCATAAATAAGACATCTAAGAAGCCAACCATTTAATGCTTTTACACAGCCTTTTTGTGTGATGATCCAATTGGAGAAGCACAAATTCCAGTTTTGAAGCTCTATCTTGAGTTGAATTACAGTCTCAAGATGGTCATCATTAGAGTACTTAATTTTGGATGCAATGACATCTAAGCCTTTTGCTTCTGCAATCGCTTGGTTCAGGAGCTTGTGGCATTCTAGCATAACCTTCCACATGCCTAATAACCTAAATGAACAGGTAGTGATAGTAAACATTAATTTCAGAAGTAGTCTGCAAGTGAATAAACACCCAGAACCTAAATGAACAAATAGATATGGGAAACATGAATATCAGAAGTAGTCTGCAAGTGACATTCAAAACACCCAGAACCAAAATTCACACCTAAATGTTGAGTGGAAAACCATGTCAACCCAGTTAGGAAGTTCAACATTAGTCATAGTTTGGGTAGTTATGCATATCAGAAATATCAAATATGACATTCTTTAGAATAATCAGGAGGTAAGGTACATTTTACATTATAACACAAGCTAATATGACATCAAAAGATTCATAATATCCTGTGTTGAAATTGATGAAGAGAAAATGATAACTCTTGTTATATTGAAAGAGGATTTACAGCAGGTTATATACACATTTAGATAGTCTTCAAGCAAGCAACAAGCCATGCTACCAACTACCTAATCCCTCAATTAGGGACCAACTAAAGACTACAATACAAACACAAAGCATGGTGATAACACCCTATCACTTACACAAGTAAGGTGGTAAACATAACTTGACTTATACTCAACAGGAGAAGTGACAAGTACCACCAACTTATAGAAGTGTTCCGCCATGATTTCTTCCACCATAATGCCCATACTGCAGTAGGTGAACTATATGCTGCACAGAAGAGCAGTAGGAGGACAGGAGAGCAGTAGGGGGACTGGCGAGTAATAGTAAACTCGCCATCCACCACATCCGCCACGGGCACACTCGCCTACTAGCACATCCGCCATACTGCTAGCACATCCAACTATCTTCAACATGTTGAAGATAGTTGGATGTGCTAGCAGTATGGCGGATGTGCTAGTAGGCGAGTGTGCCCGTGGCGGATGTGGTGGATGGCGAGTTTACTATTACTCGCCAGTCCCCCTACTGCTCTCCTGTCCTCCTACTGCTCTTCTGTGCAGCATATAGTTCACCTACTGCAGTATGGGCATTATGGTGGAAGAAATCATGGCGGAACACTTCTATAAGTTGGTGGTACTTGTCACTTCTCCTGTTGAGTATAAGTCAAGTTATGTTTACCACCTTACTTGTGTAAGTGATAGGGTGTTATCACCATGCTTTGTGTTTGTATTGTAGTCTTTAGTTGGTCCCTAATTGAGGGATTAGGTAGTTGGTAGCATGGCTTGTTGCTTGCTTGAAGACTATCTAAATGTGTATATAACCTGCTGTAAATCCTCTTTCAATATAACAAGAGTTATCATTTTCTCTTCATCAATTTCAACATCCTGCATTTTAGCATTTATGACATCCAACTTAGTATTCAAATTATTGAAGTATAATCTGAATACAAATACCGCACCTAACTGTAAACCATAACAATAACCATCATGTCTAAAACATATTTTCAATCAGTGCAGTTTTTCATTGCAAAGCCATCATAGTCTTAGCTAATAACTCGAGTGAGTACTCTATAATGTGTATGCAGGCGGAATAAAACAGAAACAATATCACCTACCTGTGAATCAGCTCAATAATCTGCGGCCACAACTCTTCGTCCCTCAACTTATTGATCGTAACTGAAATTCTATCAACAATCTGAATTGCAACTTTCATTTTCGCGAACAGAGTGCTAAGTGAATTGTGAATAGAGTCAACTTTGGGGGATTCACCACCCGTCTTATCCAACTGTTTCAGCATCCTGGTCTTCTTCTCATGCGTCAAACGCAATAATTCCTCAGACTACAGTTATACAAGTATATACATCAGATAAACATATATATATATATATATATATATATATGTATATATATATATATAATAAGATAACTACAAACCAAACTGCATAGTGCATATGAATATATTAATAATGAGCAAGCTCCGAAGCTACAAACCTTGACTTCATCATATAGTTTCTCTTCCCACAATAAGAGAGTTCTCAGAGTGTATACTAGGCTCTTTGAACTCGTCGCCGAATCTACCTGATCAAACCCACACTCTGCTGATCCAACATCCAACAAAAAGAATTCAATACTCATTTTTTCATGTAATATTTTAAACCAAATTATAATATCATAAGATTTCATACAAGAAAATATTTAGAATTAATTTCAGTTTACCTACTTGAACTTTAGCTCAATCATCACTTCAGTCTCTATACTTTTGATTTCATCAGTTACACCCTTGTACTTTCCTAAATTAATCAACTGATACTAATTTTGTAAATTCCGTCAAAAAAATCTATAAATACCAAAAGCTTTTTGGTACAATTTCCCTACATTAATGCACCGTTACCATATTACGATTATAAATAAGGCTAAACAAATCATATAATCAAGTTGAACAATAGAAAATAAACAAAAAGGCTAAACAAATGAATCACCATATATGATTTGTTTTCTATTGTTTAACTTGATTATATGATTTGTTTAACCTTGTTTATAATCGTAATATGGTAACGGTGCATTAATGTAGGAAAAAAGTATCAAAAAGCCTTTGGTATTGATAGATCGTTTAGACGGAATTTACAAAATTGGTATCAGTTGATTAATTTAGAGAAGTACAAGGGTGTAACTGATGAAATCAATAGTATAAGGACTTAAGTAATGATTCAACTAAAGTTCAGGTAAACTGAAATTAATTCAAATATTTAATTCTATTCCATATCAAATAGGCACTGAAATAGAGCAATTTAGGGAAATAAATAATACCTGGATGAACCGAATTAATTTTATGATGATGATTATGAGACAGCAGCTTAAGAACTTGATTGCCAGAGTCAGAAGCTTTCTGAAACTGAACCTGAATGCTCGGAGGAGGAGGAATGCTCGGATTGTCCGAATGGCTCTTCTTCTCCGCCACGTCACTCTTTTGTTCTTCCTCTTCTTCAACACTTTTAGCATCATCATCTTGCACTCCGCCGCCGTCGATTTTGCTTCCAATTTTCTCATCGCGATCAGTAACGGCCTCCGAATTGAAAGCATAAACCGACTCGTATTTTTCATACATGTCGTCGAATAGGTTCAGGAAATCCCAGCTGGAGCTGATCGGAGACGGCGGCGGCGGAGGGGTCTTGGCGAAATGAGATCTCACAACGACGCCACTCGAGCTCAAACCGCCGTAGCTGTGACCACGTGACTCGTCCGAGTGTTTATCGGTGCCGTCTTCCGATTCGGAGTCGGAAGAGAATTGAATGTGACCCGAACCCGACTTGGAATCCGAAGCGGAGGTGGTGCGACGAGTAGAAGGCTCTTGTTCGAGTAGTCCGATATCAAAGAAACGAGTGAGGGAGGGGCCGACTGTTCTTAGGCTATCAGAGTAGGCCACGTGTGCGTCGGCGAGGGCTTGGGCTTGATGGAGAGCTTGGTCGAGGTACTTGTTCCGGTCACGGCGGAGAGCCACGGCCGGGAGGTCGTCGAGCTTTGAGGGAGCGCAGCCCATGGTATTGTGATTAGTGTGTGTGATTTGGAGGATTGAAATTGCAGAAAATGAGAAATGGAGGATTTAAATAGGGAGATTAAGCTTAATTAGGATTGGTTATTACTAATCATCCTTAATTGTGAGGGAAAAGCTGGCGGGATAGCCAAAGAGAACAGGCATATATAACGTCTCTATTTTAATTTTCAGATTTTTGCCAATATGGCCCTGATTTTATTCTTTATTACACCCTTCTGACTTGTCTTTGTCATATTTTCAAACTATATCAGCTTCTATGGCTTGGTTTTACCCTTTTATTACACCCTTGCTTGCATCCATATTTTGTTTTATTTTCAAATTATCGTAGCATCTTACAACATCACGAGTGAAAGATTTGAAAAGTCTATCTAGATCTGATTTGAGTGTGAGAAATGTTAAGTTCGATAAATAACTCTGTTGTTTCAAAAATGTGACATAATTTTAAGCGTTATGAGAGTACCCATCTACTCACCATAAAAACTTTCATAAGATGAAAAACACATTATTACTTTTGCTTGGTACTCATCATCATGAGATTCATATCAGCATTACCATAGAGTTTGATGAATAATTAAGCATTTGACAAACTCAAAAGGGAATGCATGATGTTATTTTCAAAAACAAAATCAAGCATTAATAATCCATATATAACCATGATTTCAAAAGTATAATAATTAGAATGTCATATATATGGTAACTTTTTGAAGATACTAACCGTTGAACATGTAATTTACTCGTGTGGGAGTGAATTCCCAATGGAATTGTTTTTGAAATCAGATAGGAAAGAACAGTGATGTGATGTACTCGAAAGTAAAAGTGATGTGATGATTCTTAAATCTGAGGAAATCTTGAGGAAAAGGAGTAGTCACTGGTGGCTGGTGGAAGTCCAACTCAGTAAAATTTGGCAGCATTTACTTTTGTGTAATGTTACTCGATCATGAAAGGTTGAAAGTGTTTTGTGCAGTGCGTCTCTTTTTCTGTTTGCTTTTGATGAAGTGGGAGAGATGGCGTGAATATAGACAGGGACGAAGCTAAGAATTTGAAATGCACTGGGCTGAATTTAACATACGAATTTTTTTTTCACCTAAATCGATAGTGTAGTTAAAATTTATAAGCGCTAATGGTAAAATTACTAAAATTCTTTAGTCATATATATTTTTGGAAATTTTTTTTTTGACAAATGATACAAATAGAGATGTTGTTCATCATACGAATAGTACGTCAACTATAGCATGAGTAAATGATATAATTAAGACATAGGTAAATAAGCTTTTCTCTAATCGCTAACCGGGTATAAAATATAAATATATAGTTTAGTAGAAGAACATGGCTTTCAATCCATTTAAGTCCATAATAACTAATAGTAGGTAGTGACAAATAAATAAAATAAATGACCAAAGTAAAAAAAGTAAAAATTACTACCCTATAGAATTTTGAGTGGCGTGAAAGAGAGAGAGTGAGAGATGAAAATGGAGCTTCTAAAAACTCACAGATAAAGATGAAGGCAAATATCAAATTGGCCGGGCTATTTATTGAATATTTTAGCAAACATAATATATAAATGTACTAATTTGATTGGTTGGGAAATATCTCTATGGGCTACAGCCCAGACATTGTTATACTATGCTCCGTCCCTGAATATAGATAAAGAACCAGAGGACCAGAAGACATGGACCTGTGTGGAGTCGTCCTATATCTCAGGAAAGGCTAAATTTTTTTTCCTCCATGTGCTAAAACTGCTAGGAGTGCTAGCCATAAGATATATAACACATTATGGTGATGCATAGTTCATGTAAAGGAATGATATTACATTTATGTATATATATTCAAGTATAATGAAATGTTATAGCGCAAAATTACGTGGCGACGAATAATACTATAAATTGAATTTATTACGTGAATGAATTGTTAAGTTAATTTTAAACGAACTGTGAAGTTGGTTCTAAACAATCATCATATGTTAGATGTTATATAAATGTCTACAATTCTCATATGTAAAATAGAATTTCTAGCATGAACGGTCCCCAACATAATATGGGCTCAAAATTGGGTCCAAGAGTTTAAAATCTGCAACACATTTTTAGAATCGAGTAGGCATGTAGGCCTTGATTTATAGCCCAAACCAAATAGCCTTTTCAAAGGCCTGGTATGAGGGAAAGACACTTCTAAAGCATAAATTAATCATCACGTACCCAAATGATGACATACTCAATTCTCAACCTCCTCCTTCATCATCTGAGCTAACCGAAAGGCAATAAGGCATGGATTTGATACATATTTCAATCATTATGTAACCTACTTAAATTGCTTTTGAACCTTTAGACCAAGCTCATAATTGAAAGTTGAATGATATGACCACCATCTCTATTATTCCGGACACTTAAAATTGGTTGGGAAGAACAAAAACATGGCAGCCCATCTTATGCTAAAAGATGAAGGATGATCAGCTGTCAATGACGGTGCAATGGAGAATCCATGCTTCATAATGTGCATTTATATAGAACATGCAACGACAAAACAACCAATTTGATCCAGGAGAGGAGCTCTAAGCGAGGGTCAGTGATATAATGAATGTGGGCGTTTTCTTATTTTTGACAAGTATACAAAAATGTACACTACCATACACTAACCGTTTGGAGAAAAAAATAATCCACAGCTTTTATTCTGTTTGAATCCAAACATTCGAATTATACAGTTTGAGAATAAAGATTGTTGTAACATTATCGATGAGCCGTGGTTTAATTACTCAATCATTATCTAGCTAACATCGTTGAGAATATAAATTTAAATAGATATGAAAAAATAGAACATAATTTTAAATCTCACTAAAAATATGAAAGAATAGAAGGCCAATAGGCCAATTGATTGAATTGAGAAAGATAGGCAACCACCAATTATGTGTTTAGAGAAATGACGGTCATATTTTATCCAAACTACAAGTATAATTTACTAAGTCGGACCAAGAGGATCACTAATTCTCAAAACGGCCAAAACTAGATTACAGATGCTCTATTTAACATTCTACAATATTTAATTTGTATGATCTGATTAACAACCATGCCATGTGTTTAAGCACGACTATTAGCTAGCATCGGCACTACAAAATTGAAACCCCATGAATCTGTTTAAGATGACAAGGAAACTAAGGAAAACCTAAACTTCGTAGCCATTCTGTTATTTCTGTAACCATAGTAATCAAAATGCGTGAAGAAATACGTAACAGGATAGATCAACAAGAAGTACGTCTTCGTATACTAAAACACAACCGTATCTTATAACGTTTGAATCAAATGAATTCATGCACAGACGAAGAAAACCAAACTAGCTACTGATGGCATCTCTATCTATTAAACTTTGTTCACGATTTTAGCTAGTGAGAGTATTGAGCAGCGCAACCCTTGTGTTAATCAAACTTCTGAAAACTCTCTCAGTGCAAGTTTCAATTCCTGCAAGGGAGGCCTCCAATTCTCGCATTTTCTTCAATGTCCCATTAATATCTTCGGCTCCTTTCTTTTTCAAACCCAACAAGCTCTTAACCCCAACTTGATCGAACTCATGAATCCCCTGATCCTGATTATCAACCTTGCCTTTCTTCAGCACCCCCATATTCATCCACGTTGTCGATTTTCGCGTCCCGAAAGACAATGTGACGCAGTAGAAGGGTGGAAGGGTTGATCAACGTCGAACCCTCAATAGATGGAGAGCACAATCAACGTTGTACTCTATAGGATAGGTCTGGAATCCACCAGAAAACAAGAGATAAACTCTAAGGGTTTTGATAAATTTGATTAACTGATTGTATGCGATCCCAAAGGGGTGCTTAAATACTGAAAGAAAACCCTAGGGCAACTCTAACAAGGAAACCTAAAGCCCAAGGGATTAAAACAAAACAAGTCCAAAACAAACTAGAAAACTTAAAACTTGAAAACATCTTAAACTGCCGTTTTGGAGTCCTAAACGAACTCGAAAGCCTGAAAAGGCCCACACGTCGTGGCGAAGCTACGAGTTTGATTCCTGGCGTCGTTCCCTTTCCGGAATGGTATCACAATCGTCATTCGGACGCCGAATGCCAAAACTGTAGTAAACCGGGCTCCTTCAATATTGGCGGACGACGTCTGGCGGATGTCGTCTGGCGGATCTGCTCTGGCGGATGATTTCTGGCGGATGAACTCCTGGCGGATGTAGCCTGGCGGATGAACCACCCTTGGCGGACGGACGTTTCTGGCGAACGGGTTTTGACTTGCAACGGTCAATCTGATCTTCAATGTTGGCTGCCATCCGTCCTACATCAGTCTCCTCCACCTCCGAAGAACTCGACCCCGAGTTCTCTTCTGGATACAGAACCATATCCTCTCGATACTCATGTATATCCGCCACATTAAAGGTATTTGAAATACTCATGGAATCGGGAAGAGCAACAACGTAAGCATTATCATTGATCTTCCGCAATACCTTAAATGGCCCATATTTTCGGGGCTGCAACTTGTTGTAAGTTCCTACCGGGAACCTCTCCTTTCGCAGAAATACCATCACATCATCCCCTTCTTTGAACACTTTAATCCGCCGATGCTTGTCCGCAGCAGCCTTATTTCTTGCTCCTGTAGCTTCGAGCTTAGCTTTGACTTCCATCTTGACAGCTTGCACATCTTCAGCCATACTTGCAGCAGCAACACTATATCCAGGAACCCTTGGTAATTTCACCAAATCAACCACATGGCGAGGTACAGAGGTATATACCAAAGCAAAAGGTGATTTTCCAGTAGCACTATGCACAGCACTGTTATAAGCAAACTCCACTTGAGGTAAAGCTAAGTCCCAGCCTTTTGGTTTTTCTCCACAAATACTTCTGATCATGTTCCCCAACGTCCTGTTGGTCACTTCTGTTTGCCCATCAGTTTGAGGATGAGCGGAGCTACTCCGGTTCAAACTGGTTCCGAATTTTCTCCACAAAGTAATCCAAAAATGGCTGAGGAACTTGGTGTCTCTATCTGAAGTAATAGACGTAGGCACCCCATGCAGACGAACAACCTCCCTGAAAAACAGCTTGGCTATGTTACTTGCATCCGAAGTCTTTCTGCAAGCAATAAAGTGTGCCATCTTGGAGAACCTGTCAACCACCACAAAGACAGAATCCACTCCTCTTTGTGTACGAGGCAGACCTAAGATAAAATCCATTGCGAGATCTTGCCATATATCATCAGGAACAGGTAAAGGCATATAAAGACCAGTATTTTGAGACTGACCCTTAGAAACCTGGCAAGTGTAGCACTTCCTGACAATAGCGCCAGCATCTTTTCTCAGCTGAGGCCAGAAATACCTCTCTTCTAGGCTGGCAATAGTCTTGTCTCGCCCCAAGTGTCCTCCCATGCCTCCACCATGCAGATCGCGGATTACCTTTTCTCTTAAAGAAGAGACTGGTATACAAAGCCGGTTACCTTTGAAAAGATAGCCCTCTTTGACATAGAAATCTGCCACTGGTTGTTTCTCGTTGCACTTGGCCCAAAGTTGTTTGAAATCTGCGTCATCTGCATATAACTCCTTCAAAACTTCGAAGCCTACAATCTCATGTGCCAACGTAACCATCAAAGACGCTCTCCGACTCAGTGCATCTGCTACTTTGTTAAGAGTACCAGATTTATGTTGAATCACAAATGGGAATTTCTGTAAGAAACTCACCCAGCGTGCATGCATCTTGTTAATAATCTTTTGGCTGTTGAGAAACTTTAAGGCCTGATGATCAGTAAACAAGACAAACTCCCTCTGAATCAGGTAATGTTCCCATTGCCTCAAGGCTCGAAAGACTGCATAAAACTCTTGGTCATACGTACTCCATCGTTGACGAGCCTCACTTAATTTCTCACTGAAGAACGCTACAGGTCTCTTCTCTTGGGATAGAACTGCCCCAATTCCTACTCCACTAGCATCACATTCAACCTGAAAGATCTTGTCAAAATCAGGCAGTGCTAGGACAGGTGCTGTACAAAGTTTTTCCTTGATTAAGGCAAAACTCTGCTCTTGCTCTTCTCCCCACTGAAATTTCCCTTTCTTCAAACACTCTGTGATAGGAGCAGTTATAGTACTGAAATCGCGTACGAAACGCCGGTAGAAAGTCGCCAAACCATGAAAACTGCGTACTTCAGACACATTCCTTGGAGCCGGCCAATCTCTAATGGCGCGGATCTTCTCATCATCAACTTGTATTCCTTCTCTTCCCACTACAAAGCCTAGGAAGAGTAACTTGCTGGTGCAAAACGTACACTTCTTGAGATTAATGTACAATTTGTTTTCTTGCAACACTCTTAGAACTTGTAGTAAGTGCTCCAGGTGCTCTTCTTTGTTTCTACTATAGATCAGAATATCATCAAAATACACCACAACAAAAGATCCAATGAAAGGACGAAGAACCTGGTTCATAAGCCTCATGAAAGTGCTCGGTGCGTTTGACATTCCGAAAGGCATCACCATCCACTCGTATAGACCATCCTTGCTCTTGAAGGCTGTTTTCCACTCATCGCCAGTTCTGATCCGAATTTGATGATAGCCACTGCGAAGATCGATCTTTGAGAACAACTGTGAACCCGATAGTTCGTCCAACATGTCCTCCAGACGGGGAATAGGAAACCTGTATTTGATGGTTATCCTGTTTATGGCTCTGCTGTCGACACACATCCGCCATTGGTTGCCTTTCTTAGGAACAAGAAGGACTGGTACAGCACAAGGGCTCAAACTCTCGCGGATGAACCCCTTTTTAAGTAAGTCTTCAATTTGCTCCCTTAGAATCTCATTCTCCTTGGGACTCATACGATAATGTGGTAGGTTAGGTAAGCTAGCTCCAGGAATTAAATCAATCTGATGCTGAATGTCCCTCATAGGAGGTAATTCATTAGGCAACTCATCAGAAACTAGAGCTGGAAATTCCTTTAGCATCTCCTGCACCTCCACTGGCGGTTCAGTTGCCGTTTGTTCAATACTTAAGAGACCTTTAGTTACCACGGCACAGAACATCTCTGATTCTTGGAAGGCCTCTTCCATATCCTTTTCGCTGTGAGTCATGATTAGGAAAGTCTCTCCCTTCATCTTCTCTGCAGGTTTGTCAAAGTGCAAGACAGGAGCCATGGCGATTTTACGTTGGTCCCAATGAAACATCATTACATTGTCTCTCCCTCTGTAGGTCACATCGACATCAAACTGCCAAGGACGACCAAGCAGGACATGACAAGCATCCATATCAAGAACATCACAAAGTACCTCTTCTTTGTAGTGCTTACCAATTGAGATAGGTACTTTACACGTTTGTGTCACTCGAACTTGAGGGCCTTTCTTCACCCACCCAAGAGAGTATGGCGTCTCATGAGGTTGTGTTGGCAACTGCAAATACTCCACCAGTTTTTGAGCCACCAGATTTTCGCAACTTCCGTTATCCACAATCATATCACATAGCTTGTTGTTAATAGAGCAGTGTGTCTTGAAGAGATTCTTGCGTTGCCCCTCTTCTTTGGATGATAAAAGGATTCTTTGCAGCACGATGTTGACCCTTTCGGCGGATTCCTCTTCTGCAAATTCAGCCCCATCATAATCATCACATGCATCATCCTCTTCCTCTTCGTTCTCCACTATCCCTACTGTTCTCCGGGCTGGACACTCGTTGGACCTATGACCTGGTTGCCCGCACCGATAACATTTAAATACTACTGGCTTGGCATAAGGATTAACTGTTTTCTGCACAGGTGTTTTAGCTTGGGGTCCGCTATTGGTACTTCCAACTCCCCTGGTCGCGGTGTTTTGCTCCCTACTTGTACTGCTCCCTGCCACATTCTTCCCTTTATCGAATCCTTGACTGCTGTTTCCTACTTCATTGTTGCTTTGAGAAGGGTATCTACGAGGTGTAGATGAATTTCGATTCCCTCTCTCCATCAACTCGGCCTTCAAAGCCAAGTTTGAAGCTTCGGCTACAGTCCACACAGTTTGCAGTCCTATCTTCTCTTGTATAGAAAGTTTCAGTCCGCTGATGTACCTTGCCACCTTTTGGTTTTCAGATTCCCCCAAGTCGTTACGTTCAGAAAAACGTAAAAACTCAGTTGTATACTCGGACACGCTTCTAGTTCCTTGAGCACACTCGATATACATCTTGTATAGGATTTGTTCATAGTCTTCTGGCAGGAACCGTTCCATCATCAACTGTTTCATCCTCCGCCAAGATTTGACTGGTCCTTTTCTTTGTCTCTGTCTTTGAAGAGCCAACTTATCCCACCATACGGCAGCAGTACTCTTCAAACGAAACGCCACCATCTTGACCTGTTTGTTCTCAGGAACCCCCATGACATCAAAGAACCTGCTGACCTCGATCTGCCAATCCAGGAACTCCTCAACGCCCGTGGTTCCATAGAAAAACGGGATGTCCGCCTTCATTCGATAATCCTGATCAGCATGCTCGTGTGGTTCTTCTTCGACTTCATCAGACTCAGAACTCGAACCGCTAGTGTTGTGTCCTCCTCGAGGAGACCTGTTATTCTCGTTTCTCCCGCCTCTTCGCCGGTTGTTACCACCGTTGTTACCACCGTTATTATTGTTGTTGACGGCATGGTTTGCTAAGTTCGTGATCTGGTTTGTTAAGTTCGTCATCTGGTTCGTCAAAGCAGTAAGAGACTGGGTTAAAGCCGCAGTAAACTCTTCCAAATCTGCTCTGGCCACCGGTTGATCTGACATGGTTAGTCAAGTAAATAAAAGAGACAGGAGAAAGCCTGCTCTGATACCAACTGACGCAGTAGAAGGGTGGAAGGGTTGATCAACGTCGAACCCTCAATAGATGGAGAGCACAATCAACGTTGTACTCTATAGGATAGGTCTGGAATCCACCAGAAAACAAGAGATAAACTCTAAGGGTTTTGATAAATTTGATTAACTGATTGTATGCGATCCCAAAGGGGTGCTTAAATACTGAAAGAAAACCCTAGGGCAACTCTAACAAGGAAACCTAAAGCCCAAGGGATTAAAACAAAACAAGTCCAAAACAAACTAGAAAACTTAAAACTTGAAAACATCTTAAACTGCCGTTTTGGAGTCCTAAACGAACTCGAAAGCCTGAAAAGGCCCACACGTCGTGGCAAAGCTACGAGTTTGATTCCTGGCGTCGTTCCCTTTCCGGAATGGTATCACAATCGTCATTCGGACGCCGAATGCCAAAACTGTAGTAAACCGGGCTCCTTCAATATTGGCGGACGACGTCTGGCGGATGTCGTCTGGCGGATCTGCTCTGGCGGATGATTTCTGGCGGATGAACTCCTGGCGGATGTAGCCTGGCGGATGAACCACCCTTGGCGGACGGACGTTTCTGGCGAACGGGTTTTGACTTGCAACGGTCAATCTGATCTTCAATGTTGGCTGCCATCCGTCCTACATCACAATGCTATTCCGTTAAAGAGTGCAACAGACACCGTCACCGTCACCTGAACGACGTCGCTGACAACGGAGGCGAGCTCGACATCTCCGACATTGACACTGTTAGGAGAGACGGACTCAGATGACCTAGTACAAAGTCGAACTTCGTTCACGAGCTTAGACATTTCGTTGGCCATTCTCTTTCGGGCTTTCACATACATAGCAACCTTAGACTCATCTCTCTTCCTTATAGCCACTTGCACCGCCGAGTGCTCCTCCTTGAGAGCCAGAACGGAGCTCCGGAAGAGTCCATAAACGTCGACGAAGCGGAGAAACTGTTCTAGAAGGTTCTCGACGGATGAGTAGTGTGGCTGGCGGCGGAGGGCTTCTTGGGTCTGTGGGAGCTGGAGAGTGTCGTCGAGGCAGTGGTGCAACTCCGTCAGGCGGCTCAGGCCGTCGACGAGCCAAGTGGAGGAGGAATCACACGCGAAGGACCATGATTGGAGCTCGGAGATGCGGTCCTTGAGCAGAGAGATCAGTGGGTGCGATCTGCATGGAAGACTTATGGATCTGGTGTGACGAGACAAGCTAGGTTTGGACGGACGGTTGGGATTTGGTTTGTTAGGGAAGGAAAGGGACCGCCGGAAAACGCCTACCATTTCGAGATTCGACTGGAAATTTTTGATGATTTAGATCGAAGTTGGAAGCAAAGATTGTTATTATAATATATGTAGATGGAAGACTGTATTTATAGTAAGGATGGAGGGGAAAAGAATAGAGGCAGCTAGGCATGGGTTTGGCAGGTTGATAAGAACAGGCTGTAAACCAAGTTTATAGTAAGCAGGATTAGGTGGCTACTTAATCGGCTAATCATGTGGTTTTAGGGTATAAACCAAGGCGCGTATAGGTTTTGCTTCTCCCCGTGGGAGATATGGATCACCATGTACACGCTGTCTACATCTCTATGATCATATTCTTTAGTTTTAGGTTTCGTTTGGTTCACTGAATAAAAGAGAACGAAAATGAATTCTCTGTTATTTCCATGAATATGGGAAATTTCAATTTTTATAAATTTCCTTTATTGTGTTTAGAAAGACCAAGAAATGCAAACAAAATTCTTTATCAACTTGTCCCATGATACTCACATAAAACTATTAATTGCAACGCTAATTTGGTCTAAAAGTTTGTAATCATTGCAGGAAAATGGAAGGAAAAATTATTCCATGGGGTGTGTGGATGGAACTACTTTCCCACCAATTTTCCAAAGTTATGGAAACCATTTTCTTTTCCATCTTTTTCCTAAACAAAGGAAAGTTACTTTCTTTTCCTTTCCCAATGATTTCACGAAACAAACATGACCTTAGGGTATAAACTTGTTCAGGTTCCCTCCCTCCCTCACCCAATTTCAGTAAAAAACAAAAATAATAACTTGTTGAATCCTTTATTGGGGATACTTTGGGATTCTTCAATCTCACAAATAAATGAGCATGTTTGAATCAATATCATGAACACTAAAATTTGCATAAATTTTTAATATATGAAATGGTTGCACCGAACTAAGTTCACTTATGTTTGAATCAATATTATGAACACTAAAATTACAATAAGAAAGTGTTTGCATACATTTTTAATATATGAAATAGAAGTGAATTCTATGTACCCCAACTAGGTTTACTTTACACTCCTGAATAAATAATCTGGATAATCAAATACGGTATTATCTTGTTATTCCTCTCCGAATTGAATAAGACTAGTCTTTCATAAGCCATATAATGAATCTAGTATGAACCCAACAAACCTTCCAACTCTAAATTTTTGGTGGAATCACAGCATGTCTACTTATTACTTTATTATGTTCCATAGTCGAGTCGAGAAAGAATACTAACAAACTTTAGAACATGGACACATGGTTTTGCTGCCACAGTATTTCTCTAAACAAGATTGCATCTGCAGTTTTCGAACTGTAAACGCGTGCGCAGTTTGGTGTTGACGGCATTCGATATTTTCCGATATGCGATATATCTCTTGGAACTTGAAGCTCTAATTTGCGATTGATTGTAGTTGATCGAGGAGTATTGCATTGATGACCAGGTTGCGCATATATATACTCTGACTTCACCAATACCCACTCTTGAAAACGCTAATTAGGTGATTATGTAAACACCAAGGGAAATTGGTGTTGTTAGTGATGCAAGTGTTGAGGGTTTCACGTTCGTATTATGAAGAGCATGAATAATATGATGATAAAATACACAATGGCCATGGGCGATGAGTCATCCCACGAGGAATTTATAGTTAGTTAGCTAGGACAGGTGACCGATTTAGTTGAATGTGTCACGTTTATCATCAGTTTTTCATAATATAAACATCTTCATGGTATTGTTAATTTGCTATCCGTTTGTATAATACGATTAATACCGAAATACGGGGCAACGAGCCGCAAAACCCTTCGCCCCCAAGTGTTAAATCATGTTTTTGAGTCGTTCTACTAGGTAGTTTTTGATACAAAAATGTTTTGGGACCTTATTAAGGCCTATCTGTTTGGAGAATTTTGGCTTTAATCCTATGTGGCGTGCCACCTCATCAAGACACATCATCAATATCAAAAATCTTGTTATGTTATATTTTGGTTAAAATACAATCTTGTCTTTTCAAATTCAATGTACTTTCAATAACACCACCAAATGTAATGTATTATTGTCTTAATACAAAGCAGTAATTACGATGACTAAAAAAAGCAATAATTACGAAATATAATTTACTCATAACTACCTAATTAATAGTCATTGTAAATTGGGCAACAATTACAACCAAATTATGTTTTATTTTAGATGATTTGGTTACCTTTTTTGGGTTGACTACATGAAATTTATTTCTTTACACAATTACGATATTTGACATTAAAACATTCTATCTTTGTGAATCAAATTCAATGTTAAATCTTTTTTTACTCTTAATCAAAATTTAGATTTAGAATTATATATATATATACACACACACACATATCCATCGAAATTTTAGAAAAATAAAAGTAGATAAAATAAATTTGTATCAAATTTTTTAGATGAATTTTATATATATATATATATATATATGAAGTTTATTTGGACATTGATATAGTGTGTTGAATTTTTTTTTTTTTTTGAAATAGTACTATTTTTTTAAAATAGTATATGTGTGTATGTATGTATATGTGTGTGTGTATATATATATATATATATATATATATGTATGTATATTCACTTAAATTTATATTTTTGAATAATTATAGTTTAAAAAATTATATTTGGTGTTTAAATTTAAAAACGAGTGTAATAAAAAAGATGGCTTGAAAAATATTTTTCTTTTCTTAAAATTATTTTTATTTTTAAAAAATGACAAAATAATTTAGAGCCATTGAATTTGAAAGGACAAGATTGTATTTTAACCCTAATATGACATAACAAGATTTTTTATATTGATGATGTGTCTTGATGAGGTGGCACGCCACATAGGATTAATGCCAAAATTCTTAAACCTTATTAAGGCCCCCTATCACTACTCTTTTTGATAATAATTTTATCACAAACTCCAACTACGAAAACTTTATTACAACTTTCTTTTCCCTTTATATAACAATAAATTTATGAGAGTAAAATCACTAAAATGTAACCTACATTGCCTTGAGATGGGCCATCTAAGACATGTTAGAACTTAGACGTGTGTATGTTCACAAATTCTCGAGTTCGCAGCTCACTCTTCCTCCTCTCACCCATCTGATTTTGTTTCTTGGTTAAATTATATTCTTTCCACAAACTCTAATTACCCACCTCATATCTTCACCTTTTGTCACTCTATCTGGAGATCTCGTAACCTTTGTATTTTAAAACAGACTCCTTTTATCCCTTCTCGAATAGTCAGCCAACCTGCAAATTTCTTCCATAATTACTCCCAAGCTAATAAACCATGCCCTCCCAAACACCCAAATCCTTCGATCTATCAATATCAAGTGGTTACCTCCTCATCATAATGCTGTTAAACTGAACTTTGATGGATCGGTATACCCTCCTAAAAATGCAGCTGCTAGTTTTGTTGTTCGGGATTCTCTTGGTCATCCACACCTGGCAGTTGCAAAGAATTTGGGCACAGCTGATGTTCTCTCTGCAGAAGCGTTAGCTCTCCGGGAAGGACTTCCCAATTATCTCAGATCACTTCACAACCTATACTGGTAGAAGGTGATTCCCAGTTACTGATCCAATTAGTCCTGCAACGTAAAATTGACTGCCCTTGGAGAATCAAGTTCACTGTCGAAGACATCCGACGACTAGCTAGCTGGAAATTTTGAATATCCTTTCGGCATATCTGGCGGGAAGCCAACTTTCTAGCAGATTCTTTGGCGTGTTTAGGACATTCGTTTCATAATACTACTTTGCGCTGTAATCAGCTCCCAACCTCGGCACTCCCAACCTCGGCAGTCCCAGCCTTTTAATTTGATTAGTGAGGCTCGGGTTGAGGATTTGTGTTCTAATATTTTCTTTCTTAATCGAAAAAAAAGAAAGAAGAAGCTTCCTTGAATAAACTCATGAAGTAAGCACCGCACCGGATAACCATTAGTACATACTTCACTGTTATGGCATATGCATGGATCACGATTGACAAGGCAGGTCATTCTCTCGCCACGTGTTTGGCGGTGGAGTTTATTTTGATTGGGTCGATCGGAGCAAATTATGAGTGTGGGGTTCGAACTTATTATTGAGGTTGGAGAAATCTGCATACCTATCAAATTATTCAAGTAAAAATAGTAAATCGACCAAGTCATGGAAGAGAAGCGCGAGAAGCAAGTAAGGGAGGAGGTGTAGCGGCACGAGAAGGAGAAGAACAGCGTGATCTCATATATGGAGCCTGTTAATCGTGAAGCATACGGCGGTGGATTGTACGGTAACGAGGAGCTTTATTCCGGTGAGGGGCGTCGTATAGATGCCGTGCCGGATGAAAAACCAAAAGTGGGGAGGGCAAGCGACACCCAAAGTGCTGATGGACCGGTTGAACATAGCCAGCCACCGAAGCATAAACCACCACCTTCCACCGGAGACCGAGATCTTGATATAACTGGCCAGACTTATATCCAGTAGCAAGGATCGGTGTGATATAATGATTGTATTATTTGTATTACTTGGTAGGGTTTTCATCGAGATAATCTTTTGCTTTCTCTTTTGTGTTTTTCCTCTTTCTCTCGTAAGAACGGTTTGGAATAACGGTGGACGTACGTAGTTAGCAAGTTTGGTTTTGAAAAACATAAAAGACTTATTGTGATAGGACACAGGGGAACTCTGTTTATAAATATAAGTCAGTTTTATGTTTATAAGTATAAGTCAGTTTTATGTTTAGTAACACAACATGTAGAAAAAATAAGGGTCATTTTTAATAGAAAATGAGAAACTGCTTTCACCCATCTTTATACGTATAAGTATAAGTCAGTTTTTACTTAAAAGCTCAGCTGCACCAAACCCACCCTAAATTGTGATGGTTGAGATCAGATCCCATAGCCATGAGTAATGTAGAGTAGAGAAAGCTAGGGGCGTGAACAAAAAAAATTATATAAAATACTTGTTGAATGATGATAGGAAATTCGGGTAGCCTTCCGAACTATCTAGCCTAAGATCGAAATCGATTGAAGACAATAAACAATAACAAAGCAAGCAAACATAAAAATTCAACGAACCTTGGTCAAAAGAGTTGGCATACGTGTTCAAGTGTTGGTGATGGTAGATCCGCTAAATGAGAAGAAAATTACAATTGAATAATAATTCGGTTCTTTCACTCTCTAAAAATAACTTCTCTCCTCACAACCTAAATTCTCAACATAGAACGATCTCTAAATCACCCAATCTCTTGAAGCTTACAACTCTTTAGATATCATAACTCTCAATTGACCCACACCGGATAACACTTCCAAAATTCTCTAAAACACAGTACCAACCAAGAGTATGCACACCCTTAACAACATTGCGGATGATCGCCTCGACCGCACCTCCTCGGCTCACGTCTCCATGACCATGCCTTGACGACCATAACTTGAACTATGCCTCTGACATCCTATTTCACTACTACACACAGACACATCAACGGCGTTTGAAAAACGCCATGGAAAGTTTTTTACGGCGTTTTTCGACGCCATGGTCAAACGTCGTGGAAACCGACGCCGTCTTTTTCTCAGGCAATTTATGGCGTTTGATAAACGCCATTGAATGTTATTTCATGGCGTTTGAAAAACGTCATTGAATGTTATTTCATGGCATTTGAAAAACGTCATTGTATGATCATAGGCATGGCGTTTGATAAACGCCATTGAATGTTATTTCATGGCGTTTAAAAAATGCCATTGTATGATCATGCATGGCGTTTTAAAAACGTCATTGAACTATACTAAGATAGCGTTTGTAAAACGCTATTGATTTCCATTCTATGGCACTTCCTAAACGTCATGCTTTTTTTGGTATGGTGTTTATTAATGCTATAGAAAACACATACAATGACGTTTTCAAACGCCATCAATGTTTATGTGAATAAAAAATATATATATTTAATTTTTTTGCATAAAATCTGGGCACAATAATTCACTCCATAAAATCAGCAACCATGATCAAATCAGAGTTCCAACATTGTTTTCATGATTAACTTAGCATAACCAAATCCTTACATAGACCACAAATAAGTAGCTAGAGAGAGTTCTGTTATATATATGTTCAAACTAATACACCAAAGAAATATGCATACAAATAGTAAACTTCTGGAAAAGAGAGAGGGTCACCATATCCATCATGATCAACACATATCATGCTCCAACCTAGCCTCCAAATCCAGCTTGCATATACCAACATACACAGTTACTAATCCTCCAAGTTCAACCCATTCCAAAATTTGTTGTGAGCAGATGTCACGATCAACAGATGAGATAGTATGCAACCCCAAATCCAATTGACGAAAAATGAACAATTTTGAATCACAATATGACCCACTCAACTCAGCAAATTATCTCTACACTCAAATGACAGCCGCATACATATCTAACCTTCTTCCTAAACTAAATGAACAGCATTCTTATATCTTTGCCACCCAAAACAGCCCATGGTATCGCATCAAAACAATGAGACAATACAGAAAAAAAGGTTGACTGATGGATACCCCCCCTTATACATGATAAACTACTAGTGTGAGGAGCTGACATCAATTATTCAAATGAGTTGATTTCTATAAACATTATTAGCCCATATTAACAGCATCTTTAATGCCTTCGGTGGAAGAAAAACGTTATCCATTCTGATGTCAAACCAGTAGTCCACAGACAAGGATAAAGAGTTGGTAAAACAGATACTTGATAGTTGATAAATACCTAACATCTAAGTTGAGAAAGCAGCCAAAAATGTAATAAAATGAGTTAAAATAACAAAGCCTTGCCTCAGGGGCCAGATTGCCAACATAAACTGTGGTATACTGAGGATTATTCTCTGGAGCATCTTCATTAGGCTTCTCCTGACCATCTTCTGCAAGGGGCAAAGACCATGATGAATATAAACGGGAAAAAGAAAAGAGGTAAAGATCATATCTCAAGCATCAACAACCACTTTCCAATTGCAATACAAAATAATTTATATTTCAAGAATTTGGGCATTGAAGGAGACACGAGGCTTAACTTACAGTTCAATTACAAGAATAAAATTCAACACACAGAAACATAACCTCGAGATGGCAAGATATGGTAAAGAACCCAACACCAGTCAACAGAAAAAGGAACCCCGTAATTGAAGAATAAACAACAGAAAAAGGAAATGAAACTTACGAACAACTGGGGTAAACAGAAAAGCTTGCAAACAGTGTAGCATCGGTAACCTCAGCGCTAAGATCACCAACAAAAATATTGAAATGACCTGCATTACACAATATTATAAAATGATAAATTAAAATTTTGAAAAAGCTGAACAACCAAAATATCATTCTAAAACACTACAGCATAGACAAACCTGGAGTATCCTCCCTCTGACTACTTTGATATGCCCAATTAACTGTAATTGGCTGTCCAAACCTGAACATAACAACAAACTAAGACAAAGATTACCAAAAAAAAAAAGGCAATCGCAATGCAGTTGAGATTTCTACTTACAGATGCCTGCCATTAAGAGAAACAATAGCAAGGGCAGCTGATCGGCGATCATAGTAATCAACAAATCCATAGGATGACTGCATATTGAAGAATTGGAGACGACAAGTTAGCACGTTTCCAAGAGAGAAACTAAAACCTCTCTAATTTCTGAAACTCATCTATATACATACAAAGCCACAATATGATTCTGAAATAAAACCAAACAAATGGAATTTCCCCAACACTTGCGCAAACATATAAAATAGGTACAACAAAACATCCCACCTTATCTTTCCTTATGAGCTTGCATCCCTCAAGTGGGCCAGTACTGGCAAAAACTTCTTGAAGAAGGGTTTCAGTAACCTGCGGATGAATATTATATATAAATTGATTACTATGATCGCCGATCAGCTGTGAATTTTAGAAGTATAGGATCAAATGTGGAAACATCAAGACAAGTTTCTGAAGTTTATAGTTTGTGGATGAAAGAAAATAAATATGAAAAAGGTGAAACTTGGTCATGAATAAATCATAAAAGATACCAGACTATAAATCAAAGCACTAGACGAATACTAGAAATGCAGACATCTGTTCCATTTTATAATTTTGATCAAGGATGTTATTGAAATAATTTCATAGAATATATATTGATATCCCCAACTTGTATCAGCTTCTCATCGATCAAACAAAACCAAAATCTTCTCAAGAACAATCATATTCATCAGTGTGCTTTTGCCTTGTTTTTTCAAAGAGGACCCAGAACAGAAGCAGACGTCTTGTTTTACTGCATGGTTTATACTATACAACAAAATCAAAATGTAATGGCCTTTGGTGCAGAAAAATTACAGAAGAGTGACTGACTGTATAGTGTGGCCTTGAATGAATAGAACATAGGGAGTTAATGGGCATCTTCCTAACCAGTGGAACACAATTGATTAATGAGAGTTTAATTTAATAATGTGCAGAAATGTGATGTGCAGAAATCTGCATAATTCAATGCAACATATACAAGGGTAGAAAAGAAAGAGATGCATACAGCTTTTGAAAAGGCAAAGAAAGGAAATGCCATTTTAGTGCAACTTCTCAGTTTTGATTCAGAATCTTGTAGCAGACTGTAAAACTATGCACTCTATTATCCAATGTGTGAAGAAGAAAAACTCAAAAAAATAAATACATAATAAAAACAAGAGATCTTCTTTTCTGCTCAAAGAAACAAGAGATATCAATCTCTCTATGATGGTAAAAAGGAGTGGGTAAACTCATGGTGGTGCAATTATGAATTGTAGAAGTACAGAAAACAGTGAAAATATATATATGGTGGAAACGATAGAGCTTTTAGCTTCTTCTTGCTGGAAGAAGCCATTTCAGTAGATCACTGTTTATTGTTACCTTCAAGGATTAAAAATTAATTGGTGAGAGAGGCTATATGAAGAGACAGCATTTATCAACAGAACTGAGAAGCAAAACTTTCAATTTATCTTTATATATAATCGATACATGCAGCAGAAAAGCAAAGTGTGCATACAAATATGATACTGCACTGCGTCATTATTGTCACAAACTAAATGTTTCAGGCAAGAAAACAAATTATTCTTAACCTAACTCAAATAACCCTATATGTGATATACACCACAAAAAAAAACTGAAAAAAAAAATTAAAAAGATCTATATAACACTCACACACTGCGGCAAAGACTTGAATCAAACCGAGGAGGCAGATTTCCATTCAAGATAGGCTCTATCTGCAAAATACAAATGTAAAAAAAAACTAGCAAAAAGAAAAGAAAAAAAAGGAAAAGATAAACCTAAAATAGCCAAATTTACACTCTCCCATCACACAGAGATGCATAATCAAACAATAACTTAGAAACTCAACAGGATTCTCCAACCATCCAAAACACACCGAGAATACCTCTCGGCACCACACAGAGCAGCCCAAAACCATACATCCTCCGATGAACTACACACATCTATGTTAATATTTTCCAAATACATCTATATTCTCTTTATGTACGAAAACGTATATAAGCTAAAATTAAGCTCGATTGCCCCTGCTGCACATTAATACTAGCCTAAATGTCTCATTCTGCATTCATCAGTTTTGAACTTTGGATAATTTATCAAATATGTTACAAAGCAGCAACTATACGATTGCAAGTATTACAAACTTACCATACTCTAAACACAAAACCTAATAAAACAAATTGCAATAATATATATAAACAAAGTCCGAATCTACACAATTACAAATAATCAAAACCGAAAATTAAAATTTTGAGGAGATTAAGAACGTACCTGAGGCTGGGCTAAGAGAGCAGGGTGTTGATAAAGCGACGGCTGCATCATCGCTTGCTGCTGCTCCATCGCTCCTTCACCGGCGACAAACAAGCCGGAATTCGAACGGAATTGATCGGCGATTTCGGGTTAGGGTTTCGGGAATTAAAAAAAAGAAAAAGAAAAACCCTCACGAAGAGGAGGGAAGGGAAGAGCGAAAGAGAAGAAATTGAAATCAAAGGAGAGATAGAGTGAGTGAAGGAAGGGTGGGCTGCGGCGGCGGAGAATGAGGGGTCTTGGTCGGCGTCGAGGATGTCGTCAAAAGGCGAGACTTGCTCCGGTGGGTGCTGAGATTTAGTGGGTGGTGGGTAGTTCGGCGAGAGGAGGGTGGTTCGGCAGTGGGAGGGTGGTTCGGCAGTGGGAGGATGGTGAAGGTGAAGATGGGTTTCTGGAGAAAAGAGTTTTTCTGAATTTTTTTGTCTTTCAATTACAAAGGGTTAAGTTCCCAGACTTAGAGGCGCCAATCATCTACGGCGTTTCCAAACGCCATGAAAAATCTTATAAAAAGTGTCATAAATTTTTACGGCGTTTAGAAAACGCCATTAAAACTTTAGACATTTCATGGCGTTTAAAAAATGCCATTAATATAACTTTAAAATTTATATTTAAAAAATCAATGGCGTTTTTTGGAAAAAAAAGCCATGGAATGTTGTTTCTATGACGTTTTACATAAAAATGTCATCCTCAAAATGCCATCAATGACTATATTTGTAGTAGTGTTTATAGGCTCACAACTTTGACCTATATAATAGGATTTCTAAACCTTCACTTTTAAGAAAAACTCGAAGAATCTTATACACGCTAGAATACCTTACCCAAATCCTTCATAAATAAAGAATCCTTAACAAACAATGAATTAGTTTTGAACCACAATCCTAACAAATAAAACTTTATTACGATGTACCAGAACAGGATATAAGTAAAATTGGGGCTTGAATCAGTTGAATGTAGGCTTTATTGCTTGAAAAGGAAATCATCAAATCTGAACTACCTTACCAGGTATTTTAGACAAATGTACCCAATCATCAGATTGCATATTTTCTTATACTTACCATAGCCTGAAGATTTTGGTTAAAATCAGACCTCCTACCAACTCTCAGCTAGACCAACTTTGTACTATAGTACATATTAATGTTTGGTACCAGAATAGCCATTATTCATCTATCATGTACACATAGGCGGACACACATAGGGACTTGCCCCCACTCAGTTTTTGACATTTGGTATTTTTTTATTGTTCAATATATGATATAATTGAATAGAGAATGAGAGGAAAAATGAGAAAGAGCTTTAGATGTAGCCACTACTAGAGATATAACACAAAGAAATTTACATAAAAACTTATTGATGTATGTGTGTATATTAGACTAACTGATAATATATGCAAAATTATACAAGTTTTTGTTCAGTAGTCTCCTTGAGTTGTCGTCTTCATATTAATCTCCTACTCTAATCAGCTAATTATTGTGAGTCCTCCAATCAACCTTCCGCTTTCCGACTCCCTAAGAACCTCAAGAACTTGGTCTCGCATTCATTTGCACCACTTTTGATAACAAATCTCAACACGTACATAAAAAAGGTGGAGACTTGTATTAAAACCCAAAAAAAAAAAAAAAAATAAATGCGCTTCGCGCAAATAAAACTCTTTATTATTTTTTTTTTTTACCCCTATTCACATAATTTTATGCATCGGCCGCCACTGCATGTACAGAACTCAATTCTTCTTTCTTTGAAAAATTCACAACCATAATTCATATATTAGACAAATAGTCTACACTAAACCAAAGAGAAATCCTACATGAGCCAAAAATCTCTTTCTACGCCTTCTGTTTAATTGTGACTGTGCTTGTATGCTGTTTTTTTTTTTTTTTTTTTTTTCAGTTAGTTTCTTCTTGCGTAAGGAGCCTGTAGCTTCACTTAGGACCCGTAGTGATCCCTGTCTTACAAATCTCGTCCACCGGCGGCGTGTCCCATATCCCGGTCCGGTTTCTCATCTGATTAAAATCAGCAATGCATTTCTCCACTGTCAAACTCCAAACTCGTTTCCGCTCGGCACTCAATTTCTTCCCAGCTACTCTATCAAATATCTTCTCCCACCCCATGTCCCAATCCCCATGCGCATTGCAGAGCTCAAGGGTTCCGTTGGCCCAATCAGTCCAGCTCCACCCTTTGTTAAGGCCCTCCATAACATCCCCTACGCATGGGCCTTGGCAAACTGGCTTGCAAGGCCTACATTTGGCCCCACTCAATGGGCCTGGGCTCGAAAGGGCTGCAACCGGAACTCCAAAACGCACTGGCGGGAAATCATACTTGCGATCTGTAACTATGCAAAATGGGAGTCGTTTTAAGAGTGGAGTCACCCCTTGGGTGGTGAGCTGTGCCTTGAATGACGTCTCCGAGTTGAGCTGGTGCAACCCTGCACCGTCGAGCTGGGGTAATAGGGAGAGACGAGAGAGGGCCACTGTGGAAGTGTTGAGGTCCCCAATTCCAAGGCGATCGTTAAGTCCGCCATAGTTGGAACCCGGTGGGACTAGGTACTTGCCCGGTACAAAGAATTTCGGGTCGAGAGGCGCATTCCAATACCCGTCGACCCGGGTTCGGACTATCCAGTCGTAGGTGAAGTTCTTCTGCTTCTGGTATTGTTGAATTAGAGTCAGGCAGCCTTCCACCAGATTGAAATATTGCAGAAGACCCTACAGAAGCCACAACAAAACATATCAAACACCTAAAATTCTTTACAGTTCCAGTAAAACAATCATGGTGAAGATTTTCAGGGTAAAAATAAATTTGGAGGATTACACTCTTAGACTTCAAGGTTTGACTCTATAACTTAAAAATAATTATGAAAAAAGAAAAAAGGAGATTGTTGAAAACTCAAAATCAGTGGGTTGCTGTTGGAAGTAGTGCCGGTCCACTCTGGCCATTTTTTAGGGTGGGGCCCACGGCCGGAACACGGCCGATCTAACCTCTGATCAAATCACCACCACCCCCCTCCATATTTGTACAAAGCTAATGAGTGATACATTCCACTAGGTACATCAGCTAAATCATTCAATCACGTGCTCCACATCCACATCCACATCCACATTCACATCCACATCCACATCCACGCGCACGTGACTGGACTCTTAGGAGAAAATACTTTTCCTTCTAATTTTTCCTATTTTATACCAGAAAGAAAATGAGGGTGTGCTGATCTGGTTTTCTCTTTCAAAATAAGTACATGAGTTAGGCAAGGCTCACCCAGTTTTCATTACTTTGGTGAGCGACATTTAACTTGCCACATTATGAAACATGATCATGGAATTGCTTTCACCTACAATCCCTGCTAATATTGAAATATGCTTGAAATAACAGGTGGTTTTTTAACTGCAGGTAATAATTTATGTCACTTTTGGCAATTTCCAAAAATTTCATTTGTCCAGAAGTAAATCGTCTGCCAAAAACGAAAGTTCAAAATTTGAAACAGAAAGAATTAACAGCAGGAACATTATTCTCAATGACCGAAACGGCGAACTTAGACGCGTTTCTTTGATAGAGAAATTGAAAGACTAGCCGGTTCAACATTGTCGCCCTCAATTAGATATCCCATTTTATATTAAACATAAACAAATGAATTTTTTTTTCAAACAAAAAAAAATAAAAACGTAAGCAAGAACCTGGATGCCGTTTGGCGAGTTGTGGGCGGTTAAGACTCGGAGCTGCAACTCGGACTCAGGCATCGGCTTCGGCCGGAAAATCCTAACGGACGCGAGCCTCGGCGCGGACTTGAGAAGCGAGAACTTGAACGCGTTGGAATCCATCGGACTATTCAAGAAAAGATCCGAGTTCGGATACTCTCTCAGAACCTTCTCGACTATCGAAGGCCCGGTGAGCTCGAACCTCCGGGCCCCACCCACCAAGCACACCGCAATTCTCGACCGATCCAGCTCATCTTTCCAGGACGGGGAAACGACGTCGTTCGGGAAGTCAGTTGAGGTGGCGGTTAAGTTGTGCTGGGGCTGAAGGATCGTGCGGCCGATAATGAAGGATCGGATTGGGGACAAGGGGTTGGTGGGGGAGGTGGAGAGTGAGAAGAAGATGATGAGGAAGAGGGGAGGGATGAGGAGGAGGAGGAGGCGCCAGTCGAGATCGGAGAAGCAGCGGGTGATGTACATGGCGGCGTTTTTGGGATTCTTCAGCATTTTTTGGACACGATTTTGGTCATCTCGATCATTATGAGGAGGGTGGTAGTAATATGATGAAAGAAATTTGGGTGACTTTGGGTTTACTTCTTAGCTTTACTCACTTTCCTTTTTTTGGGTTCAAATTTCAGGAACTAATTTTCTTAATGGCTAATAAGAAATATAATAGGAAGGGAAGATGACGGGGCGTTTTGGCGTTGGGATGTGGTTGGGACTTGAGTCGGGTTGATAAATACATGCGACGTATGTCATTCAATTAGGATTTTTTCCGGCTTTCATGTGGTGGGCTTTAAAGGCCTCATTTTATGTCATTTTTTTTTATAATGAATTTATTTTTATTCAATCAATCATAAAATTACATAACTTGAAAAATATTAGTAGTGGACAAAAGATCCTCACTCTCTTCTATACTATTATAACTAGTTATCGGTTTGTCGCTCTTGATAACATCTATAAGCTAAGCGGACTCATCCCTTAACCACGATAAACGTCCCTCTAGTCGGGATGCACAACACGCGCAACCCCTTTTTAGTTTTTTGGGGGTTTAAATACCTCATTGTAAGTTAATTATGCTTATAAGTAAGTTACTGAAATTAAGTTTAGATTCAGTATCTTTATAATTAAATCAAACAATAATTATGAAAAACTAAATTCAGAATGGTAGTCGGTACATGTTGTATTTAGAATAAAATTTTATGAACAAAATTACAATAACCATTACAAACAATCAACAGTGTAATCGAACAAACCATCATATTTACTCACGTGAAAGAGAGAAAAATAAAAACTATATTGATGTATACATGTATGAGACGAAACACTTACAAAGTATTTTTTTAAACTCCTTTATTAAACTTTCTCCCCAAATGACCGTTTTAGTAAAATTTATAATCAGAAATCATTTGTTCATACAATAAGCATTATATCGTATTAGGATTTTCTTGTAAGAGTCTTTAAAATTAATTTTATGAACAATCCATATCTTAAAAGTTAAAACTACCATCGAAAGAATGTAAATAAAATAAACTTGAAATCAAAATTTGGAAAATTCCATATATGCCCAAGAACCCGTTACGATGGGCCTGTCTGCGCGCCTTATTCAACAACATTAGCCCAAACAATGAAAATGAAAATGAAAATGAAGAACAAGAGGTGAAGCAGCAGAGTGTTCCAATCGACTCTGCATGCAAGAGGTAAAGTGGAGCAATGCAAGGAGGATCATCGGGCATCGGATACGGTCTCAAATACCAGGTCAATACCCAAAACCCTTCCCCCGGTCTCAAATCCCTAAACCCTAATTTCGATTCTAACTATTTGATTCTGTTCGTCGCGTCCAGGCTAGATGTATATCAGATGTTAAAGCTGACACAGATCACACGAGCTTCATCACCGGCACTCTTAGTCTCCGAGAAGAGAATGAGGTTCATCACTTGGTCTTTCTTTCGGTTATAATATTATGAATTATGGAGATTCTAATTTGGATCTGGATCTAATGGAATTGGAATTGACTAGGTGCATTTGATTCGGCTCTCTTCGGATGGAACTGAACTAGTATGTGAGGGCTTGTTTTCGCACCCTAATGAGATCTGGGACATTTCGTCCTGTCCATTTGACCAGCGTATTTTCTCCACTGTTTATTCTACTGGTAACTTTTCATTTCTCTTGACTGATTTTTCATCTATATATATATATATATATATTTGTTGTGCATTTTTTTATTATTGGAACTGATGCATCTGCATTCAATTAGCGTTTGAAGATTTAACGCATAAATTAACTATGCTAGCTTTGTCAATTATATTGAAAATGGCACTTCTATGTAGAAGCCCTATTGCTATTTTGTTACTGAACATGTGTGCCAAAAATTAATTTTAACTGCGTGACTCCTCTCTATTCTTCATCTTGTTATATCTTGAACTATTTGCAACTTTAGTATCTCCAACATTGGGGAGATTTGTATTAATTAAGTTCGTTGTGCTTGAAGGTGAATCATATGGAGCGTCAATATGGCAGATCCCTGAGTTGTATGGGGAGTTAAATTCTCCTCAGTTGGAAAGAATTACCACCCTTGACGGAAATGTTGGCAAAATCAAATCGTGAGTTTGTTAACCATTGTCTTATTCTGTACATTAGTTGACTAGTTGTGTTTCATATATTCTAGTCAATCTTCTCTCTTGTTTTATACAGTAAGTACCTGAAAGTTTGTGAGAAGCGTTGAAAACCAAAAGCTTTATGCCATTGGTAAAGGATATGTTGGAAGTGAAATATATGTTCTCTTTCATAGCGATTAAACTGCAGGTTTGCAAAGAAGGTGTTATATTGTTGGTATAATCCGTTGGTCAGATTCTTGAGCATTGTATACTGCGGTAGTGATTTGTGGAATGTATCTCATTGTGTTACTTGTTTTGCTATTATTTTCAGAATTGAGTTTTGTATTATCTCATGGACTTACTGATCTTCCATGTATTATGTAACTCTCTTTTTGAATGCACTTATACATGGAACAGCATTATTTGGTGGCCATCTGGAAGGCATGATAAGCTGATCAGCATTGATGAACAAAATATTTCCTTATGGAGCTTAGATCTTTCCAAAAAAACTGCTCAGGTATTTTATAGTGAAGTCATGAGATCTCTTGTCAATCATCTGTAATTGTAGTATACAACCATACATATACGGATAAGTAACAGAGCATATCTTCTGCCAATATTGAAAAAATTAGACAGTTCCTGTCTCCTTTCTTGCTTTGAGTTTTGTCACAGCTTTTTATTGGGACTGTAAGACCTCAAAATCTCTTGGTACTTATTAACAAAAAAAAATAAATTATCTCTTGCTACTAAAGCTAATTGCAGTTGATGGACTATCAGTTTCAGTTCAATTTATTTCAGACATCTTATTTTGTTCTTTTGCCTAATTCAGGTACAATCACAGGAGTCAGCTGGTCTTGTTGCTCAATCTGGTGGAGCATGGGATCCGCATGATATGAATGCTGTAGCAGTAACGTGTGAATCATCCGTTCAATTTTGGGATTTACGGACTATGAAGTATGTTTTCTTATACTGTAAAGATTACGTTCCGTTATTTGTTAATCAGGATCAACCTGGATGATTAAAATTTATGGTCTCTCTTGAAGCATGTATTCAGTTCATACTCGGGATTTGTTTTCTGTCTTTGGTAAATTTTCATCATAAGAGGGGGAACTAGATCTCATAGCGGGAGAAAAATATCCGAAAAGGGGGAAATAGTTTCTGTTAAAGTTTTTGTACAATATATATACTTGAACAACCAAGAAATACTTTTCACATTAATTAATGTAAGATTCTCATCACAAAGGCCTCAACTAATCAAAACGAATTGCTTATGTGCAGGAAGACAAATTCAATTGAACGTGCACATGTCCGCAATGTTGATTATAATCCGAAGAAGACACATATACTTGTAAGAATGTAGTTCTGCTCCACTGAATGTGCTTATGCCATTCTAATATGTTTTATGCATCCCCAATGCTTACCTTGAGTCCATTTGTAATATAGAAGTTGAAAGGTCTTTTGTGTGATGCAACTTAAATATCTTACATGTACATAGACACAGACAACAGTAACAGTAGTTATCCTTATTTTTAATGTAAAAAAGACCATGTTTTATAATGGCCTTGGCTTTATCTTAATTTGTTTTGTGTGGCATTTTCGTTTCTGCTACCATATACAAATTGTTAACATTTTTACAGATGACTGCAGAAGATGAATCTGGGATTCGCATATGGGATCTGAGGAAGCCAAAGGTTCCCATCCAGGAACTTCCTGGACACACACACTGGTAACTATATTGTATTCTGTTGCATCTGATCTTTTCAACCATGTCTCCCTGATGAACCCTGTATGTTTTAACAACATTGGGGGTGCAACACAGTGTGCCAGCTGTGTGGAAAAGTTCCAATATTGTGTAGTTTAATCTGTTGAATATGTCCACAGGATATGGACCGTCAAGTGCAACCCTCAGTATGACGGGCTGATTTTGGTTTGCTCTCTCTCTCTCTCTCTCTCTCTCTCTCTCTCTCTCTCTCTCTCTCTCTCTCACACACACACACACACACGCACACGCGCGCACACACACACATTGAAGATGTGCACATTCATTTTGGGTTAGGGTGCTGCATATGTATCGCAAGAACCAACATTTGAATGACCGAATTGTTAGTTATGCTGTACTGCACTTCCTTCATCTTTTTCTCATTTTGCATTCTAAATATGGCACAGTTTAGACCACAGAGATAATGTGAGTTTTTACCCCCGTCTTGTCTCTATAGACAGAAATTGACCTTGTTCAAATGATAAAGAAAACTGTGGTTTACATAATTTTGGGTGCGAAGATAATAAAACTGTGTTACTACAGAGTTCTGGTACTGACTCAACAGTCAACTTGTGGTTATCATCTGCACCTAGCAACAATGAATCAATAACAGAAAGGTAGTTTATCTTGATGACTGATGTTTCACAAACTTTTTATATGCTGATTCATTATGTCTTTGTGATTAATGGGAAGGTTCTTGTTATGCTTTTTGCAGCCTTGTAGGGTCACCAAGTAAGCGGACTGATCCATTGCTCCACTCTTACAGTGATTATGAAGACAGTATCTATGGTAATTGCCACAATAATTCCCTAAGCATACTCTAAAGTTTAATCTAAGAGTAATATTTTTACTTGAAACTGCAGGCCTCACTTGGAGCTCTCGTGAGCCTTGGATATTTGCATCACTATCCTATGATGGGAGGGTAAGAACACTATTCTGTGGTCTGGGAAAACCAGAAAGACGAACCAATCTTATTGGAACTCTAATGGGAAAAAAAAAAAAACAATAAAAATCTATAGAGGATATATCCTTTTGCTGTTTTCTGTTGGATGATACCAGTTTCATATGTATTTGCAACTTACTAATATACATATGCAACTAAACTGTCACAAAGTTTTTGAACATGCATCTGTTGTTGGAAGAACCATGTTCAGTAACTTAAGAAATTTTGTTGTGGAATTGTAATGCCAATATGCCATGATTGAACACGGAAATTAATTTGATTCTTTTTCACAGGTGGTTGTAGAATCAGTAAAACCATTTCTCTCACGGAAATAATTTCTGACACAGGCTGCTTCATTGCTGAGCTTTCATCGGCATACTCGGTGTGTGTGATTTTAAATATCTTTGTTAACTGTAATGATTAAATTCCTGATTCACATTTTTGAGTGAATTATGCTCTGTGATTATACATGTGATTGTGACATATACATAAACTGAGTATGTACTACTAGTGCTGTACTGTTACTGGGAAATACAATGTCTATGCTGCTATAGCCTCTATACATATAAATACTGTTCTTTTTTTTTTTTTTTTTTTTTTTTTTTTCTGATCTAAGATTTATGGTTCAGTTGTGGATGATCTAGCTTCTATCCCTCTATGATTTTGTGCATTGTATCCTAAGAGTCCCTAAAATCGTTCATTTGTGATAATCTCTCCATCTTCAAATCATTCTGATTTTCTCTCTTGGATAATTTTGGGAAGAGAATTAAACTAAGAAGCTGAAGTAGAGTGCCTAGCTTTGTGGTAGCCTGACTAGCCTCAAATCAGGGTTTACATTTATGAGTTTTTTGATCTTCCTATTTTCCATTTTCATTTTGTGGGTAAGAAAGTTAGAGGTAGCCATTTAGTTTGAAATTTAATGGGTCGAGTGTGACATTAAGCTTATCCAAACTGGGGGCGTATCATTGATACGGTGTCTCAGAAAATATATTTGTTTGGTTTCCTCTTCCAACAGCAGAAAATCAAAGTTTCCCACATGTTTTCATAATCCTGACACGTGTCATCATTTCACCAGAATCCTGTTGCCACCTGTTGGTTTACACCTAAGCAGGTCTGTTTAGCTTATCCACAAAAAGGTCCGGCCATGTCATCATGTGCTAGCCGCTGACACGTGGTGAAACCAGGAGAGAGATCTTCCCTTTTCCACTCGTACTTAGTGGGTCACAGGAATCCGTGTCGCAATAGTATCATACTTTCACATTATGTTACCTCGGTCCTCTGAAATTGAAACTTCTCCCACCAAGTATATACATATCGTTTTGTTTGATCCACGACTCAAATTAATCTCTTCAAAAATGTTTGACATTGACTTATTGCCTTGCTTTATGTTCTACTGTAGTTATGGATAACCGTATGCCCCCTTGCTTGATTTTTAAGATAGGATGATAACCAACCTAAAATTAAAACCACAAATTAATAAGAAGCGATGGATGAGAATGATAGTTATTAGGCCAAGACTCAACCTTTTCGCCGCACTTAAAATAATTAAACTATACATTGCAACAGGACTCTTTTGTACTTTATAGTGTCGTAAAATACTCTTAACTATACATTGCAACATGATTGCTGAATCTCAACCGATTTTGCATTTGGTTTTGTTTCATTTGAGTTTTGCGGAAGCTGTTGTTTTAACTTTTAAGTGACCGGGTCTGTGTGCGACACGTGCCACCTCCGAAAAGGAATATAAGATTAAGCTCAGTTAGTGGGCCCGGCCCTGCTCACGTGTAAAACGTTACGAAGAGGAAATCTCGGGATTTGTCACACCCGATCTAATTATCAATTTCTCGTATTGTATCTTCTCGCATCCATTATCTCACACCCACCGGTTATCAGTCGGTGACTCAGAGAGAGCAGAGAGGTGGCCTCGTCGTCCATCTGATCTTCTTTAGATTCGCCCCGAAATTCTCTCCGTCGCTCTCATTGGCCTTCCTCTATAAAACCAAGGAAACCAAATCACGTTATTTATTTGGATTTGAATTAAAAAAATTAGCCCCAACAAACAAACCCAAGTCTCTCTTCTTGGACTCCAACAAATCAACCACACGGCTACTCCTACGCTCTCTCAACCTCCGATGGCATTTTCGTAAATGCAATGGAGGCGGCCACCACTAGAGGCTTCGCCACTCACCTCAGCCGTCTCTCTGTCCTCCACCACCACCACCGCAGCAATGCTCGCACCGCCGACGAGCTCACCAAGCGGCGGAGGCTCACCGTCGAAGGCCACCGACTCGGAGTGAGTCGAATCAGCTGCTGCTCTTCCGACTCGGTGGTTCCGATTCGGAGTAGCGCCGCCGACGAGAAGAGGAAGAGCTGCGGTGATCGGCGGTTTGATTCTAAGAGCAGGCCTTCTCAGAGAGCTGGGCTCCAAGCTGCAGCTGCATTGCCCTTTGCTTCTGAGCAGTAAGTGTTATTTCTGTTTCTAATTTTTACCTTGATTTTTTTTCTTCTGTGTTTCGAAATAGTAATATACTATGGATTTTTGTAATGCTGCAGATCTCAATTTGCGTCCAAGCAAAACAAGGTGCACCCTCGCCGCCGGCCTCGCTGTACTCCGGGAAATACTGGCCCACAGTCTCGTGATACTCCGCCGAAAAGAGGTGATTTGATGAGTTCATATATGTTTAGATATAATTACTTGTAATGTAATTTGAGTGATGAGAAATGCTTCGTTTGTTGTAGATACTGGTATTGCTAATGAGAAGGACTGGGGCATTAGCTTGTTGAATGAGCATGTGAAGGAGTCCGGCACGAATGAAGATGGAAGTACTTGGTATCGAGAAAGCGGGGAGGAGCTGGGGGACACTGGATACAGATGTAGGTGGACAAGGATGGGCGGTGCTTCTCATGACTCCACTTCCGAGTGGAGAGAAGAGGTATACATGACTGTCATTATCTGCTTCTTCGGAAACTGTAACCAAGACATAGCATAGTTTATCAGGCTTTGTATTTGATTTTGAGATTAATGTGGAAAGCAACACTGTGTGTTTACTTTTGTTCATGCTCAAGAGTCTAAAACACACTGGGGTTTAATTGGATTTATCAATCTCATTGACAGTGGTGGGAGAAAAGTGACTGGACCGGATACAAAGAGCTAGGTATATCTCTTCCTTGTTTCTATCTACAACTCCTGCCAATACCAGTTCTGCTCAGAAGAAAAGAGGATCATGGTTATGGAATCTAATAAGTATTGAAGCCCTATTCCTCCATGTTTCTAGAATTTGTGAACTGAACACTTCCTAATACCGTGCCAAACAAAGTAGAAGACTGAGGTCATGGAATCACAATTATGCACAATATACTAGATTACCTAATCATGTTCATACATCTCAATTAGTGGTCTTTCTGTGAATGTCACTATTATCAATCATTGGTATATATTGGCAGGCCATTATTTGCACCGTTTCTATTTTCATAGGTGTGGAGAAATCTGGTAGAAATGCCGAAGGGGATTCGTGGTGGGAAACATGGCAAGAGGTTCTTCATCAAGATGAATGGAGGTCTTTATTTAACTAGCTTTCCTTGATTAAATATTTTTGGTTACTTTGTATGTACTAAGTGATCCAGATACAGTTTGTTTAAGCCTTTGTTTCATCTTCGTACCAAACTTTGAAATCTGTATATTTGAAAGTGCAGTAACCTAGCAAGGATTGAGAGAAGTGCACAGAAACGAGCAAAATCAGGCACTGAAAATGCTGGATGGTCTGAGAAATGGTAAGCATCATTTTGGGTGCTTATTGATATTTTGTTAAGTTAGTAATATTATAGTGTGTTACACAAATGAGATATATCTGGAATATGTGTATGTTGATATGCGTGATTTTGATACAGGTGGGAGAAATATGATGCCAAAGGCTGGACTGAGAAAGGAGCACACAAATGGGGTAGACTTAATGAACAGTCTTGGTGGGAGAAGTGGGGAGAGCATTATGACGGAAGAGGATCTGTTCTGAAATGGTTTTTTTCTTAACTATTTTCAACTTGATGGAATTCTTACTTTGCTAATTGTTTCTTCTGAAATTTAGAATGCCTTTTTTTTTTTTTCCTTTTCTGACTTCAATAATTTGATCTTTTACAATTAAAAGTGACACCAATACAGAGAAAACTCTCTAACTATTATTATTGTTAATTTGTTAAGTTATTAATTTACCTAATCATTACATACTTAAATGATATATGCAATCTATGTCCAACTATCTACTGTTGTAAAACCAGCTGTCTTGTCAATAAGAAAAGAAAAAACAGAGCAACCAAAACAAATTTTGTTATCATATTATAGCTGTTCAGTACTAGTAAACCTTAATCATCAGATGTGTGTGGTTTTTTTTTTCCTCTTTTTTGGTGTGTCATTTAATAAGTGTGAGCAAAGCATATTTTGCCGACCAATCCTTAGGTCTATTTCTTAGTCAAAAGAACCGTCTTACCCTATGCTACTCTTTTGTTTTCTTACATATCAGGACAGATAAATGGGCAGAGACTTCACTTGGAACCAAATGGGGAGACAAGTGGGAAGAGAAGTTCTTTGAGGGTATAGGTTCACGACAAGGGGAAACATGGCATGTAACTTCTAATGATGAACGTATGTCCGACAATATTGAATATAAATATTCTACTCACAGTTTTGTCTGCCTTTATGTTGTTTACATATGCGTTAATTTACTGGTATAATTATATCACTATTCCTCATGTAGTGACTAGTATCCATATCTTTCCCTATGTAGTGACTAGTTTGGAATGAATCCTTATCTCTTTCCTTGTTCCAATTTGAAATACATTATCAACGAAATCTGCATCTCATGTCCTGTGTCTTGATTATCTCAAGTACCATGAAACATATATGGCATCAAATTCTGAAAATTTCGTAGCGAGTCTTATACTCTGGAATAATATTTTGCATATCTGTAGAGCTCATTCATAGTCTAGTAAAAGACCATAATGTATAAAATTTACTAATGTTGTAAGCCAAAACTACGGTGGGGTGAAGAAATTACTCTACTAAACACATTTGGTGTGCAACCTCCAGCAACGAGCTGGTATGCTCTATATATCGAATCATTGATGTACATGTTTACATAGCAGGAAAAGTCCCGTCCTCCTATTTTACCCCTTGAGTTCTAAAAGATGTACTTTATAATTTCTACATGTCACAGATCTTTGGCTTCATATTAGTGATCAGCTGTCCTTGATTGCATCAGTTAACCGATGATTGTTGTGCAATATATGTATATAACTATTTTTGGCATATCGTTACGCACTATGTTCTACTTGTTAACAAGGATTTGATATAAGGATTGTGTCTCTAAAAGATGTACTTTATAATTTCTACATGTCACAGATCTTTGGCTTCATATTAGTGATCAGCTGTCCTTGATTGCATCAGTTAACCGATGATTGTTGTGCAATATATGTATATAACTATTTTTGGCATATCGTTACGCACTATGTTCTACTTGTTAACAAGGATTTGATATAAGGATTGTGTCATGAGCAAAAGTATTGCTCAGAGATCAATTTATTCTATGAGCAATATTCTAACACTTGTTGCTTTACTGATTGACTGTCTATGCACTTATTCTGCTTGTTCAGATCTCTGTTCTTTGAGCAATTTTTCATTTATATAATTTGGTGTGGCTCATATTTTGTTTTGATGTCTAGGTTGGTCAAGGACATGGGGAGAAGAACACATAGGAAATGGGTATGCAAACAGAATAACCTAGCTGAACATTGGTGTCTAGATTTGAGTCATGTCTGTATAAAGTTTTTCCTCACGGGCATTTTGTCTTTGCAGCAAAGTGCACAAATATGGGAAGAGCACTACAGGTGAAAGCTGGGATATTGTTGTGGATGAGGAGACCTATTACGAGTAAGAGTCGCTTACTATCTCTATTCTCTATTCATATGCATTTCATACACAATTCTACTCTCTGAAATCGTATACAGAAGGATGCACAACAATCTGTGTAGATAAAGTAAAACTTTGATATTAAAGTGTTCTGTTGAAGTAATTTTGATGGCTTTTTGATTGAAGGGCTGTGCCGCATTACGGATGGGCTGATGTTGTAGGTGATTCTAGCCAGTTACTATCAATTAAACCTCGTAAAAAGCCGCGTGATGTCTACCCGAACTTTGACTTTACGAAACCTGCACATCCAACACCGATTCCGAAGGAACCACCACTACCTCCAGAGGATGTAGTTCCTCCAGAAGATGAACCGCCAGAGCAATCTTCTCCCCAGTGAAAGGGTGGTTAATGTTAGGGTGTTTAGAAAATCGCTCCAATTACGCTGGTTGAAACTCTTGTCATGTGGCGGCCTAAATTTATTTATTCATTCTTTCAATGGCTATCTTCTCATTTTGGATTTCGCTACATTTCCCATAATTCCTCTGGGAGTTCTTGTAAAGTTTATATATGCTTTGTCATTAGAACTTGAACATTCAACTTTTGCTTTTGAGTTCTCTTCTATAGATGTTTCATCTGTAATCATCAAATCCTATAATTCGCATGGAATATGCGCAGGGAGATTCGAAATTAAAACATTCTAAGACAATCTCTGAGGACTCCAGGTCATCCGAAATTGTTAATTGCTTGGCCAAAAAAAACCTGGACTTGATCTCAAATAATTTACTTGTACACAAGTGTGAAACAGAGTAAATAATAGTAATAATAATAATAATAATAATAATAATAATAATAATAATAATAAAAGATGTCAAATAATAAAAAAGAACCTTCCATTCAAATCTCAAAAATGAAATCCTAAAACTGATGTAGACAATCAGAAGATATCCCAGTCACCGAAAATCATTTTCTGTAACTCGGATCTTTACCCCCACCAGACTGACTTCAAATGTGTGAAAATGAAAACGCTACCCAAAAATGTGTTCCGGATGTTTAAATTTAATTTATAGCAGTGAAATGTCGCTCAGTTTTCTGATCAAAATCCAAGAATAGGTATGGCATGCTGAAAGATCCCCGATTCAGAAACCTAAGCTGAAAAGAATTCATGAAACCTCTTTGGAGCATTCTATTCAAAAGTTAAGCCCCAAGCTTTACCTTTGTCACAACACACGTTTTCTGGCCGCCGACAACTGTTCACAAACATGCTTCCGCATCAGTGCAAACACTATGTAATTGTATAAGATCCATCCTCATTCTTCAGCTGGAAAGCAGACCCTTGCATACCCCTGCATTGCACAATATGTTTTCAAGTTGAAGGTCGAAAATCAGTTTAACTGTCATCAAACGAGGCTCGAGCTAAAGTATTCCCAGAAGTAGTATCCACTTTATCTTTCCTTCTCATTTTGTATATACAGTAACATGGAGGGAGGGAATATGGTCACTTCATCTGGCTTTGATCATGAAATAGTTGATGAGTCATATAAGAGGAAGCAAAAGTGCACAAGTCGAGATAGATTTGCCTAGTCAGAGATAAGCTCCTCCAATTCAGGTTCCTCAGAGTTTACTGTATCATAATCCTCTGTAGTTCTGTTAAACTGATCATTCTCCAAGGGGACACTTAGATCTTCATCATCATCAGAGTCAATCCAGTCTGGATCATCTTCTGAGTCTTGGGAATCAACGTCTACTTCATCTTTTCTTGTTATATTATTACTCTTGCCAAATTTTCTAGGGTCTACATATCTCTTGACTTTAGCCTGAGAAGTTTCACATATGCAGGTGGATGGATTCTCATGAAACCCACCCCTGCCTGGCCTCCCTTCATGTGGCTCACCCATAAAGCCTCTCTGGTAAGTACGAACACTAGATGCAAAAGCTTCCCAAGTTGTGTTCTCTTTGCTTAAGAACAATCGATAAAGTTTTTTAGCATTTGGACGAATAGTAGGCTTATGCCCAAAATATCTCCTGCAACAAAAACAAGATGTCAAAACTAGATAAATAAAGGGAAAAATAATAAGATTAGACGAGCATAAGAGGTGGGGAATGATAAAGACACGGCTTACCTTCGTCCAGCTAAAATTTTGGCCATATTCCCATTGTTGTTAGTGACAAAAACATCACTTTCATCACAAACTATAAAATCGAGTGCAGCCATGCGAGAAGAAAATGAATAGAATGGTTCTAACTCCTCTTTGGTTGCTATTGTCTCTTTTGAATAGAAGTTGGGGAATAGTGCTTTAAGGGGTGCCAATGTTTCTTCCCCTCCATACACTTCCCCAGATGCCACATAAATGTGAACATCACTGCCATAGCCCAGTGCTCTCAACATCAGACCAACTTCTTCTGGAGTAAGGGGACATCTCCCATGCCTCCTTGGCTTATCAGGGTTGCTGATCTGCACCTCAATACATTACATGTCAAATACATACATTCTATAATTCCAGCATAAGCAGGAGACTTCAACTTTGGACAAACAGAGGGAATGCAATCATGAAAAGGCATTCCTCGTAGACACAGGGAACCATATTCAAATCACACTAACACTTACATGTAAAGTCTTCCACCTCTTTCGTATTGCACCAAGGTCTTTCCGTTCTTTGTCTCCTCCACCATAATAGCATCCAGAGAATGCAAGCATATCAGGTTCAAACCTATAACAAGTTAATTAAATCAAGACACCATCTTAGCAACCCTTTAAGAATTTGAGAGGTTGTTTTACTGTACTTGTAAACATGTAAGCACGAGTATCACATAGACATGGAGATTACGGTACATACAAATATGAAGAGTAGAATAACATGGTTGACACAGAAATTAATAGGTCAGGATAGTATCCAAGAAAGACAGGGCAACAATGAAAAACTGTATTGATGTAAAAAGGTAACAAATTTAATTATCATTAAATGGCGGCTTACATCGAAAATAGAAAAGCCAAACAAAATTACCTCAGGTGCAAGGTGATAAAGTGCTTGCTCTTCATCCTCATTCGACGAACTAACTTCTCACCCATTTTCCGTATTGGCTCAGTAAACTTCAAAGCATGGTAATTAACTCTGCATCTCAACTTTTGCAGATCTGTACCCAACCTGTTTGCAAGTCTGTAATCAAACTTTGTGAGCTGAACAGCCTGTCATAGAAGGAAAGTTAATCAGTTCCTTTACAAGAATTTTCAGATAGGATCCATTAGCAGTTAAGAATCGTTTCAATTTCGTCCCTGAGTACAGGATAAGATGTAGCTTCACGTAACAGGGAAACATCATGAGATGCCAGGAACAACTGACAGCAAATATATTAAGTTGAGCAATGAAGAATGCAGTACTACTACCGTATAAGAATATAAAATTGAAGTTCATACAATATCCAAGAATTTAGAAGTTGGAGAGAACAGAATGCTTACATGCTTTTTCATAAGAATGGGTAGTAGACGAGTCTGATAACATTTTTCACTACACTTCCTCGGGACACGCATATTATATGGAGTCCATGTTTTACCTCCCTTTCTTGGGAGTTGCTTAATGATTTTAACGTCTTTTGACAGAAATGATATAAAATAATCAACATCAAAGATTTCTGAAAACTCGCTGCAGAAGAAAAGTGAAAACACATTACTACAAATATGTAAATAAAAGTTCAACTAGTGAATGCATAATATGTGTGTGTGTGTTCATCTAAGAAAGATAACTGCAAATTCTAGAATGCAAATAAAGAGGACATGCCATTCCATGTCTAACCTCGGATCCTTCCAGAAAGACTTCTGGTCCAACTTTGGAACAACAAGACTAGCATTCAGTATGCGAGCGGCAACAACGGCATCTGTAATCTGCCGAAGGTACAGATACAGTAAGCTTCGCTCCAGCAGTAAGACACTTAACACTTCTTGCTGGACCCATTTAATGAGACAGCTACACTAATTCCCATCAAAATAAACTGAACAGAATATAGCCATGGATAACAACCAATGCAAAGAAAAAATTTAAGTACGACTGCAAACATCACGCATCCATATTGTAATCAACACCAGGCAACCAGTAACTCTACATTACAATCCTTTTGCATTTGTATCCTCATCTAGACATCACTTCTAAAACTCTCAGCAACTATCAATGCAATCATTAGGATCGGAAATACTACCAAATGCAAAGATGCTTACCCCGGTTCTCTGTTGATTCAAGCCTCCACTAGTTGCAATTGCCAGATACCTATTAGGATGCGTCGCATCTTCAACTTCTGCAAAGTATAAACAAATTAGTTATATTTAATCAAACTAATTTCACCACTGCCATTGTAGAATCAACATACAATACTGTAAATGTAAAACCTAAGTTTCCGAAAAAGAAATGGAAATGAAAACTATAGCTAATACGCACTCGGAAACTTCTTGCTGGCATCGCTGCATCCGTAGTAGAGATTCGCATTCCTAGAAGTCCAAAGATCACGATCGGATGATCTCCGGCCACGGCTCTGGTTATGAATAAAGCAAGTCAGAAATCCACAAAGATCAAGCAAAACCTTCAAAGTGAAATCAAAATAAACCCTAACCGGGACGCGAAACGCTACTGCATCTCCGATCGCATCGTCGACCTGATCATTCTGCAGCAAAAGCGCAAGAAATTGAAACAAAAATGTAGTGAGATGAATGCGAGAGCTAGAGAGGTACAGTGTGACGGACCTGACGTTGATGAGCATCGAAAGGAGTAGGAGCGAGAAACAAGAAGAGAACGGCGAAGAGGATGAGAAGCGCGCCGGATACGGCCGAGATGAGCGGGATGAGGTACCGGAACCGGTGGTAGTACTGGTGGCGCCGCCGCAGTGGCGCCATTTGTGTGTGTGGTTCCGGCTTCTGGTTTCGTTGAGCAAAAATAGCTCCGAGAAAAACGAAATGAGCTTATAAATAGGAATATAGGATAGAGTGTGCTAATAGCAAGAACGAATCGGAGAAGCTCCCGAGCTCTAATCCGCTACGACGACCCCAAAGTTACGCCTCCTCCGAGCTTTGAATTTGAAGAGAGGGTTGGTTAGAGGGCGTGAGTGAGGCTGGGTTTGGTTGGGGAGGCTGGTTTAGCCAGGGCCTTGCCTGGCTGGCACTTTGGTGATTATTTTTTTTGGGTTATATTGCCTGGCTGACAGTCTCTGCTCCCCTGTTCTTTCCTATCAAATAAACTTACTATTTCGTGCACGTTCATCTTCCATCGACCTTGCTCCAACTAATATTCCCTTCATATGGAGACATATGAATCCTCTTATTCGTTGATTATCTGGAAAATGTACTCTAGTATGTGTGTATAAGGAAGTTTAGGACCCAACTCCATTATGTGTATTTACTCATCTAAATTACTGAGGTGATAGTGATGTAAGTTCAGACTTTTATCTTTGAAGAACTTGTAAAATGTAGAAATATGCGATAAGGTGTGTACGTAGCTCCCTGTTTTGGGTGATGATTTTGATAGGGTTTGAATGTCAAGTTTTTCACCAATACATATGAGAGATATTTACTGAATGGTGTAGATGTGTACACGTGTATCTGTTAAATGTATATATTGTTGATTGTGTATTAGAGACAAATCCGATGTTCGTTGTCCTAAAGAATTCCCCCAAATCCACCGAGCCTAACTAGTTGTATGTTATGGTTAGCACGATGAGTGCCGTCGGTTTTCTTTGTTGCCAGTTTTGAAGATGGATGATGCTTTGAGAAATAAACTTGCAAATAAGTCGTGGACTGAAACCCGGTCTTCAAATCTGATGGGCCTATACTGCTAAATTCATTAGCTAATTGGGCCACTCTATTATGTCCCGGCCCATCCGTACACCGCAGCCGCATGGCAGCTTAGCCTACACACGTTCATAAGCACACGTGCAAAACCTCATCCCTGCAATTCTCACTGTAAAAACCCGCAGCCATAGGATTTCCGAAAGTATTGGATTGTTGCGGAGAGAGAGAGAGACCATGTATTCCTTGACGGTGAAGCCCTCGTTTGTTCTTGTACAAAAATCTGGTTCAACTCCTCATTCTTGGTTTGGGTCCTCTTCTTCTTCTTCTTCTACAGTTAGTTTCCCAATAAAAACGAAAAGGCGAGGCAGAAGAATCAGTCTGAGACTTGAGGCCTACGATTCTTCCAAGAACAATGATGAGCTCAATCCCTCCTCTGGTGATTCCAAACCCCCCAATGGCACTAGGGTACTATTTCTATTCTTGATTCATATTGTGCTTTATGAATGATCTTGATGATGATTAGAATTAAAGCTTTGATTAGAAACATGAGGCAATGTGTAGTTGAAACCGACTGTGTTGATACTTCATATATTGTTTGTTGGATTCAACAGCCAAAGAGTAGGAGGGAAATTCTGTTGGAGTATGTAAAAACTGTGCAGCCTGAATTTATGGAGCTGTTTGTAAAGAGAGCACCCCAGCAGGTAATTTTATGTACGATTCTTAATGTTGATGAGGAGGATGCCTAAAGGGAAATCATTTTTATTCTAAATTCATTCCTACTCATATAGGTGGTTGATGCAATGCGCCAAACTGTGACAAACATGATTGGAACACTACCCCCACAATTTTTTTCAGTCACAGTTTCCACAGTAACTATATAGTTTATAATTTCAGCTGATGCAAAATTTACGTCCACATTTCTATAGTTGCTGAACCTTCAGTGGGTTGACTTCCGTTTCAGGTTGCCGAAAATCTTGCACAACTAATGTACAGTATTATGATGACTGGATATATGTTTCAAAATGCACAGTACAGGCTGGAACTACAGCAAAGTTTAGAGCCGGTTGCTCTTCCCGAAGGGAAAGAGAAAAAGGTTATTTTCTTTCTCTTTCTATTTTGTTTCTTGTTATGAACTTCATTTGGTCAGTAAGTAAACCTTTTAATATATCATCATTTGCTGAAGAAAGAAGTTATGTTGGCACCACTTGACATTACCCCTCTATGAAAGAGTGCTTCAAGAAGGCTTTGTCTTACAGTGCAATCCTTATTGTATCGTTGCGATATTGTATTCAATAATCAGACCCTTTGTTTTGTAATTGACATGGATTATATTGAATTTTTGTATAGATCTGATCCTAGATGTAGCCTCATAAGTTATATGTTTGCCTTGTTGCATTCAAATATGTTCACTTATAAGTAGTGATTCTCATCATTGGCTGCTGTTTTCTCATTAACATCTTATCTATTCCATTTAGTCATGTGGTACACCCACTCATTCAGCGGTGCATACACATATTTTGTTATCATTCATCTGGTTTATTTGTCATATCTGATATACATAAGATGTTTCTTTGTAGAATCTTGAGATGGTACTAATTTGACCGTGACTTTAATAGGATGCACCAGATTATGCGCCTGGAACACAGAAGAAGAATGTGTCGGGTGAAGTTATTAGGTGGAATAATGTTTCTGGACCTGAGAAAATAGATGCAAAGAAGTACATAGAGTTACTTGAAGCAGAGATCGAGGAGTTGAATCAGGAAGTTGGTAGGAAATCTGCGAATGGACAAAATGAATTGTTGGAGTATCTCAAGTCTCTCGAGCCCCAAAATTTAAAGGTTAACAACTTCCCTTTTGTTCGTGTGATGGGAAATGACCAGCATTACTTTTATTATTACTAAAAATTTCTTTGTTTTAGAAACTTGAAATGGATTTACTAGTTAGTTGGGCTGTATGCATATATCCCCAGGAAATATGATAGCTGAATGACGTGAACTTTATTTTTGTTATGAATTTGAGTTGTTATTGATTTACATACACATTTATCTATTAGGTACCGTAAGTCTGTTCCTGACCTTTGTTTAAATGTGTTAAAATATGTAGGAGTTAACTAGTACTGCTGGAGACGATGTTGTGGTTGCAATGGATACATTCATCAAGCGGCTTTTGGCTGTTTCAGATCCTAGCCAAATGAAGGTATGGCTTTCTGTATTTAGTCTGTGGTATGGACATTGCTTCCTTCCCATAATCTAGTGCTGTCCAATAATTTCTGAAACTGGTGAGATAGGATGCTGAAGGCAGAGTCTGAGCTTGAACTAATTATATTATACTCTTTCTTAATATCTAATAGCCGCCACTGTAGGGACAGTTGGGTTGGAACAGATATTTTCGAACTATAACTAACTGTTTTATCTGTATACCGGAGCAAATTCATATGAATTGAACCCCATCTTGAATACTTTTCTTAGTTTAGGATAGTAGCTTGACCTATTTTTACAGAATTCACTCGAGTAACTTCATATTAAAGTAATCTTGTTGTAAACAGGCTAGTGTAACATCAACAACTGCACCAGAACTTGCGAAGCTGCTTTATTGGCTTATGGTAGTCGGATATAGCCTTCGCAACATTGAAGTTCGTTTTGATATGGAGCGAGTACTCGGGAGTCCTCCAAAGCTTGCAGAACTGCCTCCAGGTGAAAATGTTTAAGCGCTCTTTGTGGAATTGCAAATAATGGAAAGTTATAACAGGAAGGCCTAAGTAGGCTGATGGGTGTTTGTGAGCTGCAACACTAGAATATGTGCCCTTTTAGAAGACACATGATATGAGGGGAGTTTAGACGGGTGAGTAAGCTGTGGAACGGTAATTGAATCATTTTAGACATTTCAAATTATCGATTGAATGAAATACCATTTTGACTTCTAATGTTTTGGCCTATCATTTATCGTCTCATTGTACGATTGGGACAGCAAACATTTAGTTGCTTTACTCAGTAATTTGTTAGAGTAATTCCGTCTCTATGCTAATTCCGTCTCATAGTGCACGCTAATTTTTTACAAATGAAAAACCAGTAGCTTACAGCCTTACAGGTTAGCAAATACGGATCCAGCTTCTCTGCTTGGATTTTTTGTGCTTGGATTTGCTTGGATCCTTATAACCATTGGATTGAGTAAAGATGACATAGGTTATAAGTTGGTTACATCATCTTTACTCAATCCAATGGATGTAAGGAATCCAAGCAAATCCAAGCACAAAAAATCCAAGTAGAGAAGCCAATTCCTAGCAAATACAAGGGATACTCCCAGAATGGTTGTACAAACAAAGTTGCCTAAATTTTGGTTCCCACACTTCGGTTCACCTTATTTTGTCACTAGCCTACGACAAATCGAAGGAGAGTGGTTTAGTTGCAGCGTAGCCTCATCAAGGGCCGAGAGGTGCCTTTGAAGTCGAGGAGGTTTTCCTGCCTGGATAACAAAATTGCTTCTCCCTTGCCGTGCGACAATCTGTGTTCCACATATTCTGGCAATTAAACTCGCAAATCCGAGACCCGCATGAGAAAAACTCGAACAAGCATAGGACTCAGAGACATAGCCATAACCATAATCTTGTGGAGAATATAAAATAAACAAGCTCAGCAATCGAATTTCCACAACAGCAGAATGGCAACTCAAGAAGCCCAAGCATTCAAGACCCAAAATTTAAAACAAATCATAAAAAAAAACCTGAATTTTCCTGATACGCCGATTCGAGCAACTGAATTCAGAACCTCACAATTTCAGAGAAACCCTAACGGATCGGAAACTGGAATTAAAGTGTGAGTTTCAAACTTTAAACCCGCCGCATCTTTATATCGCGCGCGATCATGTATTCGTGGCATCATATCCGCCCTCCATTTCTCCATTGTCTAGTAAAGCCGACTGTTTTTTTTTCTCTCTCTCTTTCATTTCTATCTCATTGTCATCTTTCCCTCCACAAAAACCAGAAATTTTTTTCCCACAGAGCAAAAATCAAAACCGATAAAATATAAACTAGACCAGAAAATGCATTAGCAGAAAATTAATTCCAGACCTGAAACGTCGTCATCGTCGTCGTCGTCGTCGTCGACATGTTTGTTCTGCCTCTGCCTAGCTCCACTCGCTTCCCTTCCGTTCAATTAGCCTCGTCACCAATTCTCATCCGCCACCACCATATCTTCCACGCGCCTCACTCGCCCCCCGCCGCGGTTTCCACCTCCGCCGAATCTCACCTCCCCCAAATCCCAACCTCACGGCGTCGTTTCGACAACTACGACACCGACCAGGCCGCCGTCTCCCGCTACGACTTCACTCCACTCCTCACCTTCCTCTCATCCGCCTCCACCTCCACCTCCGCTCATGACGTCACTGACTCGTCCCCGCCAACGTCACTCGACCCGGCCGAGTTCCACCTCGCCGAGTCGTACCGGGCCGTCCCGGCCCCACTCTGGCACTCCCTCCTCAAATCCCTCTGCTCCTCGTCGTCGTCGTCCTCCCTGAAACAAGCCTACGCGCTCGTCTCCTGGCTCCAGAAGCACAACCTCTGCTTCTCTTACGAGCTTCTCTACTCTATTCTCATCCACGCGCTCGGACGCTCCGAGAAGCTCTACGAGGCGTTCCTGCTCTCCCAGCGCCAGACGTTGACTCCGTTGACCTACAACGCGCTCATCGGCGCGTGCGCTCGAAACGGCGACCTAGAGAAGGCGCTGAATTTGATGTCCAGGATGCGCCAGGACGGTTACCGGTCGGATTTCGTGAACTACAGCCTGGTGATTCAGTCGCTTAATCGCTCAAATAAGGTTGATTCTCCGATTATGTTGAAGCTTTATAGAGAGATTGAGTCTGAGAATGTAGAAATTGATGGACAGTTGTTGAATGATTTGATTGTTGGTTTTGCAAAAGCCGGTGAGCCTAGCCAGGCTATGCATTTTCTTGCTATGGTGCAGGCCAGTGGTTTGAGCCCCAAAACCGCCACGCTGGTGGCTGTCATTTCGGCTTTGGGGAACTGCGGTAGGGTGGTTGAGGCCGAAGCGATTTTCGAGGAAATGAAGGAGGGAGGGTTGCAACCGAGGACTAGAGCTTACAATGCACTGCTGAAAGGATATGTGAAGGCAGCTTCTTTGGAAGATGCGGAATCGATTGTGTCGCAGATGGAGAGGAGTGGCATTTCGCCGGATGAGCACACTTATAGCCTGCTGATTGATGCTTATGCCAATGCCGGTAGGTGGGAGAGCGCGAGAATTGTGCTGAAGGAGATGGAGGCTAGCAATGTGCAGCCTAATTCGTATGTTTTCAGTAGGATTTTGGCTAGTTATCGGGATAGAGGGGAGTGGCAGAAGTCATTTCAAGTTTTGAGGGAGATGAGGAGCAGTGGGGTAATGCCTGATAGGCATTTTTACAATGTGATGATTGATACTTTTGGAAAGTCTAATTGTCTTGATCATGCTATGGCTACCTTTGATAGGATGTTATCGGAGGGGATTCAGCCGGATACTGTTACCTGGAATACCCTTATAGATAGTCATTGTAAGTCGGGCCACCATGCAAGGGCAGAGGAGTTGTTTGAGGAAATGCAGGAGAGTGGTTGCGCGCCTTGTGCCACCACGTTTAACATCATGATAAACTCCTTAGGGGAGCAGGAGAGATGGGATGAAGTGAAGGGCCTAATGGGGAAGATGCAGAGTCAGGGTTTACTTCCAAATATAGTTACTTATACCACGTTAGTTGACATATATGGGAAGTCAGGGAGATTTAATGATGCAATAGAGTGCTTGGAGATAATGAAATCCGCAGGCATGAAACCATCCCCAACTATGTATAATGCCTTGATTAATGCCTATGCTCAAAGGGTAAGTTGCCATCTCTAACTAGTCAGTTCACTTGATTCTACATTATACCTGGTGATGTTTCTCAGAATGTAGAATGATTAGACCCTATTCTATTAACTCACATTGCATACCATCTTAGGTGATCTTAATTGCATGGTTCTGTGAATCGAAACCATGATATGTTGAGCTTGTTGTGCACTTTCAATTGCATAACCATCATGTGGTAATTCTATTATTCAATGTCATATGTACTTTTATCAATATGACAATCAGTTTTAGCTTTGGCACCATCAATCTTACCTGGGACTAAGTTTCGGGAATGTTCAATATACAAGTTCTTTCTTCCTGAACTATTCAATTACTCGTCTGTTTGAATTTGTGTGTTTCTATATATTTCTATATTTATCTGGACGGCTGAAGCTCTATGATGAATGAACTGCCTACCAGCAAGATGCTCATCCTACTTCTCTGAAAATAAATTGCATACTGTTATCGTGGGTTTATTGGTTGATTATTAATCTGATCTGGTGGAATCCTTGACAGGGTTTGTCTGAGCAAGCACTCAATGCATTCAGGGTTATGAGGGCGGACGGGTTGAAACCTAGTCTGTTAGCTCTCAATTCATTAATCAATGCATTTGGTGAAGATAGGAGGGATGCTGAGGCCTTTTCTGTGTTACAGTATATGAAGGAAAACGTAAGTTATATATGCTGCTCTTCACCATTATAAATACTGCATACAATGGTACAGTTGATGTTTCCATGTTCCCAAATTCACTATGGTTTTTATAAATGCAGGATGTAAAACCAGACGTGGTTACCTATACTACACTTATGAAAGCCCTTATTCGCGTGGATAAATTTTATAAGGTACCGACTCCTATTTAATGTCCTTAATCCCTGACTATAGCTGAACTCTGCATCTCTTTTGTATGCATCACAGGCCTTTGGGCTACATAATATCAGCATCTTCTGTCTTTTGATATTAATATATGGTTTGCGTTTCAGGTTCCAGATGTGTATGAAGAAATGATTCACTCTAGGGTAACTCCTGATAGGAAAGCTAGGGCAATGTTACGGTCTGCCCTGAAATACATGAAACAGACACTGAATCATAGATGATATGATCGACTCGTACAGCCAATATAACATATGTTCCACCTCTTATGTTTGATTGAGTTAGGAATATTACTACAAAGGTTAGGTCACAATCCAAACATGATTTTGATGTTCTTATGTACAAAAGCATTAACTTTTTAAGTTCTGAGAATAAATTTTTTGAAAATGAGTTTCCCAGAGTGTGTCTATCTCCAAGGGTTTGATGAATCATTAGCCACTAAATTTTTTTCCTTTGGTCTAATGATTTTGCAGGAAACGATGATTGGTTTACAGTGGCCATCATGCAAAGGGAATTATATTCAAGGCCAATCCATAGTTTGGAAACAAAGACACTGACCAATGATGAACACAAGAACAATTGAAGAAACAATCCATCCCCTCACTCATTTTTTATTGTAATTCTTTTTCCATAAGCACCAGGGAAAATATGATTTGTTGTTTGTATCATGTAAAATTTTCCGATCATATTTTATCCCAAGGTGGAATGTAATTATATGACTACATTGTATTATTTTTCTTCATTACTCTAAAGGAAAAGGATTGTTATCCCAGCATTATCTATTTCCACTTTAAATTAATTGCCGATGCAATCTACTAAAAATTTGGATGCTCTGTTTGGCCACACAATTCAATGCTTTCCTTGAAAAGAATAATGAGTTTTACAGAGAAACCATTACACCTATAAGTTAAAACAATAATCCTATGGTGTGTATACAAATCATAACCCTATGCTGTGTATGCAATAGCAGAAACAATTGGTCTAGAAAACTTGCTTTTTGAAATTCTGGAACAAAACATGAACAGTAATAGAACTGATGATAACAAGAAGAGCCTGAAATATGTTCTTATCTCCTGCATTCCTAGCTCAAGCACCTCTGTCTTCTTTCCATATCTACTACTCCTCTCAACCAAGTACCCATCAAGATACTCATCTATGGACACCCACTTGTCTAAGGCGGGCTTTGTATAATTCTCACCGAGCAGGTTTGGCCCCAATTTAAAAATTGTGAAAAATGCAGCAGACCATTCATGGAGAACCCTCTGAAAGTGAAAAATATTTGCACTGTTAGACAGTGGTCCTCCCTTTTCTTTATAGAAAATGAACCAAAAAGTTACATACATTGAAGGTACCGAAGTCGGTGGGATTGAACATTTTAAAGCAATCTCTTGATGCTGCTGATCCATCTCCATATATCTAGTCACAGGGGAAAAGGATACTTATTTCCATGAGTCAAAGTACAGTGAAAATAGAAATTTAAAACAAAAGAGCCATTCTTTGACAAACCTCAAAAGTGAAAGCCATGGGAACCTTTACAATGTCATACATAAAATCAGTTGCCGTCCCATGTGCCAAATACCTGCAATTAAGCAATATTAACTATATTGAAACTCTTACTGCAAGAAGTTTAGAAATAGTAAACATTAAGGCCTTTGAACTTTGGCTCTGATATGGCTATTTGTCATGTCATTAGCAACGTATAAAGTATTGCTTTAAAGAACACAACAAATCTAAGCACCACTAGCAGGCCGAACCTACTTATCAAATTTATGAAATGTGCCCCGAGCCTTTAGGCTGAAGGTGGTCTGGGAATCAAACATCATTGCACCTCCACCGAAGCCCAGTTGGCCATTGTATTGAAAATAATATTATAAACCAAGTATATAACAACAATGAATAAGTGAATTACTAACCCAACAGAACCTCCACCAGATCCAATCATGCAACGTTTTTGGCAATGAAGATGGTTCAGTTCCTCAAGCAATGACTTCATCTTTTGCGAGGGAACTCCATCTGGGGTTGTGTTCTTATGATCATACGGCATAAATAAAGCCTACACAGAGAGAGAGAGAGAGAGAGAGAGAGAAGTGCTTTAATCTCAACAGATTCTCTAAGCAGTGCTGAACATATTACGACATAACAATTTCAAGTAAAAAAAAAGTACTGTAATCTGAAACTCAAAAAAGGTCGATATATTTTCAGAGTCAACATGACGGAATATAATTGGAAATTAGTTTGAACCAACCTCCATCCCAGAGTGTATATTAACCCATATGTGCGGATCAAATGACACTGCAATTTTCCGCATTATTTGGGCTTCAGGCTCACTGAAAGGAGCAGTCCCAGGATTTTCCTCATACGGATCATAATCCTGTTATCAAACAACAACATAACTACAGAACAGCCCGAGTAATGAACTGACAATCAAATATATATATATCAACGAAGTGAAGCAACATGATTACTAGATCAGACTCCAAACTCATCTAATGGTGTGTTGCATACAAAAGTCAATAGAAATGAATTTTTAAATTAAACACACTGGCTTAAAGAACTTTGACCTCAACAAGACACCAATACACCTTAAAGATCATATAAGCAGGCAACATGCTGAAATGACGTAGCATGGAATAGAAAATGGCACTTGAGATCAGAGCAGCATTGATTAACCTTCTCTTTTTTGCCCCAATCTACGCTCCAATTACGATTAAGATCAACTCCTCTCCCTGCCACATAATACAACCTTAAACATTTAGTTAAGGTTATCAACTAGTGGTAGTGTAGGAAGAGGAGTAAAAGTAAGTAAGAATGGAAACTGAAACAACAGTTTACATATGTGACTGAAAGAGGATTTTATTTGTCTGTATGTTTTAAAGTCAGAAGAATAGGCAGCATTACCATTTCTCCTCTCACAGAGGTCCCCTGCTTCTACAAGTCTGCGACCATTTAGGTTTTCCATGGGCACCACCTGACATAAATTAGAATCAGAACTCAAAAAAAAAACCAAAGTTCCTGAAGAAAATCCAGATAAACCATAGTTCAGGAGGATTTTTTTTCTAATCCCTAAGACTAGATTCTAGTGATGATTTATAAAGCTTAGGAACAGCTCTCCATCTAATAGGAAGCGGAAAATGGGACGGCCCCTAAAAGGTAATCAAACTATACAATTTAAAGCGTAATATATGAAATAGACCTGTGAACAACATGGAAGGAATTCTTTTAAATGTAAGAGTTGCCTATACGTTGGAGCTATTGTACACACCAATATTGCCTTTAACTTCTGGAGAAAATGCAAGATAAGTTATGGTGAACCCCACATATGTGAAGGGAAAGAGGATGAGGATACGAATAGGCACTATATATTGCTTTGCAGTTCTAGTGTACCCCTTATTATAGCTCCCATCCTATGATAGTAATATAACTGTTTAGTGGATGATTTTCGAAGCACAAATGTTTGCATCAGCTATTACATCAATAGCTACTACTGAAAAGTTTACTGATAATTGTTACCTTTATCACAAGATTGTCAAGGGTCTGGTCTAAGGAGGCTTGGTCTAGGTCGGGCAGAAACTTTTCTTTACTCAAGATTGAAAGGATCCGCAAAGCAACTTCAGATGTAATGAGCTCCCTTCCATGCTGCCCAAAACTCTGGAAGACAAGGAATCATCTGTCAAAAACACCAGCCATTACCAATCAAAACCTAATTATAACGAATCATGTCATCCACACACAACATCTTATAGAAAGCTTACAAGAAGGATCCGCAACTTTGGGTTGTCATCGCCTTCCTGCCTTCTCCGACAATAAGTAACTACATCAATCTCAGCAGCGTAACCCTTGTTTCGAGCCTTAATTGTATCCAACTATCGTTAAAAACATAAAGCTCAGTACTTTATTACACGAAATGAAATTCAGAAAAAAAAAAAAATGATTGAACAATAAGAGCAGCTTACAGTGAGCTTATTCGGGTGCCGAATGACCAAAGCTTTAATCTCTTCCATTAAATCCCCACTGCAAACCAATAAAAAAACAATACTTTTATTATGTTCAAGGCTAATTTACCTAACAAACTCAAAACTTCACATCAGATAATCCACATAACAACTTAGTAAATCGCCAAGATTCATGTTTCACTCACTGTTTAACCTAATTCCATCACTCAATAAAAAAATCGAAATCTATGAATCCAATATTTCCAATTCAGCACAGAATTCATTCGAGCGAGATTGAAATTATGGTTAAGAATGATTAATCAGACCTGGAATGGTAGAGATCGCGGTTAATGGGCGTGAGAAAAGGCTGAGAGAGATTAGCACCGCCATGGACGAACGAGAAGAAACCTTGAAACCAAGCAAACAAGCACAGACTGATGCACGACAGAGGAACCTGATTAGCCATAACAGGCTAAGACGAAGAAGAAGAAGAAGAAGAAGAAGAAGAAGAAGAAAAGGTGTTGGCTTTTTCCTCTCTAATTTGATTTCTTCATTTCTTTCTTCTCAGAATCTCAGTAGTTTCTAATCCAAGGAAATACAAGACGGGGTCGTCTGCGTCAGTTTGTCATGATTGTCCCACTTCCCACGTTCAACGGTCTCGATTAAGCTCCTGCCTTTCTTTTTTTTCTCTTTTTTTTTTTTTTTTACCAATTTATACAGTTTTTTACAAGGTTGAATTTCATATTTACATTTCCATGGCGTCTCCTGCTCCTCCGGACCTGCTGGAGTCGGACACAAATGGCGCAATGGCATTAATCATCACATCCTGTAACTTGTTTTTTATTTGTCTAAGCCCACACCTAGCTGATCACTACGACAACGTACAACTCCGTATTGATAACATGCAAGAATATTCAACATCTCTTGTGAGATGGTGCATTGATGTAGATTCACATTCGATCACCGAGTAATTGAGAAATTTGTGGCAACTTAGTTATAGACTTATAGCAGAAAAAAAAAAAAAATAGTATCATATTCATTCATTTGACCTCAAACTTGATCATCACAAATTCCATAATCACCACATAACTGAGTGAATGGAACGGAAACTTTGAGATAGTTTACACCATATACGTGCAGTTAATGTAAAATCAGAGGACTAGGATCCACTGAAACTAATTTCCTGAGGTCGGAGTTGGCTTCTAGTAGAGCCATTTGACGCTGTTCCAAGGTGACCCATGCTTCAATTCCGTCACCGGACTTTGTGTCGACCAAAATGATCAGATTCATGAAATGAGGAGCACTACCCGAACCAATGCTGCTCACCCATGCAGGCTTTCCCCACCCAAATTCAGCAGCTTCGTACCACCCAAAGTTGCACCAACTGCTAAACCCATAATAATCTAAATCCAACCCATCACTGTTGGTGATTCCCTCTAGAGAATCAATCATTAGAGACTTTCCTTGCTTCCCTAGGATTTCTTTCGCAAAATCAGCATCAATTCTTGATAATGCATTCCTCAACTCACTCACCAAGCCTGGCAAGACAGAGTCCTGCTGCTCCTGCTGCTCATCATCATCGTCGCTATCTGTGATATAAGATCGTGCTGCTGCCATCCAAAGGAGGTTTCCGGTGGAGCACTCAAGATTATCGGAATCGGAAACATCGATTGCAGCCAGTAGTTTTGAGCGGAGGTTGACAATGTGTGTAAGCAGTGAAGGCCTTTGGATGCCATGCTTTTCTTTAGAGGCAGCCATGCAGCACTGCCATAAGAAAGCCGAAACCACCTCAACTCGCGTGGGTGGTTTCTTTCGAGCCATTCGAGCGTTGAGCTTGAGGGTGGCTATAGCCGAGGCATCGAACACAAATCTTTTTGTGACACTATAGTGTAGCTACACTCCTTGCCTTGTATGAACAAAGAACCCCACATGTGAAGTGAGGTATCTCTAAGCCACAGATCACCATTTGTTGGGAACATAGAAGCCGCTGCAAATAGATTAGGGCATATCCGCGACGGTACTGCTTTCTCCGATGACCCTGATAGTAGTCGACGACCAATAGCAGTCCATGACTTGAGGAAAGTGCACAAGGCAGCACCATCAAGGAGTTTGTGTGAGATGCATATGCCAATGGCAAAGCCACCACACTTTAACACATTTGCTTGAATATTAGTAACAAAATTGCCACTACTCGTATGAGTAAGATTACCGGGGAGGAGCTTATTTAGCAACGAATCAAAAAGTTCAGGACGGTTAAGGAACTCTTGAAGACAAAAGTGCTCAACTCGGGCTTCGATGAAGGCAGCTCCTTCATCGTTGCACTCGACAGATTGCTCGTCATCGTTAAGCTTTCCGGCGAGGGGGTAGAACTCGGTTAAGGCCTCGGATAGAGATGTCTTAAGCAATTCTAGTCTTTTGGTGGTGGTAATGGGATCATAAAAGAGAATAATGGGAGCATAGGGAGCTGGTATGAGGTGATCAAGTAGGGAAAGCTTAAAGGTTCTGAGGTGAGAGGGTGTTGGGAAAGAGGGTTTAATCCTCTCTTCAGAAACAACTTCTACCTGCAATATCTTCATCTTCGTTTGGATTGGATTGGCAAGCTTAAGAAGAACGTTTATTCCTGGTGATATATAGTAATTTCTACAATAAACTGGCTAAGCTACGTACGTACGGAAATCAATATTACAATACTAAGCTATATAGATTATTCTTCTACATCAGCTTAATTTTCCAATCAATAAAATGGATTATTGGATATATAAGAATCTTTCTACATGAGGTGCTGCTCCAGCTTTGATTTGTCTTGTTCATCTATAGACTAAACAGTTACACATGGTAACCTAGAACAAGTATCATGATATTAGGCTAATCTGACAAGAAACGAGCATCGATTTCAACGGGGCTAGGTTTCTAGATAAAATTAATTAAGCTAATGATGATCGATCGAACCAATACGTAAAGGAATCGGGGACCTCGTCGTATGTTTTATTGAGTGCTTTCATGCGTAGGTTATGACGTTTTTGTTTTTCTATAGATTAGATAATGGGATCAATATTCGTATCGCAGTTGCCGTCTGGATTTGTCCCCAGCATTTTGTTCAGTTGGTTACCGTTCGAGTTGATCGATTGCATTATTAGCAACGTAGTGTTACAAATGGCCAAAGAATAGCCTAACAAAATGTATATTCACTTCCTGAATGTGATGTAACTTTTTTTTTACTGCTGTCATGCGGTCACGACTTTTTCTATAGAATGATTGTGAAATATTAATCTTAAGAGATATCGATATTGGACTGGGGTGATTATTATTCTATAAAGAAAATGTTATATAATGAGTATGTTGTGTTTCTTGCATTATAATGATTACAAAATCTCAACTTTCTATATGTAATCAAAGTTTAGGGTTTAGGATTTAGAGCTTAGAATTTAAAATTTAAAGAGCTTATACTTTTTAGAGTTTAGATTTTTCTAACATTAGCGTTTATGACACCCGCACTAACAGTAAATGAACGTAGTCAAATACTTTTTGACTATCATTTTGATTAATCTCATTCATGTTGGAATAACCTTTGGAAGATGCTTCCAAGGACGATTAGCTTAGATAGAAAACTCCACACTTGTTGTTTCGAATATATAAAAAGAATATCTCTAAAAATACTTGATTTAGAGTCTTGTGGTACACTATGTAAAAAAAAAAAAAAAAAAAAATCAATTACTTGCCTATAAAATTTTATCGGTCAAAAATCATTTGGTCTTACATATTGAAATAGGTCCAAAAGATTAGAATCAGTTCCACTGATTTTGATTCTCATAGTGTTTTTCTTCTTGTTTTAAGAAAACAAAAAGAAAAAGAAGTATCACTCCACTTACACCTAGCTACTAGTCTTCTTTTAACTAGGAACAAAGTGCTGTCAGCTATGCAATTATCTTCTTAGAATATATTTAAACTTCAACGCTTCTTTGCCCATCAAAGCATTATGTAAAACTCTGGCTTGCTCTTTCTGCTGAGGTTACAGTTAGATTGTGTTATTCACTTATTCAACAATGCATCTCCTTCTTCTTCTTCTTCTTCTTCTTCTCATCCCTCTGGTCATCTTCCTCTTCAAATTTGCCTACTCAACCCTATGGGTCCCACGGAGGACACAAACCCACTTCAGAAAGCAAGGCATCAAGGGCCCCAGCTACCGTCCGATCGTCGGAAACTCAGCCGAGATCCGCCGTCTGTCGGCCGAAGCTCTCTCAAAGCGAGTCCCATTTGACCACCACATCGCTCCACTCTTGCTCCCATTTTACCACAGGTGGTCCCGCATGTACGGGAAGACTTTCCTCTACTGGTTCGGGCCCAAACCCAGGCTGGCAATATCTGACCCGGATATGATCAAAGAGGTCCTTGTCAATTCCAGTGGGTCAATTCAGAAGATACCCTTTAAGTCTTTAACCCTTTAACTAAAAACCTCTTCGGGGAAGGACTTATTAAGCTCGAAGGCAAAGAATGGGCCTTTCATAGAAGGATCGTCAACCAGGCCTTCAAAGTGGAGCGGGTCAAGGTATTGTGTGTACAGTATAGTACTCATGTCACTGTGCCAAACGGTCGCCTTGACTTTTCTTGCGTCGCATTATCTTATTGAGTGTTACAATGCAGGGCTGGGTGCCCGATATTGTGGGGAGTACAATGAAGACGTTGGAGAAGTGGGAGGGTATAAGAGGAGAGAAAGATGAGTTTGAAATGGATGTGCACAAAGAATTTCGCGATCTTTCTTCGGATGTTATATCGAGAACAGCATTTGGAAGCAGTTTTGAGGAGGGCAAGCGAATTTTCAACTTGCTAGAACAGGAAATGCACCTTTTCTCTAAGGCGGTTCGGAGCATCTACATTCCTGGATCCAGGTGATTCTCCTTGTCAAAGTGCCTGACATTTTGCATGCTTGGTTACTTAAATTTTGATTGAACTATCAGTCTAGCTCATGAATGATACATATACTGTCATATATACGTGTGTAAAATTACTAGCTTGTCAGTTTTACATATAAACTTATTCAGCTTAACAAAGTCAAAACGCAAACACAAACACATCACACAAAAACATCAATATGAACTAACAGTATAGCAGCAACATACCTTCTTCCTGCTGAATATCCATGGCTTCAAGCTGGGCTGACAACACGTCTATGCTGCTAATCTTCTTCGTCTTAGTCTTCTGCTCTCTACAAGCTTTAGACACCATTAATGGGATAGGTTCTGAAAGTCTGAGATGATGTAGAGAGCAGGGACCAAAACCTTCTTTATATAAAGCTCTTTGAATCAACAAGCAATCCCCCATAAGGATAGAACTTGCTGTCCAAGTTTCACTCTAAACAGAATTCCTTATGCAATACCAATACAAATTACCAAAACAGTATTGATCATGGACTCTCTTACAATTAAGAACTTGATATATTTAATTCTTAATCAAACCAGAATGAATGAGGTTTACAACTCTTATACATGAATTCTGATCCAACTGGTATTCGTCTTAATGTTTGATGATGAGTTCAACACTGATGCTAACATTACATACAAGCACAGTATAACGTGGTTCATGGAAATAACATGATTGTCCTCTTGCTTTACAGTCTTTACTCTAAACAAGTCAAATTCTCATCAGAATTCTTTTAGCTCAGGTTCTTACCCACCAAGAATAACAGAGAAAGGTGGAGACTACAAAAGGAAACTACTGAATCAATACGGATGTTGATCTTGAACAGTCCCAAAACAAGAGAAGATTCAACAAATCTACTCAGCCTATTGATGTCTTCTTACAAGAACCAGAGTGGTGAAGAAGAACAATTAGGGTTGGAGGAAATACTAGCTGAGTGCAAGACTTTCTACCTTGCAGGAAGTGAAACAACTGCTTCTCTTTTGACATGGGCTCTTCTCCTTCTAGCCTGTCATCAAGATTGGCAAATCAAGGCCAGGGAAGAAGTGATACGCACTTGTGGAGACAATGAGCTTCCTACTGCAGAGAATTTGAGTGACCTTAAGATTGTAAGTTTAGTATTACAGTATATTGTATTCCACAAATGCATATATAGTTGCTAGCTAGTATGTAGTTACATCCTCAGATATGTAATGCTGTCACTTTTTTTCGACAGATAAGCTTGATAGTTAACGAAACGCTTAGACTTTACCCTCCAGTTCTGATGCTAATGAGGCAAACATCAAAGAAGGTCAAGCTTGGGGACCTTGATATTCCTGCTCACACACAACTCTACTTGCCCTTGGCCGCTGTCCATCATGACACTGAGATATGGGGAGAAGATGCTAATGAGTTCAATCCCTCGAGGTTTTCAGAGCCTCGAAAGCATTTATCCTCATTCTTTCCATTTAGTCTGGGGCCTAGAATCTGCGCAGGTCAAAACTTGGCTCTGGTTGAAGCAAAACTAGTCTTGGCAACCATTATTCGCCACTATTCCTTTGTGGTGTCTCCAACCTATGTCCATTCCCCAATGTTGTTTATGAGCTTACAGCCTCAATATGGTGCTCAAATCCTCTTCAGGAAGATTCCAAGCTGAAAACTTAAAGCATCGGAGTTCTAGATTAAAGCTTCAAACACTACTGTCGTGTACTGTCTCAATAAAGTCTGTAATCATCTGCAGTATTTACCAACAGAGTTTTGGTATGTTTTTGTATTACATATATGACAATGACGCCCTACTTAACTCTCGTTTAATCCAAGAAGAAACAGAGAGAAAATTTATCTGTTTCAAAATTGCAGGCTTTCAACTCTCAGCTTATAAATACCTTCTGCTATGTAGGCTTGTAGCAACAAAGCAGAAGACAGGTAAGAGTGTGAGACTACGGACATTTAGAGCATGATCGAAACACCATGTTTGATGGTGGAAATGTTAGAATCATACGGAAGATAGACAGATAGTCTCATAGAACATGAAAACAGAATCAAGATACATTATGTCCATTTCAAATTACATAATCACTGGAAAAGGTCAAAGACAAACTCTTCAACCCCAGAAACAGATATCAATTTCGAATCTTCCCTAACTGCCCATAAGAAGAACACCAAGATTTAATTTTGGGTACTGTGGTGAGTTGGTGACCTGTGTTTTACAGGCTTATTAGAAGCTAAGGTGTTCTGTTTGAGAGGGTATGTCATCATCTTACTTATCGAAGCTTAGGACTGCTGTACAGAGATCGATTGTAGGGCAGGAAGGTGTTCTTCAGGACTCGTTAGACGGGATAATTGGTCAGGGGAAATTGTTTGGGAATTCTAGGTTGTTCCATTCCAGGCCGTTTTCGGCTATTTCGGACCTGTATGCGTTTCTTCCACCGGGCACTGTTGTTGCTGCAAGTTCGTTAACCAGAGATAGAGACTATCCAAGCCCAATATCTTTTTCTTGTTACATCCGGGCCCAATATACCCTTTGAATTCCACACGAACGTTTTAGGTGGCAGATCCGCAAATATTAAAGAGTGTTGCTATTGGGACCTCCACATTTGCTCATTAGACTTCTAATACTTTCTACACCTCCATTATACTTTTGAATATAAGCATTAGTCACTAGACCTCAATTCAAATTACCGAAATAACCTTAAATATGTTATTTACATATATTTCAATAAGTTACTCATTCAACCTCCTATTCAATCATTAGATCTCTATTTCTTAATTTTTTATTTATTTCATGTGTAAGACCTAATGAGATAAATAAAAACATAAGATATACAAATATTTCATACACTAGCTATGTCCTTATACTATTTCAATAGTTACTTGTGTGTTGCAAATATATTTAAAGTCTAATAAGATATATAAAAATATTCAATATATATATATATATATATATATATATATATATTGAACATCAAAACAATTGACTTTTTTTTTTCTTCATGTTGCAAACTTATTAAAATATATGCGCTTAATTTTCAACACTTACTCTTGACCTTATATTTTGTATATGCGCTTAAACATGTATAATTATAGTAACTTTATGTCACATTAACAATCTTATAATTTATATATTTACTTAATTTTAACACTTACTGAAATTAGAAAATAAATTTGATAAGGAAAATAATAAATAACATTATCATTGAATTAGAAAGTCTATAGATAATAAATATAATACTCTTTTTATACACTTATTGTCCTCAATAGTCTTTATGCAAGAGGATACAAATGTAATTCAATAATTGAAAATAAAGGGAGGTAAAGTGAACAAATGTGGAGGTTCCAATAGCAACACTCATATTAAAACAATGACCATATAGTCGTAACCCCTGAAATATCATACCTCATCTATTGCGAAGATACATAATGAATTGACCGGAAACAAATCCAAGTTTCAAATCTGGACCAATATGACCGTTGGAGACGGCCCCTCTTCTTTCCCTCAATAAAAGCCAAACCCACACAGTTACCCTAATACAATAATCAAAAGATACGCTCTTTCCTCGTCTCTCTCTCTCTCTCTCTGTCTCCTATTCAATCACAAATCTCTCTCAAATTGAAATCAATAATGTCAAGAATGAAACTCGATCGCAAGCCTCCCCTGGCCAAGTCCCCCATCCCGCTCAAACAGCCCAGTCGAGCCCTCCGATCAGGCTCAACCTCTCTACAAACCCCACCAGGTCCGTTCTTTATAGATCAAACTCACCTTGTTGTTTTTCTCTCCTTTTTTAACTGATTTCTCTTCATTCAGGGTCACTGACGAAATCCCAGAAACCGAGTCGCATGGAGGAATCGGAGCTCCGGCCAGAATACCGGTCCATTTCCTGCGAACTGAGGGCTCTGGCTAAGATGGTGGGCAAGGAATTCGGGGACGAAGATTGCGAAAAGGGCGGTGGGGTTCGTAAATCAGTGAGTGCTAATTCATGCCCTTTGTTTGAGAGAGGGAGATTGTATGAGGAGTACTCTGCTAGAAGAAATGAGAGGCTGAGGAACAAGTATGGTGGAACAGGGGAGGAGTTCAAGTCTGCGTTCAAGCAGAAGCTGGGGGTTGCGGTGGAGTCTGCCAAGCGAGGCAGTGGGACTAGGAAGCTAGAGAGCATGAGGAAATCTTTGTCTGCTGCCTACGCGGTGGAGACGCCGAGGTATATGCTGAGGAGTATGAGCAAGGAGAATAAGAAGCCTCCTCTGGCTCAGCCTCCTGCTTTGTATTCTGCTCAGAAATCTGCAATTGGAGGGGGAAGGAAGACAGGGTCTCGAAGAGTTGGGTATTAGGAATAATTGTCACGGGATGGCTTCTTCGCTCCTCTTACCACCGTGCGGCCTTAGAATTGTTGCCTCCTCGAACAACCTAAGTCAGCCTTGCCCTACTTCGCAGCGGAATAAGGAACCCACACAAGAGAGAAAATGCTAGACACTTGGAAATTCGGGAGAAAGGAAACTTGTATTCGCTAGTGTGTGCTTTACAAGGCTTTCAAGACTCAAATGCTTGATGATCAACTCTCACTATCTACCTCCTATTTATAGCCTAGCTTCCCCTCAATGGATGGCTAGGATCTATTTGATCTAATGGCTACAATCTACTCTTCTAGAGATATCTACAATGAAGGTTCTAGAGAAGAACACTCTTCAAGGTTCTAGAGAATTCTCCAAGCTCTTGGAGTCCTCTAGGCTTTTCCACCATGCTCTAGGTTCCTTCTCTTGGGCTTGGGCCTTGTAGGGCCTTGGGTCATGGGCTCAGCCTCACTTATAGGCCAGACCATGACATTCTCCCCCACTTAAGTCGGCGGCGTCCTCGTCGCCGTTGTGAGTTGCTTGCGCTCGAATTCCTCGATCTTGTCCTTGAATTGCCACAAGGACTCCTCTTTCTCCCAACTTGCCTCAGACAATGGCAGCCCCTTCCACTTGACAAAGTATTCGGTGTACCTTGGTATCCTCTTCTTTCGCACCTCGCGTTTGGCCTCAATACTCTCCACTTCTTTGTCAAAGGAAGTCGTTACGTATGCGGGAGCTCGCTGGGACTTGCTTCTTTCCGGCGCCTCGGCATCTTCATGGTGAGGCTTCAATTGGCTCACGTGAAACACCGGGTGCATCTTGGTGTTGGAAGGTAATTCCACGTGGTAGGCAGCCTTCCCGACCTTCCGCAGAATTTCAAAAGGGCCTTCATATTTCCTCAGTAAACTTTTATGAAATTTCATGTTTCCCTGGTGCCGAGTAGGATTTACCCTGACAAGCACCTTAGAGCCAGGTCGGTAGTCCACTTCCCGTCGATGTCGGTCGGCATACTTCTTCATCTTCTTTGCTGCCTTCTCTAGCTGCGACCGAGCGAGCTCATTAGCTTGCTGCCATTCTTTGGCCGTCTTGTACGCGGCTGGGCTGCTCCCCGTGTAGCCCGACACTAGTGTGCTCGGAGTCAAGGGCTGCTGTCCAGTTGCCAGCTCGAAAGGACTTGCCCCCGTCGACTCACTACGCTGCAGGTTATACGAGAATTGAGCTATGTCAAGCAACTTTGCCCAATCTCGTTGGTTTGCACTCACATAATGCCTTAAGTATAACTCCAACAAGGCATTGATGCGCTCTGTCTGCCCGTCGGTCTGCGGGTGAAAAGCCGTGGAGAAGTTCAGCTTTGCCCCGAGTAGCTTGAAGAGCTCCGTCCAAAATCTCCCAGTGAATCGAGCATCTCGATCGCTGACAATGCTCTTCGGCACTCCCCAATACTTCACCACGTGCTTCATGAATAAGCTCGCTGCCGCCTCCGCAGGACACTCGACAGGGGCAGGAATGAATGTCGCATACTTAGTGAACCGATCTACCACCACAAAGATAGATCCACAACCATCGGACTTGGGTAGATTGGTGATGAAATCCATGCTTAGACTCTCCCATGGTCTAGCTGGGGTGGGAAGGGGTACCAGCAGCCCTCCCGGATATTTTTGCTCCACCTTGTCTTGCTGGCACATGAGACACGTCTTCACATATGAGTCCACGTCGTCTCGCAGTTGTGGCCAGTAATAAGTGTCGCTTAGCAATGCCAATGTGCGATGCGTGCCTGGGTGTCCAGCCCATTTTGAATCGTGGCACTCGCTTAACACTTCTCTCCGCAGGTTGTCCCATTTTGGCACATAGAGCCGCGTCCCCGTAGTGTACAGCAATCCGTCCTCCAGCCAAAACCGCCTTGTCTTCCCACTCTTGACAAGCTCCACCAGGTTTATGGCTTGGGGGTCGTGGACCAGTCCCTCCTTGATCCTCCCCATTAGGGTGTTCCTCGGTGTAATTACGATAGGCGCTAGCTCGGCCCTCCGGCTTAGGGCATCTGCGACCACGTTCTCCTTTCCTTGCTTGTACTCCAGCTTGAAGTCGAACTCGGCGAGGAACTCTTGCCACCTAGCTTGCTTTGGTGTGAGCTTTTGCTGCGTTTGAAAGTAGCTAGTAGCAACGTTGTCGGTCCGAACGATGAAGTGGGATCCGAGTAGGTAGTGCCTCCAAGTGCGTAAGCAATGCACCACTGCCGTCATCTCTTTCTCGTGTACGGAGTAGCGCCTCTCGGTGTCATTGAGCTTGCGACTCTCGTATGCTACCGGATGTCCCTCTTGCATAAGTACACCACCAATGGCAAAGTCTGACGCATCGGTGTGCACCTCGAATGGTTTACTAAGGTCTGGCAGCCTTAGTACTGGTTCCTCCATCAGTGCCTTCTTCAACTCCTCGAAGGCGTGCTGGCACTTGTCCGTCCACTGCCAAGCCTTGTCCTTCTTCAAGAGATCCGTCAGTGGTGCTGCGGTAGCGGAGTACCCCTTGATGAATCTCCGATAATAGTTAACCAATCCAAGGAAAGACCGAAGTGTGGGCACCTTGGTTGGCGGCTCCCAATCTTGAATGGCTTTCACCTTGCCCTCTTCCATCAAAAGCTTCCCGTCCTTGATCTTGTGGCCTAGGAAGTCCACCTCTTCTTTGGCAAAGGAGCATTTCTCCTTCTTCACATAGAGCTCGTGCTTCCTGAGGGTCTCGAACACTATGCGCAAGTGCTCAATGTGCTCCTCCAAAGTTTTGCTATAGACCACAATGTCATCGATATAAACAACCACAAACTTGTCGAGGTAAGGATGGAATACCTTGTTCATCAACGTGCAGAATGTGGCTGGGGCATTGGTCAGTCCGAATGACATGACTAAGAACTCGAACGATCCGTATCGCGTCACGCATGCGGTCTTCGGTTCATCTCCGGGTGCAACCCTAACCTGGTAGTACCCCGAGCGAAGGTCCAGCTTGGTGAAGTACTTCGCTCCTCCCAATTGGTCAAACAAGTCAGAGATCAGAGGGATCGGATACTTGTTCTTGACCGTGATCTTGTTGAGCGCCCGGTAGTCTATGCACATCCTTAATGCGCCATCCTTCTTCTTTTGGAACAGGACTGGGGCTCCATACGGACTCTTTGACGGTTGGATATAGCCAGCGTCGAGCAACTCCTTCAGTTGCTTGCGAAGCTCCTCTAGCTCCGGCGGCGCCATTCTATAAGGCGACTTTGAAGGGGGCTTTGCTCCGACCTCCAGCTCGATGGCATGATCCACCTCTCTCCGCGGTGGCAGCTTCTTTGGCAACTCCTTGGGCATGACATCTCCAAACTCCCTAAGGACTGCCTCTATCTTGCTGGGCAGCGGCTCGGACTTCTCTCCAGCCTCCTCGTCCATCTTCAAGGTGGCTAGGAAAGTAGGCTCGCCCTTCTTCCATGCTTTCGCAAACTGTATGGCCGACAGATTACGTGTCTTCTCCTTCGCTTGCCTCTCCACGGGCACCAGACACGGCATCTCCCCATCAGCTGCTATGCAGAAAGTGTTGTAGAACGGAATGGGAAAAGCTCGGACTTTGTCCATGAACTCTAGGCCGATCACGACGCCATAGTCGTCCATCTTGACCACGGTGAAGTCGACTTTTCCCCTCCAAGCACCGATGTGCATCTCCACATCGCGTGCAACCCCCGCAATGGGTATGGCAGGCGTGTTCACCGTCTTCACGCTGCCAGGTTCCTTTGTGACTCGGAGACCAAGCTTCTTTGCCTCTTCCGACGTCATGAAGTTATGTGTGGCCCCGCAGTCTACCAAGGCGCGAATCACCGTGTCCCCCATCTTGACATCGATGAACAGCGATCCTCCTTCCGCTTTACGCCTTGCCTGCGGCAGGCTTGCCTTCGCGGCATTCAGCAACTGGATGCACCCCATCCTTGCTGACCCAACGTCTTCCTCGATCCTGGGCTCCTGCAAGCTCATGGCCTTGAGAGCTCTCTTTTGCGGACAGTCGCGCATCATATGAGGGCCGTCGCACAGGTAGCACTTCCTCTCCCAAGTCTTGCCTGCGGGCTTGTCTTGCCGCTCAGTTCTCCACGCATTTGACCTGCTGGACTCGGGCTTGTCTCTAGGCTTGTCCCTTGGTTTGTCTCCCCCACTTTTCTCGTGGCTCGCACTCCTCCCTTTGAACTTGGAGTCGCCTTGGTGGCTAGCTTTGAACTCGATGAGAGACTCGGCTGCCGTGATGGCCTGCGACAAGGTCTGCACTTGCCTCCTTTGTAACTCGAGTTTGGCCCAGCTTTGTAGTCCACTCATGAAGTACATGAGCTTGTCTTCCTCCGGCATGTTGGGCACTTCGAATAGCAAACTCACAAAGGTGTTGACGTAGTCTTTGACACTACTTGTTTGCTTGAGCCACCTAAGCTTTTCCTTGGCTTCGTACTTGGCATTTTGGGGATAGAAATGCAGTATGATATCATCTTTAAACTCTTTCCAAGTGGTGAGGGTGAACGTACCTTCCTCAATCTCATTGCTTCTTCGACGCCACCACATGAGGGCATTGTCGGACAGAAACATTGTAGCCATAGAGATCTTGTGCTCGTCGTCGTCGACTTTGAGATATTTGAAGTACCTCTCCATGTTCCACAAGAAGGTGTCAAGCTCCTTCGCCTCCCTCTTTCCAGTAAAGGGCTTGGGTTTGAAGGAGTCCATCGCCTTCGGGTCCTTGGGCCCTTGCGACTTGTTGAGAGCAGCCTCTTTGCATAGCGCCCAATCTCCCTTAACTTCCTTGACTTCCTCTTAGAGTGCTGTCAGCCCCGCTGTGACATGGTCGAGTCTCTCTTGGACCTCCCTTCGGATAGTGTCTGCCATCATGTTGAGAGCGCTGTGCATACTCTCTCGCAACTCCTCCACCATGGCTGCGAGATCGTCCCTCCTCACGACATCTTCCTCAAGTCGAGTATCAAACTCGACCACGGCTGTCTCCATCTTGCCCAGCCGTGCATCCAAGGCAGCTATCTGGTCCTTGGTATTCTTCTTGCCACCAGCAGTAGCAGTCGGCTCCACGGAAACTGTTTCTCCGGACATCTTCCTTTGTGTGTGGTTTGTGCACAAGCAGCTTCGTATCGGACACTGTATCGGATACGGGCTTCAGGTATCGGGCGTTGGCTCTGATACCAACTGTCACGGGATGGCTTCTTCGCTCCTCTTACCACCGTGCGGCCTTAGAATTGTTGCCTCCTCGAACAACCTAAGTCAGCCTTGCCCTACTTCGCAGCGGAATAAGGAACCCACACAAGAGAGAAAATGCTAGACACTTGGAAATTCGGGAGAAAGGAAACTTGTATTCGCTAGTGTGTGCTTTACAAGGCTTTCAAGACTCAAATGCTTGATGATCAACTCTCACTATCTACCTCCTATTTATAGCCTAGCTTCCCCTCAATGGATGGCTAGGATCTATTTGATCTAATGGCTACAATCTACTCTTCTAGAGATATCTACAATGAAGGTTCTAGAGAAGAACACTCTTCAAGGTTCTAGAGAATTCTCCAAGCTCTTGGAGTCCTCTAGGCTTTCCACCATGCTCTAGGTTCCTTCTCTTGGGCTTGGGCCTTGTAGGGCCTTGGGTCATGGGCTCAGCCTCACTTATAGGCCAGACCATGACATAATGGGGATTGAGTTTGGGGTGATGATGGTGTTTATGTTTGGGGATTGGAGTTGGGATGAAGTTGTTTGGGGTTATATATGGAACTCTGTGTTATTCAATCAGATGTTATTGTCTGAATAACATTTTAGCGGTTCTAGATCTTGTCGAAAAGATTATTGGCTGGACCATATTTGTCTTGCAATATACATGTTATTCAGTTGGTCTTCTGTTATTGTTCTAGTTTAGAGGTGCTGCTGAATATGCCAATATGCAGTTTATGCTAAACCACAGGATGGAATCACTGGGGTGAAACAACGATACACGTATAGCCTATACTATATTTCATATCAACTTCATATAAACATTAGAACTAACTGTATTGTTCAGTACTAGGATACAAAAAGTGAAACAAAACCACAGGGAAACATAATATTAACAATCTCATAAAAAAAACTTAACAGAAACTCAATTACCAGACACAAAAACCACTAAATGTTGAGAATAATATCAAATTAAAGCATTAGATCACATCTCTAAACTGGTCCGAATCACCTACTAAAGCAAAAGAAAATCCCAACTAAGATAAACAAATAAAACCTAAAGCAAATACTGCTCATTGTATTAGCTCATCAATTCAGTTTTTTGGGGGAGGGAAGAAGATGGCATCAGAAGTTCTCTTTGATCTGAACAGCTTCTCAGTATCCGAATCCACATTGAATGAAGCCTCAAGCACCTGAGGAGACAACGCCTTCCAAGCACCGATACTTCCAGCCAAATGAGTGAAGATAGGATTGGGAGTGGTGATAATAGAGAACCATTCCATGCCTTCCGGATCAGCTATCTTTGAAACAACAAAGAACCGAGGAACGATGAACAAGTTGCCAGCTGAAAGTGTCGTTTCCAATACCCTCTTCCCATCTACACCTACAACTTGCACACGGCCACTGCCCCTAACGATATAAGTCACCTGCAATGCGGAGTCACAGGAAAAACCAGGAGAGCACATGGCACCTCCGTCCAACCTCACGAGATCGGCACCAAGGCCAACCTCACCAACCAGAGGAAGGTTCTTAGTGTTTAAGACGACCACTCTTCCTCCTCCCTCAATATCCACATCGAGAGGAGCCTCTTCACAGTTCAATGTCATCCCATCTCTATGTTCATTGTTTGGCTCAGGCAAATTACCTCCCTCCAACTTAACAATGCCCTTGCCGGTTTGATTCCCAACAAGAGTCTTCACAACACTCTCCTCCAAATCCCATGCTCGGCTGACAAACTCAGTTGAGAAGCCATTAAAAATTCCATTGGAACCATTGAGATAAAAGTCAGTGAACTCGCCCCTTTTGTGAGCTGTTTTGGTATCACCCAAGAAGAGAACCACAAATTCAGTGTCCTCCTTGTTGTGCCACCAAGTGATGACTCCAAAAGGAAGAGCAATGGCATCACCCTTCTTAACCGGAAGAACCTTCTCTTCCTTCTCCGGCAGAACAATCCCGACTACTCCATTACCTTGAAGGACATAAGCAACTCTGGCAGAGTCAGAGTAGTTGGGGAGAGCAAAGCCGTTCTTCTCCAGTGAGAGCTTGGCAGCACCGATGTCACCTTCACGGAGCATGGGAAGCTCTGATGGGGACCATGCACAGTAGGAACCACCATCTCCTCCATAAACCTTCTTAGCCAAACTTGGTGTAAGATCAATCTCCATCTCTTCTCGATCACAGAAAGCAGAAAAACCAAAAACGGCAGCAAAGTGATGATAGTACTGAATATCAAGGACAATGTGTATGAGCGATGATGAGTACAGGTGTTGGGGTGTATATATAGGGGCACGAATACAGGAGTATCTTTATCTTCTACAAGGATAAAAATTCAGTATTTGATTAGAATATGGATAAATCTGGATTAGTCTTCTACAAGGACAACGATTTGGATTAGATTACAATTGAATTAATCTGCCATCGTAATCCAAATTGAGTTTAACACAGATTCCAAATTTCATTACAGTATGGATCAATCTGGATTAGTTTTCTGCAAGGACAAAGATTCAGTATTTGATTAAAATTGGAATTAATCATCCTAATCCCGATTGAATTTAGCACAGGTTCAGTATTTGATTACAGTATGGCTAAATCTAGATTAGTTTTCTCCAAGAAGGACACCGATTCAGTAATTGATTACAATTGGATTAATCGGCCATCCTAATCCATATTGGATCTAGCATAAGATTAAGATGTAATAAATGGTATACTTTGATCACATTACTAGGCACTATCCTGATTCAACTGGGAGAGAAACATTAGTTGGTGTTGTTTAGTAAATACGAATGTTTTATCACTATAATTCCACAAACCAAACAAGGCCTTAAAGGTTGGCATAGCACCCTAACAAAATTACAAACTCAATAGTAATGCTAGTGTTTATTTCATATACATCGTAGTGCGACTATATCTGCAAGTCGTACATTTCTCTTTATCCTTGAACAATCCTGTTATTTATTCACATTCAGAATCCATCAGTGGGAGCACCTCTTTCAGTTATCCGATGAAACTTTGCCAGTTTCTTTCACTCCTGGACCAGCATTTTCATCCTTCACTCCTGGACCAGCATTTTCATCTTTCACTCCTGGACCAGCATTTTCATCTTTCACCCCAACCACAACTTCTGCTGCTGAGTTCTCCACCTTACTTTCATCCACTCGATAATAAACCTAATAAGAGAATGGTAAGAAGAAGCACAGATGTTTGTTTGCCAGATTAAAACAAACGAGAAACATCACCCCTCAAAACCACTAGAAGTAAGAAAACTTGAAAGTTGAAAGTCATGATCAACAAATTGTCACTGATTAACATACCACTGACGTTCGCGGTGGTGAGAGTACTTTTAAGGAGTTGGGACGGCCGTTGAAATTTGTTTCAGGAACCCCTGGTATTCCTTCTGGGAATGTGAAGTGATCTACATCATGGCCTACCTGCCAGTTAAATGTGATCAACGTGTCAATACTTCTAATAAAAAAGAGAGGTGGTGCATTCCTTCTTGTTTTTGATCTTAATTTAATGGCAATATCACTAAAATACTCTCTTCTGCTTAATGCAACACTAGGAACAGGTATGCAAAGGGCTTCCTTACTCTTCCATGTCCACCAAATTCGAAAGCATCACTGTCTAGTGCAACTCTGTACTTCCCAGGTAAGTCACACCCCACTTTGTACCTGCATAATGCAGTCAATAATGTTATTTCACAGTACAATCACTGTCCAAACTGTTTCTATCGACCCTGCAGCTACATCAACAATAAGTAAAAGGAACTATACCCATCATATGTGTTTACTGGATGAAAATTGAATACAAAAACTAGATCTCCTCGCTCAAAGACTATAACCTGCAATACACAATTTTAAAGATAATCATCAGTTGAAATTATCGTCATGTTTGTTTACATTCTTGCTTCACTAGTTTGTCCATAAACTGGTAGTCATAAAAGTGCAAAGAGAAACGGTGACTGATCGGACAAACAATGGACTGTACTTGAAAAACATTACCCACTAACAATAAGGAGAAGAAGAAAAAGTTTTGTTAGTATGCGCAGTAATTAAAATGCTTTATTCCAGCTAATCAAATTTGACGTATGAGAACAGGGGACCACTTATCCACTTGCTGATATTTGTATAATAAGAAAGAGTACTACCATGTTCAAAAAACAATAAGGATCACCACACTATATCTCACCTTGTCTTCTTCATTTGTGCTACTCACTATCTGCTTTGTTGATGAAAGGAACAAATATTTCTCATCAAGCAAGTGCATAGCTCTGTCAAATGCATTCATAAACTGGACCAGTTGCAAGAACAAGGAAGTAAGAAATGACATTAAACTTTATCATAGCATGTAAAAGCAAAGAAATCAACTGTACATCATAAACTTGTACTTTTCTTTTGGGTCAGAAAACATAAACTCAAATCCCATCAATAACTATGTTCCGCCAAGATTCCACACCACAAACTTTTAGCCATGAATGAGACTGATTCTCATAGAACACATAGTTGAGAACGTACGGTAAAACATAGTTTTAGGACAAGGACTCTGAAATAGATTAGATGGAATGACAGGAGCTTTACTATACTGGTTCCGTAAATCTGAATTGTGTTAAATATAGGGCCCTTAAATTTAAACACACATACATGAAAGCTTCACATGCTAGCACACACATGAAACTCTATATGGATACCAAGTAGTTGTTTCTCAATATATCCCACAACATTAATAAAAGTAGCCATTGACAGAACATGTAACAGGATGCAAAAATTAACAAATGCTAGAAACAGTAAATGCAGATTTTGACTCCGGAGTCCAGACCTTATATCTTAAATGATCTGTATCCACCAGGTTCCATTGGCGTCTGCACTTTTCATAACTCCACCCATTGCCATCTCTTGGAAAGTCAATCCATTCAGGGTGTCCGAACTATAAAATAAACCAACATTTTTACAGGGTTGTTCGTTGCCAACACTTTTCTCATGTCTTTAATATTCTCACAGCAAACAAAAAATATAAAAGAAGGCTCTCTACATGAAAATTTCAAAGTCCTGCTGCACTGCAGCAACAAGAGTTTTGCAGGCAAGCAAATATGCTTACCTCATTACCCATAAAGTTAAGGTAGCCCTCGCCCCCTAGTGCCATAGTAATGAAATGTATCATCTGAAAAATCGCAATGAGAATTAAGTCCACAAACTTAATAGTTTGAGTCAGAGAACACGTCACAGATAACTATGCTAATAAGAACCAGCAATAGTTCAGGTAGTCTCCAACACCAAAATGAAAGTCGGTGACCCAAAAGATTGTCACAAAAATAAATATTTTAGCTACTTTTTCAGTGATAGGTGAACTTTGGTGTTATCTGATCCATTGTGATCCTTGTTGATGTAGCCACTATATATACAAACAAAATGAGCAAGAGAAAGAGACTATTCAAAAAGGCACCTACTAACCAAACAGCATATGCAATTGATGCTTCCGGTACCAAAAGTAAAAGAAAAAACCTTGTGAAGTGCAATCCCGCGCTCAACAGTAGGAGAAGCATCCTTCAAACAAGACATGCCAGAGTACATTTCTTTATCCATCAAATGGAATGCAATCGTCTTGTCACCCACAATTGCCTGCACAAGCAGTAGCGACCAAAATTGTAAAAGAGGGGTAAATTTGGCAACAATGACGAGACAATGAACCCAGCCATTGACAAAGATTTTTGAGAAAGAAAAAAAAACATATACATCATCACAAAGATTGAACTCTCTTGTTTCTTCTGGTCTCCTTCACAAAAAGAAAAACTCATACCTGATCATGACTCTCAGCATAGGAGACACACTTCTCGGTGTATCTCCTATTCGTCAAGCTCCATGAAATTTCTTTCATTGACCACTGTTCGTCTTTCTTGTTTTTCACATAATCAATCCACTTATCAGGGATGGCCATTGCCAGCCGGTAGTCAAAACCAACACCTCCTTCAGAGACGGGCCGACCAAGTCCAGGCATCCCAGAAACATCTTCAGCAATTACAATTGCAGATGGCAATATCTTAGGGATCAGATAGTTGGCAAGCATCAGATAAACAACAGCATCAACATTTGTTGCCTTACTGAAGTACTCATTATAATTCCCTGTAAATGCCACGTTTATGCCATGGTGATGATACAGCATGGAAGTTACTCCATCGAATCGAAAACCATCAAATTGATACTCCTCCAGCCACCACCTTAAGTTGGACAGAAGGAAGCGGAGAACTTCCCAGTTAGCATAGTTAAATAGTCGGCTATCCCATAACTTATGGTAACCTCTGTCTCCTGGGTGGAAGTAGGACTCCTGTGTGCTTTGACCAACTTCAAAGCCATTGAGGCCATCAGTGACGTTATTACTTGCATGACTGTGAACAACATCCATCAATATGCACAAACCCAGGGAATGTGCTTTATCAATTAGATATTTAAGGTCCTCAGGTGTTCCAGATCTACTGCTCACAGCAAAGAAGTTTGTCACATGATAACCAAAGGATGCATAATAGGAATGCTCCATCACAGCCATCAGCTGGACCATGTTGTAGTTATTTGCTCGGATACGAGGCAAAACATTATCAGCAAATTCTCTGTATGAACTGATGCGGGGTTCTGAGCTACTCATTCCAACATGGGCCTCATATATTCGTGGAGCCTTGGGTTTTTGAGGACGACTATGCTTAAACTGAAACCTACATGATCCAATGGACGGAACTTATTAGAGAAACCAAGTTGAATTATAACGAGGATAACTTGAAAAGTTAAACAGGTTTCTAGTTGTTGAACTCAGACGCCACAATTTAAGTCGCTAGAAACCCAGCAAGTCAAGAGACCATTTAGCAACTTTGTAGAGAAAAATAGAACACCAGTTACCTTTCTGATGGCGGTGGATCCCAGTACACACCATCATATGGAGCTGCAAATTTTGATGGATCCACAGTGGCATATTTAATCCAAGCAGGAATACGATCAACCCAAACTCCCTTGCCATGCTTGAACCGGAACTTAACCTTTGAATTGTGAGGAATAGCTGAATTTCCACCAGAGTCGTGCACCTTGATACTCCACACTCCATATTGGTCCTTCTCCATCTTGTGCTTGGAGCCTTCCCATTCATTAAAATCTCCAACAAGTTGTGCCTCTCTGAGATTTAGCATTACATTAATCAATCAAAACATAAACTATGCTTCTAAAGCTAAAACCGAATGGTTGTGCAAAAGCTAAATGAACTCACTGAGCTGCAGGTGCCCATTCACGATACACAACTCCACCATCTTCTCTGTTAAATCCAAATTTCATATAACCTATACTAGCAAGAAAGAAAAACAGTGTTTCATACGAAGAATCTTTCTTGAAAGAATAAAAAAATGATACAATACATGATAATCAATGATAAACCACCAAATGGGAAAAGCATTGATGACAAACCTCGAGCGAATTCCTCTAGACCTCCTTCGAACTTGTCAAACAGGCTTTTCTGCTCCAAATATCTCTTAATTCTATACTTGAAGTGATCTTTGTGTGGCTCCAAAAACGGATCTGTTCTCAAAACACCAATATCTTCCATCTCTCCTTCACTTACCGTCATTCTCGAGCTGTCGTCTGTCAAAACTGCTGAAACCTTGCAATCACGCTCCAACTAACAAACAAAAACGACCCAAATTAATTACTTACTCGAATATATGTTGCTACAACTTGAACACTAAAACCTGGCGAAAAATAATAAAAATAAATAAGTAACTTTACTTGAAGAGAAATGAAGGCCAACCTTCCCACATCTTACACCTCTTAGGAGCGGAAAAGAGGGTGTTTTAGGTTGAGTAAGCCTCGGCTTCAGGTAATGCTTGGAACACGAAAAAGACCCAAAAGAAGAAGAAGAAGTGAGATGATTAAGACCTAAAGAACCCAGCATCTTAGTTTCAGCGATCACTAAGCCTCACTGGCTCGTCGTCTATGAGTGCAAGACTCACTCTCAAGCTGCCACGCTCTCCTCCCATGACCAAAACTCGCTTCTCACTTCTCAATATAAGTAGGCCTCGGCCTGAGAAATCTGGACGGTTGGTAATGACTCCAAGGGACCCACCCGCATTCACGAAAATGATGGATTTTGTTTTACTCCAACTGCTACTGCTTCTTTCTTCTTCTTCTGATTGATTTCACGTGACGTGCGACGGATCGCTCGGTATGAGCCGTTGGTCTGTTTGCTTTTTATACATCCTTCTTAGGAACATTGCCTACGTGTTACTTCCAGGTGTTTTCTACTTTAGAATTAGGATAAAATATTCCACATTTTCCACCTTTTTCTTTTTTACATCGTAAAGATTATCTAAAAACTTTCTAAACCCAAATACTAATTCCTCGAGAGGTCATCCTATGAGGGCATTGTAGCCCCTCCCTGATCGCTTTGCCTTCATAGAGGATGAAACCCCTGACCTAGAGTGGTTACCGATATGGGGTGCCCGACTACTACACTATTCTTAGTGGTTAAAATATTCCATATTTTATTGATCTTTTCTCTTTTCTTGAGATATTCTCAGTACAAAATTTAACTGTATTTTTTTTTAACGGATTTAACCATATGTTTTTTTTTAGGTACTAAAGAGAAATTTTATATACACTCCTTAAACTTTTTAATACACATCCTAAACATTATATATTTCATGCAAGATTTTATAGGTACGTTAAATGACCAAAATATACATCTATGTGTTAGAAATAATCAAAATGCATTTTCCTTATATTACTCTAAAATTATAAATCTATAATAAATGATTAGAATGATATAAATTCTTTTCTTGTTTTTTTCATGGCGTTCTCATTTAATACAAAAAAAAATTAGAAAACACCTAATATAAATTTTTCTTAATAAATTTATAATCAAATGGAGTGATGATTATATGATTTAATTTTTGAATAAACGATGAACTTTTCGATGACAATTTTATAGTAATGTCTAATGATTAAATTTTCTTAAATATTCAGCTAAAAACACACATAGGCAAATCGATCATCAAAGTTTTTTTTTTAAATTTTTTTAAAATTTTTATCAAGAATCATATGAGTATTTAGTGGATGAAAACACAAATTATATAAAATTTATGTAACAAAAAAAAAATATACGAAATCTCTTTATAGGCAATACAATACAATACAAAATCTATTAATTAATGTATTTTCAACAATTAATACTAGTATAATTAGAAAATATTGATATATAGATTAAGTAGTTGCATTTATAAGATAATTCATGGGTTTTGAGATTAGAGATATTTTAGGTAATTTAGGTTATGTATTTAGTAAAATATCAATCTTAGAAATTTTATGGATGGTGTATTAAGTATGAAGTGTGTATAAAGTATTTAAGAGAGTGTATTTAAAACTACTCGGTACTAAATTAGATTTAATTAATTAAATAACTGTGAGTGAATCACGATTATAAATATTAAACGATAATTAATTTGGTTTAAAAAATTTCAGAAGTTTTACAAGCATGAAACAATTGGGAATGCCATCATAAGCCCAATCTAATTGAGAGACAGAGAGAGAGAGAGAGAGAGAAACGAAGTTATAACAAGGCCCAACCTATGAAACTGTGCAGCCCAAATTCCTGAAACGACCGGCACCGGAGACGAGCAGCGGCGGAAAGTTATAGCTTGATCTTCGATTGTTCCCCCAGAAAAGAAAAAAGGGATGGAGGGCGAAGAAGGAGGAGGGCCAAGGCTGAGCAAGAGATTCTCAGACAAAGGAGGCGAAGTAGATAACAAGACAAAGTCGGGCACAGCTTGGAGTCACTCGTTCCTGAACCAGAAGCCATGGCACCCTCTCTCTTATCCCAACCAGCGCCGCAAATGGATCGCCGAGCAGATCCAGGCCCAGCACCAGCGTCGCTCCGAAGAAGTCTCCCGCGAGGCACCTCTCCTTTCTCTCTCTCCCTTCCAATTTTTTATTTATTTATTTTTGAAATTTTATTATATTCTCAATTTCGATTTCTGTGTTATTTTTATTGCAGTATCAGCAAGAGCAGGAGTTCTTTCGCCAGGCAGCTCTCATCTCCAAGAAAGATAAAGAAAAGGTTCGTTCTATTCTCAAACTTGTCTTTGAAATTTGACCTAAGCTAAGCTAGCTACATTTGCTTAACTTGATCATTATATTGTATTATGTTTTTAGATTGAGACGATGAAAGCTGTTAGCTTCATGTATGTTCGGCCTCCGGGTTACAATCCCGAAAGTGCCAAAGCTGCGGAGCTTGCAGATGAGAGTATGAGAGATTGTCAACAACAAGCACAAACAGATGGTCCTTCTACTTCAATGTATAATACATTCTTTTAGTTTTGGAAGTTGATTGTGTTTTTGATTCGTGTGTATGCTAATCAAATATTGCTGATTAGGCCTCCTAGTGGTGAAGAAGCCAAGAAGAAACCGAGGCCCAAAGACGTGTTTGGACGCAGTTTGCCTACTGAACAAGAGTTTGAGGTGTTGAAAAATGCTCCCAGGTGTGTCTTCAGTGCCTTTTACAGCATGGAGTTTACTTATATGTTATTATAGCTTCTAACATAAGCACTTAGAAGATGGGGTACCAATTATCTTCTATAAAATTTATTTTAGGTTGCATTTCTTCACTTGATGTATAAAAGTTTAGATTATATGATACTGAACTATAAATTTGTTACAAACTGGAGTTTGAATCTCTTACCGATACGTACCTATCCTCACAGAGTAATTGCGATATTGATATTTGCTTACTCTGGTGTCAAATTGCTTTTACTTGGCTAAAGATGTAGTAATGATGGTATGGTTTTCTGGGTGTTTATGTGTGTTGCAACTATAAAGTAACCAACACTGACAGTTGGTTAATGTAAGAGTACCTTTCAACTTGAAACTTATTGTCATAATTAAACTACATTGGAACAATTAAATTGACACTGTATTGTGTTTATGATGATAAGAAGCATGAGAATATATTTTGTGTTTTGTTTTTAAAGGCTGGAGACTGGTGTTCCTACGAGGGCAAAACCATTTGGAGTTGAAGTGCGCAATGTAAAGTGTGTCAGGTGTGGAACATTTGGTCACCAAAGTGGTGATCGTGAATGTCCATTGAAGGATGCTATAATGCCTAATGAAGAGAGCCGACTGAAAAGGGATGACCCCTTGACTGCCATTCTTGCACACACTGATCCCAGTGAGGTAAGTATTTGCTCATTTAAATGGTAAAATGACTAGGTTTGCATGAGCCTAAAATCACAGGGCATGGATCATAGTGTGACTGTGTCTCTTTTTCTTTCTTTCCTTTTTTTTTTTTTTTTTTCATCTCCCCTTTGAATGTAAATTATTAGAATCAAAGTTTTTCCTTAGATCTGTTTAACATTTCAATTTTTTTTTTTTGCCTCTTATGTTTATTCTGAGTGCTTTTTTTCTTTGTGTGGGGGTGGGTGGATGTTGGATTACTATGTAATGATAATGAGAATGTCCAGCCCAAGTTGGGCTGATACAACCCTGAGAGACCAATCAGGTTTCGACCCATGATGTTTTCCCTTGTGGTCTGGGATATGAATACCATTATTTACAGTTTACTCTGTTTGGAACACAACACTAAAAAATAGTGCCACATACTCTAACTTAAAATACCCTGTTATGGAACTTATACCTATTTCTCTTATTTTGCATCTTTTTCAGCCTCTGAAATGGGAACTCAAGCAAAAACCAGGAATTAGTCCTCCACGTGGAGGGTTTAGGCCAGATGACCCCAACCAACAAATAGTTGCTGAGGATGATATATTTGATGAGTATGGAGGTATTATTTGTTCAATTTCAGTTCATTCGAGTTTATGCATGTATATCGTGTGTCTTTGTGGAACATGCAAAATAACTGCCCACCCCATCCATTATTAGGATTTCTTGGTGAGAATGTCATCCCTGAGTTGCTGGCCAGCTTCTCAAGCAAACCCAAAAAGAAATCCAAAAAGAAGACCAAGCGCAAACCAAACAAGTCACCATCCATTAGTGGAGAAGACAGGTCATCTTCTGATGAGGATGACAAGAGGGGGTCAAAGAAGAAAGTATCCAAGCTAAACAAAAAGAAGCATAAGCATTCCGAATCAAGCTCACCAGAGATTGATAGACATAAAGTAAAGAATAAAGACAAGGAATCTTATTCATCGGAGGATTTGAATCATGAAAAACATCACAGAAGTACAAAGAACAATCTGAAGAATTCTCATTCATTTGAAGATTCTGACATGGATAGGTGGCAGTACAGAAGGGACAAGAACAGAGACAGAGATGCTAATTCATCAGAAGATTCTGAGCCTGATAAGAACGAAAGAGGTACCAGACGCAAGCATTCTTACTCATCAGAGGATTCAGATGGTGAAAAACGTCGTAGAAGTACAAAGAACACACAGAGGCATTCTCATTCGTATAGAGATTATGACAATAGGCAATTTAGAAGGGAGAAGTGCAGAGACAATTGTGCTAATTCATCCGAAGATTCTGAGCCTGATAGGCACCTTCTAAGTAACAAGAGACAACAGCGGAGCAGACACCAGCGTTCTTATTCATCTGAAGATTCTGAGTCAGATAGGTACCATACAAGTGACAAGAGGAGACAGCGCAGCAGACACCGGCATTCTTATTCATCTGAAGATTCTGACACAGGCAAGCAAATTAGAAGTAAAAGAAGCAGGGATGAGCCTTCATACACATATAATGAGACTGATGAGAGAAGGCATCACAAAAGTAGAAACAGCAGACACAAGCACTAGATGTAGATGTAGATTTCAACTCTTGAGAATGATTGATGTATACACTATTGCAGATCAGTTCATCAATCTGCTGGTTATCGGAACAAAATTCTTTACCATGTTTTTTGGAACAGCTGGATTAGAAAGTGCTTTTGTGGAATGGGATGTACTCAAAAAAGGTCAAAAGAAACCGAGTAAATCGATACGATTAGATATCTATGTTTGTTGTAAACCTTCGTATTCGTGAAACTGAATGTCCATTTTACAACTTCCAGATGATTTTTGTCCATTGGAAGAAATATGAGTGTTATTATCAGTACTTCTTGAGTTCTTGTTTCATCAAGATGAGTAAAATGTAAAAAGAAAACCAAAACATATTTTTAACCGTCTCAGCAGCAGCCCAGTCCATTCCAGCCAACAAAATAAGAAGTGGGAAATAAACCAAACCAAACTCAGTTTCTCGTAGACTATAGGGTTTTACTCGGGGTTTAACCAAGATGGCGGTTGCTAGTGCTCATAGGATGAGAGTAGGGTATCTGAAGGCGGCTGCCGCAGCTCTCTCCGTCACGGAATCAAAACTGAAGGTCAAGTCTTGCTCTCCGGAGGTGTGCAAATTTCTCGGCATCCCTGACCCTTCTGACCGATCTCGATCTTCCACTGCTCTCATCATCTCCAGGTTCATCAGACTCCACAACAATCAGGTAACGTTACTGCTACTTTGATTATTGGAATTACAGACCATCGAGGCCACCGTTTTATGGGTAAATTGGGTTCTGTTATTTAGAGTCCTGGAATCAAGGACCGGAATTGGGAGCGGAATTTGAAGACACTATTGCACGGCAAAGACAGAGTTGGATTACCGGAGGTCACCAGATTACTCTCACCGGAGTTTACCTATTCCACTATCAAAAGCACGGATGCAACGGCCAGTTATGGGCAGATCGAGGCCAACAAATCCAAGAAGGCCATCAAAAAGTGAAGCAGCAGTATGTCTTCATCTTACAACAGTCTTTGAATAAATGACACTGTTAGCTTTGCATGTTATATACTTTGATGTTGTTACTTCAGGCCATGGCTTTGTTTCATGGTGTTGATATTGCTGAATTGATTGTTGGACATGATGCTTCCTTTGTGGCTATTCTGATCATGATTATTGGAGCATCTCATGTAGTTCTGTTTTTTCTCAACACTATATCTCACTATAGCAGTACGTTTGCAACTGTCTTGGTTTATAAATTTCCCGTGTTTTATCAAAAAAGAGGAACTTGGGAGATGAACTAAGCTGCAGCTATGCAATCGTTTGGTTCCACTGCAGTGGCCAACAATTTGTTACAGAACTTCATGAAGTTCAATGAAATTTTGGCCACATAGTTCATAATCCCTCATTCCAAATTCCGCCTTTGGCTGCGGTCTGCGGATAACAAAACTGAAAACAACGAAATTATCTGCTCTCTCGTTGAACTCCATGACTCATCTATTGTAGACAGTCACACAGCAATGTCCAATCCAGATTTACTGCTAAGGTTTTGTAATCTCTTATGGACCTCTCCTTCTCTCCTGGGGCCAAACTACTATAGATGTTTGAGGACGCACTACAATGAGGCGTGACATGAAAAATATACACATGACTTAAACTTTAGGTGCGCATGTCACATAAATACATTACAGTATAGTGTCTGACCACTTTAACAATTTCGTGAATTATGTAATAAGATAAGTTTCTTACTTGACACTTAACTATTAAACCGATTATTATGATATATTATTAGTGTTGTATGACTAAATAAGACTTATTGTTACTGAAAATCATGAAATTTTTTACAAGCTTTGCACATTATGTTGCTATCTTGTAAAAAATAAATTAACTAAAAAGTAAATCTTTTCCTAAATTATTCCAGTCACATCCACACGCATAACATGCCAACAACATCAATTACACACACCTTTGATAATCCGCACAGAATCAGATCCACCACCCATTCTCCGATTAAAATTTGCTTTCGATTTTCAATCGCCGGCCACCGGCATGACGATATCAGACGACGAGGATGAGAGTTTGGCTCAGTTCCTCGAGACCGAGGTGCTCTCCGAGGTCTCCGACCAGGTTATCTTCTCCATCCATCTCTCAATTTTCGATTTCCCCAAACCCTAATTTAAAAATCCGATCTTTAGGGTTTATGTTCTTCAATTTGTTCCTAAATTTTACGTTTTGATTAATTTGGTTGCGTTTCATAGGAGGAAGAAGAATATATAATAAAGGAGCCCAACCCTAAGAGAATGTGTATGACTGAGGCCAAAGAAGAAGATAAAGGAAGCTGCTCTTCATCTTCTTCAACCGCCATTGTCAGCACCAACAAGGCTGTGAGAATTGAGACGGGGATTCTGAGCAAAATCCCACCTGAGCTGTTTCGCCACATTCTCAAGTTCCTATCTTCTGAGGATCTCATTGCTTGTTCACTCGTCTGTAGATTCCTGAATCAAGCAGCTTCTGATGAATCCCTTTGGCAACGCTTGTGAGTTACTAAAACCCTCTCTTAGTCTCTGTGTGTAGTTAGTTCTTCCATTTTTCTGCCTTTTCGTCGCCAAAGGTTCATGCTTTTTCTATGTTTGTGTTTCATAGTTTTCGAATAATGTGGTCAAATGTGTGCAGGTATCGTATGCGGTGGGGTCTTCTGCCCCCTACCAGAAAGCTAAGGGACTGTCCTTGGAAAAAGCTTTACATTCAGGTGCTTCTATTGTTTGTATTTCAATATTGTAGCACTTACGTTGGACTAGGAGTACTGAAAGTTTTCATAATTGTACTTGATTATAGTAACAAACTAGATAAACGATACCGGTCTTTAAGAAAGCTCTTTTCTTTTGCAGCGTGATGAAGAGGATATGGTGGATCTTGGTAGAAACTGCCCGGTTGAGTTCAAGGAGTACTATGTCCAAATGCAAGCTGCCAAAAGAAGCCAAGCACCTCTTCCTTCACAGGTAATTGGAGTTACTTAAGCCTCACATTATATGTTTAAAGTTGTCTTTTCATGAGATTAGAGAAGAGCCTGGTGTTATTCTTATTCATCTACTACATTAAGTTTAGTTTCTAGAGTATGTAAACCTTTTGCAAAATGGTTATGGCGATTCCCTTTAACCAGATTTATTGTGTTCTGTTACTAATGGAAGTAGAGGGATTGCATGATGGTATGGACTTCCACAATTTCCTGTTTTGGTCTGAATTTCCCAGAGTCATCCCTAAACTTTTTTTTGCCTGTTACAAGTTCGAGGGGGAGTGGGCTAGAATTTGTTTATGGGAGAGTGTCTGCCTGTCTGGGTTGGTGAGATTCGCATTTCATAGCCCACTTACAATTTGTACGGGTCTGCATCCCTCCATCCTTAGTGCCACTTTCATCTTCCCAGGTTTTTTATTGGGGTGGTTACTGAATCTTCTAATTTGCTGGTTTTCATTAGTAATGTTGCAATGCATCTCACAAATCTTGATGAAGACAGTGTGTGTAAACTTGAAATCTTTGGTCCATCTAAGTTACGTGTAAGAATTCAACTTTTTGCTTGCCTTTTAGCCCATGGAAAGATCAATACTTTTTTGATACTATAAGAATAACACCCCATTCTTCATTTTCTGTTCATTGGTGTACCACTCTCCAAATCCAAAACAATGCCTGCATCTTCTGACCAAGTTTGCACTGCTCTTTCATAACTTGGAATTGGAACAGATTGGTCAGGGTCTTTGGTTTGGATTGGGACGCTCCTGGGGACTGCTATTGATTGTTCAGGGATTTTGGACTAGAGAGAGGTGCCGACAAGAGAGCTAATACAGCGTGGAACTGTGCTGTTTTGGCCACTTTGTGGGTGGTATGATTGGACAGATATTGAGCGATTATTAATTGCTAAGAAGAAGTTTCTATTTTTTTCTTTCAAAAGAGAAGAATAAGTGTCTTCACTAATTGTGGGAATTTAGTAAATATATCTTGTTGGGCGTCTTTGTGTAGACATTTTAGTAAATAAGTCTCTTATAATAACGTTGTTGGTTTTCATAAAGTGAGCATATATTAGAAGAATCCTTTAAACTTATCTCTTGGTTTGCATTTATCTTTTTTCAGGTGAAGGTGAATGATGATGGGTTAATTCTTGACAAGACAGTAGCTGATCAAGTTTCCATCTGGAAAAGAAGTAAAGGCCTTACTGATAAAGTGGTAACTGATCATACTTGTTCTGGTGAAAAGTGTACTTACCACCAAGTTGGAAATATGTTTGTTTGCGAGAAGACTGGGCAGGTTCATGGTAGGATATACTCTCAATGACTTGCATGCAACTTTGTTTCTTGATGCATAAATCTAGGAATTAATGATGGCTTTGGATCTCATTCATTTTTTCTTCTTCTTCAGTATGTGATGAGTTTTGCAGAGAAGCTGTTATGGATCCAGCTAATATGCTTTGGGTCTGTCAAATATCTGGTCATTGCTTTGATAATGTAATGTCACCACAAGAAGCAGAGTCAGATTCAGTGAGTGGAAATCTCCTCTACATTGCAATTTTAATTGTCATACTACAACTCTACAAAATAAAGCAACACCTTATTTGTCCTCATGATATATTGATTATGCTGAATAAGGCATCTTACCAACCATGATAAGGAAATTGTTGCCTATGATCACAATCATCCTTTGCTCACTTCCTATTTTGTGTTTCTTGTAGTATTGTTTAATGCGCTAGGTTGCTGAATGTGCGAGTAGTTAATCATGTATGTTGATTCATATGTATGTAGTACCCAATACTGATTTGGTTCCTTGACAAATCTTTCAGGAACAGCAACAGGAAGATCCGACAGATGAGCCAGAACCATTCATGGGATCCGGTCGCTTTGGTAATTCAGTTGCATTGTCCGTTACTTTGAGGAGCCGAATGTTGATTATTAGAAACATTTTTTTATTGTCGTGACACTCGTGTGCTAACCTTATTGTGCTGTTATTTTTTTTTGGCAGCGCGGGCTTATTTGATGGGATACAACTGTGCGGATGAGAAAGAGCTAGAAGCTACTTGGAGGTTTCTGTGAACAGATCAAAGTTTTTCATCTTGGTGATGCTTGGCATGTCTAGAAAACAAATGCCATGTGTACTATCTGTATTATTTATCTTAAGTTGATCCCCCAGCTCTGTGTATGCCTGGAATCAGAGTAGATTTGATTTCGTTTTCGTTTCCTGGAGTTTACTTATCTAGAGTACTGTTGTTGTTGTTAAAATATTACAGCCTATTATCAGTGCTGGTTCTTAGCTATATTTAAGTAATAAATCTTATTTATTTCAGATCTTTATTTGTGCTGGAAGCTAATGTCCGGATTACTATCTCACTCTATGTCACATTGACATTCCGGTTCCAAACTGACTTGTAGGGTAAAGGACATGGAACTTTTTACCACGTTAAAATTGTGGGGGGAGTAATGTAGGGGATAAAATTGGATTGTGGAAAAAGATAGCTCTGAATCACAAATTACTGCTCAACCATAAAATAAAAAAGTTATCAAAAAGAGAAGTTACTAGTTAAATGTTTGACAGTAACTCAGTAAGAACGTAAATCGGTGCAGTAAAATACTAAAATATGTATGTGTGTAGGTAAAAGTTAAAAGGAGATAAAGAAGGTTGAGCTCACGCGCCGCATCTGTCTCTCTCGGGCTTTACTTTCTGAAACCCTAATATTCTAAAAGGCCAAACAAACCCTCCTGTGCTCAACTCTGCAACGCCACACGCCCTTTTAGAGTTGTCAATCTCTTTGCTTCCATCGGCTTCGTTTTGCTGGGTAGGTTAACGAACCTTCTCCGTCTTTCTTTTACCGCTTTACTTATGGATTCTTCGATAATCGATAAGCTCGTCTGTTTTACCGGATTGATCAATCTCATCTCCCCTGTTATCGCTTTTATATGGATCAATTCTGTGAAATTGTATTGGATTTAGTTTAGTTCTATGGATTAAATTAATAATTTACCTGTGTTAAAGTTATCAATTTGTCAGATGTGTGTTGAGAGATTAGGATATCATATAGATTGAAATTGTATGTGGTCTAATGTTGAATTTTATTATAGAGTTCACTAGATCAACTTTGATTCAGTTTCAAGTTTTTTTAGTGTTAATCACCCAATATACAGACAGAAACCCTTGGAGCTATGTTTCTAATCTATTTATCTATCTGTGTATATTGATTGACAGTGGAGAAGGAGAAGTAAGAGATGTCGGACCGGTTAACTCGTATAGCTATTGTGAGCTCTGACAGATGCAAGCCCAAGAAGTGCCGCCAGGAATGCAAGAAAAGCTGTCCTGTTGTCAAGACTGGTAAACTATTTCTACCCTTTATGTGTCTGCAGTTTCTGTTTTTCTCCCTATATCTTTGAATCAAATCATCTTTTGTTTGTTAGCTGTTGTTATTGCCTCACCTGATCGATCAATCTGCAGGGAAACTATGCATTGAGGTGACTACTGCATCCAAAATTGCTTTCATCTCTGAAGAGTTGTGCATTGGGTGTGGTATTTGTGTTAAGGTAAGAAATGTCATGTACTTTTCTTGTTCTGTACTCTATTGCATTTTAGTTTTTTGTTTTTGCCTTTCTTTGACATTATCTCTTGTTTTGGTGTAGAAATGCCCATTTGAAGCAATCCAGATTATTAACTTGCCAAAGGATTTGGACAAGGATACCACCCACCGTTACGGAGCCAACACTTTCAAGTTACATAGGTTAGTACCATACCACATTATTAAGAAGGCTCAACTTTTTGTCTTGGTTGTTTATAGCAAAGCAATTTTGCAATTTCAGGTTACCAGTACCAAGGCCCGGTCAGGTACTCGGTTTGGTTGGAACTAATGGAATTGGGAAGTCAACTGCCCTCAAAGTTTTGGCTGGAAAATTGAAACCAAATTTAGGCCGTTTCAATGTAACACTCTCTAAACAATATTTTCAATTGTTCCCTTCTCTGATAAAGACATCATCTTGGCATTTACTTTCTCATTCATTTCTTATCTGTTTCTTTGTTTTCCAGAATCCTCCAGATTGGCAGGAAATATTGACCTACTTTCGTGGATCTGAGTTGCAGAATTATTTCACCCGTATTTTGGAAGACAATTTGAAGGTATTTTTTTACTTCGATGTTTGTAACTTTTCTTATTGGATTGGAAATGAGTTAATAAGTGTTTATCTGTATCAACTCTACAATTTTGTCACCTTACATGTAATGTTCTTTTGACCTGTTGTGGTTTATCTGATACTATGTAGACTGTCCGTCATCTCTTTTGTTTCCTTTTGATTTCTTTTTTCTTTGACATGGATATATGCTTTCAGGGTACTACCTCCAAAATTAGTTAGGCCATATAGGTTGTTTACTCCCCAACTCTCTAGTTATGTTTCTTTGTTCATTTTGAAAATAAGCTAGCACTCGTAAAACATTGCTATTGGGATTGAGGTGACGTGATTTCCAATGTGGAATATTAAAATTACATTTCTGAGGCTAATGTATCACCAAACCAGACTGATAAACCTCTTAGTTTATCAGGTTAAGCAAATCAAAACAGTAATCTGTTTGAATACTGAGAGTATTGGCACTGAGCTTGGCCTTGCCGAGCTGACATCTTCACCCAGGCCCATGTCTGCTCATTTTAGAGAAGCTTGCTTGTTTTGTCTACCAATCTTTTTCTTATGAATGCTTTTCTGCTCTTTTGTCATGATGTGTACCGTGTTAGTGCTGAATATAATATTATTCCTATCCTACTTCCAGGCTTATTGTTTCCTTCTCATTTCATAGGCCATTATAAAGCCCCAATATGTGGATCACATTCCAAAGGCCGTTCATGGAAATGTTGGGGAGGTGCTCAACCAGAAAGATGAGAGGGGTGTGAAGGAAGAACTATGTCATGACCTTGAGCTGAACCAGGTTATTGATCGTAATGTGGGGGATTTATCAGGTGGGGAACTTCAAAGGTTTGCCATTGCTGTTGTTTGCATACAGAATGCAGAAATATATATGTTTGACGAGCCTTCAAGTTATCTTGATGTGAAACAAAGGCTCAAAGCTGCTCAAGTTGTTCGATCGTTGCTCAGGCCTAATAGGTTTGTGGTTATTCTACCTTGTATCCTCTATTTTTTTGCCCAATAATGGGAAATGCCTGTTCCAGAAAGTATTGGTAATGGGTATATGTGTTTGTATTGTTCAGCTATGTAATTGTTGTGGAGCACGATTTGAGTGTCCTGGATTACTTATCGGACTTCATTTGCTGTTTATATGGGAAACCGGGTGCGTATGGAGTTGTAACCCTTCCCTTCTCAGTTAGAGAAGGGATTAATATCTTCTTGGCTGGATTTGTTCCTACTGAAAATTTGAGGTTTCGAGATGAATCGCTGACCTTTAAGGCAAGGCTATAATTTTTTTCATGTAATACTCTTTGACTTAGTAGTACTTTCTGATTGACTTTGTTGGCTTTTCTAGGTTGCTGAGACTCCACAGGAAACTGCTGAGGAAATTGAGACATACGCACGATACAAATATCCATCAATGACTAAAACACAGGGAAACTTTAGGCTTCGTGTGATGGAGGGTGAATTTACTGATTCACAGATTATTGTCATGCTCGGTGAGAATGGAACAGGGAAAACAACGTTCATCCGTATGCTGGTATTATTCTTGTTTGTATCTTGAGATGTTTTCTCTTCTCTTCTCCTCTCTTTTTTTTTGTTTTTTTTTTACTGTATTATTTTAGACATTAAATGCTTGTGTTCGACCATTTTGCAGGCTGGTCTGTTGAAACCTGACAGTCAAGAATCAGATGTGGAAATACCTGAATTTAATGTCTCGTACAAGCCGCAGAAGATCAGTCCTAAGTTTCAAAACACTGTCAGACACTTATTACATTCAAAAATACGTGATTCGTATACTCATCCCCAGTTCATGTCAGATGTGATGAAGCCTCTTCTTATTGAGCAACTAATGGATCAAGAAGTTGTAAATCTCTCTGGTGGAGAGTTGCAAAGGGTCGCATTATGTTTGTGCCTTGGAAAGGTAAATTACTGTTATTTATTGCGTTAAATCAATGTTGGAATGTTAGCAGCTCTCAGTTTTCAATTCTTCATTCTTTCAGAAAGCAAACAAAGTAAACAGTGTAAAGTGTTTAGCTGTTCACAAGCACAGATTCACTTTAAAAAAATTATCATTGAATGCAATATGGCATCAAGACAGTGCAGGTGTATCCGTGATTATGGATGCATTCTAACATATTTCTCTGTTTACTTACAGCCAGCTGACATATATCTGATCGATGAACCAAGTGCATATCTGGATTCTGAGCAGCGTATTGTTGCTTCAAAAGTCATAAAGAGGTTTATTTTGCATGCCAAGAAAACTGCATTTGTGGTTGAGCACGACTTTATCATGGCTACATACTTGGCAGATCGAGTTATTGTCTATGAAGGGAAGCCGTCGATTGATTGTACTGCAAATTGTCCGCAGTCATTGCTGACCGGGATGAATCTCTTTTTATCTGTAAGTGTTCAGCAATTTTATTTCAAACCCTTCTAATGAGATTAGCTAACGAGGATATGAATTTAGTTGTGGTTCTGTTAATTGTTCGTGCATAGTCACAACTTTCTGCTAACTCATACTTATTGTACTACCACTCAGAAAAGGGTAAATTCTTTTGAAGTGCTTTGTGTCTGCTCTAGTATCTTGTTGATTTTTTTTTTGTTTTTGGGTTGATACAGCATCTGGATATCACATTTAGACGAGATCCGACAAACTATCGTCCAAGAATCAACAAAATGAACTCAACGAAGGACAGAGAACAAAAGAATGCTGGGTCCTACTACTACTTGGATGATTAATATAATCAATAAGGTATTGCTATCTTTATTGCGACAAATCATATCATTGCTTAGATTATTACCTGTCTTTGTGGAATCTCTTTTTTAATTGGAATTCTACTTTGCAGTTTAGCAAATTTCAAAGGGCATCTATATGGACTCAAAAGGATCTCGACTGAGGCTCAGGCCCCCAACATGTTGACAGATGATCAGTGTTTTGTGTGATGAAGAGGTGATACTTGCTTTCGGACATGCATCAGTTTCGAGGCCATTCCATGTTGCTACTTGAGTTATGCCCTGTAGTGTGTTTGCAGTTATCCAGTTTTGGTTATTGTTATGAGGCCAGAATCTGAATGTACAATGGTTTCTCTTAACATCAACTATATTTGACTCCGTATGTTATCTCACTTATTTGCGGAATTGTAATCTAGAGTTTTTTTTTTTTTATTGATCTCATCTTTCAACTTGTGTTTTCTGAGTTTATGCACTGCATATTTATTTAGGTTGATTTTCAAGATAAATCAAGAACGTTTTGGTTCATTTCCGGATTGTATAATACAGCCCTAGCGCTAGATTTTGATATTTCGAACTGAAAAGAAAAGGTTATTTAGAATCAGATGAACTGTCTTTGTTACACACCTCAAAAAAACCCAAGGATTGGATGAAATCATGTGGGTAAAATCCAGGATGAAGGAAAAGAAGCAAAACAAAATAATTAAACGTGTTCAGATTTGCTTATGAGTTGTAAGAGTGCTCTTGCCTTCCTCTGAGATCTATTGGTTCCTCTATTTGTGATCTCAACCAAATGCTCATATACGCCATACTGAAGTGAGGCGAGTAAGAAAGATGAATTATATGACCCCAACTCAAGAAGTACTGATGTTGCACATTCCTTGTTCTTGGGGGTTCCTTCCCGGATAAAGTCAACAAGTGTCTCAATGAATGAAAGCTCTCCGATGGCTTGCCGCCCATCCGGGTGTGATGCGAGAAGCAAGAAGATGGAGAGAGACTCATCCACCATTCCCAAGTTTCTGTCCTTGAGCACCTTGAGTAGAGGTGGAACAATGCCAGCACTGACGGCCCTTGCCTTGTTCGCTTCGTTCAATACCAAGTTGAACAAGGCAGTTGCAGCATCTTTTTTACCTCTAATTGTCCCGTTTTGCAGTAAATCAACTAATGGTGGAATGCCGTCAGATAATCCTACTGTTACAGTGTTACTTTGTTCTCATCAAGCATGGATAAGCTAAACAATGCTGCTGCAGAGTTCTCTCTAGCTTCTGTGCTTCCAGTCTTCAGGACTTCGATAATAGCTGGAATGGCCTCTTCTCTGGTTATGAGCTTCTTGTTTGTTTCGTCGATTGATAAGTTCAGTAGAGCTGTCACTGCATGTTGTTGAATTTTAGAGTCTGGATAGGAAAGAAGTTGCACCAAGGGTGGGATTCCTCCACTTTGCGCAATCAAAATTCTGTTCTCCGGATTCTCTTTTGAGAGCAACCGAATTTTCATGGCAGCCTTCCTCTGCCCTTCTAATTGACTGGAAGATAATTTTTCAACCAGGGCTGAAATCTCCTCTTTGTTCACGGTGGATGAGCTTTCCTGGCCCGGGGAAGCTTCCTTTGCCGGAAGCTTGAACTTGTTCTTCTCACACCACTGCAGGATTAGATTCTTAAAGCATAGTTTGGTGCTACTGACAGGTGAGGCAGAGTTTCCCTCGTTTTTGGACATGTCTTGTGATTGGGGTCGAACCACTTCTGTATGCTTTCCTTGTCATATGTCTTCAGATGATAGACAAACCCAAGAAAAATAAAATGATTAGTTTCTAGTGTGATTTAGGAAGTATTAGAAAGCACATGTCAAATCACCTGTCCATTTGCAACAATCACAGGATCAGTCATTATTTCTAGTGTGATTGGACAAAGAAACTCACGAGGGATCACCATAGATGGGCACTTGAGTATTTTTGGTACAATAGGTTCATCGACAACATTGGTTACTTCCATTCCTGATTGGTTACTTCCATTCCTGCAAGTAGTCTGAATTTGTTAAGAAGATCGATGATTTGCTGAGAAGTTTCTGCACTAATCCCTCCTCTTTCTTTAACAAGGTTCCTTACAGTACTTGTTTCTATTTTCAGGTCCTCAACTGTATGCAGCTCCAGCTTTTGCGCCAGCCTTTCTATTATAGCACTATCAGCATTTCTCTCATCATTTTTCGACAGAACTACCATTACATCCATTGCAAGTTCTATATCTTGTGTATCTGTTCGCCTCCTTGCTCGTTTAAGTTGCATCACCATGAGGCCAATCTGGACCGAAACACAATCTTAATTACATGAGATATCAACATAGATTGCTAATTATTTCACGTCAAACGAGTATCTCGATTTATATTAAAAGAAATTAACAATGACCCATATAATTTTCACCTGTTCTCTAACTTCATCTGAGATACAAAGCTCGTCAGGCGAATCATCCAATGTCTGAGTGAGTTTGTCATGAACCCCTTGAAATCTAACCATGACTGCTTCACTTTCAATTGCCTGAAATTATCAAAAAACCAAAATCAGAAACAAAAAAATAAAATAAAATAAAATCATCACAAACAATACCACAACATGGTTACAATTCAAATAGTACGTACCATATAAAGTTTGCTACCCTTGTGACAAAACTTGAGCAATTTTTCAGCCATAACAAGCACCTTCTTCAAATCCAGCATCCAATCAACACCCTTCTACGGAACCGGGCCTTCGAGCTCTCGTACCTCTTCGAATAGCGGCAACAAAAGCTTCATACGCCTCAGAAGGTTATAACATTCTTTTCTCTGCGTCCTCCTGTACTCTCCTAACCTCGCCGCAGATTGTATCACGCTCTCCACCGATTTAATCACATCCTCCGCCGTCTCCTCTACAACACCGCCGCCTCCGCCTTCACCTCCATCTCTCTCTTCATCCATCACCATCCGCCTGGATCTTCTTCTCCCATATATAAGTCGATTTTACCGCCAAAAACTGCCTAGTTGAGTTGAATAGGGTTTTGAATGCATTAATGTATGATGTAGGAGCAAACCAGCTAGGGTTTTGGTCTCGTTGACGGGAATGTGAGCGATAGAAGAAATGGGATCAAAAATTTCCATGGATTCTTTGGAACATGCATTTGTGAGTTTCATGGTGAGAAGCATTTCGCGGGCTTTTCGGGTCTGTAAGAGCGCTTAAAATAGATATATATATATATATATATATATATATATATATATATATATAGCTCTATTTGAAAGTCGGTTAATTTTGTAACTAACAAACTTCTACTTTTGGGCCTTTCTGTAAATTGCAAGGTCCACATTTTCCCCGACCGGCAAGCTTATTAGCTCAACTAGTTCAGTGTCACCGAATCAACAAAGCTGCGAAAAAAACATGGAGGGGCAAAATTGTCTTTTCATCCAACGTTTCCGGGAGTATCCGGCTCGGTTCCAACGATGCTTTGAGCTTGGTAGTTGATATATTTTATAGCCACAGGAAACGGCCGGAAACGCGTCGAAAAAGGTTGGAAACTCGATCGGATACGTTTAGATACTTTTAGATACGTTCAGATACGTTAAGGAAAAGACCGTTATACCTCTGTATATATTCTGGTCGGAAAAAGAGAGAATGTCCCAAGACTTGTTCCATTTTATAAGTTTATCACAGATTGATTCATTTGGGGTTCAGATAATGTAAAATTTCATCAACCGGAAAGTGGTAATATAGCTTTATACTATACATATCCACAAGTATATCAAGAATTACAAAGACATCCAAGTTCTTGAAGCTTCAGTTCAGCCATCAATTTGCTCGTCTTCCAACTTGTTTAAATATCTCTGTGCTTGTGGTCAGGTTCAATTTCCACACCGACATGGACCCATGAATGTTCAAACAGGTTCGGAAAACAATAAATAATACCCGCCACGAAAACTTTCCATTATCAGTGAATCTCTTATTTGCGTTATTATCTGGAATTTGATTCTGCAGCTGTTATTATCCTATATTTTGATTTGTAATTTGTTGTTATTATCCATAGTCATGGGCACTATTTGTAGTTTATTGGGATTTTTCCGATGCATGAATGACGTTTTGGTGATTTAGATATTTTGTTGTATTGATGGTGTAGTTGGATAAGAATGGGGTTAGGATTGATAGTGATCTGTGATTCATCTTTGTCATTGTTTAGTGGTTTCAGATATTTGTTTGGCAAGTTGAGGGTCATCGTCTTCTAGCAATTTCTGGCTACTTTTTGGTCTTTCTGTCTTTAAATTTTGCAATCTTGGTTTCATTAAATTGTAGTGGTTTGGATTTTCAGCATATAGATCAATCTTTTTGTTTACTTGGCTTTTCGTTTCGTTTAGTTTTTATGAGTTTTTCATTTCTGGATAGGCAAGGAGTTTTGTAGGTGAGTATCAGTGTGGGAGGTTGGTATACAACTATAGATACGGTTTGTTCTGAGATTTGTGTGGAGAAATAGATGGAGAAGAAAGAGAATAAGTTCCTTACTGTGGCGCCATTCGAGTGTGCTTGGCGAAATGATTTGAAATTTCGGGAAGCTGGGAGGGGCTGCGTGGCTTTTGAAGCGTTTGCTCACAATGATGTGACACTGGTGTTCCGGGAGAACGTGGGGAGCCAGCACTATCATTACAAGAAAGATAATAGTCCTCACTATACTGTTATTTTGGGTAGTCATAGAAATAGGCGGTTGAAAATTGAGGTGGATGGGAAAACTGTGGTGGATGTGGAGGGTGTTGGTCTTTGTTCTTCTTCTGCATTTCAGAGCTATTGGATCAGTATATGTGATGGTTTGATCAGTATTGGCAAGGGAAGATACCCTTTTCAGAACCTTGTCTTTCAGTGGCTGGATTCGAACCCGAATTGTAGTGTTCGTTATGTGGGGCTTAGTAGCTGGGATAAACATGTTGGGTATAGGAATGTCAGTGTGTTACCTTTAACTCAGAATCATATATCGTTATGGAAGAATTTGGATAGCAAGGAGTACATGCATGAGGAAGCTGGGGAACAGGAGTTGGAGGATGAACGAACGGGCTATGAGAAATGGGGGCTTGAAAATTTTCTTGAAAGCTGGGAACTATCTGATATTGTTTTCATTGTTGGCCCAGAAGAAAGACCTGTACCAGCTCACAAGCCTATCTTGGAAGCATCTGGTTATTTTCCTATATCGTCAGAAGACATTCTCCAGCTAAAGGGGATAACTTATCCTGTTCTCCACGCTCTACTTGAATATATTTACACAGGGCGAACCCAGGTATACCATCTTCTTATCTCAGATACTTGTGATGCTCTTATAGGGAAATAAATACTATTGAGATCTCAAAACTATAGAAAAATTTGCATATAAATACAGTAAAAATGTGTACTTTTTGCTTAAGTACTCCTTGTGTGGGTTGTTTGTGTGCCAGAATCATCAGTTTTACTATTTGGTGACAGACTAGTATGCTAAATTTTTTATCGTTTGTGCTGTTTGTTATAGGTTCCAGAATCACAGCTTAGTTCCTTGAGGGCTCTAAGCTTACAATTCGAAGTGAATTCATTAGTGAAGCAATGTGAGGAATCCATGGATAGATTTAAGCTAAATAAAAAGTTGTTCGACTCCGGCAAATGTGTGGAACTATCATACCCATGCAATAGGCCACATTGTTGGACAGCCTTCCCGTTTGGAGTTCCCATCGATATCTTGAGGCTTAGACAATTGCATTCAACTAACAAGTACAGCGATGTTAACATCTATATTGAAGGTCATGGCCTTATTGCGCAGACACATAAAATTATTTTGAGTTTATGGAGTCTCCCATTTGCAAAGGTTAGCATATGCACTTCTTGTTGTTTCATATATATCCTCCTGTTCTATGTGCCCTTATGCCTGTCACGTAGGCATTTGGGGTCTATTTCTGTTCCTGCTTTTTGGTTTTCTCTCTTCTCAATAGAATGAATATAACAGACAGATGTCATATTGCATTGTGCAGATGTTCACGAATGGAATGTGTGAAACAATTTCTTCAGAGGTTCTTTTGAGAGACATATCACCAGAAGCTTTTCAGGCTATGCTTCAGTTCATGTATAGTGGGGAACTCAATTTAGAAGCTACCATGAATTCTGGTGACTTGTTGCTCGAACTTTTTCTGTTGGCTGATCAATTTGGAGTCACTCTCCTCCATCAAGAATGCTGCAAAACGCTTTTAGAGTGCCTATCAGAGGTAGTTTGGTACTCTTTACTTTACAACAATAACTAGTCTGTATTATTTTAAACCATGCCTGTGTTTTATCATCTTTACAGTAGGCAACTTGCATGATTAGAATAAAAGAACGGAGAAGTGACTTGCGGTTTCGGACTTCTGAAAACAAAAGAAGAGATCTTTTAATGATAATGAATTATAGAGATATTGATACTCTCATGTGCACATTATATGCAGGGATGGAGTTCTAGTGGAAGAAGGTCATTCAACAACAGTTTTTCTATTAATCACAAGTTTAATGGACGAGGAAGCAGACTTTTTGGCAAAGTAATTGGACTATTTCTTTTAAAGCTGACTGTCGGCTTCTGTTGCAGGACTCGGTCTGTCTGATGCTTCAAGTGATTTCATCGATTCCCTCATGTCAACTTATTGAAGAAACTTGTGCGACAAACTTTGCAATGCACTTTGACTATTGCACAACTGCAAGCATTGACTTTGTTTTGTTAGACGAGCCGACCTTTAGAAAAATCATTCAGGTAAGCTCTCACCATTCATGTCACCTGTAATAATACTGAGGGACATCTTAAAAGTTAAGATAACTATATCAAATCATGTATACAAAAGGGTCACTGTATGAGATCTCATATCTTACAACCGCCATAATGTGCCCTATGGAAGTAATATGTTTAGTAGCTTTGTTAGAGAAAAAGTGGTTCCCTTGTGCTTGTTGGCTTTTTAACTACTATTATTTTTCTTTGTATTGATCTTTAACTAAGTGAGGATTAGTTTGATAACTTTGTACAACTGACCAAAACTAGTTGTCACCTCGACTGGTTAGAAGATCCTATGATGGAGTTGTAGGGAAACTTTAGAAGTTGGTACTAGTGCATTTTCTATTTGAATATTCTCTTATGGTAGGTTATGCTATTGCAGCATCCAGATTTGACTGTAACATCTGAAGAGAAGGTTCTCAATGCAATCTTAATGTGGGGTGCAAAAGCAAAGGAAGTGTGTGGATGGGAGGTGGTAAATGAGATGATGATCTGTTCAACCGCAGAAGCTCTTTTTGGAGTTAGGCTGCAGACAGTCCATGACCTTATACCTCTTGTTCGATTTGTGCTTCTGCCTTTGTCCTTGCTTGAGAAGGTATGTAGACTTTAGATATAGAGATGTATCAGAAAATCTTAGTTTATTTGCAAATATATCTATTGAAAAGTGAAATTTTGTGTCTGACAAAAACTTTTTTACAAATGCAGTTGGAGAAGAGCAACATTAGCAGACATATTTCTCTGTTCAATGACCTTGTGAGTTGATCATCAATTTCACACAACTAGTTGGCATAAATGAAGCTCAACTCTTTTGTTTTTTTAATTAAAGAAGCTCATCTCTTAATAGTTTTTCCTAATATATATCTTCTCGTACTGTTATCATAGGTCCAGGAGGCCATCAATTATATCAAGCATGGATTGACACGATCGGGAAATGAGCACAAGTGAGCGTCTTTTTCATGTTATTTTTTCCTGAGAATGAGCGTCTTTTTCACGTTCAAGTTTTTTATGTTCACCATAAATGGATTCCTGCAAACTAAATTGACTGAGTTGCTTAGAAAACGAGAGGATACACAACTCTGCACATCATAAGTTGTTTGGACATACAAAACTCTGCACATCAGGCAGTCAGCTATTAAAGAGTTACTCATCTCAGTCATCTGTATATACTATATAGTTTTTTTTATTATTAATTAACAAAGATGAACTTTTGAAGGTGGAACCGTGCAACTGTATAAAACTCTATTTCTTTACTCAATTTCTGCATAGCCTCTATTATGGTGAAGGTCTATAGGTAGAGGACTCAGGTGGAGTCAATACGTATAACCACCACTAAAGCTTAAGCTGATCTAAGTCCTAATCTTTATGATTACAAATTTTCATGTTCCTTTGGTACATCGTCAGATGGATTTATCCGAGTAGCTTATTGCACATGTGCACTGTTTCTCAAATCTTTGAATAAACTTTACTCCCATTCCTGATGTCTTTGAAAGACCTGTTCATGAGTACTTTGAGCACGTGTTTATATAGTTTGTTAACGTAATTTTACTCTGCAGTCTGATAATCCAACATAGGCGATCTAGTTATAAGGAGCTCCAGTACATATGTGATGGGGACAGCAATGGAGTCCTGTACTTTGCAGGCACATTATATGGAGAACATCAGTGGGTTAATCCTGTTCTGGCAAAGGTAAGCTTTTAATTTCTCTTCAGCTTCTTGTTGATTAACATAGCTCTCCGCAGAATTGATGACTTGATGCAGCTACTTATTCTTTATAAATTTGCATGTTTCAGAGAATTACAATTACAGCTAGCAGTCCTCCTTCTAGGTTCACTGATCCCAAGGTTTTGGTCTCAAGAACATACCAGGTATGGTAAATTGCAATGTTATAATAAGGTATAGCTGTGAGCTTTTCCCTACTAGAAATTTAACATTACACACATCAGGGAACATCCTTCACTGGGCCACAGATCGAAGATGGGAGGAATAATACTTGGTGGATGGTCGACGTTGGTGCAGATCATCAGGTCTTTCTATATCTTTAGCTCTTTAATCTGCATCATATTCATCTGCCTCGGATATGAGTTGTTTTTAGTTCACGAGAGGAATAAAGATAAGAGTTCATGTCAATCAGATAAGCATTATGAATGCTAACATGCGTTCCACTCCTGTGGGAGACTACTACGAGAAGTTGACTGTGATAATTAGCATAGTATCATTTGGATTACCTTCTTGTCTGATGTAATTGTTTGTATTATTCAGAATTGTTGGACGTTTAATCATGTTTTAATCAACATCCTGATGCACGAATATTGGTTTACACAGCTTATTTGCAACTACTACACCTTGAGACATGATGGTTCCAGAGCATACATGAGATATTGGAATTTCCAGGTAAAGATCACCTTAATGTGCTCCTCATTACCTCATAGAGCTATCTTTTTTTATTTTATTTTCATCTATTGCTTGTGAGGGTTTTTATGCATTTTTATGTATTTCAGGGCTCTCTGGATGGGAAGACATGGACAAATCTGAGAGTGCACGAAAATGACCAAACTATATGCAAGCCTGGGCAGTTTGCATCATGGCCAGTTACAGGACCAAATGCTTTACTTCCCTTCAGATTCTTCAGGGTTGTTCTGACCGGTCCTACAATGGATGCTGCAAACCCTTGGAATTTCTGCATTTGCTTTTTAGAACTCTATGGCTATTTCCACTAATCTTTAACATCTTCCGAATCTTATGGGGTACCTGCCTTCCCATCTGTCCAAATGATATCCTTTACATCTATACGTGTATCAGTTAAATTGTTCCAATAAATCAAATGGAACTTTAGTTGTTCACTATAGCAAATACTAACTACTAAGCATTGTCATTTGCCAATCATGACACTAATGACATTTGCCTACCCGAATAGTCCCATGGTCACAACAGCAAGCCACCACACATCCCCTTCAAACATGAGTGATAACATAGATGTTGCCAAAGCACCTTACTATTGATTTTGAATTCAAAAGAGTAACTGCTAATCTCTCTCTGGATATCTGAAGGCATCCTATATGTAAGGTTCAGAGCTAAAGGATTTTAAAGCCTAACAATCAAGAAAAGAGCACAAAGCTTTTGAGAGAGAGCAGAACAGATTACCATAAAGAGCAACATCAAGAACTATAGACTGATAAAATCTCACTATTACATTAACATTAACAATAGAAACTACATAGTACAGTAACAGTCAAAAGAAGATTTGGCATCCCAAACATGCATACATAAAGAGATCAGCCTGTGAACCATACAATTCATTCTCAGATTTCTTCTCAATCTCCCAAACAAAGAAGCCTATTCTTTTACACCAATTATAGGCATATTAAAGCGACTCTGCAAAGGTGTTGCACAGAGGGTTGATTACCTCCGTACTGGTGGTACAACTCCCCTACCAGCTGTTCCACGACCAGCAGCTTGAGCCTGCAAATCAAATTTCTTTAGTCAAGGCAAACCGGTACTATTGTGTCAAGCAAACAAAACTATAAAACTCTGGTATTTCAAATAATGCAATCATTGTCTTGATGCTTCACATAGAGAATTCCACAAGGGAAACACGAATAAGAAATTTTAAACAAAAAATACTAGTTAATGATCGATCCAAGATCATTATGCTTATATAACCTCCTAAAAAAGAACTACGTAACATGGAGTAGAGATAGGAACACTTACTTTGGCCCGCATTGCAACAGCTCTACCTCGGCCAACTCCAAGTGAAGCACCCTTACCCTTCAAGACAAAAAAAATGAACAGTCAGACAACAAAAACATTAATTCATTCATATCAAGGAGATTTCAATCATCAGTGGGAATAAAAAGCTACCTTGATTCTAGCATCTAGACGTTTAAACATTGGAGCATTCTTCAGCATGTCTGGGATGACCATAAACCTATCAAAAATCCACATCAGTGTCAGACAGTCAATTTGGAGTATAAACAAAATACTTGTAATATGAAATACAAGTAGGCATGTCAAAACAATGTAGGATTACACACCTCACTTTGCTCCCTCGAATGAAAACATGCTCAAGCTGTGAAACCTTCCCATCCTGCAGAGGAGCAGACTTAATGTTATCAAATACTGAAACCAAAGAAAATAAAAAAAATATATAAAGAAAAACAACGAATACTAGCTATAAACCACGTTGCCCTTTGTTCTCGATTGAAAACAATATCGCAAATCTGCCTCTATATTCTAGAACAATTATCTACTGTTGTTTTCCTGTGTGTTAGTTTATATTTGTTGAAGACAGTAAAAATTAATCCCATGTCATTATGATTTATAGTGAAAGCAAGTTGTAGCCGACCTTAGTAGCAGATGTGCATCCCCGAAGAGCTAATCTAATTCTGTTGGTTCAGATTCGAAAAGCAATATATTTTTCTCAAAAACTACTACGTACTCAACATTGAAAAATACAAATAGACAAGCTTGGTTATACGGGCTTCTGTTAAGAACGTATGGTAAATATACAGAACAGGCACCTAATTGCTACATTCTTCAAGCTTCAAAAACTCAAACACAACATACTAAATTGAAATGCTTTATGCTAATTAAGTTAAGTTTCAGAAAAGTCTAAACCCTCTATCCAAATCCAGTCCAGTAACAGACCTGAAACCCCACATTACGCCTTCAATTTCTCAATTCGCAATAGAGCAATAACAAACCTTCCACCAACACCTATTCGCTAAATACTAGCATAAATTTGATTTCTAACAATTCTGGGTTTCAAATCGCTAATCCGGCAACTGAAATTCTCAGATTCAGATTAGAGGTTTAGGCGAAATCTAGGGTTTTAGACGACAGCAGATAACGCAGTAGTAACCAGCAAAGAAAACCTAACCCTAACAATTAAATTTAGCAGGAATCAAAGAGAGAGAGAGAGAGAGAGAGAGAGAAGAGATACCTTGGCGGTGTAGGTGATGCTCTCGAGCTGACAGTTCCAGTTGTCCTCGCACTCGACCATGCTTCCTCTGTAGAGCTCGCCGCTCTTGAGCTCCACCGTCACGATGTGACCTGACGCCTCGTGAAGAAGCTTCACCGGAATTCCCAAGCTTCTGCTCATGACTCTTCTCTCTTCTCTCTTCTCTCTTCTCTACTTTTTTTGCTCGCTCTGTAAAACCCTAAACAAGACACCAACGACAGTGTGTTTCTATCTCTTATTTATACTCCTGGAAGAAAAGACGAGATCCGACTTGTCGTTCTCACGCGAGAAAGATTGGGCTCTGAATCACCTTGCCAATTGGGCTTATTTTGGGCTTGCATTATCCATTACTTTTTTACTTCTTTTTTTTCTCTCTCTCTTTTTTTTTTTTTTGAATTATTACTTCGCTAATTTCATGTTTAATTTGCTATCCACCCATTGAGTATGGGGCTTCCTATACTAACCCGATGGTAGGCGTGCATAGAGTGCTCAAGAAGTGAGCTACAAATCAAGACCGCTGCACCCCTTTTGGTATGGTTAAGGCCATTAGGCAACCAATCAGTTTCTGCACTTACTTACTAACCCACGAAATTGGGATCGACATAATAACTATTTTTTTTTTCCTCGTATTTTTTGTTTCTCTAAGTCTCTACGATTTTTTTTACCGATATTTCATTACGTAAATCAATCACTCTTTAAATTAGTCTTTAGCTGTTTCGACTTGATCATGGTAGGGTTTTTTTCTTTTGTTTCCTTATTTATATGTCATTATCCTTTGAAATTTAAGGCAGTCTGCTTCTTTCTTTTCATTTCTTTACTTATTTATACAAGGAAGAGACAAGAAATAACCTAAATTTCTTGTCGCTCTCACAATAATATAGCTTCGATAATACAATAATATATGGCGTGGGTTTTCCACTATGCCAAGTAGTAGGAAAGGACATGTCCTTCCTCTTTTGCATGGGCCTCCACCCAACTTCAACGAGCTTCAAGTAGATCCACACCATGTGGCCCTCCTCCTCCTCCCTCCATTGTGTTGTTTTCAAACCCTATTTTAAGTCTGAAACCACTACAACTACGACTGCGAGTCTCTCTTTTTCGTTGCTACGGCTAAGATTTTTTTTTTTTTTTCCCATCTCTTTTATGGAAACTAATATTATACATACTTGTACGTACACAGTCAAACTATGACATAATTTTCGTTGTTTATTAAGGGGTGCATTCATAAAAAAAATTTCAGCATTCATTAAAAAAAACTTCCAGTTATTGTTCATCGCAAAGAACAAAGGGGTGCCTGCTGTCACTAATCATTCAACTTGTTTTTGATACAGATACTAAGGAGAGCAACTTGTTTTTGATGCAGATACTAAGGATAGCATACATATTTTCTTTCGGTATTTCCTCTAATTAATGTAAATAGGTTCGATCAAGATTGGAAACCTTCAAGTCAGTAATTATACATACCTAATCTAATAAATCAATATATAAAGCTACAGTATAATATATCCAGCTCTCTGATAATCGATCACAAGGATAAATATGGCTCAAAAACTTGATTACCATTTCACCAGTACATGTATCAATTATTTTCAGCTAGCGAGCTATTTAATCAACTAGAAACTTATTAATGAATTATTAGTTGTTGAGCTGCCTGTGTGATCTCGATGATCAGTTGAAGAAGGTAGGAGAAAACTCTTCAGACTGCGCGATCTATCTCCGGTGATGATTTGAAGTGGGAGTACTTAACTAACTAACTAGCGGACTCGATGCAAAGCGAGATATGCAATTAGTCGGTAACCTAGTAACATCAGGGCGAGAATGAAGACATCTATCCACAAGTTGTCAAGATCTCCCATTGACTTCACGGCAGGCAAGTCTCCAACTCGGCACAGCACTCCTTTCGAGCACTCGTAGTAATCGTCTTCCCGGTATTGAACCCCGATAAGAAGCTTGTAGCAGTAGAAGCTATAGCTCAAATACTTTAGCCACACTATGAAAGGAGGAATCTGTTGAATGTAGTAGCCTCCAGCGATGAGAAATACAAGGGTTGTAACCGAAGCCAGAGTGGTTGCTTGCTTTATGTCCATGAGAATGGCGCCAATGGCTAGGCCAAGGCTCTGAGAGACGAGGACGTTGTAGAGAACAACAAGTAGAGACAGGATAAATGTGAACGGGTCGGGTTTGAGTCCACCCATCCAGTAGATTATTATCACGAATGCGGTGGGGAGTGCAAGTTCAAGAGGTAGATCTCCGACTGTTCTGGCTAGGAAGTAGGACGAGAGGCGGTACATTCCGGATGATCTCTCTTTTATCAGCATTCTTCTTTCTTGGGGGAATGTGAAGACTGCGTTGTAGAGGGGGTAAAAGCCCCAGAAGACAGAGAAGAAGAAGAGCAAGGCGATTTGATCTTCGATGTGGGAGGAAGGGGTGCGCCACCAGAGGAGTCCACCCAGCGTTGCGACGCTCAGGACTTGGAAAATTCTTAGCCTGTTGAATGCCTCGAAACGTCGTTCCCTTATTCCCCTCTGGAGCAGTACCTTGAACTGGTGCCACCAGCTTGTACACCAATAATGTTCATGATGTTGATTGTGTCCTGCACAAGATTATCCAACAAACTAATTAGCGAAATTGATATCAATGCATTGCTAATTCTTTCAAGAGGATGTGGGTTAATATACTTACTTGAAGAAACAGCTTCTTTGATGTAATTATTGAAGACGTTATTGGCCTCCAAACTAGCACCACAGAGCTCAGCTTTCAATCTTGTGGAAATGTTTTTGTCGTAGGCAGAAACGAGATCTTTTCTCACCGTCTTCTGATCCTGTTCCATGTTCTCTCGTTGTTGATGATCAGAGGCAGGTTTCGAATCTGGGGCAATTCCTGTATACGTATACATCATCTTAGATAACACATCGAATAATTTAGTGCACTAATTAATTAGGTATATATATATATATATATATATATATATATATATATATATATATATATATATAAGTATAAGACCTAATGAATATGGACCTAGCTAGTTCAATTGGTACAACATATATACACAACATAATTATGTAGCCAACGTAGTGTTTAGGGGTTACTTTAGTTTCTTAATTTGATATATATATATATATATATATATATATTAATGTACATTTAGCACCAAAATTTTGGTCACACCAGTGAAGAATCAAATCTTAAATACGCTTTCACGAAGAAATGTAACCCTAGATTCTTTCCAAAATTGATTCACATATACTTTCCGAATTAGGTACGTACCGTTAGCAAGATCGAGCAAGAGATCAGCTGGATTGACATTAGGCAAGGACGTGGAGAAACCAATAGATGAAAAATATTCAAGAGCAGCAGAAGCAGAGCCGTAGTAAATGGGGTAGCCCTCGGAAAGCAAAACGAGTTTATCGAACATGTGGTAGAGGCGACTCGATGGCTGATGGATGGTGGTGACGACGGTCCGGCCCCCACTCGCAAGCCTCTTGACCGTGGTCAGAATCCTCTGTGCCGTAGTGGAGTCCAAACCTGAGGTGGGCTCGTCAAGCAAAAGCAAGCTCGGATTAATCAGCATCTCTTGTCCAATACTCACCCTCTTCTTCTCCCCACCTGATATTCCCCTAAACAATGGACCCCCGATCATGCTGCTCCGGCACCGGCTCAGCCCGAGCTCGCTGATCACGTGCTCCACGTGCTGGACTTTCTCGTCGCGTGTGAGGGTGTTGGGAAGCCTGAGAAGGGCAGTGAAGACGAGTGTCTCGGCCACGGTGAGGTGAGGGTATAGTACGTCGTCCTGTGCCACGAATCCGGTTCTCCGTTTGATGGCGCCGCAGAATGGCTGGGAGTTGTAGGTGATTTTTCCGGAGAGTTTACCGTGGAGGCGGCCTCCGAGAGCTGTGAGAAGAGTGGTTTTGCCACTGCCGGAGGGACCTAGCATGGCTAGTATCTCTCCGGGGCAAACCAGACCTGATATTCCGTTCAGTATGCTTTTCTCCGAAGATGACTTGTTACTACTACTCGGCCACGGTACTAGTCCAGCTTTGTGCTCCAATTTCACTTTGTAAAACACCTCCTCAAACTGTAAATATGTATAAGAATGATCCAGCATAATTAGTTCATGATCATATCATGCTAATAGAATATCCAAAAAAGAAAAACGTTGCATTTGTGAAAGTAGCCAAATGTTTCCTCATTGGGCTAACAAAGACGTTATGAAACTCGAAAGTATCAAAGTCAAGATGATGCCGCTAATAGTACGTAGTTAATAGAGAGTATAGTGACCTTGAGAGTAATAGGGTACATGGCGAGTTTAAGGAAAGACTGTGCATTAACTTGCGGCCCCGCGGCAGGGTAGACGAGGACGGCCGCCTTGTTGTTGTTGGGGGTTTCAGACACCTCCGCCGGCGGCAGACCTTCCATAATGATGTCACAGCTATCAATGCAAGCTGGATTCCACGATGTATGCTGATTATAGGAAACTGGTTTGAAGAAGAAGGAACCGCGCACCAAGTAGTACTACTTTCAATAAAGAAATTTATCTTTTCTTGTTTGATCGATCAGTAACTGATGAGAGATCCACAAGTACACTACTTTCAGAGTTGCTTATAGTGGAGAGGAGAGATGGACCATGCGGGCTATATATATAGATGATCGATGGAGATAGATTTATACAAGTTAAGGATGGATGATGGAGGATATATGTCCTCTTCCTCGATCAGCTTTCTCTGTTCGAGTGTGTGCGGTCTCAGTGTGAGTGATGTAGGCATAATAAGCTACCTAAGCCTCCATGGTGATGGTGGATGGGAACCCACCTTCAATTGTTTTCTTATCTTAGTTTATTCCAGCATGCACCGACTGTTAACCATTAGTATTTATGCTAGTCTAGTTAGCTGTTCACTGGCTATAATTCATTAGCATATTTTCTGTCCTGCTGAATGTGTATATTTTTGATTAGTACTCAACCATCGTGCGTGGGTACATAATTCGTTCTCCAATTGATGATACAAAAAACTAGTCTCTTTCTACAAAGAAGTCGAAGATAATATTAGTGCCAGATACCATTGCAATTTTTTTATTTTTTATTTAAGCATATTCATAAACTTATTTATAAAGCATATATATTCATGTGCGCGTTTCTGGTTGTAGAATTTACTTTTTTCTCTTAACAGCAAAAGAATCAGTTCCAAAGGAAAAGCTAGAGCTAGTTATGGTGAATTGAATTATCTAAAGAATTTATAAGTAAATTAAAAGTGGAAGTAATGCAGCCAACTGATTGATTCCTATATTCCTTTGTCCTTAAAAATTCAGTTAATTTGATATGGACGTACTGTAGTTTTCAACATTCGTATCGTGGAAATTCGATGACTACTTTAGTTTTATGATTGCATTTTGTTAATATATCACTAATAATGTTCATGATCTGAGAAAGGTTCTGGGGAAAAGTTCCCAAGTAAGATGCTAATTAATCAAACAAATTAAAGTCTTCTATTTATATATGTATATATAGGCCAATTGACTGCTTCCCCAATTTAATTTGCCCATTTGCCCTAATCTCTTTCCCTTTTGTTTAGTTTCCTAAGCGCGCGATTTTAAAACTCAAAGCAGCATAATTAAGCTAGAGAGAAGAATGATTAAAGGTAGGGGCACAGGAAGAACCCATCAATGGGATTCCGATTTCTGTCCATGAAAATTGAAAATAATGAGTTTATATATTTCTTTTGGCAGAGAGCACTGAGAGTCTGAGAGTGTTTGTGTACTCTGAGACGTCTCTGATCAACCTGAGAAAGATAAGAGGAAATATATTACTGGGTCCTGGCCTGAATATATGGTGGAGCCTGCCCTTTCTGGTTTCAAAGACTTGCGCAAAGAAAAAAAAAAGGACTAGTCTGGGCTACTTGACGCTAGCTAGCTTAGCTTTGCTTGGTGGCGCATATCATATTTCTAGTGCTCTCTCTTTACTATCCCAACTTGCATTTGCTTTTATTATCGCAAACACACAGATACAGTTCGATCTATTTCATTATTGATCATTTCATCCCCGGTACTTCACCATTTTCTGTGTTCTATATCTAAAGCTTCATATGCATCAATGGATCAATTCTCTCGATCTATTTTGGACTTAATTCATGAAAGTCGAATCCCAGCTAGCTATCTTCTAAATAGTAGTTTAAGATGATTCTCAGCACGTACTGACGCCACCCCCTACTCAAATAATTAGTCAATTACTCGATCATTTACAAATCTTCGAATATGAGATAAGGATTTAAGAACTTCTACTGTGTTCGAGAGGTATATATTACTATATACTGTGGATCATATGCTGTATCGAATTGAAGACTTGAGAAATAGTGAGGCACTGAAGCAGTGAAGTGTATATAGTTTCTGTTAGGGTTTGAAATACACAGATTACGTACACACGTACGTACGAAGCAGCTGGTGTTGCTTTGTTTGTAACAAAATCATTGCAGGGACGGCGTTTTCCGGTCATAGTCTTGTCGTCTAACTAGTATGTTTTAAGTTGGCCAAATTAAGAGCAGTTGGTAGGTCGACACATGGCACACAATCCCACTTTCTAGTGGGGTGAGGTCGATTTTCAAGCGTCGTATTCATATCATTTGGTGGGAAGGTCCCGCCAACTCAATTCCTTCCAAACCCTACAACTTTGTTAATCTCCACACTAATTTTTCTCTCAGTTTTTCTCTCTATATGCTCACTTGTGATATTAGTTCTACATTTTCTCTTAAGAAGTAGTCGATCACTTCTCTCTGGAATTTCAACTTGAGTGAATTTTTGCTGATAACATATTTCGTTTTCAATTCCGGGCCCGACTCTGCAATTTCATTTCTCCGGTTTCTGATGATGTTTACGTCTCAGGACTCAGGAGAATACTCAACTGTGTGGTGGCAGACCACTTCGCTCTCTTTAGTCTTTTCATCCAGGGGATAGTGAACCGACCACTGATTCAAGACTTGGTGACTTAGCTTGTATTTTTAGATTATCTTTAATTAAACTAGCATTATCAAACAATTCATGCGGATCGATCAGTTATATACTTACATGTATTGTCGATTTGTAGTTATAGTTTTCGCATTACAAAGTTACTACTGTCATGAACTGAAAACAGAGAGAGAGAGAGAGAGAGAGGGAGCACTAATACAATATCTTGAAGAGAGAAGACCGGCCATGAGTAGAGAGTGGGAATTGATTACTATATCAATCTAGCTACATTCCTTTTTATGATGAATGATTAGTAGTACTGCGGTATTACTGAAAACTAGTCAAATAGAAATGATTTCTGAGTTTGTTAGAATTGACGATTGATTAAGATCATCATTAGTAATAAATGGGGGCATATACATATACATATATATATATATATATATATATATATATATATATATGTGTGTGTGTGATTCGGATGTCATATAATTGAAAGCAGCACAAGAGGTTGTCTTAATGAGTACTTGATGATGATCAGGATCGGAGGACAGGACTGGGTGAAAGTAAGGGAAGAGATCTGCTAAAAAGTGAAATAATGGTAGGATTATATACTCGACTAATCATGTTCCTTATAATGCATGCCATCTCGATCTGGCAGAAATAATGTTGGTCCTAATAAACGGCTGCTTATTATGCTATATACGTACGACAAGCATTCATCGTGCTCCTGGATCGACCTTCTTTTTTACTTGATTTCTATGGAGGAGGAAATCAAACTTATTATTGATGCCATTCGACTACTGTTAATTAGGTTTTATCTCTAGGTCGTTCACCTTACGCGAATTAAATTTTTGAATATGAATGACCATTGCCAATGAAGAATACACTCTCATTTTTACTCTTTTCTAATAATCATAATTGGAAACGTCTCAAACTGGAAGATGTATGATGAATCAGAAAGACAAATTAAGTTGGAAAGATTTAACTTAACTATACATGAGCTCCTTTAGACGTGTGATATATGCTCTCATGCATTTGGCACAGCCCCATGTGACCGATGGTCGATGGATATATTCCAAAGGACGCCACTGTCACCCCAATGATGTACTCTGAGCGAAGAGAGAGAGAGGGAGAGAGAGTTCCATTATGTTTTGTTTATTGATACTTTGCGGACGAACAGAAGCTCTAAAACCACGCGTGTGTCCGCTTCTTGTTTTCTTTTGCTTTCGTTGTACTCCCACCCACTTCAAACTCGATGATGTCTTTGTTTAATTATTGAACTAAACACATGCCTATCGATCTAGATGGTCGATAATGGTGGTTATGATTGCTAGAATGATATGAATATATCCTAGCTTAAGCAGCTGATATAGTGGTATTAGTATAAAAGTTGACAGTGTTCTTTTCAAGCTCGTATATATATATATATCTAATTACTGATCGAAAGGCAATAGTAGTGCAGATCTTAGGTTGTTGTTGTTGTTGTTGATGCTGTTGTTGTAAGTGGGAAGTGGGATTCTATCTGATATATTTGGAATCATTGTGCGAATTGAAAATCAAGCTAGTCTAATCCAAGTATCTTCGTATTACATAAGCGTGGAGCACGCGCATCGTACCTATTTAACTTCTTGATCATTCTCACGTAAGCATGAGCACCACCAAGAACGATCTTTAAAGTTTAAACACCAAGTGATCTGATAATTCAAGTCTTGGCGATCAAAAATTTTTTTGGTCGCCAACCCTTTGATTCAATCTGATAGTGTAGAATATACTTTGAAATAAGGATGTTATTGGTCATTAATGCTTGCATGGTTACTGTCTACCTGTAGAGACCCAAGAATAGATGACCAGGAGACACACTAGCTACTGCTACTGTAGAGCCCTGTACAGTAATATACCATGTTCCTGGCTCAAAAATTCAAATAGAATAGACTGGAAATCATTGAAGCATATATTTTCCACTTTTCCTGGGTAGCCAAACTGTATAATCAAAGCCAAGATGAAGCGACTCGTGTACAGTTGAATCATGAAGATGAATCGATGAGCAAAACACAGATCACACCTACTGTAACTCAACTGCATCAACTGGGTTTATAGTCGATTTCAAGAATTTGCACATAAACTTTACATCATAACAAGTATAATGTTTTCTTAATCTGACGATGATTTTGGTACAATGTGTACTCTCTGGAATGGTGTCTTGTTCATTGTTGCATCTTTGTGGATGAGAGGTTCGGAGGCACGAGTAATTGGCGGTATAACATTAACACCCAAAGCTGCTTGCCTTTCTCTAAAGGAGGCCCAAGTCACCACATAAAGACCAGCAATAATTAGTAAACCCCCTGCAACACTGTTTTCACATGAAAAAGAAAAAGGACCAAAATAAGCATCATTTCATATTAAAAAGGTGCTTCAGTAAAAAATAGCAGAAGTAAGAAGTAAACACACGGACTTCTACAAAAATTAATAGATAATTAAATGTTATTAAACAACAAGACATTTGCAAATCTCTGCAGCTTAACATCTATGGCCAACCAACAAAAGGATTCAATCACAGAAATCGACGGAGAGAGACTGGAGCAAACCTTCCCAAATAAATAGGGCTCCCGAGGAAAACTCTTGACAAAAAGGCTGAAGCTGCAGGTTGAAGTGGATTGTAAAGAGCAACCAAAGCAGGCCCCAAGATCTTATTGCACCACGTCAGGAGTCCATAATTAAGTGCAGATGCAATGATTCCCTGAAAACAAAGAAGTATGTTCACACTTTAAGAATTAAGCCAGCCTTGACTGGCAGTAGGGTTTGGCGAAAAAACAATATATATATATATATATATATATATATATATATATATATATATATATATATTTATATACAATATTCAAAGAAATGTTTGCGCAACAGTATGGAACCTGTATGATTCACTATTTGTAATATAACTACACTACAGATAATAAGGACACAGCCAGTACACATGCCATATTCATCTACTATAATGTTTGTAAATGCTACTATGAAACTGCCCAAGCCAAAAAGTTTCCCTCCCCTTGTATATATAGAAATCACAAGGTCCCCCATTGCTAACCGAACTCCTGTCTCGTAACACAGATATGAAGGAGATAGGTATAGAGGTCAATCCGGAGTAAGAAAGCAAGAGAAGTGGAGGAAAAAAAATTGCCACCTTTTTCAAGCGAAAAACTAAAAGGACCAGTATACCCCTAATGATACCATTATCAGAAAGTTCATCTTAATTGTAGGGTCTTTTAAAAAGGAAATTAAAGTTTAGGAGACAGTTTGGCACAAAAAGAGCTCAAGGTCAAATCTCACATTGTTTTGCAAAACTTTTCCATCAGTAAATATAGATTTGTTGCTTAATATAATATTTAGTATATCGGCCATCAGAATTTTGTAAAGATTCTCAACCTAAGAAAGTTAGGCTTCCGCTCGCATTACCTCAGAACTTTCACTTAGAATTGCATTTTCATATTACCTGGAGAATAGTAATCTATTACTAAACAATCACATATACCAGCCAGATGGAATCTTACAGCGTAAATAACTGCAAAAAGCTCGGACTGTGTCAAGCTCCAGTCTGTTGATTCATTGGTCATAAATAATGCAGTCACCACCATGAAAGAAGCACCAAATAAGTAAGAATATGCCGTGACAGACAGATTGGAAGGATATCTTTTCAAAAGTGGAGCCTGAAAGTTTCAATATCAACTGTTAGAAACTGAAAACACGTAAAATTGTATAATGCCTATCGCTAGTAGAGAAATCACTAAAATTATTCACTAAAAAGGTCAAAGTTCACTCATGCGCGTGGTAAATCATATTTTAACTTCAAGTAAGAAAATATGAAGTCAATGCAAGTTCATTCATTGCACTAAATCTGTACAGAAGTTAACAAAGGCCAAAGCTCTCTTAGTCTCATAGATTGCACCTACTATGAAGAATGGATAATTTCAATGATGACAGGAGTCTATGGCCTGTACGCTTATTCAAGACATGATGGAAGTGTAGAATTTTAACAACAAATGCAATTAAGCAGTCATGTCAATGAAGAAGAATATTTTTTTTTTGTTTTTTCTTTTGGTATAAATGGGGTCCCAAAAAAAAGACTCCTAGATCAAGCAACATCATGATGTCCTCTCTCACCAAGGCAGCTGACAGCTAACAGGAACCATGAAGTCAGATCAGATATGGTTGAGTGCCAGTGATTTACAATAAACAACTGAAGTAACAGGAACAAGTCCACAGCAATTTTTTAGTCAGATTCAGCAACACTAACCAAATCAGACCCCATATCTCAGCAATAAGGATGCCACCACTTCTAAGATGTTTTGAAAAACACATCACACCTTCAGCAAAACCATTCACCAAGACTCCCTAGGATGGACAGGCAAAGAGAGAAAGGCCTCTTGTCTTGGGGGTTTGTACCATTTGACCATTTGTTACCACATTGGCTAAACAGTACTCCTGTGCTGAAGTCATAACTCAAATATGAGACTAAGACCAAGATCATGATATAAATCAACTTATATCTCCAGAAAAAAAAAAGAAGAAGACATTTCTGCCTAGGGATCTGCATCTCGGATTATCAACAATTCAGTTAGAATGGCTTGTATACTCTTGCAGCAAGTGTCAAGAACACTCTTGCGGCAAATGGCTTGTAGACTCGAGAATCCCATCACACAAATTGCAGTAGAGTACTGTGTCAATTTGCACTTTTGTATTGTCTTGAACCAATGTTGACATGAAGTTTCTAGTTTGGAGGAACTTGCAGCTTCCACTCAAGAGCCCAAAATGCAAGAAGTTATCAGTTTCAGAATGAGATCAGAAGCAGATTTAACCTTGAAAGATCCATCAGATGTCATTATCCATATATATTAGTTTTCACTCATACACTATCCACACAAGCTGAAATTTATGATCACTTTGAGTTCAGCTCCTCCAAATTCTTAACTTAATAGACAGGATAGGAAAGTTTTGATCACTTTGATGTGATTACTCACCAAGAAATCAACAATTTTTGCGTTGAACAATATCAACTTCCCTATAGAACGTTTCCCTATAGAAAGTTGTATTTCTGGACATGTGGCTGTTGAAAATGGCATAAATATGCAAAACTACCATCTAGAAGTTGATAATTCGACATTATTGATTTGTCAGGTGAATATTTTTGTTCTTGAAAAAATAAATTGCAAAACTTGATGGAAATGAGATGATTATAGCTTCAACTGATAAAGGTAAAGTATATAGTCATGTACCTGAATCGCAAGGAAAGCCGCCATGCACATGCAGTTCCCTATTAAGCATAAAACTCCAAGATGAAAATGATCAAACCCAAAATCCAGGAAAGAGGACATCAACCACCCAACAGGCTCTGGTTGACCTCTGGCACTTATCTCACTGTGTGATGCAAAGTCTGGCTCTGTACTTCCAATCAAAGCAGGCCCTCGGAATAAGACCATCAATATGGCACCAGAAACACATACAAGTGTACCAGTTACTTTTGCCTGCCCTTCAGCTCTGAGCAAATTCACTCTTTCTGTGCTGCATGAGAAACGTTCACATATGATATTGTACAAGTAATCTCATGATGAGTGTACATATTCTAGACAAATATACAAATGTAGAGCTGTACGTAAACTTTTTTAAACTGACCCCATGAGAACTGCCAGGATAAAAGTAAAAACAGGGATAGCAGGTTGTATGGCGGCAGCGTAAGTTGGATTTGTGTAGCCAAGACCAATAAGAAACAAAAGCTGATTGCCAAAAATCCTGTTTAATACCAAGAACCAACAAAAGCCAAGTTGATCAGATCAGTAGGTCATGCCATAATATATGTAACCATAATAGACAATAAGAATGCCATTGAAATAGATATCGTCTTACCCAGTTAGCCCAAGAAAGAAGAAGGAAATGAAGAGGCGTCTGTTCATTGGTTGTCGAATCCGTCTACACACAAGAAATGAGTAAAGTTACAGAATGCAGTGGTTTTTCATTCATGATCATACAAAACTTGCACAGTTCTTGCATAAAGTGCCGAATGTTCGACTCAACACCATATAAGTCTCCTGATCACTTAAAAATTGGACCTTTTATTTTGCTAAGCATCAAAGTTACAATCTTTCTGTTTAATCAAACCCAAGTTCGTGTCTTTACACAGGTTACACAAATTACCAATACAACAGAAACTAAAGGGTGCAATAAGATCCAATCAAATCAATCAAATGACAAAAGGAGCATACTTTTCACGGACATAGGCGACTGGAGCAAGAATGGCGAGAGCAAGGAGGTCTCTGTAGAGACAGAAGACAAGCTGGTTGATACCCACATTGAGGGCTACTTTGGTAATTACATGATAGCCTCCATTGAAGAGCTGAACCATTGCCATGGCCGCGTGAGCCTTCCATACATCTCCCCCAACTGCAACAACTGCTGCTGACGAAGAAGCCCCTACTGCTGACATCAATCTCTCTCTCTCTCTCTCTCTCTCTCTCTCTCTCTCTCTCTCTCTCTCTCTCTTGCTTTCTGGGTCTGAGAGAGAGGGATCTTAAGGAAGATGATGGTAGTTTGTTTGTTGGTTTAAAGAGTTGGAAATTTTTTGTTTGTGTGAATTAGACTCTATCGTCGTCTTCAAAGACTTTGCTGCCTTTGGAGATTTCCTCTCCACATAAACTGATGCGATTCACCCCATGTAATGACTGTATAAATATATATATATATATATATATATATATATATATATATATGTTTTTGTCGTGATATTTGTGTTGAGAAAATGAAAAATAATAAAAAATTTATAAAAAAACTCGCGTTGAGCCGAAGTGAAGAACAAGCCTTGGCCACCCAGAATCCCCAAGTGGCTTGTTCTTTGTTTTCTCTTTTGTTTTCCTCAGTTAGACTCTACTTCTTCCAAAATGATATGCCTTGAAGTTTGAGGTCAATGAATAGAAACATTATCGAAGTACATGGTATCGTATCACTTTAGTGACATGGAAGAGATGATAGCTTTACGAGAATTATAGAGAACATGAGAGAGGATGGCATGTCAACCTGTATCATGAGTTAATGACAATGTGAAGCAATTGCAAAACCATAAGCAGATGCAGAATCTGGGTATATATGTAGTACAAAAAATGTTTGATGATTGAAATGTAGTCGATTAGCTTCACGATAAATATATGTTTGGACTAAAGTCACTAAACTCGTGAAACAAGCTAATCAAAAGTAATCTTATATTCTCAAAAAAAAAAAAAAAAAAAAAAAAAAGTAATCTTATCCACAAAAATACAACATATTCCACTAGCATCTTCCTCTCGTACTTGTAACCAACATAATCTCCATCCTAAAGTATTTACCTACATTCTTTTTGGCTAAAGAAGACTCGGAATCAAGAATTTGACAATCCGCTAAATAAAGAAAAGGCGAATTTATGAAACAAACAGGCAAATGGGACGCAAGAGGAAGTGAAGAGAAGAAAATAGTGCTTCTTCAAATTCCTAAAATGGTCCTTATCTGGTCCGGAGGATGCCTTGCAAGTGACTTCGGATCTGAGTAGCTATTCTTGGGATCCATAATTGCCTCGTATGTAAGTTCATATATTTCTGCCAATGCTTTGGCCACTTGGATGCAAGCTTCAGCACGCAACTTTGGAACCTGCATTTGCTCGAATTCAGGCAGAGAGCTCTCACTTCCCAAAACAAGCCCAAAGAAACCCTTCAGACTCTCAGAAAGAGCAGCGGGAGAAGTTTCTTCAATCTCTACCAATGGAGTATTGCCAGACTCATTGTTGATCGAGTCACGGAAGTGAGACATTTTGTTTGACAAGCCATATCTTTTAAGGATTGCATCAACTTCATTTTCTACAAGACCGTGTATATGTCTGTCTATCATTGCCCCAAGACTCTTCACATACTCTGCTGCAACCTCCTGCCCCAGCAATGGTTGTTGGATGGCACACAAGCAGTTGATGAGGAAAATTTTGGAGGATGTTTCACTAGACTGCATCAATCCGTGGATGCAAATCGTCAAGAACCAAGTCATAGACCTCAGATATTATCACAGACGACACAGAATTCCAATTTGGGATTCAACTCTTAGAAAGGAAAATTACAACCATATGAACAAAGCTAGAAACCATTAATATACAAGCTCTTATATGATTCTACTAATCTCCTTTTAACACTGTGACACGTTTTTTTCTTTTCGGAGAAGTGATTACAGCGTAAAAAGTTCAGCAATTTTAGTTTAAAGAGTTAAATAATCAGTTCCACAGATAGGGAATAATACAATTGGGTCGAACGGGAGTGACAGAAATCTTTAAACTCACTTGTCACACAGGAAGTTGTTAAAATTTCTAAAAGTAGGAGGGACGTCATTGTAGTCTGAAATATTGGTCTTGGGTTGGTGGAGCGGGTAAGATAATGGTATTCTGAATTGACATAACTTAGCACCAGGAAAAATTCAATAAAACCTAACACTAAGCATATGAAAATAAATTTACAATCAGACAGCAGGGAAAGTATTACGAAAAGAGAGGCAAGTAGAAACCTGAGGTGACGTTGCAGAACTGCTGGACAGTAGTGCATCAACTGACGACTTACTGAATTGACCTGAATCAGAACTCATTCTACTTCTTCTCGAAGAATGGCCAGCTCCCTTGGACTTGTGTGCCTCTGCTGCTTGTTCACATATCTGCAATGATGGAAGTAATATTCAACAGATCAAATTGATTGAACAATATCACTATAACATATTCCATTGTGCATGTGAAGCCTTTGCCTAGCAATGCATATTATCTTGAATTGCTTTATGGGCTGGTCAAGCTAACAGAGAGTGTCTGTCCGATTAGACAACACAGAACAATAACTGGCATTCTAGGTGAAGTCTGTTTAATTATAATGAACATGACAGTATGTAGATATCTCAATATTGTTTTGGAAACCATATTGTTTTAAGTATTGCAATACCACAACAAGTTTAAGGTTATGCCATTCGTATAATCATATGGCATTCGTACAAGTTTAAGGTTATACCACATATACACACCTGAATAATTGGATCGAGTAAAGCAGAAATGACTTGATTGAAAGGAGGCTTCTTCTGAAGCATCATGCTATTATAGGTCTCAACTAATTCAAGCAGCACAGAAACTCCTTCTCTTACTGCTGGGGGTGGAGAAAGGTCAACAGCAACAAGGGGAGGATACCTCAAAAGCTTTTCTCCTCGGGTTTTCAAAATATCAAAAAATGTTTTCTGAGCAGCATCTTTCAATGTCCAGAGTGTATTAGATAAAGCTGTTTCGCGCCCAAGCAAATCTGAAATCTGCAAATAGACAGCAATAAATTGGGAGGGAAAAGGACACCCAAAAAAAACATATGGGACAGTATATTTCACTGGATCACAAGAAAAAACACTTACAGTGTAACTGTAAAACTCCAGGGTATTACTTAGTTTAAATGAAATTATGAGACTGGATTGTGACTGCAAAACTTGTTCGACTCTCAATTTGAAAGGACGGCAAACTCCTTCAAATATTCTATCTAGAACAAATGTAATATCAGATTCTATCTTTTGAGTAGTACTTTCTTGGCTCTTGGACATTTGGTTTGTGGTTGGACTATCAGCAATAGAATCTGGATCAAGTAGTGCAAGTACAAGTTCACGTTCAGATGCCAAGGCCTGCAAAGAGAGCAAAAAATATACAATATTAATAGATGATGCAATAACACGCACAGAAATAACAGAACCAAATGGGCTTTGTTCCACACCTGATGTAACCAACCGAGCATATCCCCAACATATCGTAATGGATCATGAGCATGAACTTCAATAGGTCGCGGCACTCCTCCGGGTCCACCGCGTGTGAGAGCACTGATAAACCGTCTGAACAACGCATTATGCCTCATATTCGCTACCTAAAAGATCACCCAGTCAGCAAATACACAAAGTAGGAAATTCATGGATAACGGTATTGACATAGAGAATCACCTCTTCTGCACAATACTTGAAAAGCACAGGCCTTTCCTTGAGGCAACGAACTGCAGTTCTCAAAAGATCACTAACTTGAGGATTATCCGAGTCACCAAGCTGCCTACATTCCGCCTGAACCCACCTAAATTGGAGAAGTAATTAAACAGTCACCAAGTTAACAAAACTAGTGTTCACCATATCAAAAAGAAGTCATTACTATAAGGAAGATCATAATAGAAGAAAGAACCTGCAGAGCCGTTCATAAGCTCCCTCCTGGTACACAGCCATCATATCCATGAGCTCCAGACCAGCACGCTGTGAATGATAACTCCAAATCAGCATTATACCCACACAAAAGCATCACATTCAGAATTTCGGTTCCGAAATTCGAACAATTTAATCACATAAATAAAGAAAAAGATAATGTACCTGGTGATGAGTCCTTAATAGTAATTTACAATTAGCATGAATCTCCTGAACATGAGAGAGCGCCTTGAAGAAATCCTCATTCAGTTCTTCCTCCCTCAAAGCATTGATCTATTCAAACACAAAAACAAACCAATCCGATCCGATCTCAGAATCCTCTCAACCTAATCGGAATATTCCGTCACGAGAAACAGCTCCATTACCTCTTGGTTGGAGAGCTGGTAATCACGGAGAAAGCACGACACGATCTGCTGGCGTTGAGTGGTGACGTTAAGCTCCTGCTTGAGGCGCTCGGTGGTGGTGATGATGTCACCGGTGGTGGCGCTGCAGCTGCTGAGAGCCTTGGCGATCTTGTCGCAGCAATTGGCCAGGGCATTGACCTCGTCCTCCACGCGATCCAGGGCCTGCTGCGCGGCGCGTGAGGCGTCGAGGAAGGAGGCGTTGATGGAGAGGCCGCGCTTCTCGATGCTCGATCTGAGATTGCGCCGCGACTGGGGGGTGTTCTCGGCGTAGAAGGAGGAGAGGGTGTTGAGGGAGGAGAGCACGTCCGGGGAGTCGGTGCGGCATTCCAGAACCTTCTTCAGCTTCCGGGAGAGCCCCGGCGCCAGCTTCGCGTCCATGTCTAGTCGTGTTTGTTTGTTGTGTGGGAGAGTGAGGGTGAAACCTCGCTCCAAATCTGCAGTTAAAAGCTGAGATGGGTAATCGGGCCGGGTCACGGTTATTTAACTGAAATGGACCGTATCAGTTTAGTGAACCAAATTTGATTTTGGTTCGGTCAGGTTTTCGGGCAGGAGTGATCAGATTGGGAGGTCGGCGGGAGCTTAAACAGTAGTTAAACGGGTAAGGTCACTAAGTGGGATTAGTTGTTAATTAGGTATTTTTTAAGTGGGATCTAGACAGATGTTTAGAATGTCTAGGCGTTATACTTTCAGTCCTATCGTTCGAGGAAGAACCACTCTCCAACGGTACATAGGTGTATCGAGATGAAAGACATTTAGCATGTCTGTTTATCTTCAAAGCATGAAATACCACCAAGAATAATGGATGTGACAACATCCATCTTTGAGAAAATGATCTTCACTGATAATTACAACACAAATTTTTTTAAGATTTCATTATGGTTGAGTGTCATAATGTCAATTTTAATTAGTCGGTAGATTAAATATTTTAAATTTGGTAAACCGAACATTGTAGCCCAACCTATCGTCCAAATATCAGGCCCAACCCAGCCAAGAGTGCGGAGACTATAAGGCCCAGAAGCCGATCTCCCACTTCTCCGCCACCTGGCACCAATTGTAAAATTTACGAAAAGGGAAGGGGGACGAAATTACGTATAGAAAATGAAAAGGAGAGAGAGAGAGAGAGGGTGTGTGTGTCGTGCTTCCTGGTTGTGGTTGGATCTGAACAACCCAGAGAAGAAGACGAACTAGTTGAATTCTTCAACCTCTCTCTTGTACACACTGATTCTGAATTCCCTTCATCATTAAGCATTCCACATAAAAAAAACCATGACTCACTGTCATGGCTATGATCCTCTTGTTCGTCAACTCTAGGTAATTGCTCTTTAACATGGGCATTTGGATTCCTTGAAATGTTTGTCAATTTCCTCTGCTCTTACTCCCCAACTATACTGTCACTCCGGATCTAGACTCCACCTTAACCCGTCCGCCCACCACCTTCATGTTGTTGTTGGGTGTGTTGAAAGTTCAAATATGGTTTTCAATCTCATTACCAATTTAATTTCTTCGCTATTGAGTCGTCGGTCCAGCACCCATTCCAATTCCGGTTCGGTTACCTCCCCTCCCAAATCCGCCGCTTTCGCATTTGCTCACACCGCGCGCAACAAGAACCTCCTCAGACTGTCGTCGTCTCTCCAGGATTTCTCATCCTACAGCCAGGTCGATATCGAAGATCCCAACATCGCACCCGTGACACATTCCAAGCCTCCTCCTCACTCACTGCAGAGAGAAGCTGCTGCTGCCTCCAGCTTTTCGAAAGAGAAATCTCTGCCGGGAGGAGGAGGTGTTTCGATTTCGCGTAACAAGTGGGTTCGGTGCTTCATGTTTCTTTGCTGTGTATTGTTTTTTGGTGTTTTGGTTTATATGGTTTCCATGTTGGCTTATTCTTACTGGTTTAGAGGAGAGCCGAAATACTATGTTGTGCTTGATAGTGGGAGTACTGGGACTAGAGTTTATGTGTACCAGGCGTCATCGGACGATGAGAAAGGTAGCAGTTTTCCGATTGTGATCAAGTCATTAAATGAAGGTCTTCAAAGGAAACCGAAAGGGCGAGCTTATGATCGGATGGAAACTGAGCCTGGGCTTGACAAGCTGGTGCACAATGTGTCAGGATTGAAGGCTGCAATAAAACCACTTGTTCAATGGGCAGAGAAGCAAATTCCAAAGGATGCACATAAGAGAACCTCACTCTTTCTTTATGCGACTGCAGGAGTTCGTAGGCTGCCGAGTAATGATTCAAAGTGGCTGCTGGATAATGCATGGTCGATACTCAAGAGTTCCCCTTTCTTGTGCCAGAGAGACTGGGTTAGGACTATTAGTGGCCTGGAAGAAGCTTATTTTGGCTGGATAGCCCTTAATCATCATAGGCGTATGTTTGGGGGTGGACCTAGAAAGCCAACATTTGGTTCGCTTGACTTGGGCGGTTCATCACTGCAAGTTACATTTGAGAGTAATGAACATGTACAGAAAGAAACCAGTTTGAACATTAGAATTGGGACTGTGAACCATCATCTTACTGCATATTCTCTAGCAGGTTATGGTTTAAATGATGCGTTTGACAAGTCTGTGGGTCGTCTATTCGAGAGTCTTCCAGAAGTCAATAAGACTGAACTAGTAAATGGGAAGGGAGAACTTCAGCATCCGTGCTTGCAGACGGGGTACAAGGAGCAATATATTTGCTCTCAATGTGTTTCGAAACTCCAGGAAGGTGGAAGCCCTTTGGTTGCAAAAAAGAATTTGGGCAAAGGAGGAAGGTCAGGGCTTTCTCTCAAGCTCACTGGTGCTCCAAATTGGGAGGAGTGTGGTAAACTAGCAAGAGTTGCTGTTAATTTATCAGAATGGTCCAGTATAACCCCTGCAATTGATTGTGATGTGCAACCTTGTGCTCTTCCAGATAATTTGCCCCGACCTTCTGGAAATTTTTATGCAATTTCTGGATTTTTTGTGGTTTACCGGTTTTTCAATTTGACTTCTGATTCGTCACTTGAGGATGTGTTGGAAAAAGGTCGGCTGTTTTGTGAAAGAAGTTGGGAAGTTGCAAGGAAGAGTGTTGCTCCACAGCCTTTCATTGAACAGTACTGTTTTAGGGCGCCATATATTGTGTTCTTGCTGAGGGAGGGCTTACACATTATAGACAATCAAATCACCATTGGTTCTGGAAGTATCACATGGACACAGGGGGTTGCTCTGCTGGAAGCTGGAAAGACACTCTCGATTGGACTGGGGTTTCGCAGTTATGAAATACTTCAGATGAAAATCAACCCAGTATTTCTTCTTTTGGTATTGTTTATATCATTGGTTTTACTTCTTTGTGCATTATCATGCATTGGCAATTGGATGCCAAAAATTTTCTGGAGGCCGTATCTCCCGCTGTTTTTTACCAATAATGCCTCTTCTGCATCTGTTATTCCTTCACCTTTCCGGTTCCAGCGCTGGAGTCCTATTATTCCTGGTAAGCTCTTCTTGAAGACTTTTGGTTTTCTAGTTCTTAAATGATTTGCATAAGCAACTATAATGTTATTACTTTTTAACTTCATCGTGTTCCAGTTGTCCTTTCAAGAGGTTTCCTCTGGAGGGATCTTCTTGTTACTCATTTATTCATCACATCCTCTGTTCATGGTTCTGAAGTCACTCCCTACAGAATGTGATATTTGGATAAACATAATAGTTAAATATATAAGAATACAGATTGTTTTAGTGAATTAGCCTTGTACATTTATAGTTTAAGCGTGAGAATGTTTATGTGAAAGGCTATGACTTAGAGTCTGAAAGGGGTGATTTGTATGTAAAAACATGCGACTATAATGAAATTATCTGGGAAATACTGAGGAGGTTGAGAAAAATAACCAAGATTTGATCCCAATATGAGGGACAATAGTGTAGACTGTAGAGCCTTTTTGGGATGTTCCTGTGAATTTGTAATTCCCCCTGCTATATCCTTAGGAGTCGATGTCCCCTTTGTATTTCAGGAGATGGAAGAGTAAAGGCGCCTCTAAGTCCAACAATTGCAGGCGGTGTCCAACAAAGACCATTCGGATTGGGACATGGTCTCAACAATGGTGGTGGCATCCAACTAATGGAGTCGTCCTTGTACCCATCAAGTAGCAGTATATCCCATAGTTATTCGTCGAATAGCCTGGGCCAGATGCAATTCGACAGCAGTAGCATGGGCTCCTTCTGGTCTCCTCACAGATCTCAGATGCGTCTTCAAAGCAGGCGATCACAATCTCGAGAAGACCTGAGTTCTTCTCTTACTGAGGCACACATGACAAAAGTTTAAGACAAGTTCATCTGCAAATTTTTGGTATGCTCATTTCTTTCATTCTAACTACTTGTTATATTTGTTGAGAAAGAAGAAATTAAAATCTCCATTCAAGCTTAATGTATCGATATTTGCCCTACAATCTACAAGTATGTATTCCAGTTGAGCTAAAACATATGTTGATGCGTACCTAAAACAATAGTTTCTCAAAAATGGTACACCTGCTAAATTTTCTGAATTGATGACTTGCCATATATTTTATTTCTCCCATTACGAAGGCTATATTTAAGAGAAGGACATCTTTTTTTTTCTTGGGAATTGCAATTAAAGGGATCTTCCAGTTGAAATATACTTGCCAGGGAGAGACTAGAATAATGATTCTACTTATCTTGAAATATATTTTCCCTCTTATTCATATATATTGAATAATTTCAGATTTTACTCTTTTCTTTGGGTGCGATTATTGTAGTTTTGGGTCTTGCTGGCCTAATTAATCATTTTAAACAGATTGTTTTGCAGGGGATTTGACCTGTTAACAAGACTGCATGTCCATGGGATTTGGGGTCATGGTCACCACAGTGCTGTACTGATTGTTAAATTACTCGGTCCCATAATCAATTTGGACCCTATATCTTCAGAGCTTACTTTCAATCAGAGCTGCGGATCTGCTGAGCACTATACATGATGCATCTGCTTGAGCTCATCTTTTTGTTCTGAATCTGGCTGATCTAATCAGAAACCCAGCAATCTTAACTTTTCAACACTATACGTATATGTTTCAGAGTATTGATTCACATTAGTAGAGTCGATTAACACAAACTTCCTTGTTTCATGAGTTAGCAAATGTTGACATATGAAATGATGAAAGATGATTTATAGACAGCGATTATAGCAAAGGTGTACAAATAGCCTCTTATACCAAACGGTGTTCAAATACTATTATTACGTTTCAGGTTTCAGGAGGAACCATCAACCCAGGCTTTTGAAACATACGAATGCATATATTAGGGCTTCTCTGCAATCTTTACTGTCATTTTAAGATATCCATTTTGTGACTCATTTTTCCGACTATATATGGGTATCTCAGTTTTTATGAGGAGTCATGAAAATCATCAAGCATCCATTATCGTAATTTGTCATTGTGAACACGAACTGTTTATCTTGGACCAGATTTAAGTATATGATCTTCTGGTAAATTACTAATTACTAATTTAGATCTAGTGTAGCGTAACTACTCTTTACTCGGATGGACCTAAAAACATTAGGGGTCTATGTTGAAACGTTTTCCTTACTCCTTCCTCCTTCCTCATTCCTCACTACCATCTTCATTCAGCATCAGTGTGTTACGAACTTGGATACGTTGGATGCGATTGATCTACAGAGGTTCTTAACAACTCGACTACTTAATATAGTGATTAAGCTCAAAACACGAAAAATATACACTTTCATGAACACACTGTATTCATTTTTGAAATAAAAATAGGTAGAAATATCACTTTGGTCATCGAACTATGTTTCAATCGACACTTTGATCACCTAACTATTAGAAACTTCATTTTGGTCATTCAACTATGCCAGCTTATATCACTTTGATCATTCCGTTTATTTTCTCCGTTTAATTGTGATATTTCTGTTAAATTTAAAGGTATTTTGGAAATGAAAATTCTTAATGGCCATTTAATTTATGAAAACATAAAACTCCCTCCACTTTTACCTAATTTTTTGGCCATTTATAATTATTTATATTGATAATTGATTAATGGATGAATATAAGTGATCATAAAATTATTATGTACTATACTTTTGTTCAGTAATTAAAGCTTGGGCATTTTAAAATCAACATTAGGTACCGTAAATTTCTTAACAAATAGAAATCAACAAGAAGTTAGCTCTAAACACCTAAAACGACATTGAAAATTGAAATTAGTGAGAGAAAATGGATACTAGATTCTTTATATATGGATTGACGAATATACTCATGTCTATAAGGCTCATATACTGCAATTAAACGGAGAAAATAAACGGAATGAACAAAATGATATAAAATAATTTAGTTGAATAACTAAAGTAAAATTTTTGAAAATTCGGGGACTTAAATGTCGAGCGAAATATAGTTCAATGATATTTCTGCCATAAAAATAATATCTACAAAACGTTACCGAACATTACTTAAAGACCGACGAAACGGTGAATGAATAAATGAAAATAAAGAGGGAGTATATGGTCGATTAGGAAGCAGTGACTGAGAAAGGAGGGGAGATGGGCTGCGTTTCCAAGTCCTTGTTAGCCCAAAGAACCACAATCAACTTGCCACCTCCACCTCCACCTCCACCGCGCCCCTACCTCGCCGCGCGACGCTTCTCTCCTCTCAACCCCACTCCACTCTTCTCCTCCCTTCATCTCAACTCACCGCCACAATTCCGCTCTCACGTCCTGCCGCCTCTAAAACACTTACTCACCGCCGGAAACAACAACAACAACTCCGGCGGCGGCGGCGGCGGCGGAGGATGGAAAAATCCGTTCGACTCATCTTCATGGTGGTGGCACGACGACAGTGGCGGCGGTTCGTCTCATAACCTCATCCTATTCTCGTCTATACTCCTAGCCGCCGTGGCTTGTTGCTTCTGCCAGCTCAGGCTGGCGTATGCCCTAGCGTCGGAGGAGGACGTGGAGTCGGTGTGGGAGGTGAAGGGAGGCAAGTGGACGAAGCTCGTCCCTGATTTGTTGAGGGACGGCTTTGTTGCTGATAGCGGCGGCGGCTTGGGTTCAGTGACCTTTGAGAGTGTTTGGGCGCAATGCAAGAAGCTCTTTGTGCAATTGATGCTTCCAGAAGGTTTTCCTCATAGTGTTACTAGTGATTATCTTGACTACTCTCTCTGGAGAGCTGTCCAGGGCGTCGCTAGCCAAGTCAGCGGTGTTCTTGCCACACAGGTAGCTTAGTAGTTTCGTCGAAAAGCTTTTATGTATTTGTGTAATGGAGAATTGATGGTGATGAGGTTTGATTTTGTGTTTGGATAGGCTTTGCTGTATGCTGTTGGATTGGGGAAAGGAGCAATTCCTACGGCTGCGGCAGTGAATTGGGTGCTCAAGGATGGGATTGGATACCTGAGCAAGATTATGCTGTCGAAATACGGCAGGCATTTTGATGTCAATCCCAAAGGGTGGAGGCTGTTTGCTGACCTTCTTGAGAATGCGGCATTTGGAATGGAAATGCTCACTCCTGCATTTCCTAATTATTTTCTCTTGATTGGTGCTGTTGCCGGTGCAGGGCGCTCCGCTGCTGCACTTATTCAGGTTATTTCCCATGTCGTTTTCGTATAAACTGTGTTGCATTTCGTATAAACAGCTCTTTATGTTTAATTGCATACTCATTTGTAAAGGTACAGCTTGTGTTGAATGACCCCTAATGGTGTTTAAGTAGATACTCATGTTAGGTTGCTGAACACACAGTTTCATATTGAAATTCAACCAATGTAATGATGTCCCATTATCATTTGACAGGCTGCTACTAGGAGCTGTTTCTATGCTGGTTTTGCTGCTCAGAGGAACTTTGCTGAGGTATCAAATGGCACTAGAATTTGACATGTTTTTCTTTTACCTGTTGTACTAATCTGAAAGGACGCTGAATAAATTGTAGGTGATTGCTAAGGGTGAAGCTCAGGGAATGGTGAGCAAGTTTATTGGTATCATGCTTGGTATAGCATTGGCTAATCAGATAGGCTCTTCTACATCTCTGGGCCTTGCTTCTTTTAGTGTGGTCACTTGCATCCACATGTTCTGCAATCTGAAATCGTATCAAGCCATTCAATTAAGGACTTTGAATCCTTATCGTGCAAGTAATTCCTCTTTCTCTTAACATCAGCTTTCAAAAAGGTTATGTTGTGATGCTACAATTACTTTTCCTTGATGACCAGACCTATCTTTATCAATGTCTAGCTCTTCGTGATCTGGCTTACAAATTTAATAAGTACACTTCCTGGTTGTTTCAAAGGTTTGGTTTTCAGTGAATATCTGCTTAGCGGCCAAGCACCTCCTGTCAAAGAGGTGAATGAGGAGGAACCGCTTTTCCCAGCTGTACCGTTTCTTAACTGGAAGCCAGCAAACAGGGTGAGTTTTTCATGTCCTGATGTGACTTATTCGTTATTAAATTGAGTGATGTCGGACAGCCTTTGAGATTTTAATCTAATGGTGGTGTGGAGTCTTGCGGGATAAAGATGGTAGAAAAGTCATAATCACTGTGAGGGAGGGAGGTCTGATAAATGAGATTATAGGATTTAAAGTCTAACTCTACGAAACAAAGGTTAAGGATATTGCAGCACACTGCTGAAAAAGGGGTGGAGAGATAAGATAACCTAGTAGGAAATGTTCCAACTTGTGAAGCCATGATGCTTCTAGCACAACACTACTTGATATGAATATTTGTACATATAATAATTACTCAGGATACTAGACGATATGGAATCAGGTAATAATTCATATATGCTTATGTTGAAGGTTGCATAGTCTGATGCGCATTCATTGTTTGACCAACCATCTTTAGGCACAACCAACAGTGTTGTCTTCAGAAGCGAAGGATGCTGCAGCTGAAATTGAGAAAAGGCTGCAGTTGGGATCCAAGCTCAGTGATCTAATCAATAACAAAGAGGATGTGCTTGCTCTGTTCAGTCTATATAAAGAAGAAGGCTATATTTTAACTGAGCACAGGGGAAGATACTGTGTGAGTAATTATCTTTTTCTCTAATCCCTTGTCCTCCTGTTTATTGCAGTAGTGTTCTGGAATAGGAAAACAGCCAAACGAAGGGAATCCATAAGATAAAATCAAGATTGTGTCTTCTTATCGTTTGTTGGAACTGAAAACCGGAATGCAATTCTTTTTGTGTACCACGCTTGCGTATACAAATTCACATAAATACTTTTTGGCTGTGACTTATATATATTTGTGTGATTCAGGTGGTTCTTAAAGAAACATATTCACTACAAGACATGCTCAAAGCAGTGTTCCATGTCAATTATCTATATTGGTTGGAGAAGAATGCAGGGTATGAAGCAAAAGGAACTTCCATTGATTGCAGACCAGGTGGAAGACTGGAAAGGTCTTTAGATTATGTGCGGAGGGAATTTGAAATCATCAAAACCGATGGGGAATTAGCGGGTTGGGTTACAGATGGTCTTATTGCAAGACCTGCACCCAATAGAATTCGTCCGGGTTATGCGGCCTCATCAGTTCCTTGCTGACATATCCTACAGATGGTGTTCCGTCATGACATTTCCTAGGAAATGAGAAAAAAAAAAAAACCATAATTGGATCCCCATCCCCTTGATTCATTATTTGCTGCAAATTAGAAAGACTAACTTACAGGACACAAGATGTGACAAGAGAAGAGAAGGCACAGTCGCAAGTTATAACATATGGGAAGCAAGGACTCGTCACTTCAGATTGTGGCACTTTCTGCAGATGAGCTCCTTCTTCAAGTTGTGGTCTGAAACACTTAAAAGTAATATGAGTAGGTTGATTGGTCTTGGTTATCATGATGCTGATTTACCGCATTGTAGAGGGTTCTCGACACAGGCCATTGATGTTGCAAATTAGGACATCCATTCAGTCGGAGTTATACTGTTTCTTTTCATTCTTCTAGCAAAGATATCAGGTTCTTCTATTTGGTTTAGGACAGTCCATTTAGTTAGAGTTGTACGGTAGGAAATTGTAGTGCAATTTGATAGTTGTTTGGTAGGAGCCCAAGTAAATCCTATGTAGTTTTTAACTCCCTGTAACTAAACAGTGAAGAATGAATTAGTGAATGGAATTTCAAGTTCTTGGCAGTGTATTTGGACTGAACTAAAGACTAATTACAATGTTTTAAAGACTTCAACTTGCTAATATACTTTCTGAATCATTATCATTTGGGAATCTTATTGTTGGAACACTTGAACCGGTACACTATCGTTGAAAAAAACCCGGAGGAGTTGACCAAAGCGACGCCGTTTGGGAAGCACCAAGGTGCAAACAAACTCTCAACCGTACACGCGGCACCATGCGATTGGTTTAAGTAAACACAGTCGAGAGCTGATATTAGAGCTTTTGAGAGAGGAGTTAGGGAGTGAGTTGCAGAGAGAGATTCATGGCGACTTCAAAGCTCCAAGCGCTGTGGAACCACCCCGCCGGCCCTAAAACCAGTGAGTTACTATCCCAATTCTCCGATTATTCCATTTAATTTAATCGAAAATTAATCAAATTTCCATCTTTAATTCTGTTTGCTCTTTTGTGCGAATTGGGTCTTTCATTTTGGATGGAATTGAATTGCTCGTCTCGTTTTGTTTCTTTAATCGATCAAATTTGTATCGAAAGGATCGGCTTAAGACTCAAATGTTTTTTTTTTTTTTGTCTAGTACCAAAATGAATTCTTTAGTACCAATATTGATCAAGTTTAGATTTTGCGGTTTAATTTTACTCAAATTGACTTCAAATTTAGAAACTAGGGGTTAACAAATGGGAAAATAAACTAGGGGTGAACAGAGTTGCAGAGCATGAAAAATGAATGGAAATGACCTTAAATGATGAAGAATGTGGTTTTCTAAGCCTCTACTTTACCACTAGTTCTGTTTATGTTTCAATTTGTACTTATACTGTTTTTATTTGAACTCGTTGTTCCGGACAAAGCCACTTAGTTTCTAATCAGTCCAGTAAGTTCACAGAACACACGAACATTATTCTTGCTGCATTGAGGTTTATAGCTTGGCATACAAATTATTCGATAGTGTTCTGTTTGTTGTTTGTTGTCTGTTAGTTTACTGTCTGAGGACCTTACACCACTTTCTTGTTGCAGTTCATTTCTGGGCACCGACTTTTAAATGGGGAATCAGCATTGCTAATATTGCTGACTTCTCTAAACCACCAGAAAATCTTTCATATCCTCAGCAAATAGGTTTGTTTCATGATGCTGTTTTATGTTCTTCTAAAGTTACAAACATGTTTCTGAGCATACACACCGCATACACATTGATTTTACTTTTAAACTAGTGTTTCTGTAAAGAAGCAGTCTTTTTTTCATATAGTTTTAGTCACCTCACTCTTTTATGTTTGATATTACCCAGCGGTTGCATGCACCGGAGTTGTATGGTCACGCTATAGTACTGTCATCACCCCTGTAAGTATAACGATGAGTATATTGATCCTGCCTTTAGAAGTTCCTTAACTATTCTGACTATGGATAGTTTCACATAGCTACTTTTCTTTTAAGTTCACTTAAAACTGACTAGTGATTCATACTGGTTATGCATGCATCTACAACCCACATTTCTATGTTCTATTGTTCTCTTGGTCATTATTATCAAATTCTGATTGTCAATTGGGACTATACATATCCTTTTTACTTGGAAGGGAATTGATTGGTTTAATTTTCTCTCGTCACTGAACAAAAGTTAAGTAGTGAATGTAGTGGATTAGCTTTACTTCGTTACTTTGTAGCTTTTCCAGATGGATTTTCTGATTTTGATTATTGGTCTCTGTAATTCATAATTGCAGAAGAACTGGAATCTGTTTAGTGTCAACATAGCAATGGCAGGGACAGGCCTCTACCAACTCTCGCGGAAAATACGGTAAGTGAATTTCATGTCTTTTAATATGTAAATGTGATGAAGAACGATATTTTCTTAATTTTTCTTTCCATAGTCTTTTTTAATGTTTCATCTTGAATGTGGCACCTCCATGACGTTCTTTTCAATTACAGGCACGACTATTTCTCTGAGACAGAACCAGTTGTTTCAAAAGCATGATGATGAAAACTGTTTGAACCACATCTCGTCATGGGTGCAAGGATTACGTTGCCTCTTTCCATTTGCATTGATTTTAGTTTCTTACATGTGGTTCCCTTTGTTGGAGGATCTTGGATAGGAACGTTTGATCTTCTGTGGGTTTTATGTACTTCTCTTTATGATTGTGATCAGCCATGCTCTGATGCTCGTTTAACGGATATGTAAACAGTTCAACAGGCAAAAGTTCATGATTGACAAATAATTTCTTCCTCTACATTTCTTCACCATCAATTTCAAGTCCATCTGCAGTACATATCTATAGCGCCTTGTGACCTTGTCCCAAGTTCATAATCCCATCTCCCTGTGTCACCATATTCTAGAGTTCATGGATGGATTCTATGTTTTACCGATGAGAAATGTTGCAATTTGTTGGCTTGAGGCTCTGGACGTTTTCTAATACATTATGTATATTAAAAAAATTTGGCAAGTAAACAAGTTGAGGGTGGGTTTAACATAACGAACAAGCTAGCATAAATCGACTGGGGGATGAGATACCCATCTTTCAGCTTCGGCAAATATTACTGAATAAATCGAAAATGAGTGTATAAAGATCCTTCTTCACAAAAATTAGTAACAATTTCTTTAGTGACCAAAGGATGTTACCAAAAGCTCTTGCTTGTTAAGGGTCTTGTTTTCAGTTGAGACGAGAAAAAACTAGCCGATCATCAACAACATGGGAATTGCAGCCCTATCTCTACGTGACGCAGTAGGAGCGAGCTTTGGTTCTGCCGCTTATGACTCTACATTCTCAGCTACCATCCGGAACCACCCGCCCATATCCAAAGTCAGGTTACCACTCCCACACAGCTCAAAATCAAACACTCTCACCTCTAACAATACTATAACTCCTCCAATTCCAACGCCGCCGATCAAACCCCACCGGAACAGGAATGAAAATATTAGGAAGAAGAAGAAGAAGAATGGAGGTCGGAGCTGTAGCACCTCCGATATTTTGCGGTTGATGGATGGCCTCCGAGTCCCGGCAGCTGATGATGGCATGTATGCTTCTCTCATGAGCGATTGCTCCGACTCCGGTTCAGCTCTCCACTTACAGTCCCATCTTACTAGAAAGAGCCGCCTCATCCCGTCGCCTCCCTTACACTTGCTCAACCGCCTCCTTCTCTGTCTCGTCACTAACGGCCGTTTAGACAACGCCCACCAGCTGTTTGATGAAATGCCGCAAAAGGACTTCAACTCCTGGGCCACCTTGATCGTTGCTTATGTCCACAATGCTGACTACCCGGAGGCCTTGAGGTTGTTTCTGACCATGCTGCACCAGCTGGAGTTTCCTGTCAGTATGTTGGAGTTTCCTGCTTGGATCATGGCTTGTGTTCTCGACGCTGTGATGGATGTGAGATTAGGGGAGCAACTCCATGGCTGCTGCCTCAAGTTGGGTCATGCTAATCATGATATGTTTGTTGCCACCTCCTTGATCAACTTTTATAGCAGATTGAGGTACCATGAAGCTGCACACATCGCCTCTCTTGGACTGTCTCAGCCGAATGCCCTGACGTGGACGGCTACGATGATCAACAGCTCTAGAGGAGAGTGGTTTTTTAGCGTGATCAGTGACTTTAAGGAAATAGGGAGGGCAGGGATAGAGAAAAACACTTGTATGATCTCTTGTGTACTCAGGGCGTGTGCTAGGATGAGTGATCGTGGCTTCAGCGGCAGACAAGTTCATGCCAATGCCATCAAACTCGGAGTGGAATCACATTCTTTCGTGCATTGCGGGTTAGTGGATATGTATGGAAGAAACGGACTACTTGGAGATGCGAAACTGGTGTTTCAGACGATCAACGATACAACATCTACTGCGTGTTGGAATGCCATGCTTACCAGTTACTTGCGGAATGGTCTTCACATTGAAGCCCTTAAGTTTCTGTATCAGATGAAGGCAGATGGGTTGCAGCCTCGAGAATATCTGCTGGATCAAGTGAGGATTGCTTGTGCTAGTGATGGTCTATAAAGCATGATTATGCTTATCTTGGGATGATCCAATTAAGCAGAAACAGATACTCGGGAGGTGATAAACTCGTAAAGCTCAAAGGCAGGCTGGCGTACGTATGGATGATGTTGGACCAACTGGCGACCTTTTGCATATAAAGTTGTAGTTTGTAGTTTCTTGCCTTGTTATACTTTCTCACAATATGGAAAAAGGATCTCAAAGTAATGCTTGGTTGGTGAAGTAGTATTGCCCTGAAATCTTATGATCAACCCTAGTTTGGTCGGTATTATACATATTTGCGGGTAAGAACTCTGGGACAAATTAACAGTAGCAGATGCAGTTCAAGTAATCTGAGAGATTGTTGGTGATGTACACAATGAGTTAAGAGACTCTCACTTGACTTGAGTGCTCTAAAGATTTCCATGATGATTCAAGCCGCAGCAGATGTAACTTCTCAACAAATGGTTCAAGAATTTCTGCCTCTTCTTCTGGGGCAAAAGCCATGCATATGCTAAGCTCTTGGACAGCTTTCCCGTACTCCCTGACATTCACCAAAACGTTATCTTCGGACCAGTCATTTGAATTTACAAGTAAATATGGAAATTTCTAATTTAGACGTACCTATTGTAGTATAACATCATGCCATGGTCTCTCCTGGAAGCCCAATTATGTGGTTGCAGGATCAATAATCTTTCCGAAGCCATGATGGCCAACCTGTAAAGGAGTCTTTGCTTTAATATGTTTTAAATGGGAGAATTAATAAGTGGCCAAGGTACAGAAATTGACCACTGTGTATTTACATTTTCATTATAGAACAATGGTTGATGGAACAATTAATGTAAACAAATGAAGTGGAGCTCTGAATATATAATATATGCACAAGTAACCGAGGAGCTACATTTATATCAGTGAACAAAAGAAACTAATGTTTATTTTATTTGCACACCAAAATGACATTATGGCAATTCTAATATAGAAACCAACATGAACTTGAAAGTCATGCATGTCAACCTGCCAAACCCTAGATATTCATTCCTTGAACTAATTAGAACTATGCAAATCGGTGTCTGTACACTGGTGAGTTATGACTTATGACATTAATTTCTTGTACAGTTTGCGCAGGAGGGTAAAGAAACATTACCTAAGTTCTTGGGGTCGTAACAGAGGAGCCTTTGAATCAGTGATTTTGTAAAGTTTATCATGAGCATTGTGAACATGCCTGAGTGGAGAAGTCAGCATCAGTCCATGAGTTGATCTTGAAGCATGTTTCCAGTGAAGCCTCTGCAATGTTTGATACTTATAAGTTACTGGAAACAGAAAAGAACTATAGCTTCCTGAAAATACATTAAAATGCTTTCCATAATGTGATTTAGAACTTACAACAAGATTGGCCAATGCAATCCCAATAATGTCTCGATTTGTAGCTATTTCGAGCCCTGACAGTGAATTGCTTGTTAAATCCGATGCCTTTGATTTAGGGTCTTCAACACATCTCCCGTTGACAATTGCAAACAGAATATGGCCTGAAGTTACCTTGAATAGCTCCTAGAATAAAAACAAGAACAATAGGCTCTCAATTTCTAAGTTTGACAAAATGTGTGTGACTTTAGGTAAGGGAAGATGATAAATAGCAGCAAGTAGATATTGTGAACTTTTTATGCATTGGCAAATGAAAGCTATGAATTTTAAACTACAGACAACCAAACTAAATCACAGGAAAGAACCAATGAGACAGTAGAAAGTGACAATAAGTAACAAACCTCTGGATTTCCTGTTTGCGGCCAGATCAAAAATTCTTCCCCAACTCGAGATCCCACAATGGTCAGACTAAGTCTTCGGCAAACCTCAATGTATATGATGCTAAGCATAATTGCTGTGAACAGGGAAACACATATTTAGCCATCACGCTACATCAATACATCCATAGCATTATATCACAGAAGAATTTCTCAAAAGCCTTAAAAACAAAGATCAGCAAGAAATATGCCTTTAATCAGTGACTAAATATGTATAAAGGAAGCAAGGGTCAAACTTCACCAATTCCACTTCCAGAGCTTAGAACTAAGTGCAAGTACGAATTCTTTGCATCTCCAAGAATGGGTGACCTCCTAAAGCCTCTTGACTCAAATAGAACCACATTCACTGCCTCCAAAACTTGAGCCAAGTGGCAACCTATGTCCTTTGAAATTAGCTCCACTTCAACTTCTTTGGCAATGGCATCCAGTTCAGCCTGCCACTCATGTATGTTTCTTCCCGCCAATGGCATTCCCTCCACCGTATTCCACTCTAGGTCTTGGGCCCTAGATGGGCCAGAAACACCTTTTCTTTCACTATTAATTGAGAGAGCATCCATCTCTCGATTAAAAGCCATAAATGCCTCATCTTCAGCTGCTATGTAGAGCAAAGTCTGCAGCACCAAGTAGTACTGATTGAGTTAGAATTTCCAGGCATTTAACCAAGATTATGCACTTTGGTTTGTAGTATGCAAGATGAAAAGGATAAAGGACCTTCTATCAAGGCAGCTACACATGCAACACAATGTTTTACATGCAAAGTGGAATAAATGCAACATGGTATGACATCATCTGAAAGTTATTAGATGTGGTGGCAACATTTGCAATTGCATCAAGTGTAAAAGAAAGCCGATCTTTACCAGCTATCAGTTCAATTTAGCATGAAAAATATATATTATACCTTGGCGAGAGAGACGTCCTTGTTTTTGGACTGGAAGGAGATTTCCTGAGTAAACTTTTGTCTGGCAGCCTTAAGAACCTAGCATTGTTCAAGATCAAACAGCACTTTCAACTTTGAATTGGGAATCAATAACGACATAGTAATCGAAAATAAACAAACAAGAACGATAAATGCCTGGCAAGCACAAAACTAGTAATTGGATACAACAGTTAATTCATATCATATAGGTGAGGTGATCATAGGTCTGGTAAATCTACTCAATCGACGCCTTAGTTATGACAGTTGAGGATCAAATTAGGAACCTGCTGATAAGTATGGGCACGAGGGGAAGCAGAAGCAGAAGAAGCAGAGCCAAGAACAAGGCTCCTCCTCCTCCTCTGGTACTTGCTTCTTGTCGATTTCGATTTTGTGGCCTTCACATCATAACCATCCCAACGATCATACCTATATGATGGTTATTGGTCAAGAACAAACGCTATTTCGACTTTCCCTAACACAAAATCCACCTTCCACCTCTCTAATCACAACATACATCTCATTCTAATTCACTTCTTAGCTAGTAATTGCAATCAACAACTCAAATTAGCAGTGTTAAGCACGATTAAGACTAAAGATTCTACCTCAGGCTCCGGTACGGCCGCCGATCGTCACAGTCAGCGGTGCAGATGGCGGTTGAGCAAGTCATCAGCGGTGGCAGAGACGCCATTGACGCAGGTCTTCCAATTGAGACTAAAGCAATGTCAAAATCAGTCAAACAGAAACGAAATTTCTACAAATCAAAGACCGCAGACGACGAAAGATCACAGCTCGAAGAAGAAGAAGAAGAAGAAGAAGACGCCATGGAATTGAGCTCAGAATGAAAATCAATTCCAGTAGAAGAAGAGTGATCACGATAATAGTAACCAGGCTCAAAACAAATGAGGCAATTTCGGCACGGGGAAACTTCCATATCTATGAGGACGCCACTGGTATGGAAGGTGTCCGTACACATGTAGCTCATGCCTTTAATACAAATCGGAGATGGATGATGATGATGTTGATGTTGATGTTGATGTTGATGAATGGATGATGATGGTGGTGGTGCCACCACGGCATAATTATACACAAACAGCTTTATCTTTCTCTATATTTAATTAGTTTTATTCACCCATCACAGATTTTGGATAGACAGAAATAAAAGAGAGAGAAAGGCTACGCCGGAGAAGGTTGGAGCCAGCTGCCTTACCTAACCTAACCTACCGTAACTGTTACTACTGTTGCTCTGTTTGGCTGTAGAGGAAGGTGCCCGAAGCTGACCTGTAATTTGACGCCCCGGCCCGAAAGCCCAGGCCCAGCGTTATAACTGACTGACTTGAGTGTTCAATTCTTTCTTCTTTTCACACCTATTTTAATGCGGGTGGGGGTCCCTGTCTGTAATCGTTTACCAGCCAATTGTGTTTTTTACCTGTTTTTTTATTACGGAGAGAGAATATGCTCCGTAGATGCAGATATTTTTCGAATTTAAATCATATTAAAATAACAAGTTCCCACATAACATCAGGAGCTACATGTTCTTTTTTTTTTTTCTTTTTTTTTTGGGGGTACATTACATGTTGATATTATTTTGGGAAAAAATTCACCATTGGTATCCAAACTTACCTCGCTATATAAGAAAGGTACCCGAACTTGAAAAACGATCACTATAGTACCCAAAGTTTTAAATCCTATTATAGAGGTACCTAGCGTGTTTTAACCGGCTGGCTTCCCGGTTTTTGATGACGTGGCAGTTCGCATTTTAATTCCGAGGGGCAAATCTGTAATCTCCGCCTAACAAAATACAGATTTCAGTTTCAAACATGTTCATACCTTTTTTTTTTTTTTTTTAATAACCAAGCCAAAGTAGCTAACATTGTCATCGAACAAAATTGAAAAATTAAACTAGTGATATGATTCCAGCAAGACAAAAGCTTAGAGGAAAAACACATTGTCCTCCCACATACACGTAAAGACCAAATCATAACAAACTAAAGATGTAAATTACTGAGATACACCAAGCCACTTCTGGAAGACGTCAAACTCGGTGTAATCACTGTCGGAGATCATAGTTTTGTACCATGCTTTACCAGCTGCCTTGATGGTAGTAGCTTCCTCCTTAGAAATAGGCTTCCTCTTCCTCTCGAGCTTCTCCTTCTTGGACTTAAGCCTCTGCTCCTCAGCCAACAGCGCCATTCTCTTGGCAGTCTTAGCATACGGGTTAAGCCTGAGGATGGTGTTAAGATTCTTGAGCGGGTTCTTCTTCAGTGGAGCCCTCTTAACCTCCTTCTTAATAGGCCTAACAACAGACTGCACCTCATCGGAGTTGATAATCCTAGCAAGGTCAGCATTGACCATCTTAGCCCTGGGCAGCACATATCCCTTCTTCTTCTCTGAAGGCTTGTCAAACGACCCATAAATCGAGTCCAGCTTCTCGAAAGCGCACTTAGTCCAGATAACAAACCGCCCCAAATGACCACCAGGAGCGAGCTTCAGTAGGTTAAGCCTCTCCACATTGATGATATTGCATCAACTTTGCAAGCAGCCTCATATGTGCTCAATTGATCAGTTGTGTACTGAAAAGTGGTCAGATTTATAGCAGACGACGATGTCTCAGTTGCAGCCTTCTTGCTCATATGGCTTCCCATAGCTTCAAATCAGATCTAAACAAACAATAACAGAAACCACAACAAACCCAGAAGTCAGCTTACAAACTAAGCCACCTTGCTAATTGTACCCTTCTTTCCCACACAGAATCTAAACAAACAAACATACATCAGAACCAAACCTATCCAGAACACGAACCCAAATGCACAAAGCAGTTCCTTTCCAAAACAAAAGCAGAGATGGAATTTGCAGAAATGAACAACCCAACTTCACAAAGCCACAAAAGCAACCAAAGCTCCAAACTTTTCCCAAAACCCACCTCACAAAACAAGAAACAATATCTAACCTGTAAATTTTATCGAACAAATGGTGGGCATAAAGAAGGAAACTTTAGCTAGATAGAAGATGGCTTCTGTTTAAATAACGGTAACAAACCAAATCAGAGAGTAAAGAAAGAAGATGGCTTCTTTATCGCGGCTGAGGTCTTCTCCACTCCTTCCGCCGTGTCGGAGATGACAAGTGGCAATTCTGGAACATTCTCGATCTTGTGTCCCCTGGCGGTTACGAGCGACGGGACAGAGGAGGCGGCGATGGCCGAAACGACGGCGTATCGCTTCTGGTTGACGTTGATCTTGCGGTGCCAGCGGCGCCAGATCTTGGTGGGGGCGAACATCCGGCCGCCGCGGCACATGTTTCCGAAGGCGGCCTGGCCAACGCGGTGGGTCCCGCCGCCAGGGACACGTGGGATAAGTGAGACGGCGCGGCCGGCACCCCAGGACTCGGCGGAGGTCTGGTGACCGGCCTTCTTGGACACGGCGTAAGCCTGGCCTCTGTTCTTGGAAATGTTGGAGTGGACGAAGGTGACGATGTCGGGTCGGATTGAGGCCTTCATGACGTCAGGGAGGGCCACGGTGGAGGCCTGGTCGGTAGCCATGTCTCCATCGACGGACTGGACGGAGACCAAGGGGTGAATGGCGGCGACGGCGACCATTTGGGTTCGAAGGGTTTGGGGTTTGAGAAGGGGGAGAGTGAAAGTGAGGATGCTCTGTTTGGGGTTTGAAAGGGGGGGGAGTGAAAGTGAGGATGCTCTGTTTGGGGTTTGAGGTTCAAACATGTTCATACCTCTATCGAAGGGTTGTGTTGACTGGCGTACTCTCGGGTTATAATGGACATTTGCCCCTCAGAATTAAAATGCGAACTGCCACGTCATCAAAAACCGGAAAGCCAGCCGGTCAAAACACGCTAGGTACCTCTATAATAGAATTTAAAACTTTGGGTACTATAGTGATCGTTTTTCAAGTTCGGATACCTTTCTTATATAGCGAGGTAAGTTTGGGTACCAATGGTGAATTTTTTCCATTATTTTGCCAGAACAAAGGTCATCATCCTTTGTAAAATTGTACTTTTCTTTCATTACAAATACAGTCGGCTGTTTGTTAATATGGCAATCAACGGTCAATAGGACATGTTTTGGTTTTCCTTAGATCTTGATATTTATTATTGTCGATTATCATGTGCTCTTGATTTTATTCTAAAATTTCTTGAGTATAAAAGTTTCTTAAGTATAGTACACACATTAATATAATTTAATATGAAAGTTAATGTATGTGTTAAATTCGACTCCATAAGCATTTGGTAATGAGATATTGAATATGTGACATCATTCAAAGACAGTAGTAATTTACTAGAATTAAATATAATAATAATAAAAAATTGAAAACTATTTGATAAGTCTCGAGCATACTTTACGGAACTTCCTCCCTTAGTGATACAATGAGTCATACATATGGAAAATGTTTCTATATATACGTTTGGTGGTAGGGGCAAAGTCTCAATCATACAACTAGACTAGCTAGATTATGTGGTTAAATAGAAAGATTATCCAACCAGGGAAGAAGTTTGTCGTGGACCGACTTGGGCCTGTCATCGTGGGGGCAGTGCCCAACTCCTTGTAAAATAGAGAGGCTCACATTCGATTGCTGAGTAGGTAAGGGGGAGAAGTATTTGCCAACAGGCCCATCAAGCGGAGTGAACGGGTCTTCGTCGCCCCATAAGACAAGAATAGGTAGAGAAAGGCCCGGAATCAACTGGACTGGGTTCGGTCCTGGTGGGCCGGTGACTATTGAGACAAAGGCGTCCAGTGCACCCGGGTCGCTTGTTGGTTCCATGATGATCTACAAAATTAATCACATCCTCTAATCACATTTTAGTATGAAATGCAACTTCATTTCAAAAATAAAGCTTCTGTATATATCTCTTTCTCTCCTACATGATCTTAACAGCATCAGCATACCTCAACCAATTCCTCATCCACAGATTCTTTGTTGGAGTAAACAGACGATAGGATATTTCGTAAGCTTTCTCTGCATCAAGCATTCAACATCGATCATTAGATAATTAGATCATAACTATTTAGATAGTTTTTGCCATACATGAGAGCTATTACATGCAGTACCTTTGTCTAACACGTTCAAAGATGAAGGAAGCAATAGGCCGTTGCTTCAACAAGAAGTCTATTAGCAAGAGCAGAGGGAATAGCAGCTTGATTCTCCAATCATCAACAATTGCCTTGTTGTTCATCCCACCAGAGCAATTCAAGAGTACTAGCCCTCGAACCAGTCCTTTTTTAGATTCTGATACGACGTCGGACCAAGACATGCGAAAGTAACTTATTAGTTTAAACAGATAATTAAGATGTTTGGATCGGAGTTAATCAGGTTAACTAATTAAGACTTGAATTAAGCCGCACCTGAGGCAGAAATTACACAAGCAAGGCTTCCCACAGAGTTGCCTATCAAAACAGTCGGCTTCTGCACAACTTCATCCAAGAAATCCAAGATTAACTGTTTACATGCAATGCTGCTCTATCAGCGTAAGATTAATCTTAAAACTTCGGAGGTTTCATGATCCGAAGTATGGTAACTTCAAAAACGTACTTATGTTGCAGATTAGGCAACTAAGCAGCCCATTTCTCCATGGTGTATGAAAAGCCTATCGGCTTGTCTGAGGCACCAAACCCAATCAGGTCAATAGCATAAACGGTATAATTCTTCGCCAATGTCCTAATATTTCTGTGAAAATTTCATGTGAGCAGGTGTGTATATATATATATATATATATATATATACACACACACGTATATATATAGGATCCGGCTTTTCTATAGTGAGGAGTGTAAAATTTTACGACAAACTTTTTTCATCAATTGAAAACAAAATCAAAACGTATGAAATAATTCATTTATTCAGTTTCCTATGTGTTCATTTTCAACTTCATTTAATAAATCATATATAACATAATGCGATTCACTGAACAAATCAAGCAAAATAATAACATTTGTCTAAACGCGAACAATAATATATGAGTTGCATTTTAAAGTAACGTACAAGTAGTGAAGTAGATAAGGGGATAAGTGGCTAGTATGCACTGCAGTTTTTGTGGATGCAGATCACCGATCAGAATAGGATCAAAGACAAACCTGCGCCAGTGAGGAACGGAGGCGCCGAAGCCGTGAACAAGAAGAATAGGAGGAGCATTTGGATTTGCATTTGAGTTTTCTGGATATGAAACGACGTAGTTTATGTCGTACTGCCCCTTCCACTTCCACTTCATGTACTTGTCCTTAATCTCTCCCAGCTCCAATATTTCCAACACTGCATCGTCGGCCGCCGCGGCTTCACCGGTACTAGTTACCTTTGCTGCAATACTAGATGATGAAGACGAAGAGTTGAGTTTCATGGCGGGAAGAGTAATAATACTACTATTAATGGTGGTTGAGTTTGGGTGGTTATTTCGACCGAGCAAGACTTCTGCTCCTCCTCCTCCTCCACCACCACCATAGCTCAGCAAACAACTAGTTTTTACTGCCTTTTGGTCTCGTATGGACTGCTGTATATGCAGATATTGTGGCAAAGAATGGGGAGACAACATTACCGTCACCCCCATCCTATCTCAACTCTCACTTGATCTTAGATGCTGATCACTTCTAGTATATGGCTCAGTCCCACCTGTCTTTGCCGAGCTATACAAATCTTTTGGACGAGAACATAGCCACTCATCAAATCTAATGGCCAGCTTTGGAAGTAACAACCCTGCCGAGTCTAACATAATAATTTCATCGCGGTGTTCACTTTTCTTAAACCCGAGTCTAACATAATATATTATCCCATTTTTTTATTTATGAATATTTTTGCACCAACTTCTTGGATTAATCATAAGGCTAGGGGTAGCTGCCTTGATCGATCTCCAAACTAAGCTAGTACGTAGTTGATATGATATATTATTAACCGGTAGAAAGTCAAATCTTTTGTTTAACATATCTGCCTAAATTAATCTTCTATTTGATTAGATGAAGTCATCATTTCTTAGTATATATCTGAATTGTGGAAAACGCTCACTTCGTATCCAGTCCTTGCATTTTCTCCAATCCATTCTTAATTTTCCTCTATAATTCACATTAGTCAACTAATTATATATGGGCGTCTTGTAGTATTGCAGACAATATATTAGAGTATTAGTTGCTGTCTCTTATATATTTTTTGCACCATTTTGAAATATACTGTCTATCTAGGCTCTTACCTTTACGTTTTCGGAATCTCTACTAATGAATTAATTAGCTAACTAAATCGAATGGTGACTTAATTTGTGTACCTAATTATATTCTCGAAATTTTGTGACCAGGACCAAGACTGCTAGCTGTTCAATATCCTTCATTTTTATAGCTTAAGATATATACGTGTACGTAGGTGTGATTTTATAATGAAACTCTTGACGTGGTCAATCAGAAATTAGGGTTTTGATATGAACATGAGTAAATTTTTATTTTTTCTTGAGAATGAAAAGCACGAGGAGAAAATATTTGAAAGTACTCACTGGAGTGAAAAATTGTAAAAGAACCCTCTGTTACTTTACAGTCCCTTAATTCATTCACTCCCATGCGCGCAGGAATGATAGTAATTAGAGGAATTACGTAATGTAATTAACAATTCAAACGCCATGTAAGAATTAGTTAAAGACCAAGACCAAGACCGAGATCAATTATTAATTCGACCTAGCAATCTAGGGCTTCATATATTATTTGGTACAGTATCCACTTGATTCAGAAGCAATGTATATGCGTACTTTGACTTGGTCAGAGGGTATATATATATATATTTATGGTAGCTAACTTAAAAGACTAGTATATATACATGCACGCAAAACAAAAACTAACCTTGAATGTTTCAATTCAACAAGATTTCAGACACGTCCCATTCGTATTGATGTTGGCAAGCTAATAAGAATGTATTTCCTTCACCAGGAAGAAAGGGATGCACAGATAGTTCACATACTTAGGTCGATCACATGGGTAAAAGATGTATATTTTCATTGACTCATGGATGCAGATAGTTTAACAGCGTACCAATAACGACTTATATATTCCATTTTCATTTAGTTCTTCTGCCTGTATATAAGTCTAAATAAAACCAAAACCAATATATGCTTTCAATACGCACACTAACCAATATATATATCATGCCTTTTTGGCTAATTAAGAACCTCTGTACCAATTCTTATAGTGCGGATTTGATATTTTGACTAACTTTTCGATTGAATTTTTACATCTTCACAATCTAGTCTTTAAGTACTCATGTATTAATTATCTCTGTAAATTTTCAGCCAATTTGATAACCATTAGCATATCAAACAGACTGTATTTGTCAAATGAACAAATGAACAGACTGTATTTGTCAAAACTGAATCGTTCATATTTATGATAGGAAATTGCACTTTTGAATGCCTTAACGATTATCAAATTGGCTGAAATTTTGCATACATGATCTATACATTAGTAACTAAAAACTAGACGGTGAAGATGTAAAAATTAAATCGAAAAGTTAATCAAAATATCAAATCCGCACCATAAGAATTGGTGCGGAAGTCCTTAGCCAAGAAAGTCTATATATATATATAGGCCTTAACCTTCAACAACAAGCCAGCTAGTTTCCAAATCCTATATATAATAACCGCCGAGACTCTCCGAACTGGATAGAAAATATTCAAAAACTCCGAGTTGATGAAGATGTTAGAGAATATTCACATCGTCTCTCTTTGCTATTATCTGGTCTTAGTCTTCTCCAGTATTTTCGTGGCCGTGGCGGCACAGAATAACCCGGTGAATGTGGGGGTTGGAGTGGTTCTTGATTTCGATTCTGGGTTTGGGAAGATGGGGATGAGCTGCATCAACATGTCGCTCTCCGAATTCTATGCCTCTCATCCCAATTACACCACCAGGCTGCTTCTGCACCAGAGAAACTCACCCACAGACGTTGTTCTTACAGCTGCTGCCGGTTTGTTCTAATTTTTTTCTCTATGGTGTTTCTCGACCTATGCATTCTCTTATCCAGCTCTTCCTTCGTTTCATTAATTCTTTCACCACTATATTACTCCCCTATCATTTTCGTACTTGAGTCATTATTCAATATATAAGAAGGTTGGTCAATTTCTTTGGGGTTTTCAGGACTGAATTTTCTTCGGTGTTTATACCGGTACCATGAACTCTAAACCACAACAACATTGGATGAAATTGGTATAATTAGTTATAGCAGCTGTCGAGCGTACTCGATCTTGACTTTACTGTTCAATCTCTCTGAGTTTTTGTAGGTGTTCTAGAAAGTTTCAACTCTTATGGTTTTTGGATTTTCTATATTACGTATATACAAGGATATCTAGTACAGTGTTGACTTTCAAATCGAAATGTTAGATATTTTCTTCTCCTCTTTGTTCATACTTAGACTTTTAATTTAGCTGAAGAAATATTAGAACTCATTGTAATCGTGTCGCTTGATAAAAAGTTAGTTGTTATGTGTGTTGAAGTTTTTTGAATACGTGACTAAGATTTTTTTATGTATCTAGTCGTGTCGTGAGATGTGTCATGATTATAATATCGTTTATGAGAATTATTTTACAGTCGGTTAGTTTTTATTGTTAGTGATGGGAAGGTTATTAGTACACACACATATAAATATTAGAAAGTTTTGACATATGGTATTTGAAAGAGTTGTTTATTTTTATCAGTTGATTTTTAAGTAGTGAGGTTTTTGTTCACCATCAGTATTTCCCACAAGTTGTAATATAGTTTATTTTGTATTAAATATTTTAAAGGGTGTACGTAGTTATTAACACACCTAAAATTTCTATTCACATATCATGTGTTTTTCTAATAACGGATAATAATATTATTAACACACTCTTTTTCTCTATTGGCACACTCAATTTAAAGAATTTTTTTTTTAAAAAGATGTTTGAATAGAGATTATAGATGTGTTAATCATTTCTAAATTATTATATACGTATGTTACCTGATTAACTTTCAAATTAACAGCTCTGGAGATGATAAATACTGTTGAAGTGCAAGCCATCATAGGCCCACAAACTTCAATGCAGGCCAACTTCGTAATAAGCCTCGGAAACAAAGCCCAAGTCCCCATAGTCTCCTTTTCCGCCACAAGCCCGTCTCTCACTTCAATCCGCTCCCCGTACTTCATCCGCGCCGCGCAAAACGACTCGTCGCAGGTCAAAGCCATCAGTGCTCTAATCCAAGCCTTCGGCTGGCGACAAGTCGTCCCCATTTATGTAGACAACGAGTTCGGCGAGGGAGTCATCCCCTACCTCTCCGATGCTCTACAAGAAGTCGACGTCCGAATCCCTTACCGGACTGTCCTCTCGTCAACGGCGACAGATGACCAGATCGAAACGGAGCTTCTTAAATTGATGGCCATGCAGACAAGGGTGTTCATAGTCCATATGTTGCCTAAACTTGGTTCTAGGGTTTTCAAGAAGGCTAGGGAGATCGGGATGATGAGTGAAGGCTATGTTTGGATAATGACAGATGGAATGTCCAACCTCTTTAGCTATATTAGTTCTGCTTCTGTGGTGGAAAATATGCAAGGGGTTTTGGGTGTGAAAACCTATGTGCCAAGTACAAATGAGCTCGAGGATTTTAGGGTTAGGTGGAAGAGGAAGTTCCAGCAAGACAATCCAGGTGTTGATGTGGATTTGGGTGTGTTTGGCTTGTGGGCTTATGATGCTGCTCAGGCATTGGCTATGGCAGTTGAGGACGTGGTGAGGAGCACTAATAAAAGCTTCGGCTTTCAGAAGTCGAATTCTTCTGACAGTTCTAATGACTTGCAGAGGATTGGAGTGTCGGAAATTGGTCCGCAACTAGTGCAAGCACTGTCGAGGATTAATCTCAGAGGGTTTTCAGGGAGTTTTAGCCTCCTAAATGGGCAGCTACAATCATCAACTTTTCAGATTGTTAATGTGATTGGTAGTGGGGAGAAGGTGATCGGGTATTGGACACCCGATAACGGACTTGTGAGAAGCTTGAATTCCAAAATCACAATGAACAGCTCGTACTCTACTTTGAATACTAGTCTTGGGTCTATTATATGGCCTGGAGACTCTATCTCTGCTCCAAAAGGTTGGCAGATTCCTACAAGTGGTAAGAAATTGAAGATTCTTGTTCCAATTAAGCCTGGGTTCAAGGAGTTCGTGAATGTCACGTACAATTCGATTGATAACACATATTCTGTGAGTGGATACTGTATAGAAGTCTTCGAAGCTGTAACGAAGGCCTTACCTTATGATATCGAGTATGAGTATTACCCTTATGAAAAGCCTTATTACGATGATTTAGTCAATCAAGTGTTTCTTGGGGTAAGACGTATTTATTTATATATTTATTTCAATTCATGCCTAGCTAGCATATTATGCAATTTCACTGAACCAATTACATTTTTTACCTGACAGAACTATGATGCTGCTGTGGGAGATATAACCATTAGGGCAAACAGGTCCTTCTATATTGATTTTACATTGCCATTCACAGAATCTGGGGTGTCCATGATTGTGCCCATAAAAGACAACAATAATAAAAATGCATGGGTGTTCTTGAAGCCTTTGACTTGGGACCTTTGGGTAACAAGTGGTTGCTTTTTCATATTCATTGGTTTTGTAGTATGGGTTCTTGAACATCGGATTAACGAAGACTTTCGAGGGCCACCTCTTCACCAGATTGGCACAAGCTTTTGGTTCTCCTTCTCAACCATGGTTTTCGCACACCGTAAGTTCCTTACTCTTAGAACAAGCTTTTGGTTCTATATATGACTCAGATTGTTCATTCCATATATATTTCTTTTAAATATTAATTTGTCACAGGCGAAAGAGTAGTGAGCAACTTGGCTAGGTTTGTGGTGATCATATGGTGTTTCGTCGTCCTCATTCTGACTCAAAGTTACACCGCCAGTTTAACTTCACTTCTAACAGTTCAACAGCTCCAACCAACTGTTACTGATGTAAACTTGCTTCTGAAGAATGGGGAGAATGTTGGCTACCAGTCAGGTTCTTTTGTCCTTAAGATTTTGAAAAACCTAGGATTTTCGGATGAAAAGCTCAGGACCTTTGATAATGCTGATCAATTGAACGATCTTTTTCGTAACGGGACAGCGAATAATGGGATAGCGGCTGCATTCGATGAGACCCCCTACATGAAATTGTTTCTTGCAACTTACTGCTCGAAATACACCATGGTTGAGCCAACTTTCAAAGCTGATGGTTTTGCATTTGTAAGTAATCGACTTATTTCATCGATCATATGTGATCTCGATCTGTCTGATTATACATGTTATATTCCTCTCTGATCTTTCTGGCTTTCTTTTCTTTAATACTTGACAGGTCTTCCCAAAAGACTCCCCTCTTGTTCACGATGTTTCGAGGGCAATCTTAAATGTGAATGAGGGAGGTGAAATGCAAAGGATTGAGGATAGGTGGTTCAAAAGACAAGACAGTTGTCGAGACACAAGCAACAATATTGTCTCGTCGACCAACAGTCTTAGCCTGGAGAGTTTCTGGGGCCTCTTCCTCATTGCCGGGGTTGCTTCATCATTGGCTCTCCTCATATTTGTTGCCATGTTCTTGTATGAACACAAGGACATTCGCTTGGATTCAGATTCTTCAGTTTGGAGGAAAGTTCTTGTCATGTTAAGAATTTATGACCAAAAAGACCTCAGCAGCCATACTTTCAAGAAGAGTGGACTGAAATTTCACCCCAACTTCCCCCAGAGTCCATCAAGCTATTCAAACCACACTGAAGCGCACAATGCGTTTGCGGAGCAGACAACACCTTCTCCTGAGCATGCTGATTTCAGTCCCACTAATGGCCAATCAACCAGAGAGATTGAATTATCTATTGAGCTTCCTTAGAGACAAAGAGGTATTCCTAGATTGCCCAATTTTTGTAACTGATGATATGGATTTTTAGCTAGTTACACAAGAATGATCGATAGAAGAAGCACGCACTGTATATTATTTTTCCAGTTCTCCTTTAGTATATATATGTAATTATGATGTAGTAATTATATCGTTTTAATATGTGACTGCGCGCATATTGTAAATTGATTCAGAAATAGAAATATAGAATGACGAGTTAACTATTTGTAAAAACAAGTGGTGACACCCTGATTTGGCTATGAGAAACCTAGTTTGGTGGCTCAATTAAGCCACAGCTTGATCTTGTTCTTTTCAAATTGAACAATGAAGCAATCCTAGGGTGCTTGTGACCAAGAAGATTGCACTTCTAACATTAATCTTGTTTTTGAACAATTAATCTTAGGATTTGATGTCCATTGGGTAAAACTTTAGCGTTTTCAGATGTGCACTCTCATTTGTATGAATCCAATCGACTCTAAACGCTATTCCTACAACTTGCTCGAGACATCAGCCAGAAACGTTATTCTACAATTGTTACCATTAATTTTAATACTTAAAATTTAAAACCATGATACAAGTTATATTTCTCTTCCATCGATGCAATCCCATCCATGCTGTGAAATTTTGAAAGAAAGTTCCTCCAATATTATCTTCTCTGTTAAACTTAGTACATTTGAGTCAAAATTTATGGTTTTACATGAGTTCTGGTTACTATTGTTATTGTTAAGAGACTCTTAGCTTGTAATCTCATCAGCAAAGCCAAATAGATCTGTGGATGGTTGTGTTTGGCTCTTTAGCATATAATTACGGACTTCTGAAAGTTCCGCCAAGTGTTCGACATAATGCATCGAGAAATGTTTGAATGGTAGATTTTCCGGCCACTTCATTGATATGTTCTAAGGTGCAAATAGAGAGCCTTATTTGAAGTTTGCTAGCGCAGTGGACGAATGGCAGTAGCATACAGTTTACTTGAAGACTATTGTTCTTTGTGGATGGGAACATCGGCTTGGCAGACATTGAGTTTCACTTGCATGATTTCTTGGGATATATTACAAAATGGACATATGGCAGATTAATATTGGCATCATATATATATATATATGCTGGGACAGCTACCAGTGTCTTATACCAATCCTTGACTTACTCGAACGAGCTACCTGTGGCTAGTTTGTACGTTCTTCTTTTAGACACTAACTGGATATCTTATATATAATTCATGTTAGGAAGTTTTGTCATCTGTTGGATTTCCAGAAACCTTAATTAGAACCATATGACAAACTTTTTAAGTATATATCTTGTGTCCCAAGTCAATCAATAAGCTTAGACTAGCATAATTCTTGTTCTACTCGATCAACAAGAACAATTAATTAATTCCTAGGAATTTTCCATTTCCTCGAGGTCGTAGCGTACTCGGATCCGCCCTAGAAATATGTCTACACCTCGATCGAGTCCGCCTAGGAATTTTCCATTTTCCTGGAAATGCTTAGGATCATGTCAGCTATATGTTTACTTATTAAACTAAGAGATTGACAACGGAAGACAGATATATCATGTCATTTTCTCTTTTGCACCATCGATAACGTTCTGGTTTGTGAAATTTTGACAAAAACTAAGTATCTCTTTTAATTAATAGATTACCAGTCTTTTAATTTCTTGACCTTCACATACTTTTCTTCGACATTTAATTATTTTCTTGTTTTCATGCATCTTTCTACGTATAGGACCCTCTATACTTCCAAGTCTATCTAATTAGCAGGATGATTGTTTTTAACTTTTCTTAGATGGAACAGGCCGAACAGCGCGCTATGCATATTCTTTCCGAGACTTTGAATATTCTCAGTCTCTTATGGCAGTGGTTACCATTTAAGAAGTTCAGGAATCCTCATGCCGGCCATCAGCACATTTCGTATCAATACAAGAGAAACAGTATCTAAATATTGAGTTATGCGTTCCAACCTTAAAAAGATTGTTCTTACTATCTTTTTCTTGTTTCTTTCTTCACCAGTTTCCTTGGCCAAGCCACAGAACATAACAATTATCCCGGTGAAAGTGGGGGTTATTCTCGGTGACCTTGAACATTCAATGACCGAGCAGATATGGTTGAGCTGCATAAATTTGGCCATCTCAGACTTCTACACTTCTCATGCTCATTTCAAAACTAGGCTGGTCTTGAACATCAGGGAATCCAAAAATAATGTTGTTGCTGCAGCTGCCAAAGGTAACTAATTAAAATCTGTGTTACATATAATTGATAAACCAGCCTTACTAATTTCCATCTGATTCATATATATGTACGTTACTTGTTGATATTGAAATTCTTTTACATTGAATCATGCATGTACAGCCCTAGATCTGATCAAAGTTGAAAAAGTGAAAGCCATAATTGGGCCAGTGACATCCATGGAAACTAGCTTTGTTATTAGTCTCGGAGAGGAAGCTCGTGTGCCGATCATCTCATTTTCTGCAACAAGCCCTTCTCTTACTTCTCTCAGTAGCCCTTACTTTTTCCAGTTTGCACAAAATGACTCATCCCAAGTAAAAGCCATAAGCGCCCTTGTAAAAGCTTTTGGGTGGAGACAAGTTGTGCCTATCTACGTAGACACTTCATCCGGGGAGGCAGTCATACCATACTTAACTGATGCCTTAGAAGAGGTCAATGCTCGTGTACCTTATCGCAGTGTCATTTCGCCGACTGCAACTGATGATCAGATTGAAAAAGAGCTTTACAAGTTGAAGACAATGCAAACTAGAATCTTTGTTCTACACATGACACCTGAACTATGTTCTAAGCTAGTTCACAAGGCAAATGAGATTGGAATGATGACTGAGGGCTATGTTTGGATTACAACCAATGGGATGACAAATAGTTTTAAGACTATCGATTTTGAGTTCCTAAATTTCATGGACGGAGTATTAGGTGTAGAAACTTATGCTCCAATAACAGAACAGCTTCAACAATTCATGTCACGATGGAGGCGGCAGATCCCAAAAGACACTCCAGTCAGTATCTTCTCTCGTTTGAACTTGGATGTTTTCGGACTTTGGGCATATGATGCTACTTTTGCACTAGCCATGGCTATTGAACAAGTATATGGGAATACAAGTAGTGTTGTCCCCCAAGACTTAACTGTTGCTTCCAACAAATTGGCTAATCTTATAAGTGTTGCAGATTCTCAACATGGTTCGAAACTTCGCAAAGCTCTGTTAACTACTAAGTTTCAAGGCATTGCCGGAGATGTCAGCCTTATTGATGGACAACTTCAATCATCAACTTTTCAGATTGTTAATATTAATGGTGGTGCACCAAGAAAGATAGGATTCTGGACACCGCAAAATGGACTAGTGAACAAAGCAAACTCCTCAAGTTCCAACATTGGACCTATTATATGGCCGGGAGATTCTCTCTCAGTTCCAAAAGGGTGGGAGATCCCAACGAATGGGGTTAAACTGAAAATAGGAGTTCCGGTGAAGGATGGTTTTATTGAGCTTGTCAAGGTAACCACAAATCCAAGCACTAACACAACTGATGTAACAGGCTTCAGTATTGATGTCTTTAAGGCAGCAGTAGAATTTTTACCATATGCTCTTCCTTATGAGTTTGTTCCCTTCACCAATTCTGATGGCACCAACACCGGGCTCACTTACAACGATTTGTGCTATCAAGTATATCTCGGGGTACAGTTCCTCATCTTTAATACGATTCGATCAGTAGTTTATTCTCATTATCATTTTACTCCATCACTTATATTATATGCATTGACGTATTTGATAAATCACCAATAACCAATATATATTCTACTTATAACTTTGATAGAACTTCGATGCCGTGGTTGGTGATGTGACGATTAGAGCAAATAGGTCTTTGTATGTGGACTTTACAATGCCATACACAGAAGCTGGTGTGGTCATGGTTGTGCCTATCAAAGAAATCAAAAGACAAAGTACATGGACTTTCTTGAAGCCTTGGAGATGGGATCTTTGGTTAACAATTGTTTGTTTCTTTCTCTTCATCGGTTTTGTGGTTTGGGTTCTTGAACATCGAATCAATAAGCATTTTCGAGGCCCACCAGCATATCAAGTTGGCACAAGTATTTGGTTCTCCTTCTCCACCATGGTTTTTGCACAGCGTAATAATTCTCCAAGATCTCTCAAATTTCAAGTTAATTATTTCATAATCTCAAAGCATCTGCTAGTAATTTTTTTTTTTTTTATCAGAAAAGTTTTTCAGCCAACAATTTCCTTGTGCTTTTGACAGCGGCAAGAGTTGTTAGCAACCTGGCTAGATTCGTGATGACTGTATGGATATTCGTTGTGTTAGTACTGACAATAAACTACACAGCCAGTCTAACATCACTCTATACAGTTGAAAAGTTTCAGCCCAGTGTTACCAGTCTAGATGATCTATTACGAAATGGGGACAATGTTGGCTATGTAAGAAATTATGTTTTCGGCATCTTGAAGGAAAAAGGGTTCGACAAATCCAAGCTCAAGGCTTTTAAAACTATGGAAGACATTGATGAAGCTCTTTCTAGAGGGAGTGCAAATGGTGGTATTGCTGCTGTTGTTGATGAAAGCCCCAACATGAAGATTTTTATTGCAAAATATTGCAAGAAATATACCATTTTGGGACCCTTCTACAAAACTGATGGCTTTGCCTTTGTAAGTATGATCCTCATTTACATATTATGCATGTTTGCGTCTGAGTGTGAGTGTGTACGTGTTTTCTTTAATTAATTAATTACCTGAGAATTCTGCAGGTGTTTCCTAAACATTCCCCTCTTGTACGTGATTTTTCACAAGCAATTCTAAATGTTACCGGAGGAGAGTTGATAATGAACATTGAAAACAAATGGTTCAAGAAGGAAAGCAATTGTCAAGATCTGAATACCAAGTTTTCTAGCAAAAGTCTTGGCACTGACAGTTTCTGGGTCCTCTTCGTCTTTGCCGGGCTGGTTTCAACACTAGCTCTCATCATATCTGTAGCTTCCTTCATCTATAGGCATAAGGATGTGTTGGTGCACTCAGATACTGATTCGAAACCCTCGACATCAGAAAAGATTCGAGCTATGTTCGAGATTTTCAACGAGAAAGACCTCAACTATCACACTTTTAAAATCAAACAACCACAAGAGACAGTTGAGGCGTCATCGAGCAATAATAGCTGCCCAAGAAGTCCAGTTCTCCACCACAGTCCAGACCATAGGGATTCAGATTCTGTTTTCGATATAGAGCAACCGCAAGATGAGTCTCCGGAAGAAGTTCTTGCTACTACTGAGGATGTTGTCACAGTTCAAGAAATGCACAGAGCCACACCATGACTCTTGTATATATATATTCACATGCATGTTGCGTTACAATATCATACGTGTACGTATTGCTTTATTTCTTTTTTAGTAAATACATTTGAGGAATTGTTGGACGAGTTGAACAAAGAAAAAAAAACCAAGAGTCAGCTGAGGGCTCAGGACAAAGACGAGGCTCTATAAAAGCAGGGCTCAGGGCTAAAAATATTTTCTGATCTTGACAACATATTCAAAACGAAGCTAACCAGCATTTAGATAAATTTAAACGATCACATATCAACATAGCTAGGTCCTTAAACATTATCATCAAATATTAGAAAATTACATCATGAAGCCGGGGAGGGTCTACACCGGAAATTCCCTCTGCCCCTACTCCAGCTTGGTAATTTCCACCGCCTGTCCAGAGTTGAATCCTGGGATTTGACGGCGGACTTAAAAAGCCACCTACAGATGCTTTACGCCCAATCATTTCGGATAACGCTTGCATCCTGAACTAAACCCCCGGCCCATTTATTACTTTCTATCTTTTATCTTCTTCAATACCCCCTTCAATCCCTCACCTTCACCTTCACCACAAAGATCCGCATAAAGCTCACGACAAACTTTGCTTCCATTATTTTTCTGCAGTCTCCAAAACCCATGCCGGCAGCCGAAGTCAACGCCCGCGCGCCAAGATAGCTGAATCATTAGTGTCTCCAAAAAAGATAAGTAACCAATATGCTGTCGCTTTATACATTGTCTCTTACACTTACAGAGAATATAATACAGACGTCCATGAAGTTTCCTGGAAAACCATGCATGAAGTAATGAAACAATGTTTTTCTTTCCGTTATTATTAATATTTTTTTATTTAACATGAAATACATCATAACAAGGATGGATTCCCTTGGCAATCTAACTAAAGATTTATCAGCAGAATTAGAGAACGAAATTTACCAGTCGAATCAACACCATCACAGTTCAGCTTGATAAAATCTACAAGGGAAAGGTCCCATTTTTCTTTATCCGATAACTGACTCACAGAGTCACAGTTATATTGTTCCCAAATCCATTTGTTAATATGAACGCACACCCTTGAATATCAGTTTGATTCTCTGATCCTATATTCCCGTAACTTCCAAAACATGTCTCCAATTCTCCATTATATATATATATATATATATATAAAAAGGATCAGAATTATTGATTGTTCCAACTACTAGATGTCCAAGATAATAAAGAATGTGAACGAAGAACACACCTTAATTTCTAAGAATCCACGGATAACATCTCATTCAGTGTTAAATAATCAGATGCCAGGTGTCTTTTTGTTGATACCGCCATGATAGAGTTGTTGCCAACTTAATCATATGTCCCTGATGTAACTCTTTTTTCAATTATATTTGCGTCAAACCAAACATCAAGTGTTTGTTCTATCTGCTGTTTAAAGCTTTCCAACACCTGTGTATATGATAGGTTGTCTGTTATTGTTAATCTAAGTTCTCGATCTCAATATATATGTACAATATCAGATTAAACAGCAGGAATTCGAAAGATTAAAATTATGAAGAAGAACCATACCAACCTTCACCGTCTTATCTCTATCTTTTTCCTCTTTCCTTTCTGTTCATGGGTTACCTTAGCCCTGGCACAGTCTGAAACTATTATCCCAGTGAAAGTGGGGGTTGTTCTAGATGACCTTGAGTATTCATTGACCAAGGATATTTGGTTGAGTTGCATCAAAATGGCTCTCGTAGACTTCTATGCTACTTATCCTCACTACAAAACTAGGATTGTATTGAACACCAGGCATTGCAAAAATAATGTTGTCAGTGCGGCTACTGCAGGTTCTCTCTATCTATTATTATTACTATACATACTATATAATCTGTAAGATTCATGCTTGTTCATTTTCAAATTACGATTCTATATTTTCTATTGATATGCAGCTCTAGATTTGATACAGAATGATAGAGTGAAAGCCATCATGGGGCCAGTGACATCCATGCAGATGAACTTTGTCATTAATCTTGGAAACCAGGCTCATGTACCTATCATATCATTTTCTGCTACAAGCCCTTCGCTTACTTCTCTGCGGATCCCCTATTTCTTTCAGTTTGCACAAACTGACTCATCCCAAGTGAAAGCCATTAGTGCAATTGTTAAAGCCTTTGGATGGAGAGAAGTCGTCCCCATCTACATAGACACCGAGTATGGAAGGGGAATCATACCATACCTAACTGATGTCTTGCAAGAGGTAGATTCTCGTGTCCCATACCGGAGTATCATTTCCTCATCAGCCACCGACGATCAAATCGTTCAAGAACTTTCCAAGTTGATGTCGATGGAAACCAGAGTCTTCATTGTCCACATGACACCTGATCTGTCCTCTCGACTATTTGTCAAGGCAAAGGAGATTGGGATGATGAGTGAAGGGTATGTGTGGCTCACTACTAATGAGATACTTAATAGATTAGAGTCTCAAAATTCTACAGTCATCAGTTCCATGCAAGGTGTGTTAGGTCTACAAACTTTTGTTCCACCAACACCTGAGCTTGAAGAACTCAAGGAACGGTTGAAATGGCAATTCCATACACACAGTCCAGCCACTGGTGCTGAGTTGGATGTTTTTGGACTTTGGGCTTATGATGCTGTTTTTGCACTGGCCATGGCAATTGGACAAGTGATTGGAACTACAACTAGCTATCCCTTCCAAGAGTCAAATGTTACTTCCAACCACTCGACTGATCTTGAAGATTTTCCGGTCTCTCCATATGGTCCAGGACTTTGCAGAACTCTTTCAACTGCTAGATTTCAAGGCATAGCTGGGCATTTCAGTGTTGTTCGTAGGCAACGTGAATCATCAAATTTTCGGATAGTCAATGTTAATGGTGGTGGAGCAAGAACAATTGCATTTTGGACACTGAAAGAGGGCCTAGTGAAAACAATGAACTCGTCATCAAAGTCAAGTAAGCTTTCAAGTTCCAAATTTAGTGGACCTATTAGGTGGCCGGGAATGTCTCTCTCTGTTCCCAAGGGTTGGGAGATCCCAACAAATGGCAAGAAATTGAGAATTGGGGTTCCTGTCAAGGCTGATTTTACTGAGTTTGTTAAGGTAACAATAAACCACAGCACTAACACAACGGATGTGACAGGCTTCTGTATCGATGTCTTTAGGGCTGCAGTGGAACTATTACCGTATGCTTTTTCTTACGAGTTCATTCCCTTTGCAAACTCCAACGGCACCAGCGCAGGCACGTACGATGAGTTGTGCTATCAAGTATATCTTCGGGTAAAATTCTGTGCTTATATTAGAATAAATGAAATGATTATATTGACCTAGCTTATAGAGTTGTGAAGTTAGTTTTGGCCTGAGTACCGATACATATTTTTATTACTTGACAGAACTTTGATGCTGCGGTGGGAGATATAACTATTAGAGCAAATAGGTCATTATTTGTGGACTTTACAATGCCATACTCAGAATCTGGTGTATCAATGGTCGTGCCCGTCGTCGACTTGAACAGCAAACAAGCATTGTATTTCTTGAAGCCTTGGACATGGGACTTGTGGCTAACAACTTGTTTCTTCTTCCTCTATATTGGTTTTGTGATTTGGGTTCTTGAACATCGAATAAATAAGGAATTTCAAGGCCCTCTCTCACATCAAGTTGGCACCAGTATTTGGTTCTCCTGCTCAACCATGGTGTTTGCACATAGTAATTGTCGATAATCTCTCTCTTTAATCTCAAGCTAGTTACTTGCATTAGGTTGAATTAGTTGCGTATATTATAGCTTCCTTGCTATATTAAACTTTGTTTTCATAAATTTCACATATTTATGTCTTTTAATTAAGAATTTTCTTCTGCAACTTACAGGGGAGAAAGTTCTTAGCAACTTGGCAAGATTTGTTATGATCATCTGGGTATTTATTGTGCTTATATTGACAATAAATTACACTGCCAGTTTATCATCACTGTACACAGCTGAACAGCTCCAGCCAACAGTTACTGATATACAGGATTTACTTAAGAATCAGGATAACGTTGGCTACATCAAGAACTCTTATGTTTACGATCTTTTGAAACAAGTTGGTTTTAATGATTCTAATCTGAAGGAATATGAAAGAATGGAAGAAGTTGATGAAGCTCTTTCAAAAGGAACTGTGCAGGGTGGTGTAGCTGCTTATGTTCATGGAACCCCCAATATGAAGCTTTTTCTTGCCAAATATTGTTCGAAATATACCATGATTGGACCCATATTTAAAACTGATGGATTTGCCTTTGTAAGACCTTTATCCTCTTATATATGTGTGTGTGTGTATCAGAAAATTAGATTCTCATCTTTGGATCACATTACATGATTTTGTATAAAGACTTTGATGGATAACATTGCAGGCGTTTCCAAAACGTTCCCCACTTGTAGACGATGTTTCACAGGCAATCCTAAACATGACCGGAGGAGAGAAGATAATGAAGCTTGAAAACCAATGGTTGAAGAAAGAATCCAGTTGCCAAGACTCGAGTGGCATAACCATTGTTGGAAAAAATGGGTTAAAACCCATTTATAAAACCAAATTTAAATGGATTAATTAAAGTGTGTTACACTTATGATTAATGAGAAATGAACTTGGATTTGTATTCTCCATAATGAGGACTACAAGATCATGTGTTCATATGCCTAATTTGGTTTTGGGATGAATGAAAAATTGTCATCCAAAGTTGGCTATGTGAAATGGGGAAAACTAAGTTTGTCCCACATTGGATAAAGGGAAAAGTAAAGAGGGCTTATATAGAATCATCCTCCTATGAGGTATAGTTGTGTTAACACAAACTATACACTCTCACGCGCAGGGGGAGGGGTGCAAATATCGGCTTGGAGCACCAAAAACTTGGGTGTGCCCGCGCGACCTGCGGACACGAATGCAACACAGATTTGGGCTCCAGAACGCAGGCTTCTTTTTGCACCCTGCACGGATTCTTTTTGGACTCTTCAGCTGCTGGAAAACCTGTTGAAATTCCAGCAGTATTATAACACATGTTGCTGGAAAAACTTGTTGAATTTCCAGCATTATAACACATAATTATTCAGCCATTCATGGTGATTAATTTGTGTTGTTACATGGCCTTTGAGTTCCCTCTATTCATTGCTGACTTTAAAAGCCATAGCATTCCTCACACTATATAAAGGGCCTCCTATTCCCTAGTTAGACACCAACAAAAAGCATCAGCTCTTCTCCTCACAAACTCTCTCTTCTGCTCTTGTGTTCTTGTTCACTTTCTGGTGATAGAAAGAGGTACTTCCGGTTCGCAGACTTTCTTGTAGCAGTGCAGCTCCAAGAATTTGTTAGTCATTGTATCCTGGGAGACGAGCGCCAACGAGGCCTTTTGCACCCGTAGAGGCGGCGTAGTTGTCTTAAGGAGAGTGTGTGACACACACGACTTGACTTTTGCAAATCCACCTTGGAAAATTCGTTCGGTATTGGTTGTGTATCTATTCATACCTTTGTTGTTTATTTTCAAGAGTTTTATTTCTAAATACGAGTTAATCTTTATCACAATTATATTTATGCAATATCGTACCATTACTGTTTACAACCATATCTGGCAGCATAAATATTTCTAGCACAAGTCTTGGGCTTGGTAGCTTCTGGGTTCTGTTCCTCATTGCTGGGTTGTCTTCAGTACTCGCTTTAATCATATATGTAGCTTCCTTCATTCATAGGCATAGGTACGTGTTGGCGCAGCCGGTTGATTCAGAACCCTCGACATGGAGAAAGATCCGAGCTCTGTTCAAAATTTTCAATGAAAAAGACCTCGACGCTCACACTTTCAAAAGGAGTGTGACAGTGCGAGACGCAGTGATGAACTCACCAAACAACTTCCCCGGAACTGAAGTTCACCACAATTCGGACTGATCAAGCAAAACCACAATTCTTGAAGGGCCTTCAGATCGACGTACGTACGTACACTAGCTACTTCCTTCAACTAGAAATTGTCATCACAGTTCAAGAAGTTCATAGAACTACTTCTAACACAAGATTCCATGAATTGATAGAAGTAGCAGTGTATATTAATTTTCCAGTCCTCCTTCCTGGTATATGTAAGTATGCATGTAGTGATAATCATTGTAATATGTGACTGCATATTGTAAATTGATTCAGAAATAGAATGTAGAGTTCAAAAACTGTTAAGTAAAAACAATTGCTGACACTTTATCCAGTTAGTTTACTTCTCTGATTCGGTGACGAGAAAGTTGTGTCAATGAGTTGGTTTGAAATATATCTGAAGGAGTCTGTAGCTAAATCATAGCCACAGCTACTAGAGTACAGCACTTCTAGAAAATTATTCTCTTCAACAATTTAAAATTGAGCTACTACTGTCCAGTAAGAGTGCCCTCCTACCATTAATCTTGTTCGATCTTGTATAATTAATCTTAGAATTTGTCGTCGATTTGGTGTGAACTTTACTTTAAGTACGTTAATGCAATACATTTCTCCCACATACTTGAGACATCAGCTACGAATTAATGTTATCTATAAGTATTACCATTTACTACCTTAAATTCGTAGGACAAGTTGTGTCTCTCTTCCATCTATCCAATCTCATACATAATGTGAGATTCTGATATAAGGTTTCTTTGATATTTACCTAGCTTCTAACGATATTTAGTGATTAACCTGTTAAATTATGGTGCGTTTAAGTCAAAATTATATGATTTCATATGAATTCTGGATATTGTTGTTAATAGATCGATGTCCTTCAGACTCTTCACTTATTGTCATCATTCACCAAAGTACGTTGCTTCATAGTGTAAATTGTTGTATTTGACTCTAGTGAACATGACATTGATCTAAATATATATATTCAATAATTACATTTGTTTATTGTTACCTCATATAGAATAGTAAAAAATTCAAAATTTGAAGAATCATTTGCATAAAGGGACTTTTAATTATCTTAAAACAACAGTATAAATGTATATAGGATCAAACTAAACAGCTTCAAATATTGAAATAGAAAAATTAAGCTTGCTCTTGGTATCTTTGTCCTTGTTTTTTCTTCATGTATTTGCTCGGCCATGTCATATAACAAAATCAGCCCAAATGTCAATATCAGCCCATCTCAACGTCAAAGCAGGCCCAATTTTTTTACTGGGGTTTATGTTCATCTTCACTCTCCTCCAACTTATGCAGACAAACTGTTACTTTCTCGCAGTCTCCGATATGTAAACGCCGTCTGCCACCGTCAAAAAGTCAACACCCGCCAAGATAACCGGGACCAGTACAATTTCTCCATTAAGATGAGTCGTTGCTGTTTAGATTCATCCTGCACTGCTTTGACTTTAGACTTTTTGAATCTCTTGCTCTGGTGAATCATGAATATCAAGACCAAGTCTTTTTAGATAGTAACTGCTAAAGCTTTGAACTTTCAACTCCGTTATCTTCGTTCTTTCATAATTGCTTCATCATTGTCATAATGATACAGTTAATCGTGTTTGTCTAGTTGAAATCTTTGAGTTTGTGAAGTTTCCTGGAAATTATGTTTGAAATAATGCATAAAAAACTAGACCAACCAAGTTCTACAAATTATTGAAATCTTATTTTTTCATTGCCAAAACAAAATCTTATAGATTATTCACAATCTAATCTTCTGTACCAACAGAGACCAATTCCTCTATAAGAAATGAGATTGTAATGTTCATTTAACACTAGTCCTGCTCTGCTCACGGACACGAATTTTACGGTTTGATGTCGATTTAGTTTGTTATGTTTGAATGTTGAACTTTGAATTAGTGTAGCATTACTACACTCAAGACTCATTGAGAAACTTCCTGGTAATGTTACAGTAGACTTGTTGTCCTTTGTTTATTCCGTTATTGCCAACCCAAATCGTTATTCAATTGCTATGACTTCCTCTTTTGTTATCTGTCTTTATCTCAAAGTTACTTGGAAAACAATTTAAGTATATGATCTTGTCAGAGTGTCAATAACTTTTGGTTTATCTTTCTCGGTTATCCTTGTGCATATAGCATGCTTGTTTTCCAAGATCTTTTTCCAATTGTCAGATCCTCCTTGATGGAACTCATTTGTCAATGATGTTTACATAAAACCAAATTCAAGTAATGTTTGTTCGTCTCTGCATTTAAAGCTTTCCAATGCCCGCGTATATACTGAGTTGCTTCTTCTTGTTTCTAACATCATCCCGGTGTGACTTTAGTATAAAACCAGATTAAGCAGTAGGCATTCTAAAGATTTCTGATATGATGAGGAACAAGCATACCAACCTTCACCTTCTTATTTCTATTCTTTTCTTATTTCCTTCCTGTTCATGGGTTTCCTTGGCCCTGGCACAACGTGAAGCCATTATTCCAGTGCATGTGGGGGTTATTCTTGATGACCATAAATATTCATTCACCAAGGATATTTGGTTGAGGTGCATCAATATGGCTGTTTTAGACTTCTATGCTACTCATCCTCAGTACAAAACTAGGATTTTTTTGAAGACTAGGCATTGCAAAGAAAATGTTGTCAGTGCGGCTGCTGCAGGTTCTCACTAGCTAGCACCTCAATTTTGATTTCAATTCATTTGTATCTGTTGTTATAATGTTGATTATATATATTTTAATTTTCATCTGTAGGATTCATGGTAGTCCATTTTTACTTATGATTCTACTTTTCTGTTGGGATGCAGCTCTGGATCTGATAAGGAATGAACAAGTGAAAGCCATCATTGGGCCAGTGACATCCATGCAGACAAGCTTTGTTATTAATCTTGGAAACGAAGCTCATGTTCCTATTATATCATTTTCTGCAACAAGCCCTTCTCTTACATCTCTCCGGATCCCCTATTTTTTTCAATTTGCACAAACTGATTCATCCCAAGTGAATGCCATTAGTGCAATTGTTAAAGCCTTTGGATGGAGACAAGTCGTGCTTATCTATACAGACACCGAGTATGGGGAGGAAATCATACCCTGCTTAACTGAGGCCTTGCATGAAGTAAATGCTCGTGTGCCCTACCGCAGTGTCATTTCCTTATCAGCCACTGATGGCCAAATCGTTCAAGAACTTTCCAAGTTGATGAAAATGGAAACCGGAGTCTTCATTGTCCACATGAAAACTGATCTATCATCTAGATTATTTCTCAAGGCAAAAGAGATTGGAATGATGACTGAAGGGTATGTATGGCTCACTACTAATGAGATACTTAATAGATTACAGTCACAAAGTTCTACTGTCATTGAGTCCATGCAAGGTGTATTGGGTGTACAAAATTTTGTTCCACCAACACCAGAGCTTGAAGAACTCAAGGTACGGTTGAAACAGCAATTCCAAACAGATAATCCAGCTGAAGGTATGGCTGAATTGGATGTTTTTGGACTTTGGGCTTATGATGCTGTTTTTGCAGTGGCCATGGCAATTGAAAAAGTAATTGCTACTCCAAATAGCTTTCCTGTCCAAGAGTCAATTGCTGCTTCCAACAGCGTTACAGAGCTTGAAGATTTTCCAGTCTCTCCGTATGGGCCAAAACTTCTGACAGCTATGTCAACTGTTATATTTGAAGGCATAGCTGGACATTTCACGGTTGTTGGTGGAGGACGTAACTCATCTAATTTCCGGATAGTCAATGTTAATGTTGGTGCAGCAAGAACATGTGGGTTTTGGACACTGAAAAATGGCCTTGTGAAAACATTGAATTCATCAGCAGGCTCGAGTAAAACTTCAAGTTCCAAGTTTGAGTTTGGAAATATTAAGTGGCCGGGAGATTCTCTTTCTGTTCCAAAAGGATGGGAGATCCCAGTTAAAGGAAAGATTCTGAGAATTGGAGTTCCTGTCAAGGTTGATTTTACTGAGTTTGTTAAGGTAGCAAAAGACAAAACCAACAAGACGGTTGTCACAGGTTTCAGTATTGAGGTCTTTAAGGCTGCAGTGAAACGATTACCATATGATCCTCCTTATGAACTCATTCCATTTGCATATCCTAATGGCACCAGTGCCGGCAGTTACAAGGATTTATGCTATCAAGTAAATATTGGGGTAAGTTCTATGCTTTTATTAGAATAAACGAAGTCATGATCAAATTGTTCATATAGAAATATATAGTTGTATATGTGTGTGTTACTCATTTGCAGTTTAGTTCTGAGCTTCAAGCCTTCAATTTCTGGATTACACTTTTATCTCTTTGGCCTCCATTTTCATCAAAGAAAGAAAAAGAAAAAAAAACGAACATTCAGTTTTTTCTTTTGCTGAGATCATAAATATCCTTATTACATTACAGAAGTTTGATGCTGCGGTGGGAGATATAACTATTAGACCAGACAGGTCAGTATATGTGGACTTTACAATGCCATACTCAGAATCTGGTGTAGCAATGGCCGTGCCTGTCATCAACTTCAAGAGCAAACATGTATTGGCTTTCTTAAGGCCTTGGAAATGGGACCTGTGGCTAACCATCTGTTTTTTCTTTGTCTATATTGGTTTCGTGGTCTGGATTCTTGAACATCGAATTAATAAAGAATTTCGTGGCCCTCTCTTACATCAAGTTGGCACTAGTGTCTGGTTCTCATGCTCAACCATGGTGTTTGCACATAGTAATCTCCCTCCCTCCCTCCCTCCCCTCTCTCTCTAATCTAGTTACTTAAGTTCAGTAGGTTGTATTAGCGTTATACATTATATAGAACTTTCTATGACAAGTTTTCAGGTCCTCTATATGTCTCTTTAATCAACTTTCGTTTGCATTTTACAGGGGAGAGAGTTGTTAGCAACTTGGCTAGATTCGTTATGATTATGTGGCTGTTTGTTGTGCTTATATTGACAATAAATTACACAGCTAGTTTATCATCACTGTATACGGTTGAACAACTCCAGCCAACAGTAAATGACATAGAGGTTCTAGTAAAGAATCGGGATAATATAGGCTACATAAAGAATTCTTTTGCTTACGATCTCTTAAAGCAAGTAGGTTTTGATGATTCTAAGATGAAGGAATATGAAAGAATGGAAGAAATAGATGAAGCTTTCTCAAAAGGAACAGCGAATGGTGGTATTGCTGCTTTTGTCCATGGAACCCCCAAGATGAAGCTTTTTATTGCCAAATATTGTTCGAAATATACCATGATTGCACCCATCTTTAAAACTGATGGATTTGCCTTTGTAAGATCTCTCTCTTATCTGCCTACATTACATAGTGCATCGGAAAATGTGATTTTCATCTTTGGATGAGATTTTCATATAACTAATTTACGTGCATGATTCTATTTACTTAATTTTCTGGGATGAAATTGCATGCAGGTGTTTCCGAAGTATTCCCCACTTGTAGCCGATGTTTCACAGGCAATCCTAAACATGACCGAAGGAGAGGAGATATTAAATCTTGAAAAAGAATGGTTGAAAGAGTCTAGCTGTCAGGACCCGAGTGATGCAACCATTTCTAGTAACAGTCGAGGGCTTGGTAGCTTTTGGGTTTTGTTCCTCGTTGCCGGTTTGACTTCAGTACTTGCCCTATTCAGATTTGTAGCTTCCTTCATTTATAGGCATTGGTACGTGTTGGTGCAACCATCTGATTCAGAACCCTCAACATGGAGAAAGATCCGAGCTCTGTTCAAAATTTTCAATGAAAAAGACCTCGAATCTCACACTTTCAGAAGGAGAAACCAACAGCCAGATGCAGCTATGGACTCACCAATCAACTACCCCGGTGCTTTAGTTCACCACATTTCGGATCACAGTGATCACATGATGAACTCTTTATTTATTGGAGAGCGACCAACAAGCCCAATTGCTGAAGCGCCTACAGACGTAGAATATCCTTCAAATACTGATGTTGTTATCAGAGTTCAAGAAATGCATAGAACCACTTCTAACACAGCTCAAGAATACAACTGATCAGTCTCACATACATATATTTCATCATTTTGTACGCAGATGGAAGAACGGTCGCACAACATGATCAGACCCTCGAGACTCTATCGAGTTCATTCTTGTAATACTGATAAGGCCTTCTTTATTTTTTTTTATTTTTTTTTTTTTTAACTTTTTACATACATATCAGCCACATATTTTCTGTTTGGCTTCACCTTGTTCTGCAAGTATTTTCTTAACTAATTGATTGAAGCCCCATACTTCTTCCGAGTATCCTGAAAGTTCATGGACAAAATTTCCTGGTATTCCTTTAGGCAGAATTCAATGACATACGAGTGATACAACTAGTCTATATTTAAATGTCATGTACCGATCTGGCTTATCTCGTCGTAGTAGTCAAGAATGACGTAAGGAGGCTTCTCCGATCAAGAGAATGCAAACAACAACAAAAAATTATTAGCAAATGGATATCTCCCACTTGATCACTTTTCCTGAAAATATAAGAAGAAATCTAAGAAATGCGATGCAAACTTATTCCACGCGACAAGATGAGGTTCTTGATTATTCAGATTCATTACAAGACCGGCCTATGCATGTTCTGCCTCGTCTCGACGTGAAATCCAAGATTCGGTAGAACTGGAGAAGTAATCGTCTCCAACAAATTAAGATAAGTATGCTTCCGTCGACGTTGTCCTGCTTTTGGCAACAAGGATTGGCAACGAGAAACAAAAACTCTGGTTATTTCAATGTTGAACACTCTTGGGTGAACTTCCAGGACAGCTTATCGACCCGAATCAGATTGGACATTAATTAGAATATATACTTGACACAAATGATCGATCAATGCCAAATCGTACTGTAGTGATATTTCTATATAATTTATGGAAACTAGTCACAGCAACTATCGTTACCGATTTGAGAATAAATAAATGTTTGATCACAGTTCGTTGTGAGCTGGTGAACACCCAGCTCCTATTGAGCATTAAACTCATTTACGTATTTAGTGTTTGTTCTTTCCAGTGTCCACATATTCCATAGCCTTGTTTGGATAATTGAATCTATTAAAGAAACGTGAACCGAAAACATGACGAGATTTATAAGCAGCATGCATGCAGGAATCGAAAAACTTGCAAATAAAATGAGTCTTTCCGACCTCAGGCTTGTTTTTTCTCTATTTCTCTTCCTTCGTTTATTTTCAATTTTCATGGCCAAGCCTCAAAACAAAACCAGTATTATGGTGAATGTGGGTGTTATGGTCGATGACTTGAATCAGTCAGTGACTGGAAATATTTGGTTGAGTTGCATTCAAATGGCCGTCTCCGACTTTTATGCTTCTCATCCTCACTACAATACTAGGTTGAATCTGAAAGTTAGGGAAAGCGAACCAAATAGTGCTCTTGCTGCAGCTGACGCAGGTTTTCTGGATTTAACTGGTTTCAACCATGAACCATACATATGCTATATATATAATTATATAGCGTCTGTACGTGTGTGTTTCTTTAGTTTTATGCATGCCTTAAACATGGGAAAAAAAAAAAAAAAAAAAGTGTCATCTGTTCTATACATGTATTATAGAGAGACCAACTTTGTGGCAAATCGCTTAGCTTTTTCTGGTCATATTACTCATAATCCTTCAGCTTACTTCTTTTTACTATCCCATCATTCCTTTTGGATCTGTCTGACATTGTGGTATTAGTGGTTTTGTTTTGTAGTTTTCTTACTCTAAAAAGAAAGCTAAAAACAATATTCATTTTACATTCTGATTTCCTTTTCCCTTTTCCATTGGGATACAGCTGAAGACCTTATAAAGAATGAGAGAGTGCAAGCCCTCTTTGGGCCAGCGACATCTATGCAGACAATCTTTGTTATTGATATGGGACAACAAGCTCATGTACCCATCATATCATTTTCTGCAACCAACCCTTTTCTTACTTCACTTAGAAGCTCCTACTTCTTCCAGTTTGCACAAAATGACTCCGCTCAAGTAAAAACTCTAAGTGCCATTGTTAAGACTTTTGGCTGGAAACAGGTTGTGCCAATCTACGTAGACACCCCATTCGGGGAAGGAGTCGTTCCATATTTAACAGATGCGTTACATGAGATTGGCGCGCGCGTCCCTTACCGCAGTGTCATACCTCCATTCGCCACTGATGATCAAATTAGAGAAGAGTTTTACAAGTTAATGAGTATGCAAACGAGAGTGTTCATCGTCTACATGATGCCCGAACTATGCTCTAGAGTTTTTGAGCAGGCAAACCAGATTGGAATGATGACTGAGGGATATGTTTGGATAATCACCACTGGCATAACTAATAGTTGGAAGTCAATGAACGTCTCAGTCCTCCATTCCATGCACGGAGTGTTAGCTGTGGAAACTCATATCCCAACAACAAAACAGTATGAAACCTTTAAAATCAAGTGGAAACAACAATTCCAGCAAAACCATCGAAACATCACCGGTGCTGAATTGGATATTTATGGCTGTTGGGCTTATGATGCTGTTTTTGCTGTTGCCGAAGCAGTTGAACAAGTGATTGGGAATACTTCTGGTACTTCATTCTTCCACAATCAAAATGCTCAAGAACAGTTGACACTTCTCGAAAGGTTTCCACGTTCTCCACATGGTACAAAGCTTCATAAAGCGCTGTCATATATGAAATTCCCAGGCGTTGCAGGAGAAGTCGACGTTCGTGGTGGGCAGCTTCAATCATCAACATTTCAGATCGTCAATGTAATTGGAGGTGGAACAAGAACAGTTGGATATTGGGAACCAAATCGTGGTATCTGGCATAGCATCAAGAATTCCTCCGATCAGCCCAAGCTTAAACCCATTATATGGCCAGGTCATTCTTTCATTGTTCCAAAGGGATGGGAGTATCCAACAAAGGGCAAGAGTTTAAGAATAGGAGTTCCTATGAAGGATGGCTTTACTCAGTTTGTTGAAATCACCAAAAATGTAGAAGCTAACACGACGGACGTCACTGGTTTTAGTATTGATGTCTTTAAAGCTGCTGTTGAAAAGTTACCATATGCTCTTCTTTACGACCTCATTCCCTTTACAAAACCGGATGGAACAAGCAATGGCACTTACGACGATTTGTGCTATCAAGTATATAGTGGGGTAATATTTTTTGTGCATAATCATACAATTTCTTTGTCTACTTATTATGTTTAATAAATGAAATAATTGTTTATTTACTTGACAGGGCTATGATGCAGCAGTCGGAGATTTTACAATTAAAGTAAGCCAGTTGGACTACGTAGACTTCACAATGCCATACACAGAAGCCGGAGTAGTGATGGTTGTTCCGGTCATAGATTTGGGGAGCAAAAGTGCATGGGCTTTCTTGGAGCCTTGGACTTGGGATCTTTGGCTAACAACTTTTTGTTTCTCCCTCTTCATTGGTTTTATAGTATGGATTCTTGAACATCGATTTAATGACGATTTTCGGGGCTCTGTGTCACATCAAGTTGGCAAAGGTGCCTTGTTCTCTTTCTCAACCGTGGCTTCTGCACAGAGTATGCATCCATGACCTTTCTCTGGTTTCAAATAATCTTTTATTCTGTTAGATATCGAAACAAGCCAGTTAACTGACTATAATTTCCTCGTGACTTTTGCAGCTGAGAAAGTTGTTAGCAACTTGGCTAGATTTGTGATGACTATATGGATGTTTGTGGTTCTAGTACTCACAATAAACTATACAGCCAATCTAACATCGCTGTATACAATCGAGAAGCTCCAACCAACTGTTAACGACATACACGATCTCTTAAGAAATGGGGATACCGTTGGATACACACAGAATGCTTATGTTTACGGCCTCCTGAGAAATGTAGGTTTTGACGATTCCAATCTCAAGGAATTTGGAACTATGGAAGAAATAGACGAAGCTCTTTCGCTAGGGAGTGCAAAGGGAGGTATAGCTGCTGTCATTGATGAAACACCCTACATGAACCTCTTTCTTGCAAAATATTGCAACAAATACGCCAAGGTTGGACCCATATTTAAAACCGGTGGTTTTGCCTTTGTAAGATTTCTCTCATTCTTAGCATAGCAACTATATATGTAACACTCTATCTTGCGATCTATAACTTATTTGCTTACCAACTTTGCAGGTTTTTCCAAAACTATCACCGCTTCTACCCGATATTTCAGAGGCAATCCTAAAGGTGACACAAGGGCTGAGGATAATGGACATTGAAAAGAACTGGTTCCACAAACCTAAAAGTTGTCTACACTTTGGAACCCCAAAAGTTTCCAGCACTAGGCTTGGCTCCGATAGTTTTTGGGTCCTGTTCCTCTTTTCTGGGTTGGCGGCAGTTTTCGCTTTAGTTGTATACATAGTTTCCTTCCTCCATAGGCACAGGCACATCTTTATGCAAACGGCTGATTCAGAAACCTCTACGGGGGGAAAAATCCGGGCCTTGTTCGAAATTTTCAATGAAAAAGACCCCAACTATCCTGCCTTTAAACGGAGACAACTGCAAGATGCAGTCCCACTGTACCACAACGGTCTTCAAAGTCCAGTCCGCCAATATAGGCTTCACACAGATACCTCTTCTCTATTTTCTGAAAACCAGCACACATACTCAACCGGTCAAGCCCCACATACATACTCCCCAAGAACATCGGCAGCCAGCAAACGGCAGGCACTGCCGGCGTTATGACCATAAAAAAGGAAAAAAAAAAAAAAAAAAGGCAAAGAAGCACTCCTTCCACATCCTCAACTGATCAAGCCTCTCCACGAATCACTCCTTGCTGCCACTGACGTTGTAGCGACAATTTGGGTAATGCAAACAAGTATTCCTAGCTAGCACAGGTCCAGTAAACAATTAGATGTCACATAAAAGTAGGCTAGACATAGATTACAGCGATTATTGGGCCGCCCCCATATTGTACTAAAAGACCCAACCCATTGTTAATATAGGCCCACATTTTTTGCTTCCTCGTTCTTCTCCGTATACGCAAAACCCTAGCTAACCAAGATGAGCGCAATCAGTCTCCGGAAAGTCAACACGCGGCTGCCGCCGGAGGTCAAGTACGGCGTCTCCACCAAAAATAAGTAACCGATCCAACACGACGTCGGTTAGACTCTCTGTAATCCCCTCATTGTTGATTTTAATTCGGATTAGTTGATTTCATATATGAGGTAATCTTGTATTAGTCAAAAAGGATTTGCTTCTGTATGTACAATTGATAAGCAGAGGCTCATTGTTCGAGAGTAGAATATGATACATAGATTACAAAACTTTCCTAGCACGCTGTCGTTTTTGTACAAGAAAAAAACATGAAAAATTTACACTAGGTTGCAATCCGGGAGATATTGTTCAAGCCTCTGTTTCAATTTTTGGCGCGTTACTGGTTTCGGCACAAAGGAGTCCATCCCATTTGCAAAACACTCTTCTGCGCTCTCTGCAAATGCATTTGCTGTCATCTGTAACCAAAACACACAACAATTCTTTAGCAAAGTCGATCACATTATAATCGAGAACCGAGTTGATGTTGGGAATGCTCACCGCAATGATTGGGATTCGCTCTCCACAAGGCTTATCTCCATGCCCATTTTGTTGTGTATATGAACAAGGCACAGATTGCTCGATTCCAGCTTTTTCAGCAGCTTCCCAGTTGCCAGTTTCTTCGAAAGAGCGTATTATTCTTGTAGCTTGTAGGCCGTCCATAATTGGCATATGAACATCCTGCAAAATTTGGACAAAAAATGAATACCAAGACTAGCTAGGATTCTTGTGTGGATTCTTATGTTTGAAGTAACCGACGAGTTAGGTAGAAGTTGCATACCATCAGAATGAGATCGTATCGGCAGCGTTGAACTGCACGCACTGCTTCTGCTCCGTTGTTCACAACCTCTATGCTTTGGCCTAACTGCTTCATCATTGACTGCGCCACCATGATGTTGATCTTGTTGTCTTCAACAAGAAGAATCTTAGGCTTTGATGTTGATTTTGGTATTTTCGAACTGTTGCCAGAGCTACACTCTGAATCTGCATCTGATTTCTCCTGTCTCTTACACGTTCCTTGGGGTTCTCTTGTCTTTGCTGCTACACCATTTTCTCTACTCGCCTCTGCATGATGATTTGAATCTGATGAAGAATTCTGAGATTGACTATTTGAGTCATGTTGACCTTTTCTGTCCCTATCAGCTGGAGTTTCACATTTAGAATTTGAGGTATGTATCGCTGAACTCTCTGGTTCTGATAATGTCTCAGCAACATCATCAACTGTTGAGCAGCAATTTTCAACTGAAACTGTCTCCTCTGGTCTGATGCTATTATATGGAAACGAGTATGTTTGTGACAATCCATTGAGTTTATGTGGTAACAGTTTATGAGTCCTACTCGTGCCATTAGAAGAGAACAGAGAACCTAAAGTGCGTGGTTGGAACTGGAAATAGCTTTCAGCTACTTCATCATCAGTCACAGCATCGTCATAATCAGCCATATCAGTAAGCTCATCAGGATCATCAGAATTTTCGGATGATGTTGAAACCTTGTAGGGTAACACGAATGTGAATGTAGAGCCACAATGTTCTTGGCTAGACACAGTGAGTTGGCCCCCCATTAGTTCAACCTACACCAAACACATTCAAGCTGTTAGTGTCATACATTACTGATTACATTCAAGCTAGCTTGTTGACATTTTCAAAACAAGTATTTACCAACTGTTTGCATATTGCTAGTCCTAATCCTGTCCCGCCATATTTTCGAGCATGATCAGCACTCACTTGCATGTATCTTTTAAAAAGGGTCGGTAAAGCTTTTTCTGATAAATGAAAATCAAAAGATTAATCAGTAACATTCAAAGATAGGATCATTAAACTTGAAGTTGATCGCTGAAACTTGACGTTTACCTGGTATTCCAATTCCTGTGTCATATACATCGCATCGTAACCATACTGTTTTTGTTTCAGATGAATGAGGTTCCTCCTCTTTGTCTCCATTCATTGAGGCTTCGCTCTTTACTGGTGTGCTAGGTTCATCATGAACACAACCATTTTGATAAGGTTCGTTCCCACGAAAAACTTCTCCATTGCAACAATTTTGTGATTCTGATTTCTCTTCATTCAATCCGTTCACTGAAACCGTTGATTGAATTGCATCTGACGTTTGCAGACCTCCAGAAGTTGGATCCTCTACCATGTAAAGCTTTATCCCAACTCTTCCTTCATGAGTAAACTTGATTGCATTACTGCAAAATGAACAAAATCTTAGAAATTTAGGCCAAATGCTATCCTGATTTTCATGTCATATAATGTTCCTTACTTCCTTTGGCATTATATTGCAGAAATTGAAACCTAAGAAATGTATACCTGATCAAGTTGGTTAAAATTTGACGAATCCGTAAAACATCTCCAATGACCTGAAATTAGTAGATAGCAATGATTAAACTGTTGTATGTAAATGGTATAGATGCTAGACTATCAATTTCTGTTAGTTTTATGCAGAAATGCCGTCTAAATCCTCACCTCCACTGGAACATCCTCCATAATATGTCCTTCCAAGGTCAAAATTTTCTGTAATGATGCTGCTGCAGTCTGTAGTACATGCTTAACTACCTGTCTTGGCCGGAACTTTGTAGCCTCCAACTTCATTACTCCTAAACCAGGAAAATAAATAATATCAGCTAAATACTCGACGTCTCGGCCACTATAAAACCACATTCATAGACCATAGGCAGTATCAACTAGTATTGTATAAAAAGGTAGAGTTCATACCTGACTCAACCTTGGAAAGGTCAAGGATGTCATTTATCAGTTGGAGAACCAAATCTCCTGATGATAACATGACTTCCAGCAGCTGGCGTTGCTCGCGGTCAAGTTTCGTGGTGGTAAGAATCTCAGCCATGCTGACAACTCCAGAAAGAGGAGACCTTATCTCATGAGACATTGTCGCTAGCATCTGTTTTGCTCGCATCGTCTCCTCCGTTATGTGAATTGTCTTGTTCAGCTCTGTTTCCTTGGCCTTTTGGACAGCTATTTCCTCACGAAGCTTTGCCATCTTCTCTCTTTTCCTCACCTATTAAGCAAGAATTGGGAACACAAACAAATGGGCATCAGTTAACAGCAGAGAAGTCTTGAAACAATTCTATATGAAAAAAAAAAAAATCATTACCTGATCAGACACCTCCATCCCCATATAGTTTATACCAATTGTCTCCCCTTCCTTGTTGAAAACAGGTTCCACATATATCAAAAACGTCTTTAAACCAAATAATTCAGTCTCAAATGTAATCTCCCTTTTCGCCGGTATTCCTTTTTCCAGAACCTCTCTCTTGAAGTCTTGAGATTCCTTAACTCCAGCCCCAGTGAAAATCTCAACATCTGTTTTCCCTATAATATCCTGGTAAAAGAAAGCAAGAACTTTAACGCTGTCTAGTGACACTTAGCATGACAGCAGGTAGCAATCTTATCACTCCCTTGAATGAGAACTTCAGTAATAATAAATTACCTGCTCTCCCAAACTTGGGAAATGATTGTAGATAAAGCGATACCGCAATTCTTTATCCTGAAACACAAAGTTACGAAAGACATCAATCTCTTGAAGCTAAAATTGGTGCATAAAGATTAGAATAGCTCTATTCAAGTTACCTGATGGCCAATAACAACAGGTGCATTCTGAAGTACAAAATGCAAGAAATTATCCGCTCTTTTCAGAATCTCAGACAACTCATCAACCGGTGATGACTGTCTTTCCATACTCTTAATGCTTTCCTGCAGTTGATCGACGAGAATCTTCTCTCTTGAAACACTTGCCTCCAACAACTTCTCCAAATTCATAGCCCTTTGCTTCCAGTAGACAACACTGTCGTACTCGGCTTCTGTCTCGACTCTCTTACTCTCCACAACAACATCAAGCTTCTTTAGAGGGACATCCGGAGCCCACAACTGATATACTTCATCCAAAATGGAAATGGGGCGTTTGTCACCGCCATAATTTTCTGACTCGAAGCGGTGCTCTTCCAATATCTCCAATTTCTTGAGCTCAACTTCCTGCTTTTGTTTGCTGAGTATGTCGAGTTCTTCTCTCAGAAGGCGCACAACATTTGCCTGCTGGTAGTTCCAGTGCTTAACAAGGTTTGCTAATTGAGAAGAGCCGGTATCAGTGTGTTTGGTTAGCTCGAAGAGCCGCTCGATATCAACATTATTTGGTTTCTGTTTCAATGTGACCTCCTCCAACATGTCTTGATCTTGTCCTGGCTTTTCGATGTTGAATTGCTTATCGGAATCTATATCCTCCGGCCACATAGAAGGGAGGAGTTCCTCCATTTCCATTTCCATTTCCATTTCTTCAATATTATCGATCTCCATTTCACAAACCATCGAATTCAGCTCAAATTCACATCCGATTTAGGTGGCTCCAAAGCATATCAAAATTAATGTGCCACTTTTTCAGTAGTCTCTGCACATTGGAGAATCAAAATGTAACAAGGACACAGAAAAAAAGAAGCATAATTTGCAAAATTTATTACGAAAAGTAATTGAAGCTTGTCATTTGCATATTGGTGGAAAACTTATAGTTAATTAGCTTGAAAAAAAAAAGTGTCAAAATCAAGAAAAGGTTGAACAGTTGAACTCTTTTGAGTTCCAAGATTGACAAAATCCTGCTGAGATCAACACAATCAGTATTAAATCGTTTCAGATTTTGAATCTAAGGCGAGACGAAAACCCGAAATTTGTTAAATGATGACAATATCCATGGAGAGAAAGTCAAATACAACTTCATGGGCTTGAAGCTTTATCAAGACTCAGAATTATAAAACCATATATTACTAACCTTTCTGTGGCAAACTCAAAGCAACCCTTTTCTGGGTCAAGGAATCAAAGCAGACCCTTTGAAGAAGAAGAAGAAGAAGAAGAAGAAGAAGAAGAGAGAGTCTGGAAAAAGGCTATGAATGCAGATCTGAGAGGAATCTAATTAACTGCTTAATTAGTCAAAAGCCTAGCTTCAGTAGTAGTACTGGTATTGAATCAGTTTGAGAGAGAAAACCATGTGAGGAAAAGAGAAACTAAAAACAAATGTGGGAGAGGAAGAGAGAAAACCAAGAAGCCATGTGCATCTGGAGGTCAAAAATGTTAGAGAATTATTGGGATGCCAATTTTATAATCGAATCTGGAGTAGTGACTTGCTATTTAATTCAATGTGTTTCTCTGTTTTTGGGTTTTGAAGTGATCACATTCAGAGAGAGCTGAGCTCTTCTTCTGCAAAACCAAAACCTCATAGACTTACGATCAGCTATGGCTATTGGCTACAAGTCTTGGGTTGAAATTCTCCTCTTTAAACTAAAGAGGCAGTTGAGGACTCTGAGAAAGAGAGAGAAGTAGGTTATTTGGGGAGTCGGAGTTTTTAAATGGGGTTTGTTGTTTCCCGCCTTTTTCCCAGGTGACGACGTGTGTAGGAAGGCAGGTGAGCAGCACGCGCTGTGCTATGAAAGGGAGGGAAAGGAGGTTTTAGGAATCTTCTTATTTACAATGAGGCATTGAGGTGATGGACCCATACAGGTGCATATGCTCTAATAGATCGATGTTCTTCGTAAGTGGATCGAGGGCTATATAGAAAACTCCGGTGATCGGGAGAATCTATAGCGCGTACTAGATCAGTCTTTTTATTAGTGAGTTTCAAAATGTAAATACTTAATTTCATTCCATTTATAAAATTAGAAATTATATTTTCAGGGCTATTAGAAATTAATTTGCTACTTTTGGTACCTACGAATGCAAATTATAGTACATGGGACTAAAAGAGTCCAAATAATTTATGTGCTCAGTAACAAATAGCAAATAGCATGCATATGATTAGTTGGAAATCATGGGTTTGATATTAAATTTGTCTAGTCCATGGTCTCAATCTAGCTATATACATGTCTATAGTTTATAGTTTATATTAACTTCACAAAACGAAATTTGTTGCATATAGACATATAGTTATCCAAAAATATCAAAAAATTTATAATAAAAAAATAAATCAATCATGACAGCAAGGTTACACGTGATTATGCTATGGCATTCAGAGATTGCCAGGTGGGATGGCATAGATGACTTATTTATTTAATTCACCTAATTAGTTACATAATGACAGGTCTCTATATATACTTACTATTATAAAACTAATCACGACAATACCATTGTTTATGACCTACACGTTCAGTGAACGTTTACCATGTATGTGTCTTCTTTCTTGATCGGATTATTTAAATTAACGTTTTGTCTCAGCAATTCCCTGAATTAAGACCTATAATTAGACTAATTACAATAAACTACTCATTAATGGACGGCCCACGTTTCTTTATATACATCCTAGTTTACGTGAAAAACCCACCAGATGAAAATTTAATCCGATCCGGCCACCTCCCTCTTTCATTCTAAGTTTTGGTTGAGACAGCTTCCCCTAACCAAGGGACTAATTAATCCCCCGTTAATCGATTGGTTCGATCCAATCCCAGTCATCGTTCGTGTACTTAGCACTGTCTTAGGGTTTCTGTTAATTATAGCAATTTGCATTGACATTTATAGGGTTTCTTCATGTTCTTGTTTAATAACAGCAACTGGGCAAAGGGATTGGTGATCGTATATCCTACACAAATTAAGACGGAGCATAACATGTGCATGGATTATAATATACGTATAGTTAATTAGCACATAGCCCAACATGCAATCCACCATAAATTTTGGTGCCAAAATTTACCAAAAGTTTTGCTGCCATCTGATCTGTCCCTTGTTTGGTCGGTTTAAAACTCTATATATTATAGAAGGGTCGGATTAGCTAGCTTAATCCGTGTCAAATTAAGCACATGCATTATAGCTAAAGATATTGATATTGGTTTGTTTGGTTCCGGCGAAGCTTATTCATATTTCACAGCCATCGTCCCCGACCTACTAGTTTAATCGATCCAGTGCAACCGGATTGGAACACGTAGTACGTGTTAGCCTCGGATCCACGCACTTAAACAAAGCTATAATATCTATTCTGAGTCTCTCAGTTGATTTGCTGAGTGTGCCACGAAGTTGACGGAATCCGCGCGCAGTTTACAGTCGTCGCCGGCGACCATATGGCTTCCTGGCGAGGTGCGGGGTCCATTAGTTCTCAGCATCAGTGGCGCAATTTTTATACGACAGCTATGTGATCCATTATCGTAATAAACAACTCCTTCGCTGATGCATGTATTATTGTTTCTTGGTTTTTTAGTGTGAGAAATAGAATATTTTTCTACTGAGATGGTTAGAGGTACGTTATATTGCAGTTAGGTCCGACTTCAATGGAGGTCAACCTTGCATAATTGGGGAGTTTGAAGAGCTAAGCTTGCTTGGACATTTCGATCGCATCGCCGAGAGGAAAAGAATTCCAAAGACCAACTGCGAGCTACAACCCAAAACAAGAACGGCAGGGAATAATCGATTTGGTATTTGGTTTAATTATACGTTTATAAATGATCTCCCTATTCCATCAAAACAAATTGGCGTAAAAGTAATTGTGGTGGTCCAAAACATGTCCCAAGCTATGAAATGATTTAGTACCTATGATGCTATGAATCAACTGTAGAGTGATTTGAACACACTCCTCGATCACTAAGATTGGAGATCGATGGAAGCAATCCCGGATTTGGGAGCTAAGGAAGAGCAAGTCTAGAAAACACCAGACCAAACACAATCCACAAACTCCGGACTAAACAATCTAATCAACAACCTTAGTTGGGTTTATAAGAGGAATAGTCAGTCCTAAAGACAACTCCCTGACAAAATGACCTAACACGTTCATATATTCACATATATATGTATATATAGGACTTTAAAAATTCACGATAATATATGCAAGTTGTTTAGCCATAAGAATTAGACTAAGAAGATGGAGGAGTGGAGGATGGCCATTGGCATAAATCAAATGATGGAGATGGGGATTGGACAACTTGGAGTATTGGATAAGTGGCGGACAACCCCATTCCGGGTTTTCTTGCTTAACTTGGTTAACTATCTATCCCCACCTAGCATACAAACTGTATCAAAACCCTGGCTTAGTGCTAGACTTTGATCCTCGAGAAAGGTAAATTTATTGGTAAAGACGAAGATCGAATGCATATCCCTGTCATCATTCATATTATTTGCTACTTACTTCCTACATCCTAGCTAGTATATCTATGTACTAAGTATGCCATGCAGAATTCTTAACGACAATAATGGTGTGCACTAATTAGGATCAACATGCATTTGTTGCAATATGCCCACAATGTTTTAGTTTACATATACAATAGGAAAAAGATCGAAAGAATGTAAAGAGGTTCGGCCACTTCTTCCTCTTTATAGGAAGAACTTAAATCATTTGCGGAAGAATGTGATATAAATATGCACGAAGACTAGTATTGGAGTTAATTAGGACTGTTGGGGACTTGGGGATATCGTACGAGAGCACTAACTCAATGAAAAGAGAGGAAATTTATAATAGATCGATCGATGATTCCACTAGCCTAGCTTGGTTCATTTCCCTTCTCATATGAAATTAGCAATCAAACAATGGATCAATGATTAAAGCGACATAAACTTTTCAATAAGAGGACTATTGTTGATTAATGATACATTGCTGCTCCAACAAACTTAGGTAATGTAGTATTTTTTTTTTTGTTCGTCTTTTCTCTCATCATTCAAAACCAAAGTTATGGATTTGCTGTCTTTACTATTGATTAAACGAGGAAAAAGAAAATCAATAAACATAAAGAATAGAAATCACAAGAAAGATCATATATGTGGATTGAAATTCACTCTTTATTTTGTATACCACACTCGTTTTTTCTTTAAGTAACTTATAAAAGTCTATAGTAACATTTAGACAAACACATAAAAATTTCAAACAAAAAAAATGAAATAAGGAGTTTGAATAACAAAATGAGAGTTTGAATTTCACCTTTTTTTTACCGATAGAGGAAATGACGATCCGGTGCTACTTGGTTGCCGGAGGCAAACTTTGCAAATGTCACTCACTATTGAGCTGTTAGACCCACCCAACACTTTAGTATTCCCATATCTGTAAGCCCACATCGTTATGAACTACAATTGCTATTACTCTCCAGGGAAGGCTCAACACATTTTCTCCCATCAAACAAATAACAGAAACCACTCTCCATGGAATTCAAGAGCACACTAACTTGAACTTGCAAGAAATCCCACAATTTGTGATTGGGGGTTTCTATGGGCCCTCTTATCTAATGGGCATATCAACCCAAATCCATGAGTTTTGCAGTCTAATCGGCCCACAACTATTATTGGCTCACTTTGTTATGGGTCAATGTTGGGGGAGACGAAGCAGAGGCCCAAAACCGTTCAGTGATTCACTACAAAAACAGGAAACCACTCTTCAGTGTCTGAAAAACTCAAAAGAGCAAGCCGCACCAAGATTGATGAAGCTGAAGAACAAGAAGAGCACAGAGAATGCGAACTACTCCTGAACAAGAAGAAGGTAAACTTCACCTTTGTTTCTCATATGGGTGCGAAATTTTACTGCTTTTTCTTGATAAGTGTGCGAAATTTTATGTGCCTTTGAGTTGATCATTTTCTATATATATATATATATATGAACCAGTAATTCGATCAAAGATTTGATATTTCTCAAATGGGTGATTTTGGGTATGCCTTGGTTTTGGAGTTTGTAATGTTTATGAGCTTAAGATCATTACATGCACGAGAAAAAATGACCCACAAAGATCAAGATTCTCACTGTTATGAAGTTGTACGTAGTTCATTTTTCATTCTGGGTTTGACAGATAATTTGATACCCTCTGTGTCATAGTTCTTGATGTTTTTGATTCATTTCTTGATACTAGAGTGTATGATTGTGTTGCTTAATTTCTTGCAGTGTTTCCCTGAGCTTTTGTGGATTGCCATTGTGGTATTATAAATTTGGTTGCAGTTCTTTTCTTGCTGAGATCAGTTGGGTTCTGTTTGAGGTTTAGCTGTGTACATGTCTACCATCACTGACCTACCGAATGAATTATTAGTTGATATCTTTGCAAGATTACCTGTGAAATCTGCTGTGCTGCTTACATATATTTGCAAATCTTTCAAGACTTTAATCACCAGTCCTCATTTCATACACCTTCACTATGAAAGGACCCCCCCTTGAGAAATGCGTCTGATCATCTACTCGTCCGCACTACGGAGGCAGATCTCATTTCACGCATTTGTGCTAGAACATTTGCCAGGGTTTTGGACATACAGCTTCCTGCAAATGTTGTACAAGAGTTCGGTGATGAATTAACTGTTTATGGCTCATATGATGGGTTGCTTTGCATCTCCGCAAGGTCTCTGGATGTAGATAGCCCTATATACCTGTGGAATCCATCAATCAGAAGAACAAGAAGACTTCCCACCGGCCTCATCCCAGCAACCTTCGCGATCGATACTCAGTTGAATAGCTATAATTATCGTGTTACTCTTGGATTCGGGTTCAATTCTGCAGGTGGGAATGACTATAAGGTCATAAAGTTTGTGCACCATATAACTGACTCTTGTTTGGGCCTAAATTACATTTATCCAGGACTTTGGGCTGAGGCCCGTAAGGTTACCCATTGACGGGTAATCTAATTTCATTTAAATCAGTTTCTGTCTGGGACAAGCTTTGGAGTCCTTCTTCAAGTCTGACTTGGAGTTGATTTAACAAATACAATCCTATTCGATGTCAGAATCCATATGCTGGTTACATATGTATTTGGGGTTTTGAGATCACTATATAAAGAACTCTAGGACAACGTAAAAAGGGTTCAACACCATACAACTACAAGCTTTTGCCCTGCAAATCTTGCAAGCCTCTCCGGAGCACTCTCTCTTGCGAACAGCCTTCCACCAACTGCAATCGACACTCTTCCAACCTAGCCGCAAACCTACGCCCACCACATCTGGTCGCCGTACACCTGCCGTTGTTGTCGAAAGTGACTTGCGTTCGTGTCGGAGCGTCGCTGAGACAAATGGAGTCCAGTCGTCACGCCTTGTGACAAATCGAGTCGTTACCCCGGTAACAGTCTTTCCCAATCTGCTGAAAGGTTGGACGAACTCCATCCGCGGTCTTGATATATAGCTCTGCTTTGCATCCCAGGATCGAAGTAAGATATCTCAATCTACCGAAAGGTTGAGGAAAAACCCTAGTAATTGTTTATTTAGGTCTTGTTCGAGCCCTTACGCCGGTTTGTCAACGCCCGCGTACAGTTGCTTGATCGAGAAGTCAGGTAGCAGGGAGCAGACGAACACGTTCGCCAGAGTCATCCGCTCGCCAAGGTTGATTCATTCGCCAGACGTCGTCCGCCACCAAGGTTGTACCTAACCCAAAGGTACTGGCACGCTCGCACCAGGATTGAAACTTACGTCCGCCACCCTCACGTGTTGATAGTTCGACAGGTGTCAAAACCGACGCGAATATTTTTGGCACGCCCAGTGGGACACGTGTCAAGATTGCGCAAGCCAATATCTATAAACGACCAATGTCGTTCTGTAAGAAACCAGAACATCAGCTGTTGCGACAGCATAACTCAGCTGCATGTAGGGGTTTGTCTGAATCCCAACTACAAGCCAAGTTTGGAGATGGCAGACCTGAAATCGAGGATCTAACTGAGGGCCTCGAAGGAGTTAACCAAGATCCCGAAAACTTGGAGTGTGTCACTGATCGCCATCAAGAAGGTGACATCCCGAATGCCGCCGTGGCTCCATTAGATACTGAAGCCAATGATGGGGATGAAGTGTTTCCGCCTCGGATACCCTCTACTGAAGAAATAATGGAGTCTTTCGGCATTCTAATATCTAAATCTCAGGCTACTGATGTCATCCTAGAAAAGATAGAAGCTACGCTGAAGGAGTTGAAGACTGAACAGATTGGTCATATGACTAACATTCATGCTTTGGCGGATCACGCTCATAGGAATACCGATAATATTAGCTCTCTCTCTAAAAATCTTGATAGATTAGTGAGGGGGCATCAGGATGATTTCAGTGAGCAACTCCAGCAACAGCAGGAGGAGTTCAGAGCCCATATGATGCAGCAACAGGAACAAATGGACAAGACCAATGCCACCGTCGAGCGATTGGCACAGCTGGTGCAGATGGGTTTCGAGACTGAGGTAGCTGAGCCAAACGAACAGACCCCTCTACTAAAGCTCGCAAAGATAACGGAGAAGGATCCAAACAAAAATACTAAGCCTAATAACAGGGGATTTGAAGCTGTCAACCTGAACAGCAGAGGAGAGGTGGTCGGAACATGAACCCACCACCTGACAATGAAGGCGAAGCTCAAGAAGAGGACGTTGAGGGTGGTATGACCCGCAACGAGGTACAACGACTGTTTCAGGAACAGTTGAGGGTCATGCAAGGTTTCCGGATCCCGGTATGACCTATACCAATCCACTTGCACTAGCGGTAAATCTGACGCCATGGCCCGTAAATTTCAGGCATATAAGGTTTACCCCTTTTTCGGGCGAACATTCTGAAGATGCCGAGACCCACATCACTCGTTTTCATAACGAATGTGGCCCTTACGCCCAAGATCTCGTTCTTAAGTTGAAGTTGTTCGGAACTTCCCTCACAGGGTCGGCTTTAGCTTGGTACAGAGACCTAGCGCCAGGTTCTATTCCAGATTGGCAATCCATGGAAGGTCTCTTTAGGACCATGTTCGGGGTGGTCGAAGCTAAGATAACCATTAAGTTTCTGGCGGATACTAACCAGGAGCCTGACGAGTCCGCCATCGATTATCTGAGGCGTTTTAAGCTCCTTCGAGCTAAATGCAAGGATAGGCTAATGGAGGAGACCACGGTCGAGCTGGCGATTGCAGGGCTCGAACCGGAAATCCAGGCGCACTTCCAACAAGTATATGTGACAAATATGGCAGACTTAACCAATAGGTTAGCCAGACATCAACACTTCCTCGACCAAACAAGGGCTCAGAGCAGCAAGAGGCAGAGCATTCCATTGTCGTATTATCCAGGTACTCTAAAACCTAAGACAGCTATTCCTCCTGTTACTAAAACGGTGACGACTATAGATGCTGAACTAGCGCCCACAGTCACTTGGGTTGATGATACCAAAGATGAAGAAGACGTAGCGGTGGTGGAGGTGTTGGGTCGCCAACCCCTACAACCGAAAAGCGTAAGGTTCGCTAAGGATCCTATTAAGATTATGGCTTCTTTGCCTTTGAGGTCCGCTTTTGAGAAATATACCTATAACGCTCATCAAGCACCAGAGATCATCAACGAGTTGTTTAAACAAGGACGGCTCCAACATGAAGGTGGTTTCATACCCAAGCCAGACTACATGGAAGGTAAGAAGTACTGCAGTTTCCACAATATGACTAATCATTATACTAAGGACTGTGTTAAGCTCAAAGACCAAATCCAGACTTGGATTAATGATAAACTCATGGTGATGGACGTTCCGAAGGAACCTACATGGACAGAGACTAAACCCTTTCCAGACGTAAATATGGTTTCTCTGATTCCTTATGAAGGTGGCGAACTGGAACCTGGTCAACAGGGTTCTAAATTCCAGACCTATACCTACAACGCGAATAAGGCGTTGGAAATTTGGCAAGCCTTGAGCCAAAAGGGGATGGTTGCTCCTGACTTCATACTGGCGCACTATCAGCAGGATAGGTCAGACGGCTCCCATTGCGCTTTTCACCGTTCAAACGATCATAGTACATCTACGTGCATTGGTTTGAAGGATCAAATCCAAGACTGGTTGAATAGGGGTTTCCTCCAGTTTGATAATAGCGCGGTGGTGCCCTTTCAGCACTTTTGGGTAAATGCCATCGATCAGGGCAAACCCAATGATACCTCGCGAGCGGACAAACAAATTAATCCGCCAGTCGAGGACGAACTGATAACCATACCTAGGGCTCAGCTATGCCTTGATTGTAAGATAAATTGCCGAATACCTCTTACCCACGAAGAGCTGATGAAAGCGCTTGAGGAGGCAGCGGCAAAGGCTCTTGCAACGGCCAAGCGGAATCCTCCTTGGCCGGTTCGCTCTAGGTTTGATGACCCCAAGCGCACGAAATATCATCACCAGGAGACGGCAGCATTCGCTACTCCAGCGAGGTCCCGGCCAGATCCCGGACCTTCCGGAACTAAGCCAATCATAGAGGAACCAGTCCCTCCAACTAGGAATGTTCAAAAGCGGTATGGTAAAGCGAGAAGGACTTTAGAGGCTTTGAACAAAGGGAAGGTGACTCCTGACGAACTCTCCATGCCTGTGGAGCACGTACGTGACGCCTACAAGCGTTATAAGTCTAAGACTTATATTGATTCTCGTCGGGTACGAAAGGAGGAGAAGTCGCCAACTCGAAGGAAGAATGTTCACAAAAGGATTGTCATCCTACAGCAGCAGATGGTGCACCTCAGAAAACTCCTCGTAGGAAGCTAGCATTATCTCCAGAAAGGCTGCCTCTGCGTTCAGCCGCTGAGGTTCCACCAAAACCTAAATCTGTCAAACCAACCTCTGATAAAATAGAGAAGACAGATTCTGTTATTCTGAAATGGCAGCCTAAGGGGATGACGGCAGTTTCTTCATCAACAACTACTAAGGTCCTTGACATACGACCAGAAACTCAAGGATCTACTCCGGCCCTTAGCATATCATCGGCTAAGACAACTCAAGTTCTCACGGGTCAGAAGGCTGTCAGTCAACAAGGTGATCAGCCCTTCCCTCAGTTCGTAGCTCAGCAATTGAAGACTGAATTCGCTTTGAAGCAAGCAGAGGCAGCTCTTATAACGTCTCAGACTAAAGCGCCTACGAGCTCGTCAGGGGTTGATAGAGATATGCCGGACGCGGATGATGAGATGCTGGACGACGAAGAAGGTTTTACAGATGGAGATGAACCAATTCTGGATTGTAATATGGTTTTCATACTATCCTCTAGCTATGCTTTGTCTAAACCAATCCTTACTGCGTATTTTATACAAGAGGAGGCGGCGGACAGGCCGGTTTGTCTCATTCCAGCGCCAGGCGAGGAAGATCTTCCCGCCAACGAGGATTTGAATTCCTTACCAACTCTTGGTGACCATGAGCGGGTCGCTGATCTGAATAGTTCGCACTTGGCTTTCCCTAAGCCCACGTTTACAATGACTCAACATCTCAAACCTCTTTACGTTACGGCAGAGGTGGAGGGTGTCCAGGTCAACAGAATCCTCATCGATTATGGTGCTGCGGTGAGTGTCATTACGCTTAGTACTATGGAACGACTTCAAATTCCCGCGGACAAGATCCAGAACTCCTCTATTAAGGTTAGAGGGTTTGCAGGTGCTGTGGCTCAAACGGCTGGTTTTCTCATACTCCGGGTTAAGCTCGGGCCTTCCAATGCATGTCAGGGTCTTTTCGTGATGGAGACTACAGTCCCATATTCCATGATTTTGGGACGTGACTGGATACATAAAACATCTTCAGTCCCATCCTCACTACATCAGGAGATGCTCATGTGGGATCCAGTTTCTGATAAACCAGTTCTAATCAAGGCGGATGAGCGCCCCTTTTCTATAGCAACTAATACTCTGGAGTCGGATTATTACTACAGCACTATGCGTCCTCTTGTGATTGATGGGGTTGATAGTAAGGGTCGTCCGCTAGGGGTGACTTCCACTGACTTAACACGGTGGGGATTAGCTCAGGCTCAGGCAGACTGTTCTCGGCCTGTTTCCATCGATTTCCAACCAATTGTCAGCATGATTGACAGTTTTACAGTTGAGGAGACAGAGGCTGTACTCTCTTTATTCCAGCGCCTGGCGATGTTTAGAGCGGAGCAGTTAGCTTCGGATACGGTCGCTCTAGTTGAGTGTATCGATGAAGACGACGTCATCACTACAGAAGAAGTAGAACCCATTCCACCAGCACCAGCTGCTTTAGACGATACTCCGCCTAAGGTACGTGACCCAGTAGAGAAGATTAGTCTCGGTACACCTGAGGAACCTTTAGAGGTTGGGATTAGTCAGCAGCTGGAACCAGACCTGAGGTAGCAATTAATCAATTTGTTGCAAGAGTTCAAGGATTGCTTCGCGGAAAAGTATCAGGATATGCCTGGAATGTCCAAGGATCTAGTGTGCCATCGATTACCTATTAGGGACGGCGCTCGCCCTATTCGGCAAGAACAAAGGCGAATGAACGCCGAAACCGCTATGGCGGTCAAGAAGGAAGTTCAGAGCATGGTGGATGCAGGAATCATTCATCCGGCCCAATATACACAGTGGTTGGCGAATGTGGTCCCTGTTAAGAAAAAGAACGGCAAAATCAGGGTCTGTGTTGATTACAGAGATCTAAATGCTGCTTCACCAAAGGATATATACCCTATGCCTATTGCGGATCTTTTGGTGGATACCGTGGCGGGGCACGAAATGTTATCTTTCATGGATGGCACAGCCGGTTATCATCAAATACCAATTTACGAACCGGACATTCATAAGACTGCGTTTCGTTGCCCAGGCTTTGCTGGAGCCTTTGAATATCTTAGCATGCCATTTGGCCTCACCAATGCGGGGGCTACGTATCAGCGCGCTATGAACTTAATCTTTCATGACATTCTTGGCGTCATTTTAGAAGTTTTCATTGACGACGTGGTGGTTAAGTCTAAATCCAGGGTAGACCATATTGGTCATCTGCGCGCTGTCTTTACGCGGATGAGGAAGCATCAGCTTAAAATGAATCCAGCAAAGTGCATTTTTGGGGTTCGTGCTGGTGATTTCCTTGGCTTCGTGGTACATGACAGAGGTATTGAGGTAGCGGAAGACAAAGCACAAGCTGTTTTAGACGCCCCAGCCCCTCGGAACAAGAAGGAGCTTCAAAGCTTGCTGGGCAAAATAAATTTTCTCCGACGCTTCATTTCTAACTCAGCTGGGAAGATTGCTCCTTTCTCTCCTTTATTGCGACTCAAGAAAGATGAACACTTCGTTTGGGGACCAGAGCATCAAGCGGCGTTCGACAAGATCAAGGAATATTTGGCCAGTCCGCCAGTATTACGACCGCCAAAACCGGGGATCTCACTCAAGTTATACATCTCTGCATCTAACAATTCTGTTGCCGGGCTTTTGGCTCAGGATGAAACTACGACAGCGGGTAAGAAAGTCGAATACGCGGTTTCTTATCTCAGTAGAACCCTTTTAGATGCAGAAACAAGGTACTCGCCTATCGAGCGTCTCTGTTTAGCGTTGTATTTTGCAGCGACCAAGCTCCGCCACTACATGCTCTCCTTTACCACCATTGTGGTAGCTCAAACGGACTTGGTCAAGTACATGCTTACTAGACCTATCTTGAGGGGTAGGATTGGTAAGTGGGTCTTGGCTCTTTCTGAATTCTCATTGCAATATACACCGCTCAAGGCGATGACGGGTCAAGCGGTCACCGATTTCCTCCTTCATCATCCTTTAGACGAATCGGTTGAGGATCCTATCCCTTTCGTCAACATGGTTGGCACGGTACCATGGATCCTGTACTTCGATGGAAGTAGCACACACTCTTTGGCGGGTGCAGGAATTTGCATCCAAAGTCCATCAGGGATAAGCCATTCTTATTCTTTTCAGTTGGAGTGGACTTGCACAAACAACCAGGCTGAATATGAAGCCCTTATTATTGGTTTGGAACTCTTACTGGATATGGACGCTAAAGAGATCGAAGTATATGGTGATTCTCTATTAATCATCAAACAGCTGTTAGGGGATTACAAATGCGTCTCTTTCCACCTAATACATTATTGGGAGCGAGCATCAGAGTTGTTGGATCAATTTGCTGATGTGGTGCTCGACTACGTCTCTCGTGAAAAGAACTTTGCAGCCAACGAGTTAGCACAGCTCGCCACTGGCATTACTCTAGCCAACGACGTTAAGGAACGCATCTTGAAAGTTGAACGCAGGACGCTACCATCTTTTGCTGCACGAAGGGAGCAGCGAGGCGATTGGTTGGTTGCTACCCTCAATACTATTGATGTTGACTGGCGGCAACTGATCATTACATATTTACAAGATCCTTCTGCCCCATCCGAACGGCGAACCAGGTATTTAGCTACAAATTACCTACTTAAGGGTGATGAGTTGCTTCGCCGGGACGAGGAAGGCGTAGACCTCAGATGTGTCTTTGGCATAGAAGCCAAAAGGCTAATGCGCGAAGTCCATTTGGGAGTCTGTGGTTCGCACCAAAGCGGATCAAAGATGAGGTGGCTAATCCGCCGTTATGGTTATTTTTGGCCATCTATCCTTAAAGACTGCATCAGCTTTGCCCAAGGCTGTGTTGATTGCCAGATTCATGGACCGGTTCAACGGATTCCTAATGTCCCAATGCAGCCTATCATCAAACCTTGGCCAGCCAGGGGTTGGGCACTTGATTTTGTTGGGGAAATCCATCCGAACTCTTCTCTCCAACATAAGTACTTACTAATTGGCACAGACTTCTTCACCAAATGGGTGGAAGCCATCCCTGTTCGAAATTGTGACGCAGTAACAGTCATTCGCTTTATATTTCAGAATATCATTTGCCGTTATGGCATTCCTGAATGTATTGTGGCGGACAGGGGGGCAGCGTTCATGGCAGAGAATACGCAGACGTTCATTCAAGATTATGGCATTCAGTTTTTGCACTCTTCGCCGTACTACGCTCAATCGAACGGTCAAGCTGAAGCTAGCAATAAGGTGATTATTTATATCATCAAAAAGATGCTGGAGGACAATCCTCGGACTTGGCACACGGAGCTGGACAATACTCTTTGGGCATATCGTACGTCCAAACGAACTCCTACAGGCACTACTCCGTATGCCTTGATGTTTGGCCATGATGCTGTTCTTCCTTTGGAAATCAATGTTCGTTCTCTCCGAGTTCGCGAGCAGCATCAATTAATCGGAGATGACTACGTTCAGGCGATGTTTCAGGAGCATGAAGATCTCGATGAGCAGCGCTTAGACGCTTTACAGAACATCGTCTTGGAAAAGAAAAAGATCGCCAGAGCTTACGACAAAAGAACTAAGGGTAAGTCTTATGGTGAAGGCGATTTGGTCTGGAAGGCCATGCTTCCCTTTGGCGAACGAGATACCGGACGTGGTAAATGGTCTCCCAAATGGGAGGGCTCCTTTGTCATTGATCGGATTATTGGCAAAGGTGCTTATCAACTTAGAGATTTGGAGGGTGAGGTCCATCGTAACCCCATTAATGGGCGCCACCTTAAAAAGTACTTCCCTAGCGTTTGGGAATATGAAGAGCCACTCGCTACGGTCGAGACCGGGGGGCAAACTTTGACTTGAAGACCTCCTTTCAATACACCAACACTCTGCCTTAGTCCCCTTGGCTTTGGCAGCATACTTCGCCTCAGCCTAAGGTTACTAGGGGGGCAATATACGGGATACTCTTCATAGATGATTTGGCGATTCAGTCCGTTAGTGGTTCAGTATCGCTAATGATATTTACACAATATAGACTATGAATCTGTTCAAGGTTCATTAGTTTTGTATTTTGCTTTCTTTTATTATGAATCTGTTTAAGGTTCGTTTACTTAGTTGAATTGAGAATCAATGCTTATGGTTTTTCAACAATATTTTCGTTTTTCAACAATCTTTGTTCATTCAACATGGAAAACAGAAAATTTTTTGTTTTTCGTTTTTCGACAAGGTCAATATGATAGAAATTTATTGATTCTATTTTGAGAATGACTTTGCGGTCAAGAGCTTTACAAGTACAAAATTACATAAAATCCTATACTTCTAAATTTCTTGAACGAAAGAGAGAAGAGGATCTGTTTCACAGATTCTTTTGGGGGTGGACGTGTATCGTTCCTCCTCCGATCTCCTGCTCCAATCCTCATCGCTTTCACCATCCCGTAAGTTTCTTCATCCACCAATACCTTTATTTGGAACCTTACCTCAAAGGGAAGGCCGTGGCGATTGAAAGAAGAGCTAAGGGATGAGGATGTGGATGCCAACCGACGGTCACCTCTGGTCACTAACAGGAGTCTGAAAGATCGCAGAAGGAAAGTGACCGTCATGATGGTGAATGGGTTCTAAGTCACCAGCAGCTATTATACCCTGGAGAACAATAGAAGAGCTCCTTCTTTTGGAGATTCTATCCGTATTCCATGTTCTCTAGGGGGCATAATACCAGACTATGCGACTTAGAACATATTTAATACCAGACTATGCGACTCAAGGTGTTTTGACAAACATCTCCATAGGATCTGGAGGAAAAGATTCAGGAAGCCATAGAGGCTTGGTGGAGAAATGGGAGAATGAAATAGACATATTGAACGTAAAAGAGATGATTTTAGTTTCGATACTAGGGGCTGCTTTTTATAGCGAATGGCGTGTGAAATCCAACGGCTGGGACGGATTAGGGTTTCATATCATCGGTTTTATCAAAATAATGAAGGCTTTTATGGTCTTCAACCGTTTGTAGCACGGGGATTCACAAGTTTTAAATGTCAGTTTGACTATTGACCGCATCTTGGAAAATTGACAGTTGTAGATTTGTACTAATCAAGGCTATGCTAATGCTTGAATGGGCCAGACAAGGTTGGGCTTCGCGGATGAGTTGTTCGATTAATATTTATCCGATATTGTCAAAAATAGATATTACAAGGCAAGCCCAATTTACTCGGGGGGCATAAAAGAAAATTCGAACATTTCGAAACTTAGCCTAGTTATTTTCGTCTTCAAGTACAAGAGCTCGGTCTTTGTCTTCTGTGCATCCTTTTGGCTCTGCTCTGTTTCACTTTTGAGCTTGACGATCTGAGTCCTCTGAACCGCGGCTGTATCAAGACGTCCTTGCTGCCTTCCTCGCACCATGGCTATCTTCCGATCAATGTGTTCCTTTTCTTTTTCCAGGCGCTTGATTTCTGCCTCGTCTTCTTGTTCCACCGAAAGCATTAGTGAGGAGTAGGAATTCACAACCTTGGAAAGATTTGAAGTTTTTTCCTCGATGATCGCCTCCTGTTTTGGAACATCGCTCGCCTTGTTCTGGAAAGTGGCAAGAAGATTAGGGAGAATTTCTAGAATTTCCCTTATCCTGGTTTGGGCTAAGACGGGCAGGTTTGGAAGTTGATTCTTTACGGTCTGCAGCACGCTGTGGATCCTTTCTTGAATTTTTGCATCCGTAAGATCTTCTTGATATATTTGGTTGAGGAGATCCCAAGTCTCTTGTAATCCGGCTGCGTCTTGCTGAGGAGTTGGCAGTTGCAGTAATGGGTCATCGCCAAGCGGTGGGTTGACCTGGAAGCCAGGAGTACTGGTTTGAGGAGAACTGGATGCAGAAGGATCCTTGTCTTGGACATTTGGCTGGGGGCAGAACAGGACCAGGCTCCGTTCGCCAACGCTCTCAGTACTCCTAGGCTGGGTAGGAATCTCTGTCACCTAAAAAGAACACAGGCGTAAGGAGGATTAATATCTTAATAATCTAGAACCGGAATCATTAAAGGTTGTTTTAGGGGTACCTCTAATCCAGAAGGGGTATCCGCCGAAATTCCCACTGTTGAGATGCTGGGTTCCACCGGTTCGCCTTGGGGTGAGGCTAGGGGCACGTCTTGGTAGAGGCTTGCATCTATTGTCACTTCTGGGTTTGCTTCCAGATATTCTTCTATCGGTGTCCCGATCTCTTCTGGTCCAGGGAGTGGATCCGTTTTTGTCACCCTTGATGTACTTGCTGCGATTGTTGGTGCTGATGAAGCGCTGGCGGATGAGGTTCCTTCCATAGCTTTCTCTGTGGAGAAGGCTGGACTGGTCAGTGGATTATTGGGAGCTGAGTTTGGAGCAGCATCCAGAAGGGTGTGAATGGTACCTGTTTCAGCAGGAAGCCAGTTTAGTGGAGTTGCATCAATAGGGAGTTTTCTCCTACTTTGGTCAAGACGAATTCCATATTCTCGCCAGGCGGATGAAATTTCATCCCAAGTCTCTGGTACTCTAGGTCCAGGCTCGGGACTACTAGAAGGTGAACTAGTGGAGCTGGAGGACTCACCAGAGGAGATCTCGATTGGTCTTGGCATGGTGGGAGTAGTGCTGGAGGTTGGTCTTGCACTCCGTCTTAAGCATAGTCCCTGTGGAAGGAAATTCGCCAACTACGTCAGGTTCATAATTTGGTCTAAAAAGGAATAGTTGGCGGATGGTAGATGAGTTGGCGGATTAATAATGACTTACTGGCGTATTGTCTTCCTCATCTTCTTCTTCTTCTTCGATTATTGGAGGGGGAGATTTTATTCTTCTCTTGGATCTGGGTGCTGTTGGAGGGGTTAGAGGAGCTTTTCTTTTCCTTTCGGCAGGGAGCACTTTCTTTGAAACCTGTAGTATGAGAATCAGTTAGTGGTTTTTCCTATACTTATCCATGATCAGAGTAAGTTGTAACTTAGCGGATGATTACCTGAGTCTCCTCAACTGGTAATTCAGGGTGCAAAGGACCCCCGTCGAGCACCATTTTGTCGTAGTCAGTAAGACAATTGCGATGTCTTCTAAATATCTTCTCAAAATAATAGAGGGACCCCTCCTTCTGAAAATCCTGCCCGCGATGTCCTTGCCACCAAGTATCATAGTCAGTAGTGGCTTCCTGGGAGATTATCAGCTCGAAGCATTCTTCGGGATCGGGAAGAGTGGCTGGACGCAGGCAAGAAGAGCACGGAACGTTGGGAGTCACAGGCGTGTTCTTGCTTGGTCGCCAGGCTGAGAAGATGTTGCAGCTTTGGATTGGCGGATATGGGCCATGCTGTGTGAGGCCGAATTGGCGAGCGAAAAGATGAGGGGCATACACTTCTGAGCCCTGGCCGCCTCTGTTTGAGTTGAAAAGTGGGAGGTCCGCCATTGATATGCATTGTAGAAAGAGGCTTCTGCCTGCATTACTTTGATCTGCAGAGGGGAGGAAGCCGGTCTTCAGAGCATGAGGGTGCTGGCGAGTAAGCAACATCTGAGCTTCTGAATATAAGCCTGGCGCATCCGTTTGATATATAATGTCGAAGCATGCTGCGTAGTCTTGCCCGTACATTGGTTCTTGGCCGACATATGCTGCGCCTGTGATCCTGTCTTCATCAATATTTCTGGGCTCTGAGGCGAGTCCTGGAAAGTACATGTTCGCCCAGATATCCAGAATCCAAAGCGGTCCGGGAACTGTGAGGTTGAAGGGGTTCATGGTTAAGGTGTGAAGTCCCCGATATAGGTGTGCAAGAACTATCTGTGCGAGGCCAATTTCTTCGTAGGCGTATAGGATTTCCGCCATCCTTTTGTAAGTTCTCGACATCTTGGAGGCGGTTGAACAGAAGATGAATTTGTTGAGCCAAAAATCCAGGAAGGCGATTCCTCCGATATCGTCGTCCATCTGGCTGAATTCTCTCATCCAGGCGTGGTAGCTGAAATTGCCGGTGTGGTTGATGATGGTGGTAGGAAACCGGGTGTGCGGGTAGTTATCCACATCAAAGGGTTTAGTACCCAAAGGAAATCCTAGCCCAGCGTATAGGTCTAGGAGGGTGACACTAGCTTGCCCAAAGCGAAAATCGAAAGTGTTGGAGGATGAGTTCCAGAAACTTACTAGGGGCAAGAAGACGCATCGATTTCCACCTTTTTGGTTTAGGTTGAAACAGAGCTCCAAGACTTCTGTGATTCCAGCACGACGCCATCTTAAGGCGTCCAGTTGTTCCCTAGCCTTGTACCACTTTATCATTTCTGAGGTGGGTAAAGGCCAGCAGCCAGTAATGATGGGGGTTTCGAAGTGGCTTGAGCATTTTGGAAGCGTGACATCCTGATCGCGAAAGGCTATTGGAGGCGGACGGCAGTGATCTACAAATGATGACAGACCTTGGAGGGTGACTTCTCTTTGCTTCGGGCCTAGTCCGGCACGATTGTAGTCATCTGGGGAGATTATTGAAGTGCAGTAGGGGCTTCCAATTTCGATGATGGCTCTTTGAATTCTTTCTTTGCCGTGAAGCGCTTCTGAGTGCTTGATTTCTAAAGCCATGATGATTGATTCGAGATTTTGGAATGGTTTTCACGTTCTCGGATTGTGGCTTTATAGAATTTGGAAGGGGTCTCTGGATTTCTGAATCGGTACGATTTGAAGCGGTTTAGGGTTTATTGAACAGTCGCTTGAGCTCAATTTGGTAAAGTTGCATCGGTTAGAGGGAACGACGTGTTCGTCAGATTTTTAAACAAGTCCGAGTGGGCTTTCTCAGCCTTCTTCAATTTCAATGGGCTTTTAATTTCGAAGGCTGGGGGGCAATGTTTGGGCCTAAATTACATTTATCCAGGACTTTGGGCTGAGGCCCGTAAGGTTACCCATTGTCGGGTAATCTAATTTCATTTAAATCAGTTTCTGTCTGGGACAAGCTTTGGAGTCCTTCTTCAAGTCTGACTTGGAGTTGATTTAACAAATACAATCCTATTCGATGTCAGAATCCATATGCTGGTTACATATGTATTTGGGGTTTTGAGATCACTATATAAAGAACTCTAGGACAACGTAAAAAGGGTTCAACACCATACAACTACAAGCTTTTGCCCTGCAAATCTTGCAAGCCTCTCCGGAGCACTCTCTCTTGCGAACAGCCTTCCACCAACTGCAATCGACACTCTTCCAACCTAGCCGCAAACCTAAGCCCACCACATCTGGTCGCCGTACACCTGCCGTTGTTGTCGAAAGTGACTTGCGTTCGTGTCGGAGCGTCGCTGAGACAAATCGAGTCCAGTCGTCACGCCTTGTGACAAATCGAGTCGTTACCCCGGTAACAGTCTTTCCCAATCTGCTGAAAGGTTGGACGAACGCCATACACGGTCTTGATATATAGCTCTGCTTTGCATCCCAGGATCGAAGTAAGATATCTCAATCTACCGAAAGGTTGAGGAAAAATCCTAGTAATTGTTTATTTAGGTCTTGTTCGAGCCCTTACGCCGGTTTGTCAACGCCCGCGTACAGTTGCTTGATCGAGAAGTCAGGTAGCAGGGAGCAGACGAACACGTTCGCCAGAGTCATCCGCTCGCCAAGGTTGATTCATTCGCCAGACGTCGTGCGCCACCAAGGTTGTACCTAACCCAAAGGTACTGGCACGCTCGCACCAGGACTGAAATTTACGTTCGCCACCCCCACGTGTTGATAGTTCAACAGGTGTCAAAACCGACGCGAACAACTCTGTAAATACTTTTCAAGCTGAGGTATACAGTCTTAATTCGAATTCTTGGAAAATGATAATCACAGATCCTACTTTTCCAGAAGATTATTATTTTCGCCCCAAATGTGCATACTTGAATGGAGTTGTGTATTGGCTTCTATCCCATGTCCGCTTGACCGATGACCGCTTGAGAATGTTTTCTTTTGATCTGCAGCATGAGTTGATTGATATCCGGAAGACTACTCGTGACTTTTCCCCACTTATGCGTCCAAACTATATGCAAGTGTGGAACAGTTCACTTTCTTTTTTTCGTGTTCTATATGTGGGGGGGATACGCCTCTGTCAGGTAGTCATTTGGGACATGGAAATGAGTAAATTGAATCTATACATGACTGTTGCTATAAACGACAGGTCATCTGTACCGTGGCCATTGGGGTTCAACACAAGTGGCAGCGGGGGAGGCATAGATGTGGTCATCGAGCGTAATACCCAAGGAGCAAGACTAATTTCATTAGTTACTGTAGGGGCAGGAATTGAACTAGGTATGTTTGAGGATTGCTGGTACGTTGATGTTTATAGAGAGTCTGCTTCTACTGGACTGAAATCTGATCCAAGTTCTGGTTTTCGTTTGGGTTTATTAGTACATGTAATGGATATAATATGTCGGCTAAGTTTCTCTGGTGTACATGCCCTGCAACTGGAGTTTTGGTGGACAGAACATCAAACTTAGCTGCAGAATTGGTTTGCAACTCAAATCTAGGTGTTGCAAATTCCAACTGCTTCGATGATTACACTGAAGTTTGATGGTTTCCTAGCTCCAGGGGTTGATGTGTGCTGCAACCGAAAACTGGCTTTTAATTTTGTGATATGTTATTATGTTTTTGGTGTTATACACTTCATTTGTTGTTTGTTCTGCATATTGGACTAGAAGAATATGCTGTGAATATATTTTGAATCCATGGTATGGTCACCTTCCTTCAAAGATATGGTCAACAGACCATTAGATTAAACTCCATTAAAATCCAATGGCTGATAATTAACGAACCTCTAAATTTGTAGCTGTCGGAATTTGATCTGATGGTTATTGACCATATTCAAGTGACCAGGTGAACGGGACTGCATCTTCCTTGGCCCGGCTTATCTTTTCCATTTTTCAGTGGATTGAAAAATATAGAGGATAGAAAAATTGTGTGGCATGCTCTCTAATGCCATTTTAAGGCTATCAGATTTTGATCTTTTCAGGTTGAGATGAATAGTGGATTGAAAGTTTAGTAAAGTAGAACCCCAAAGTATAAAACTTTACTAATGCTTGTTCTTCTCTTTAGACATGTTGGGTTTCACTTGAAGCAATGTGAAAATCATGCAAGCGAGTGATCGGACTGGTTGAAAATTTACCGTCATGAATTGAAGAGTAGTGAAACTTATTTTGGCCTTTTCAGTTAAGCTAAAAATTCGAGGTGAAGATGTAAAAGTTATTTTATGACAAGGAGGTTATCATTGAAGTGGTATAGTAGCATAGTGGGTGTTTGTCACAAAGATCGGACTTTTAGTAATATTGAAAGCCTTAGTTCTAGCTCAATGATTATATTGAATGAAATCTTTCAATAATAAAGAGACGGACATTTGACAATTATGTGATTAGTTTCTAATTCGGTGTCAATATTAAGAAATAAATATTCTTCTTTGTAGAAACTAAGAAAGTTGGTAAATTTATTTTTTAATTCAGAAGTGAATTATTATTATTATTGTTATTATTGTTGTAGGAGAAATAGATTGATAAATCTCTCTGTCTTTATTCATTGATAAGGAGGCCTTTATATAGGCATTACATCAAGTATCCCTGGCGAACAGGGATTCCCTATCTAATAGAGTATCTAGACTACAAGTCTTATTAGGACAAGACACACCACGGAAGTTACGGAGTTAACCTTCCTTGAACACTCCCCCTTGTGTCGCGTCCTCAATGGTGCATGAACCGTTGCCTCGTTAAAACCTTTGCCAGCAAACAAAAACCTCTTGGGCAAAAATAAAAGCATGGTCTAAGGAAAAAGAGTACAACGCACCAACTACAAGTATGTGAGACATGCATAACTAGGCTCCCCCTGAAGTCTAGATGAGAACTCCCTCTGATAGTCAATCAGTCTTTGAGTTCGGATAAGCGACACATTCCAATGCGCTTTACATGCTTCATAAATGTAGATTTAGGTAGAGACTTGGTGAACAGATCCGCTGCATTTTCTTCTGAGCTGACTTGCTTCACCTGGATATTCAAAGTCTCTTGCTGCTGCTGATTATAGAAGAACTTAGGCGAAATGTGTTTAGTATTGTCACCCTTAATGTATCCCAACTTCATCTGCTCGATGCATGCTGCATTATCTTCAAATATGCAAGTTGGTCCCATCGTAGTAGACTCAAGTCCACTAGACTCTCGAATGTGAGATATAACTGAGCGAAGCCAAATACATTCTTTGACTGCTTCATGTAGTGCAATAATCTCAGCATGGTTCGAGGAGGTAGCAACAAGGGTTTGCTTGGTTGATCTCCAAGATATCGCCGTATTCCCAATGGTAAAAACATAACCTGTTTGGGAACGTCCTTTGTGTGGATCTGACAAATATCCAGCATCAGCAAATCCTACCATCACATCATTTGGTGTATCTGAGTAGGAGGGGGTATCGCCAAAGCCGTATCGGGACCACGACTTAGCATCCGCGGGTCCGGATAAGTTGGCGGATATGGCTGCAAGATGGCGGATGGATGAACCAAAGCCAGTCTTGGCGGATATGGCTGGCGGATGGCGATCCGAGCCATGGTTTGTGCTGTTAGATGCAAGAGATCGACTAGGTGTCGAATCCTGATGAGTGTATCGATAGTACAAGCCCATGTCAAGGGTTCCTTTAAGGTATCGGAAGATGTTCTTGATTCCAACCCAATGACGTTGTGTTGGCGCAGAGCTAAATCTAGCTAACAAGTTCACAGAGAAAGCGATGTCTGGTCTAGTACACTGAGCTAAGTATAACAAAGCTCCAATCGCACTAAGATATGGATATTCAGCTCCCAAGATCTCTTCGTCATCTTCTTTCGGACGAAAGGGATCTTTGTTGATATCCAGACTTCTAACGACCATGGGAGTGCCTGTAGGATGCATAACTTTGTCCATGTTAAATCGCCTGAGCATCTTTCGGACATATGCAGACTGGTGTATAAAAATTCCACCACTTCGGTGCTCTAGTTCTAAGCCTAGGCAAAACCGAGTCCTTCCCAGATCTTTCATCTCGAATTCGGATTTCAAATAGCTAGCGGTCTCATTGATCTCATTCAGAGTTCCAATGATGTTCATATCATCGACATAGACGGCTATAATGGCAAATCCTGAACTTGTTCTCTTTATGAACACACAAGGGCACAACTCATCATTCTTGTATCCTTTCCCAATCAAGTAATCACTTAACCGTGTGTACCACATCCTACCAGATTGTCGGAGTCCATATAGAGATCGTCTCAACCTGATAGCAAATGAACTTCGTGGTTTTTGCTCACTTGACTTGGGTAACGAAAGTCCTTCTGGCACTTTCATGTACATCTCCGTATCTAGGTCCCCATAAAGATACGCAGTTACAACATCCATAAGCTGCATATTGAGTCTCTCTGAGACTACCAAACTTATTAAGTATCGGAAGGTAATAGTATCCATGACAGGAGAATACGTCTCCTCATAATCAATTCCAGGGCGTTGAGAAAAACCTTGCGCCACGAGTCGAGCTTTATATCGCTGGACTTCGCCATTCTCATTGCGCTTTCTGACAAAGACCCATTTATGTCCAACAGGCTTCACGTTCGGCGGTATAGGCACAACCGGTCCGAAAACTTGCCTTTTCTTTAGAGAGTCTAGTTCAGCCTGGATTGCTTCTTCCCACTTCGGCCAATCCGCCCTACGTTGACATTCATCAACAGTGTGGGGTTCCATATCGTCGTCGTCAATAACTTCTTGAGCAACGGCGTAGGCGAATGCATCATCGATATACATGGAATTTCTTTCCATCAGATTGTGCATGCATAAGTAGTTTAGTGAGATTTCCTTGTTCTCCAACATCAACAGTGAGTCTGAGGCGTCCCCCAGATGATTCAGAGTTGATTCTTGGACATAGGTATAGTCGGAGACAATCTCGTGTGACGGCGTCACAGTATCGATGATGAACGGATCGCTTTGTGCCTGGACACATGCCCTCTTTCTAGGTACATTGTCTTTGGAACCGATTGGTCTCCCCCTTTTTCTAGGAGGATCCGAAGTCGATGCCGGCTCTCCACTTGGAGGTGCCGAGCCTAGGCTGCCGATGGCACCTAGGGCTGCGGGTCCGAGACCGGCGGCGCGTGCTCGCGCATGGCGAGGAATGTTAAGCCTTGCAGGTACATTCGCAGCAGGTATGGTTGATCTTGTCACTTTCGCAATATCAGTAAAGGAGTCGGGCATCGTATCCGCCACCTTTTGTAGTTCTAATATGCGTTGTATTTCAGTCTCACACTGAGACGTACGGGGATCATAATGAGACATAGTGGGAGAGAACCACGTCAATTCCTGACGTTTATTTGGGACGGATGCGGCCCCATCTCCCCCTAACGGCGGGAAGGATGTCTCATCAAAGTGACAATCTGCAAATCTTGCAGTAAACAGATCACCTGTCATAGTCTCTATATAGCGGACAATAGTTGGTGCTTCATATCCAACATAAATAGCTGATCGTCGTTGTGGACCCATCTTGGTACGCAGTGGAGGCGTGATAGGCACATATACGGCACAACCAAAAGTACGCAGATGCGAAATATCAGGCTCGTAACCAGTTACCAACTGGTACGCACTAAATGGTTGGCTATCTGTGGGTCGTAGACGAATAAGCATAGCTGCATGTAATATTGCATATCCCCATGCCGAAACTGGCAAGTTTGTGGCCATGACAAGAGACCTAGCTACAAGCTGTAGTCTCTTGATAGCGGCTTCTGCAAGACCGTTCTGAGAATGAACGTGGGGTACGGGATGTTCAACTTCAATCCCAACTGACATGCAATAGTCATCAAAACACTTTGAGGTAAACTCTCCAGCATTATCCAGTCTGATGGACTTAATCGGATTGTCTGGGTGGTGAGCCCGAAGCTTAATAATCTGAGCTAGGAGTTTAGCGAATGCAGCATTCCTCGTGGACAACAACGCTACGTGTGACCAGCGCGTTGATGCATCAACCAGAACCATGAAATATCGAAATGGTCCGCATTCTGGTGTTATAGGTCCACAAATATCACCTTGTATTCGTTGTAGAAACGGAATATTCTGTTTATTATCAATAGCAAAAGATGGTCTTGCTTGAAGTTTTGCTAGTGAACAAGCTTTACAAAACGAACGATGAGCATTAGACATCGCTACAGAAGCATGAGAAGCAGGAGGGGGCCGAACCTCTCCTTGGAACCGAGAGGCGGCTATCGACGGCACGGCCGAACCGAGGCCGAGGCGCCCTCTGTGCTTTTGTGATCGGAAAAATGGATGACCGTGGGAGCATTTCAAAATACGGATCATCAGATCACGACCCGGATGACCGAGTCTATCATGCCAAAGCTTATAAGCATCAGAATCACATAATATAACAACATGAGATTCGTTGGCTCGAATGGTTGTGAAATACATGCCATTGCGAACTCGCTTACACTTCTCCACAATGCGAGTGCGCATAGATTGGGTGGAGGTGATCAACAGATATTCAGTTCCATCTTCAACATAAGTGCTGAGGTGATAGTCATTGTCACGCACATCCTTGAAAGCTAGCAAGGTTCTTGGCGCCTTAGGCGCATATAGGGCGTCCTCTACCCGAATCTCAGTGCCATTTGGCAGTAAGAATTGAGCAGTGCCATGACCCTTAATTACGGGTCCAGTTCCTGTCATCGTAGATAACGACGATTCTCTTGGCGTAAAATCCGAAAACAATTGCCGATTTCTCAGAATCGTGTGAGTTGTTGCACAATCCAACAAACACTCAATCTCGCCTTGATACATCTACAAAAACAATGTAACTTGAATCAATAGTCTACTTTAGACTTTGGCGAACACTTTAAAGTAAGTGTACTGAGACAATATATCATCACAAAATGAAGTGCATTAAGGCCAATAACATAGCCATGGCAACGACAAAACTTGAGAGAAAGAGATAAGCCGCATTTTAATCACCGAGTATCACCAATGATAATCATAGCCTAGGTCAGAGATTGAGACCGGACACCGTCGTAGGTGGCGTGGCCGAGCCAAGGCCGAGGCCAAGGCAAAGGCCGGGGCCAAGCCAAAGCCGAAGCTGTGGTAAGGCCAAAGCTACCCAGAGGCCGAGCCGAAGCAAGGCGAGTGGTGAGAGTCGGTCAGGCATTGAGGCAATGCGATGCGACGGTTGAGCTAAATCCGAAGCATGACGAGTCCGAAGACACTTCGTTGCCGAGCCATTGATGCAAAAGTTGCATTTGTTCGATAGGCTATCGATTGTTGGTTTCAAAAACCGGATTCGGTGCTGAGCCAAGCTGGCGAATGGCCATGGCGAGTGAGGCCTAGCGAGTCGCGGCCAAGCGCTTATGGGCTTTGGCGAGCGAGGCATGGCGGATCGCAGCCAAGTTGGCGGATCGCTGATCGCGGATCTCGGATTAGTTGGCGAATAGCCATGGCGAGCGAGTCCTGGCGGATCGCGACCAAGTTGGCGGATAGCGGATCGCGGATCTCGGATCGCGGATCGTGTATCGCGGCTCGCGGATGGCATATCTCGCATCGCGGATGGCGTATCGCGGATCGCGGATGGCGTATCGCGGATCGCGGATGGCGTGTCGCGGATCTCTCCTTTTGTCTTTGTGATTTTTCGGATATGAGTTAACATCACCAGAATTTTGGTGAACTCAAAATGATTATGCCATTGAGAATTGGACGCATTGAACCAATTTTACTTTCAGGGATGTAAAAATCTCAAATCATTCGTAGAATAAGATAGATTTTATTGATGACAACTCAAAAATACATCAAGGTTGTTCTAAATAGAACGACTTATCGAACAAAGTCGTGATTTATTGACTATTCTGTCAAAATAACAATCAAAATCAAACTTGAACACGTATCTCATGACCTAAGTCAAATACTTATTCATAGTCTGGAGTATCATACTCCTGAGTCCTACGTTTCTTGGTAGGTTGGAAGTCATCGATGGCGAAGTTCGTATTTTCCTCATCGTATACTTCTTCCTCAAAGTCTCCTACATAGTGTGCTTCTTGTTCTATGTATTGTTTGTGTTTCTTGTAAGCGGCTTGAATATCTCTGCTTGCTATGCAATCGCGTTGGAGATGATTCGTAGAACCACATTTGAAGCAAGGAGCCGAAGCATTGTTCGGCGGATGGCCACCACGCCTGGGACCGGAACCAAAACTGTTCCTCCCTCTGGGAGCGGCGGCTCTGCCATCATCCCTTGTCCAAGAAAGCGGTCGGCCACGGCCGACGCCTCTTCTCCCTCCTCGTCCGCCACGTATTGCTCTTGGCGTACGTGGTGGCGGTGCTTGACGTTCATGAGGTTGATGCTTCTGCTTAAAAGCTTTACCACGGGCTTGATGAGATTCCGCAATGAATTTCGGTCCTCGAGGCCTCTTATTGGTGGTAAGAATCAACTCATGGTACCTCTCCTTTCTCTGAAGGACATTCATCAAATCGCTGAAGGTTTTGATAGTGCCTTTCTCGCGGAGATCGCGGTACTGATGCGACAACATGGACGCAGATTCTGGGAACGTCGTGAAAGTCTTCTCCATCATATCATCATCGGTCTTTTCGACCCCACAAAAGCTCAAATCAGATTGCAAGTTTAGCATAGTCTGATGATATTCCTGGACGGAATCAAGATCCAGTAAGCGGATTTGCTCCCAATCAGACATGAGGTCTGGGAGTTGTGCGTCATGCACATTGTCGAAGCGGTCCTTGAGGATATCCCATAGCTCTTTGGGATCAGTTTTCCTCAGGTATTGCTTCTTGAGCGTTGGATGGATATGGCGCCTGAGAAACATCAGGGCTTGTGCTTTCTGTTCAGGAGAAGCGTGTAAGCTTTCATCCTCAGGAGGGTTGATGGTGGCAGTAAATCTTTTACCAATGAAAGTGTTCTCAACATCTGAGACCCACCTCTTGTATTCCTTGCCTTGGACATCCAAGATGTCAAATTCTGGACGCTGAGTGTCAGCCATCTACAGAACACAAACAGGGAGACGTTAGTATGTTTGAATACTAATCAAGTTTGATTGTTCTTTTAGAACAGTGCCAAGATATATCATGGTCACATAAATCGATGCTTAACGTGACTTCAAGTCACAATCGATATCTTCCCTTTGTTTTCTTTCCAAAAAAGAATAATACGTTATGGTTCACAGTGACATCACAGTCACAAGCATAACGGTGGCCGGTAACATCACAGTTACCCCAATAAACGTTGGCACCGGGGTGACTAAATCCCCGTATGCCGTCCCGAGAAGCGATAGAATCGGGATGAAGAAGCAGGGACACGGAAAGGTCCCGGAAGAGAAAACAAAACCCAACTATTGAAATTTTCATAAGCGGGAACGTTTATAAAAATATTTACCTCTTCAAGAGAAGCTTGATCAAACGAAACTTGACTCTTGGGGAAGCTTGTTTTCTTCGATTTTTCTTGATTTCTTCTTAACCACGAATAAGGGTTCGCGGATCGCTTGCTTGGCTTGCGAGCAATTTTGATCTTCTGGCAGATGCGTGCAAAAAGTAGCACGCAAGGGAGAGCTGCTGGCGAGCGGGTTGTCTGCCTAGAGGCAGAGGAGAAGTAGTACGCGAAGGTACAAAGCGGCAGGCGAGCAGCGCAGATGCTGCTGAGAAGAGGCCGACGGTGCCGAAGGGAAGAATCGGCGGCCGACGGTAGGTTAGGGTTTCGGAAAAGAAAAATCCGGAATTAGGGTTTCTAGGGCTTATTAGACGGGAGGCTAGAGCAATGTGCTGATAACGTGTTGTAGGAGAAATAGATTGATAAATCTCTCTGTCTTTATTCATTGATAAGGAGGCCTTTATATAGGCATTACATCAAGTATCCCTGGCGAACAGGGATTCCCTATCTAATAGAGTATCTAGACTACAAGTCTTATTAGGACAAGACACACCACGGAAGTTACGGAGTTAACCTTCCTTGAACAATTATTAATTTTTTTTTTTTTTTTCGGATTATTTCTTCCCAAAGTTTTGTCAAAGCCTCAACTCCAATTCACTCCATCAGAGCATCACTTTTTCAGCCTTTTCCTTATTAGTAAAATAGCCGTGCAGAGAAATAATGAACGCAAAGCCTTGAAACGGCAAGCCTGAGTAGACTCGCGGGGCCCTGGAAACGACGTCGTAGTCGTTCCCATTGGCAATAGTGTGACAGGCACGTGACCCAATCACACAAAAAGCCTAAAAAATCCCAAAGAGGAAATTTCCAGTAACTTAAATTTTGGTCCAAAAATTATTGTTAACTTGACCCAAAAGCTAAAAACCACAGAAGAAGAAGAGGAAGAAGAAGAGGAAAGAAAGGGAGGTGTGTTTGTATATAAAAATACAATCTTTCCCTAATTTCTTGTGTGTTTGTATATAAAAATACAATCTTTCCCTAATTTCTTGTGTGTTGGTTTAAAAACCCTAATTTCTTGGCACCCCCAAAATCTCAATTGAATCAAGAGAAAACCCTAAATTGGAGAAATTGGGGCTTAAAAGAGGATCGATGAGAAGAGGAGGGGAATAAATGCATGTCGTGGGAGTGAGCTTGGATCTGAACGGGTTCCTTCGATTGATATTGACTCTGTTTGTTGTAGCTTTTGGGTTGCTTCACTTGGTCAAGAACACGGCCTCCAAGTACTTTGAAGTCGACGCCAATTTCGAAGGTGGTGCTGATCGGACGGCCCAAATGCCCGGTGTCCCCATCAACGATAATCCCGCCTGCGCCGTCTGCGGCGCTCACGGCGTCAAGAAGTGTTCTCGCTGCAAGGCCGTTAGATACTGGTAATTAATTGCTTTAATACTTGATTGGGTTTTCTTTCAGCTTTGTTTTCTTTAATGGGTATGATTAGTTGCTATTGTTTATGGTGGATTGTGGTAAAGTTTTGATCTTTTGATGATTGAACTATGCTTTGTTAAATACTGGTAATGCTTCAATTTGTAAAGATTGCTGTTTTGATACTTGATTGAGTTTTCTTTAAGCTTAGTTTTCTTTAATGGGTGTGATTAGTTGTTACTGTTTAAGATGTATTAGGGTAAAAGGTTTAGTCTTAGGTGATTTAGCTATCTTTTGTTGATCTTATATTTTAAAGCTTTAGTCTTGGTGACTTTTAGCTTTAGGGTTCTCCATGTTGATTCTTTGTTTTCTGTATACACTTACATAGGTAAATATTGCAGTTAACTGAGCTTTGATCCCAAAAAGGTTCTGCGTTATGCTGGCTATCATATATACTGTAAATGTTCTGTATAGTGATCCATGATTTAGATTATGATATGCAGAACAGCAGGTTTGTTAGGCTATCACGATTTCTTTTATCTGAATGGAGGAATTTTGGGATATGTGAAATGTTATGAAGTAGTGAATTGGTGTTAGTATTAAGAAATTTTAGTGTATGTTTTTATCTGGAAGTTTAAATTCTATATTGATGCTTGTTTTCTCAGCTCAGAGAAGTGCCAGAAGGAACATTGGAGATCTCATAAGACTGAATGCAGTGATATACTAGCCGGCAGAATCAGCCTAGCTCAAAACACGTCAAGCAATGGTAGATTTAAACCTCCTGTTGGGCGTAAAAATTTCAAGGGAATTGCACTTGTGCCTACGCACGGAATGATCTCGAAGCATCTCAAGCAGCCAAAAAAGGTAATGTTCTGGTTCTTTTTTCATGAGTAAATGCTTCTTTCATATTTTTTGTGATTGCTTATCGGACAGTCAGATGCGTTAACAGTTTCCTAATATATTTTTTTCAGATTCTTTTCCCGTATGATGAATTCGTTAAACTTTTCCATTGGAAGAAGGCCGGACTTACTCCTTGTGGGCTCTTAAATTGCGGGAACAGGTTTGTGTTATCATATTGTGGTTCAGTGAATTGAGAATGACACATGTAGATGTCTTCATGACTGTTATCACTTATCACAGACACACAACACTGCACACATTCCCTCTCCCACTTACTCATATCTTACAGGAATTTTACCCACAAGCTTGTTTATATTTCTAATGTCGTATTATTCTGCAGTTGCTTTGCCAACGTTGTTCTCCAGTGCTTGTCATCCACTCGACCACTTGTTGCGTATCTATTAGAGAAGGGCCATCGGACTGAATGTATTGTCTTAAAACCATTCCCAACTACTTTATGCTTCTGGTAATTATGGCATTTTTACGTATTTAATAGTTCTTGTTGGCTTGGTTTCCAGGCATACGGGATGAGTGGTGCTTTCTCTGTGAATTGGAAAGCCACCTTGAAAGAGCAAGCCAAAGTCAACAGGCCTTTTCGCCAACCAACATTATCTCTAGACTACCCAATATTGGTGGAAACCTTGGCTACGGGAGGCAGGAGGATGCTCATGAACTCATGAGGTTTGCAGTACTTGCACTGTTTTATGGCTATTCAACAATCTAGTGGTTTATGATGGTTGATCATGTATGTTCATTCTATGCTTTTGTAGGTTTGCCATTGATACAATGCAGTCAGTGTGTCTTGATGAGTTTGGTGGAGAGAAAGCTGTTCATCCTAGCTCTCAAGAAACAACCATTATTCAACATATATTTGGTGGTCAGCTACAATCTCAGGTTATGCATCTTCTGGTCTTGCTTCCAAATCTGTGCTTCTCTAGTTGTAATGCTAAGTTACTTACAACGCATATAGTTATCTGGTTCTTATCTTTATAACTTTGAAAAAAAAGAAAAAAAGAAATTAAATTCATTTTCTTAAGCTTGAGGAATTTTCTTGGTGTTTTGGCCGGCCTTGGCCCCTTTTTTGTCGGTTTATATTGGTCTAGCATATATATGTTAAACATAGTATTTCATTATATTATGTCTACAATGGAAGGAAATGATCTCTGGTACTAAGCATTTGTAGTCGTGTTTATGTGTGTGGTACAAAGTATTCTTGAAAGGAAATTTGATGCCTTTTTATTAATTAACCCCTTTCCATTGCCTTCCGATTTTCTGATATTTGAATGTTTTCCAGGTGATTTGTTCAAAATGCAATAATGTATCAAACCAATATGAGAATATGATGGACTTAACTGTTGAGATTCATGGGGATGCTTCATCATTGGAGGAATGCCTAGTCCAATACACTGGCAGGGAGTCTCTTCACGGAGAAAATATGTACAAATGTGATGGGTATGAGTGGATCCTAACTCTCATTCATCCTTTCTGATATTTCTCTGCTTTTTCCTTTTTGGTGTTGCATTTATCTTTAGATGACTTTGTGTGGGGTTTGTATATTTACATGCGTGTGTTTGTGTGGGTTGCTAACATTGTCCGACTGTTGTGATTCAATGGATTCAATAGACATATTTTATGTACTTTTCAATTCCATTTATAATTGCTTATATTTTCCGTGATTTGGTTTCTTATGGGATTTAATTTGTTGCTGCAAATAGGTGCAATGACTATGTCAAGGCTTGGAAGAGACTTTCTGTTAAACGCGCTCCAAATGTCCTGACAATTGCTTTGAAAAGATTTCAGGTTTCAACTCGATACTCTTCTGTTGCTTTGTTAATTGATCGAATGCTTATTCCATTTCAAGTTTATCCTTCTCGAATAACTTGAGAAGAAATAAAACCTACATCAAGCAGTAACCATTGCCTCTCTCAGTGCCATGATTTCTTCTGTAGCTCTTACCACGTCTTATTAGATACTATAGGACCTTAGAAAAGAATTCAATCTTGTACAGTCCTAATTAGACTTATAGTTGATAGACGAATGTTGTATTTTGTTCAGTTGGCAAGTTGGCAAGTTGGAATTTCAAAGTGATCGTCTTACCACATGAGAATGTTTGTTGTTTGTTGCGCACATTATGATTCATAATTAGGAATTTTTTCCAAGTGAAAAAAAGCATAACCACCATTACTGAGTACGGTAGAGGCTGATCTTTACATAAGTACATAGACTAAGAGGCATCATCTTTGAGTTGGTCATCTTGGTCGAGTCTTGGATTGATCTTCTGTTTTGTTCTTATTTATCAAATTCGTGCGCATTGACATTTGAGTTCTGCTGATCCCTGAAAATACTATCTTGACAAACATTTCAGAGTGGGCGCTTTGGGAAAATTAACAAGAGAGTTACATTTCCTGCGACGCTAGATCTCAGTCCGTACATGAGTGAACCGGGAGATGGTACTGATATATATAGCCTTTATGGTGTTGTTGTCCATGTGGATATGTTGAATGCTTCATACTTCGGTCATTACATCTGTTATACCAAGGATTTCCATGGAGACTGGTACAGAATTGACGATTGCAAGGTAATTACTATAATCTTATCCCTTTGATGACTTTTATATGCATAATCTACCCAAAACGCTCGTTGGCTGACTTTGCTACTTTTTACAGGTTACGCCTGTTGATTTGGAAGAGGTGCTTTCTCAGGGAGCATATATGCTTTTATATAGCAGGTGTGCATCTGTTTTTTAGTAGATTTAGTTTTAGGCAGCTGCACAAATGTGCTGTGTGGGATTGTGGATGCAAGTTCAAACTCACTGTTCATGGTAAGAAGCATTATTTTGGATACTCTCTAAAATGATCCTGCCTTTTCTGTCGTTCCACAGGGTTCAGGCACGATCACCTTGTCTAAGCATCGTTGAACCTCCAAGGAAAGAGGAAGAAATGACTGATCCCAGTGTTGAAGTAGAGACTCTCCCAGATGAACTAGTTAAATGTTCACCTCTGGAGTCTGCAGATCCAACTCACCATAATGAGTCTGAACCATCGGACATTAGTCAGCCCTCACAAATAACTAACTGTGTAAAAGACTCATCTACTTTACTAGAGCACTCTAATGGTGTTACAAATGTGTCTCCTCTCATATCACCCTCATCTGCTTCAAAAGTGGTTCAAGAGGATACAGTTAATGCACAGTCGAGTCCATCCACTTCACTGGAGATTTCTGGTTGCGAGGTTCCTGTCACTGCATCAGATCTAGATAAAGTAAGAGGAGATCCAAATGGCGTGGATGTAGCTAATGGCAAACCATGTCGGCCTCTGTCTGAGGAAGCATTAGATTGCTGTGAGAAGGATTGCTCTTCTGCAGATGATATGGAGTGGGAGTCCAGTACAGTCATGGCACAGGACATCGAAGTGTGCAAGAGCCACGGTACAATTGATGCGGTGGCACGGGAAATTGAAGTTTGCAAGAGCAACGGTACAATGGATGCGGGGAATGAAACCACTTCTCGAGTTGAACATTCGGGGTTAATGAACGGAAACGGATTTCATAAACAGATTGAAGACGGTTAGACAATTAAAGGTGGATCTCTGAACAATAATCATTGGTTCATAATTCTTTGGCTCCCCTCATCATCAGAAGAAAAGATTGAGCTGGGAAATTCTTCGTCTGGGGTTTCAGTATTTGCAGAAATCTCAGATGTGATTTTAACAATTCAGTTGGAGAATGGTGTCATAATGTAATGGAAACATCACAATGAGTTGGAAGATGTATTCTTTTTGGGTCTTGAATCTGTATCTTCCATTCAATCTGAAACCTCTCCATTGTAGAACTTTAAAAGTTCATCTCTTTTCACTAAACCAAGACCAACACTCTACAGTGAATTAAATAATAAACTAAAATTGATAGATCAAGTTGAAGAAGGGGACTTGGAGACCCGAGCCTGGTAGAGGCATGTGAGATCTCTGCGTTTAAAGCAAACGAAACGAAGACAGCACAGTAAAATAGGAAACGTAATCAGCGGCTTTGTCAGTTTTGTCTTTTGTTGTTTGTATTCTAGTATGAAAATTGCCTGGTTGGTTAAGAGTTCTGGGACTACGAAGAAGAATCAGGTCTGTGGGGCGTTGACTTTGAGGACAGGACAGACAGTTTTTTATGTTCACGAGTGGTATTGGCATCATAGGAGGAAGAAGAGCCAGCAGCTTAGATTCCTCAACGAGGCCACGACTCGTCGCTTTTGCTTTGCCAAACTGCAAAGGTCAGCACCACAGCATCTTATTTATCCCCTTTGACAATGTGAGAGCCTGTTATTTTCTATTTGTATTGTATTGTATTGTAATGCAAGCTATGCAACCATGCCCAGATGCTCCTCTTTCTCTTTCTTTTAGGTTAAAAACTTGAAAAAAGAAGACTAAAGTGAGTACAAAAATGTATTCCAAATGCCCTAGTCTTTGTTTGGGCTTTGGAATCCAAGGCCAAAGAGAAGAGGGTATAGAGAGAGCAGAGTCAACTACATACTCTCACAGTCTCACTCTATGAGTCCTAAGCTACTTTCACACTGTGTATTGGGTGTGTGAGTATGAAAAGCATTACTCTCTTTTGGTTATAAAATGGATGAGAAAGCAAGGGAAAGCTAAAACCCTAATTCCTCCGCTCGTGTATTCTCAATTTCTCATTCGGTTTTTTAACAAAGTCTTGCAAAAGAGTTACACAGGAAACTTCCCACCTTCCGTCTTTCTTTCTTTCTTGGCTTTGCTTTGTTGCTTTTTCCTGTCTAACCCCAACAAAGTCTCAACGCCCCCATTTTAAAGACCCACCAGCAAAGCCTTAGCTACTCTCAACTATCACTCTCTTGGTGTTTTTGTGTTTCCATTTTAGACTCACGGAGCACAAAGCCATACTTAGCATCAGGTACATTTTCTTAGTTTCTCTCTGTTCTATCTTCTCTTTTTGTCTTCTTCTTGTTCATTGTGTTTTGTTCTTACTCAAGCTCACTTTGAATTGTAATTATTGGGTTATAAATAGTCAAGGTTATGTGTGAATGTGGCTCACTTAGTTGATTCATTGGTCAAGTTTGGGACTTTTGTGCATTTTGAGATCGATCTATGAAATTGTTTATGTTGAGATTCTGGGTCTGACAATTGGAAACCTTCAAGTTTCTTCTGGGTTCTAATCTAGTGTATTTGCTTGCTTTCCTGTGTTTTTAAGTAACTTATTCCTCATATTTTTCTTTATATCCTTGAAAGTTGGAATCTTTGTTCACTAGACTCCAGAGTTCTCTTGATTTTTGAAATCTTTATCCACTACATTTTAATATATGTTTCGAGAATTATTGTGCATGATGGGCATGTATATAGATTTCACAAGTAACACCGTCTTTCGGTTATTGCAGTTGGTTTTGTCTGATTAATGGGGCCGGAAAGTTGCTCAGCTTTGATGATGACTCGGAAGAGAAAGTCCCAAGAAGAGAATTGCATTCCAAGCACATTTTTGATGGATGAGCTTAATGAAGACGTTCTTGAAGAAGTCCTTTCTAGGCTACCAACCTCTGCATTTTTCCGCCTCTCTTCGGTTTGCAAGAGATGGAAATCAGTTGCAAACTCTTCAAGTTTCAAGCTTGCCTGCTCTCAAATCCCTTCTCGGGATCCATGGTTTTTCATGGTCGACTCTCATCTCAATCGATCCATTGCGTATGACTCTGCTGAAAACAATTGGAAGAAAATTAACCATCCGCCTCTCCTCCAGAAAAACTCCAACTGCAATTCCATGCCTGTTTCAGCCTCTGGTGGCTTTATTTGTTTCCGAAATTCATATGGCAACTTTGTTGTGTGCAATCCTGTGACAGGCTCCTGCAACGAACAACCTCCACTCGATCCTGCCCTACAAAGCCGCACATTCAATGCCATTGTGATGAGCTCACGTCCCAACAAGCATGTTCAGTCCTCTTACAAGCTTGTAGTTGTCTTTGGTGAGCTTTCGAAGCTGTCATTCAGTGTTTACAACTCCAGCAGCGGTTGCTGGGAAGAAGAGGTTGCCTTGTCCAAGAAGTTCAACGATGACAATTCAAAGGAACTCGATGATTTTACAGAATTTGACCCAAATGATGACAGTGCTGTGTACTTCCTCAGCAAGGCAGGAAATGTCGTGGCAACCAATATGCAAAGAAGCCCCTCTAAGCAATACTCATCGGTTATCACTACCAAAGATGGCGAGGAAATAGTCCATTTCCTTAGCTCCTCAGGTTCAATTGTGGCGTGCAATCTGGCCTCCAAGTGCTTCATTGAGTACCCGCGGCTACTTCCTGTCGTCTACGAGTACTCCATCGACTTGGTGGAGTGTGGAGGCAAGATGCTAGTGGTTCTGTTGTCGGAGTTCTTTGAAAGCGCGAGCCTTAGGGTTTGGTGTTATAATGAGGATGTTCGAAGTTGGCAACAAATTGCTGTAATGCCACCATCAATGTCCCATGAATGGTATGGCAAGAATGTGGATATCAACTGTGTTGGGGCAGGTGATCAGATATTGATATGCTTAAGCTCTGCTGAGATTTCTAGCTGTGTTATGTGTGACTTGGCTGCTAATGAATGGGTTGAATTACCCAAGTGCTTTGTGGATGGTGAAGCCATCAAGTTTATGTCTGCTTTCTCATTCCAACCAAGGATCGAGGCTTCTCTATGATCTGGAGTTCTAGGCGTCGGATTCTTTTTTTCTTTGTTTTATGATCTTACGATGTATTCTTCAAAATTCTATTTGCACTGCTATTTTTAGGCAAATCTAAACCCATCGAAATTGGCAGAAGTTTTTCTGTCTCTTTTACCTTGTTCTTTAGGTTGCTGTTTTTCAAGTATATCTGGAAATTGGACTGAAGGTTATATGACGGAAATTGCTCTTGCGTTTGTTTTCTTTCTGAAAAATAACATCAGGATTGAGTTGTTAACGAATAGATCAATGCTTGGTAGAATGGGAAAGAAGTTAATCCTGAATCAAGTCAGGAGTGTTCTATGTGATTTGGTCTTATGAGCTACATGCACCTGAAAAAAAACAGCTTAAATGAAAAACAAGGGTGTCTACCACTACAAATCAAATGATACAAGCTTACATTCAAACACTACTGTTTTTCTGCAAGAGAGTGTGCCCAGTCTAGAGAAAGCATGCCAAAACTTCCACTAACAGACTAAACTTTTTCTATATGACAATGAGATGGACTGAACTCCTCGGTGAAATCGAAAATTACATCTGAATGAATTTAACTAGGCCCATCTTTTGGAATATTGAAAACTCCTTGTGAAATTTTCTAACCGCAAACGGACAGTGTGTAAATCAGCTCTTATCCAAAGAAGAACCATTCTTCAAGAGATACATGGTTATTTCCCACTCATCCTGCATTCCCTTGAATGCACTTATGGAGATGGTCTTCGGGTGTGATGACAAGCAAAGAGGAACATCCTTGGCAGACTCCACGGATTTCGTTTTTCACATTGGGTGGTTTTCTGATCATGGAATAAATTAAGAAACAACTTACTGGTACAATGTTGCATTTAATGGAAATTTATGTTACTTACATTTTCTACGATGAAATCTTCAAGATTAGGTGCAGAGTGCAGAAACTCAGGCAGCACCTCCCAGTAATTGTCAAAAGCAGGGACACGCCAATCCTAGATGATAGACACAAGTATTGTTTCAGATGAAAAGTGCTGATATCAAAAACAGAATGAAACAATAGAGATGCATCTTTTCTCAATATATGTTGGATGATTGATAAAAGGTGCTCAAATTCATCCTCCCGAAATCTGTGGAACTCAGCCTTCTCATTTCTGCTTTCAAATGCTTAGCTCAGGTTAGTGTTCGTAGTTTTGAACCCTGTGCTTGTTTTGTTCATCACTCGAAAATTGAAGGTGACTTAACTATTTAAGCTTCCGTACCGACCTCTATGGGCTATTATGGACTTCAGTAATCCAATCTCGGCACAACAAACCGGCCCACCACTTTCTTGTCGAAGTTGCAAGACTTATTTCCGACCTCTATGTATGTCATTTCACTGCAAATTCATCGTTTAAAATTTGAATTTTTTATTGGTGCTTCTAAGTGTACCAATTAATTCGTATCATGTATTTATATAAATTTTATAAATCTTAACTATTCACGTGATATATACACACACACACGCCGTGTAATTACAAAAACTCGTTATATTATTTGAAAAAATGAAAATGTCACGCGGTTATTTGAGACTGTAAAATAATTTTGACGGTATAAGACAATGACGTGACTAGGGGCGCAGGGGAAGAAGAGTTCCCGGCCTTGTTCGTTTCGGTTTGGGTGACCTCCTCGCCAAGCCAAGTAGCCAACGCCCCTATATAAACACAAACCCAGCTCCAATTCCAATTCCAATTCCAATTCCAATTCCATTCATCATCAAATCCAAGTCAGAAACCAGTCCAACCCAATCGCCTGCCATGGATTCCGAAGACGAACAATACCTCAAACAAAGACTAGACGAATTACAAAGAGACGTCTCCAAGAAGGCAAAATTCGAACCCGCCCTCGCCGCCCTCGCCTCTCTCCTCCGCGAACGCTACACCTCCGCCTCCCCTCCTCTCCGCAAGTCCTACTTCACCGTCATCTCCCGCGTCGCCACCGTCCTCAAGACCCGCTACACCTCCCCCGGCTTCTGGGCCGCCGGGTTGGCCCTCTTCCGCCTCGCCCTAACCCTACTTTCCGACCCGGCCCAAAAATCCCAATTGCTCACTTACATTTCCGACGCCGAGAAAGTCGTCCGCCAAGACGACGACCCTCAGAATCTCTCGCCCTCTAATCAAGGTTTTAGATCTCTCCGAATCTCAGACCTCGATTCCGATTTGGTGTTTTTCTAATCCGAAAGTTTGATGTCAAAATTCTAGGGTTTCTATTCGAAGGCCATCTGACGGTGGATCGTGAGCCGCCGCAGCCCCAGTGGCTGGTCCAGTCGAATCTCCTGGCCTCCGCCGCGACGCTTTTCGCGGCGGACTCTTCGGGTTCGGGTCGACCCGTGTCCGAGACTGGAAACAACGACGGCGGTGATGACTCCGAGAGCGCGGCGAATCTTCTGCAGTCGCTGATTGACAACCTGGACAGCGTTTTGCCGCCGGGGATTCTGGAGGACGTGAGAGGAGCGCCGAGGGTGCCGCCGGCGAGTAAGAAAGTGGTGGCGAATCTTCCGGTTATTACGATCACGGAGGAGAAGCTGAAGAAGCTTGGAGAGGAAGCGGAATGCTGCATTTGTAAAGAGAATTTGGTTGTGGATGATAAGATGCAGGAGCTGCCTTGCAAGCACACATTTCATCCGCCGTGTTTAAAGCCGTGGCTGGTAATTCTGTTATAATGTGGTTGCTTTTATCATTTGTTTCGAATTCGAGTGAGTGAAATAGTGTGTGGTTTTGGTTTGTGGCAGGATGAGCACAATTCGTGTCCGATATGCCGGCATGAGCTGGAGACTGATGATCATGCGTATGAGAGCTGGAAGGAGAGGGAGAGGGAGGCTGAAGAAGACAGAAAAGGCGCTGCCAATGCGGTCCGGGGTGGTGAATACATGTATGTTTAATGTATGGAGGAGATGATGTTTTACTCGAATAATTTTTTGATCTGCAGCTTCAATTATATGTTATATTCATTCCATTACATTCTACTGGCCTGTGTGAATCCAATTGGATGTGTTGTATCTTGTGATTTAGAAATTGAATAGAGTAAATGTTGGCCATTTGAGTTATATCCTTGGAACCACAAGGTTAATGTTCATATCTTCCTCGGTACGATGTTCTGTGATGCAATGCCTTATTTAGTTCTTCTTATAGTTGATTGAATTAGATTAGGGTGTTGCATTTGTTGGGTCCTTTTCAGTTTGGACGTCATATCTGCTCTTCTGAATGGTATGTCCATGCCAGTTTGGGAGCAACCATTTCCTTCAAACTCCAGATCTTTTTGTGCTTACGGCCCCGGGTTTTAAACAGCTAGGTGCAATGGAGTGTAAACGATTAACATGGTTCATATTCTTCTTATTCGGATCAACCTGATAAAGCTCAATGGTGCAGCTTTGGTTTAATGATACTGGCTGAATTTCCTGGTGACATTTGGACCATCTGTAATTTGTATGTATGTTTTCTCTACCTCAGCATTATAACTGGTGTTGCCGGCTAACCATCGGCTAAATTGGGTAAGGAGTTACAAACTGCGAGCCCATTTCAAAGGTGGGCCTAATTTTATTTTTTATTTTTCTCGTTTTTTCTTAAAATCTGGTATGATAGAGACGTAATAGGATCCCTGTGACCATGGATTCTTGACATCAGGAAATGAGAATTATACGGCATTGTAATTAACGCGAAATCTAGTGGCTGTCGAACTTTGCCATTTTAAGGCAAAGGGTTGTTGAAACCGTGGCGCAACTGTCACACACAAACCCAAATCACTCTTGTTCTGCTTAGTAACAAACCCATCCATCTTATAATATGGAAGTTACCACTTGTCTCACTCCCTCTTCCTCCAAATTTGGATGCTTATACGACTTCCCTCAATCCCAACTCAAGGGCCACGGCCACGGTTGCTTCTTCCGATTTCCCGGGAAGACCAGAGCACTTGTCCCAGTGAGCTCAGCTTCATCCACCAGTGTCAGTAATGGCTATGTGGGCCCAGGAAGTTTGACTCAAAGTCAAACAAATACCAACCGAAACTACACCCGGAGCGGTTCTTGCTTGGTGATCCCTCCGCCGGCCGGCAAGAAGCCCCGGGCTATCATCAAGTTTCTGGGCGGTGCCTTCATCGGAGCTGTTCCTGAAGTCACCTACAGGTCCTTAAAGTTTACTTCTTTCTTGTTTCTTTTGTCTTCATTGTTCATATCAATATTGAAAATTGATTCTTGTAGCTACTTGACTGAGTTATTGGCAAAGGAGGGGTACCTGGTCATTTCAGTGCCGTACAATGTAACCTTTGATCATGTCCAAGCTGCCCACCAAGTCTACGAGAGGTTCAATTCTTGCTTGGACACCATTTTAGCCTCTGGATTGCCGAATGCTGATCTCTTGCCTGCCCAACTGGCTGAGTTACCTGTGTTCTCTGTTGGCCATAGGTAATTCGAAGCGAGTGAATTTCAAGTTTTAACCTTTGCAGCATTGGTTTGATCACTTTGATGACTTGTCTTTGCGTTTTTGTAGCAATGGTGCACTACTCCAAGTGCTCTCGGGGAGCTATTTCTCCGATAAAATCCCAAAGGTAGACTTTGTTATTGAGCTTGTTTGATATATAGATTGTGTAGTGTTGTTTATGAGTCTGATGAACAATATTGTTTCATGTGGTAGTCAGGCTAATGCCATAATAGCATACAACAATAGACCGGCAACTGAGGCTGTCCCTTACTTTGAGCAGGTGATTAATATTAACTCATGATTCTACTATATTTTGGAATTTCGGATATAGGTTATTAAATCTGATTACGGTATTGTGCAGCTTGGTCCATTAGTTAGTCAGATGATCCCTATTGTAGAGGCATCTCCAGTTCCTTCTATGGCTAGGACTGCCTCAGGTAGCTTCCTGACATATGTATACCATTTACCATATTTAGTTTCATTTCTTCTTCTTTGTTCTCTTTTCTAGTTATAGGTTGCACATTGGCTTACTAATAGGAGTATGCCCATGCCTTCCTTTCTGTTTACTGAGTTTGGAAAACTGCTCTCTTGGTTTCCTATCGTGCCACAAGAATGGTTTACTTTTCCTGAGGACATTAACCGCTTATATTCCTCGTAATCCATTTAGTCGCATTGTTGTTGTGTGTACAGATATAAACTGTTTAGATCCCAACTTCCATTTGTCAAGTCAGTCCTGAAAAGTAGTTTTGTCAATACTATGTTCTATATTTATTTTTAAGGGCTCATGGAGAGTAAGTACAGAATCTTTTCTATCCCATATACTGATAAGCCACAATTTTCCCGATCCCTCCACATTTACTATCCATCGTCTTCTTCCAATCCTTGAACATCTTTAACCACCTTATTGAATTTGACTGGCATGTCATGTCATGGGATTTGGGATTTCACAACTCTCTTTTCACGACCTCTCATATCTAGGAGATGCATGGAAGGCCCTAGTTGATGCTGCTGGAGCAGTTCTACCAGACAATGAAAAGGAAGCTCTAAATTCATTCACTAAATTTGTTGATCAGTTGCCTTCGGTGCTGAATGAGGTATCTTAATTCTTTATGGTTCAGAAAATATTCTTGTTTCCTGTGGGATTCATTGGTTTGCTTCATTCAACTTGCAATGGTCCTTGAAATAATCTCAAATTATAGTAAAATCGTCTTGCATTTAAAGAAGAATTGGTTTGCTCATCATTTAAAAAAAAAAAAAAAATTGCTCATTACTTTTTTCTTTTGGTGGTCTTGGAATAATTCTTCACTTATATTTTAAACACGTAACATACAGTAGTTTAGTTCTGTGATTTTAGCCTTGCTTATTCTATAAGAAGTGAATCTTATGTCAGGTAACCCAAGGGACATCAGAGTTCAAGCCAACACCCTCTGAAAATCGTGAATTCTTTAAGTGCTCATACAATGTGAAACACACTCTACTGGTATGGGTGATGTCTCACTATTGACCATTCTGTAGCAAAATCAAATTGAATGGCAATAATCTATACTCTGGTTTCAACTAATATACTGGTTTTGCTATAGGTGAAGTTCAATTTTGACGGAATTGATGAGACAGATACTCTCGAGGAGACATTAATGCCTCGTGTGGAAGCTATTGGCGGGACACTAGAAAAGGTCGAGATAAGTGGTAACCATATCACACCATGCTTCCAGGTGAACTTAAATCATGTTTGCTGATATAGTGTTTAAAAAAAAAATTTAAAAAAAATAAAAATTGCTGATATAGAGTTCTTTAGGTTACGTGCTTCTGTATATTTCTTCTTTTTTGTCCTTTTCCACTTTGTAGAAGCCGGAATGTTGATCGAGTCTGAATAGTTTAGGTATCACTCATAACAAGTTTAATCAAATACTAGCCCCCATCCAAAACAGATACAGACATCAGATTATAGGATTTGTACTTATAGATTCTATTTTTGACTCTAAACTTATATTAGATGAATTGCATCTTAATACTTGAACAATCTCTTAGAATGTACTCAATGTAGTCTTCACATTTATATCAATCGGGAGTTTGGTTAGTCATTATGAGCTGCATTGCTGCTTGTTCTCTTAGTTAGAAGCTCTCAAATTCCCACTCATTATCTTTATGTATCCTCATTCTTGGTATTTTCAGGAACCAAAGTGGCAAGTAGGCGCCTTGTACACTCCAGCAGATGCTATTGCTCAGTCTCTTAAAACTCTTTCACTAAATGACGTTAGAGTCCTATCCAGAACCATAGTCGACTGGTTTCGACGTTTTGAAGATTGAGGCACCTAAGCTTGGATACATATTTTAACTCTCCTAAAACCTTCAGGGGAGTCGATACATATTAGTATACTTTTCATACATTTGTATAGGCTGATGATTACTTGTTCAGTGTTGCTGGGCTGTAGGTTGTGTCTCATTGGATATCCAGTATCACAATGGTTTGGGCCTCTGTGAATCTAAACATTCAACTGAGCCTGTTGGCTCTTTTTATATTAGATCTATTACCTCACTTTCCAATATGAGGTAAAACCTGTCTGGAAAAACCCTCTCATGCATGCTGATGTTCTTTCCCGCAAATTTTGAACGGCGAATTTCAGATCAATATAACTTAATTCGGTCAACAATGGGAGGCTATGACCATAATTTTCTTTTCCAATAATTTTCTTTTCTTATGTTATTGTTACATGGCTTCAAGCAGCCCTTCAAGATCGAACAGGCAGATTCAAACAACACCACAGGACTTCGATAATCGTTCTACCAATGAAGTAACGTAAATTATGTACTATAAATAGACGAACACAAACTTTCATTTATCATTACTGAAATAGTTGCTACAATTTTGTCCTAGCTAGCCCGCAGCCTAGCAATTCAATCCTACCCAGAACCGATCTGCATGTATATATAATACCATTTTCCTTCAGTTCAGATATTCATCAAGAACCATGCTATACAGTACGGATTGCAAATGGAACGGGACGGGGTTTTAGATTGAGGAGAAGCAAGTAGCAGCTGGCTAGCCCCATTATTAATGTTTGTGATGAGATTTAATTATATGGGCACCGTTCTGTTGCTTTTGCATGCATGTCACGCAGCAGCCCTTATCATGTTGCCGCATTTAATTGACTCAGAAAAATCAAGAACTAAAAACCATTAGCTGCAAGGAGATCATTATATTCATCTCAATTCTGTAAGAAACATGATCATCAACAACATTTTACTGATGGATAAGTGGACAAATATGAATATACAGAACGGTAAGCTACGGAGAAGCAGGAATCGAAAAATGGAGGGTATCTGGCTTTTAGTGACCCCCGTAATGATTCACAGAGTTAGATTTGGGCCATAGCCATTGGTGGGTAGCGTGATATACAGATGTGAAATATGCAGGTAATAAGGATTGGTTTTGGCTGGTTTTTATTGGTTGCAACTTGTTAATTACAAGCCAAGTAGTTAAGGCAAAGCCAGCTCCTCTGAACTGTGATGCTCTTTTTTCTGTCCGGTGATGGATGATCGATCAGTTTCTTTCTAGAAAACACAGTGGTGACTATTCTGCGGCCGAGGTCGATCAGAGTTGGTAATAGAATTATGGTTATGGTCCACCGCCACCCCCACTTATAGCGGAAAGTGACCTGACATTTTGGGGGTTAAATGAGATCGATCCAGTGGGAACTTCATCGCCATTACTCACCAAATTAAACCTCCATCGATCTCTTCTCTGTGTGTCAACTTTGAACATGCAGTTGAAGACGACCTAATTAACCTAGCTAGCTTCTACTTGCATGCTACCTCTCTCAGGGAGGTCCCTAGCTAGCTAAATAAGTCCACTACTTACAATGCATTTTTACCACGTACTTTCATCAGCTCAAACTTCACATGCATACACCAAGAACGACATACAATGCATGCATGATTCAGCTCTCAGATGCTACTGCTGTACTTTGCTTCATGCCCATTTCTACTGATATATACTTAATCTAATCACCCTGTTACAGGTATCGTAACACATCAAAATAGTAATAGAATTTAATCTAATCACCCTGTTACACGAATCGTAACACATTAAAATGATAATAGAATTAAGAGGGTTTTCAATATACGGTGTGTGAATACATAATGATATACAAGATCCTCTTCATGCCTTCATCAACGATTAAAGTAGTAGTGTTTCTTAATTCAAAGGAAAATGAACATGCACAAATCAAAAGTTACTGTCTGTACTAAGATTAACGAGTGCCATCTGAGTTTCAGTGCTTGGAAAAAGAGAAGGTAAAAACTGATGTGTGAAGAACTGAAGATAGTAAATTTTGGGGTATTGATGGAAGGCGCAGGCTTTTTGGGCCGGGTCACATCGGCTGCCTATTTTATGTTCCTTTGGCTATTTCCCACGTGGCAGCTTCGTTCTGATTGGAGCTTAAACATCAGCCCACGTGGCAGCCTCAGTGTCAGCTTCTCCAGTGGCAATTTGCCGTTGATTATGACGCGTCACATCCTGTCTGAGGTCTTGCCAGAAGGCCCCACCCACCCTCCTTTCACATAATTATTTCTATAAATAAATTACCACCATCCTTCCCTCCCCGATAAGGAAAAGGTCAATTCTACTGCAATATGGTTAATTTTTTTTATATTTTTTTTACCTTATTTTTACTAAGCTTCCCATTCATTTTCTTACATACAAATCTCTTTTATCCATTGGATTAGATAGAGGAAAGATTTATACTATTACACGTGGGAAATTTGTTCAATGGTCGATTGGTCGTATGTGTAGGTAAAGCGATATGTAATATACAAATTGAGTTATTCATTTAATCAGTAATTATTTACATAAAATTAATATTAGAAAAAATTATAAAATACTTTATTTAAAAAAAAAGTAATAAAATTGAAAAAAATCACGCTAATTTCAGTATAATCGATAACAGTAGAAATTACAAAAATAATATGTAAAACAAGATATTCATGAGACCCAACTATTAAAATGTAAAGAAACACTAACAAAAATAAAGAAGTACGTAACTTACACTGAGAAAAATTTAAGAGAATTTAAATTTCGTCTGCCTTTGATCGAATTGACCTCATTAGTATGTATCTTCCTTTAGCTATTATTTCCCATATACCGTGTCACCGCGTGGTTCCTCTGCCTAAACAGATTCCCAATTTCCCATTAACTACCATTCATTTTAGCTTTAAAGTCTAATAGCCCCAGAGAAAGAGGGAGAACCTGCAAGTCTCTCTGCAGTGACTCTCTCAGTGGACGCCGAGTGACTTTCCTTTTTCTTCTTTTAGTTGATACCCCAAACACTCTTAAAAACGGGGTTTAATTTTTCACAGAGCGGTGAGTGTGAATAGAATCCAATCCCAGAGAGAGAGAGAGAAGATGTTGGATTTTGGTGGGTGAATGTGATTCGTCAAAAACCCATCTGTGTTTTTAGTTTATTTTATCTTCGAATTCAAGGAAGGCACTTGCTGCAATATGTTTGCTGTGAAGCAACCCCATTGGTGGAAGCTGGCTGCTTCGCTTTGGTTTCTATCAGAAGCAAAAACTCATCCATCCATCCATCAAAGCTTTTTTGATGTTATCCACAGACACACCGCAGGCCAGTTCTCTCTCTCTCTCTCTCTCTCCGTCTCTTATTATTGCAATTTGCTCATTATTTTATTCACCATTGTTATCCCATTTACATTTTACATTCTTAAAGATTCCAACTTTGCCTCAAGGTTTCTGCTTGGTTTGCAATGTGTGATCTATTAGGCATGTTAGAACCTTCCCACCTTATTGGAATATGAAATGTCATGCGTTAATACAACCCCTTCTGGTGTTGTTATTATTAAACAAGAGGATTTGTTATAGAAAATCTTAGTGTTAAACTTGTAAAGATTAGAACTTTGGCAATTATTTGCTGAAATGTTGGTCCAAAATAGGTTAGTATGTATGAGGAACTAGATTCTGTTGCGTTTCTAGGGGGATAGTTTGTTAAAGTTGAGGTCTTGTTATTGAACTCATTTGGAGGTTTTACCTGCTCAATCAATACTGAGTAAAGGAATTGCCCTTTTTTCTTTAGGAAAGTGATTACTTTCTCAACTCAATGACGTGAGTGCTTGCGTAGCCTGTCATATTTTTTTTCACTCTCATCCCATTCTGCTATATGTTTGTTAGATGTTTTAGATTGCTGGACGGCAAGACAAGTCAGCATCTTGTCTAATACGTTTTATCCACTTGGATTCCATGTCTTTCTGAGAACGGAACTCTCTCCAATTATATGAAGAGGTCATAGCTTGCATACATCAGGACTAAGGATCACAATGGGAGCGATTTCAATCCCTAAAATTTCTGAGGCAAATGTAGATGACTTAGGCTTGGACTTCTGAGGAAGCAAGACATAAGTAAGAACAGATTTTTGAGTTCAATGAATCCGAAGAGGTCTCATAGCATTGGATTTTCTTAATTATTACGTAGACTTCATATAATGATGATGCCCGTAATATTTGTTATTTTCTTTTTGTGATTTTGAAACTTATTTCTAATTTTTTTTTTTTTTTTTTTTGCACTTCGAAGATAAATTGAGAAACTAAATACAAGTAAAAGAGATGATATTATTGCGATTAACTTTTTTCTACTCGTATGTAGATATGTCTCTATTCTAAACATTTTAGGTTCTCATGACAATTGAAATATCCATTCTATGGGTGGTGGTGGGGATTTAGTGATAGCTTGCCTAGGCAATAGATTGATTTTGTGAAAATGGATACTTGTGGTTTGATCATCTAATCTATGGAATCACTAAAGAGACAAGGATCTGGATTATAGCTATTAGTTTTCATTTTTCATACTTGGATGAAACTTTCTGTGCCAATCCTCTGTTTACATTGTTGCACACTTGCATCTCGTTGTGCATACAAGTCTATGCAGACATCTCTGACAGAGTCAAACGAATAGATATTGATGAGTCCCTCCTCTTTGGGTGTATTTGATTTTAACAGATATCAGTACTTAAAAGATTGCCTCCAATCTACCCAAAATAAAAGGAACGAATTTTTGCTAACTTTAATCAACCCTGAGACCTGATATGTATAGCTTGATCAGTAGAAGTAACTTATTTTTTCTATACTTGAGTAGTAGATGTGAACTGTGAATGAGGCCTGTAAAGTCTGTTGTGAGGCACAGAAGCCATTCCTCTATCACCATTGCGGTAAAGAAAATGGCAGTGAAAAGTTGATTAGAAAAGGCTAACAAAAAGAGCTAATAATGTGAGGGAAAGGGTTAGGGAGGGAAGGCATGGAGCATTTCTGTCCCGTTATATGGTGTGGAAATGCCTTTGCAAATAGGTCCAAGTTATCTGTCTCATGAACAGACTCAAATCATGTTGAACAACTTGTATAGAACAGAAAATTTTGATGGTTTCCTTTTCTCACTATAAAAGAAATTATATAGAAGTTACAACAGTAATGGAGATTCTTCTGTCAGTCTATTGTAGGCTTCTGCTGACGTTTTCCAGAAAGCCTGGTCCCCATTCTACTCGTAGATAATAGACTAGACTACCCGTCAATTCTTTGATGCCTAAAATGTCCTCTCTGTATCATCCAGTAATACCTAGGATCATAGGACAAACAAACTCATATTAAGGAAAATTACTGTTATTGGTGAAATTCATGATTTTCTTTCCATTTTCTCTGTTGGTTTGGTATTTGATCTAGGGATGGCTTATTTTTGTGTTGTACATATATATTGGAACACGTTGGGGAGGTTTCTATGGGTTGTTGCTTTAAATATTTGGTGAATTTATGTCCTGGGATTGCATGCATGCCAAGTTTACACCATCTGTTATCATTATTATGATCACTCATCCAAAATCAATTTGAGGAAAATAAATTTCTGTTGAGTAGTCAATGTAGAATAATGTCCTAATTGTACACGGCAAAGCTTCTGCACAAGATATGGTTGAAAGTTATATGGCAACTGTTCACACTAGAATTTGTTCTGTTAGGCTTCAGTTGACTGTAGTTTAGTACTGGACTACTGGTTTAACGAGTGTGCATGCATAAGAGTCTCAAGAGCATCGCTATAGATTCTGAGTTTCCTTTTACAGAATGGTTCTTCTAGATATATATGGTGAGGCCATTCTATGATGATAAGCATATGTTGAATTGGTAATACTTGATGTGCATTGTTTGTTATGCCAATTTTCTTTGTTGAAATGATGATTAGAACCTGTGATATGCATTTTTTTGTTAAAATAATGATTAGAACCTGTGATATGTATTTTCTTAAGTCATTCGTGAGTTACTTACTTCACACTAAAATTTTCATAGCCATTTATGAACCTTTATTAACAATACAACTTTTACTCCACACTAATGTTTCAGAGTCATTTATGAACACTTCATTAACATAACAACTTGGACTCCCTCAGAAGTTTTCTGCAAAAACTCTGTTACTCAAAATGAGGCCAATTTACATCTCTAGTGGTTTTTTAAGGACTTGAGGCTAAACGTCCTAACTGCCTATCTAAAGAGGGTAATTAAACAGTAACAAGTGAGGTTTGCCAAATGAGGAAAAATCCAAAGAAATTTAAAAACCCTAGACTGTCCCCAGCTATTTATAACATCCATGAGGGCCTCCGGACTTCTTCAGATCAACCTGTGCTTATCTGCTGCATAGTGTACTTTGTTCTTCAGAATATAGGAAAAACCCATGATCCGTCTCCCAACCTACCCACCTCTTTCTTCCGTCCATTCCTAGCTAAACACTGAGAGAGGTATGAGGCAGAGTCGATCCTCAAAGCAAGAGACTGATCAATTAATGGAAATAGATGACCTTAGTAAGCTCAAAGAGGAACCTCATCATCTATCTGGTGCTTATATCCGTAGCCTAGTGAAACAACTCACCTCTTCAAGAACCAAAGACACCATGAACCCCAAAGACCTCCTTGAGTGTGGCACCAAATTCAGGGAAGGATTTAGTGAAACCCAAAATACACAGCAATCCCAACAACCTCAACAGCACAAAAAACAAGTTAGGAGGAGACTCCACACCAGTAGACCTTACCAAGAAAGGCTCTTGAACATGGCTGAGGCTAGGAGGGAGATTGTCACTGCTCTAAAGTTTCATAGAGCGGCTATGAAACAAGCCAGTGAACAAAAGCAACAACATCAAGAGCAAGAACTACAGCCCCAATCGCAACAATTGCTGCCTCAACCCCACCCCTGTTCTGAGCCAGAAGGAAGGATTAAATCTAGGAGAAATCCTAGAATTTACCCATCAAATTCAACCAATTATCTCTCGACTCTGCCTTATTCATCCAATTTTTCTCATCAATATCCCTCTGTTCCTAATCAATTTTCCTGGACTTCTGCTTCCATAATTCCTCCTCCCCCTGTTTATGAAAACTTCGATTTCACAGCTCTTCCAAGCCAGACCCTTGGCCTGAATCTCAATATTCAAGATTTCAACAATATAAACACTACCCTTTACCACAACAGCAACAGCCCTCCATTTTACACAACCTCAGGCTCAGTTTCTCTCTCAGCCTCGGCCTCGGCCTCATCTCCATCATCATCTTCTTCCCCAAGTCTTTCTATTGCCACTGATCATGAACTTGCTAGTTCATCAGCCGCAATATCACACATGGAAATGGAGGCCCCTGCAGTAGCTGATGCCGATGACTCTGGCATCACCACTAGCGGTGGAGATGGATTGCATGCAGCTATGGACGATGAGGAGATGGCGGAGATCAGATCAATTGGAGAGCAGCATCAGATGGAATGGAATGACACCATGAATTTGGTCACTTCAGCATGGTGGTTCAAGTTCTTGAATGCTGAAGATGATGATGGATACCACCTTCCATTTGATGAAGTCCTGGAGTTTCCAGCCTGGTTGAGTGCAAATGAGGGCAGTTTTCAACAACATTTGAATGATTACTACTCAGCAGACTATTTTCAAGATCCTGCCTTGCCTTGGTAAGAAACCAAAAAAAAGTCATGAAAAGATGGCTTTTGTTCCATGGCTTTCTTTGTTGCACAAGGATCAGTCACTCAGTCTCTAGTTTCAATAAAGTGGTAATATTATAAGTAATTGCGTCATTAGAATCTGTTTCGTTTTGTCATTTTTCTCAACTTAGTAATTGTATGTTTGAATCTCACCAATTGCCATAGTTCTGTGTTGTCATTAGTGTGATGTTACCTGGACCCATTGCCTAGCCATTAACATAGGTGGAAGGTCATGAGAAACTGTTTCCAGCTCGATCAGCTTCTCTGTTTCTTGGTTTTTTCTTTAATCAGCTTGATGCATACAGCTGAGACCCCTGTGAGTTTAATATGATGAGAAGAAGATGCTGAGAGGCATTTAGTGCCTCCAGAATTTATTGATGAAAATTGTTGAAGTTGGTAAACAAAACATTGTAGGTCTACATGCCCAAGTCAGATATAATGGCATTTCTATAGAGGCAGCCTTAGGTCGAGTACTTGACCAACTCACAGGGATTTTTTCTTTTTTCTTTTTTCAAATGTTAGTTCTTTGCTCTTTTCTTTGCTTTAGCCTTTGAAGGACATTTGTTTTGTTGCATGTCTCTGAATTATTTTAAGTAATTTGATAAGATTGCTAACTCATTTCTTCTTCTGTTTTCTTCTTGTGATTTTTGTGACAAGCAGCATGGACATTGGAGAATTTGAAGGTTTTGATGGTGAATGGCTAGCTTGAAAATGACAAGGATTGATGTTTTTTAGTTAATCAAATCTTTGGCTCTTTTTTTTCCCCCTATTCTTTAAATACTTTCTATTCTTTCCTTCTAGTTTCCTTTCATGTTGAGGATACAATAAAGGCTTTGCAATATATATTAAAGTAGGCAAGAGCCAAGGCCATGAAGGAAATAATGAGGGAAGAGAAGAGAGGAGTTTCTGCTTTTTGTCCTTTTGCAGCTTGATAATATATATTGGATATTTGATGAAGTTATGTAAATCTCCATCTTTTAAGTTTCAGGGATGTGCTTCTTTCGCTACATGTGATTTCCATACCTGATACCTATAAACTACAACAAAGAAAACAGGAATTCTTTTCCTAATAGTGTATTCAGGAAACAATTGGCTTTTCAAGTGGTGCTTCTGTCCTTGTGTGATCACAAAAGGGCAAAATTTACATCTCCAGTTCTGTCTTCTGCATTTAAATAGGTTTATCCAAGCACGCAGTTAGGTCACGCCCAGAAGACTATCCCCCTCCTTTGACTCGATAAAAAAAAAAATGAATTTGACATTTTCAAATACAAAAACAGCTTCTCAATACAGCAAGAAAAAAAAAACACCAACTGCATATTCATTCTTTTATTGAGCAAACAAGTTATTACAGCCTATCAATAATATAATTATAAGAAAAATAAGTACATAGATGATGGATCAGTATCTATGGCGCGTAAGAGCCTGATGCCCTAAACATAAGTGATAGATGCATAGAAGGTAGATCAGCATCTGTAGCATCTTTTTGTTAATCTTGGGGTGTAAGAAAGTTTAATCATCTTTCTCTTCATTATAGTCTCGGCTGTTATAAGGGCTAAAACCCTCTGAAAACCAGTTGCTCTTCCTCCACGACTTCCATCCCATTTCTTCACAGATCTCATCACTGTGGTTGATGCTGAAAGTGGAAATGCAGTGTCTCTTGTAAAACCTCGTCGTCCTCTTCATCACTTCCATCTCTTTGCTTATCTGCTCAAGCATTTGTTTCACACTCGGAAGCTTGAACTTGTTGTCGACAACTGTTGATAGCCATTTGCACCTCAACTCTGCCGTGTGCAGATTCGAAACACTCTCTATGAAACCCACAAATGCCATGTTGGGAATCAATGGATGGATTGTACCCCTGGAAATAAGCGACCATTTAAACAATCAATAATGGGAATCAATGCACACTACCACTTGTAATCTTACTTGTCAGGATGAAATTGTATATGTATGTGTAATTTTGACCTTAATCAGTCGACAACTGAACAGCATAACATGTAAACCTGAATTCGATATTGGTAATTTTAGTACCTGTATAAGGGCATAGTGCCAGAAGAGTCGACCATGAGACTGCGGAAAGGCTCGGGTAATACAGATTGTAGCTTCTTCTTTCCCTCATAACCAGTAGCTAGAAGAACTACATCAGCCTCCAATCTGGTGTTGTCTTCAAATTCAATTCCACCATTCCAAAACCACCACTTTGATGCTCTTTTAAACTGTATGTTACCCTTGTCTGCCTCAGGGAAGAAGTTCTCAGGCAAAATAGCCATCTGGCAAGAAGCATAGTCTTCCAAAAATGGGTGCTCTGGTTTCAGGCCGTACTTCTCTAGAGGAAGCTTCCACAGCAAGTATGACTCTATGAACTTGGAAACTGCCTTTCTCTGTTTCACAAACAAGTACCAAATTAGTTCGAATCTTGTTATTCGATCTAATGAATTTACAAAAATTTTGCAGTACATTAATGTAAGGGGAACCATGAAATTACCATTGGGGATGAAAAGAGACAGAAGAGGGATTTGAGGAAGCTCTGGTTTGGCCTTTCATGGAGGAACTGAGAAGACCTTGTTGAGTAAAACAGGAAAAATGGAAGTCCCCAAATCCAATATGATGGAACAGTCCAATGCAAAGTCCTCACCACCATTGTGCATGGTTGCCCATCTGGTCCTATAAAATCCACCAAACACAAAGTTTAAACCAAACACACCAGAAAATGTTACTTAGAAGACAAGTTTTGAATCCACTTGATTATTTGTTACATTGTCTTTTTAGTGTCATATGGTGTGCTACAAATAGAATTTATGCCATTTCAGGCCAATAGGTGGTTGTTTTGTTTCATGAAAGGCTAATATAGGTTGTTGCTGATAATGCTACAATAATACCAGATCAAACCGTGTGGTCAACTGAGTATAATATGTTGCATTTGTTACTTTTCATACTGACAGTTTCCACCAGCATGACCAATCTGTCCCCCAAGTCCTTCTAACTTGCAGGCTCAATTATCAGGATCAGTGTGATTTTATTCTCGCTTTGTTAACTATACAAGTGATACTAAAATATTAACATGATTTGAGAGTTCATGTTCGATGCATACCTTGGTTAGCATCAGCACACTCAAGTGCCAAATCTATGGCAGACTTCTTGTAGCCGATAACTGCAACCTTCTTTCTCTTGACGAGCTCACGAGCAGCTTCTTGGTCTAGCTTAGAGTAGTCCATCGAGTGCATGACTTTGCCTTTAAACACTTCTTGACCTTTGTTGCGAGGGAAGCTTGGGATTCTTGGTATGTCTCCATATTTGCCGATGCACACCACAATGAACTCGAATCCATACCACTGCAAGTTCCAGAAGTGTATATATAAGCTTAATTAGTCTCGACCATGAGTATTACGTATCATGGTATCAGCAATATGAAAGTAAATAATATGCTGTAGATCATGTTCTTCGAATCGAACATCGATCAGTTAAGCAAATTTTAGTCTGAAACACAATAGCATGCATGAAAATGATGAAAAAAAATACAGGTGCAGCTTCAGAATAACAACCTCAATGGTACTGTCTGGATGGTTGGAACTCTGAACTCCGACCTCCCAAACAGGGTGGCCGGCCAAAAGATTCCCATACTCGCCGGATATCAAATTTTCAGATGTTTGGGTGCTGGTACTATCATGACCACCCACGTAGCGTATTTCTACAACCCTTGAACCGAACTTGACAAACTTTAAGAGGTCGAAGTGTGTGGCATAGCCATGCAAGTAATCCAGGACCTCAACATGAGAAGGGAAGTTTGCATTGTCTCTCTCAGACCAAGGATAGTCGGAGAACTCAAAATCGCAACGAGGGGTTTGGAGTTTGGTGGAAGCATAAGAGCAGTGTTTCCAAACTCCCCCGATCGAGTCAGTGGCCTCAAACACCACTGGACTGTGACCTGAAAGCTGTTTAGCGGCCGCGATTCCGCTAATACCAGCTCCTATGATTCCTATTTTGGAGACTGAGTGAAGGTTGGTTTGGTTCAGAAGTTGCGCAGCCATGTTTTTGGTGTATAGCAAAAGGAAGGCTAGCAAGAAGAGATTAGAGAATATTAAGCGCTGGATATGGCGGCAAAAGCTATGAGCTTGTTTGCATGTGTTGGAGTAACGAGGAGCTTTAGGTGGTATTTATAGGTACAAGTGTTGACATTTTCTTCAACTAATCTTAGTTGTATACTACAAAAATGGTATTATGCAAATGACTAAATGTTGTTGGTGACTTGATGTGTAGATTTAGTGGTAGTCCATTTGCAATCTATATTATTTTGAACTTTGAAGTATCTTCTCAAGTCCCAACCTAGCTAGTTGGTAAAATCTAAATTTTGTTTCATTCTACCTCTGTGGAATATATATAGAAGTTGGTATGTACGTAATGCTCTCGTAACTCTTATATATATTCCACATTTTTTTGCAGTACTACCGCAGTGTATATTAATTTTGCTCATTATAATCTGTCTTTTCCACTTTTGATTTCCTAGTTTCCATCTTTGTAACCGATCGTCATGTTGATCCTTCTAACTAGTATGTTAAGGACACATATACAGTTTGGTTTATTCCCATCAACACTAGCTAGCTAGGTGCTAGTCACTATATATTATGGGATTCCTATTCCAAAATTTGCAAAGATTTGTAGTTCTAGCTGTTAGCATTTTACCAATTTCTATATCCAAGTGTTCGTTTGAAGCCTCAATCACTTATATATATGACACTGAAATAAAACGAAATCACAATTACTCGATTACGAGAAGAGTAAAATTGGCTCAAACATGTAACTCTGAACAACCCGATTAAGATTCTTCATACTTGAGTTAAGATCTGATCATTATAATTAGCTCAATCATATTAGACAAAAATATTATACGAATCATGCAACACTATGTATTCCTGACCAATTAGAGAACATGTTAGACGTCCCTACCTGCTTGTACCATATATATATTTATTTCTATTGAGAGGAAAATTATTCATTCAAAGATTGGGAGACATAATGAAGCTGTATAATACTTATACGTGGGATTAGTTAGAGACCAAGACCAAGACTATAGTTTGAAATGGATCTTCGCGTTCCCATGCACCAAAGTTACTATTAACTTGAAGTTGACCATGCATGTGTTTCTGTGTAATTATATATTAAGGTCAAGGCACATGTACGTATGTGTATATATATATATATACATAGATGTTCTTTGGGATCTTCGATCAAGTCTGCTAAATACAATTATAATTGTAAGCTAGTTTCACTTAGCACAGTGATATATGTCCCAGTGCAATGTATTAATTAAAATGAGAAGGGTTTATGTGTACTAATCATTGCTTATTATAGTACTAATTGTACGCGCTCCGTTGGATTAGTACTAATTGATTTGTATAATTATTCATAGGGGCAGGATTAGTTTAAACCAAGTTGTACGTTGTTCTTTGAGATTGAGTAGGAAGAAGAACAAAAACAAGAACAATAACAATTAAGAAGCGAGTACGGATAATTTGGCCGCGACGAAGACCACAAACGCGGTGTAGCACGTCGCCTTGCCCCACAAACTAACTAATCTCATTTACTTAGTTCAATAATCATTCTAATTAACTATTTTAATTACCCGGCAGAAGTGATTTGCATGCCATGATCCTTATTACTCTTACTAATTTTCATTTCCCCTCCATTAACATACGTACGTTTAATTGATTGTTGAAGATAAACGCGCGTATAAAACACAATATTTCTCTTTAGTTTTTACCTATAAATTTTATATTGGTTGATTAACTTACATTTCTCTTAAATTTTCTCGATGGAGAAGTTCAGGTTTTCATTTCCTTTTCTATTATCTATATATCTCAAGTAGAAAATTATATCAAACCCTAAACAAGTATTTGACTTGGGTGCATGTAGTACGTTGAGGGCCCTTTATTACGAGTCAATAATTGACTCGGTAATTGTAGAGAAATTATACTATACTAAAGTCCACGAAAATAACTTGTTTAATCTTGACTCGTGACTACGTACTAAGTTTCTAGTTTTTTTTTCTGTGTATTTTCAAAACAAGGGATATTCAGCTTAGCTTTTGGTCTTTGTTTGATTATTTCCCATACTCGAGGTCAAGAATGTGCATGAAACACAACGTTCCCCAAAGGATTTATGGCTTGACTCTTAATAATTATATATGGGTCAAACACAACGTACATGCATTAGTTAACCAAGAGAAAAGAAATTATAAAAAATTACCAATAGGACTATCAGGTTTATAAAATTTTTTAGATTGCTTTTTAAAATTACCACTATCAGGTTTTCATCCATAACTAACAGAATCCGTTATTTCATAAATTACGAAATTATCTTTTTTTACGATACGTACTACTACATGTCAGTAGTATTACGTTATTATAAACGTCAGTAGTATTACCTTATTTTTAAGGGTCAGTAGTGTTATGCTAATTTATGGAAATTTATAGGTTGTTAGCTATTGACATATCCTAAAATATGTATTTACATTCAGTGTAATGCTATATATTGACCATAAAAAATCACATAATGCTATTGATTCTAAAAAATCGCGAGATACTATTGACCCTCAAAATCGCGTAATGCTATACTGACTCTCAACAATGTAGTAAAAAAAGTCTAAAGATAATTTTGTAATTACTATTTAACGGCATCTGTTAGTTAAATAGATGGAAACAAATTAGTGGTGATTTTATAAAACAGACTTGATATTGGTAATTATGAACTAAAAAATATAATTATTAGTAAAAATCCCAAGAAATTAACTTCATCACTTTTGTTCATAAACATTCAATCAATAAAAATAAGAGTAGTGATAGGGGGTCTTAATAAGGCCTAAGAATTTTGACCTTAATCCTACGTGTCGTGCCACCTCATCAAGACACATCATCAATATTAAAAACTTTGTTATTGTTAAAGGAAAAACACATTATGTGCCTTCGTCAATGTAACTGACGAGAGGTAATTAGGTAGTCATTATTGTCATTAATGTATTTACTATTACCGTTGTAATACTCACCCTATATAAAGGGGATTATCAATGAAATGAGTAGACCAATTCCCATTTTCCTACAACACGTTATCAGCACTTTGCTTTAGCCAGAGAGAAAAAAAAAACTCTAGGTTTTGTTCACGAAAAAAAACCCTAATATTCTTTTCTGCCGGCAATACCTTGTCGGAAAATCCCCAGAAATACACTCTACCGACAACAGTTCGTCGGAAAAAGAAGGCTCTCCTCTGCCATCCTTACTCTGCCGACGACAGGTTTGTCGGCAAAAGCTTGGAAAATCTTACACCCAGAAATCTTCTCTGGGCACCCTTCCGATCTCAGCTCCGTCGCGGCCTTGAGCCGATCTTCAGCGCCACGCCAGCAGTCCTACTCGCCGGCCCATCTTGACGCCATCGACCCTCCTTCGAACCCGATCGGGCTGCCTCGCCTCGATCGGCGTCTGCCCCAACCGGCCTCCGAGCTATTCCCTCCCTCCGATCGGCCTCGTCCCACTCCGGCTCGATCCTCCTCAGAAACGCTGTATGTGCTCGATCCAGATCGGACCCCATCCCGCGCCGACGACGCTGCCTCGCCTGGCTCGATCCAGCAGCCCAGACGACGCCAACCTCCGATCGGCCTCGACCCAGTCGCGGCGAAGACGTCTGCTCTCTCTGTGACCCAGCCGAACGCCGACGACGCCAGCCCAGCCGAGCGCCGACGACGCCAGCCCAGACCTCGATCGACGATCGGATCGCTCCACTGACGCCGGTCCAGCCGCCCCGATCCATCGACGCCGCTCCAGCAGCCCCGATCCGATCCCGTTTCTACCGACGACAACTCGTCGGGAAAAACTGCCTCAGAAGTTCTGCCGACAAAAAAAATTCGTCGGCAGAGATTGTGCGACCCAACCCATTGGGCCTGATCTCGACCCGGCCCATTTTTTGGCCTAACCCGGATCTGAAAAAAAAAAGAAGGATTTTTTGGGGGTAAAATACAAAGGTAATTTTTGAAATTACCATACAGTAATTTATATTTACTGTATAACTATTTACTATATAACTATTTACTATTTTTCGAATTTAATAGTAAATATGAATTTTTTTTAATTTATATGGTAAATGTGAAATATATATGATTAAAGTGACTAATCATATGAATATTGTTTGTTTTTATGTGATTTATCAATTACGATGCGGCGATTAATATGTGACGACTATTTGGAGTCGGAGATCGAGCAATCGCTTAATATGCAGTTTATTTGGCAAACTAACAAGTAAGATCTAATTAACGTTATCATTTTCATTAGATCGTTAATGATATAATGCTCAAACTTATCTTATTATATTATGACATATATTTATGAAATTTGAGCATCATTATATGTCTATTTTATTATGTTAAATAATTGTTTTTATTTAACATGTTATTTAATTTGAGCATTGCCATGATAATGCAAATCTCATGAGCAATACAATATAAAGAAAAAGTGACAAACCTATATTGTGAAAAAGCATTTTCACGAAGTAAGAAAAATATGACCATTACAAATTTTGGTCTTGAAATCCAATTTTTATTTATTGAAAATTTTTCAACATGGATATCTTATTTATTGTGTAGAAAGCAACGATAATGGAATTTCATTAGCTTCACATGCAATGAAAATGGAGAAACCAAAATTTTATTGTGATAATGAAATTTCACGGATTTACCATAATGTATATTGGTTTATATTAGTCGTCGTGCATGTCATTTAGACCACGAGATTAATCCATTCTATTCTTCCTCTATTTTATAGATAGGTCTAACCATCACAGTTTAGTTTTGACATATTGGACTCTGAAGAATTTGAGTACCAAATTCCCCTATTAAGCCAACTAAGGCTTGAGCATGGTATATTTATGCAAATTGCTTTATGTAAATAGCTAAGAAATAATTATAATATATTCAATGACAATATAAGGTCTGAGAAAATAAAGGGTAATGACGATGTAAAGTCTGAGAAAAAAAATTATTTCTTGGAACAAGTTGTGCAAAGTAATGCAACAACCCTAAACCAAAGGGCAATGACAATGTAAGGTATGAGAAAAAGAAATTTCCTGGAACACATTTTACAAAGTAATGCAACAACCCTAAATCAAAAGGCAATGACGATGTAAGATCTTAGAAAAATATATATATATATATTCTTGAACAAATTGGGCAAAGTAATGCAACGACCCTAAAACAAAGGGTAATTACCATGGACGTAAAATTCCTATAATCATCCAAAAGTAAGTGGAAACAATGTAACATTTAAAAGATGACATAGGGGACATGTCATGTGCAGTGAAGCACTCTGCCATTGTTGTAATTCAATGAACTATTGATACGTACATTATAAGCTAGCAAAGAATTAGCTACGACTTTCAATAAATATGAAGAATCATATGAGTACGCGGATTTTAGAAAAGTATCTTCAATATCCAACAATAACATTGAAAAAGAGTCTACAACTAAAAACATAATATCTGGGAAGAATATGTTAAATGACAAATCTCATCATTGCAGCTATTAAAAGAGCAAAAAGGATCTGGCTCAATCCAAGATAGACTTTGATTAGTCTACTTTAAAAAATTTTAAGATATCCTTATAAAGGCTATTACGCCTAAATACGACTTTTGGTCCTAAATTAGACTTTTGGTCTTAAAGTTTCTCTCTCTAAATTGGACAAGACTAAATGTAATCGTTGGCATGATAATTTTTTGAATTTTCTCTAAAGGAATTGAGATTATTCAAATTTTATTCATAATACACATGATTCAATTTTCTACATCTAACTTTGCAAAGTATTGCATAAAGTAAAGCAACATATCATAATATAGGCATGAAACAAAGAATCGTGTGTAAAGAAACGCACAATGTAATCCCTAAAATAATAGTACTGAAGAACAGAGTACTATATCAGTAGTATATGATAATGATTAGTATATCAAAGAAAGTGATAAGGATCAGTATATCTTTTCCTTTGGGATTCATAATACACCTGCCTAATTGGGATTACAATACCTTTTTATTACAATCCCCATCGATTTACTCTAAAGAACTTGAGTTACGTTTCGATGTATATATTGAGCATATGTCAAATTGACAATTTATGCGATAAAAGAAAATTGAATTTTGTTTTCCACATTATAAAGAAATTTACGCTACGATTTTTCATGTGAAAAAGACACAAGTGAGAATTCATTTGAGCTCCTTTGCATTACCTCTAAATGACTGCGAATGTAAACGAGTATTAGAGAAGATTATATGTCAACTTAGTAGGTTCTAAGTAACCGCTAATTAAATCCAACGTCATAAGAAAATGATCTTTTGGAATTCTGACATAGATTGGCTTTGATATGGTGATCCATACATTAAAGAAACTACTATGGACACCCATATTTTTGGATAAATAGAAGCAAACACCAGAAGAATATGGTTCACATACGAATTTGAGGACGATCAATGAACATTTTATCCTCAAATATTGTCATATAGGGTTGAAGACGTATGTTCAATTCCTAAATTCCGCCACTCCCCCAATGTGGCATTATAATATATTTGATGCACAAGCATATGCATTTATACCTTATTATGCTTCTCCTATCCGTCATGATTTTATGGATAAAAGTACATCATTCAAAGCCTATTCGTTAAAGCAATTATGATTGAGATCATCATATGCAAAGGACACATGAGTTTCTCATTATGTTGTTATATTGAATCAAAAGAGGATTCAGTGGATCGATTCAACCAACTTGCGGACACCATAGATATTTTATGGTGTTGGTTGTTGTGTCGACACACTGGTCACGTGTCATGACACCATCCACAATTAAAATTTATGCTGCTTATGCTAGAAAGTCAAAGCACCTAGGCCGGGTTAATTTCCGTAGGTGTGATGATTTTATGGCTTATTATAGGGGATTTGTAATGGACATCATATTCCTATATAAAAATCCAATTGGTCTCACGGAAAACGACTACAGTAATAGTCTTAATATTGGTAAAGCACACCAATACTTCCGTTTTGGGTTATGCAATTTTTGCAGGCAGCGTTACTTTTTCATCTATGGCCATCATCATTGAATCAATTTACACCATAGCTAGTGACTATGTGTGAGGATTTTAAAGGATTTCAAACGAACTTGTAATCCTTGAGCTTTTTTGGATTGACACGGATCTACAATCCTTGAGCTCCATTAAATGTTTTTTATGTGCCAAAATTGCGCCGCCACAGCGCACAATGATGGGTCCATTGAGATGAATAAATATTTATGCTGGATATGAACTTCCAGCTATAGTCCGCTATGTCGAAACCTTGACAGGCGATCTCCTCACCGCTAGATTTGCGGTGTGTCACTTGGATGAGACAGTCTTCCCGTCGTTAGGGGGAGATAAGAACAAGTATGTTCAAGTGGAACGACAGGAATTGTCGTGGTTTGTCCCCACTGTGTCTCATCTCGATCCCCAAAAATCACACAAAGTAAGGTGTGTAGATATCTTATACATTAAAGTGACGAGATCATATAAACCTGCTGCAAATATACCTGCAAGGATTGTGTTTTATCAAAAGGACATGGTACCACCCAAGAGGAATTGGGTATTGCACTGCCACCATGGATGGTGGCATGGTGACGCCATAAGTGGCATAAATGGTATCACAGGCCGTGGCTCTCCAAGGAAGAGGGGGAGGCCACCTTAGGTTCGACACATACTTGTGTAAAGGAAGAAAACAAGTTTGGCACAACCTGATCTATTGATCAGTGATACTCAAATCCGTCTCATGAGAATATTTATGGATTGTGGTTATCATTGGGGGACGCCTCAAATGTTAGAACCAATCCTTAAAGTATAGAGATCTCTACAAACACATTACACTAGTGTACATGAGGACGTGGAATAATGAGTCTACTATCGAACCATACTTCGTTGAAAAATGTCAACTTAGTAAACTGGCCTAATGGAAAGAAGCGATCCAGTATAAACAAAGAGATAGGTCTTTTGGGCAGGTGACGCCGACACCGCAAATATAAACCCTATCAAATATATCTTTGTTAGAATGCGTAATGAGAATAAGAGTATGCAAACTCACCTTATGGCGCAAGGTCTCTCAAAAACGCACTGGAATCGACTACGAGGAGATATTCTCTCGTAATGGACTACGATGAGACAAACTCTCGTAATGGATGTCATTGCACTCCACTACCTTGTCAGTTTGGTAGTTTTCCGAAAAACTGAACATGCAGCTTACGAAAAGTGATCAAAACATATATCTCTATGGGGATCTAAATTAAGAGATATACATGAGGATCCTAAACGGACTTGATCCACCCAAATCAAGTGACTCTAGATCACATGAGTACGTTTGCAAAAGAAATTGAAACGTTCACTAAAGTGACTACTTGATTGGAAAGGGATTGATAAATTATGCCCTTGCGTTTTCATTATGGATATATATGAGCTCTAAATGAAATAAGAGAAACTCAGTGTATTGTAAATCCTAAGTTGAGAAAGAAAAAGATTTTGGGAATACACAGTCTTGAAATGGAACTCAAGGATTGTAATGATGGTGATCATCCATCAATCGGCTTAGGCACTCTAAAGAATAAAGTGAGGCCTACAGATATTCCCATGATCAGTCGAAGTCTTTACTCTAACAATAGATCCGTTTTTCATCTAAAGAAAGATGACGAAGAAGTATTGGGAAATGAAATTCCTATACAAGTGCAATGACGCATGATTGTACTTAAACATAATATGTAAGACTCGACCTCTCATTCGATGTAAATTTGTAAAGCTATGTCTAGCTATGCGCCTACGCAACGCAAATCGTTCTTTCATTAAAGATATGAAAGATTTGGGCTTATTCAATCTCTACATAGAATGTGACATGATAAAGAAATTATCCACGTCATAGCTAACTATGCGTAAAGAAAAACGCATTAAAGGTGAGATAAGAAAATCTGTTATTACAGATCAATTTCAAATCTCTTAATGGTTCACTCATACTCTAGACGAAGTTATGACCATTTTGTTATATGAAGGTCATACCACGAGTGAACCTGATGTTCAATATGAACCTATGTATTCAGTTCATGAACAACCTTATCCTCAAGATCAAAGTAAATCAAGTTGGATCTGAGGACGATGTTGCAAGATTTAGTTACTAAATCATTGCTCAAAGTCATATTTGGAAAAACATGTGAAAACACATAACTGTGCTGGTGTTACTAAAGCTCCCTTGATCAAATGAAAGAATCAGGGAGAATCCCATGATTAATGTAAAAATCAGGGGGAGGTGCAGACATCAGGGGGAGTCTAGCACATACATGTTGTTTTCAAATGTAATAGGTGCGTTGCGCTCTTTTTGTCCTTCGACCAAAGTTTTATTTTCTCCCATTGGGTTTTTGTTACTTGGCAAGGTTTTTAATGAGACAACACCACATGCACCATTTTACATCTGACTCGGCACAAGGGGGAGTGTTAAAGGAAAAACACATTATGTGCCTTCGTCAATGTAACTGACGAGAGGTAATTAGGTAGTCATTATTGTCATTAATGTATTTACTATTACCGTTGTAATACTCACCCTATATAAAGGGGATTATCAATGAAATGAGTAGACCAATTCCCATTTTCCTACAACAGTTATGTCATATTAGGGTTAAAATACAATCTTGTCATTTCAAATCCAATGGCTCTAGATTATTTTTTTATTTTTCAAAAATAAAAATAATTTTAAAAAAAGAAAAATATTTTTCAAGTCATTTTTTTTATTACATTCGTTTTTAAATTTAAACACCAAATATAATTTTTTAAATTATAACTATTCAAAAATATAAATTTAAGTGAATATACATACATATATACACACACACATGCACATATACTATTTCAAAAAAAAAAAAATAGTACTATTTCAAAAAAAATAATTTCAACACACTATATCAATGTCCAAATAAACTTCATATATCTGAAATTTGATCATCCAGATTCAACTTTTTTTCTAAAAAATATCTGATCCGAACCCATGTATTAACGAAAGCTAAATATTAATATGAATTTTCCTATTCCTCATCATTCGGGTATAAAAAACAAAATTGCCTATGAGATGTTTGCACGAGCATGACGTTATAAATACGGACTAATTAGTGTTGAGTGGTCAATACGTTTGTTGATAACTAGTTAGTTTAATCAATAATTTATTTTTAATTTGCAATTTGTTTACGTTCTTTTCCCCTTTGATTCTTGAAGTGTAATATTTCGTATTTGAATTGATAAGAAGGTTAAGCTAGCTTAGATCAGAGACGTCGTCATACGTACAATGGTCGATGGGAATACTAGCTGGCAAGACATTTAATCAAACTCCCTGCGGGTCAGCAGAACTATTCTTAACTAATTTTAACTAACTAGTTACAAATTATAATAATTAAAACCATGCATATGTCTTAATCAGTCAACCATTTAGCTAGCTAGTTCCTCCTTCATCTCTGATGCTTTGCTTGATCTGTATCATGTGGCCGTGACCCATCCATGCCAGTACATGTTTATTTCTTATGAGCGAGCTACAACATTTACATATATATAAGCCCTGTCCAGTGATCTATTAAACTTTAATAATTAGTAATTATCAGTTAATAATTGAAATATTCGTGCAATTAGCTAGTAGCTAGTGAATCACTCTTTGCAAATAAAACTCGAACCACCGTTTAAATGCCGATAATATAGTTCAATACCAAACTTCAGATCCACTTATTAATAGGGCATCATTTTATTGAACAAACATGCATGTACCGGCAGTACTGCGTAGCCGACGGGCTCAGGCTCAGGCTCAGGCCACTTATTAATTACTTGCGTACGTACGTACAGTTATCATATATAATTGATCATATTATGATCAGTTCAGTTGCTTAGTTTTATGTCAGAGACGTGAGTAATCACATTCTTTGCCAGCAACATGAGGTCCTGTAGTTTCCGATTCAGCATCCGCACAATCACTACTGGAAACAAGGACTGAGGCGACCAATATTGAAACGGGAAACTCAAAGTTCGTCGCCTCAACAACTTCAGGCGACCAATATTGGAATGGTCGCTTCCCAAAATGTGAGCGACGACTTTTTATCAATAGTCGTCGCTCCCAGCTTATTGAAGCGACGAATATTCGTTCTTGTCGCCTCCCAATAAAGTTTTGTAAACTGTAGCGACGAAAATTTATTCTTCGTCGCCGAGTCGAAATGTAAGCGACGAAGTTGGTGACCTTTGGCAAAATTCGTCGCTGTGATAAGAAACCAAGCGACCAGCTTTAAAGGTCGTCGCACCATAATAAACGAACCGACGGATTTTGTACAATCTTCGTCGCTTCAACTTTTGAAATCTGCTATAAAGCCCTCAGCTTAGACAGAACACAGAAGGTCGAAAAATTTCTGTAAAACACTGTAGCAGCTGCGAAAAATCTCCAAAACTGCTGATTTCGTCAATTTCGGGGTCCGGAAGCTTGGGTGTTCTCTTCCAATTGCTTTGTAGGTTAGTATAATCTATCATCTTCATTGGAATCACCATATTTTGGTTTGATTGGTTGAATTTAGTGTTTGATTTCTTGAGTTGGATTTGGTTTATAATGTGCTTTGTGTTGTTTTTAGTGTTGGGTGTTTGAATATATGGTGGAGTTGGTGTTGATTTTTGTGAAATTGAGATTATGTTAGTTAATTTGTGAAATTGTTATATTTAGTGAAATTGAATTTTAGAGAAATTGGGTGAAATGGGGAAATTTAGTGAAATTGGGAAAGTTAATGAAATTGAATTTCAGCTTAATTTAGTGAAACCGTAAAATTTAGTTAAATCCAAATATAGTGAAAATGAAATTTTGTGAAAGAGTGAAATGTAGTGAAATTAGAATTTTACGATGTAATTTGTTTGTGTTGTGTGTGGATTGTGGTAGTTAGGGTTTCTGAAACATGCGAGTAGCTTAGTGAGGGAGTGTGGTGCCGTGTGTAAATTTATTGTTTCGTATTATATATAATTGTGGTGTTTATCAGCTTAGAACTCCCGTTTGAGAATCAACAACGCATCTAGTTGATCGAGATGGGTTGTTGATTCTCGAATTGTCCCATTTTTGGACACTTTAGGCGAACACGAGTTTGTTGATCATTTTGCTATTCATGTGGTTTCAGTTTACGTTTTGGGATATAGTTTCGACATTGTCTCTCTACAATGTTCCTCGAGTACAAATTAGGTTGTTTAGATTTTTGTGCACTTGAGGAACTGTAGGGAGATGCTGCCGAAATTTCCCAAAACTGTAGCTGAAACCACATGAATACCAAAAGGGTCAACAAACTCGTGTTCGCCTGAAGGGGATATGACCCAACCCGGAGGCATAAGGAGAAGAAGTATTGGGACAGGTTTTGATTGTATCATAAATGTTGTGTGCTAACCTTATCCATATTGTTTGTTTATGTTATGACAGGAAACATGGATGATGTGCCCGACAAATCTTGGATGAATCTTCACTTTACACACTCTGATTACAGCACAGGCATAGTTAACTTCATCAATTTTATTTCCGCTCGCACTGCTGGAATCGAATTTCTCCCTTCTCCGTGCGCAGTTTGCAGAAATGGTCCTTATTATAAGAGACTGATAGAGATTTATCATCACTGCTTGCACCATGGTTTGGATCCGACTTACACAGTTTGGCACCTACACGGGGAAGTTTCTGGTCAACCGGCAATGATCAGTAAACGGAGACAGTGGCTTCAAGACAGAGCCCAGGCTTCCAGTGTTGCCGGTCCTTCAGTGATCCCGCCTGTGGAGATTATACAAGATGTATTTCCATACTATCCTGGATACCATGCAGATGCACCGCATAATGTCGTTGAAGAAAACGCTGAAGTTCAGTTCAATGACATGGTAGATGATGATTACGCTAAGTATGAAAGGCTTCTGAAAGAGTCTCAAACCCCATTGTATGAAGGGAGTGAAGAAACTGTATTAAGTGCCACATTACATGCAATGGAAATTAAAGTTGAAAACGGATGGTCGGATACGAGTATTGATAAATTATGTACATGGGTGCATAAGTTTTTTAAAGTCAATCATTTTCCTGTGAGTTATTCGAGAATTAAAAAAATCATCAAGGATATTTCCCTTGGATATGAAAAATTTCATGTTTGTGAGTTCAACTGTTACCTATTCAGGGGGGCTGCAAATAAAACTCGTAGGACTTGTCCAATATGTGGTGCTCAAAGATATAAGCCAGATACGGATGACCTTCCAAAAAAGATAATATGGTATTTCCCTATCACTCCAAGGTTGAAACGCCTATTTATGTCCCCACACACAGCAAAGCATATGCGATGGCATAAGGAGAGACGAGTAGATGAAAGTACTCTCCGGCACCCATCTGATGGAGAATCATGGCAACATTTTAACAGGACATTTCCAGGTTTCGACGACAGTAAGGGAAGAAATGTGCGGCTTGGAGTGGCAACTGATGGTTTCAGTTGCTTAGATTTCGTTTGTGCGACGAAGTTTATACAAAGTACGTCGCTCCCTTGATATTCAAAATGAAAAAAAGAGGGAAATTCTGTTATTCTATCTCTATAACACATATTTAAGCGACGAATATTGGTCATACATCGTCGCTTAGATCAACATGAAGCGACCACTTTTAAACCAAATGTCGTCCCATCATATTGGAAACGACGCTGCAAACTCTGTCGCCTCAAATGTGAGGAGACGAGCTAAACTTGGTCGCGTCAAATCGTAAGCGACGACTAGAACTTCGTCTCCTCGAACTGTTAGCGACGGTTCAATATTTGTCGCCTCGACTTCGAGGAGACAACTCAAAATTGGTCGCTCGCACGTGGCGACAAATTAAAAAGTCGTCGCTTGAGATATCCAAGCGACGACTTTTTAAGTAAAATTGGTCGCCTCAGAGTCCAAACGACGAAAACGAAGCGACGACTCGAAGCGACGACCCGTTTGTCTCATCGGTATCGAGGCGACGACTTTTTGGCGGAGGTTTGTCGTCGCCTCGATCATGTACTGCAGCCATTAATGGTGTGATCGGCATCCTTCAGTCCGACTTGGCACACGTTGTTGAAGCTCGTAATGTGACTCAACACCGCGCTCTTCAAGTACTCATCAATATCTGAATCAATGAAGTGTGCTGTTGCCTTGTTAAGATGCCGCATCCTCTGAAGCACGCTATGCGCATCGCTCAAGCTGTCGATCAATCGAACCCACCACGCAACTATTAAGTGCCACTTCATCAGGCATTGCCATCGTCTCCAGGGTCATGAGTCGCGGAATACTGTTGATGAACTTTTGACTTTTGAGTGTTGCTAATCTCCCTGACGGCTAGGGTTATGGCTTGACGAGCTGCCGATCCCATCCCATCTGTTTTCTCATGTGCGCTTACTACACCCATTGCTAAAAAGGTGCTAATAGCCAGAACCAAGAACATAATCATATTCTTAGTTGCCATGGTTGTGATCGATGTACTGTACGTTAGTACTTATTAGTCTCGATCAGATGGGAATAGTTGATGATTTAGGTAGGACTTGAAGACCATTCTATACTGTACGTCAAGATATAAACGGGGGCTTCAGCCACTGAAGATCAAGGTCATTATTTTGGCATGGTGTAGAGATTTTGTTAAGTAAGGGAATGTAATTTACAAGGAAGAGATTGCAACCAAAATTGCATGGCCTAATTTTAAGGTCATTCAAACTGAGAGGTTCAGTACTGTTGTCGTGCCGGCCAATTCGATCAAAAGAGATCATCAGTTTATTAATTAAGGACTTAAATCTTTGCGTTGGATTAACTCTCACGTTTAATTTGTAGCCTAACCTAGCTAATCAACTCGAAATTAAAAACATTAGCAATCAACCATATACGTACGCGCGTGGTAGCTTCAGCAGAATATTAATTAGTAGCTGCTATACTTAATGATATCGGCTAGATCTGAAGTTTATGGTTTCCTTTTTGTATAGGACATATAGTATAACAGAGTGTCGACCTAGCTAGCTGGGTCATGCTTTTATTTGCAATTGAAACCACCAACATGTAAACAAGGTTGACATGATAAGCAATAATTCAGGGTGTCCGTGCCGAAAATACTATCAGCTAGCTAGCAAACCGCACTAATACGAAACCTACCCTATTTCACATAGTAATTAAGTACGTAGTTACGTACTCTACAAGAATGCATGTAAGACGATGATTTTCAAGGTAGTCATTTTCAAAGAGCTATTTGTTAAGTAGTTAAATTTCGAAACCTGATTCATAGATAGTTAGGCTTTCGAAAAATAATGCTATGATGAGACGTGATATTGGAGGATTTAAATCCAAATTAAGCATCAAGCTTCTCCTTAATTACATAAGTACCACATTACTAGAAGGTAAACATCACAAGGAAATTTATTGCAATCATTCAAGTTATGCATTTCAGAATACTATATTTCGACACTTCCTTATAGAAGTGCAAATAACACGAACACGAACACGAACGTACAAAACCCAAATTCAGATACTTTGAAAACAACTGATAATTTACAACATCTATATGCCCGAGAATTCTCTAATACTGGATGTGAAGCAAGCACTCCATCGCTGTTTCAGACTCCATTCTGCTCGCTGCCTTGAAGAAATTAACCTTCTTAATGCTGGTCTTAGATGTCTTAAGTTCAAAGAGAACTAGGAGATCGAATATTATTAAAGAGAGAGTAAAAAAGAAAATTCAATAAGTCTTTAGTCATCAGTACGTATCGTCCATATTAACTAGGCCTCTTCAACTTCAGTAATAATCTTCATAACCCTAGCTTAGCTAGAGATCTTTCAATTCATGACTGGGTATCTTTCAATGCAATCGAGCCATGGATTCCTGCTTGAAGGCTTCCTAACCCGGCGCACGGACCGCCAAACAATGCTGTTGCACTTGAATCCAGACCCAAACGCCAACTGCCAAACTCGGTCTCCTCTCTTCACTTTCTCCTTGGCTTCCATGTAAGCCAGCTCATACCATATACTACTGCTTGAAGTGTTACCAAATCGGTGCAGCGTCATCCTCGACGCCTCCATGTTCTCATCGCTGAGCTCCAGGTTCCTCTGCAGCTCATCCAGCACAGTCTTGCTAGCGGCATGCACGCAGAAGCGCTCAAATGCCAGCTTGAAATCAGGAATGTAAGGCCGCTTGCCGGACGATAAAGAGGGCTGTGAACCTCCATTGTTGAACAAGTGCCTTGAGACCAATGTAGCGAAAAAGAGGAGCTGCTCCGAGAAGGGTAGGACTAGAGGTCCGAGGGTGGTGATGTTGGTTTTCAGTGCGTCACCACCAATTTCCACCAGCTCTTTGCTGATTTTTAGCCCCTTGAGCCTTTTCTCATCTTCTTCTTGGTATACACACCTGTATAAATTTGAACTTTATAGTTAGCTAGGTCCAACATTCAGTAACCTAATAGATGGCGACATGTACGAGAACTAAATGGATTCAGAGTTAAGTTTTTGGTCCTAAGTTTTAGGAAGCCCCCTACACAAAAGGGAAACCGAAATTTTTCGTACTTAGGGTTAGTCCTGTAGAAACGTTGAAGACTATTTAGACTACTCAGGGTCCATGGCTGCAATTATTTAAGTTCCATGATAATGTACTAGAAAGGAGAACTGTAGAATCATCATCATCATCATACCCTAGTTGAGAAAAAAATAAAAAATAACTTGATTAGATCAATGGCTGGGCCACCTAGTTAATTATCTGTATTATCATTAAGTTGCATATATATATATATATATATATCTATATTTTGAAACATTCGGAAATTTTATGCTTTTCGGTAGCAAATTAAAGTTCATATATAGCGAGGTTCCTAATGCGTGTCGAGGGATGGTAACACGTTTATAATCATGCTATGCAGTTAATGTTTTGTAACTTAATTTGGTTGAAACCTAACCTGAAGCTACGGTCGTCGGCGCCCTTATGTGTTCGAACGATGTGTTCAAGGCGATACTTGGCGCGGTGGTAGTCACGGCGGCGATTGGAGAGAAGAACGGCAGAGCAACCCATGCGGAAGAAACAGTTGGGAACGAGCATAGACCTGTCATTGCCCGGGTACCAATTATATCCCACCGTCTCAGTGCTCACCACCACAGCATAGTTGTTGGGATTTGCCTGAAGCATGTCCCTAGCCAAATCAACGGCTATGATCCCAGCGCTGCACCCCATGCCACCCAGATTGTAGCTCAAAATGTTGCCCCTCATCTTGTAGTGGTTTATGATCATGGCGGACAAGGAGGGTGTGGGATTGAATATGCTGCAGTTCACCACAAGAACACCTACGTCCTTGGGACGGACCTTGGTCTTTTCGAAGAGTTCGTCCAGTGCTCCGAACATCACCATTGAGGCCTCGGCTCGACCTTCTTTCATGGTTGCAGTGTTCTCAGTGGAGGTGATCACCGACTTTGGGATGTAGGTCTCGTCTCCTAAACCTGATGACTTGAGAATTCGAGCCTGGAATTCGAGGCTCGGTTCATCAAACTTGCCTGATTGTCTTGCTAGCTCTATGTATTGCTCTTTTGACACCTGAAACACATCACCAACATAAGCTACTATACTCACCAATCTGTCCACATAGCTTTGAAAAGATTAAATCTTGATCATGTTTTCGAAATTATAATTTGGTCGCAGCTGATGGCTAGAATGAATTTTGTTTAAAATGTCCTCCGAATGAAATTTCATATAATCTAACCATGAAATAGGGAAATTAATACAGCTATAGAAAATATATTTATTTGAGATTTCCCCTGGTTTAGCTTCTTTTTTAGAGTAGAAAATTCCATGAACACATTTGCCAGAACAAATCATTTTAGATGAATCATTTTCATCATTTGATGAGGAACTTTGCATTTCCAAAAAGCAACAAACAATATATTCACATGAATCATCCAATTCAGCAACTATTTCAACAATATTCAAGCTCTTCAAATGACAATTAATTTTAGATTAACGATTTAGCAACATAATTTATTAAACTGGCCGGTATGGCGAAAAATACCTTTAGATCCTCGCTAGGGCGAAAGCAGGCAAAATCAATGAGGTAGATGGAGCGAGGGCGTGACATGAAGTAGACAGACAAAGTGAAGACAAAGACCCCAAAGAAGCCAAGCACAGTGGCAAGGTCATAACGAGCATCAAACCAGAGCTTCTTCCACAGCTCCTCCCTACTGAGACTCCCAACCTCAGCACTAAAAACCACAACCAAAATAGGTATGGTGGCCAAGTATATAGCATTATTGATGAGGTGGTGGTAGCCCAACTTGACGTACTTGAGGTTCACCGACTGGAGAAAGTCCGGCAAGCGCCTCCGGACCCTGACGGAGAAGGTGAGGGAGCCGGCATTTGGGCCGGATGACTCAATCCCACGGTTGACTATCTCGGTGGATAAGAGATCTCTCTCACTGGCCATGTCTACTGACATTGTTAAGTGTCTGTTAAGGTGGAAGAGAGGAGGGGTGGGTTATATGTATGAAGAAGAAATGGTGGTGGTTGGAAGAAAGTTAATGCAAACACCAACTCGAACCAACTAGATGAGGGCGATTAGTTGGGAGGCTTTGAAGGGACTTAAATTCTTCATTTATTGAGTTTCATCAAGTCCAAATGGGAGTCTTCTTCTATTTCCTTGGTTGTTTCACTCGTCTGGTAATACGAATGATGTGAGCGACTGTGTCACATGCACTTTGTGAGTAACGCAGACAGAGAGAAACATGCACTCTTTGAGAGAGAGAGAGAGAGAGAGAGAGAGAGGGAGGCAAAACCAATGGCGATTTAAGCAGGGTAGTTGAAGAGAGAGTGCTGCGTACTGGTTACAAATTCTCGTTACCTGTCTTCACCTTCACCATGCTTTGTTCAGCTACCAGGCATCCTCTTTTAACTACTTTTACAAGATTTATTTCATTTTATCCTCAGGGAATGACTAGTTCTATGTCCTTGTTGAATCGATTTGGACCATACATGCATATATAAAAAATGTTCGGGCCAAAAACTTACACAAACAAAGAGAATGAACGAAACAATTTTCAATGATGCATATGAAGAATTATGAGACTAGTATCTTATAGTTATCCTTTTGGAAAATATCACCAATACGTGAACTTTACCTCTATTTTATCAATGGGGTATCTGAATTTTCTCATAACGAACTAGTACATGAACTTTTCAAGATTGTTTGTAGAGGTACCTAAGGCCACCTACAGTCACTAAAATGTGAGTTTTAGCAACTAGTACCTGAACTCTCTGATGTCTTTCTTTGGCCGGAATAGTGATTGTATGTTGCATTAGGTATCACTTCAAACAAATTCAAAATCTTCAGGAACTGGTTGTGATAAAAATTAAAGTTCAGATATGATGAATAAAATAGGAATTCAGGTATCATTTGTGATATTTTTTCCCTTGTACTTGTCAAGCAACGATATATACATGAATATCATGCATTCACAGCCAGGACCTAATGGTTAGACATACGAGTTGTTTGGCTCTAATACATGAACATGATCGGAGGTCAACATAATCATAAATTCTAAAGACGACCGCAACGAGAAAAGTCAGCTGTTCAATTCTGTATTTAGCAATTCGAGCTATAATTTCTTGCTTATCCTCCAAAATGACTTCTTCAGTTCTTCGTCAACGCAACTTTGCAAGTTGCTGGGTCTTTCCTTTCATTATCATCATACAAAGAATCCAAGTCATCTACTGGCACTGCGAGTTCAATGTTTATTTCTATGTGAAGCTGCTATTGTCAGGCAACCAGATATGAGAATGCACTCTTTATATTTTGGAATGCAGCTTTCATTACAGAACAGTAAAACAAGTAGTATTACATATCGTATTATACATATCTTTGTGATGGTACAACTGTAGGATTGTGGTCAAAGAATTAAGAAGACAGAAGGGAAATCATGGAACTTGCTGAATCCGGGCCCTGGTTGTTGACGCTTGGTATTATTTGTACGGGAGACACAAGCTTGACAAACTGTCTGAGTTCTGTAAAGCTTGAATGCTCACTGTATGGCACTTCATACCTGTAGAATAGAAGAAAGGGAACACCATCTCTAATTAGTCTTATTCTTTACAGTTCAGTCCCTACTGGAAAAACACACATTCAATTCACAATGTTTCACTGTTCACGCCAAGATATCGCACACAACACAACAGCTATATGACTGCAACATGTTTGATGTGGAAATGGAAAATTAGGCTGCAGGGGTAAATGTTTATTACATGAATGTTTATCAGTATTTTAGTAATATAGGTCAATCCATAGAATTTGAGTTCATTCACTTCTGCCGTCTGGGCACCAGATCAAGAATGACTGTTATTGTATGTTAATCCCTGTGTTCTACCATTACTAGTTGAACATTCAAGAAACTGATAATGGCATTGGATAGTCTTCAAGGAAAGTAAATGTTACCTTATAATGGTACCCTGCTGCCACCTTCTTCCAGGAGATTTCTTCTTTCCTTTACCAAAGCTCCAACCAGTTGGAGAGAAAGCAACAATAAGGCTGTATCGACTCTGATGGATAAGCATGTACCAAGAAAACTAGTCAGCAGTGGTCACTTCTAAACTTCAGTTCACAAATTATTAGAACTAAATATCAGTAGAATTTGACTTTATTAAAAGCGAACTTTATTTTAGTCATGAAATTCATATTGGATTATACTACTTGACATCACATCAGAGTCAACTAGTCAAGTATCTTATCCTAATTGGCCAAAGAGTTAGATCAAAGTGATTGCTCAGACTTAATTGCAACTTCGATTATAAGTCTAATACATAATTGTCAAGATATATAACATATGACTGACAAAGGGTAAACCCTCACCGCATATTGATTCGATACATGCTTGAGTCGCTTGAAGCTTGCTAGCGTCCACATAGGCACCACATGAATTTGGCTTTCATGTTGGTTTAATGTAAACCACTGCATATCCTCCTCAGCAAAGTCCAAACATTTTAAAATATGCAGCTTTCCGGCAGTGACATAAATTTTTTTCCGGAGCACACGAGCAACCTCCAAGTACAGGCGTTCCTTTCCTTTTGTAATATGATAATACAACACAAGGATGCAGAGGGAGAGATGAGTAAACTGGATTAAAGATATTATGGAAAGCAAATTAATCACCACTTGTGGTGAGCTGATGACAGAGCAAGACAATGGAACAAATCCATTTAGAGGAACTTATAAGCCAAAAGATAATAGGTTTGCCAACCAGGAAGATTTAAGGGTAAAGAGGTAAGAAAGACATGAGAGAAGTACTGAGCTTACCAATTGTGTAGCTGCCAATCAGAAATAGAGTTTTAGGGTTGAAAGTTTCGGCTTGAATTGCATCGATGACAAACTGAATTACAGCCTCCTGCTTTGGAAAGTCATACTGCAAAGAATCATGAAAAGGGAGTTAATTTCACTTTGATTCTAGATCCATATATTGTATAAGTACTTTCAAATGATAGGAGACAAATACAATTTGTTTAGTGTAAAAGGAAAGAATAGTGGCAACTTGTCTCAGACGAATAATAGTTTCCTGTCTAAAGTTACTGTCATCATATAAACTAGCTTGAGTATTGAAATTAATCAAATGATTGCAATTATGAGCCAATTGCTTTTGACATAATGCCAAAATTATGTGCCCAAGTTACCTGTGGGTTACAGTAAGTCGTATCAAGGATGAGAGTATGAATAGAAGATGAGAGCAAAACAGACATACTTGCTGCATCCTCACTAAAGCGAAAGTCCCCTGTATGTAGAACAGCCTATATATTCGAGAACAAGATGAGATTATTTTATCTATCTTATAAGAAAAGAATACATAACTACATGTACTAGGTTAGGAAGTATTTTGAACACACCTTACTGTTGGGAGGTTCAAAGAGTATAATTATAGAACCAGGACAGTGGTTTGCATCCAAGCAGGTAACCTCAATACCTGCAATATTGATCTTTTGGTTGAGGGGTACAACTTGTATACTGTCCCAGGGAATGCCAAGTTTCATGTTTACAAGCTTAGCTGTAATGGAGGAGCAATAGATCTTTCCATGACAGAATGACTTTGTTAGACCTTGATAATCTGCAACAGCAAAAGCAATACCATCAAACCAGATGACCGTTGACATACAAATACCTGCATATATTCAGCTGAGGAAAAATATCCCAATGGTCCAACTGCAGTACATCTCAACCTGACAAAGCAAGATAAGACTCAAAAACAAACAATAATAATAATAAAACAACTTACGGTCCATGTGAAAGTGAGTGAGAAACCAATGAGAACAATCTCGTCTAAGATATTTAAAAGCATCCTGCAAATATAAAGATGTATGAATTTAGCAACAATACCTGCATCATGAGAATATTTAGAAAAAGCATCATAACTTATCCTAAAGATCAAGGAACAATACAGTTCACAAAAAAAAAAAAAAAAAAAGTATTGAAACTCAATCCAGTAAAATCGCAACATTTAGAATCCTTGCAAAGCCGCTTACCACTCGAAATGGTGTTCCTGGTACACAGCACCACGAGGGAACATCCCTGTTTTTCCTATTCGTAGCATGACTTTTCACCACAGCACGTTTAGGACCAGAACCTGATTGAAGCTTTTCTGCCCTTGGTTGTTTACTAGAGGTGGTGCTGACCTGCTTCCTAGCACCAGCAAATCCCGGAAAGTAATCTGTAATCAACTTGTTTGTAGCTGATTTACTACTATGACCAATCGCACCTTCAAAACCATCATTTGGTACCTCGTCTCCATTAGCACTCCTTTTTCTTGGTTTTGCAGCTTCTACTTCCATTACATTGCCAGTCCCTTCTCTAAGTTGAGCAATCGCATGCAGAATCTTCTTACGCGGACCAAGTGTCGTAATGCCAATATTAATCAAATCCTACAAAGTTAAAAACAAATCAATCAAAAACACAATCACAATCCAAGTATCCAACAATCAAGCAAGTAAGTACATGTCAAGTTCACTTACCTCTTCTGTGAGCCACTGTAACGCATCCCAATCAATCTCCTCCCTCACAAAAACCTCCTCATACTTCCCTAAACCAAGACCCCTTAGCCACTTAACAACTAGGCCACAAACTCTAGCCCCCATTGCCTCATCAGGAATTTCAATCCCCTTTTCTTCCTGTCAAAAATAAAATTAGCATTCACAATCCGACCAATACTTTAAACTAATATAGCATTTCACAATGAAAAAGACCAAATCTTTAGACTAATAAACTTAACTCACATCCAGCGGCTGCACTTGTTGCTTGTCAAGACACTCATTAGTGTGGAGCTGTCTCTCTTCATTACCCAGCTCAGAAATGTCAACCCCACATAGAGGGCACAGCACCAAACCCCCATTCTCATTCTCCACAAATCCATCCCCATTCAGCCTCAGCAGCAAATCAATCTCCTCGAAACCCTCCCCATCACTAAACCCAAAACCCCAATCGCCTCCTCCAGGCTTAATCAACCTAGACTCTATCGAATTCCGCAAATACCCCCCTTTCAATTTCGACACCCCCTTCTCATTCCCCCCACCAAAACACGCAGGAGGAGTGACGTCAGCGGGTAGCGAATCCAAGCTGCAATCTTCGATTGGGGTTTGGTTAAAGATGGAGTCTTTGAAAAGCGGAGGAGGGATGTTTTCTTTGCCGGAGAGCTTGGGCTTTTTGGTGGGCTTGCGGCGAGCTGTGGCGGTTTGGGTCAGTGGGGTTTGGAAATCTTCGTCGTCGTCTTGTGTGGGATTGAATGGAGGCTTCACCAATTTGGACTTGGAGGCCATTACTGTCTCAGTTTGTCATCTTTGAATTTTGTTCACAGAAACGGAGGGAAATAAAAACCGGAGCGGATACTCAATGCGAGATTGAATCATTATCCGTTCGATTAATCCCACGGCTTAAAAAACATATAATCACAATCGTGGGCCGATTGGCGGGTAAGGTGACCCACCCGATCCGTCGCCGACCCGACTTCCCCTGATCCTCTTCTTCTTCGTCACCTTCGTCTCAGATTAGTCCAAACTCACTCAATCAGTCTCTCTCTCTCAACCTCAGATCCATCCAGACCTCTCCGATGACCGGCGATGACAAATGGTGCGTCGTCACCGGCGGCCGAGGCTTCGCCGCTCGCCATTTGGTCCTGATGCTCATCCGCCAAAACGTCTACCGCGTCCGAATCGCCGACCTTGGCCCCACCGTCGATCTCGAACCTTCCGAGGCCGGCGGAGTCCTCGCCGATGCTCTGAACTCCGACCGCGCCGAGTACATTTCCATCGATCTCCGCCGCAAGGATCAAGTTCTTCAAGGTCAGTTTTGCTTTAGTAACTCGATTTGATTATGTAAAAATTTGAAGTTTTACAGTTACTGATTGAGTAAATTTGCGTTCTTTGGATCAAATCTGTGTAGCATGTCAAGGTGCTGAGGTTGTGTTCCACATGGCGGCTCCCAATTCGTCGATCAACAACTACCAGCTCCACCATTCTGTCAATGTGGAAGGTACTGAATCTGAATTACAATGTGCATTTTTGTTTTGATTCTGTTTGGTTTTGATTTTCGACTGTTTGATAATGTTGATGATCAACTATGCTGTGCAGGAACTAAGAATGTGATTGATGCTTGTGTTGAGCAGAAAGTGAAGAGGCTCATCTACACTAGCTCGCCTAGCGTTGTGTTTGATGGGGTTCATAGCATTGTTGATGGGGATGAGTCATTGCCGTATCCGCCTACTGTAGGCACAATCCCAAATTTGAACCTATAATTATTGCTATTGAATTTTCAGTAAGAATATAAGGTTGTCATGTCTATGTGTATTGTTTTCAGCACAATGATACTTATTCGGCCACTAAAGCGCAAGGAGAAGAGTTGGTAATCAAGGCAAACGGTGTTAAGGGGCTTCTAACCTGCTGCATACGTCCCAGCAGCATTTTCGGGCCCGGTGATAGGTTACTTGTTCCGTCTTTAGTTGTTGCCGCCAGGGCCGGGAAATCCAAGGTACTGTGGTTATCCACGAGATAAATTTTGGTATAAAACGCATGTATTCACGCAGTATTGTGAAACATGAGTTGTGAACATATCTGATGCTCAATTTCTTCTGCTCTTTTCAAATGTTCAGTTCATTATCGGAGATGGCAATAACATTTATGACTTCACGTATGTTGAAAACGTGGCCCATTCCCATATATGTGCAGAACGAACTCTAGCCTCTGAAGGGACAGTTGCAGAGAAAGCCGCAGGACAGGTACAATTATGCAACATAAATTTCTGAAACTTGTGTATGAAGGCATAGATGTTGTTAAAATGGAATTCAGTTACCTTAGTATGGATTTGCAATATGATGCATCTTCTCTAATGACCATCACAATCTGTTTCCTTACATTGATATTAAAGCATGGCTGAGTCATGCTTTACTTTGGAAGTCTGCTTATGTTAAGATAACTTATACGAAGACAAGTTCTGGCACTATTAGCTGAGATGATGACCCTTTTTTTGCAGGCATATTTTATAACAAATATGGAACCTATCAAGTTTTGGGTGTTTATGTCACTTATTTTAGAAGGTCTTGGTTATGAAAGGTACATCCTATTTGTGATTACTGTACTCTACATCCTCAGCACCTTAACTTGTAGTGTAGTCTATTGGTTATTTTTATTACTTAATTTGAGCTTCCAGGAATTAAAATAAACCGGCAATTTCTGTGCTGGTTTCTAATTCTCTCTTTCAATGCTCATTTTGCTTTATGTCCCCCCAAATGAATGTTGTTTGCAGACCAAGTGTAAAAATCCCTGCTGCTGTTATGATGCCAATTGCACATGTGGTGGAGTGGACATATAACCTTTTAGGCCCGTATGGGATGAAGGTTCCACAGTTGACGCCTTCAAGAATTAGACTCCTCTCTTGCACCAGATCTTTTAAATCTTCAAAAGCACAGGATCGAATCGGTTACAAACCCATAGTTTCGCTTCAGGTTCTATTCTGTTTACATAAGAGTGATCAACTCCGTTGGTTAGTTCAATGAAATTGTAGTTAGCTCTTGAGTTGCTGGAGCTTTTAACCTAATTCACTCATTTATGCACGTAGCAACTTTTTAAGGACAACTGAGTCATACCCACACTTCAGGGCTGACTAACTAAAGTGTCTTTGGATGTCATTACCAATGGAAGTTTCCAATTCTTATGTTTAGGAATTATAATTTTCTGAATATCATACTTTGTTGGTGGATATAACGTATTCAGATGTCTTTTAAGATTGGGAATACGAGCCATAAGATATATTGTAAAACATGACTCCAGCTGCATATTTGTATAAAATGTCTTTCAGCTTCTTTTTCTATTAACGGTATAATAAAACATTGTTTTTTCAATGGACACTTGCATGTTGACATTCTTATGTAAGTGCTATTCTTATGGCATTATGATATGTATCTCCTTCAGGAGGGTCTTAAGAGAACCATTGAGTCATACCCACACTTGAGGGCTGAACATCGACCCAAAAGAGAAGGACCATCTAAAGCTTCTGTGTATCTTGGAAGCGGAAGGGGTATGATATTCTTTTTCTTGTGGTTTCATATATGCTATAACTGATTCAGCATAAATGAACTACACTTATTTATTGTTATAATGATAGCAATAGCATAAATGAAATACACCTACGTAATTATATAATTAAGCAATCCATTTTCTCTGTTGCTCTTACAGTTGCTGACGCATTACTGTGGAAGGATAAAAAACAGACATTCAAGGCACTGTTAGTTTTGATTACAATCTACTACAACTTCATTGCGTCTCAAGCGACAGTTATAACTGTCATTTCGAAGAGTCTCATGTTCGCATCAATTTTCGTGTTCATATCTGGGAGTTTACCAGAAAAGATGTATGTCATATACTCTTCTTGCATATGTTTCATAGTGTGAAACTGAACTAAAGCAAGTATTGAGTTTTTTTTTTGTCATTGCTCCAGATTAGGATACAAACTCGAGAAGCTTCAGTCATCACACTTTCACTTATCAGAAGACATGTCACAACAAATTGCTGGATCAGTGGCCTCATCATGGAATATATCGGTGAAAACTTTAAAATCTCTTGGGAAAGGAAATGACTGGATATTGTTCCTTAAGGTATTGACCATTTTTTTGTTGTTCTTAACTTCCTTTTTGGCGCCTTGTTATCTATTCTTTTGACAGTGTATAAGAAGTTCAATATTGCATTGATTCATCCTTCTAATTTTTTTTATCAGCAGATAACATATGCAATTATAATGAAATTTTTCTGACATTTACCATACTATTTTGATGTTTGTAGGTCGCTCTATCCCTATTGGTTCTTAGCTTCCTCGGCGCCATTTCACTTCAGAACTCATTTATTATAGGTTTCTCTCCTTCATAATTTAAAATTCACGATATTTTCCCATTTCCCACAAAAGTAAAGAAGGCACAAACATTTTACTCAATATTGAAAGCTTACACACAATTTTAAAGTCGGCAATGTTACGTAGAAGGTTAAATCACTTAAATGTTTATATAATATTACAAACATACATCTTTGGAATTGTATATCATTCTTATTGATGGAGAATGGGAGGATAGTGAGTAAAGAGAATTTGAATATCTTGGGGGGACTGCCTGGGAAATTGGAACTGTTTAAGCTGTTAATGAACCGTTCTCAACTAGTTTGATGATGATTCTTATATCGATTCATTTGTCCTTGTGTGACCTGTTTGCAATGTCATAGCTGAAACTTCTCCATGATGGAATGTATTTCATTCTTTGTTGAAGGATCAAAAAGTTTCTTTTTCCCCTGCCTTAAACATATTTCTTCCTGTATGCTTCCAGGAGTTTCCACTGCCTTTCTAGCCTTCTATGTGTATGAAAAGCATGAAGAAAAAATTGACACCATGGTCCTAGAAGCTTTATCTCATGGATGCAAGTTGAAGTCTAATATATTCCGGAGATTCAGTGCATCCAAAAAGATCGAGTGACTTGCTGATAGTCTTCATAGTCCTGCTGCCTGCATCTTGTCATTCTGGTATGATTGTGTGGGAATTCAGAAAGTATAGTGTGCTGTCCCAGGGTAATCTTCAACTAATTCTTGTAACTAATTGTATGTCCATTTTGTGTATTGCGCCATCTTTTGTTTTCCAATCGAGATGGGACCTGAACATGCTTTTCACAATATTCTTTTCTTTTAGTTTTAACTTCACCCACTTTTCATCATTAGTTCTTGTTTCTTGCTTGACATGCCCATTGACTCCCCTCACATTGTTTTAGTGGATGCACTGGTTGGGAATTACCTGAAAGACTAAACAACAGTGCAGCACTTTTGCTTTGTAGTTTGTAGCTTCTGGGGGTGGTTGTGAATGTCAATTTCCTAGCCTTCATATAGAATAGTCATCCATGACGTTATGGCATGACTATTTGATAGTTTGAGTGAACCACTACTATTGTTTATATGTTCGGAGTCACTACACAGGTGGCGTTATCGGTTGCACGTTACATCTCTACATTAATTCATATTACAAATCTGTGCATCTCCTGATTAAGAATTCAGGTCAACTTTTCGGTGACACAGAGGTGTCAATTATCATGGAAAACGACTGTAATCTGCAAAGGACAGCCATTCAACTTCCACGAATATCTTCAAGAGATAAATAAGCAAAAAATGCAGCACCACTAGCCATCAATGACGATGTTTCTTTCTACAAGAAAATTATGGTCTTCCGGGAAATGGGATTCGAACCTGGTATTTTGTTCCTGCTCAATTCGACGTGTTCATATCCCTTCGGATGTGCAGACGATTTTCTAGTCAAGGTTTCAGTAATCGGAATACTCATACTTTTCCGGTATTTTACTTGGGTAATAAATGCGCTTACTTAATTTGTGACATTCATACCATTATCTAGTCACGTTTGGTCATGTGATATAGATCAAAAACACTTATGTCGATTTTGACATTGAGGCAATCATCTAGTCAGTTTTAGATGTCATACTGATATAAATGTTGATGCTCCAAGAAAATCATGCTCAAATTAGCATCGTTGTCCTCAGTAGGGACCCGACTCGTTAACCCGACCCGACTCGTTAAAACAAACACAACCTTTTGACCAAGCACTCTCATGCTTCTTGTCTCTTCCAAATTTGCTTGCATTGCAATTCCCGTTTTCTCACTTTATTTTCTGGAAAACAACCCCCCAACTTTTTTAAAGTATTAAGAGAACTCAGATTCATATACACAGAGAGAGAGAGAGAGCACATCATTCAAAAAAAAAACCTCGAAACCTTTACATTCAGTGATTCACAAACACCCCAATATGAACCCAAATTGACTAAACCCATCTTCAAAAATCCACTCTTTGTCTCTGACCCTCACCTCTCTGCTTTGCTTTGCTTTGCTTTGCTTATCTTCACTTTCCAATAAGATTCCCATCTCTGCAAACACTCCCACTCTTCTTTTCCCTTTCTGGATTCAACTGGGTTCATGTAATTCTTCCTTCCCTTAATTGGGTTTCATCACTTTTGCTTCAAAGTTTGAACCTTTTTTCCCGCCCAGTAATCCATCCTTGTTGTTATTCATGGTTTGAGAATTGAAGTAATGGGTGGAGTTGAAGTGATAAAGAGCAAGGGTTGTTATAGATTGTCCGGTGGGTTATCTTCTCCGTTGCCTTCGTTTAAATTTCAGAAAGCTTTTGGGGCAATGTCTCCGGCGGCCAACTCGATTGGGTCTGAGACGGTGGTCCGATCAAACGCACCGTTTTCCGGGCTTGTTATATGCGTTACTGGGTTATCCAAAGGTAAATAAAGGAACAAGCTTTGAATTTGAAAGTTGGTAAATTGTTGAGTGTGTGGTAAATAGTTTGTGTTTGTTGATTTTGGCAGAAGCGAGGAAACAAGTGATGGAAGCAACTGAGAGATTGGGTGGGGAGTATAGCCCTCATTTGCATCCCCAATGTACCCATTTGGTGGTCCAAATATCCTTTCTTTTCGAAATCATATTGTTTGCTGCTTTTCTTTCTCGGGTTAGTTTATATATGATTAGGTATAAAAATGTCAGTGTTCTTTGGTAGGATTTAGTTTTATGATAAACTGATTTACATTGTAAAGTTTGTGTGGATTCCTTAACATGTGTTACAGCGTTGGCGGTCGCAAATTTGAGCACGCATTGAAGCATGGATTGAGAAATGGCCTCTCTATTGTTACAATTGGGTGGTTTGTGGATAGTGTTAGGAAGAATGGTAAGTATGATGATCTTATATACTTGCTGCCTGCATTGGTCTGACAAACATTTTAGAGGCTGAACTTTGTTTTTTATACATTGCATTTAAGAAACCCATATGCTGTGTATAATTCCAGTCGTGTTTTAACGGTTTGCAGTGAGGCTGAGTGAATCACTCTATAGTATCAAGAGTTTGGGACAGAATGGTATTCGTTTGGATGAGTTGAATAGGCTTGTTGGGTTTTCTGGTACGGAAAATTCTTGTCTTCCTGTTGGTGTTCATGGAAACAAGTTGAGCACAATTGAAGAACCACAATTTTCTGGAAGAGAGTCTAACTGTTACAGAAGTTCTGACTCTATTCTATCTGGTCAGTCCATGTTTGTCGACTTGGATATATCTTCTGAACTGAGGAACAAGGTGAAGTTGGATTTCAAAGAAAAATGTATTTTATTTTTTAAGATCCAGTTACAACTTTGTTCTATTCTCTAGCTAAAAAGACAGATTTAGTGATACTATTGCCCAATATTAGACTAGATAAAATTGAACCCCTTTGAGTTTGAAAAGTTTCTTCTAGTGTCTCAAAATCATTTCATCATCCTTGCAGGTTATTCAGGGTGCTAGTAGAGAGGGTGCTATGTTAGTAGATCAATGGTTTGTTGGTTGCCGAGCCAGTCATGTGGTGTGTGAAGGGCCTTCCAGCCGTAAATATCTTGGCCACTCTAGCAATATTGTTACAGTGAGACCTGCAAGCCATTCTTATTTGTATTTTATTTTTGGTCGAAATTCTTGTGTAGATCAGGATCATGTGCAGTCTAGGTTTATTTATGGTATGTGTTTGGGACTTCAAATACTTAACACTAATCTTTGGTTGTCCTATTATAATTTTGATTATAGCTTTCTTCTTTTTTCTTATTGTTATGACCTGCAATCTTAAAGTTGGCCATCACAGATTAAAATTGTTCTGTGTAAAACTTTTTTATGACATTAATTATGTTTATGATGTGTCCCAGCCGCTGTGGGTTCTGAAAACAGTCCAGGAGAAGTATGTGCAAAGGCTTGTGCATATGTCTGCAGATTTGGCCAGGCAAGTTGGTATAATGCTTGAAGATTTGCATAATGGAATTGCAGATGAGGTACCTTTCTATGCATTATTGTGTAAATGTCATGTATGCACTTCTTTTTGTCTCTCTTCTGCCTTAAATCCTTGTGCAATGCTGAAGTGTGGTGATATATATATATATATATATAGAATTTTTTTCAGGTGCGGACGTCCGCACGGTGCGGATGCGGCGTTTCCGGCCACCGGCGAGGCGGCGACGGCGTATCCGGCCACTGGGCTTTGCTCCCCCCACGCCGGCGACCCCGTCTGTGCCGGCCGGCGATGGAGCTCGGGCCGGCACAGACGGGGTCGCCGGCGTGGGGCGAGCAAAGCCCAGTGGGCGGATACGCCGTCGCCGCCTCGCCGGAAACGCCGCATCCGCACCATGAACAGTGCGTGCGGACGTCCGCACCAGAAAAAGACTATATATATATATAGAGAATTTTTTTCATATATATATATTGAGTAGTAATATTAGTTTGGTTTTTCCAAATTGTGCTGCTAATAACATTCTTTTCTGAATCTGCTAGGAAGCAACTGAGCAAAACATTCCTGAAGATGCTCTGACTTACAAAAATGAAGCAAACCTTGAAAAGAGGCAAAAGATTGTGAATTCAGCTAAAACTGGGGTTAGAAATCGCCGTGGTCTTCAAATGCAGGTAATGGTTAATTGTGATTGGTTTCTATGGTGTTTTATCAATCTGTGCTTTAAATATGATACGTACTTAAAGTTTTGTTTTGAGGATGAAACATATGAGAAGATACAAGTTACTTGGTAAACTCTGTTGCTGTCTACTGTAAAGGTTTTTCTAGATTTCAACAATATAAAAATGGACCGATATTAACAACTGTTTAGCTCTTTGTTAGCTGACCTGTAGTTGAGGGATTCTATTGTTGAATTGTCTGACTCTTCCAGTTGGCATAGATGACTTGTTAAGCTGATAAAGGAAATGGGTAGGTTTTGAAATGCTTCGTACCAGTAATGTAAGTAGTACAGTTTCAATGAGACAATCAGGTTCCTGCTATTAAATGTCTTTCTGGTGCATAAGAAGGATGCTTTACAGTGCCTGCTTAATGTTAAGAGCATCATTGAATACGTTTTGTTGCCAAATAATACATCACAGAAGTTACGTGATCTGTTGTTATGGCAGACTTGCCAAACCCCCATGCGTCCAATAACTCCTAGCAGCCTTCTGGATTCCATTTGCTGGTCAATTTCAGAGCCAACTTCGGCAGCATCCATCTACACCGAGACTTTCAGTTCTGAAGATGCTGGTGAACATCAAACATCTGTATTTTTTTATGCAAAAGGCGATGGCAAGGATTCAGAAGCTTCATTTGCCAACTTAACTAGACCACTCAAGGAAAGGTAGTTGATCACTCATTTTCCACAACCCCACCTCCTTTCCTTGAGCAAGACAATAATTCCCAAAATGTTTTTATTGAATTCACATGTATCTCACTCTTTTGTTTGATTGTCTACAGTGAGAAATCGGAACTAATATTTAAAAACCATTTTCTTACCATCCTGTTCCCAATTGACCGATTTGCTGAGATGGGGCCATCCTCCAGAACGTTTTTCAGCAATGATGGGTTTACATGCTTACAGGTGTTGGATCATATTTATGCATTTTACCAGGTACATAATTATAGTCAGTTATATTGCTGCAAACTTCTGAGTCATTGGTTTAATCGAGGGTCTCATACTCCCATCTGCCCTTTTTATTGCAGGAGAGCATGTCAGTCCATGAAATAGAGGCTGCAATTCACACGGACTCCAAGCACGCGGATCGGCTTCGATCAGTGTATGCAAGTAAAGAAACAGCTAAACGAGGTTATGGAATTTTCAAACGGATCGACTTCCTAGGGAGTCGCAGAAGTTTTGAAATGTTGAAGCGTGTTAACGGAGACAACAATAGTAATGTATATGAGTTGTTAATCAGGGCCTAAGAAGAAGTAAAATCATCTTACAATATCTCCATATGGTAAATGCTTTCAGCTCACTTGATGAAGCTCACAAACTTTGGATTAGTACTTAAATTATCTATAGGAGTGCTTAACTTTGTGTGCACAAGAAATTTTGAATGATTGTAAGTACCCCACATTTTGTACTTTCTTATCAATTAAAGCCTACAAAGTCCCGTCATTTGTTGAAAGACTGTTTATTGATGCAGCTGACAATGGACAACCTATTGAACCTAATCAATAATAGAGGACGAATATTAGTGGGATTTGGTGGCACTTGTCTTGGGGATTTAATTTATTCACACGGTGCCAAACATGAGGAATATATAGCTACAGCAAAAATATATCTAATTACTGGAACCAGAAGCTGATTATAGCAAGCACTAAATCTACTCAACTCAACATGACATTTATATCATCACCGAGCCAATCCTCATCAGACTCCAGAAATGAAGCCAGGGACCCAAAATCAGCAGCTTGGATATTCTTGTCCATCATCTGCTTAGGTAGTACTAATACCGGACTGCCGTGATTATCATGATCATCTCCATCTATGGCATTGTTCAGATTCCCAAAGTCACAGTCCAGTATTTTGCAGAAGTCTTCATGATCATCAGTATTGAAATCTATCATGAAATTCGTCGGCGAACTTCCCAAATGATCATCACCGTCGCCGGTGGTATTAGTAGTAGTTGTTGTACATGCTGAACCATCTTCGCTGGGCATTTGTGAGGGGACAGAATTAGTCGCATTGACTAAGCCTTTGGTATTATTAATGGCTACAGTATTAGAGAAATTATCAAGGTTTCTATGATGTACTACTGGACTAGCGGCAGCAGCCGTGGTTGTAGGTGGCGGCTGTGGAATGACAGTGTTGACCCTACTGCATTGTTGTGGCTGCGCCTGGTCAGGGGTTTTCTGGACAATGGCATTATTGCATTTGGCCTGAGATGAAGTTTGAGCAGCAGCAGCTTGTGCCATTTTCTTGGCTAAGTTGGAGTTCCAGTAATTCTTGATTTCATTGTCTGTTCGCCCGGGAAGTCTTCCTGCTATCAGAGACCATCTGCAAAATAACATGAAAGCCAATTCTGTTAATCAACTATTTCTTCCTGACTACTTTTTCTGAACAACACTAATTATACAGAGAAAATAAAAACAAATTAAGGAGTACGTACCTGTTGCCTAGGAGCTTATGGAGTCTGATGATTAGTTCTTCCTCATCATCAGAAATGCTGCCTCTTTTGATATCAGGTCTCAGATAGTTCATCCAACGAAGCCGGCAGCTCTTCCCACATCTCTTTAGACCTGCATATATACATCACCGTCCATTATCATCATCACGAATCTGCAATATATGGAATTATATATGTATGCCACTGCATGCATGTTCTTAATTTGCATTATTTATATGCTATATAAGTAGATATTACATTGTTTATTAAATATTTATATTTATATGTCTAGTTGAGTAGTTTATTGCTGGCTCATCATAAAGCTAGCTGTCAACCTACTCCGGCCTCTCATCCCCAGAAATCCAGAATGAAGAAGCAGCAAGTTTCCAGATCAAGATATAATGCAAACTTTGTTGTTAGATCTCTCTTTCCAAAAATTGTTGAAAACAAAGCTATCTTGGGATTGTATCCATTCAAGAAGGAAAGCTTGCCCTAAAAACTCAGATCACTTAGAACACAAGTAATGCCATAATAAATAAGAGAGAGCAATGATCTCTCACGTAATTAACAAGCAATTAAGCAAATGAAGAAGCTAATTAAGGATAGAATCTATGAGAGCTAGTTAAGTAATGAAGAATTAGTACTAACCTGTTTCTTTAGCAACATTGCTCCATTTGCCTTCACCATGGTTCTTTATGTAATCCAACAGCAACTTATCTTCGGCTTCCATCCAAGCCCCTTTGTTGAGTCCATCCTTAGAACACCGAGGACCTCTACCCATCGTTCTTATTTGCTCTCTGAGCTAGCTATCTAGTAGTAGTAGTAGCAGCAGCAGCAGCAGTAGTAGTGTTCGATGTGAATTGAGGCAATTGGGACCAAACCTTAAGTCTGGTTTTTATAGGTAAGGCCCGTCCGAATCTCCATTATTGATTTGTCACTCTTTTTTTGCATATAAAATGTACGTCACTCGTTTAGAGATCTGAGCCGAGCGTCCGACCCATAGAAAACAAAAGTGATTTGCAGTGTCTCTTAAATAAATCCCAACGTGATGCATGGCCGCAACTAAAAATAATAGAAACTAATCTCTGACCAAATCATAATACAGATTTTTATTTCTCACCCATATATATTTGCTCGTATCCTTGGTCTCACTTTTCTAAGGATGGGGAGTACTTGGGACTGTTGGGAGTGACTATCCCACTCCTAAGGAAATCAGAAATCAGCGTGATGTAGGGGGCCTCATATCGTACGTTCAGTTTTAATTAAGTCTTTTAAGACGAAACTAGGATTGTCTAATTCCAATATAATTGAACTTAAAATCATTATAATATCTTATATATACGATCAACAAGGCATTCATTCTAAGAAGAAAAAAAAAAAAAAAAAAAAATATATATATATATATATATATATATATATATATATCTCAGTGTGTGCTCCATTCATTCAATTTTTAAGTTGAGATTCTAATAATAATTAGACTTAAAATCATCATAATATCATATCATATATATATATATATACAGGGCTTTTCTGGTGCGGACGTCCGCACGTACTGTTCATGGTGCGGATGCGGCGTTTCCGGCGACCGGTGAGGCGGCGACGGCGTATCCGCCCACTGGGCTTTGGTCGCCCCACGCCGGCGACCCCGTCTGTGCCGGCCCGAGCTCCATCGCCGGCCGGCAGCCGGCCGGCGATGGAGCTCGGGCCGGCACAGACGGGGTCGCCGGCGTGGGGGGAGCAAAGCCCAGTGGCCGGATACGCCGTCGCCGCCTCGCCGGTGGCCGGAAACGCCGCATCCGGACCGTCCGGACGTCCGCACCAGAAAAAAATTCTATATATATATATATATATATATATTATAATTATAATATCTTATATATACAATCAACATATCATAATTCATTAAAAAAAAAAATAGAATAAACCGGCGTTGTTTTCTTAAGTCTAAACAAGGATGTCAAATTCCAACAATAACTTAACTTAAAATCATTATAATATCTACATATCATAATTCATTTATTCTAAAAAAATTTAAAAAAAATAAATTAGCCTGATCCGTTCGATTCATTTCTTAAAACAAAACGAGAATGCCTCATTCCAATAATAATTGAACTTAAAATCGTTATGAGATCTTATGTATACATTGAACATGTCATAATTCATTCATCCTCAAACAATAAAAAAAAGGAAAAAAAAATTCTTGATGCATTGAAGGTTAAATCTGATACCATTTTTTAACAAGAAGACGACGAAAAGAGGTTGCTAGGGCTGGCATTGCTGCTGGTTAATGCTAATTAGGGTTAATCTAGATCACGTGGTAGTCTGTGTAAAATAATACTATCTGAATTGGAGTATTTAAAATGTGATGGGTCACCATCGTCGTCTGTACTTCATAGTTTAGGGAAGGACGACCGTCATTCAACCATGTCTAAATTTAGCAGAAAGTTTGTTCCGGCCACGTTGACTTTGCCGAAGACCAACCCAATAGGCTTCCTAGCTTGTTTCAATCGCTCTCGAGGGTTGAATATTTGTTAGCTGCTGAAAGTTAAGTGGGGGGTTTATAAGCCACCGAGCACAACCATCTTTTTGGGTGCCTCCGGACTTGCCCTGTGGGCATTATTTGAATTTTGAAGGCAAATTGGTTCAGCTTGAAATTTAGTTGAAGATTTTTTTATTCTTTTTTGGGAGAATTGAAGATGATATTCTACTTGGCCTTGTTGCAACTTGCAAGCGAGGGCCATTTTCATTTAGCTCTGATAAGGGAGATATCTTTTATCTCAGACTTTGCACATGGGATTATATCGGATCGTTTTAAATGCAAGTCTCTACTCCCTCGTTCAACACCAGATTGAGAACCGCAGCATTTCCCTAGTCTTTAGGAGCGTACTGTTTTTCATTTGGTAGTAGTTACTAATTAGTCATGAAATGGAATGAACACTAGATCCATTTGTGAGAAGAATAGGGTAAAGTAAAATGTTTCAGTCTACAATAAAACTGAAGCAGCAAAGTTTTGATACCCAACCATTAGAGTAACCGTTTTACACGAGCACAGAATGCTAAACCAGAAATATACACCAACAGTAATGAGCATTTTGCAACAGCGGCTTACAGTGTTTTAAGTACTAGTTATCTTAAAGTGAAACTCATCAATTGTGGTATATACTGTGCCCTCGTCTTCAAGAGACCTGAGACCATCCCTGTCACAGAAAAGTTAAATAGAATAAGTTACCCCCATACGCAACATGGTGCTTGTGACTGTGCATGTACATAAGTGTTGAGAGAGGGAGAAGAAGTGTACATGAGCTTGTCCATGGGGAGTTTCAGTTGCCGGGAAAGCTCTTGTGTGGTTATTCCATTTCCATTCGGGTCACTGCAACAGAAAACCAGTACCAAAATGTCAACATGAAAGCCTAGAAGGCACCAATGGAAATAGCAGGTTATGCAAGTAGCACAACAAATGGGGATCCAACCTCCTTATACGACACATGGAAAGTCTATAAGACCCAAAAAGCTAGGAAACAAGGTGACTCACATGCTTGAGGGCTGCTGCATCATATACTCAAAGATCAATTCGTGAGCGCTCTTTTGTCCATCAGCATGCCCCGACTACAAAAATTGAACAAATAATGTCACATGCTACACTGATAGTTTGAAACGTTACCTTTCCTGGGCAGATAACGCACTTGGTTAGATGAGGCTGTCTGATAACCACTTGGCTCACTCTTTACAGGAGTGTACACAGATGATCCCATAGGCTGAGGTTGAGTAACAGCACTTCCTTGCAGCTTCTACAAATGTAATTACACCATAAATAAAAGAACACAAGATATATATAATCATCAAATACATAATCAAGTGAACTAAATCAAGGCAATGGTGTCACTACTTCACATTCGTATATATACCTTTATCAGCAAGTGGTTATGTATGCACTCAATGTAGTGGAAGGCCACTTCATCAAAGTTCTTCACTGGCCTGGACCACAAATCAAAATTTTGGATTATTTTCTATTCACTAGTTTAGTCATATGAAAGGCAGTATTGAAAAGCATGATATAGAGCCAGACATAATTTCAATATGAGTATCCAACAGACATACAAGATTTATCTTGTTCATGAAGTGAATTAAAATGACTAAATTCTACATAAACTAGTCATGTTGTTGCCTCACAGAAGAACATAAATTGAGTATGAGCCAACGTTCACCACCATCTTTTTGCTACAAGATTATCTGAAATCAAACATATTTCAACACGAAAATGTTTAAGAATTTTCCAAAACCTATCAACAAATTAATATTGTTAAGCCAGATTGAAACCATTGAAGCAAACCAATCAGAATAAGTGTTCATATACCTGGCACTCTGTGCCCTGCAGTATTAGAAACAAATATGTGTCTGTGTGGCACCTGATTTAATGGCACAGTTATACTTCCAATTGACAACTTGACATTAGTCATATGAACTGGTAAAAGATATTTGGCCCAGTATAATAGGAGGGGAGAGGCATTAGACATCAAATCCAATTAAAAACCTCCAGACATGCACATTGTCAAAATAAATAGATACCTCACTGAGAATGCAGCTAACTCTCGAACACCTTGAAAGACTTTCAGATGTCCATTGACACGAGCGTACATTCCATCTCTATAGCACAGTAGATTAAAATTGACATATAAAAATCTCATAATGTCTTTGGTGTTACATGGTATCAATAAGAATGCTCATAAATTAAAATAGGAAGTGGAACTTACTGTATTTGCTCCATTTCGGCTATTTCAGTACTGTCGTTGATCCTATTAAACAAACAACACATGTGGAGTTCAACTAATTTTGCAGAAAGCAGGACAAATGCATGACTTAAAGGTTAAAAACATAGCCAACCTATTACCAAAAAATCAAGTCTGAAATTGAAACACGCGTTTTATCTTCCATTCATTAATCACATTGAGCACTGAAGAGCTAAACAAGCTACTCAAAAGCTTTAGCAAACTCATAAACAGTCTCGAAACTAGAGAATTGCAAAAAAAATTACCATCTTCGGCATTTCATTCGCCCCGTTCCATCATCGACAGTAAACGTAACAAAAGTGCTCTTCTCAGCTTTCTCAAACACCATCCCAAGCACAGATACCTAAATTCCAGAAACTACATTAAAAATTGGCACTGAAAACGATTAAAAATAGGATTAAGAAAATGAAAAAGGCTATATACATTGGCCACATCAGCACCGCCGATCACAAAGTTTGATTTCTCATCGCCGGACTGCTGCGCTTCGCTGATCTGCTTCACCGTCACGGGAACCAGTCCGTGGCTTTCACGACTCTGCAACACAATCAAAAACAAACCACGCGCCGACTTAGACCGAAACCCTATTTAAAGCTAAGTAGCCCTAAATTCTAAGCCGATCTGTTATTAATTCATAATTCACTTTTTTCGAGAGAAAAAGAAGCAAGAGGTGTTTACCCTAGCCGCAGAGGAATTGGAGTCGCCGCCGTATTGAGTGGCCTGAGAAGACATGAAGCCGCCGCCGCCGAAAGCGGCAGGGGCGTCGAACTGGCTGCCTGAGAACATTTCTGAAACCCTTGGAGAGAGAAGTCGATCTGGTCTAAAGAGAGAGAGTGTCGAAGTGGCGGTATGAGTGAAATTGTGGTATTTATATCTAGTATTTGTCTTCCCGCCAATGCGTTTCGATATTCCCGCTCAATCTTCATCGATCTCCTTTCCGGCTCCAGTCCGGGTCGGATCCGGATGGGAAGTCAAAGCTCCGAATTTACCTGTTTAGGACTAAGGCTTCATACTCCATAGTTTTGCCTATTTTTGAGTTTTAAAATTATTTGATGGTCCGATTAATAGTCAAGAATGAAATTTAATTTAAAATTTAACTAGAAATTGAAAAGGCTTTGAGTTTAGATGGTAAGATCTTTCTATTTATAGTTTATAAGGGTATAAACGAGATAAACTTACACATAAATAATTAGAATAGTATCATGTGATATAAAGAAATGTATAGTTTACCGCAACTTCACAGCGTAAAAAGATTTGAAAAGTGGTTTTTCTACTTTTTTTTATTAATTTTTGTGGGAATAATATCTCTTCAAAATGCAATTCACACATTTTTGCTATATAGCAATAAAGTTGCTTCTAGATATGGTGATGTGGATCCTATATAAGTTTGATGTTACATCATGTGCAAATTATAAGCCAACAAACTCTCTAATCTAACCAGGTCTTGTTTGATCAAATGGCATCCTCTTGACATAAATAAGATTCCATTTCAGATAGAACAAATGATTTGGCGAGTACAGCATATCACTTTCAAATTAGCCACTTTCCTTTACGTTTTGGACTATCCAAATTTACGATCACACAGTTCATGTGGCCGTCTCTCTCTCCCTCACCCAGATATAAATTTAAACCCCAAATTTTGAAGTGGCTAAAGCTCCACTCACCTCTTCTCTTCTCTTCCTCTATGCCTCGTCTTCAAACTCACCTCCACTGAAAAACCACAACCACATCCATGAATTCCATTTCCGTTAATTGCACGTGTCCTGCTCCCTTTCCCGCCAACCACCTGAGCTCCGCCGGAGCTCGCACTCTTCCCGGTCAAAGAAATGGACCGTCGGAAGCGTCGCCTAGAGTCCGAAGGAGGCGGAGTTTCCGAGTATCGAATGCCGCCACCGGAACGCGGCGGAGCTTGAAGTCGTCCGGCGGCGGCGATATCGGTTTCGGGAAGCTGAGCAAGTCTAGCGCCGCCATGGAGCAGCTCGACTTCGAGCGCGGCGTTTGCGTGCCGTTTCGCAAGTATACACCTGAAACTGTATGCGATTTCATCCACACTTATTGAATTTGATTTTCATTCGAAATTATGTGTTAATTTAGTTATTCGACTAGTTTCATGTGTTTCTGAGCTGGATTAGTGTTTGATTTTAGGCGAATTTTGCTGACGTTATAGTTAAAACTTAAAAGAAGGTTTTGCTTGGATTTGTGAGGGAATTATAAACTGATTTGATATGGATTTTAATGCTGTTTGTTTATGATTTAGGTGAGGAATAAGGTGTTGGAGTCCAATGGAGCAGTTGCATCGTTAATTTCGAGAGGTGTGGAGATAGTGTGGACTTTGGGATGGTATTGGTCTACTCTGATGTATGACTGCTTCGTCGGAAGGGATCAAGAAGTTGTACCAAAGCGTGCTCGGCAGCTTAGAAACCTCCTGTGTGATTTGGGGCCTTCTTTCATCAAAGCTGGCCAGGTGAGACTGACCAGCAATGAAGTTAAATTTATAATCACAACATGTTTGTATTGTTTACAAATTTGTAAAACTTGTTGTATATTGCCATTGAATTGTGCATTTGTATGTTCACTGGTTTGCTTTATTGAATGCATGACTGATTTGACTCATGTGCTGAAAGGTTCTTGCAAACAGACCTGATATTATCAGAGAAGATTACATGAATGAACTTTGCATTCTCCAAGATGATGTTCCTCCCTTCCCAAATCAGGTAAAACTCATTGTACCAGGAAATTTATTTGTTTCCAGTTGCTTGTCTGTGTCACCAGACACTTTTATGGTGCAGGGTAAAATCTTGAAACTTATAATATTGGTATCTAACTCAACTCCACATTTTTCAGATCGCCTTTGACATAATTGAAGAGGAATTGGGTCAACCCCTTGAAGCTGTATTCAGTAAAATTTCCCCACAGACAATAGCAGCTGCCAGTTTGGGTCAAGTTTACCGAGCTACTTTACGTGACACTGGCGAGGATGTAGCTATTAAGGTTTATCCGTAACCATCAAGTATTCCAAATTTCTCCATACACACGTGTATATTTAATTATCACTGATGATGAATATATCATGGCTAGCTAGTACCAACTTTTTATGCGCAAGCATTTAATAAATATTTCAATTTCCTTTAACTCAAATTTTGAACACATTCTGAAACAAAAAAAAAGTAGAAAAACAAAAAGAGAGATTCAGGTGTCTACTCGGGTAGTTTACTTGCAGGAATCATATTCTAATAAATTCAGAAAAAGCCCGAGCAAAACATAATATTCAAATTCTTTTGTACTTGCAGGTTCAAAGGCCACAGATAGAACCTATTATATATAGGGATCTTTTTCTGTTCCGTACTCTTGCTTCATTCTTGAATGGAATCAGTTTACAGAAACTTGGATGCAATGCTGAGCTCATTGTTGATGAATTTGGTGAGAAGCTTCTGGAGGAGCTTGATTACACTTTGGTATCTTTCAGACCTGCTCTATAGATTCTCAAAAGACCTGCTCTATAGAAGCACAAAAAATATACCTTGGCTGCCATATTTGGATTTGCAATATTTACTGTCACTGTTGTTGCATCTTTCTTCTGGAAGTTTTAATTAATAATAAAACTCTTGCCTCTATTACAGGAAGCCCGCAACATTGAAGATTTTCTCGAGAACTTCAAAGATGACCCTACTGTCAAGATACCTGAGGTTTACAAACAGCTTTCTGGTCCACGTGTTTTAGTAATGGAGTGGATTGATGGTATTAGGTGCACTAATCCACAGGTAGAATTGTCAGTTGGAACTTGGAACAATGCTGTTGCCCATGATAGGATATCGTTTTTTCTATCAGTAATATCCCACCTTGTATTGCAGGCAATTAGAGAAGCTGGCATTGATGTAAATGGGTTCTTAACTGTTGGAGTCAGCGCTGCATTGCGGCAGTTACTGGAATTTGGATTGTTCCATGGAGATCCACATCCTGGAAATGTTTTTGCTATGCGTGATGGACGTATTGGATACGTTGACTTTGGGAATGTTGCAGTGCTTAGTCAGGTGAAATACATACTCCATAGACATTTGATGTGTAGATAAGGTCTTTTTTTTCTTTTCGCTTCACTTTATAAGGAGGGGGAGCGACATTTTACATTTGTGTTGATAATGAAGGATAATGGACAAAATCAATACATTGCAGTAGACGGGGTCATATGATGTCTCACTTCAATTGAATATTAGGGCATCATATAATGATATATATCCTTGAGTTTATTACTAATTCTGCTATTACTCAATTTTTTTTTTCTTTTTCTCAGCAAAATAAACAGATACTGATTGATGCCGTCGTCCATGCTGTAAATGAAGACTATGTGGAGATGGCGAATGATTTTACCAGACTGGGCTTCCTGGCACCTGGGACTGACGTCTCTCCTATTGTTCCAGCTCTAGAAGCAATCTGGCAGAACTCTCTTGGAAAAGGACTGTCTGACTTCAATTTTCGAAGTGTTACTGGTAAGCTAATATCCTCCAAATCTGATGTTCATTTCAGTTTTGTTTTTTGTCTGTCAACATTGTTTAAGAACTCTTTGAATTATATTTTCTCCTAATTATGGATTGTGGTTTACTTTGGCTGGTATTTGGGACACTCATAATAATTGTATGAACTATGGGTTCTGTTGGTGCAGGGAAGTTTAATGAATTAGTTTACAACTATCCAATCCGTATTCCAGAGAGGTTTTCGCTTGTTATCAGATCTTTATTGACTCAAGAGGGTATCTGTTTTACTTTGCAGCGAGACTTCAAATTTCTCGAGGTAAGGGGGAATATCTTTTTGTTTTTCCTTTGCACTTTCTCTTGTATGTGTATATTCGAAGCCTCACATAGATTATTTGGTGATAGCCATCTTTTAGTATGACATGCGTCATTTTCCAACACTGTTGCTGACAATCTTCAATCAAATAGGTTGCCTATCCATATGTGGCAAAGCGCCTCCTAACAGATCCAAACCCGGCTCTGCGTGAGCGCCTCATACAAGTAAGTTTAAAGCTGTATATCATGTCTATAATGTCCTTTTAATGTGTATTGATTATCGGAGCACATCTTCACACGTTAAAGTGCCTTCCATTTTCAACAACTGGTTCTGAATGAAATGACCAGATCTATGACTTTTCAATGATTCTTTTTTTCTTTTCTTTTTTTATGAAGGAAAATTAGCAGTATTACACTATTACCTTGCACTGTTATCATTTGTTTTAAGGAATTTTTGGTTAGCTATGAGAAGCTTCGGTTTGCACTTGGTAGCAATGAAAGCCCATCATAATTAATTTTATAGTTGGTCATTCTTTCTCTTAATTTTCTGACAATTATATTTTTCATTTATTTAGTTGGGCTCATGCATTTCTTATCAGGAATTCAACTAGCCATGCCTCATCAATCATAGTGGTTTTGGCATTATAATCCCAATATCTTATTATAAATAATAATCTGTCATTTTTGCTCTGTTCAGGTACTATTTAAGGATGGGGTTTTCCAATGGAAGCGGCTAGAAAATCTCATTGTTCTTGCCAAAGAAAATGTGTCCATGATGAGCAGCAATCCTGCATTACAAGTGAAAGAAATGTATGTGTTTTCTTATGACCAATTTTGTTTATTCTTCTGCTTGGGAGTTGTAACCCCAATATATATTCTTTGTGCTCGTCTGTGCAGGCAAGGGTTAAGAGAGTTGCAAGTTAACAAGAAACTGGACCTCACTGACACAATCAAAGATGGAGCTCGCCTTTTCATCTTTGATGAAGGAATCCGTAGAAAGCTCATCCTTGCTTTGACGGAAGATTCAAAGCTTCACATAGAAGAGGTATGAAATTTAACTATGAACTTTTCTTTTACCCCAAATCAAAACTTTAATTCTTCTTTTCCACTAAGTTTTGACACCTATGCTGTCAATGTCTTCTCTGTAGCTCGTGGATGTGTATAGACTGGTTGAAGATCAGATAGACATACAAACAGTTGCAGTGCAAGTAGCACGAGGTAAACTTCATTACTATGTACTCCATATATCCAACTCATTTTTACAAAAAGTGGGTAGAAAAGGGAGATGAAGTAAAACATATGCTCTCCACTTCATTCCCAATCGCTTTCTATGTTGATATCTAAAGATTTTGTTCCGCACTTGCAGATTTTCCATCGTTTGTGCGGGATGTGATGCTTTCATGGAGTGACTCGGTCTTAACTGATAGATAGTTGGAAGTTTTGGAGTAGCTGCAGAGACAGAACTTACTACACACTACTGAGTATATACAATACGAACCAATCTTACACTTAATTATTATACAACAACCGGTTGTCTGAAGTTGTAAATTGCTATGCAAATGTTGTAAATTACCACGCTAATGCTGTAAATGAGAGTGCACTGCCTCTGTAGTCTGTATAGAACCGTACATTTTGGTATAGCAAGTATGTGCAATTTAGTGTATTGTTTTGAGGATATTACTTAAATAGCCAGAAAGGGATCTCCTTGTGCTGAAGAGAAAGAAAGAAAGAAAGAAGGGTCTCGTATAAGAATGTGATTCCTGTAGATGATGCAAACCTCTTCTGACTTCCAATGCATAACTTGGCCTCAGTAACTTGGAAAAGAAACTTGTTATACAAAAGATTATTTATTCTACACTGAATATTGCGAATACAATGCGACAAAATATATTACAAAATGAACTTTAGAGACTAATCATATCAACTTAATCAAAATTGGAAAGCATTACTCACTCTATCTCCATTCTCTGAGACCTACAAATTGGAAAGCATTTACATATATTAAGAAAATTGATGTTTCCAGAAATAATATCTAAAGAAACAATATTTTTTCTTTTTATATAAAGTATTTAATATTTAATATTTAATACCGACATGAAATAATAAGTAAAAATAAAGAAAAAGGGTTTCAGGCGACGTATGTTCTCCTTCAATCTTGTTGCAATGTCTAGACTCTAGAGAGCGAAGAAGAAGACCAAAAGGAACCAACCTCCTTGCTCTTCACCAGGTAAACCCTAATTTCTAATTCCTAATTCCTCTCTGACTTTAACCTAATTCGCATCCCGCCCCGAATTAATAAATTTGTTTTTACTTGTTTCAGTTAACGATTTCTAAGACTCCTTGAAAATAAGTTAAGAGCTATTGTTTGATCCTAATTATGTAAATGGAATGATGATGATAGCTACTGATAATTTTGATGAATTTTTGGGGTGCAGCTTCATTAATGTGGAAGAAAGACCCAGCTGCTGTATATTCAATTACAATACCTCAATATCAGACTCGTACAACACTTTTCGACATTGATAAGCAATAATATTGTGTGTTTGATTAAGCTTTCAACAATTTAACAACCCTTGATAAAGGGTTGTGCATCTTTCGGGTATTTGCTGCATTCAGTTCCACATTTATTCCGTCTTGGTTAGATTATCCATTTAGTGTGTGTGCAAGGTTTGGTGGATTTAATTCAGCTGTTTTTGTTTATAGGACTATGCCTCATAAAGGAAAGTTCGGACTTGATTACGATGAGGAAGACTACGATGTCTATGAAGATTATGATTATGATCACGACGACGATTTTGGAGTAGAAAATAATGGTTAGTGGCATTGTTATTTGCTCTTAGTTGCCTGATCCTAAGGTAGATTTTGTTTGTACAGAATAGCTATTTAGTAACTTACAGAACTTTTCATTTCATTGAACAGAAGAATGGTAAGCGGACGTATTTCACTTTGTGTGGTATATGCATGTTTTGGACTGGTGTTTCTTTTGCTTCATTCCCTTCACAATGAATATTGGCTTTTTCATTCTGTGATCACCAAAAAACAAAAATTTTATCTTATCATGTTATCTAAAACATCATACGATGATTTACCATTGTCCAATCTCAAACTTGCTAAGTTTTGTAAAACACCATCTCTTCATGTAACTTCTTTCCATCTGTTTTCATGATTCATTTGCTGCTGTTTTACTGACTGGTAAACCTCTATCTCCTACAATAGGCAAAGAACCTGAGTTAAAGCAGGAAACAGTAAGGCGTGATATTTGGCGTTGTTCTATTTGTACATATGATAATGAAGAGAGTTTGACTGCGTGTGACATATGTGGGGTTCTTCGCAAACCTTTGGGTAGAATTGGAAGCAATATTGATAAGAAAACAGGTAATAAGGATATCCATGCCTCAATCAAATTTTTATATTCTTGTATCTATAGCTCAGTACGTAAATGATCTGTGACAAGGACACTCCTTTTACTTAGCCCCCCTCTTTTCATCATTATTGCTTTAATGTTCTATTAAAAAGAATCTGTTTGCACTTCTTTGGTTGGGCAATGGTACTACATTTGATTCCACTATCTTTCGAGGTCACTCCTGGGGTAGATATGTTTCAGGCACCAGTTTGTAGGTAGTGTCCTTGTTGCTCGGGCTAATTTCTATTTCATTGCCTCCTACTATGGAAAAGAAAAATTAAGTTTATTTCCCTATTTTAGAGTAGATCTCTTTCATGCAGTTGAAGGCAGATGCAAAGATTCTGGAGTATCTGTAATGGCCAAGTGTCTTTTTGCATCGTTGCCACGCAAGATAACCCAAAAGGCTGTATCATTTCATCAGCAGAAAGATGATATTCTGATAGAAGAGGGAAATAAGTTCTACAAGCTTGGGGATTTCCAAGGACCCATTCATGAATTCCAAAATGCTTTTATTATTCATAAGAATGACAGTATTAATATAGGTCTGCACCCTTTCCAAAAGATGATGTGGATTTGTAGAACTAAAACATCACCACTTTATTTGAGAGATAATCCAAGGATTCAGTTGTCCTTTGCTTCTTAAGAATGTTATTAGTAGAGATTGTGACTTACGTTAGTCAGTTCTAATGATACTTGCATTGATGATACAGCTCCTTTCAAGTTTGATGCTCCATCCCCAGATGATGTGGTCTCAAACGGATTGCGATCCTCCAAAGTGGGTCCAAAAGGTACTGTTCTCTTACTCTGATCAGAACTCCATCGTGGATATGATTTGATTTGTCACAGATTCCACTCCAAAGAAAAAGTTCTGATAGTAATAAGCCATGAAAAGAACCAGAGGAATGTTATTTTGAAAGTCTTATAAGTTTTATCATTCCAATGTCATGTAGTCTAATGCTAGCAATGCTGAGTTTTAAAGGTCTCGGATTTCTTGTCAAAACTGGACCGAACTAACTTTGCATAGTTTTGATTAATCAGTTTCTTTTGGGCCCGCAGAATACACCTGTTTCTTAGTATACAGTGACCTCTTTCAGTGTTTTAATAAATTAGTCCCTGGTCTAACTATTTGGGATGTTTAATTTGCAGCCAGTGTTAGTGACATACAATCTTCAGGAGTTTCCTCAAAGGCTGCTAAGAAGAGTAGTGAAGTTAGTGCACAATCAAGTGCTGGATGGTCAGATAGTTCATCTAGTGCGGCACAAAAAAACCAACAACCTAGATTAGATAAGGGAATTCCACCAGGGATTAGGGTAACTACACAATCAAATGGTAATTTGTCAGACAGTTCATCCTTGCAAGCAACAAGCTCTCATATGGAAGAGGGCATTAGTTCTTTAGTGATTGGAGGCAAAACAGAGAGTCTGACTTCTAGCTCTAGTAATGTGCCTTCAGATGCTAGGTCTGGGCATTCTAAAATTACTAACTCTAGAGGATCGCATTCAGGAGCAGACTTTAAACCTGAAAAATGGATGCTTCCTGATGAAGCTGCTGATACATTGTCTCAACTGAATCTTGCAATTGTAAGCCTCCTAGTTCTAGTTTCATATCCTAGTACTTGCACCTGTGTGTATACTGTCTGATAGGGAATGAAACCAATATTTTAATTTCAAATGTCAATGTAGGTTGGACATGTCGATTCTGGAAAATCGACACTCTCGGGTAGACTGCTTCACCTTTTGGGACGGGTATCCAAAAAAGACATGCACAAATATGAGAAAGAGTCAAAGTCACAGGTAATCTCACTGCAGTTTCATGAGTACGTGCTTTCTAAGCTTGATGTTTCTATCTCATTTTTTTGTGTTAACATGTATTTGTTATTTGAATAGGGCAAGGGCTCATTTGCGTATGCTTGGGCATTGGATGAGAGTGCAGAAGAAAGGGAAAGAGGAATAACTATGAATGTGGCTGTTGCATATTTTGATTCCAGAAAGTATCATGTTGTTGTGCTGGATTCCCCTGGCCATAAAGACTTTGTTCCAAACATGATATCTGGGGCAACACAAGCTGATGCTGCAATACTTCTTGTAGATGCTTCATTTGGTGCATTCGAAGCTGGTATAAAGGGACAGACTATGGAGCATGCACAACTTATCAGAAGTTTTGGTGTTGATCAAATTATAGTTGCGGTTAACAAGATGGATGTTGTTCAATACTCCAAGGATCGATTTGATGAAATCAAACAGACTCTTGGAACATTTCTCCATTCCCGTGGTTTCAAAGATTCTTTGGTATATTGGGTTCCATTGAGTGTCATGGAAAATCAAAATTTGGTATCAGCTCCTTCTGAGGCTCGTTTGTCTTGGTGAGTTTGCTTGATTGAAATATTTTATTCTCACGTGCTGGGTAAGAAGTCCTGTTTATTCTAGTCAGAAATTAGAATATGAAGTATGTGTATTTTCGTTAGTTAGGCAAATGGTAAAACACGGAAGTGCTAGTATGTGTATCTCTTCTTGTAAAAATAATTGAACACAATTTGGAAGCCATGGAAATTGTGATGATGGGAGGGTAACTTGTAAATTGTGTGTTCCATTAGGGCCTCAAGTCATAGCTATAATGAGATGGTTATCTACAAGTCATGAAATAATTTTCTTGTTTAGCTCACCTTCTGAGGTAGATGTTCTGGCATTCTTAATAACTTGGTGAGGAAAACTTTTTCAATTATGTGCTGATTTTGTAATTGAAATGCAGGTATCGTGGACCTTCCCTGTTGGATACAATTGATTCCCTTCAACCTCCCACAAGAGATTTTCAAAAGCCGCTGCTCATGCCAATATGTGATGTCATAAGATCTACTTCTCTAGGACAGGTGTCTGCTTGTGGTAAATTGGAAGCAGGAGCTCTTCGAAGTGGATCAAAGGTATGGTGAGATAGAGATAGAGGTTATTGTGTAGTTTCCACATGAACTTATGTAATTAAGGTTATCGAAAGCAATCAGACTGATCATTAGCAGATTGATGATTCATTGAACCAAAATCATAGGTATCACTCATTCGAGGATGTCCACACCTATGTATGTAAGTATGCGATATGTATGCATATGGAGAAACGTTCTCTTATCAGACAATCAAAACCAGTGGTGGATGCTTGTATGCATGTGAGATCCATGTTACAAATATCTGACAAGAGAATATTATCGTATATATACATGATAGTAGTCGAGAATTAGCAGTTTATGTTTGTATATCAGAGTTTCTTAGTTATTGCATTGGTTGTTAAATATGCAATTTGTGTTTCTCTTGAGATTTCTTAGATGTCGGTGATCTATGTGATATCATTATTATGCATATATACCATCTAGTCTACCTAAATCAAGTATATCCATGACAATCGTTTGTAGTTTTAGTTGTATTAAAGGCCATAAGCTTACAATTGATATTCTGTAGGTTCTGGTTATGCCTTCGGGAGAAGTAGGGACTGTCCGCTCTTTGGAACGGGACTCTCAGGCATGTTCCATTGCAAGAGCTGGTGACAATGTTGGTGTTACTCTGCAAGGCATTGATGGTGGTCATGTGATGGCAGGGGGCGTGCTTTGTCACCCTGGTTTTCCGGTTGCATTTGCAAAACATTTGGAATTGAAACTGCTTCTTTTGGATGTCGCCACCCCAATCTTAATTGGCTCTCAAGTATGTATCCTGTTTGAGAACAAATTCTTTGCTGTTTCCCTACAGTTCTTTTATGGAAAATGATGTAATTATGGCTGGAATGAGCAGGTGGAATTTCATATACACCACGCAAGGGAGGCTGCAAGGGTTGTAAAAATATTGTCATTATTAGATTCAAAGGGCAAAGTGACGAAAAAGTCTCCTCGCTGTCTTCTTGCAAAGCAGAGGGCTGTTATAGAGGTGACTAAATCAAAACCATCTCTGCTCTTTACAGTTATTGGTGCTATACGTGTTTATTCCAATTCTTGCTTGCTCTGCTTATTTCAGGTAATTTTGCAAGGGCCAGTTTGTGTAGACGAGTATACAAATTCTAAAGCTCTAGGCAGCGTATCTCTAAGGGCATCGGGAAACACTGTGGCCCTTGGTGTTGTAAGCCGGATTATAAAGGAGCAGGAGTAGTTCGAGCAGAGTTATGCTTGTCATGAGAGATTGAGAGAATTGAAGCAATTGTTCATGTACACCAGTGATCGCCGCGATGGGTAAAGTCAGTTTTGGCTGAATGGTGGTTTTGTTTTGGGGTTGATTGTTGTTATGTTGTATGTACATTAAGCAGTCTTGGATCATCTACACACGATGCTCTCCACTTCAGGTGGTTTGTGATAGCGGACTGAAGCCGATACATATAATGTGTCATTTATTGGTTCTTTCATGCTTGTCAAAAACAAGTCTTAAAGTGATCAATAATGATCTCAAATGGCAATTCAATTTTATGAATTTCTTGAGCACAGTATTGCCTTACCCCAGGTCCAATGTGAAGTCATATAGAGATGAGAGCTGAAGTCTACATCAGGTAGCTCTACTGGCTGCTGGACTCTTGCTTCTCAATGGGACCTTTTCTCTGGTTTCATATTGGGAAAAGGCTTAAAAACATAATAACCCTAACTTGTTATTTCTCTCTACTTATAATCCACAGTTTATTTTAATTAAACCAGGATGATTCTAATGCCCTTTCTTTATAATAAGCGTGTTGCATTGTTTATAAAATGCTCTATCAAGCTTCAATATTGTTGCTTTCGTTTTACATTGCCCCAAAAATATAAAAAAATGGAAGACTTTGGAAATGTGGTCTATGCCTCTATGGAACACGATGATTTGCAGGACTTGACTTTTGAGATTTGCACGTACTCAATCTGGGTGCGGTGGGCAGTGGGAACAACTCCACACCCAACAAAGTCAATTCTCTTTCTTTTCTATTTTTCTTTTTCTTTTACATTCTTTTACAAGTATTTTCCTTTAAAACAAATTTACTTCTGATTAGTTGAGTGAAAATGATATCCAAACAAAGTTCATTATAAGAAGAAGACTTTAAATCTTCTAAAATCGACGTGATTATATGCAAGGAAGAACTTCTGATTTGTTTTTATCATTCAATAAATATAAAAAGTAAACATATATTTTCATACGGTACGAAACAGATTTATCATTGTAATCGCATATACTTATTCAGAAAATTTCAAACCAATTCCTAAAAAGTGTAAAGTTGTTTTTTACCTCACTAGCTTAATGGTGCAAAGCTCTTTACTTAATTTGGGAGAATTACTCCAATACAGAAGTTCAGCAGAAGTAATGAAGTACAAGTTATTAACCACCACAACATGCTTCTGTCACTGTCACATGAACTTGGTCAAAGTTGAAGGGTGTATTAGTCATTTGCCTTTGGTTGCTAAATATTAATATTTTACCACCTATTATAAATAAATGTAAGTTACCTTTTATAATGACCACATTAAAAATAAAAAAAGAGAGAGAGAGAGAGAGAGAGGAGAGAGACTCCTTGAGAAAACTGACCTCCCCACCCAAATCACACACAGAAAGAACAACTCTCTCTTTTCTCTTATCAAATCAATTAAACAAAACCAAAATCAAGCATTAAAATTCTCTGAGGCCTATTGGGTCTATCTCCACCTCGGTTGTTTCCAACTCTCCATTCCAAGTTTCTCATATAAGGTGAGCCTGCTTCCAATTCATGTTGTTTTCTGTCTCCAATTTCTGTCTTTTATGGTTTCTTTCCTGAAAATACTATGCTTGTGATTCATGGCTGATTTGAATTCATTTTTTTGATTTTGATGGGTACCCATGAGTTTGAAACCAATGATTCTGCTGCCCCTTGGCTGTTTTGATGGATCATTTGCTATTTCACTGTGCACCCATCTTTCTTATTTGATTAATTTTGTTATTACTTGTTGATTCTGATGCATATTTTCTTTGAATAATATTGAATACAATACCACAATTATGAATTGACTAATTTTTTAGCTCCCTTTTATTGATGAATCATTAGAGTATTTTCTGGGTTTGTTACTTTAATGCCTGAATCATATGAGTTATTGAATTTGATTAAAAGTCAATAGGCTTGAAGTTGCTTGTTATAATTGTTTTGATGGCTGTTTCAGCTTAGTTGACTTTTTCTTTTCGGTGATTCTCTAATCAACATTCAAAACATGAAAAATTGGGAGCAAACTTAAGGCTGTTAAACAAATTGAATAGGGAGATAAAGTGATAATTTATATGTGGTGTCTGTGCTCAGTGTGTTGTTTGGTTGATCAGCTGAGCTATATTCATACAGTTGTACTGTTTTGCGCTGTCCTGTTTTGGTTTCAATAGGTTATTAATGAACTTTTTGAATGAGATACAGTATGATTCACAATCTTACACATCTTCATATTCCCAGCTTACGTTATGCTATCCTCCTAATTTTGTATAGGTATTATTGTCTTGGATAACTGGCTCTTAACCTGGAAGTTCAGTGGGTTTGTTCTTGGAGTTTACATTTATTGAAGTGGTGTTTCTGCCATGCGATTGTGCCTATTCTAAGTGACATCTCCATCATGGCCTTTGAAGTGTTTAATAGAAAAGGGCTTCTGCCCAGTTTATTCAATGTGGATGATATTGAGTTAAACACAAATTGGGAAGATGTGACTTGTCCTATATGTTTGGATTTCCCCCACAATGGGGTACTTCTCCAGTGCACATCACACAATAATGGATGCCGTCCTTTTGTCTGTGACACAAGCCACTTGCACTCAAATTGTTTGGACCGTTTCAAAAGTGCAAATGGTATGTCATCTTCTTCAAAATCCGATGCTAGTCCGACAAGCGACAGTGTGCCAGTGGCATCGGAAGATGATTGTAGACCAAGTTGCCCCTTGTGTAGGGGTGAAGTGACTGGGTGGGTTATTGTTGATAAGGCTCGTGTTCATCTGGACGTGAAGAAGCGTTGCTGTGAGGAGCAACGATGCACATTTACAGGTACATACTTAGAATTGCAAAAACATGCTGAGCTGGAGCATCCTCATTCTCAACCATCAAAAATTGATCCTGCTCGGCAGCTTGATTGGGAAAATTTCCAACAGTCTTCTGAGATCATAGATGTTTTGAGCACTATACATTCGGAAGTCCCTCGGGGGGTTGTTTTAGGAGATTATGTGATTGAATATGGTGATGATGAGACCACGGATGAGTTCGAGGACTTCCCTGGGGATGAACGTAACTGGTGGAACTCCTGTATATTGTATCAGGTATTTGATAACTTGAGGAATTCCAGAAATAGAAGAAGAGCAAGAGTTGCTGACACTAGAAGAGGAGGCCGCCGAGCTAGCTATGATGCAAATTCTGATGACGGTTCTGTGACATCTGTTGATTTCACAGACTATAGGGCAGATGACATTGATGATGAATTTATGAGTTCAACTGGCTCCTCCAGGGGTGGCTCAAGTCATCGCAGGTAGTGATTATTTTTGCTCCTGCATGGGATGCCTTAAACTATTGGATGCTCTTTAGATCTTAATGCTAGAGTTGTTATTTCTGATTTTATTCTTCCATTTACAATTGTGTTTCTATCTATCATGTTCTATCCTGTCTTTTTGGACAGATCCTGGTCATGTCCGGAAGAAACCTAGAGCACCATATTACTAAGATACCATAATAAATGGATTTAATTGATTTTGCTTGTTGGCCTGTCACCTGACCTAGTTAAGTGACCCATACACAGTAGGAACTTTTTGATGGGGTTTGGGAACTCAGCATTTGCACTGATGCCTTATTGCTTTTGTTTTAGTTTGTGAGAGGAGGACCCTAGAATTTATTGGTTTTATGTCTCAACCTATGATTTATGTCTATTGCTCTTGTATTTGCAGTTCTCGTAGACGACGTTCACGGTTCTATGACAATTAGGTACACTCTATACATTAATCACTATGTGCATCTTCTTTCGTGTAGGTGTAAATTTTCAGTACATCTGGGGCTGAACATCATTGCTGTTATAAAACCAAATTGAAAATTAGCTTCATCAAATTTTAGTTCCCTGAATTTGTTACACAATTTTGGCAATGTGTGTATCTCATTAGATTTGCTATTATATCTTCTGGCAGTGCTTAATAGAATAGGAAGGAAGGAAAAGATGGAAGAGATATCCATTGGAAGTCAGGAAGTGGAAGGCACTTGGATGCTTGCTGTGGATCTCTTCAGTGTTTAAACATGCTGAATCTGCATCTAGATACAGGGTTACCTCTTTAAATCAGTAATTAGATGTACGACATTACATGACAAATCCATTGGCTGCATGGTCCCCTTTGTTAGAACTATAATCTTCTTGCATTCAGTTTAGTGGTCTAAAGGACTCTTGTAAGATATAACCAGTTATGCAAGGTATGAAGTTTCCTCTGTTTAACCCATTTCACTTACTGAGTTACTGCTTATAAAAGTTTCCTCTGTTTAACCCGTTTCACTTATTGAGTTACTGCTTATAAAAAAGAGCCAAAATGTCATTGATCCCATTAGCTTGTTAGAACTTGGAAGCATATCCAAAAATAATATATCAACTCAAAAGCAATAGCACTCTAAAACTCAAAATACAAACACGGCCGTTTTAATTTTGTTTTTATCAGACCACCGAGTCCAATAACAACGAAAATTCTGATCAAAGATCAAATTCCAGATCGGATCCGACGCCAATTGTCCTCAAATCTTATGGTGTTGAAGTCGACCTGGACTTCAACCTTGCCTGAAAAATCATCTTCATCTCCCCACAACGCCACCGCCTAAGGATGCACACCAACTAGAGTAGAGAGAAGGAAAACAAGCAGCCAAAGGACTGCCATAGTTTGGGAGATTTGTTCGATTTTCAGAACCCTAGCCATCGTGCTAGGGAGAAAACAATATTTTTCAACATTTTTTAGGGAGAGGTTCAACTCTAGTGCTAGAAGTTCATCTACCCTAACATAAATCAGGAAATGTGATTGATAGACAGACACGCATCAATACTGATATCTGAGAATCTGAGATTAAAAAAAAAAAAATCTAGCCTTGCTATTTAGCAAACTTCAATTCATTGTATTCATGCCACAGTACAAAATATATTAATAATGTTTACTGGTAGAAACTATTACCTAAAACCCAAGATATATTAATGACGTTTACTGGTAGAAACGATAACAGAGAAATGAGAAGTGCACGCACAGAAAGAACTATCGGCAAAGAACACTCTTGAAAGGACTAGTATGGAACGTTACTGGGGAGGTTTCGGATCACATTGCTTTTCATTCCAATCTTACTGCGCATGGCCTCAACTCCTGATCTTCTCATTTCCTTCAATACTTTCATCTGCACCATTCGTTCCTTTGACTGGACAGTTGCCAACCCCATGCTTTTGTACCTAATAAGAAGGAACACAATACGTAAATTTTGACAAAGGAAAAAACTAACGAAATGTACTCTTTATTTAACTCAAAATCTAGATTAGATGGGTGCACTGCCTCAGTGGTTTCTTGAAACTACAGAGAAGATTCAGCATAAGGAATTTAGAAACAAACCTTGCAGCCACTGCAGCTGTGATGGCCATATGGTTAGGTGACGGGCGTGGTTTCTGGCGATAATAGCGCATAAATTCCCGAGAACCAAGTGCTTTGCTTGATATCCCATGATCAGATCTTGTAGTAATGATGAGCTCAGCACCACCACTCCCAAGTTCAACACTATTGGCCGACTCACCTGAAACAACTAGTTGCTTGCCAGCCTCATCAACATAACTACAAACCAAGATATAAGTCGTACAGGTTAGATATACTGTCATTAACGAATGCTTAAAACTAGTAACATGAAACAGAGCAGCTCAAGATACAAGCAGTCCAGATTAAATATACAAAACATAAACTAATGCTTAAAACTAGTAACATAAAAAAGAGAGCAGCCAATAGAAGTATTGGACAAGCCAATGTATGAAAAAGAACAAAACCTGCTGCTGTAATCATAGAAATCTTCCAACTCTGCTTCTTCTTCTTCATCACCATCTCCATAGTGTACCTTACAATGGCTTTTTGCTACCATATGCTTCCTAACCGCTTCCAAGCTGTTAAAGGGTTGACACCTATCATTGCAGTACAGACACATGTGATCCCTATTAACCTGAAAAAAGCAAGCCATGAGAGTGAGCCAATTTATGTAGAAGAAGGCCCAGTAATTAACAAGTCTTTCTCAAAAACGAACATGAGAGATCTTTCAGTACCTTAAGGCCAAGATAAGTAAGGAGACCTTTTGGATCCTTCAAATACTCAATATCAGGAATGAAAAATCCATGGTGTTTGTGCATGTGAATCATGCAGTTCTCTATGGTATTATGCTTTTTATCACACATAAAGCAACATGACGGGTCCAACTCCTCATAGTCATCTTCATCATCTTCATCCATATCCTCATTAGATGCCTGCCCATCTACATTTAAACCAGTCAATGATTTTGCCAACTCATCCTCAGAATCAACCTCCTCCCACTCATCTTCACTTTCTTCACTCTCTTGACTCCCGTCATCAATTTGATCTCTTCTGAGGGGAGCTTTTGCACGACTCGGAAGCGGCCTGACTATCGCCTTGTCTTCTTCTTCATCACCGGTCCCCTGAGAAGCCCGCGCAATGTGACTTCGCGACTTCAGATGCTCGGCATGAGCCTTGGCACTTCTATACCCTTTCCCGCAAAGCGTGCAGCTGTAGAGCATTGGAGTTTCATTTGCACCATTTTTCTCCTGAGCAAGCGCAGCTTGTCTCGCAAGAAACAATGCTTCTGTCACTCCAGGAACCCCAGCCACCTGATAAAACATCAAAAAGCACAAGCAAATGTGAGATTATTTTAACCCCGAATAATCCATAAAAACTCTGGCTTCAGAATCAAGTACAGATATTTCTCCTCAAGAATCAAAATCCTCAGCAAACATATCATAGCCATATTTTAAACAATCTAGATAAACGTATAGCTCATCTCCATCGACACCACCAAAAGCTTCAAAATTTTCATGTTAGAAACAAATAGATAAATTTAAAGAAACAGTGAAGCGATGCGATTTCCATTCAAGCTTGAAAATTGGAGATTCTAATTGAAGCCCTAATTCATAAACGAAATCTGTGCGGATGAAAAAGAGGAGGGACCTTGCGCTTGAGGTTGTAGCGGTGCCATTCGGACTTGTAATGGAGACGCTGCTCGGCGTCGTCCTTGAGCTCTTTGTTACAGGCGTTGCAAGCTAGCCCTGACATCGCCGTCGATCGCTGTAACGAAACGGTTGCGTTTTGATATGAAGGTGAGGCTCTGCCGATGGAGTCGGTGTGCTTTGCTTTGCCTCAGCGTCTCGTAGGTCTTAACATCGATTGGGCCTTAATTCTCACTCGGCCCAGTACTAAATCTCAAGCCCCAACAAATGTTTTGTTTTTACCATTCACAAGACAAGTGTTCTGACCATTTATAAATATTTTTTAATTATCAAAACATGAATTTTTACCGTTTAACTCTTTCAAAATAATTTACACATATTTTTAACGCTTTCAGTATACTTGTTCTTACCACTTTATTGCTATAATAATACATCCTAAAAAGCCGTTTATTGAAAAAATAAAAAAGAAAAAGAAAAAATTAAAGCGTGACGTGTGGGTAAATTAAAAGGAATAAAGAAGGAATAACCGCTTACAAACCTGGGTCTCAACGGAACCAATCTTTTCTATCCCAAAACAAAACAAGAAGAAAGAAGAAGATATATGACGCAACTCTCTTAACCCTCTCTCTTCTCTCTCCGGCATGGACTCCATTCCCAGATCCCGCCGAGCCCTAGAACCCGGATCCGGCGCCGGAGGGAAGATAGTCCGAATCCGACGACCCACTCGGACCAGGACTCCCTACGAGCGCCCTACTCTCACCGCGAACCCTCCTGAAGACCCTAATTGGGTTGATAGGTTCATTTTCTCGCCTACTCGTTCTATCGTCACTACCGCCGGAAAGGTCCTCTCCTCTGTGTTCCTATCCGATTCGTCCTCCACTTCATCTTCAGGTTTCAATTCCAAGCTCCTGTATTCCTTAGGAAGCTAGTACTTACTGTTTTCAATTTTTTCGAGTGAAGCTATAGTGAACTTAGTTGGATAGGAGAAACAATTCAAAATACTTTTCTTTTTTTTTAATTATTAATTTTTTTACTGTGTAGTGTTAGCGATTTAGAATGCGAATTAATTATTGTGTAATTTTTTCAGAGATTGATAGTGATGACGAAGAAGGTGATAACGATTATGTTTCGTCTCAAGAAGATGATGGATTGAACAAGGTAAATTGATGTGCCATTTTGCCTATCATTATGTTTAAATCTTTAATCTTGTGTATTACTGTGGTGTTGCTACTGTGAAGATGGTTTATGTGTGTCGTACTCGCCACTACTTGAAATGCATAAAGAGTACACTTTTGGCCCTGCAATATCAGTGGAATAGGAGAAATTTCTTACTGACACTATTAGCCTATTAGGGTTTAACCTCCACTTTGTCACCAGTTGATAGAATTGAAAATTGGTGTACCTTGTATTTTGTAATGAGCTTTATCTCCTGAAAAGTGCGGGTTTTAGATAATAAGTTAAGAATTAGAATACTTAGGTTGCACAAGGCATACTATGAGGTGGTTAAGAATAATTAACAGGTTTCTTCTAATGTCTTGGCAGCAACAAAAGGGTGATTTTAAGGTTTATTTCAGTGGGACATTCGGGAGCTTTTACATTGTTGAAAAATGGCTGTTGTTACAGGTTTAGGTAACGATGACCTGATTCAGGGTTTAGGGTTTAAACACATACACTATGAACAGTACTACATTACCTGTAGTTAAGTTCTGACCTCAGCAACTTTTTCCAGTTCGTGTCTGTATAGGATGCATGAGATGTATACACACACATATATGGCTTTTCTGGTTTCATTTTTGTGTTATTATACATGCACTTCTGATTTTGGTGGTTGACTTAGAGGAATGGGACACCAGATGCACTATTCAGGCAGGGGGAAACCAAGCATGCAATTGAGCAGCTGCTGAGGCAAGAGACATTCTCGAGGTAGCACTGTATTTCCTTAAAGCAAAATCTTGTATGTCTTAAGTTTTATGTTTGGAGTTCCTTGGTTGTTATCCTACATCATCTGTTTCAATTTATGGTTTTGCATCATCGTTCTGCTAAATTATTCTTTACATTTACTTACTAATGATTTGGCTTCAACTTCACCTTTTGTCCAGGGAAGAGTGTGATAAGTTAGTAAAGATTATTAAATCGAGAGTTGTAGGCTGTACCACCACTCAAGATGCGGAAAATACCAGACCAAGTGAGATGCCTAACAATATATCTCGCTATTATAGTTCTTATCTGTACGACGGAAACTTGCTTGTTTTCCATATTTGACTTATGATGTTGATTATATTGCAGATATAGATGCAACTGATCTTTCTGCAACAGCTGTTTCAGAGGCCAAAAAGTGGGTAATGGCGAAGAGGTTGGGATCGGCTTCAAAGTCAGAGTTGGGTCATGGAACAATTCTGTTTCCACAAGTTAGTTCCCTTTCATCTAACATTGTAGCATGGCTTTTTTATATCTGCCTCTCTTCCCTGATGTCTGGGATTTAGTCATATGGTTAAAAATTTGTTTATTCCTTAGTAATAAATTTACCTCTTCGTATGTTGGGTTCGATTATGAGTTGGGGGGTTCGAACATAGCAGCCCAAAAAAACTTATGTGCTATCTTAAAGTAGAAAAACTTCCATTTTGAGACCACAGCCCGCACTTTCTCACTTATTACTTCAATTTGATTCTGTAGGTGCAGGGTGCTGAAGATGATGGTGGTTCCCCGGTAGATGTGGCCAAATCGTACATGCGGGCACTACCTCCATGGGCATCTCCTTCAAGTCAGCATGGAGAACTGAGATCTACATCTCCTCTAGGGTTGCAACTTTTCAATGAAGAAACCCCATATTCAATTGGTGGAACTTCTATCACATCCAAGGTAACTTATGAATTTTCTAGTAGTGTGTACTGTTTTTGTCCTTTGGGGTGTTGTGACTTGTAGGACTTTGACACTTCAGTAGAACTCATTTTTATTTGAAGGCTACTTACACCTTTACAAAGATAGCAATCTTGAATTATTGATAAAAACGCATGTGACACCCTGTTGCTCCCTTTCTAGAAAAGTTTGAGGTTGGAGATAGTGCAAAACTTGAAATTCATATTAGTTTGGATGAAATTCAAAACATTTTTGAATTGAGGTGATGAATTTCTTGGAATCAGGAGTAATTTTGGTTAGATAATGGTCATGGTATAGACTGGAATGTGTGACCAAGCGTAAGCGAGGCTGATTTGCTGATTTTAGGAAGAGCGTAGTACTTTCACTGAAAAGTAAGAATGCTAAATAATGGTGTAGTTTCTGGGCCAGCTAAGCCTGAGAATAGCTAACCATGTAAGTGAGGAGAGCTGTAAAACATAGGCCCTACACTGATGAAGATTGATTCTAGTGGATCCTCACTAACTGTGCGAAATATGTCTTGGCACATGTTTTCTATTTCTTCGGTTGTTAAGTCAGGGAAGAGAAACGAGGACGTGTCTCTTTATTTTTGGGATTGGTATGTATTCTCATTGTTGATGTTCATGTTTGTGCAATTCAATGCAGCTGAAACGGGAAGCCCCTGCTACTGGGTCATGGAATATCCAAGAGGAAATACGAAAAGTGCGTACTAAGGCAACAGAAGAAATGCTCAGGTCTCTACCTTCCACGAAAATTGATTGGTCTACATTTTCTCTGGAAAACAGAAGTACCTTGAACTCTGTGCCAGATGGAAAGCAAGAAACTTATTTGGGAGATAAACTCAAGAATCCTATAACAGCTGCAAGTTTAACTATGGACCCGTCTTTAGGCATAAATACAACCCATAGCTCTGACAGTATGTTCCCTTTTATGGATTGAATTATATCTGTGGCTTAATTTGAGTAATCTATTGTCATCTGTAGTTGCACTGGCCTAATTTTCTAAATGTAAAAAAGATTAAAATGTAACTTGGATCCTAACTTCTTCAGTTATGGAGAAGACACAAGATGGTCTGCCAAAAGAACCTTTGACTAGTGGGACTGAACAACCAAATGCAGTTGTAGGAGAAACCGCACAATGTAAGCCCCCTTGATTCATTGGTAGCCAGGGTGTTGAAGCCAGCATTATGTTGTTGTTATTTGTTACTGTACAGATTATCAAATTACTATGCAAGGACCAAATTCTATTTATTTATGTCGTGGCTTATCTTATCCCAAGTTGCCTCTTCTAGGCCTTGTTTTTCTCCCGAACAATGCTCTTTAAGGTTTTTACTTTTTAGTGAGACATTAAATCTTTTATATGAAAGGATATTTGGAATTTTTTTATATTTTTTTTTACTGAAAATTGGCGTGCTATATATCTTACTGTTGTCAATATGCCATGTGTGCAAGTAGAATTTTATATCATTACTCATTGGATATAGATCAGTTTAGAGGTTCAGGTAGCTTTGATGATGCAGTTGTCTATAACTCATATAGGAAATGCTCGTTGTATAAAACTCCTGCTAAATGCTTTTTTGTGTTTACATGAGTTCCCAATTTTTATACATTGTTTGTTCCAGATTCAAAGGTGCATGACCAGACCTATTCCACAACAGAAGTAGAAGTGACTGCTCATACCACTAACGGCTTTCCTTCTTCGGCACCAAGGTTCGCGTTTGTTGAGCTAATTGCTTGGGGCAGCATTGTCCATGTATAATCTTATTGATTTGTTTCCTATATTTCACTTTCTGTACCTAATTGTGTAGGGAAGAAACTACTGTGTTAAATGGAGAAACAAATCAGGTCAGTTCAAGTCATGAGAAGATTGTTACAAATCTCCTTGTGGAGGAAACCTATGAGCTTGAGAAGGATCTCTCCAAGAATAATGAAATGGATATTGATGGCACAACGGGCCCTGATTCCGTTCCTTTGAATGAAACCAGTGTCGAGGCACTAAATGTGAACGAAAATGTTATTGATGGCACAAAGGACAATGATAGTGCCGCAAGTGGCTCCCATAACAGTTCAAGTATGCCGGATGAGTTGTCACAGGAGCTGACCCAGCCTCAGCCGAAATCAAGTAACACTCCAGTAGCCAAGGAAGAGGGCGTTGTTGAAAAGCCGAAGGCAAAACGACTCACCAGATACAACAGAAGAGGCAGGCCACGGGGCAAAACCGGCAAATGACAGCTGAAATGCACCCTTTGTATCTTAGTCTGTAACTTATTGTATACTAGCCTTTGTAACCTGGCAGATTAAATTATTTCTCTGTCTTGTTTTGTATCAGTGAGGTAGGAACTACTGCTGGGTATTAACGCCGCCGATATAGTCTCTGTTTAGCTAAATTTTAAAGTACTGGAAAGCATTCTCCAGAAGTAGAATTTGATGATCAGAATTTGTGTAATCTGAAAACCCCCTTTGTAGGTATGGGTTTTACGTTATGTGAAATTCATATTCTTTTTTGGGTTTTAGGGCATCTCCAACAAGTAGGAAAAAACCTAAATCTATACTCAAAACCCAAAATATTTGATCTCTAACCATTGAAACTCATACCCAATTATGGGTTTCTTTTCCAAACCCAATCCATTTCTGGGAGGAATTGAAGAAGGAAACTCATTTGTTGATGGGCGGGACTGCGTCATATTTAAGTATAAAAATGACTGAAAATAAGAAAAAAAAATACTGAAAAATATATAAAATAATTTATCCATTGGAATAGTAATATACCACAAAATCTATAAATACCTCTCATCTTCTTCATTGTTTTGCACTCCAAACATTCTCTCATCTCCTTGCAAAATAACAACTTATTAATTTTTTTTTTTAAAAAAAAAATTAATAAATTTTTTTAATTTAGTCCAACACATATTAAAATATATTATATAATTAATATCTATAGTTTATATAATTAATTTGTTGTTAAATAATTATATAAAATTACTAAAATTTGGGTATGGGTATGAGTTTTGACAAAATAGTTGGAGATGAAATATGAGTTTGAATAGTAATGGGTTTAGGTGAGTCAAAAAATGAGTTTGAGTATGGATTTTGAGTAAAATTGTTAGAGATGCTCTTTATCGCATTGTTCTTTTACGTTTCGGTTCTTGTGTCTACGAGTATCACTTTTTAATAAACGGCTGTCGTTTTGGGCCTTTTTAAAATCACTCACAGTGTCTCATCTCGAAGCCCAATTATAGGCGGCCCAGGACCAAGCCCAAGCCCAAATCCATGTACTTGGTTACGAGACCATGAGCTCCGGCAGTGAACCTTTCACTCTTCGTATTTTAGTTTTCAGAGAAATCGGAGAGTGACGACGACCGCCATGGACGCCGAAATAGCCCAAAAAACCTGGGAGCTCGAAAACAACATAGTTCCGATGGAGACGCCGGCGGCGAGGAGCAAGACGGACCCGTCGGCGGACGCAATCTTCTACTACGACGAGGCGGCGCAGACAAAGTTCCAGCAGGAGAAGCCGTGGCTTAACGACCCCCACTTCTTCAAGCGCGTCAAGATCTCCGCACTCGCGCTACTCAAGATGGTCGTCCACGCGCGCTCCGGTGGGACCATCGAGGTCATGGGCCTCATGCAAGGCAAGACCGACGGTGACGCCATCATCGTCATGGACGCGTTTGCTTTGCCGGTTGAAGGGACCGAGACTAGGGTTAATGCCCAGGCTGATGCTTATGAGTATATGGTTGATTATTCCCAGACTAACAAACAGGTCCATGCTTTTTCTCTTTATTTCTTTTTGCTATAAACCCTAATTTGCTGTTATGGTTGTTTAATTGCATTACTTGCATTTGTTACAATTCTTACTTTACAAACCCTAATTCTTACATTTAGGAACCCAAAAAATCCTATTGCTAATTTAGAAGGCGCAAATTTAGGTTTTATGGCTCTATAGGTGTGCTTTGTATGTCATAGGAACAAAAGGAATGAGCTTGTGGATGAATCACTATATTGAATATGGTGTCTATTGAACCCTAGTTTTACTTGTCTACTGAGATATATATCTAGTTTCTAGGATTCATAGTGGGACTTGTGCTATATTTGATACACATAGCTTCTCAAATGGGATTTAGTATAACTTGGAATTGAATTCTTCTATTAGAGTCGCGTGTATTAGCTGATTTTTAGTTAGTTTTTTTTTTCTAAGGTTAATACACTTACAGTGTGTTACTGTGTAGGCCGGGCGACTTGAGAATGTTGTTGGATGGTACCATTCTCACCCTGGTTATGGATGCTGGCTTTCTGGTATTGATGTTTCGACTCAGATGTTGAACCAGCAATTTCAGGAGCCTTTCTTGGCTGTTGTTATTGACCCAACTCGAACAGTGTCTGCTGGAAAAGTTGACATCGGTGCATTCAGGACCTACCCAGAGGGATATAAGCCTCCAGATGATCCGATCTCTGAGTATCAGACCATTCCTCTGAACAAAATTGAGGATTTTGGTGTGCACTGTAAACAGGTTACTACCACTTTTATCACGCAGTTCTTTAGCCAAGAATTTGGTTTGCTGTTGTCTTAGCTACATTGCCATTTGTTTCTGCAGTATTACTCTCTGGATATCACTTATTTCAAGTCTTGTCTTGACTCCCACCTCTTGGATCTTCTCTGGAACAAGTATTGGGTGAATACTCTCTCTTCCTCACCTTTGCTGGGTAATGGAGACTATGTTGCAGGACAGATTTCTGATTTAGGTAATTCCTAGCTGTTGCAACCTACTTGAGTACTTATACTTTTTGCAATAATTAAGATTCATAGTATTCTCACAAATATCAAGCCCTATCCTTTGCATTATGCAGCTGAAAAGCTGGAGCAAGCCGAGAATCATTTGTCTCATTCCCGCTTTGGACCATTAGTAACACCCTCACAGCGAAAGAAGGATGTGAGTCTCATGTCCCCATCCACTTTTATTTGCTTTTCTACAAGAATAAGTATTTCTTCACATTTGACATTACTGCCCTATTATACTAGAACTGCTAAAAGGAAAGTGTATGTAGGGAAGGTTAGAGTGAGAGAATGGTACTGTACATATAATTATGTCATATTAGTTTGTGTTTCATTCATCTAGTCATATAAAGCGTAATAAGACAGTCATATTAGTTTCACCAAGAGAAGTTTTCATTGATTATATCATTCTATGTTCATGTTTGTAGAATGCTAACTTGAATGGTCATTTTGAACACAACTTCTCATAACTAAAGTTTTGTGACAAATAACAAGCCAATGTGTATATCCCGTCTTTATCACACCATCTTATTCACTCTTTTGTTCTTCTTCTATGTGGTTCTCTCTTTCAAGTCAGTAGACGTCTAGTCCACACAGACGCACTCGTGCACACTTAAACAAGAGCAGTCTGCAAAATGGATATTTTATCTGTTATCTTGGTTATCTTATACTTGATTGTCCGGTGTTTTTGGAAATGATAGTGCAAAAGGAAAACGACTACTGCTCTTGTTTGTGTTTTTAATGTTATTGTTGCTGGGTATTTGTTATATGGATATACCTGTTTATTTTCTATATTTCACTGCCTGCACTATAGTAGCCATGCATTGTCCATAATTTGTCACACTCACAGGGTATTTGGTGATTTAGATCCATATAACTTTGCAAATGTATAGCTGGTGCTTTCATTCCTTACAAGGCATAGTTGTTACTAAAGGGGAAACTCTTAACGTCTTGTTACTGTTGTGCACCCCTCGGTTATTAATAATTTTAATGCTTTCATGAGTAGCAGGAAGAATCACAACTTGCTAAAATTACTCGGGACAGTGCAAAGATAACTGTGGAGCAGGTGCACGGTCTGATGTCACAGGTGAGCATATAACTGAAGAGCTCAAATGCAGAGAGTTGTCTTACTAAGTATTACTTTTCGTGGAATCATTTCATTTATTAACTACTTTGCTCTTATTTTTCTTTAGGTTATCAAGGACATTCTTTTCAACTCCGTACAGCAATCCAACAGATCCAACACCGAACCATCTGGCCCTGAACCAATGATTGAAAGCTGATCTTAGCAATTAGCTTTCTGGTGGCACCAACAACTGATCCGTGATCCATTTACATGTCTGCAGTAGAATTTTGATCCAGTCCGGTGTACTGTTTATAGACTGATATTTGAGCCCATTGTTGCTTACTACACTTTTGTAAATCCCTGAGACTCCCCGCGGTGTTGATGGTGATTTTTTTAGGGATTGCCATTTTGCTAATGCTACAGATTATATATCTATTGTCTTTGGTGCTTGTTGACAAAGCTGACCGTTAAATTGTAAGTAGGCCTTTATCATCATCCCCTATGGTCTTACTAGGTTTTGTTTTGCTTTACGTTTAGCTTGGCTTTTTCGGTACAGGGTTGGGCAAAAATCAGCAACCAACTTCTCTCGTCAGTTTGAAATTCCTAAATTGAACGTAATGTGGTGGTTGCGTTGGCCTTTTCAGAAAGCAAGTAGTAGAAAATGATTTGGCTTTTAAGGTCGAACTAGTACACAGGGTAATGACTAATGAGGGTATAATGACTATAATCAACAAAACTGCCAACCGAAGCATCATATGAATTTTGACAACATGCTGTCGATCAGGCTCTGCTAGGCTGGTGTTTAGTCTAGTGCCTTGCCAATTCAGCTAGAAATCCTAACAGATGGGTTTGGTAGCATCAGCATGTTTGGGTAGAAATAGGGAAAGGGTCCGAAACACATGAGAACAAATCCAAGGCCAAGGTACAATCTCATAGACTGATACCGAATGCAACACTATCGTGACACAGGGATAAAAAGAAGAAGATCGAAAAGAATGGCTGGCAACAAAATTGGACGGTGATATGAAGGATGAAGGTGCAGGTTCATAGCATTAGTGGCTTTCACATGCAAAAGATGAGCAAAACCCTCGTGGGTCTTTTTCCTTCCTGCTGCAGCTTCTCTCTTCTTCTTCTTCATCATCATCTTCTTTCGCTGCAGAGATTATATGCAGATGCGGATTGGGACCTCTTGTCACCAATACCCATCTTTTTCAGGTGTCACCATCCCACTACAGAGCAAAAGCCTTCAACAAATCTTGCCACTTTTTATCTCTAGTGGGTTTTGTGTGGACTCTCCAAGCAAATCATGCCTCTCATGACTTTCCCCCAACTCCTTTCTTCTCTATCTCTCTGTGTGTCCCTCTCTCCCCACCATTTTGTTAGCTAGGATTAGATTCTTCTTGTAAAAGGTTTGGTTCACAAGGCAATGGTCCTCTTTCAATTCTAAGCTAAGATAGCTAGCCATCTAACCCTGTTTTAATTTGTGTGTATAACTTTCCATCACTTGTGACAACTTCACATGCCAATAAGCCTCCACCACTAGCCTAGATATTGCCCTAACTAGATGCATTGTGTTTGGGTTGGCATGTATAGCTCAAATTGTGGGGGGATATTTCATGAGCTTAGACAGTTTCCAAATAGAAAATAATGCTCCACAATTAGTCGTGTTCAAGTTTAATTTGTGTTGATGATCCATGTACTCCATCATGCCCAACTTAATATTATCTTCTTTCATGCATAGTCATACTTGGAGGTTTTTCCAATGACTTGGTGTACAATTTTGCTATATAGGAATTTGCATAAAGGATAGGGAGATGCCTAAGAGTCCAAAATCTTTCATTCTTTGTTTTTCTCTTCTTGTTTTGCTTCAGCATAATTTAAACAAGAATGAGATGGCAGAATCAAGTAATCTTAGTGAAAATGAAATCTGAAGAAGAGGTTGATTTCCACATCTCTATCTATGCATTTTATTTGGAAAATAGGTCTTTCATATTTAAGAAAATGTATTAATATTTTCTATGGTAGGCAAAATTCTCAGTTAGATCCCATCCCTCTCCTATTACGAAGTCAAATTCAAGATGTACGTGAGGACCCCAAATTTGATTTTGGGGCATCACACTCATTACTACATGTCTTAACGAGGGTCTTCCATTGAAACATAAGTTTCAAACAGGAAAACTATAATGAATGGTTAAGTTCAAAGCTTGCTTATGCACTGCACTGAAAAGTAAACCCTTACTTTCTTTCTTTCTGATGTTTAATTATTCTCACAATATTCAAGTTGCTGTGAACTTCTGGGGGAGGTTTATACCAAGGGAGCTCTCAATTCATTCATAATTGAAGATATGGAACTCGGAAATTTGAAGTTGTCAAATTTCTAACACACATTTTAGACAACATTTTAACACTAAAAACCCTTTAAACTCAATGTTCTAATACACATTCCAAACTCGGATTACCGTATTATACATCAGAATCCTAAAAACAAGCATCTACAGTCAATGAGGTATGTGTAACATGATAAAGAGATCGAAAGGATCACAGGGAATACTGTCACAAATGAAATGCTCACGCCACTTGCTAAGTGCGTTGTCTAATCCCCATCAAATGATTCCAAAACAGTTACCTACGTAGGGAGTCCCATCATTTCTACCCTACAAAACCAAGAACATAACTGAGATATTGGTAAAACCAATTGCAGTTTATAGGAGGAGTACTCATTGAACGAAGCCTCATGCACACACGATTGGAAAGTCCATGCCTAATTGCCTATACCCTCATGAGAATCTTCATGTCCTTGGCTAGCTAATAATGTGCACAGAAGTATTGGTGCCAATAACATTGGAGGCTAAGGCAGCTTCATCTTTAGCAGCAGTAGCAGCTAGCAATTATTCTCTCATGGCATCTTTGCTCTCTGCCTCTCTTTTCCCAAATTGAGGCTGTCTGCTTTGCGTGCATTTCGATCTCTGTTAATCTTAATTCTCTCCATTATTTGGTCGTAAAGGGTACGTAGGGTTCCCAAATTGAAGGGACCTAAATGAAGAAGGTGGGCCATCTGGAACCAAAACCCTGGACCAGTTTCACTATTCTAGGGTTTATTATATATGAATGAGAAAGATGCTGTCTAAAACAGTCGCTGATATTAACCTCATAAGAATCTGGTTTTGCTAATCGCACAATGAGTTTTTTAGTCCTAATCAAAGCAAGTAAGAGAAACATGTTCACCTAACGAACCGACTTTTCCTGTGGAAAGTTCCTTCTTCTTCATCATCTGGTAATTCTGGTTCTGGTGTGGTACAAGCTTCGTTCAATCCGTACAGACTTTTCGGAGACGATTCGAATGATCGAAATTCAAAGTCAAGTAGGGCATGGTTTGGAAATGAGTTTCTAATAGAACAATGCAACTTCTCACATTTTCAGCAAGTTCACTGGCTCTGTTTCATTTACTCTACTGGCCGGTTTAAATTCAGTCAAGAAATGCAAAACTATATTAAACCCAGATTAATATAATTCACAGAAGAATATTCTGCAGATTAAAATTAAAAAGGAATGGAAGAGAGATCGAGTAAAAGTCATGTAGAGGTTTCTTGTTGACTGCAGGCATGAAAATTATATACTGTACCTCGTCATTTTCAGAGTCTATTTAGACCATTACTAGTTAATGAAGATCGATTTTAGTCCAAACCTTCTCCCTCTCCACATTTATATATGTTTGCTGTGCGGTTTATTTTGACCAAAAGCCTCTAATTAATGAAGTTCTCACTGAATCCATGTTAATTATCAAATTCAATCCACTTAATTTTCAACGGGACTTTATGATACCATTTTCACCTGAAAACAAAAACACTGGGAGCTAACCAAAGGTCCAAAATCATTTTGACAGTACTCTACACATAATGAAAGCTTCCGACTAGAAAGAGTAGCTTCTAAGAGCAAGAAATCCGAATCACAGGACTAGGTGGTGCAAAACAACAATCGTCGATCACAAATCTTAGTGAAGGAGATCGATAGATCGATTGGTGTAAACCCACCACCCTTCTCTCCAACGACTCTAGCTTTTTTCCTACGTCCCCTAATTCTAGTGATATCATTACCTAAAGATACAAATTAATTAATATCCATAGGTATAGATTCTAATTAATTCCAGGGTCCAAAAGTTTTGATGAGGCAGTTGTGTGTGGGATAGGCTTCGATCGAGGTCTTTGATATTTCAAGATTCAAACATCGATCTTAGCCTATAGTTATGGAGATCATTTTCTGGTGTAGGGGTCAATTAGCTAGACTTTGAAATGTATTCCGCAATTACGAGACAATTACAACTCAAAATGCACACAAACTGTGTTGAGGCATGCAGCAGATTAGTCTGAATCTTACCATATATGCTTGTCAAAAGCATACTATTGCTTGTGTTTATGGTCATCTCTACCCCGTGCACATTCAAAAGTCTTAAGACAGTTTTTTCTTTGGAAATCCCTGTCAATGAGGTCATGGACTCCCCTCGTAGTCATAGTGAGAAGATTACGTGCTTTACTAGATGTACATATATATATATATATATATATATATAGGATCGTTTAGTAAAAGTTATAAAGAAACATTAGTACGTAGGGTTATAGATGACTCAATGAATCGAAAGTAATTAATATCTTGTTTAGTAGGTACTTTAAGAGGCAAAGCACCCTTAAGGGACTGATTATATGTATTAAGCAAGAGCCAATTGTAGGTAGAAATTAGTATCATTCTTGCATGACGATTGAATGTCGCGATCTAAACAAAGCTTAGGCATAATCTAATTCGGACATCGATCAGTCATGACATATATAATTATACTTTCAAAAGAATAAATTTCAAGTACGTACCAAGAGAATTATAATGACATAATCATCATGTAATTCATTATATCATTTGAGTTGTTACCCGATCAAACAAAAAAAATATACATACAATTAACAACTTCTACTCATTCATATAGATATATTTTGATTTTTTACTTCTAGTCATTCATATAGATATATTTCGATTTTTTTTTTTTAGACATGAAAGATATTCTCTCCTATTAAGTAAAGGAATTATAACAAATCAACTGACCCAGCATTCAAATCTCACATTTCAACCGTACCCAAATCTCACATTTCATACAGAATTAAGATCTTTCAATTCATTCTTTATCTCACTCCAAAATCATTCATATAAGAAATGAAATGACTTCTCCTAACTAAATTAGGTATGAAATCCCCTTTGGTGGTGGATTTGGTTGCCTCGTATATTAAACCTGAACTCTTAATTCTATAGGGATTTCATACGAGGGGACAAAATTATTGTACGGCTCAAGTAGGTAGGAGTGTTAAGAGTGTACTTTAAATCACCATTTAAATACAAATGTTAAGGAATAATTAATCCAATAAGAGTGTACTTTAAATCCAATATATTTTTGTCTTTACGCGCATTTAACCAAAAAGGTATCCAATCCCAGTCCAATCACTCCAAAAGGCCTGGGTTGGAAAATAATATAATAATAATATCATGGTTTCCATTAAAAATATAAAAATAAAATGATATGGATACCGAAGCTTCCTACCTCGAATCACCAGAGATTGACGCGTGTGCACTTTGAAAATCATATTATAGGCTTAATAGAAAGATTGTGATGGAGAGAGATTTCTGTTATGGTAAAATATGACACCCGTCTTCGCATGCGAGGACACGTTATCTTCACGCTCCAGTCCTAAGAAATGTACTGGGTAAAAAATAAATTTTCTTTTTTGGGAAATATCTGCAGATTACCTAGATTAATATATTTACTTTTGGTTCCAGTCATTTAAAAATCATTGGGGATAATGAGAATATAGAATAACATTATGGTATAAAAAGAAAATCCCTTACTCTTTTTTAAGTAAGAAAAAAAATCCATTGTTTCTCAATGAGTTGAAAAGGAAAAAAAATGAATTAGTGCTTCAATTTTTAAATTCACCCGTAATGGAATAAGTTTTCAACGGAAATAATTACCATTTATTTGACGAAAATCAAGTAACTAATTTAATATTTATTTGACGAAAATTATTTAACTAATTGACATGAGTAACTTAAACTATACCGAAAAAATAATGTGTAACTGAAGTTACTTGATTATTTTGGAAGTATTTTTTCTTTTTACACAAAGAAAAAAAAACGTTGAAAGTCATATATATGAGAAACTGTGCCACCTACCCTGAAAGGCTGCACTTTCATAGTGGAACACTAAAACTCCACACCATGATGAATTCGACTCAACCAGTGATATGATTTTGTTCTTAACAGTAGACAACATATTTTATCAATCGAAAGAGAGAGAGGAAAAAAAAAATAGATGGCTTCTATGCCATTCATCAGGAGAGGGTGGAACCTTGTGTTTGTATTACTGAATATATAGAATTAGTGGTAAAAGAGAATTAATATAATATATAAGTTGGATTTAACTATAATTTAGTTATGACACTCGTAATTGTGCCGCATTTAAATTTTTGACTTTGTTGCTTATATACAATATTTAGTAAGAAAGATTATCACAAGTTATGAGATCTATAAATCACTTTTGCCTATACAAGGAAATTTTGTAAGTTTAGTATGCATATGATATATCTCTTTGTTTTTGGACTCGTGACAACCAAACGAACAACACTATCATTGATTTAATTCTATATTTTATTTCTAAATCCCAAAACCGATATATCTTTAAAACAACAATCGCTTTATATATTTCCTCGATTTGGGATTCTTAAGATACAATTTATTCGATGATTGCTGAAATTATATGACAACATAGAGTAGTGATCTTAGTTGGACAAAAGACAAGAGGTGAAAACTTATAAGATAGTAAAGATTTAAAAATACGTAGCATAAATCGATCGTTATTCTGTTTGTCGTTGATGTGATCATATATGTCATAAAATAAGTCGTTAATTGAACACATATGATTTATATATTTATAACTTATTTTCAATAAAATTTATGTAGATGAGCAATAAGTTGCTAGAAACTCTGAATCGGTTTGGACCATTTTAAATGAATTCCTATGGCACCATACCAAATAAGAAGAAAAATTGAGAATCCCAAGCATACCCAAAAGCGAGATACCAATTAATTAGTCAACCATATATAAACCCACCAAACCTCATCTCCTTCCAATTGGTTTCCCACATCTCAATTTTACCACGCCAAAGGCTAAACCCGTCAACTCCCCCACTCCAACCTCCCCTCACGGACTCGACCTCCCCACACCAATCTCCCACGCGCGCGTGGGCGTATCAATCGCCAAGTGTTGGGTCGCGACTGAGCGGGCCCCACACTTCCCCAACACCACCACCAAGCGCAAATATATTTGACGCTTACTCTCTCAGCCTTCATCCCTCTCCCCATTTCATACTGAGCCTTCTTCCCTTCTCTCTCTCGCTCGTCCCTGAAAACCCGGACCCGAGTCCTGACCCGATTCGAATCCTCATCTCCCTAAACGTCGTTCTCCCACCATGACTCTCGCTAGGGTTTCCGCACTATAAAAATCCTTCATCGCTTTTCTTTTTTCTTTCGTTCACAACCAAAAACCCACCCAGTCTCTCTCTTCAGCTCTTGAGCTCGCCTGAGCTCGGCGCTTCCACCACTCCGCAACCATGAGCGGCGGCGCTAAGGCCATCAGCCTCGAGGAGATCAAAAACGAGTCCGTTGATCTGGTATATAGTCCTCTCTCTTTCTCTTTCGCTATGACTGCTGCATGCGTTTGGCTCGCTCAGATAAAACGAAACCAAACGCCGTGAGAATTTGGATCTATGTGAAATTTCCGTAGATTTTGTATTGCTTTTGCTTAATACTGTTGCGTTTGTTTGTTACGCTTTTCGTTGATGATGATCAGTACACTCGTCGTTGATTTTTCAGTCCTTTTATTCTCCGGCGAATATTTTATTTGTTTGCTTCTAATTTTCAACTATATTTTCTCGCCTCACCAAACGGAGATTTAGTTTTGGATTATTATCCTTAATTTTCTCTTAACTTTTGTATTTGTTTTTGTTTTTACTCTGCTGCGGTGACTGTTTAATTTAGTTATCTTGTGGCCTGTCATTTCGGCGATGCCGTAGAAAGAGAGAGAGCACGGTCACACACACGAGCACCTTTTTCAGGTGCGCGTTTCATCGGAAACGTTGAGGCCAAAATATTACGGTGGGCCCGGAGGCCCGTGTTTACGGCCCAGATGCCTCTGTTTGGCTTAAATTCCAAGCGTTATGAAATCCCCCACCGTCCAAACGAAGAGAAATAAATTAAAAAGTTTGAAAGAAAAAAAAAGAAAAAGGAAGAGGTTATGATTTTGTTTTAGTTTTGGAAAATCATAATTTGTATGGTGTGGGCTTTACGGAGGAGGAGGAGTGTGGGTGTGATACGCACCCGTAATTCACATGGAATCAGCGGCTTGACAACGCACACTGATTTTGCTTAAAGAACATGGGTGACCTGACTAGGGGAATATTAAATGATCTCTACGCGCCTCTTTGATACTCGTGTTTCCTACGTACCCCTTTTTATGGTTTTTTTTTTTATCGGTAATTTTTATATTCCTATTGTACAGTATTCTGTGGATGCTGAATTGAATATTTTTCCATTTGTGACCTTGGTCTGTGATTTCAATGTTTTTATTCCTACTTTGTTTTGGTATTCAAAGCATTCGAGTGTGTACCTTCCTTGTACTTCATGTGTGCTTTGATATATTAGGTAGCTGCAATATTTATTGGCAATCCCAATATATCATGGTTATTTAATTTTCATTTACTTCCTGTTGGTCTTCTTAGTCAACAACGTAACACTCTTTTTTTTTTTGGGTACAAAACATAACAGTCATATGCTTGACCTTTTTGTTCATACATTTAACTGTTATAATTCCTTTGGTTAATCTATGGTACATCTGGATCGGGATCCTCTCCTAATTAAAGGAGAGAGGAGTCCTCCTCATGAGATCTGGGCCGTCAGATTAAAATTGGAAGGCCCAGATTGTTTTGCAGGGGTTGTGTGAATAGTAACAGAGAATTTTGGACCGTTGGATTAAAATTGGACGGCTCAGATTGGTTTATGAGGAGGGTATGAGGAGGATTTTATTAGGAGAGGATCCCATTTCTGGTACATCTACTGTGGTGCTATCGTGGTTAACTATAGGCGTTTTTAAGTATCATACATCTGGGAGTGGCTTGAGTGAAATAAGTCATTTTGCTGAAATTATAAAATTGTAAGGAGTCTGTTGGTTGCATGCAGTTAGTTTGAACTTTGAAATCTAGCACACTTATGTGTGTCCATTTTCTGTTGACAGGAACGGATTCCAATTGAGGAAGTTTTTGAGCAGTTGAAATGTTCGAGGGAAGGGCTTACCTCCGACGAGGGTCAGAACAGGCTCCAAGTTTTTGGACCAAACAAGTTAGAGGAGAAGAAGGTATGCTCCGTAATTTGTAACAGACAAATGTTCTCGAGTATATGTCGATTAATCATCTAAAAGTCTGGTTATATAGCATACCATAATTGTATCTTTGTGAAACAGGAAAGCAAAGTACTGAAATTTTTGGGGTTCATGTGGAATCCCTTGTCCTGGGTCATGGAAGCTGCTGCTTTGATGGCTATTGCGTTGGCAAACGGTGGTGGAAGGCCTCCGGATTGGCAGGATTTTGTCGGAATTATGGTCCTGCTGATTGTTAACTCTACCATCAGTTTTATTGAAGAAAACAATGCTGGAAATGCGGCTGCTGCACTTATGGCTGGTCTTGCTCCTAAAACTAAGGTAAAGAATGAAACTGCTAAACTTCATGGTTTATGTATCTAATGAATATTCTGCTTAATATGTTTTTGATCTTTTTGGTTGTTTCATGATATAGGTCCTCAGAGACGGTCGATGGACTGAGCAAGAGGCTTCAATCTTGGTTCCAGGAGACATAATCAGCATTAAGTTGGGAGATATAGTGCCTGCTGATGCTCGTCTTCTTGAGGGTGATCCTCTGAAAATTGATCAGTCTGCCCTAACTGGCGAGTCCCTTGCTGTTACTAAAAATCCTGGAGATGAAGTGTTTTCTGGCTCAACATGTAAACAGGGTGAAATTGAAGCAGTGGTCATTGCAACTGGTGTGCACACCTTCTTTGGTAAAGCTGCACATCTTGTGGACAGCACCAACAATGTTGGGCATTTCCAGAAAGTTCTCACAGCAATTGGGAACTTCTGCATTTGTTCGATTGCGGTGGGAATAGCTATTGAGATTGTTGTTATGTACCCAATTCAGAAGCGCAAGTACAGGGATGGGATTGACAATCTGCTGGTTCTCTTGATTGGAGGAATCCCCATTGCTATGCCTACTGTTTTATCTGTCACGATGGCTATTGGTTCACACAGGCTTTCTCAGCAAGGTGCTATTACCAAGAGAATGACTGCCATCGAAGAAATGGCTGGCATGGATGTACTGTGCAGTGATAAGACTGGGACATTGACCCTGAACAAGCTGACGGTTGATAGAAATCTGATTGAAGTCTTCCCCAAGGGTGTGGAGAAAGAGCATGTAATCCTTCTTGCAGCAAGGGCTTCCAGGACTGAAAATCAGGATGCTATTGACGCCGCCATAGTAAATATGCTCGCTGATCCAAAGGAGGTACTTTTGTCTCCCATTACTCTGCCTTCCAACCTCCTTAGCTCCAAAACTTTTAGATATGTTTATTTGACACATAACATAATTTGGCAGGCGCGAGCTGGTGTCAGAGAAATCCATTTCCTTCCATTCAACCCTGTTGACAAGAGGACTGCTTTGACCTACATTGATAACGATGGGAACTGGCATCGAGCTAGCAAAGGTGCCCCTGAGCAGGTAATGTTACCTTGTCTAAATTTTTGGTATCGAGCAAATGTGTTCCCCATAGGTGACAAACTCCAATGTTTCTTATCCTTTATGACAGATATTAGAACTATGCAACTGCAAAGAAGATTTCAAGAGAAAGGTCCATGCCGTGATTGATAAATTCGCCGAACGTGGACTTCGATCTCTTGGTGTTGCAAGACAGGTTTGATATATATTACCTTTAATTTGTACTTGTGGTTGAGTCAACGAAATTCCCAGATCTCATTGCTGTTGTTAATGTCTCCAGACAATACCTGAGAAAACAAAAGAGAGTCCAGGAGCACCATGGCAGTTTGTTGGTTTGTTGCCATTATTTGATCCTCCCAGGCATGACAGTGCAGAAACTATCCGCAGAGCTCTCAATCTCGGTGTGAATGTGAAGATGATCACTGGTAAGTTACATTTCTCTTTAAACTTTGCATATGTCTCACTAGTTGTTGTTGTTGTTGTTTTTTGTTTTTGATATTTCTTTTCATGTTCTGGTACTGTGGTGTTTAAGTCATTGTATATCATTTTTTCCCCTCGTTGCACAGGTGATCAGCTTGCCATTGGCAAGGAAACTGGACGGCGGCTTGGTATGGGTACAAACATGTATCCATCTTCTGCATTGCTTGGCCAAGACAAGGATGCAGCCATATCTTCCCTCCCCATTGATGAATTGATTGAGAAGGCTGACGGATTTGCTGGAGTATTTCCAGGTGTGTTTTACTGCCACTTTTTATCTTTTCGTCTCGGACGACTCAAAACTCCTCGGTCATTTAAATTCTAATGTAGGTGTAAATATTGCATTTGAATTACTATATATGAGTAGATATGTCTCATGGACTTGGTGACAGCTTCACTATAAATCCCTTCGGTTTCTGTCTGTTTGTAGTTTGTCACTTTTTAAAATGCCTCCCAGTTTTTCTAACACCACTTTTGCATATTGTAGAGCACAAATATGAAATTGTAAGGAGGCTACAAGAGAGGAAGCACATCTGTGGAATGACTGGAGATGGTGTCAACGATGCTCCTGCTTTGAAAAAAGCAGACATTGGAATTGCTGTAGCTGATGCTACTGATGCCGCTAGAGGTGCCTCAGATATTGTTCTGACTGAACCTGGATTAAGTGTGATAATAAGTGCAGTACTTACAAGCAGGGCCATATTCCAGAGAATGAAGAACTATACTGTTAGTGACCTTGCTCTTTGCCTAACTATAAATATAGATTTCAACAAGTGCTTTGTTTCATGCCATTCAACTTCCTCTACTCTGTTTTGCAGATCTACGCTGTTTCAATTACCATACGTATAGTGGTAAGTAGAGCAATAATAGGTTTTCAGATGTTAGTGTTACTCTTCGTATCTTGATACTTTTTCTATTTGTTCTCATTATATGCACTTTCTGGCAGTTTGGTTTCATGTTCATCGCTTTGATATGGAAGTTTGACTTTGCACCCTTCATGGTTTTGATCATCGCTATTCTAAATGATGGTGAGATATATGTGCCTTGCCTTTATATAGTTCGCTCTTCTAAATTAGGGTGATATTTGGTCTGACCTTGTGGCTTCCATTTTCTTAGGAACTATCATGACAATATCCAAGGACCGAGTGAAACCATCTCCAATGCCAGACAGCTGGAAGCTGAAAGAAATATTTGCTACTGGCATTGTTCTTGGAGGTTACATGGCCTTGATGACAGTAGTCTTCTTTTGGTTGATGCAAGATACAGACTTCTTCTCGGTAGGATTAATTTGCTTAGATTTGTAGGGAAGTCATATTTCCCAATTTTGTTACGACTTACAATCTCTCATTCATCATGCAGGATAAGTTTCAAGTACGTTCTTTGAGGGATAGCCCTAGTGAAATGATGGCAGCACTATACTTACAAGTGAGTATTATTAGCCAAGCCCTTATCTTCGTCACAAGGTCCCGCAGCTTTTCCTTTTTGGAACGCCCTGGACTTCTCTTGCTTGGAGCTTTCATCATTGCTCAGTTGGTAAGCTCTCTTTACAGCCTGATTACCTTACATAGTGCTGTTTTTCTTTGGGACTTGGGCTGAAAGAGGACTCTTTTATTAATGTTACTATGACCATCACTTTTGGCTTTTTTTTTATTATTATTTTTTTTATCTGAAATACAACAAGTATTGTGGACAGAGCATTTGTTTGAATAAGCTTAGTGGGTGCCAATTTATTGATTGTTGCTGTGACACCTTTAAATTTTGATATTTGATTTTGGAAACAAGAGAAGTCACATCTTGAATATGGCAGGTGGCGACTCTGATAGCAGTCTATGCCAACTGGGCTTTTGCACGGATACAGGGATGTGGCTGGGGATGGGCTGGTGTAATCTGGCTTTTCAGTGTGGTGACATACTTTCCTCTTGATTTTCTGAAGTTTGCAATCCGCTACATCCTTAGTGGAAAAGCTTGGGATAACCTTTTGGAGAACAAGGTATATGTTTATGATTTATTGTTTTCTTTAACAATATTTCATTGTGATTATGACGCACCCTATTAGTATATTGTTTGTTCATATCCTGCAAGTTTCTTTGACAATATTTCATCTATTCTCTCTTCCCTTTAACAGACTGCTTTTACTACAAAGAAAGACTACGGAAAGGAGGAGAGAGAAGCACAGTGGGCAACTGCACAGAGGACTCTACATGGTCTGCAGCCACCAGAAAGCACCACCATCTTCAGTGACAAGAGCAGCTACCGGGAACTGTCAGAGATTGCCGAACAAGCCAAGAGAAGGGCTGAGGTTGCAAGGTAAGCACCAAATATATACTGGCTTATTTTTGGGTTCTATCAGTGTATTTATCACTTAACTTAATAAATCCGTTATGTGACATGGAAGTTGTTGTGATGTAGCTAAGCGAAATTATCTTACTGTTGTTGCAGGCTCAGGGAGTTGACTACACTGAAGGGCCACGTCGAGTCAGTTGTGAAGCTGAAAGGGCTCGACATAGACAATATCCAACAGCATTATACAGTTTGAGGGGAGGAGCTTTCTGTAGGGTTGAAAGAAGCCAAGTGCTTCGATGATGATGATGAATCAAAGACTTTAGTAAACTTTGTTTAGATTAGAGCTAAAGTAATAACCGTATGAGAGCTAAACTAGTGTACTAGTTTATGTTTTTATGGTTACCTATTTGGCAAGCCAAATAACATCAATTACAGTTACCGTTTTTGCTCATCGATTGTCTTTCATGTCAGTGCTGCATGCTTTGCTTTATTATTGTACATATGCTAAGGGCTTCGCTTTCTGGATTATCAATGAAATCGGATGGGGTGGCTCTTTTGACACCCCTTCAGGATTTCACTTGAAATTTTTGTAGTTCTCTTCCTTCCAAATAGGAAGTACTCTATTTTCCGAGCTCTTGTTTTCAAGATTGACATCAGAGGACAGAGGTTTCCTGAAACTCCTTAGCTAGTAAACAAAAAAAAAAAAGTTATTATGCATTAGTTTACAGCAGTACAATCATGTCTAATTTCACCCTGCTTTCCAGACTTGACCCCCACTCTACCAAGCTTTGTAATGGCAGCCATGAAGGCATGTCGAAAAGCTGTGTTGTTTGCTGCAAAGAAGTTGACAATGTGCCTTGTTCTGGTGTCCGTGAACAAACACTGATCAGAGGTAAGCAATCCTCTTCCTTGCTGAAGGTTCTTGTAGTACATGTTATCGAATCTCTGCGGCGTTGCCGGGTCCAGAGTAATGGCAGTTCTCGGGTCTACATTCATCGGACACTGTCTCCTGAGGCTTATTGCGTAATCCACACTCATGGTCGGATCAATTCTGTTCTTGCTCTTGAAGTTGTGTATCCGGTGGCCGAATCGGTCGCAGTGCGAGAACCCGATCGTATGAGCCCCCGAGAGAGCAACGAGATCGGTTAGAGAGAGACCATGTTTGGCAAACATAGCTTTCAGCTGGTCCACTCTATAATCAGGCTTAGGAAGATGCTTCCGCACACTGGTCTTTGTGGACACCCTCCCGTCTAGTCTCCCCAATTCAACTCCATAATATGGTCCTCCACTCTGCACCCATAGAGTAGGCTAAAAACTTTAAAAGGTCTCGAAGTGGTACGAAAATAGTGATCGAATTAATGATGATGCAGAGTGCTGGAAAAGAAGCAGTTCCCTTTTCAAGATATGAAAGAAGACAAATTTGTGTGCAATGGTGAAGAGTGAGTCTGTGAATTGGGTTCGACACGAAACCGCACTACATGTCAAAGTGACGGTGCTCGATCAATTATCACTTTGGACCCTAGAATATTCATTTTGTGCCCTTAAAAATATCCTCACCGAAAGGCTTTCCTTTACTTTTGGACTAATAATTATCACCTCCATCCCCTAAAACCCTTTATAGTGTAGAAAAATGGTACATGAGATTCTTAACCAAAAACCCTGGCAGAAGTAGAGGCTTTCCTAGCATATTAGACGATCATTAATCTCAAAATTATAATGTTATGAACTATTTTAATAGAGCAACGGCAAGCCGATTTTAGATTAAAACTATGATACCATTTTAGACGATCACCGAATTGTGAAAGAAAGTTTAAGAGAATGAAGGATGCGGTGCGGTGTATGCCGAGCTAACAAGAGAGGAAAGGAACTTTGAGCTTACCAGTGATATGACATCTCTTGTGGCCATGGCAAGAATGTCGGCACAAGAAACCTTGTTTCTGCATCGAGCCACTCTATCAACAGCAGCCTTTGCTTTGATCACCGTGTCGAACCCGTCTCCGGCGAGTGACATATCGTCCGGGTTGTCCTTCTCCGCCGATTTGTTCCTAAACGCCAGTATCACTGAAGCATCACATCCCTATACACACACATCCAAAACTTCCACACTCAGTTTCATTTGCATGTTATCGCAGATTATTAAAGGTTATCTTGTTTGGGACAGAGAGTATTACCCGAACAAAGCAATCGTGGAAGAAGAGTCTGAGAGTTCCCGGTGCAGTTGTAAATGTCTGCTCAAACTTCTGTTTAACTGCGGCATGTACAATTGACTCAACATTTGGGCATGAGTTTCTGTAATGATCAACTTGAAGAGCACTAGTTGTGCTCAGAATAAGAAGAGGAAGAAGAAGAAGAAGAGAGAGTAGAGGAAGAAGATGAGCATTCATTGTTAGAGTAATTGAAACTAGAAGAAGAATAGTTGGGTTTTTCTTGATTGCAGTTGTCATGTATAAATATTAAAGCATGATGAGAGGTGGGTTTGGTTAGATTTACCAATATCTAAAGAATCTTTAAAAAGTGGAATAGTGATAGTAGTAACTGAGGCATGGAGTGAGCAAGACAATAGTAAAATGAGAGAGACCCAATAAAGGAATGTCTGGGTGAAAACTGGAAAAAGGTGGTGCGTTTTGAAAAACTGGGCGTGACAATTGGCAAGCATGCCTGGCCTAGCTAGCTCGTAGCTACAACTGAGTACTGAATAAGATGTTTTTGGCTGGTTTTTCCTAGGCTCTTTGTCATGGTCTCATTAAAGTAAATGGTTCATTGCTTTAGTGGGATTGTGTCAAATCCATTTTGGATTTCTGTATCTCTATATATGAGTAGTTGAAGTTTTATGCTTGGCACATGAGAAGCAGATAGGATTTAGAAATCCATAATGCCCATAATTGCTCCAGAGGAACAGGGTTTGAAGCTAAAATTCAAAACTGCTATTGCAGATCATGTTCTGGTGCCATGTGGGGTTTAAGGAACAGATATAAACTAGGACTTGATTAGTTACATTTAAAAGTGAGAACTGAGTAAGTAGTGTCTACTAACTAAAGTTTCACTTTTCAAAACAACACATTGGTGACTAATGTATGACCCAGAATACAAAATAAGATGTGGAGAATAGTATCACTAGTATGTATTGCTTTTTTGAATATTTGAATTTTGAAGAGCGCCATCTATCTCACAAGGTTCAATATCAACAAGATTGAAATGGTCTTGCCTATGGTTTTCCTTTCTTTCTCAATTCCCCAGGAACCAGGATGACGGGTATAAGAGAGACGCTAGAGAAAAGAGTGGCAAAAAAAATTCTGAAATGTGTATAAAGAAAGTGAGAATATGCGAATTAAATTTCTCAAAATGAATACAAACAAATAAATACATACCTGTTCAAGGAAGGTTAATTCCGTAACTTCCGAGGTGTGTCTTGTCCTAATAAGACTTGTAGTCTAGATACTCTATTAGATAGGGAATCCCTGTTCGCCAGGGATACTTGATGTAATGCCTATATAAAGGCCTCCTTATCAATGAATAAACACAGAGAGATTTATCAATCTATTTCTCCTACAACACGTTATCAGCACGTTGCTCTAGCCTCCCGTCTGATAGCCCTAGAAACCCTAATTCCGAATTTTTTTTTTTTTCTTTCGAAACCCTAACCTACCGTCGGCCGCCGATTCTTCTCTTCGGCACCGTCGGCCTCTTCTCAGCAGCATCTGCGCTGTTCGCCTGCCGCACTGTACCCTCGAGTACTGCTCCTCCTCTGCCTCTAGGCAGACAACCCGCTCGCCAGCAGCTCTCCCTTGCGTGCTACTTTTTGCACGCATCCGCCAGACGATCAAAATTGCTCGCAAGCCAAGCAAGCGATCCGCGAACCCTTATTCGTGGTTAAGAAGAAATCAAGAAAAGTCGAAGAAAACAAGCTTCCCCAAGAGTCAAGTTTCGTTTGATCAAGCTTCTCTTGAAGAGGTAAATATTTTCATAAACGTTCCCGCTTCTGAAATTTCAATAGTTGGGTTTTGTTTTCTCTTCCGGGACCTTTCCGTGTCCCTGCTTCTTCATCCCGATTCTATCGCTTCTCGGGACGGCATACGGGGATTTAGTCACCCCGGTGCCAACGTTTATTGGGGTAACTGTGATGTTACCGGCCACCGTTATGCTTGTGACTGTGATGTCACTGTGAACCATAACGTATTATTCTTTTTTGGAAAGAAAACAAAGGGAAGATATCGATTGTGACTTGAAGTCACGATTAAGCATCGATTTATGTGACCATGATATATCTTGGCACTGTTCTAAAAGAACAATCAAACTTGATTAGTATTCAAACATACTAACGTCTCCCTGTTTGTGTTCTGTAGATGGCTGACACTCAGCGTCCAGAATTTGACATCTTGGATGTCCAAGGCAAGGAATACAAGAGGTGGGTCTCAGATGTTGAGAACACTTTCATTGGTAAAAGATTTACTGCCACCATCAACCCTCCTGAGGATGAAAGCTTACACGCTTCTCCTGAACAGAAAGCACAAGCCCTGATGTTTCTCAGGCGCCATATCCATCCAACGCTCAAGAAGCAATACCTGAGGAAAACTGATCCCAAAGAGCTATGGGATATCCTCAAGGACCGCTTCGACAATGTGCATGACGCACAACTCCCAGACCTCATGTCTGATTGGGAGCAAATCCGCTTACTGGATTTTGATTCCGTCCAGGAATATCATCAGACTATGCTAAACTTGCAATCTGATTTGAGCTTTTGTGGGGTCGAAAAGACCGATGATGATATGATGGAGAAGACTTTCACAACGTTCCCAGAATCTGCGTCCATGTTGTCGCATCAGTACCGCGATCTCCGCGAGAAAGGCACTATCAAAACCTTCAGCGATTTGATGAATGTCCTTCAGAGAAAGGAGAGGTACCATGAGTTGATTCTTACCACCAATAAGAGGCCTCGAGGACCGAAATTCATTGCGGAATCTCATCAAGCCCGTGGTAAAGCTTTTAAGCAGAAGCATCAACCTCATGAACGTCAAGCACCGCCACCACGTACGCCAAGAGCAATACGTGGCGGACGAGGAGGGAGAAGAGGCGTCGGCCGTGGCCGACCGCTTTCTTGGACAAGGGATGATGGCAGAGCCGCCGCTCCCAGAGGGAGGAACAGTTTTGGTTCCGGTCCCAGGCGTGGTGGCCATCCGCCGAACAATGCTTCGGCTCCTTGCTTCAAATGTGGTTCTACGAATCATCTCCAACGCGATTGCATAGCAAGCAGAGATATTCAAGCCGCTTACAAGAAACACAAACAATACATAGAACAAGAAGCACACTATGTAGGAGACTTTGAGGAAGAAGTATACGATGAGGAAAATACGAACTTCGCCATCGATGACTTCCAACCTACCAAGAAACGTAGGACTCAGGAGTATGATACTCCAGACTATGAATAAGTATTTGACTTAGGTCATGAGATACGTGTTCAAGTTTGATTTTGATTGTTATTTTGACAGAATAGTCAATAAATCACGACTTTGTTCGATAAGTCGTTCTATTTAGAACAACCTTGATGTATTTTTGAGTTGTCATCAATAAAATCTATCTTATTCTACGAATGATTTGAGATTTTTACATCCCTGAAAGCAAAATTGGTTCAATGCGTCCAATTCTCAATGGCATAATCATTTTGAGTTCACCAAAATTCTGGTGATGTTAACTCATATCCGAAAAATCACAAAGACAAAAGGAGAGATCCGCGAGCCGCGATACGCCATCCGCGAGCCACGATACGCGAGCCACGATACGCGAGCCGCGATACGCGATACGCCATCCGCGAGCCGCGATGCACGATCCGCGATCCGAGATCCGCGATCCGTGATCCGCGATCCGCTATCCGCCAACTTGGTCGCGATCCGCCAGGACTCGCTCGCCATGGCTATTCGCCAACTAATCCGCGATCCGCGATCAGCGATCCGCCAACTTGGCTGCGATCCGCCATGCCTCGCTCGCCAAAGCCCATAAGCGCTTGGCCGCGACTCGCTAGGCCTCACTCGCCATGGCCATTCGCCAGCTTGGCTCAGCACCGAATCCGGTTTTTTGAAACCAACAATCGATAGCCTATCGAACAAATGCAACTTTTGCATCAATGGCTCGGCAACGAAGTGTCTTCGGACTCGCCATGCTTCGGATTTAGCTCAACCGTCGCATCGCATTGCCTCAATGCCTGACCGACTCTCACCACTCGCCTTGCTTCGGCTCGGCCTCTGGGTAGCTTCGGCCTTTGCCTTGGCCTCGGTCTTGGCTCGGCCACGCCACCTACGACGGTGTCCGGTCTCAATCTCTGACCTAGGCTATGATTATCAATGGTGATACTCGGTGATTAAAATGCGGCTTATCTCTTTCTCTCAAGTTTTGTCGTTGCCATGGCTATGTTATTGGCCTTAATGCACTTCATTTTGTGATGATATATTGTTTCAGTACACTTACTTTAAAGTGTTCGCCAAAGTCTAAAGTAGACTATTGATTCAAGTTACATTGTTTTTGTAGATGTATCAAGGCGAGATTGAGTGTTTGTTGGATTGTGCAACAACTCACACGATTCTGAGAAATCGGCAATTGTTTTCGGATTTTACGCCAAGAGAATCGTCGTTATCTACGATGACAGGAACTGGACCCGTAATTAAGGGTCGTGGCACTGCTCAATTCTTACTGCCAAATGGCACTGAGATTCGGGTAGAGGACGCCCTATATGCGCCTAAGGCGCCAAGAACCTTGCTAGCTTTCAAGGATGTGCGTGACAATGACTATCACCTCAGCACTTATGTTGAAGATGGAACTGAATATCTGTTGATCACCTCCACTCAATCTATGCGCACTCGCATTGTGGAGAAGTGTAAGCGAGTTCGCAATGGCATGTATTTCACAACCATTCGAGCCAACGAATCTCATGTTGTTATATTATGTGATTCTGATGCTTATAAGCTTTGGCATGATAGACTCGGTCATCCGGGTCGTGATCTGATGATCCGTATTTTGAAATGCTCCCACGGTCATCCATTTTTCCGATCACAAAAGCACAGAGGGCGCCTCGGCCTCGCCTCGGCCGTGCCGTCGATAGCCGCCTCTCAGCTCCAAGGAGAGGTTCGGCCCCCTCCTGCTTCTCATGCTTCTGTAGCGATGTCTAATGCTCATCGTTCGTTTTGCAAAGCTTGTTCACTAGCAAAACTTCAAGCAAGACCATCTTTTGCTATTGATAATAAACAGAATATTCCGTTTCTACAACGAATACAAGGTGATATTTGTGGACCTATAACACCAGAATGCGGACCATTTCGATATTTCATGGTTCTGGTTGATGCATCAACGCGTTGGTCACACGTAGCGTTGTTGTCCACGAGGAATGCTGCATTCGCTAAACTCCTAGCTCAGATTATTAAGCTTCGGGCTCACCACCCGGACAATCCGATTAAGTCCATCAGACTGGATAATGCTGGAGAGTTTACCTCAAAGTGTTTTGATGACTATTGCATGTCAGTTGGGATTGAAGTTGAACATCCCGTACCCCACGTTCATTCTCAGAACGGTCTTGCAGAAGCCGCTATCAAGAGACTACAGCTTGTAGCTAGGTCTCTTGTCATGGCCACAAACTTGCCAGTTTCGGCATGGGGATATGCAATATTACATGCAGCTATGCTTATTCGTCTACGACCCACAGATAGCCAACCATTTAGTGCGTACCAGTTGGTAACTGGTTACGAGCCTGATATTTCGCATCTGCGTACTTTTGGTTGTGCCGTATATGTGCCTATCACGCCTCCACTGCGTACCAAGATGGGTCCACAACGACGATCAGCTATTTATGTTGGATATGAAGCACCAACTATTGTCCGCTATATAGAGCCTATGACAGGTGATCTATTTACTGCAAGATTTGCAGATTGTCACTTTGATGAGACATCCTTCCCGCCGTTAGGGGGAGATGGGGCCGCATCCGTCCCAAATGAACGTCAGGAATTGACGTGGTTCTCTCCCACTATGTCTCATTATGATCCCCGTACGTCTCAGTGTGAGACTGAAATACAACGCATATTAGAACTACAAAAGGTGGCGGATACGATGCCCGACTCCTTTACTGATATTGCGAAAGTGACAAGATCAACCATACCTGCTGCGAATGTACCTGCAAGGCTTAACATTCCTCGCCATGCGCGAGCACGCGCCGCCGGTCTCGGACCCGCAGCCCTAGGTGCCATCGGCAGCCTAGGCTCGGCACCTCCAAGTGGAGAGCCGGCGTCGACTTCGGATCCTCCTAGAAAGAGGGGGAGACCAATCGGTTCCAAAGACAATGTACCTAGAAAGAGGGCATGTGTCCAGGCACAAAGCGATCCGTTCATCATTGATACTGTGACGCCGTCACACGAGATTGTCTCCGACTATACCTATGTCCAAGAATCAACTCTGAATCATCTGGGGGACGCCTCAGACTCACTGTTGATGTTGGAGAACAAGGAAATCTCACTAAACTACTTATGCATGCACAATCTGATGGAAAGAAATTCCATGTATATCGATGATGCATTCGCCTACGCCGTTGCTCAAGAAGTTATTGACGACGACGATATGGAACCCCGCACTGTTGATGAATGTCAACGTAGGGCGGATTGGCCGAAGTGGGAAGAAGCAATCCAGGCTGAACTAGACTCTCTAAAGAAAAGGCAAGTATTCGGACCGGTTGTGCCTACACCGCCGAACGTGAAGCCTGTTGGACATAAATGGGTCTTTGTCAGAAAGCGCAATGAGAATGGCGAAGTCCAGCGATATAAAGCTCGACTCGTGGCGCAAGGTTTTTCTCAACACCCTGGAATTGATTATGAGGAGACGTATTCTCCTGTCATGGATACTATTACCTTCCGATACTTAATAAGTTTGGTAGTCTCAGAGAGACTCAATATGCAGCTTATGGATGTTGTAACTGCGTATCTTTATGGGGACCTAGATACGGAGATGTACATGAAAGTGCCAGAAGGACTTTCGTTACCCAAGTCAAGTGAGCAAAAACCACGAAGTTCATTTGCTATCAGGTTGAGACGATCTCTATATGGACTCCGACAATCTGGTAGGATGTGGTACACACGGTTAAGTGATTACTTGATTGGGAAAGGATACAAGAATGATGAGTTGTGCCCTTGTGTGTTCATAAAGAGAACAAGTTCAGGATTTGCCATTATAGCCGTCTATGTCGATGATATGAACATCATTGGAACTCTGAATGAGATCAATGAGACCGCTAGCTATTTGAAATCCGAATTCGAGATGAAAGATCTGGGAAGGACTCGGTTTTGCCTAGGCTTAGAACTAGAGCACCGAAGTGGTGGAATTTTTATACACCAGTCTGCATATGTCCGAAAGATGCTCAGGCGATTTAACATGGACAAAGTTATGCATCCTACAGGCACTCCCATGGTCGTTAGAAGTCTGGATATCAACAAAGATCCCTTTCGTCCGAAAGAAGATGACGAAGAGATCTTGGGAGCTGAATATCCATATCTTAGTGCGATTGGAGCTTTGTTATACTTAGCTCAGTGTACTAGACCAGACATCGCTTTCTCTGTGAACTTGTTAGCTAGATTTAGCTCTGCGCCAACACAACGTCATTGGGTTGGAATCAAGAACATCTTCCGATACCTTAAAGGAACCCTTGACATGGGCTTGTACTATCGATACACTCATCAGGATTCGACACCTAGTCGATCTCTTGCATCTAACAGCACAAACCATGGCTCGGATCGCCATCCGCCAGCCATATCTGCCAGGACTGGCTTTGGTTCATCCATCCGCCATCCTGCAGCCATATCCGCCAACTTATCCGGACCCGCGGATGCTAAGTCGTGGTCCCGATACGGCTTTGGCGATACCCCCTCCTACTCAGATACACCAAATGATGTGATGGTAGGATTTGCTGATGCTGGATATTTGTCAGATCCACACAAAGGACGTTCCCAAACAGGTTATGTTTTTACCATTGGGAATACGGCGATATCTTGGAGATCAACCAAGCAAACCCTTGTTGCTACCTCCTCGAACCATGCTGAGATTATTGCACTACATGAAGCAGTCAAAGAATGTATTTGGCTTCGCTCAGTTATATCTCACATCCGCGAGTCTAGTGGACTTGAGTCTACTACGATGGGACCAACTTGCATATTTGAAGATAATGCTGCATGCATCGAGCAGATGAAGTTGGGATACATTAAGGGTGACAATACTAAACACATTTCGCCTAAGTTCTTCTACAATCAGCAGCAGCAAGAGACTTTGAATATCCAAGTGAAGCAAGTCAGCTCAGAAGAAAATGCAGCGGATCTGTTCACCAAGTCTCTACCTAAATCTACATTTATGAAGCATGTAAAGCGCATTGGAATGTGTCGCTTATCCGAACTCAATGACTGAATGACTATCAGGGGGAGTTCTCATCTAGACTTCAGGGGGAGCCTAGTTATGCATGTCTCACATACTTGTAGTTGGTGCGTTGTACTCTTTTTCCTTAGACCATGCTTTTATTTTTGCCCAAGAGGTTTTTGTTTGCTGGCAAAGGTTTTAACGAGGCAACGGTTCATGCACCATTGAGGACGCGACACAAGGGGGAGTGTTCAAGGAAGGTTAATTCCGTAACTTCCGAGGTGTGTCTTGTCCTAATAAGACTTGTAGTCTAGATACTCTATTAGATAGGGAATCCCTGTTCGCCAGGGATACTTGATGTAATGCCTATATAAAGGCCTCCTTATCAATGAATAAACACAGAGAGATTTATCAATCTATTTCTCCTACAACAATACCATCAGAACTATCATTTTTCAAATTTCAAAATACACCCACAGTCACACACTCAAATCTCCTAGAACAATGATAAGTTTTTTTCCTTTTCATTTCTTATTACATCAAATGACGAGTAAACTGAAATTACAAAAAGCTTTCAATCCACCAACACCAAATAAATTATAATGCAGTTTTTATTTCTTTATTTATTTAACAAAAGGAACTATCGCCGCCACTGCTTCTGACCTCAGGCTGAAGTCTCCGCCCGAGCAAGCAACAATGCAGACATTAAATAACAACATCTCAGTCAGTACGAATCGGCATGCAGCTCCGGATTCAATTCCTCCTCCACAAACAGAGATATGGGGGATAGCGCGCTCCATAGAATCTACATAATATTGTATATATGTTACAATAATTACACATTCATTGATCTGTTCATCCATCCATCCCTATATAGCTCATGAGCTGAATCAAGTAAAACACAAATGACAATAATGTAAGTAGGAGAGTAGAAATGCAATTGCATACCTGATCGATCATTTTTCTTTTCTACTGTTATTGAGCTCCTGCAAAAGACTCTCACCAGCACGTCGGACAGATATATCCACTTCTTTTCGTAAACTGAGGGATCCTAAACAAAATTTCTTCATATTGGGACAATCGAAGATACTTACGTACGTCACTAGTGGCCATTCGTAATTATGTTTGCCTTGTGAAAAGCTTCCCAGATTTGGTAGGCCTCTAAGTCTCAAAATATCTAGCTGAGGGAACATGTTTTCATCCTCTGTTTCTTCACCCGGTGCTGCTGCTGCTACAATTTCTTCAATCTCCGCACAATTAGATATATATAGTTCTTGGAGCTTAACGAGAGCTCTGGCAATTGAGGGAGAGAGCAGAGTTCTCAGTCTATTACAACGCCAAACTGCTAGCCGTTTGAGATTCTGAAAGGATTGATGAGATTGTTTGAAAGACATCATCCCTTGATTTCCTGACTCCGAATTTGGTAAAGCAGCAGCATCCCCTTCATCACCGACAATCAATCTTCTGAATTCAAAAATCTCTTTCAGTGACGAGCAGTCCCGCACTTCTATGCTCTCCAATTTATGCAATCTATTTTGCATATGCATTGGTACCAAATGCAATAGTTTCTCACAGTCGGTCACCTTTAGAGACTTAAGTTGACAAAAGGATTCTGCTGGAAGTTGGTTGTTCCATATCTCTTTGAACTCGGAGTAGGAAATCTCTAGCATTGTCAAGACCGGGAAATGAACCTGCATGCAAGTACATACACTCTGTTCAGTGTTCAGTCTGTTGTACTTACTGTATTGTCTCGAAACCAAAAGTTACTCGTTTATGAACGAAATAACAAGGCTTGCAGTTTACACGGTAAAACAAACAAACAAACACGTGTGTATCTAGGATGTTGTTTTTTTGGGTCCTAGTTTAGGATAAGAATCAATACCTTCCCATGCCTTCCTAGAAAATTTATCAGACACCGAACATCTTTAGTTTTTTAATGGAGTCTCACATAATAAACTTTAGATGTTAATATTGATTTTTTTTTAAATTATACATCTAAATTTAGATCATATCATACGGTTGAATATATATAACTTTTATTTATTTATTTAGGAAGTTAAAATTTGCATTTCTTATTTTGTAATCTACACTCTTACTTTTGTTTTTCAGAAATTCCTGTATGTACTCTTAGACATTGAAAATACTTTATACACGTAGGACTCATCATATATTGAAGATACTTTATTTGTTTGTAAATTAAACATTTTATAATGAGACAAAATACATTTTACTAAACGATAAAATTTAAGTTACTTACAAAATAAAAAATATGGATTGTAAATTATAAGTGTAAATTTCTAGGGGTGGGATTAAAAACCGAAAAACCGAACCGTTTGAGCCGAAATCCGAACCGAAATCCGAATTGGGCCGAACTGAACGGTTTGGGCTTGCTAGCAAACCGAAACCGAAAAGAAACCGAACCGATTACTATTTTCAGTACGGGTTCGGTTCCAGGTCCGATCCGAACCGAAATGGTACCGAATACCGAAGTGGGTACAGCTTTACTATCATGTGCATGCACCCACTGTATTACTCTCTATCATATATAACCTAAAATCCCTAATTTTTCAGACAGCTCTGCTGCCTCTTCTTCGTTCTGCTGCCTCTCTCTTTGAACCCTAAAATCCCTAATCGATTAGAAACCTCTTGCCCAGCTTGAAGCCTCGATCAATCATCAATCACTCTACCTCCCTCTCGCCTACTCTTGAAGCTTCGAAGTTCGACGGACATCAATTACTCTTCAACCGACGGACATCACCGCTCAACCAACCCATCGTCGATTCCCTTGAACACAGACTTGAGGTACTCTCTCTCTCTCTCTCTCTCTCTCTCTCTCTCAGTTAGGTACTAATTCGAGCTACGCTTTGTATCTAGTATTGTTGGCTTGTTGGTTTTGGTTAGAGATCGGAAGATGTAGCTGGGTTTTGTTTTGAACCATGGTGAAAATTAATGGGGTAAGTATCTAGATTTCATATGAGTGTGTACTATAACATGAAGTATAGTTGCTGACTTTCATATGAGTATACTTTCAGTGTGTACTAAAATTATTGATTAGCATCTTATGTTTTCCTCAGCTTAAGAAGTCCAAAAAGAAGAAGAACAAGGTAGTTCCATCTATTGCTACGTCATCCATTGAGACTAATCAACTTCAGCCATCTGTTGCTGCGTCATCTATTGGGACTACTCCAGTTCAGCTAGTTGAAGTTGAGGTTGTTAATTCTACTGTGAGTACAGATATTATCTCTGCTATTTCTTCTAGAAAGCGTAGTTGGGTTTGGGAGCATTTTACTGAGTATGTGTCTGAAAAGATAATAAAATGCAAAGGGAAACCAGATCAAATTGTGACTCAAAGGAGGGCTAAATGCAAATATTGTCCCAAGGGAAAGTTAGGAGACTATGCTGTTGAGAGTGAAAAGAATGGGACTGGAGGGATGAACAAACACATTAACAAGACCTGTAGGTATTTTCCAGGGAGGAAGTTAGTTGATAAAAATCAGAAAACATTAGTTGGGGATAAAACTTGTGGGAACAAAATGAGAGCTCACATCTTTAAACCTGAAGAAATAATGCAAGCTTGCGTAGAAATGATTGTTATTGATGAACTGCCTTTTAGCTTTGTGGACAAGCTAGGATTTAGGAAATTCTGCCGAGTAGCTTCACCAGACTTTCAAGTACCTTGTAGGAGAACTCTAGTTACAAACTTTTTAGCTCTATATGAGAGTAAGAGGAAGCAAGTTTGTAAGACTCTTCGGAAGTATAGGGTTTGCCTAACCACAGACACTTGGACTAGTGGGCCGCAGAATATCAACTACATGGTGCTCACTGCGCACTTTGTAGATGATAATTGGGTGTTGCATAAGAGGGTAATCAACTTCTGCACTATTCATAATCATTCTGGAAATTCAATAGGAAAATTAATTGAAGAGTGTTTGCTGAAATGGGGTATTACAAAAGTCCTTACTATTACGGTAGACAATGCAGCCGCTAATAGGTGTGCCTTAGAGTATGTGACAGCTAGATTAAACAAGGTTAGGAATGCCCAGCCTATACTTCAGGGGAAATATATGCATATGAGGTGCACTGCACATATTTGTAATCTTATTGTAGGAAGTGGGTTGAAGATGCTTAATAAGGCTGTGTTGGGGATTAGGAATGCCGTTAAGTTTGTTAGGTCCTCTGCCCATAGACTTGATGTTTTTAAGAGCAACATTGCCAAAGAAAAAATTGCTTGTAGAGGGCTAGTTGTGATGGATGTCCCCACAAGGTGGAACTCGACATTTTCAATGTTAGAAGCAGCCCTGAAATTCAGGGCTGCCTTTGCAAGGATGGGGGAGGATGAAGAGTGCTATAGAGCCTACTTCAAGGAGCCGGATGAAGAATTTGATGAGGAAGGAAATCTGATCACTTCTGTCCCTTTAAAACCTAAGCGTGGCAAGGTTGGACCACCAAGTGAGGAAGATTGGGAAAATGCAGAGGTGTTTGTGTTCTTTCTCAAAGTGTTCTATGATGTAACTAAGAGGGTAAGTGCCTCCACACATGCCACAATACACACTACCTTCCACGATGTGTTGTCAATTGAAGCGGAGATTAGCAAGCTGTCTGACCCATCTGCTCTGCAAGTTGGAGATAACACTAAGAAGATATTGGCAGAAATGGCTAAAGAGATGAAGCAGAAGTTTGCAAAATACTACCATGACAGTAGGCAATTAAATCCGTTCATGTATGTGGGTGTGATTCTTGATCCAAGGTACAAGCTTGTGCACTTGACACATTTGTTCACCTTAGACGGTTATGGGGAGGAGGATGTGGTCAGTAGAACAAACCTATTGAAGGAGTTCATGATGAGCTTGTACGGGGAGTATGTGCTGCCGGAAGATGTGGCTGCTGTAAATCAGCAACTACGTCAATCTCAGAGCACAACTAGCAGTGGTACAGCCAGTAGTGGCAGTAGGGCTGAAATCATAAGTCGCTGGAATCAGTTTGTCTCCTCCACCAATGTGGCAGTCCCTACTCATGAAGTTGATAAGTACCTTCAAGATTCAGTGGAGATAAGCACTGATGACAATTATCCAATTCTGGATTGGTGGAAGCTGAATGCAGTAAAGTACCCGGTGTTGGCAAGAATTGCCAAGGATGTGATGGCTATACAAGTGAGCTCAGTAGCCTCAGAGAGTGCTTTTAGCACTGGTGGGAGGGTAGTAAACAACTTTCGTAGTTCTTTGACTCCAAAATCAGTGGAAGCTTTGGTTTGTCTTCAAAGTTGGCTACGGGGCAATGATGTTTCCTCAATCGAGGATATTCCTAACATCAAAGATACTGAGCTTTACGAGCAAGTTGAAAGAGGTATGACTTCTATAATTTCTGGATTTTTGCTGCTGTTTAATTTGTTTCTTGACTCTTGCTGCTGCTGCTGTTTAATTTGTGCTGCTGAGCCATCTGTTTTGGTTCAAGTACCTTGTTTTGACTCTTGCTGTTAGTTGTTGTAGTATTGTGTAACTTGGTTCATTTTTGTCAATTCGTAGAGCATGCAAGTTCATTGGAGAGTACTACACGGACCGTGGAATTGAGTGGAGATGAATCAGTTGATGGCGATGATTTTGAAGAAGAAGAGAGTGATGATGAAGATGGAGGCAGTGCTGATGGTTCCGATTCAGACTAGCTAATTGCTATTTCAGTTTGTTTGTTATTTTTTTTCACTACTCTGGAATATTTGGGACTGTAATAGTGTAATAGACTAATGATTTCAGCTTTGTTTGTTATGTTGAACACTTAAAAACTGTTTGGGACTTGGTCACATTAGGACTTTTGATCAACTGAAGTCTGGAACAGTGGAAAATCAGATTTTCGAAAAAGTACCGTTTGGTACCGAAATGGGCCGAACCGATCCGAACCCATTCGGATCGGGTCAATTCGGGTTAGCTAGCCAAAAAACGAAGTTCCGTACCGAACTCGTACCGAATATTATTTCGGATTCGGATTCGGATTCGGCCCAAAACCGAACCGATCCGAACCGATCCCACCCCTATAAATTTCTGTTCCCTTTATTTAGTAATATGTTGCGCTATATATATGGAGGTGAACAAAAAGACCAGTAAACTATTTCTTTGGTAATAAGAATTCAAGGCCTATAAATGAATTTGAATGTTTGAGAAACAGAGTGAAGATAAACACGAGTAGTTGGATCTGACATTCTGGATGAGTTATAACAAAAAAAGAAAAAAAGAAAAGAAGGAGAAATACCTCGGTGTTGAACATAGGTTGTTTAATGACTTCAGATTGTTCTGGGCTGCTATGCTCTGGTAGCCTCTCCGGCCCCTTGGAGATAATTTTGCTTATGCCAGCGAAGTTTGTTACACGTCTAAGAGTCAACTCTGTCAGACATCGGAAGTTGATCACTTCCTCATTTTCATATTCAAAGGCAACAATCGCTTCCAAGGAGTTGCAGCCGCGTATGTCCAGCACTTGAAGCAGTCCTATAATGTTTCTCAAGACACCCCACTCAGATGGACTGTAGATCTTCCAAATATGGGTCAATGTACCTAGCCCATTCAATTTCAAACTTCGTAGTTCCTTGATAGACCCGGTTGGCAGTTCACCGTGAAATATCTCTTTCAGCCTACTTTCACCCCTCACATTGCCTATGATCTCCAGCGAACTCAAGAGAGGAAAGATGGCGTTGCTGCCATGTGGAGCAGTAGGTTTCAGACATGTCGTGTCAATCAGATACTCCGCATCATCAGGAATGTTGAGTTTGAAATGCTTGATGTTTGCAAAACAGACTGTATCTAAGACATTCACAAGTTGAGTCTCAGTCACAGTGCGAAGCTCAAGGAAGCTGGTTATCTTTAGCAAGCAAGTGATTCCATTACCCACAACAGCGCTTTCATCAATATCGTCAACTCTCAAGTAGTTGCCATCAAGATATAATCTATTTTTCCTCCACTCAAAAGAGATGGTAAATCTTTCGAGCTTGTTAAAGAGAGTGCTGGTCAGTAGTACATTGAGCGGAGGTAGAACAACTTGTAAACTAGTCAAACGGGTCAAGCAAAGCAACTCTGCAAGTATTCCAGTTTCCCACTCCATAGACTTTGCCCACCACGTGACAAAATATGGCCCATCGTAATATTGAACCGCTGTTCTAAACCGATCTCCTACCTTTGCTGGCTGCTCAACCGCCAATCTGTTGAGTTCCCTCCACGTCTCCATCTTTTCCAAATCTTTTCCAAATCTTCCAACACTTTCCAGCTCAGCCTCAGCCTCAGCCTCAGCCTTGGCCTCCATTTGAGAAATCCAATTAGTTGTTTCGGTGGAGGCTAGTTTGTCACTGATCCACTCGTAGGAGCATCCCAACATGTACAACTCTTCTAGTCGGGTTAAACTTGATATCACACCTGGTGAGATTACTTGAAGATTCCCACATTCCGACAAATCAAGCAATCTCAGATCGGACAGGTTTTTAAATGTATCCGGCAATTTCCTGAGTCCCCTACATCCACGCAAACTGAGTATCTTGAGTGTCCTCATCTCCCCAATTACAGATACTTCAAACTCTCCTTCAAACTCTCCTTCATCAATCCAACTGTACTCTTCTAGACGCAGAGTTTGAAGGTTTTTCATAACTGCAAGTGATGGCAATAGTAACGAAAGAGACTCAACCTCAACTGCTAAAACCTTGATATCTTCCATTCTGAGCTGCCGCTCCGATACACGTGCTCTCAACCTCAAAAGCACACAACGGCCACCAATAGTCAGTGACCTGCAAACAGCAGGTTGCTCAGAAATTGGCCAGTCCATCATATTCAGAGTTTCCACCACAGAATTGTGGTGTGGCCAGTCCCTCACCACAATTCGCTTTTCAACTCGATCATCTTTCTTTTCTACAAACTCTTCAGAAGTTATATACACGGCAACATCACGCACCACATCATGCATTCTCACACAGTCTTTCTCATCGCAATCTAACAATAGAAACCGACTTTTAAGTGTACTAACCAATGTCTCCACACGGTTCCTTACTTCAACCATTGAATCAATGCCTTTAAAGAGTTCAAGCCCATGCCCATATCTCACCAAATCTTCAATCCGTATATCGGCGCTTTCTTCAAATATGCGACACAGCAAAAAGCATGATTTGACTTGCTCATTTGGCAACCATTCATAACTCAACTTTATTTTACCGTACACATCTTCTATCACTCCTGGAACGTTTTCTGGGTTCGCCTTTTCTAGTTCCGTCAGTGCATTCTTCCAGATTCGAATGCTTGCATCTTTTAGTGCTGTTCCAACTGTCGAGATTGCAATGGGCAACCCGGCACACTCCTTCAAAATCTTTTTTGCTTCTACACGCAACTCGGGATCAGATTCGATGGAACTTCCGGCTCTCTTCTTGAACAGACTCCAGGCTTCTGTATGCGGCAAACCATCAATGGGGAAATTCTTTCTTGTGTCCATGTCCTTGAATAGATCTTGTTGTCTTGATGTGACCAGAAGTTTGCAACTAGGGGGAATCCCAATGTCCCACAAAAAGTCTCGGGGTGTTGTCCAAACATTGTCTAACATTACAAGGATCTTCTTGCTGCCTTCAGATAATCTTTGACGTAGCTTACTTGCTCTTGGACCTGTCTCCTTTCCGTCAAGTGGCAGGCCAATATATTCTGCAAGTTCACCTTGAATCTGTATCACGTCAAGAGATTCCTTAGACTTTGCCTTTGTATACTCAGCGAACAGACCCTCTTTCTTTGCTTTCTCATGAACTTGCCCCATCAATGTTGTTTTTCCGATGCCGCCCATTCCGCATATGATAATCGGATTGATTTGATTTCCCCTCAGAGCCTCCATCACATCTTCAAAGGTTGATTTTCTTGAATCAAAATATATATTTTTCCCCTCAGAAGTGAGTGGCTGTTCATGGTTTGATGTTCCTGAGGAGCTGGCACCTTCCTGGAAGTGGGTTCCCAGATGAGTAGAATCCTCTGTGGGTTGAAATTCCACCTCTGGGTGAGGAGCAGGATGCGATATATTACCGACATCTTTAGCAAGGAGCTGATCAACAGCCAAAGCCATCTTCTTAGCATTCCTTCCCAGAGAAAAACGGCCCTTCAAATTTGGAAGCCATCCATAACAGCACCCTGCCTTAGATGCTACAGTTTCTTCACTGAAACTCGTCTCCGTTTCTTCTATTTTATTGTCTGCCTTGACTAGCCAGTCAGTAACTTGGCCATCAATAATCTTTAAAGCTTCTCTTGCACTTTTCTCCTCCAGCTTCATTCCATCTCTTTTGTGACGCAGCTGCTGAACCCGCTCGTTGAGGTCGCCAATGTTACTTTTGTAGCAACACATATACCCCAACTCTTGCCAAAGTTTTTTCAATGTCCATTTTGCAGCCGGAGCAACAACTTCACTAAGAACTAGGTCTGCCATCTCTCCTTGTGAGAAACGGTGTAACAAAACAATTCAAGGATGTGGTGATAAATGAAGCAATTGCCGAGAGAATACTAACAAGAAACGAAAAGAACACCAAAAGAAGGCTATTAACAAGTCTTTTCCTCCTTCTTTTTTTGGATGGGGATTAATGGATGAAGAAAGCAAGAAGGCAGAGTGAAGAAAGAACGGAAGAAAAGAAAGCAAATCTACTAAATGTTGAGATGCTCAATACACAAAAGAAAGGAACGGCCACTGTTTTCTTTCCTTTTTTTTTTCTTTTTCTTTTTCTTTTTCTGGATGACTAGTACAGATTGACAACTGAAATGAAGCAATACTGAAGATAAAAGTATGAAGAAGGGAAAGGAACAACAGAAAAAAAGAAGAAGCAATGAATCACTTTTGTTCGACCCTTGTACTGGGGCGAACAGACTCACGGAAAAAGCAGTAACAAAGGGAAGGAAAAAATAGAAGAAAGAAGAACACAAACAGTGGTGAAACTCTCTTTGTTTGGTTCAATTGTTTTGTGATCACTACAGAATACAGATTCAAAAGTGAAGCAGTACCACCATATTGAAGGAATGCATGAAAACAAAGGAATGACACAGCAAGAACAACTGAATTGCTACTGCAAGCCGTACCTCTCTCTGTAGCTCTTTTGATTTGTTTGTAGACCAAATGGGCAAATGCAAAGTTGATCTACAGTTTGCACAACACCAGAAAAACTACAGAGAACCATGTTCTATGGTCAACACTAAGGTCCAAATTGATCTACAGTTTTAAAATTGTTTTTTTTTTTTTTCTACCAATTACTTTAGTTTGGGAATTACAGTAGATGACATTTTTCGAGTTGTTGTCACCAACGGTTCCTAAATTTTAAAGTGTGTCATTTTCAGGTTACATGTTCTATATCAACAGCAAGAATAATTGCAAGATACCAAAGAGATGAAACAAAGAAAATAAACTATTAATATGGTGAGAAGAGTCATCTCCGGTGTTCTCTTCTCAGCTCAACATAATAGATTAATATTTTCCATAAGGCTGATTTCATTGTTAGGTGCTCAATCCACTCATTAATAATTTAATATTGAGTTATTGTTAGTCTATATGGTGGGGTCTGATCGGAATAGTATTGTTGGTTGTGGTAAAAAAGAGGGTTTATTTTCTTTGTTTCATCTCGCTGGTATCTTGCAATTATTAATAGCTAGCACATGTAAGCACATGTAACCTCAATATTACATCCAACAAGATTTCATCATTCATTCATAGATTGATGAATGATTCACAAAAGTGACAAAAACTAATATGTTAATTACTTTAAAACCACAAAATTACACAAACACTCAATATTACATCCAACAAATTTTGAGTAGTACAAATATTCAGAATCGCAACCATCCTTATTCGAATCACAATTCTCAAATTAATTACACCCTTAGTCACGCTCTCAATTGTATTAGAACATTTTTTTTTTATATTCTACATCAAATGACCAGTACACTACTCTCACAGTCTCACCCAAACTCCAAAAAAAAAGAAAAAAAAAAAATCCTGAAATAACAGAAAGCTGTCAATCCAACGGAAGGAACTAATTGTCAACCGCAGGCTGAGGTATCCGCTTCGGTAGGCAGCTTTGCAGACATAACTGCTAACATCTCAACCCGTATGCACCAGCATGCATGTAGCTCCTGGATTCAATCTCTCCCTCACAGAGAGAGTTGCACAATTGGCATCCAATCTACACAATAATGTACGCATCACATAAATAATTGCACATTCATTGATCCCTGTATAGCTCAGTTAATTAAAACACAACTGAGAGTGTTGTAGAAATGCAATCACGTTACCTGATCGATCAGATTTCTAATCTGCTGTTATTGAGCTCCTCCAAAACACTACTCTCACTAGCACCTCGAAAATGTATGTTCACTTCCTTTGGTGTGCTAAGGGATCCTGAACAAAACTTCTTCATATGGTAGCATCCAGTGATTACTATATTTCTCACTCGTGGCCATTTGAAATTATATCTGCCTTCCGAAAAGCTTCGGAGATTTCGTAGATCTTCAATTTTCAAAGTATTCATCTGAGGGAACAAGTTGTCATCCCCTGTTTCTTCACCCTCTGCTGCTGCTGCTACTATTTCTTCAATCTTCCTGCAGTCAAATATGCATAGCGTTTCGAGCTTCACAAGACCTCTAGCAATTGAAGGTGTAAACAGAGCTCTCCAATTTTTACATTTCCCAATAGATGAAAAGCTTTGGAGATTTGGTAGACCATAAAGTGTCAATGAAGTTAGCTGAGGGAACATGTTGCCGTCCATTGTTTCTTCACCCCCTGCTGTTGCTGCTACTATTTCTTTAATCTTGTCGCAGCCACATATGGTTAGGCTATGAAGCTTCACGAGACCTCTGGCAACTGAGGGAGACATCAGAGTTCTCAAATTTCTACAATACATTACTGAAAGGTTTCCCAGATTCTGAAAAGCTTGACGAGATGGATTGAAAGACATCATCTTGTTTATTTGAGACCCTTGATTTCCTGACTCAGAAATTGTTAAAGCAAGAGCGCCTATGCACTCCGATTTTCTAAATTCAAAAATCTCCTCCAGTGAATCACATGAATACGCACGTATGTCCTCCAATTTCTGCAATCTATTTTGCATATGTGTTGGTACCACATGCAATAGTTTGGAACAATCATTCACCGTTAGAGACTTTAGTTCACAAAACGATTCTCCTGAAAGTAGATCGTTCCATATCTCTTTCAAAAGCATGTTTTCAATCTCTAGTTCTGTCAAGACTGGGAAAAGAACCTGTATGTATGTACATGCGAGTACGTTAGTCTATACTGTTTAGTATCGTACCGTACCGTCTCCCAAAATTACTCGTTTCTAACTAAAGGAACAAGGTTTACAGTTTACACAGTAAAAGTAACGAATGGTTAGCTAAGATGTTCTTCCTGAAGTACACTTTCACAAGTAGACAGCTACTACATTACTCCGCGAACATCTTACTATAACATCATAGTTTAATACCGGCTGTATTTATAATAATACTACTCTTTTTAGAATTGTATCATGCATCCTATTTCCAGATCATATGTTTTAAAACTTTACATATATAAATTATTTTTCTTTTTATTATTTTATTTTTCTTAATAAAAACATGGCTTTACTTCATTTTACCATATATCAAGTTTAATGACTCAACAACTAACGTTCTGTATCATGCATATCATCACACTATATATATGTAACTGAAGGAAAACAGTCTGGGCAACAATGAGTGAAGATGAATGAGTAGTTGGGTCTGACGTTAATTTTGAACAAGTTATGACCAAAACAGAAGGCAAATACCTTGGTGTCGAATAGAGGTTGTATGATGACGTTAGATTTTTCCCGGCTGCTGTCTTCTGGTGGCCTTTCCGTTCCCTTAGAGATGTTTTTGGTCATCCCAGTGAAGTTTGGTAAACCACGGAGAGTCAACTGTGCCAGGCTTTGGAAATTGATTACTTCCTCATTATCATATTCAAAAGCAACAATCTCTTCTAAGGACTCGCAGTATCTTATGTACAGCTTTTGAACAACTCCTATAATGTTTCGCAAGACACCCCATTCAGATCGACTGTTGGTCTTCCAAATATAGGTCACTGCAGGTAGATACCTTAATTCTAAACTGCGTAGTTCCTTGAGAGACCCTTTTAGCAGCTCACCATGAAAAATCTCTTTCATCCTACTTGCATGAACAATCTCCAGTGAATTCAGGACAGGAAAGATGGCGCTGCTGTCATGCGGAGTAGTAGGTTTCACAAGTGTCGTGTCACACAGATACTCCGCTGTATCACACATATAGAGTCGAAGAGACCTCATTTTTGCAGAACAGACCGCATCCAAGACTTTCAGAACTTGAGTCTCAGTCACATTCCTCATTTCAAAATCAAGAATTTCGGTTTTCTTTATCATCGAAGTGATTCCACTACCCACAGTAGCGCTTGCATCATCAAGGCGAACTTCCAAGTGGTTGCCATCCTGCCTGTAGGACCCATGAAAGGATTGATCATCTGCTATAGCGATCTTAAAACTTTCGAGCTTGTTAAAGAGACTGCTGGCTAGAACCATATCAATTGCTGGTAGAACAACTTGTAAAGTAGTCAAACGAGGTAAGGATAGTAACTCTGCGAGTATTTCAGAATTCCAACCACCACGAAAGTAACTCTGAAGGTAATAACTCTGCACCATGTACAGTTCTTCTAGTCGGGATAAACTTGATAGGACACCTGGTGAGATTCCTTCCAACTTCATGCATTCCGACAAATCAAGCAATCTCAAATCACATAAATTTTTAAATGTATCCGGCAATTGCTTGATGTCGGATTCACGCAAGCTGAGTATCACAAGTGTCTTTAGCTCCCCAATGACAGATACATAGCAGTTGATATCGCAGCGCTCTAGGCGCAGTGTTTGAAGGTTTCTCAAAACTGCAAGTGATGGCAGTACTGAGTCTAGTGACAACTGATGGCGATAAGAATTTCCAATTATTGTCAGAACCTTGAGATCTTTCATTCTATTGGATGTGGGTGGAGGCTCCAATGGACTCTTAGTACTCAACCAAAAGAATTGACAATGCCCATTAATACTGAGTGAAGTGCAATAAGTAGTTTCTTCAGAAGATATGTTCTTAGGCCAATCCATGAATTCCACAGTTCTTGTTTGGTCTCTCACCACAATTCTCTTTTCAACCCCAACATTTTTCTTTTCTACAAACTCTTCAGAGGCTATATGTACGCCAACATCACGCACCAAATCATGCATTCTCACACACCCTTTCTGATCACTTTCTAACAATAGAAACCGACTTTTGAGTTTCTGAATCAATGTTTCCACACGGTTTCTTCCTTCAACCATTGAACCACTGGCTATAAAGAGCCCAAGACCAATCCCATATCTGACCAAATCATTTATCTGCATATCAGCACTTCCTTTAAATATGCAACAGAGCAAGAAAAATGATTTGACTTCCTGATTTGGTAAACTTTGATAGCTGAAGTTGATTGGCCCATACACATGTTCTATCACTCCATCAACGTTGTCTGGGCTAGCCTCTTCTAGTTCCCGTAGTGCATTCTTCCAAACTGTAATGCTTTCACCTTTTAGTGCCGTTCCAACCGTTGAAATTGCAATCGGCAACCCAGCACATTTCTTCAAAACCTTTTCTGCTACAACATGCAACTCGGGATCAAATTCGATGCAACTTCCTGCAGTCTTCTTAAACAGACTCCAGGCATCTCTATATGGCAAGCTATCAATTGGGAAATTCTTTCGGCTGTCCATGCTCTTGAAAAGATCTTGTTGTCTTGATGTGACCAGAAGTTTGCAACTAGGGGGAATTCCTATGTTCCACAAAAAGTCTGTTACAAGGATCTTCTTGCTGCCTTCAGATAATCTTTGACGTAGCTTACTTGCTCTTGGACCTGTCTCTTTTTCTTCAAGTGGCAGGCCAAGATATTCTGCAAGTTCACCTTGAATCTGTATCACGTCAAGAGATTCCTTAAAGGTTGCCTTTGTATACTCATCGAACAGACCCTCTTTCTTTGCTTTCTCATGAACTTGCCCCATCAATGTTGTTTTCCCAATGCCGCCCATGCCGCAGATAATAATCGGATTGATTTGATTCCCCCTCAGAGCTTCCATCACATCTCCAAAGGTTGATTTTCTTGAATCAAAATTAAGAAGAGCAGTTGGTTGTTCATGGTTTGATGCTCCTGAGGAGCTGGCACCTTCCTGGAAGTTGGTTCCCAGCTGAACAGAGTCCTCTGTGGGTTGAAATTCCACCTCTGAGTGAGGAGCAGGATGATATATGGTCTTGGGTTCAGTAGCAAAGAGCTTCTCAACCTCCAGAGTCATCTTCTTAGCTTTCCTAACAATTGGTATCAGAGCCATTATGCTCGGATATTAAATTGGTGTTTGTGTTCTTGACATTATATTATGTTTTCCTGGGACTATAATTTACATATCTATGAATTATGCAGTTTTGTGAACTCTTTCATAATGTATTTCTCCTATTAGATTGTCTACATAAATATATATGCATATTGATATGATTACTAATGATTGATCAATGATTCTGTATTAAAATTTATGAAACAGTTCATACTCACATGCAAAATGCTGTCACAGTAGCTATGCATCATACATATTTCATTAAATGTATCATGTTGCCACAGTAGCTGTACATAAATGATATATGTATTGAAATTAAGTCATTTTCTTCCAATATGATCTGAAACTGATGTATTTTTCTATGCTAACACATTAGCCGAAATATATATTAAGTTGACAGATAGGAAGAATCACAAAAAAACATAAAAATTTGAAATGAAATTTAATCTCCACAGTGGTTGAATTTCTGAACTAAAATTCTTGTTTTAGTTGTATGTATCAGATACTCATTCATGCATTACATCAGAGATGAGTGTATCACACATGATGTCAATATCTTGAAAATGTTTATGCAATTTCATCTGTGCTATAACACTTCATTATATGTATCAGTATGATAAACTTTTGGGATTAACATGTGTATATTTGGAATTTAGCAAATCTAAAAATACATGTGTATATAAAGATTTCCTACATGACTGATTTTAATTTAAAATTCATTTCAGCCATGAACTTCCCTCTGAACATTAATCAGTATCAACTGCTTAATGGTCAGAACTATCAGAAATGGAAGGCAGATATAGAACTCAATTTGGCAATGTTGGATATTGATCAAGTGCTGAAACAAGAACCACCTACTGTACCTGCTGACAATGCATCCAAGGAAGATAAAGAAAAATACACAGCTTGGGTGAAGCATAACAAGATGGCACTGATTTGTATTAAGAAAAGCATGAATGATGCTGTGAAAGGTGGTATACCAGATTCTGAATTTGCCAAAGTATACTACAATTCAATTGCTGAGAAATATAAGACTTCTGACAAGGCTGAGCAAGGGAGGCTGATGGATAAATTGACTGCAATGAGGTACAATGGGACTGGAAGCATAAGAGAATACATAATGAATGCAGCAAATATTGCTGAAAAGCTGAGAGGGTTGAAGATGAACATTGTTGAATCCGTTTTGGTTACTCTGGTTCCGAATTCATTCCCTGATGCATATTGTCACCTCAAAAGTCTCTACAACACACAAGAAGAAAACTGGAGTCTTAACAAATTGATTTCCATTTGTGTGCAAGAGGAGGAGGACAGAATCAAGAGGGGAAAAGCTGTGACTGTGTACTACATTAACAAGCCTAAGAAGAACTTTGGAAATAAACATTCTGGAAATAAAAATGGTGCATCAAGTTCTGGCATCAAGTATGATCTGAAAAAAGGAAAGTTCATGAAGAATCATGGAGCAATAAAATGCTTCTTTTGCAAGAAGTCTGGTCATTTTAAGAAAGACTATGATGGCTTTAAGAACTGGCTTAACAAGAAAGGTACTTTTCTGTTGAAAAATGTTTTCTCATTAGAATCTCATGCATGTATTAATACAAATTCATGGTGGTTTGATACTGGTTCGCCCATTCATATTGTGAATTCTATGCAGGGATTATACAGACAAACAATCCCAAGAAAGAATGAAACAAGAATTTGTGCAGCAAATGGGCAACAAGTAACAATTCAAGCCATAGCGACTGTGAAGCTTGTGTTTAGGAATAATTATATATTAGTATTAAACAATGTTTATTGTATTCCTTCAATAAAGAGAAACCTTATCTCTGGTTCTCAATTTGTACTAGATAATGCATGTAGTTTTTCAAGTAATAATGATAAGTCAATGTGTTTATATAAAGATTCTGTCTGTTTTGGTACTGTTGATATGATTGATGGCTATTGGCATGTCAATTGTGTCAATATAGCTAAAGCTAATGAAGTACTGCATATTTCAAAAACAATTGGAGTTAAAAGAAAACATACCTCCACAGTTTCATCTTTTCTATGGCATAAAAGATTGGGGCATATTTCAAATACTAGATTACATGAAATGGTTAAATAAGGTATTTTACCAGCATTAGATTTTACAGATTTTGAAACTTGCATAGATTGTTTGAAAGGAAAGATGACAAACAAAAGAAAGTTTGATTCAAAAAGGGCTACTGAATTACTGGAACTCATTCATACAGATGTTTGTGGTCCATTCCCAATTCAGACAATATGTGGCAATTACTATTTTGTGACATTTATAGATGATTTTTCTAGGTTTTGTTACATATATTTGCTGTCTGAAAAATTATCTGTTTTAGACAAGTTCATTATTTTTAAAACTGAAGTTGAGAGACAAACAGAAAAGTTAATTAAGACAGTTAGATCAGATCGTGGTGGAGAGTATTATGGAAAATATTCAGAGAAAGGGCAACGTAAAGGTGTTTTTGCCAGATATTTAGAACAATGTGGCATTGTTGCTCAATACACAACTCCATATACACCACAGCAAAATGGAGTTTGTGAGAGGAGAAACAGAACTCTCATGAATATGGTTAGAAGCATGTTTTCCAGATCCAGATTACCAAGGTTTCTATGGGGAGAGGCTTTAAAAACAGCCAACTATATATGTAATAGGACTCCTAGCAAGTCCATTAATAAAACCCCTTTTGAAATATGGAATGGCTATCAGCCTAGCATAGATCATTTGCATGTGTGGGGATGTAAAGCTGAAGCAAGAGTGTACAATAAGGAGAATGACAAGCTAGAGTCAAGATCAATTTCAGCCTATTTTATTGGTTACTCAGAAAAATCTAAAGGCTACAAGTTCTATTGCACTGGGAGAAATATCAGAATTTTTGAGACTCATAGAGCCACTTTTATTGATGAATTCTTTGAATTAGAAGTTGATATGGTGGTGAATGATACTGCACAAGAAAATTATTTCAACATGGATGAGTGGTTTGTGTATAGAGACAATTTACAGTAGATAGGAAATCCTATTAGAGAAGAAGAATGTACAGCTGTAGTTGTGGGAAATCAAATTCTACAGCAAAATGATGATGCTCAAGATGAGTTACAAGAGATTAACAATTCAGCAGTTGAAAATGAAGCTGTTCAACAAATGGAACCTGCTGAAATTCCACAGGAAGTTCAACAAGAAGTTGCAAATGCTGATGCAGTTCCAGTTTTAAGAAGATCAGAAAGAGTAAGAAGGCCTGCAATTTCCTCTGCAGATTATCACATTTATGAAGTTGAATTTGATTTGGGGGAAGAAACTGATCCAACTACTGTTAAAGAAGCAATGCAATCAAAGAATAGTCATAAATGGAAGCTTGCAATGGATGATGAACTTTCAAGTATGTCACAAAATGGTGTTTGGTATCTAGTTGAAAGAACTGCAGAAATGAAGCCTATTGGATGCAAATGGGTTTATAAAACTAAAAGAGATGCAGATGGCAAAGTTGAAAGGTACAAAGCAAGACTCGTAGCCAAATGATACAATCAGAAGGAAGGTATTGATTACAATGAGACCTTCTCTCCTGTTTCTACAAAAGATGCTTTCAGAGTCATGATGGCATTGGTGGCACATTTTAATCTTGAATTGCACTAAATGGATGTTAAAACAGCTTTTCTAAATGGAGATTTATTGGAAGATATTTACATGTTGCAACCAAATGGTTTTGTGGAAGATGAAAAGATAGTTTGCAAGTTGCAGAAGTCAATCTATGGTCTGAAGCAAGCATCTAGACAATGGTACTTAAAATTTGATGCTGTGATTACAAGTTTTGGTTTTGAAGAGAAAAAATTAGATGAATGTGTGTACTGCAAGATCAGTGGGAGTCATTTCATATTTTTAGTATTATATGTGGATGATATTCTACTAGCAAGCAGTGATATTGGATTACTCAAAGCCACCAAGAAGTTCTTGAAGGAAAACTTTGACATGAAGAACATGGGTGAAGCACATTATGTGCTTGGCATAGAAATCAGCAGAGACAGAGAGAGAAATGTGTTGGGACTGTCACAAAAGAATTACATTGATAAGATAATGAAGAGATTTGGAATGGAGAAGTGCAGATCTGGAAAAACACATATTTCTAAAGGTGATAAACTTCATAAAGGGTAGTGTCCTAGAAATTTATTGGAAAAGAAATCCATGGAAAATGTGCCTTATGCAGCCTTGGTGGGCAGCCTCATGTATGCACAAGTATGTACAAGACCAGACATAAGTTTTGCAGTGAACATGCTTTCAAGATATCAAGCAGATGCAGGTGAAGAACACTGGATTGCAGGAAAGAAAGTGCTGAGGTATTTGAGAAGCACTAGAGATCATATGCTTGTGTACAGGAAAATAGAAGATGAGGAATTGGAAGTAGAGTGTTATGCAGATGCTTCAAACAAAGCAGATATGGATGATCTGGAATCCACTTCTGGTTATATTTTTATGTTAGCAGGAGGAGCAATTTCTTGGAAAAATAGCAAGCAAAGTCTAACAGCAACTTCAACATTTCAAGCAGAATATATTGTCATTTTTTAAGCTACTGCACATGCCATATGGTTGAGGAATTTTATATCAAGAATGAAAGTTGTTGATTCTATTGAAAAACCTTTAGTGATCTACTGTGATAATGCTACAGCAGTATTTTTCTCAAAGAACAACAAAAGAACTTCAGCCTCAAGGAATATAGATGTGAAGTATTTTTCAGTAAGAGAAAGTGTCGAAGAAAATGAAATTAAAGTTGTCAAGATTGGAACTAAAGAGCAGTTAGCAGATCCATTGACTAAAGCGTTGCCAGTTGAAATTTTCACAGATCATGTGAAAAATATGGGAGTTTTAAGCAAGTTTGATGATTAATGCTGCAAAATTGATGTAAGACAATTTTAATACAGCATACATATAACCCTTGATGTATTGATTGTTCAAATTTGTTATGAAATCTTTACATTCAGAAACTTACTTTAAGTTTTCATAGTTGCTGCATAAACTACTACATGTATACATACAGTTCATTATATTTTGGGAAAATGGCTGGTTTGCTCACTAAAGTATGCCCCATTCTAAACTTTGCTTACTGAAGGTTGTCCAATATCACTTTGCTCACTATCGAATTACACTTGTATTCAATTTGATCACTCCGTCTAAATCAGACGTTAAAATTCAAAAAACTTTGTAAACGATCGTTAGCAGTAGGGGTATTTTAGTCACATAATATTTGGCGGCAGTGGCTTCGAGCAGAAATTGAAACAGCAAATCCATCCGCCCAGAAATTGAAAACGGCTCTGGCTGTCTCAGTTCTCATAAATACAAACCCTTTTCATTTTTATTTTCCCAATTAATCTCCAACCACAAGAACCCTAGCAAAAACCCTAATCCCCAATCCTCCACAATCCCCAAAATGGCCAAAAAGAAAGCGACCCATCAACCCAAAGACACCACTAAACCAGAAGAACCACCAACCCACCACACCCAGAAACCCAACTCCGCCGCCGCCACCGCCATGGACGACGGCTCGTCGGAGAAGGTCGCCAATCTGAAGTCGCTGAACTCTCTGCTGCTGAAGGAGACCCACGACCGGAGGCAGCAGGTGGAGGCTTTGGTGAAGGCCAAGAAGGGTTTGGAATCTGAGCTGAGTAGGTTTGGGGAGGAGAAGAAGGTTCTGGAGACTGAGCTGGATGAGAGGAGTGAGGAGAGTAGTGTTGTTGAGCTGGAGAAAAGTGTTTTCGGGGTTTTCGTGGCGGCCCAGATGGGTGAGATTGAGAGGGTGAAGAAGAGTGAGGTTGAGGTTTTGAGGAGGGAGGTGGATAGGCTTTTGGAGAGTCTTGAGAGTGAGAAGGGGAAGGTGAGTCGCGTTTGTTGGGAGAGAGATGTGGTGAAGGGCGATTTCGATGGGATTGCTGTCGAGGCGAATGGGCTGAGGTTGAAGGTTGTGGAGATGGAGAGGAGGGAGAGGGAAGTGGAGGCTGAAGTGAAGAGGGTGAGGTTGCAATGCCAGGCGTTGGAGGAGGAGAAATGTGAGAAGGAGAGGGCGGTTGAGGCGGTGATGAGGGAGAGGGATTTGGCGGAGAGGAAGTGTGGGGAGTTGGAGGGTGTGGTTAAGGATTTGAAGAGGGAGATTGGGAGGATTGTGAGGGAGAAGAATGAGATTGATGAAGCGAGGAGTGGGCGGGAAGTGGTGGTAAAGAGGTTGGAGAAAGAGGTGGGGGAATTGAATACGGTTGGGTTGAGTTTGAGGGCGGAGAAGGAGGGGTTGGAGAAGAAGGTTCGTGAGCTGGAGGAGAGTGTTGGTGAGGCTGCAGCAAAGGAAAAGGAGATGGAGAGGGAGATTAGGGTGTTGGTGAAAGAGAAGAAGGAGAAGGAGGATAGTGTGGAGAGATTGAATGAGGATGTGAAATCGCAGAAGGCTATTTTGGATATGGTTACTGAGGAATTGGAGAGCAAAGAGCAGAAGATCAAGGAAATAACTCTAAAGAAGAATGAGATTGAGAAGGCAAAGGCCAATAGAGATGGTGAAGTTGCTGAGCTGAGTAGACAAGTGGCTGAGCAAAGAGATGTTATATCTACTCTGCGGAATTCTTGCAATGAGAAAGAGGAGAAGAATGCACAGCTGGTTTCTGAAGTTAGTCAATATAAAGATGCTGTAGAGCGTGTTAAGGAAGAGAGGGCTGAGGCTCTGAAAAGTTTGGCAGAGCAGAAAAAGATGGTGGAAGATTTGAAGCTGATTGTTTCCGAAAGGGAGGCGAAGATTAAAGAAGTTACGCAATTCTCGGCGAACGTGAGGCATGAGAATGATAGCATTAGTGAGATAAATAAAGTGATGAAGAGCCGCTTAGAATCATTGGCTAAGGAAAAGGATATCATGCAGAAGAGCCTTTCTGATGCTCAGAGGGAAATTCATGATTGGAAAGTTCAGTATGAATCAGCTGGGAGGAGCTCGAAGCAAGCATTGACTATGTTGAAGAACACTGCCGCATTCTTATCTTCTCAATCTGAAGGGAAGAAGGTAGTGGCTATCAAGGAAAATAATCATGATTACAAAGTTTATGTGACTAAAATATTATGTGACTAAAATACCCTTACTGCTAACGATCGTTTACAAAGTTTTTTGAATTTTAACGTCTGATTTAGACGGAGTGATCAAAGTGAATACAAATGTAATTCGATAGTGAGCAAAGTGATATTGGACAACCTTCAGTAAGCAAAGTTTAGAATGGGGCATACTTTAGTGAGCAAACCAGCCATTTTCCCTTATATTTTTGTAATGAAAGTTTGCAGCAACATTTTAGCCATAAGGATCATTTGTTTGAATCGATTATATTCAGTCAAACAAAGATTTCACTAGAGGTAATCCATGTGACTGAATTCTTTTATAATGTGATTGTAAAAGACAGATGATTTGCTAAATTGTCATGATCTTCTACAGTTCATTATATTTGTTTTAATTGACAGGGTTTTGAAATATGGATACCAAAAACCCTGGCAGAAGTAGAGGCTTTCCTAGCATATTAGACGATCATTAATCTCAAAATTATAACAAAGCAACTGCATTTCCCATAGGTATACAGTCCCAGTTGAGCCGATTTTAGATTAAAACTATGATACCATTTTAGACGATCACCGAATTGTGAAAGAAAGTTTAAGAGAATGAAGGATGCGGTGCGGTGTATGCCGAGCTAACAAGAGAGGAAAGGAACTTTGAGCTTACCAGTGATATGACATCTCTTGTGGCCATGGCAAGAATGTCGGCACAAGAAACCTTGTTTCTGCATCGAGCCACTCTATCAACAGCAGCCTTTGCTTTGATCACCGTGTCGAACCCGTCTCCGGCGAGTGACATATCGTCCGGGTTGTCCTTCTCCGCCGATTTGTTCCTAAACGCCAGTATCACTGAAGCATCACATCCCTATACACACACATCCAAAACTTCCACACTCAGTTTCATTTGCATGTTATCGCAGATTATTAAAGGTTATCTTGTTTGGGACAGAGAGTATTACCCGAACAAAGCAATCGTGGAAGAAGAGTCTGAGAGTTCCCGGTGCAGTTGTAAATGTCTGCTCAAACTTCTGTTTAACTGCGGCATGTACAATTGACTCAACATTTGGGCATGAGTTTCTGTAATGATCAACTTGAAGAGCACTAGTTGTGCTCAGAATAAGAAGAGGAAGAAGAAGAAGAAGAGAGAGTAGAGGAAGAAGATGAGCATTCATTGTTAGAGTAATTGAAACTAGAAGAAGAATAGTTGGGTTTTTCTTGATTGCAGTTGTCATGTATAAATATTAAAGCATGATGAGAGGTGGGTTTGGTTAGATTTACCAATATCTAAAGAATCTTTAAAAAGTGGAATAGTGATAGTAGTAACTGAGGCATGGAGTGAGCAAGACAATAGTAAAATGAGAGAGACCCAATAAAGGAATGTCTGGGTGAAAACTGGAAAAAGGTGGTGCGTTTTGAAAAACTGGGCGTGACAATTGGCAAGCATGCCTGGCCTAGCTAGCTCGTAGCTACAACTGAGTACTGAATAAGATGTTTTTGGCTGGTTTTTCCTAGGCTCTTTGTCATGGTCTCATTAAAGTAAATGGTTCATTGCTTTAGTGGGATTGTGTCAAATCCATTTTGGATTTCTGTATCTCTATATATGAGTAGTTGAAGTTTTATGCTTGGCACATGAGAAGCAGATAGGATTTAGAAATCCATAATGCCCATAATTGCTCCAGAGGAACAGGGTTTGAAGCTAAAATTCAAAACTGCTATTGCAGATCATGTTCTGGTGCCATGTGGGGTTTAAGGAACAGATATAAACTAGGACTTGATTAGTTACATTTAAAAGTGAGAACTGAGTAAGTAGTGTCTACTAACTAAAGTTTCACTTTTCAAAACAACACATTGGTGACTAATGTATGACCCAGAATACAAAATAAGATGTGGAGAATAGTATCACTAGTATGTACTGCTTTTTTGAAGATTTGAATTTTGAAGAGCGCCATCTATCTCACAAGGTTCAATATCAACAAGATTGAAATGGTCTTGCCTATGGTTTTCCTTTCTTTCTCAATTCCCCACACATTCAAGTGATTGTTGTAATGTCTCGTATGTTATTTCAAACATTAGTTCCTCTAGTTGCAAGGCTCTGAGTCATTTCGTTAACTATTGAGGCATAGGTTAACAAACTAGATTTGATTAGGGCCAATTAGAATATTAGGGTTAGTATGGACCCAGCCCATGAAATGTTAGCAAGACAAGTTAATATTCTAAATACTAATTTTATTATTAGAATAATCGAGTGAACGTCAAGAGAATACAACGCTATAATTCACTGCATAGAGGGATAGAACCCATAGAAGTAGAGAAATGTTTGGGGAATGGATCCGTTTCTCTACTTGGATTTTTGGTATTTGGATTTGTTTGGATGTTTATAACCATTAGATTGAGTAAGGATGACAATTGTAATAAGCTTCTTGTATCATCCTTATTCAATCCAATGACTATAAGGAACCTAAGAAAATCCAAGAAAAAAAAAATCCAAGTAGAAAAGTAATCGGTTAAACCAGAGCCGGTAGAGAAAAGAGTGGCAAAAAAAAATTATGGGATGTGTATAAAGAAAGTGGGAATATGCAAATAAAATTTCTCAAAATGAACACAAACAAATAAATACATACCATCAGAACTATTATTTTCCAAATTTCAAATTACACCCACAGTCACACACATAAATGTCCTAGAACAATGATAAGTTTTTTTTCCCTTTTCATTTCTTATTACATCAAATGACCAGTAAACTGAAATTACAAAAAGCTATCAATCCACCAACACCAAATAAATTATAATGCAGTTTTTATTTATTTAACAAAAAGAACTATTGCCGCAATGCCGCCACTGCTTCTGACCTCAGGCTGAAGTCTCCGCCCGGTCAAGCAACAATGCAGATATTAAATAACAACATCTCAGTCAGTACGTACCGGCATGTAGCTCCGGATTCAATTCCTCCTCCACAAACAGAGATATGGGGGATAGCGCGCTCCATAGAATCTACATAATATTGTATATGTTACAACAATTACACATTCATTGATCTATTCATTCATCCATCCCTATATAGCTCATGAGCTGAATCAAGTAAAACACAAATGAGAATAATGAAAGTACGAGAGTAGAAATGCAATTGCATACCTGATCGATCATATTTCTTTTCTACTGTTATTGAGCTCCTGCAAAAGACTCTCACCAGCACCTTGGACATCTATTTCCACTTCTTTTGGTAAACTGAGGGATCCTAAACAAAATTTCTTCATATTGGGACATGTCTGGATATTTACTTCTTTCACTAGTGGCCATTCGTAATTATGTTTGCCTTGTGAAAAGCTTCCCAGATTTGGTAGGCTATCAAGGTCCAAAGTATGTAGCTGAGGGAACATGTTTTCATCCTCTGTTTCTTCACCCGGTGCTGCTGCTGCTACAATTTCTTCAATCTTCTCACAATAATTTATTTTTAGTGTTTGGAGCTTAACGAGACCTCTGGCAATTGAGGGAGAGAGCAGAGTTTTCAGTCTATCACAACCCCAAACTGATAGCTCTTTGAGATTCTGAAAGGCTTGATGAGATTGTTTGAAAGACATCATCTTGTTTATTTGCATCCCTGCATTTCCTGACTCAGAATTTGTTAAAGCAGCAGCATCCCCTTCATCACCGACAATCAATCTTCTGAATTCAAAAATCTCTTTCAGTGACGAGCAGCACCACACTTGTATGCTCTCCAATTTGTGCAATCTATTTTGCATATGCATTGGTACCAAATGCAATAGTTTCTCACAGTCGGTCACATTTAGAGACTTAAGTTGACAAAAGGATTCTGCTGGAAGTTGGTTGTTCCATATCTCTTTGAACTTGAAGTTGAAAATCTCTAGCATTGTCAAGACCGGGAAATGAACCTGCATGCAAGTACAGACACTCTGTTCAGTGTTCAGTCTGTTGTACTTACTGTATTGTCTCGAAACCAAAAGTTACTCGTTTATGAACGAAATAACAAGGCTTGCAGTTTACACAGTAAAATAAACAAACAAACACGTGTTTATCTAGGATGTTGTTTTTTGGGTCCTAGTTTAGGATGAGAATCAATATACCCTCCCATGTCTTCCTAAAAAAATTTAGTAGACAGCGAACATCTTAGTTTTTTAATAGAGTCTCACATAATAAACTTTAGAAGTTAATATTAATTATTTTAAAATTGTACATCCAAATTCTAGATCATATCATACGGTTAAATATATATATATATATATAGAGTCCGTCTATGCTACGGATGTCCGCCGGTGCGGATGCGGCGTTTCCGGCGAGGCGGCGACGGCGTATCCGGCCACTGGGCCTTGCTCGCCCCACTCCGGCGACCCCGTCTGTGCCGGCCCGAGGTCCATCGCCGGCCAGAATCTGCAGAAATGCAGAAAAATGACAAGTACTGTTCATTTTTCTGCATTTCTGCAGATTCCGGCCGGCTGCCGGCCGGCGATGGACCTCGGGCCGGCACAGACGGGGTCGCCAGAGTGGGGCGAGCAAGGCCCAGTGGCCGGATACGCCGTCGCCGCCTCGCCGGTCGCCGGAAACGCCGAATCCGCACGGTGTATAGTCCGTGTGGACGTCCGCAGCTGAGAATTTTCCTATATATATATATAACTTTTATTTATTTATTTAGGGAGCTGAAATTTACACTTCTTATTTTGCAATCTACACTCTTACTTTTGTTTTTCGGAAATTATTGTATGCACGGTCGTGTAGGTACACGACGCAATATTAGTCATTTAAAATACTTTATACATAGGACCCACTATGTACTGAAGATATTTTATTTGTTTTTAAGTTAAAAATTTTATAATTAGACAAAACACATGTTACCAAAAGACAAAATTTAAGTTACTTAAAAAAAAATGAAAGTATAGATTGTAAAATGAGGAGTGTAAATTTCAGTTTCTTTTATTTAGTAATATGTTATGTTATATATATGGAGGTGAACAAAAAGACCTGTAATCTATTTCTCTGGTAATAAGAATTCAAGGCCTATAAATGAAGGAATATGCAGTTTCAGAAAAAGAGTGAAGCTAAACACGAGTAGTTGGATCCGACATTCTGGATTAGTTATAATAAAAAAAAAAGATAAAAAAAAGAAAGGAGAAATACCTCGGTGTTGAACAGGCTATGCTCTGGTTGCCTCTTCGGCCCCTTGGAGATAATTTTGCTTATGCCAGCGAAGTTTGTTACAGATGCAAGAGTCAACTCTGTCAGACATCGGAAGTTGATCACTTCCTCATTTTCATATTCAAAGGCCAAAATCATTTCCAAGGAGGCGCAGAAGCGTATGTCCAGCACTTGAAGCAGTCCTATAATGTTTCTCAAGACACCCCACTCAGATGGACTGTAGATCTTCCAAATCTGGGTCAATGTAGGTAGCCGATATAATTTCAAACTTCGTAGTTCCTTCATAGACCCAGTTGGCAGTTCACCGTGAAAAATCCCTTTCAGCTTACTTGCACCATTGTAACTACCGCTGATCTCCAGCGAACTCAAGAGAGGAAAGATGGCGTTGCTGCCATGTGGAGCAGTAGGTTTCAGACATGTCGTGTCAATCAGATACTTCACAGCATCCTCAATGTTGAGTTTGAAATGCTTGATCTTTGCAAAACAGACTGTATCTAAGACATTCACAAATCGAGTCTCAGTCACAGTGCAAAACTCAAGGAAGCTGGTTAACTTTAGCAAGCAAGTGATTCCATTACCCACAACAGCGCTTTCATCAATATCGTCAACTCTCAAGTAGTTGCCATCAATCCCATGAAGCTTTGATTCATTTTCCCTCCATCCAAAAGAGATGATAAATCTTTCGAGCTTGTTAAAGAGAGTGCTGGTCAGTAGTACATTAAGCGGAGGTAGAACAACTTGTAAACTAGTCAAACGGGTCAAGCAAAGCAACTCTGCAAGTATTCCAGTTTCCCACTCCATAGAGTTTGCCCACAACGTGACAATAAATGGGGGAATGTCTTCAACCGCTTTTCTAAACCGATTTCCTACCTTTGCTGGCTGCTCAACCGCCAATCTGTTGAGTTCCCTCCACGTCTCCACTATCTTTTCCAAATCTTCCCGTTCTTGGGATCCAACACTTTCCTGCTCAGCCTCAGCCTCAGCCTCCATTTGAGAAATCCAATTGGTTATTTCGGTGGAGGCTAGTTTGTCACTGATCCACTCGTAGGAGCATCCCCACATGTACAACTCTTCTAGTCGGGTTAAACTTGATATCACACCTGGTGAGATTACTTTAAGCTTCTCGCAGTCCGACAAATCGAGCAATCTCAGATCAGACAAATTTTTAAATGTATCCGGCAATTTCCTGAGTCCCCTACATCCACGCAAACTGAGTATCTTGAGTGTCCTCATCTCCCCAATTACAGATACTTCAAACTCTCCTTCATCATCCCAACTGTAATCTTCTAGACGCAGAGTTTGAAGGTTTTTCATAACTGCAAGTGATGGCACTACTAATGAAAGAGATGTACCCATAATTGCTAGAACCTTGAGATCTTCCATTCTGAGCTGCCGCTCCAATACACGTGCTCTCAACCACAAAAGCACACAACGGCCACCAATACTCAGTGACCTGCAAACAGCAGGTTGCTCAGAAATTGGCCAGTCCATCATATTCAGAGTTTCCACGGTGTCCCTCACCACAATTCGCTTTTCAACTCGATCATCATTCTTTTCTACAAACTCTTCAGAAGTTATATACACGGCAACATCACGCACCACATCATGCATTCTCACACACCCTTTCTCATCGCAATCTAACAATAGAAACCGACTTTTGAGTGTACTAACCAATGTCTCCACAAGGTTCCTTCCTTCAACCATTGAATTAATGCCTTTAAAGAGTTCATGCCCAAGCCCAGGCTTAAGCCCAAACCCAAGCCCAAGCCCATATCTCACCAAATCTTCAATCCGTATATCGGCGCTTTCTTCAAATATGCAACACAGCAAAAAGCATGATTTGACTTGCTCATTTGGCAAACATTCATAACTCAACTTTATTTTACCATAAACACGTTCTATCACTCCTGGAACGTTTTTTGGGTTCGCCTTTTCTAGTTCCTTCAGTGCATTCTTCCAGATTCTAATACTTTCACCTTTTAGTGCTGTTCCAACTGTCGAGATTGCAATGGGCAACCCGGCACACTTCTTCAAAATCTTTTCTGCTACTACATGCAACTCGGGATTAGATTCGATGGAACTTCCGGCTCTCTTCTTGAACAGACTCCAGGCTTCTCTATCCGGCAAACCATCAATGGGGAAATTCTTTCTTGTGTCCATGTCCTTGAATAGATCTTGTTGTCTTGATGTGACCAGAAGTTTGCAACCACGGGGAATCCCAATGTCCCACAAAAAGTCTGGGGTTGTTGTCCAAACTTTGTCTAACATTACAAGGATCTTCTTGCTCCCTTGAGATAATCTGCCACGTAGCTGACTTGCTCTTGCATCTGTCTCCTTTCCGTCAAGTGGCAGGCCTAGAAATCGAGCAAGCTCATCTTGAATAACATTCAAGTCAGGAGCTTTGTTCTGAAGAGATTCCTTAATGGATGCCTTTGTATACTCATCGAACAGACCCTCTTTCTTTGCTTTCTCATGAACTTGCCCCATCAATGTTGTTTTTCCGATGCCGCCCATTCCGCATATGATAATCGGATTGATTTGATTTCCCCTCAGAGCCTCCATCACATCTTCAAAGGTTGATTTTCTTGAATCAAAATATATATTTTTCCCCTCAGAAGTGAGTGGCTGTTCATGGTTTGATGTTCCTGAGGAGCTGGCACCTTCATGGAAGTGGGTTCCCAGATGAGTAGAGTGTTCTGTTGGATGAGTAGAGTGTTCATGGTTTGATGTTCCTGAGGAGCTGGCACCTTCCTGGAAGTGGGTTCCCAGAGGAGTAGAGTCCTCTGTGGGTTGAAATTCCACCTCTGGGTGAGGAGCAGGATGCGCTATATTACCGACATCTTTAGCAAGGAGCTGATCAACAGCCAAAGCCATCTTCTTAGCATTCCTTCCCAGAGAAAAACGGCCCTTTAAATTTGGAAGCCATCCATAACAGCATGCTGCCTTTGCTGCTACACTTTGTTCACTGAAATTCATCTCCTTTGCTGTTTTGATCTTGTCTACATCACCGAGCCAGCGATCAACTCCGGGACCAATAGGCTGTAAAGCATCTCTCGCTGGTTTCACGTCGAGGTTCACTTCATCTCTTTTGTCAAGCAGCTGCTGAACCCGCTCGTTGAAGTCGCCAATGTTACTTTTGTAGCAACACATATACCCCAACTCTTGCCAAAGTTTTTTCAATGTCCATTTTGCAGCCGGAGCAACAACTTCACTAAGAACTAGGTCTGCCATTTCTCCTTGTGAGAAACGGTGTAACAAAACAATTCAAGGATGTGGTGATAAATGAAGCAATTGCCAAGAGAATACTAACAAGAAACGAAAAGAACACCTAAGGAAGGCTATTAACCACTCTTTTCCTTCTTCTTTTTTTGGATGGGGATTGGATGAAGAAAGCAAGAAGGCAGATTGAAGAAAGAACGGAAGAAAAGAAAGCAAATCTACTAAATGTTGAGATGCTCAATACACAAAAGATCGGAACGGTCACTGTTTTTTTTTTTTTTTTTTCCTTTCTTTTTTCTGAATGAATAGTACAGATTGACAATGTAATGCTGAAATGAAGCAATACTGAAGACAAAAGTATGAAGAAGGGAAAGGAACAACAGAAAAAAAAAAAAAAAAATGAATCACTTTTGTTCGACCCTTGTACTGGGGCGAACAGACTCACGGAAAAAGCAATAACAAAGGGAAGGAAAAAATAGAAGAAAGAAGAACACAAACAGTGGTGAGACTCTTTTTGTTTGGTTCAATTTTTTTGTGGTCACTACAGAATACAGGTTCAAAAGTGAAGCAGTACTACCATATTGAAGGAATGCATGAAAACAAAGGAATGACACAGCAAGAACAACTGAATTGCTACTGCAAGCCGTACCTCTCTCTGTAGCTCTTTTGATTTGTTTGTAGACCAAATGGGCAAATGCAAAGTTGATCTACAGTTTGCACAACACCAGAAAAACTACAGAGAACCATGTTCTATGGTCAACACTAAGGTCCAAATTGATCTACAGTTTTAAAATTGTTTTTTTTTTTTTTCTACCAATTACTTTAGTTTGGGAATTACAGTAGATGACATTTTTCGAGTTGTTGTCACCAACGGTTCCTAAATTTTAAAGTGTGTCATTTTCAGGTTACATGTTCTATATCAACAGCAAGAATAATTGCAAGATACCAAAGAGATGAAACAAAGAAAATAAACTATTAATATGGTGAGAAGAGTCATCTCCGGTGTTCTCTTCTCAGCTCAACATAATAGATTAATATTTTCCATAAGGCTGATTTCATTGTTAGGTGCTCAATCCACTCATTAATAATTTAATATTGAGTTATTGTTAGTCTATATGGTAGGGTCTGATCGGAATAGTACTGTTGGTTGTGGTAAAAAAGAGGGTTTGATTTTGAGCTGCGGGGAAGGCTGGAAATGGGCCGATCCTTATTGAACTAAAGCAGCCCTCAATACCTAACATGGGTCCACTCTTTTGTAATCTCATTTATTTTTCCCCGTCTATGTAATAATTTTAACATAATCTTGGTAATTTACACTAAATTACCAAGATTTCATCATTCATTAATGATTCACAAAAGTGACAAAACTAATATGTTAATTACTTTAAAACCACAAAATTACACAAACACTCAATATTACATGCTCCAATTTTGAGTAGTACAAATATTCAGAATCACAACCATCCTTATTCGAATCACAATTCTCAAATTAATTACACCCTTAGTCACACTCTCAATTGTATTAGAACATTTTTTTTTGGAAAAATGTCCATTTAGTGCTAATTTGGCCCCCTGATTGCCCATTCAAATGACCATCTTATTTTCTTCTCCTATTCAACATAAGGTAACAACTCTATTGCCCATTTGAACAAATCTTTTTAAACCCTAGTACAATTTTATTTTTTATCTTCCTTTTTTGCCCTCATACCGTATCTAATAGATTTGTTGAATTATTACTTGCCGAGAGGTTTTATCAGAAAAGTAGAGAGCCCGACTTTTCCAGGGAAGGAGAGAGCGAACGAGGGAGAAACGGAACAAGAGAAGAGAGGGAGCGTTTTTTGCAGAGAAGAAAAAGAGACGATTTTGCAGAGAAGAAAAATAGACGATTTTGCAGAGAGAGAGAGAGAGAGAGAGAGAGAGAGAGAGAGCGAGCGATTTTTACAGAGAAGAGAATGAGGGTTTAGGGTTTGCCTTAGGGTTTCATATTGAATTCGTGTAAATATGGGTGATGTTGTTTTCGGCGGATTGGAGTTTATTCGAGCTGGGATCGATTCTGAAATCTGGAAATCTGATATCTGAAATAGGATTTGAACATCAGGTGATTATCTTTTTTCTCTTTTCTTGTTGTTTTGTTGATGTTGTTGAATTTAGGGTTTATTACGTTCGATACATATTTTCTGTGTGCATCATACAATCTGCATTCTTCAGATTTACAATCGAGTTTGGTTTCTTACCCCCAGTAATCGGTTACTGACCCCCAATAATCTATTACTGGGGATCAGTAATCGATTACTGGGGGTCAGTAACCACTCACTGAGGTCAGTAACCGATTACTGGGGGTCAGTAATGTTGTTTTTGTTATTGGTAAGTACTGCTTGTATTTGTTACTGACGGACATTAATTTCAATTATTTTTTAATCATTCTATTCAATGCAGGAACATGGCTCATTTATTGCTTGCTCAGTTTATATGTTCTGGAGAGGGTTTTCATCATTCACTCAATGAGTACATTACTTTTTCTGATTTGTGTATTACTATTCGTCGACGATTTAGGTTCCGTGCTAGTGATGAATTTCGTCTTCATTATTCTTCTCCTTCTTGTGCTGTGATTTATTTGAATAGCGAGGAAGATTTGAAGATGCTGTTTTGTTGTGCTAGGATATATAAGATGGAACATGTTGATGTTTCTGTTGTGAAAGAGTTTGGAAGTGGTTGTGGTTCAGGATTGTTGTCATTGGAGGATAGTGTGTCTGCCGTAATTGATGAAAATGATTTTCTGTGTGAGCCATTCAGAGATGGGCCGAAGAAGTCTTATTTGTCTGATGAGTGGAGCTCTCTAATTACTAATGAAGGCCAAAAATTTAGAAATATTGATGATTTTCGTGACAATTTGAGAAAATATGCAGTGGGATGTGGCTTTTGCGTAATATTAGCTAGGAATGATTCTATCTATGTTCATGCAGTATGTGAAAATCATGGTATTGAGAAGTGTAAATGGTTTGTGCATGGTGCTGTTTCATCTATCAATAGTTGCTTTTACATTAGAGGGCTAAATAATGTGCACAATTGTAAAAGGGTTCTTAGAACCCAAAAGCATAGGCAGCTTGGGTCTAAGATAGTTATGAATTTGATTGAAACTGATGTTAGCTATAATCTTAGTTTGAAGCCGGGTGATATCATCAACAAGCTTAAGTCTGCCTATGGTTTTCATATCAGTTACAAAGTTGCTTTGATTGCGAAAAGAAAGGCTATGGAGAAGCTTTATGGATCTGATGCTGCTTCTTTTAACATGCTTAGTTGGTACAGAGATGTGGTTTTGGACACTAATCCTGGATCTTCTTTTGTTCTTGAAGTTGATGAGGGCACTAATAAGTTTGAAAGAGTTTTTGTTGCTTACGGTGGGCAAGTTGAGGGGTTCAAGTACTGCCTCCCTGTTTTATATGTCGATGGTACATTTGGTAAGAGTATATACAAGGGGCAGATCCTATCAGCCACCGGAAGAAATGGGAATAAAGGTACTGCTTAAGCGCTTACTGACCCCTAGTAAAATAATTACTGACCCCCAATAATCGATTACTAACCACCAATAATCGATTACTGACCCCCTATAACTGACGATTTTATTTGTTGTTTTGACAGGTTTTTTTCCATTGGCCCTATGTATTTGTGACTCAGATACCGAACTCAATTGGTTATTTTTTTTCAAACACTTGAAGAATTTGTTAGAACCTCAAGGAAGAGTTATTACTTTCATTAGTGATCGAGGTAATGGACTCTTGAAAGCTTTTGATATTGTGTTTACTGGAAATCCTCATCTCTATTATTTCAAGCATTTGACCTATAATCTGACCCGTAGATATGCTGGTAAGGGTCATGGTGTGGTGATTGATAAAGTTATTGGTAAGTTTTGTGAGGTTGCTTATTCTTCAACGGAGAAGCAGTTTTACCATAAATAGGCAGAACTTAGAGAGGAGGGTGGTGCAGAGATTATTAACAGATTCATTAATGATATCCCCTTGGAACATTGGTGTAGAGCATTTTTTAAGGGCTGCCATTATGGAATAATGGCCAATGGCATAGCTGAATCGTTCAATAAGTGGATTTCTGTAGAGCGGTTGATGCCTCCTTATGCTATGCTAGATCAAACCCGCTTAAGAGAGATGAGTCAGATGGCTGAGAGGAGTGCAAATGCAGAAAGTTGGACAACACAACTAACACCAAAGATGGAGACTCATCTTAAGACTGAGATGGAGAAGAGTCGAAATTACAGAGTGATTTCTTCTCAAAGTGGTGTATATGAGGTACTGCTCTAACACCAAATGTGCCCCAATAACAATATTTTTTTTTTTTTGCCATTTTGTTGCTGTTTTGCTTAATTGTATATATGTATAATTTCGAGTAAATCATTCCCGTTGGCTATCTATTAGTTATTGGCCCGTATAATTTTTTGTTTACTGACCTCTAGTTGTTATGTGCAGGTTATGAATGATAAATATTCTTACAGTGTCAACATTAATGAGCATTCGTGTTCTTGTGTAAAGTGGCAAATCAATTGCTTTCCTTGTTCTCATGGTCTTTCGGCAATACAAGATGCTTCTTTGAATGTTTACGACTTTATTGATAGGTATATTTTTTGTTAGTGTGTGTCACTACTCATGATTATTAGTTCTTTTTGGGACCTGATAAATGTTTTTGATAGGTATTTCCATGTCGATACTTATAGGAAGAGCTACAGTTTTCCCATTCATCCTGTGAGCAATGTTGATGCTTGTTTTTCGGATTATAGTGATGAGCTTATATTACCTCCTGCTTGCAAGAGGCCAGTTGGGAGGCCTAAAGTGAAGCGAATAAAGTCTGCTGGAGAGAACAATAAGAAGGTGATACAGTGTGGTCGTTGTCACAAAATGGGTAATCATAACAAGCTCACCTGCACGGAACCTCTGCCGGGCTAGTTGTTTTGTTGTTTGTTACCTTTTTTTGCCAGGAGATTGTGTTTACTATCTTTGTAATAATTTTACCACGGGTCTATAATCTTGATTCTTGGGGGTCAGTAATCGATTTACGTGTTTGTCAGTAATACGTTTTTGGGAAGGAAATATTGTCGATATTCTTACAATTTTTTCATCAATTTTCATATTTTAAGATTTGCTTGAAATGAATCATGTTCATAATGATTTGCACTTGATTCTTTTACATATGTTGCTCTATTTTTCCTTTTTTAAATGTAACTAAGTAGCATCATACAATATAGATCATACAAGATTCCAAAAATATGTTTACTAACTAACTCCGACTAATGAGGTTACTGACCATCATCACTATGATTATTGTCCCTAAGTAATCGATTACTGGTCCCCGATAATCATGATTACTGACCCCCAATAATCAATTATTGACCTTAAGTAATCGGTTACTTGCCCCCAATAATATAATTACTTACCCCCAAGAATCCATTATTAACGCCCTGTAATTGATTACTGACCCCCAGTAATTCAACATACTAACTTCATGCTGACTTCCTATAAGCATTTTCTCACATCCCAAACAATTCAAATGAAAGCATATAACACAGATAATACAAGTTTCTTCAAAGATGACAATTGACAATTGCAAAAGGGGTTCAAAATAAAAATAAATTAGGTCTTAATATACTGTAAATTGTACTAAGGGATACTAATCATCTAAATTGAAACTATTCTATATTATCTTGAATGTTTATGTTCATAAACATCTCCAGCATTCTTTTCCTCATGTTGTTTCCACCAGCCTTCGTTGGTTTCCTACCCATTGCTAATTCCTCCATCATGTGAAGCACGAACGGTCCACAGTCAGATCTGCACAAAAATATATTCTTTCAATCCAAAAACCACATGAGTAATTACAGTACTAACCAAAAATAATCTATTACTGACCCCCAGTAATCGATTAATGACCCCAGTAATCTAGCTCAATACCCCCAATAATCGATTACTGACCCCCAGTAATCCTAGAAATTCATCATACTGACATCCTGCTGACTTCCTGTAAGCATTTTCTCACATCCCAAACATTTCAAATGAAACCATATAACAAAGACCATACAAGTTTCTTCACATATGACAATTTGACTATATATGAGTAATCATTAGATAACTGTAATTTAAAGCTACTTACGATAGTTTATCTTGCTGCGGGCATTTGAAGTCTGGAATTAACTTGTACGATTGTTCGGTAAAATGATTGTCAAGAATCCATCTTCTTGTCTCATTCTCCTGTTCCGTCATTATTACCTTCTCCTCAACCAGGGCACCCCTATCAATGCGCACAAATTTTTCTCTATATTCTTCCGGGTCCTGACTATCAGGGAACTGATTTGTAAGGTTCACATCTCTAATGAACCGCCTTATCTCTTTCGCCTGTAGGTTGGTTTTAATTAAAACAAGGGATTCAATAAATCCATACTCACCACTGTTCAAAAAATTAATAAATGTGTCATTAAAATACTCACCACTGTTTCTGCATCCTTAGTAGCATAGTGATCCGCGTGGTCGGCCTTTTTTGGTGTCAAGGGGTTCATGTGTCTTAAGCATTTCTTCTCGTTGTCTATGATCATCAACGTGAAGTGATGGTGTTTGTGGTGGTGGATAGGAATGAAGACTTTTTGCTTAGAGAATATTGACCACAATGGTTCTATAAATTGGGTTTCGACCTCCAATCTATAGCCTTCGACCTCACCTTGTTTTCCCCCTTCTATGTATTCTCTTTCCTTAGCGGCATCAGCCAATACAAAATGCTGTATATTTCACCAACAAGATTAGTAAAGGGAAAAAATATGAGTGTTTTGCAGAATATTTAACTTCAAATGCTTACCGCTGCGTCAAACCCTAGAAATGCCACTGGAATAGAATTAGGATTCGCTTTCAGCTTTTGTTTCACAATATGGAGATACACCTTCATTGGCTGTAAACATATAAATATGAATGTTACTGGGGGTCAATAATCACGATTAGATAATGTTACTGGGGGGTCAGTAAGATGTCTCACTTCTATGACGATGTCTCCCTCTTGAGTGATTCTCGTCAAATTCTCCCTAGTTATTGCAACCAAGCAGTCCTTAGTATTCCAGTAGTTAGGGCTGTTTAACAAAAAAAAAAACAATTAATTTTCAATCTCAGTAAGTAAAAAAAAAAAAAAACTAATAATTGATCCGATTACCTATTTGTGTCCTCTTTGTTTTCATTGAACCAAGACTGATAGTGTCGTGCCACATTCTCATCAAGATTTTTCCAGGTTGCCGTCTCGCATTTCACATGTTCAAGAACTATACTATTCTTGGGCTTCTGCATCTTTGGTGCTTTTTTTGCTGGGTACTCAAAGTCCTCTTGTGGCTTTTTTTCTGCCTTCCTCCTATTCACCTTCACGTTCCTCTCTATTGAATGTGGGTCAGCAGTTTTTTTCTTTGGTTTTTCCCTTTTGTCTTCTTCTTCACCTTGTAAAAATGCTGCAATCGATTTATCTATTTCTTCCTGATGTTGTTCAATGAAGATGGCCACCTTCTCACTGATAATGTTTGTCTGTATGTTAAGTTAATGTCAGCAAAACATACCATCTATCACAAAACAAAGTATTACTGACCATCAGTAAAATTATTATTGGGGGTCAGTAAAACATTATATTGCACTAAACCATGAGTAATATTCCCTCACCTTCGTGTTTGTCTCCTCTCTCTGAATCTCTGACCTTTCCAAATTACTCCTCACAGCTTCATCCACTACATTTGCCAGAGTGTCTAAATCTAATGAACCTAATGAACCGTAATCTTGTGTGTTCTCCATCACCACATCCAGTTCTTCTAAATGTTCAGCTTCATCCTCTACTCTTCTTCCTTCGTCACGACCTTCTCCCATTTCATTGTTCTGATCCTGATCCGGATACTCTTCCTCCTTTTCATTGTAAACCACGATTTGCATATCCGGACTAGGACTGTCGGCTGTGCTATTTTCATTACGGAACTTCATTCTTAATTCATGGATAGTCTTCTCCAAAATCTTCTTATCTTCTTCTAGTCGCTTGATTTGCATGTCGCCTTTTTTGACCATCCGTAACAAATCACCATTCTGGTTCAAGAGTTCTTCATTTACATTTGTTAGCCTGTTAAGCGGCTCTTTCAAGTCTGTTTCTGCTGCCCTCCCTTCCAACTCTTGCAGAAGTGCTCTCATTTTAGCATTCAGCACAGCGTTTCGCTCTTCTTCCGCTTGGCTTGCTTGAGGAACCTGCAACCTCAGTAATTAGATACAACTTTCAAGTTCCTGCCCAACAATTACTGACCCCCAATAATCGATTACTGACCCCCAATAATCGATTACTGACCCCCAGTAATCAATTACTGACCCCCAATAATCGATTAATCGATTACTGGGGGTCACTAATCGATTACTGGGGGTCACTAATCTATATTACTGGGAGTCAGTAATCAATTACTGAGGGTCAGTAATTTACTATACTGATTTCCTGCTGACTTAAACACAGTAAGCATTTTCGCACATCCCAAACAATTTAGCAGGATATAATACTACCTACTAAATCATAGCAATCTTACCCATTCATTGAAGCTTGGATTATTATATTGATCATCTTTTCTACTGTCCTCATCTACAAAGCAGGTCCGCGCTGTATATGGTCCACGCTCGAACAGTTCCTGACATAGTCATAAATAACGGTTAATACACATTTTTTTAAGGTAAACTATATATGCACTAAAGTTAATGGTTATTACCTCTGTCATTTTTGGGTTTGATAACCACTCTTGCTCATTCAACACTTGCATGGTTGACCATCGAATGAATGTGGGTTTCTCATACATTTTCTCACTAATGTACGGACGCGCCCTTGTGTTTTCAAGGAACCAATATATGATCAGTAGTGTGCAACCATTGTACGTTTGAGACCTTTCCTGAGTGTACTTTGCAATTCCATCAAGTAGGAAGTTGATCACCATTTTGGACCAGTTGTATCTATCTATATTCTCCAAGTCTTCACATATTGTAATCAGCTCCCAATCAAGATGTGTCCCTGTTTTGCTGAAGAAGAATACTGCAAACAAGTACATTATTATGATTGATGCAATCTTCTTCAAAAATGACAAAACTAATATGTTAATTACTTTAAAACCACAAAATTACACAAACACTCAATATTACATGCTCCAATTTTGAGTAGTACAAATATTCATAATCGCAACCATCCTTATTCGAATCAAAATTCTCAAATTAATTACACCCTTAGTCACACTCTCAATCGTATTAGAACTTTTTTTTTTTTTATATTCTACATCAAATGACCAGTACACTACTCTCACAGTCTCACCCAAACTCCAAAAAAAAAAGAAAAAAAAAATCTGAAATAACAGAAAGCTGTCAATCCAACGGAAGGAACTAATTGTCAACCGCAGGCTGAGGTATCCGCTTCGGTAGGCAGCTTTGCAGACATAACTGCTAACATCTCAACCCGTATGCACCAGCATGCATGTAGCTCCTGGATTTGTTAGAATAGTCAGCCCTTTCTATTCTAACTAGGAATTACATCTCTCTTTAGATTAAACGCATCGTTTCATTATATCGAAATATACTGTCGAGTAGCTTGGTACAGAGAATATCTTAGCTGTATTTGTCTTATGCGTGTCCTATCACGATTAGACACGTGTCCCGTTCTAGAATAATCTTACTGCTATATAGCTGGGATTTCTTGTTGAAGAATCTCATGAATGAAAATATCTATTTTATCTTTTTGCATTTGTTCTTCTTTTTTTGCAATTCACCTCTGTTAGGGTTATTATCCTAACAGGATTCAATCCCTCCCTCACAGAGAGAGTTGCACAATTGGCATCCAATCTACACAATAATGTACGCATCACATAAATAATTGCACATTCATTGATCCCTGTATAGCTCAGTTAATTAAAACACAACTGAGAGTGTTGTAGAAATGCAATCACGTTACCTGATCGATCAGATGTCCAATCTACTGTTATTGAGCTCCTCCAAAACACTACTCTCACTAGCACCTTGAAAATGTATGTTCAGTTCTTTTCGTGTGCTAAGGGATCCTGAACAAAACTTCTTCATATTGTAGCATCTAGTGATCACTATTTGTCCCACTTGTGGCCATTTGAAATTATATTTGCCTTTCGAAAAGCTTCGGAGATTTCTTAGATATTCAATTTTCAAAGTATTCATCTGAGGGAACAAGTTGTCATCCCCTGTTTCTTCACCCTCTGCTGCTGCTGCTACTATTTCTTCAATCTTCCTGCAGTCAGATATGCATAGCATTTCGAGCTTCACAAGACCTCTAGCAATTGAAGGTGTAAACAGAGCTCTCCAATTTTTACATTTCCCAATAGATGAAAAGCTTTGGAGATTTGGTAGACCATAAAGTGTCAATGAAGTTAGCTGAGGGAACATGTTGCCGTCCATTGTTTCTTCACCCCCTGCTGTTGCTGCTACTATTTCTTCAATCTTGTCGCAGCCACATATGGTTAGGCTATGAAGCTTCACGAGACCTCTGGCAACTGAGGGAGACATCAGAGTTCTCAAATTTCTACAATACATTACTGAAAGGTTTCCCAGATTCTGAAAAGCTTGACGAGATGGATTGAAAGACATCATCTTGTTTATTTGAGACCCTTGATTTCCTGACTCAGAAATTGTTAAAGCAAGAGCGCCTATGCACTCCGATTTTCTAAATTCAAAAATCTCCTCCAGTGAATCACATGAATACGCACGTATGTCCTCCAATTTCTGCAATCTATTTTGCATATGTGTTGGTACCACATGCAATAGTTTGGAACAATCATTCACCGTTAGAGACTTTAGTTCACAAAACGATTCTGCTGAAAGTAGATCGTTCCATATCTCTTTCAAAAGCATGTTTTGAATCTCTAGTTCTGTCAAGACTGGGAAAAGAACCTGTATGTATGTACATGCGAGTATGTTAGTCTATACTGTTTAGTATCGTACCGTACCGTCTCCCAAAATTACTCGTTTCTAACTGAAGAACAAGGTTTACAGTTTACACAGTAAAAGTAACGAATGGTTAGCTAAGATGTTCTTCCTGAAGTACACTTTCACAAGTAGACAGCTACTACATTACTCCGTGAACATCTTACTATAACATCATAGTTTAATACCGGCTGTATTTATAATAATACTACTCTTTTTAAAATTGTATCATGCATCCTATTTCCAGATCATATGTTTTAAAACTTTACATATATAAATTATTTTTCTTTTTATTATTTTATTTTATTTTTCTTAATAAAAACATGGCTTTACTTCATTTTACCATATATCAAGTTTAATGACTCAACAACTAACGTTCTGTATCATGCATATTTTCACACTAATATATAGACCTACATATGTAACTGAAGGAAAACAGTCTGAGCAACAATGAGTGAAGATGAATGAGTAGTTGGGTCTGACGTTAATTTTGAACAAGTTATGACCAAAACAGAAGGCAAATACCTTGGTGTCGAATAGAGGTTGTATGAAGACGTTAGATTTTTCCCGGCTGCTGTCTTCTGGTGGCCTTTCCGTTCCCTTAGAGATGTTTTTGGTCATCCTAGTGAAGTTTGGTAAATCACGGAGAGTCAACTGTGCCAGACTTTGGAAATTGATTACTTCCTCATTATCATATTCAAAAGCAACAATCTCTTCTAAGGACTCGCAGTATCTTATGTACAGCTTTTGAACAACTCCTATAATGTTTCGCATGACACCCCATTCAGATCGACTGTTGGTCTTCCAACTATAGGTCACTGCAGGTAGATACCTTAATTCTAAACTGCGTAGCTCCTTGAGAGACCCTTTTAGCAGCTCACCATGAAAAATCTCTTTCATCCTACTTGCATGAACAATCTCCAGTGAATTCAGGACAGGAAAGATGGCGCTGCTGTCATGTGGAGTAGTAGGTTTCACAAGTGTCGTGTCACACAGATACTCCGCTGTATCACACATATAGAGTCGAAGAGACCTCATTTTTGCAGAACAGACCGCATCCAAGACTTTCAGAACTTGAGGCTCAGTCACATTCCTCATTTCAAAATCAAGAATTTCGGTTTTCTTTATCATCGAAGTGATTCCACTACCCACAGTAGCGCTTGCATCAACAAGGCGAACTTCCAAGTGGTTGCCATCCTGCCTGTAGGACTCACAAAAGGATTGATCATCTGTGTAAGTATAAAGATGTTGGCAGTTCTCATTATGGACCAAAACACAACCCAATATGTAGTATGATGAGTCCTAGCACAAGTACAAGTGAAGTTCTGAAGCCCAATTAGTTCAAGGCCCAACACAACCTCAGAAAACTAAGGTATATTCATGCATATTCATATCATGTTTTCACTGAGGATAGCAGTACCACTTTGTATCCTGTGTCTTCTACTAAGGATAGGAGTACTGCTTTGTATCCCGAGTTTTCTGGGTACTTTTATGGCTATATTCAAATCGTCTTGAAAGCTGTGATTTATCTTCTCAATGCATTTCTAGATCTTTCCAGTCGATTTGCTTTTCGAAATTCAAACAGCTAGCCAAACATGTGATGTTCTTGGCGCTCAAACTATCAAAAGGTGAAGGAATTCTTCAACCCGTGACCTTGATGTTTTCAAGGTCCATTTGTTTATGCTTGGTTTGTGATACACTTACCTATGCAGTTGATAGTAGGCTGTTTGATCCTAGGAGGAAGCTGTTTTGCCTATTCATACATATTAACATTCTTTTTGAATGCTTTTGCAAAACCTTTTTCCCTCTTATGAAAAGTTAGCCATTTTCGGAAAGTTGGTTTTGTCCATTTGTGCTTGGCTTTGTCCTTCAAAGGTTTTCAACAGCATCTAAGCCAAACACATCAGTCCAAACTTTCTGAATCCTTTGGCATGCGTGTTGCTCTCTTAACAATTCACACATGCCTATAAATACCAAGTAAAGTGCCTTTGCTTGGTGGTCAAAAATTTTATTGTGTCTTTGTTTTGTTGTTGAGAAAATCAGCTTGCTTGTTTTTTCATTCTCTACTGCTCTAAGTCTTCCTAGTGATTATAAATCTTAGAGCTTGAGAAATCAAAACCGTTTTTCAAAGAATCATATTGCATTTGCATTCCAATACATGAGGTTGTGATTGGAGGTGCAACGACCCCAAGAGTTCACAAGCAGAGTTAGCTAAGGCGTAGTTAAGGTCAGAGTGAAGCTCTTGTATCCCTTTCATGTGTGAGGACTTAGGGGACAAGATGGGAGAGCGTTCTAGTTAGACTAGGTAGAGTCATAGAACAAGATAACAACAAGGTCTGGTATCCCAGGCTCTATTCTTGTATAAGTCTACGAATCACATAGTGGAAAGGTTTGTCCTTAGGATAAGGGCACGCAGTTTTCTTCCCTGGATTCAGGGTTTCTGCGTTAAAGAAAAACATCTCTGTGTTGGTTTTACTTTCAGCAATCTTTTTCATTACTCGCATAATCGTTACAAACTGTGAATCGGGATAGCACAACTCCTTGCTAGCCTCGAGTTACAACAATCAACGAAAAAGTTGCAAAGTGTCCTATTCACCCCCCCCCCCCCCCCCCCCCCCCCCTCTAGGACCTTCAAGTGGTACCAGAGCAGCCACCAGCTTGCTGGTGAGATCCTTGTAGAGGGGAATGGACCACAGATTCGGTTCCTCACTGAATTCTCCTCCCTTTTTCAATGGGAAAGGGTATTCGGATTGGAAAGTTATGATGTTCACTTTCCTCTCATCCCAGGACGATGGAAGACAATGGGAAGCAGTTGAGTTTGGGTATTCAGCCCCAATGACGGTGGAAACAGAGACTGCACCTTCCGTTTCAAAGCCACGAGATCAATGGACTCTAGATGAGAGGTTAGAAGCCAAAGCTAACATGAGGGCTTTGAACAACCTCTTCATGGCCGTGTCGGAAGACGTTCGTCGAAGGATCATCAACTGCACCCTTGCCCGAGATGCATGGTAAATGTTGGCCACTGCTCATCAAGGTACGAACAAGGTAAAGGAACAAAGAATCAGATCATTACTTCATGAGTTTGAGGAGTTGAAAAATGAGTGAGGATGAAACCGTAGAAGAATTTCGTGGACGTATGCTTGCCATTACAAATCAATGCCATAGTTTAGATCACCCTATTGATCCCCAACGTATGGTTCAGAAGTTTGTTAGGGCCTTACCACCTAGTTTTGAGTCAAAATAGATTGCCATAGAAGAAGCTAGGGATTTGACTACTTACACCTTAGATGAGCTTGTAGGAAACCTCAAAAACTTTGAAGCCAAGAGGAAATCCTCTAAAAATGATAGATCTTTGGCCTTTACTGTAGTTAAAGAGGAAGTGGAGGAAGAGTCTGTGTCAGGTGATAGTTCGGTGGAAGAGTTTGCTCTCTTAACCAAAAAATTGGAAAGGATTCTTAGGGAGAAGAAGAACCCAGGTTTTAACCCTAGGTTTAACCAAAAGGGGGCTGCGACCAACCCTAAATATCCTCGACAAGGGGAAACCAGTAACCCTAGAAATCCTAGATCTACCTCCAAACCTAGGAACTTTCCTCAGAATGATAAGTGTTTTGAGTGTGGTGGTGTTGGCCATAAGGCAGCTAAATGTGCAAACAGAAGGAAGCAAAAGGCCTTCAAGGCCACTTGGTCGGACAGTGAGTCTGAACCTTCCTCTGACCAAGAGGAAGAAAAGGAGACCGTTGCCCTCATTGCATCGGTTAAGCTTGCCGACGCTTCAGACTCTGATGTAGATGACGAAGCTCAACATGATGAGGAGCTTCACAATGCATATTCTGATTTGCACATCACATCTAAGTCTATGCTTGACAAGATTGAGTCCTTGTCAAATGAGCTTACCAAGAGTGGGAACCAAGTCAAGGAATTGCAAGACAAGCTGCAGTCCCAGAAGAAGAAGTGGAAGGCCGACAAGTCAGCCCTGATAAAAGAAAAGGAGTCTCTTGAAGAAAGTCTGAGACTTAAGGATGCCTTGATCAGCAACCTCTCCTCCGAGAAGGCCACTTTGAAGTTGCAGCTATGTTGTAACCCGATTTTTTTTGTTACTTTTGACTTATAATTTTCTCGTAATCAATGGAAGGATGTTTTGTGAGGTTTGGCATTTTGTATGCTTGTAATTAGTCGTTGCGTGACGTCAGAAGTGATTTCAAGAATTCTAATTGAAAAATCGTTTAAGTTTCATTGGGTCATTAGTTGACTTTTTGATTCGTCTTGTTTTTTTTAAAAAGTTTCCTTCACGAAAGTCGTAGAGTTCGACGATACGAGTTCGTAGACACGCGGCACGTGTGAATCGGATATCGTATGAAAAAGTTACGATCAGTCGAAGTTATTTCCTCTTCGGGAAATTTACTTTAAAGCCTGAAATTTTCGAGAAAATGCAAAACCTTCTTTTTTTTTCGTCAGTTTACCTTTTACTGTTCACTTTCACCTCTCTCGATTTTTTTTTTGTTACTGTTCATCTCCCCCATTTCGGTCAAACCCTCCGATCTCCGCCGTCCGGCCGCCACGGCGCAAGCGCCACCCACCGGACGACTGGGTTTCTCCTCCTCTTCAGTTTGAGCCAAGGCACAGCCCCGGTGAGCAACCGTGCGCGGCGTTGCATCGATCGAAAGGTTTCGACCGCCGTGAGCGACGGTGCAAGGCGGCGCTGGGCCCGAGCCACCTACCGTTCGGCTCGTCTCCTCGGTGCGCTCCTCCCTGGAGTGGTGGTTCTCGCCGCTTCAAGCCGGAACGAGCGGATCGAGAATCGATCCCGATCGGGTCAACTCGACCCGTTTCCAACGCCCAGACCCGTTTCCAGCCCAGACCCGATCCAGCCCAGTCAACGCTGACCAACGTTGACCAACGTTGACCGACGTTGACCGTCAACTGACGTTGACCAGCCGTTTGATCGTTGACTGACAGTTGACCGGCCGTTGACCGGCACTGTAGCAGTCTGATCCGGACGCCGTTTCGGTCCGAATCGACTCGTTTTCCTCCGAGGCCCGACGTTGAGCAGTGATTTACCAATTCTTGGTGAATCAAGGTGAGTAAACCTCACTGTGTTCGTATTTTATACGAGTTAATTTATAGTAATGGATCGTTAAATGTGAAATTATTTTATAAAAGAAATATTTGTTTTAAATTGAATGAACTTGATCGACTACGGTTCATTGGTAAGTAAAATGATTTTAATATAAAAATGATTTTCAAAGGGTTTTACGATCAATGACTATAGTTGGTATTAGTGGACTATTCCTGCGCGAATGTCTACGTATATATATATTTACGGGAAATATATTGTGAATGCATTTGGGTGGATTTATTATGTTATGGAATTATCATCATTGTGTGAATGTGTGTTGTGAGATATGTGAATGAGTTGGTACGAAAACCAACGGCCAATGAGAGATCTTCCTGTGTTTGATGGGGATTTCTCATGTGTGGCAATTTGGGTCCACCCTGTGTTTGATGGGGGATCGTTTGGCAATTATATCGGGATACCAAGCCTTTGGCCGGGTGATTGGTTACGATCAATTAGAGCTCTAGTCTGTCTGTCATTGTGTGAGTTGGAGGGAAATGACAGTGGTCATCGTACCCCGAGTTTTATTCTCTTGTTGTTGTGTTGGAAATTGTGTTTCCCCTTTGTGTTGTTTTATTTCTTTTATCTTGAACTTGTTTGTTTTACTCACACGAGCTTTGAAAGCTTACCGGGTGTGTTGTTTACAACCCGGTACACCAATTGTTGGTGTAGGGGTTAGACCTGCAGGTGAGGACCAGCAGCCAGGAGGAGGCTCCTGAGCCACGTAGCTGGTAGGTGTGAGCCAGTGACCTGGGTTGTATCATTTTTGGGTTAGAGAGTGTTAGCGTGAGACTCTAGTTACATCTATATTCTTTTATTGATGTAATATTTTTTTGAGTGTTTAGAGCTACGCATTTAAACTCTGTTGTTGTACGAAGTTATTCGTTTGAAAACTTTATGTATTTGAGTTTATTTGTGTCGGTTTTCACTTGGTCGAATTTGGATTTTTTTTATCCGAAATTCGGGTTGTGACAAGCTAGATGACTGAAAGAAGGAATATAAGAAGTTCTCTGTTGGTTCCGATAAGCTCAAAGAAATAATTGACATGGGAAAACCTGGTCATGATAAGGGTGGTCTAGGTTTTGAGACTGGTAATCGCTCAAAGCCAAACAAGAAGAATACGAAGAAGAAGGTGAAGTCCTCCAAGGTGGAAGTCTCCAAGCCAAAAGAGACCAAGACCAAGTTTGTTCCCAACTGCCATCTGTTTCTGCCTAAACCCTGGGGTCTAGCGGATGCAGGACAATAAAGCTATACACAACAAGTATAGTGGTTCACCGCGCCATCGGAGGGCGCGGCTACGTCCACTTGGAATCCAGTAGGCGTGGCTAATAAGCCATCAGGTTACAAGGGTGGAATGCCTTGGATCCAAGATCCTTAATACTAAGGGGGGAGCCTCCTATTTATAGAGAAGGAAGGCTCCCACCTCTACCATGTTTCCAATGTGGGATGCTAACAATACTATTACACAATTTCCTACTCACGAAGCTACTTCAGGCACTCGGTGGTACTGCCTCCGAGTGCGGCACCGGTGATGTGGAGCAATGGAGATGTAGCCGGGGTGCGGGTCTACTCGCTAGATGCCGGAAGTAGGACCCCCGATGCCGGTTGCACGGTCCACGAGGTCGCCGGATGTGCTTGGCGGTGCACCATATATGTACTGTCAACAAGTCCCCCAAGTTCCCGAGTAAGAGTGCAATCTTACTTGGGGAGTTAATCAGTATGTGCCGCCAAGCGTAGGTGGTGACCGAGTCACCCCTACTACCTCCAGCCCCCCAAGTCCCTAAGTGAGATTGGGCTCTTCTCGAGGTGTGCGAATGTCGAGTCCCCCAGGCTCGGGCTGGAGATGTGACTTGGCCGGGAGTGCTGGGGTGCAGGGAGAGACGAGGCCGGGCGAGATGAGGTGGTGGGATGGCGATCCGGTCCGGGCGCTCGGCCTTCGGACGGATCGGAGAGCTGGCGATCAGGTCCGGGCGAGATGCCCCTGGACGGATCGGTGAGCTGGCGATCAGGTCCGGGCTCTTCGGCACCGGACGGATCGGAGAGCTGGCGACTCCGTCCGGGCGCTGAGCCGTCGGACGGATCGGAGAGCTGGCGATCAGGTCCGGGCGAGACGCCCCCGGACGGATCGGTGAGCTGGCGATCAGGTCCGGGCGCTGAGCCGTCGGACGGATCGGTGAGCTGGCGATACCGTCCGGGCGAGACGGATCGGAGAGCTGGCGATACCGTCCGGGCGCGGAGCCGTCGGACGGATCGGTGTGCTCGGCGATTCCGTCCGGGCCCTGAGCCACCGGACGGATCGGAGAGCTGGCGACTCCGTCCGGGCGCTGAGCCGTCGGACGGATCGGAGAGCTGGCGACTCCGTCCGGGCGCTGAGCCGTCGGACGGATCGGTGTGCTCGGCGATTCCGTCCGGGCGCTGAGCCGTCGGACGGATCGGTGAGCTGGCGATACCGTCCGGGCGCTGAGCCGTCGGACGGATCGGAGAGCTGGCGATACCGTCCGGGTGTCAAGCCACCGGACGGATCGGAGAGCTGGCGACTCCGTCCGGGCGCTGAGCCGTCGGACGGATCGGAGAGCTGGCGACTCCGTCCGGGCGCTGAGCCGTCGGACGGAGCGGTGTGCTCGGCGATTCCGTCCGGGCGCTGAGCCGTCGGACGGATCGGTGAGCTGGTGATACCGTCCGGGCGTCAAGCCACCGGACGGATCGGAGAGCTGGCGACTCCGTCCGGGCGCTGAGCCGTCGGACGGATCGGTGTGCTCGGCGATTCCGTCCGGGCGCTGAGCCGTCGGACGGATCGGTGAGCTGGCGATACCGTCCGGGCGCTGAGCCGTCGGACGGATCGGAGAGCTGGCGATACCGTCCGGGTGTCAAGCCACCGGACGGATCGGAGAGCTGGCGATACCGTCCGGGCGCGGAGCCGTCGGACGGATCGGTGTGCTCGGCGATTCCGTCCGGGCCCTGAGCCACCGGACGGATCGGAGAGCTGGCGACTCCGTCCGGGCGCTGAGCCGTCGGACGGATCGGTGTGCTCGGCGATTCCGTCCGGGCGCTGAGCCGTCGGACGGATCGGTGAGCTGGCGATACCGTCCGGGCGCTGAGCCGTCGGACGGATCGGAGAGCTGGCGATACCGTCCGGGTGCTGAGCCGTCGGACGGATCGGTGTGCTCGGCGATTCCGTCCGGGCGCTGAGCCGTCGGACGGATCGGTGAGCTGGCGATACCGTCCGGGCGCTGAGCCGTCGGACGGATCGGAGAGCTGGCGATACCGTCCGGGTGTCAAGCCACCGGACGGATCGGAGAGCTGGCGATACCGTCCGGGCGCGGAGCCGTCGGACGGATCGGTGTGCTCGGCGATTCCGTCCGGGCCCTGAGCCACCGGACGGATCGGAGAGCTGGCGACTCCGTCCGGGCGCTGAGCCGTCGGACGGATCGATGAGCTGGCGATACCGTCCGGGCGCTGAGCCGTCGGACGGATCAGAGAGCTGGCGATACCGTCCGGGCGCGGAGCCGTCGGACGGATCGGTGTGCTCGGCGATTCCGTCCGGGCCCTGAGCCACCGGACGGATCGGAGAGCTGGCGACTCCGTCCGGGCGCTGAGCCGTCGGACGGATCGGTGTGCTCGGCGATTCCGTCCGGGCGCTGAGCCGTCGGACGGATCGGTGAGCTGGCGATACCGTCCGGGCGCTGAGCCGTCGGACGGATCGGAGAGCTGGCGATACCGTCCGGGTGTCAAGCCACCGGACGGATCGGAGAGCTGGCGACTCCGTCCGGGCGCTGAGCCGTCGGACGGATCGGAGAGCTGGCGACTCCGTCCGGGCGCTGAGCCGTCGGACGGAGCGGTGTGCTCGGCGATTCCGTCCGGGCGCTGAGCCGTCGGACGGATCGGTGAGCTGGTGATACCGTCCGGGCGTCAAGCCACCGGACGGATCGGAGAGCTGGCGACTCCGTCCGGGCGCTGAGCCGTCGGACGGATCGGTGTGCTCGGCGATTCCGTCCGGGCGCTGAGCCGTCGGACGGATCGGTGAGCTGGCGATACCGTCCGGGCGCTGAGCCGTCGGACGGATCGGAGAGCTGGCGGACTGGACCTCGCCCGGGCGACATGCCATACCGGAACGAGGCCCGCAGTGTAGAAGAGCTGAGATGCAATGTATTGATGCGTGCACCGTAGTGCGATGCATAATGATATGAGCATCATGGGATGATGATGCGAGGACTCGACCGCTATGGAGGCGAGTCTCATATTGCTAGGCTGCGGGGGATTACCCCGGTGTTGCGGGCTGGTTTTAAAGCGCCGGTAAACACTTGCTAGTTCTTCTCAGCTTGTGTTGAATAAGCGATGAGGTAAATGTGCAGGTTTGTTAGCCTGCGGGGAGATTTGTTCTGTGTTAGAGATACAATCTGCCCTGTGGGATGGTGTAGAGATAACGAGTCTCCCCCATATGTCCCCAAAGGTATCGCAGTTCAGTGCGATGCAGGGTTTTTATCCCGCTGGACAGTATCGCGGTTCAATGCGACGCAGGGTTTTTATCCTGCTGGACAAGAGTACATGTGTTAGATGTAAACTCGCCCGGTTTATAAAGCCCAATGCGTTTGCCATGGAGGCGGGCGGACTCGACGGGCGACATGCCATATCGAAACGAGTCCCCCTGTGAAAAGCCATGGGTCCGGGTGATCATGCCGGAAAGTACTCTCAAGCTGGTTGGACATGATGGAACCGATGGGTTGGACCTCGCTCGGGCGACATGCCATATCGAAACGAGGTCTACATGCATTGGAATGCGTGCACCGTAGTGCTATGCATTGTAATGCGATGCATTGATGCGATGCATTGGAATGCGTGCACCGTAGTGCTATGCATTGTAATGCGATGCATTGATGTGAGCAGCACTGATAAGCGCATATGACATGCGTGCAATGACGCATAATGATGGCGATGCATTGCAATGCTGAGATGATCAATCGATGCACAATGATATGCGCGGCACTGATATCACATGTCTAATTATCAATATTTCCCAATAGTTTATGCACAGGTGAAGCACGCGTTGAGTAATAATAGATAAGTTAGAATACTTAGCTTTGAAGAAAGCCGCCGGGTGTTGGAATAGCATGCGAGAATGATTCCCGAGTTGCCCGGTGAATGTCTACGGGTGTAGAGAGCAGCTTGATTTTGCTGCTTGGAGCAGTGGGTGTCCAGAGAAGATGCTTGGGTGCCAATAGAAGACTGCTGCAGCCCAACCTGCTGGAATCCGGCCCAAGATGCTGCAGATCTGATCCGGTCCGGTCCAAAATGCTGAACCACTGCTGCAGCCCAATCCGGCCCAACCCAGACGCTGACCGGGTCAGCCATTTCAAACCGGCCCCTTTTCCCGCCAATTTCTTTCTCTTCTTCTGCTTCTGTCTTCGTCCGGTTTCTTTCTCGGCCGGCGTCGCCCGGTCGGTGCTCTTCATCTCGGAGACGAGCGGCAACGGTACCGGGCCGGACCCCGCTGGAAGCTGCTGCACCGCACCGGAGCCTGGGGGCTGCTGGAAGCCATTGGACCGGAGCTGCTGCATCGCACCGGAGGAGCGCTCGGGAGAGGTGGAGATGCTCGGCGATTCTCGACTGGTGGAGACGCTCGGTGACTGCACCGGAGCTCACCGTGCCCGGAGTCCCACACGGGTTGACCACGCCGGGTGGGCTGCGCGGGCTGCACGCCGGATGATGCTGTCCGGGAGGCTAGACGGCCGGGTGCTGCATGCTGGACCGGGAGAGGAGTTGATGGATGATGGCGGGAGATGCCCGGTGAATGTGCTGCACCGGAGAAGGAACCGGAGCCGGAGCCGGGGAGAGGACGAGCGCACCGGATAGCGGCGTATGGCCGGGGGTGCCCAAAGGAGTCAGCCGTTGACCCGCGTTGACCATTGCTGACCGCACCGGACCGGGCCTTGGGCCGGGAGTTGCAGCCAACCAATGCTGCACCGGAGAGAGGGGGGGGGGGGGGGGCTCGGGAGAGGTGGAGACGCTCGGGGACTCACGTCCGGCTGACTCGACCGGGGCTCTCCGGGGCTCGGACCATGCGCCGGAGACGTGTGCTGTACCGGAGGTGACGAACCGTACCGGAGCTGCTGACCAGAGACGTGCCGCCCCGGGGTCGACGATCCGCACCGGGGAACTTGCACCGGAGACGAAGCCGGGACCTGCTGCACGAAGCCGGGACCCCGCTGTACCGGAAGACTTGCTCGGGAGACGGGGCTGCGCGCCGGACCGGGAGATGCCGCACCGGAGGGGTGCTCGGGGATGCTGGCCGGGAGACTTGCTGCACCGGAGACGCTGGCCGGGAGAAACAATTGGCGCACCCAAGTCCGAACCGGAGAACCGCACCGGAGACGCTGGCGCGTGGATCATGCAAGGTGGACCGGGCGGGCCTGGTCCTGTTGACCGGGCTGGGTTGCCAACTGGGCCGGGTGCCAACATGAGCTGGGCTGCAGCAGCAGGGCTTCTCTCTCCACTTTTTTTTTTTTCTTTTTCTTCCCGATGGAATAAATAACCGATCTCTACCCAGCCGGTAGAGCAACACAATTTTTTGAACTGATTCCCACAGACGGCGCCAATTGTTTCTGCCTAAACCCTGGGGTCTAGCGGATGCAGGACAATAAAGCTATACACAACAAGTATAGTGGTTCACCGCGCCATCGGAGGGCGCGGCTACGTCCACTTGGAATCCAGTAGGCGTGGCTAATAAGCCATCAGGTTACAAGGGTGGAATGCCTTGGATCCAAGATCCTTAATACTAAGGGGGGAGCCTCCTATTTATAGAGAAGGAAGGCTCCCACCTCTACCATGTTTCCAATGTGGGATGCTAACAATACTATTACACAATTTCCTACTCACGAAGCTACTTCAGGCACTCGGTGGTACTGCCTCCGAGTGCGGCACCGGTGATGTGGAGCAATGGAGATGTAGCCGGGGTGCGGGTCTACTCGCTAGATGCCGGAAGTAGGACCCCCGATGCCGGTTGCACGGTCCACGAGGTCGCCGGATGTGCTTGGCGGTGCACCATATATGTACTGTCAACACCATCATTGTGGTATTATGGGTCATATTCGACCATACTGCTACAGGCTGCATAATGGGAATGGAGGCTCTGCTCAAAATACGGAGAATGAGTCTTTGACATCTCTCAAAGATTCCATCGAGAGCTCTCTCAAGGAATTTGTGAGGATAGTTCAGTCTCTTGCTAACCCTAACCCTAGGGATCCTTCCGGCAAGAAAGTCTGGGCTCCGAAGATCAAGTCCAAGCCTCAGGAGCAGCTTGCTCAAGTAGAAAATCACAATGATGAGGATGAGGATGAGTGTAATTCAGACTCAGATGGTAATATTGCTAGAGTCTGTTTTCTCAGCCGTATGATTCTGAAGCCAAAAACTCGGCTTAGAACAAGAGCCTATTGCAATGTTGCACTTACTACCCTGTCAGCCCGGAAGTCCGATTCCTGGTATGTTGACAGTGGGTGCTCAGCTCACATGACTGGCGATCCTAAGTGGTTTGTATCGAGGGATGATGACTATCCAGTTGGATGCGTTACATTCGGGGATGGAGCAAAGTCGAAAATCATTGGTAAAGGGACAGTAAGAGCTCCAGGTCTCCTAGAACTGAAGAATGTTCTACTAGTCAAAGATTTGGAAGTTTGCTTGCTGAGTGTCAGTCAGATAGTTGATGAGAACGATTGTGTCATCTTTGACAAGATCAAATGTCTGGTTCTCAATGGGATGGGGATGAGTGTCATGCAAGGAGATCGGACCAAGGATGATTGCTATTGTGTCATGGCTCGAAAGGAGTTCAAGCCTCAACTGTGTTTTCGTGCACAAATTGGAGAGCAGCCTCTTGATCTTTGGCACAGACGCCTTTGTCATCTGAACCATCAGGACATCATCAAGCTATCAACCAAGGAAGTGGCTAGAGGTCTCCCTAAGCTTTCCGGGAAAGCCTCAGGTATGTGTGGAGAATGTAAGATTGGTAAGCTCACACGCTCTCCACATTCTGCTCTTAATGCTCAACCTACCTCTAATGTGCTAGAACTCTTACATATGGATTTGGTAGGACCGGTTGAGACTCTTAGCCTAAATGGTATGAAATATGCTCTTGTGATTGTTGATGACTTCTCTCGTTTCACTTGGGTTATGTTTCTTGCATCTAAGTCTGATACTTTTGATATGTATGATAAGTTTGCCAAAAGGGTTTCAAATGAGAAAATGCATGAGGGTGAACACATTGTTAGGATTAGAACAGATCATGGTACTGAGTTTGATAATGCTAAATTCGATGATTACTGTGATATGTTTGGTGTGCACCATGAATACTCTTCTCCGATCACTCCCCAACAAAATGGGATTGTTGAAAGGAAGAATCGAGTTTTAGTGGAAATGACCAGGGTGATGCTTAATGCCGCTGGTCTCCCTCACTCCTTCTGGGCAGAGGCTATAAGCAATGCTTGTTATACTCTTAACCGTGCTATTTTCAGGCCAGGAACTGATAAGACTCCCTATGAGATTTGGAATGGAAGGAAACCTAATATGGCCCATTTGAAAGTGTTTGGCAGTCCTTGCTTCATCTACAAGGATCGGGAGTATTTGACCAAACTTAATGCACGTTGTGATAAGGGTGTCTTTCTTGGTTATTCTCTCAAAAGCAGGGCATACAGGGTCTATAACAAAGTCTCGTGCAAGCTTATGGAAACTATAAACGTTGCTATTGATGATGGTCTTGGGTGCACTCACATGACCGGTTGCACTCTTGAAGAAAATCCAACATCACCTGCTGATCCCACGAAGCCAGAAGCAGATGCTACTAACCGCAAGGAGGAATCCTTGGCTGACGAGGCTGACTCAAACGATGGAGAGGATCAGAATAATCAGGGGGATGGACATGATGTCACCGATCTCGCGGAAGGTCTTAGGGATGAAACCCTAGTTACTTAGCCTCCTCACAGGACTGGAAAGCGACAAGTGCAAAAAGACCACTCCCCTTCTGACATTATTGGTGATGTTTCACAATCCACTGTCACACGCAGCAAGGTAAAACATGTGGTAAGCAGTTATGCAGTGTTAAAAAGCTTTTTAGCAATGCATAAGTCTACCATAGATAGAGTCATGCACTTAGGTTTTGTGTCCACCATAGAACCTAAAAATGTGAAAGAGGCCTTATGTGATACTGACTGGATTAATGCCATGCAAGAAGAATTGAATCAATTTGAGAGAAGTAAGGTTTGACACCTCGTGCCACGACCCGAAGACAAGAATGTGATTGGCACTAAATGGGTGTTCAAGAACAAGTCAGATGATAAAGGTGTGATAACCAGGAACAAAGCTAGATTGGTTGTTCAAGGTTACTCACAAATAGAGGGACTTGATTTTGATGAGACCTTTGCCCCGGTTGCAAGGTTGGAATCAGTTAGGTTACTCTTGGCAATAGCTTGTTACTTGAAATTTACCTTGTACCAAATGGATGTGAAGAGTGCATTTTTGAATGACATTCTCAAGGAGGAAGTGTATGTTGCACAACCTTCAGGCTTCCAAAGCTCTAGTCATCCTGATCATGTTTATAGGCTTGATAAGACTCTTTATGGCCTCAAACAAGCACCTAGAGCTTGGTATGATAGACTGTCCACACACCTTCTTGAGCATGGTTATGTTAGAGGTTCTGTTGATAAGACTATGTTTGTGAAGATCACCTCTAAAGATATGTTTATTGCTCAAATATATGTGGATGATATTATTTTTTGTTCCACTTCCGATCACTTGGTTAAAGAATTTTCAAATCTTATGTCCAAGGAGTTTGAGATGAGCCATTATGGGGAGCTGACCTACTTCTTAGGTCTACAAGTTGATCAAAAGGATGATGGCTTGTTCATATCTCAATCCAAGTACGCCAAGGAACTCGTGAAGAAGTTTGGGATGGAAACATCCTCTCCTGTCCCAAACCCCATGGGAACCAGCCGCAAGATCACAGCCGATCTTGATGGAGTTGATGCTGATCAATCTCACTACCGTAGCATGATTGGTAGCTTGCTGTACTTGACAGCTAGCAGACCAGACATATGCTATAGTGTAGGAGTTTGTGCCCGATATCAAGCCAACCCCAAGGAGTCACATGTGAAGGCGGTCAAACGCATTATCAAGTACATTGCAGGTACAACTGACTTTGGGATTAGCTATACCTTTGACACTAACTGTGAGATTGCAGGATACTCTGATTCAGATTGGACGGGAGATGCTAATGACCGGAAAAGTACTTCTGGTGGTGCTTTCTTTGTGGGGAACAACCTCGTTTCGTGGCATAGCAAGAAGCAGAACTGTGTGTCCCTATCCACAACTCAGGCAGAGTATATTGCTGCTGGAACCTGTTGCACACAACTATGTTATGCTTATTTCAGTTGCTATGTTATATGTCGTGAGATTTGCATCTGTGATACATAATGTCTTTGCTATCCTACTGTTCATTATGCCTTTCACTTGTGTTTTGTTGAGTTGTCTTAAGTGCAGGTTTGTATCTTGAGAGCTTTGTGCTGCTGCTGTTGTTTGGCTAGGACTAGCTCTTAGGATAGCTGGGTGTGTTTTGTCCAGGAATGCCAAAGGGGGAGATTGTAAGTATAAAGATGTTGGCAGTCCTCATTATGGACCAAAACACGGCCCAAGATGTAGTATGATGAGTCCTAGCACAAGTACAAGTGAAGTTCTGAAGCCCAACTAGTTCAAGGCCCAACACAACCTCAGAAAACTAAGGTATATTCATCAATTCATGCATATTCATATCATGTTTTCACTGAGGATAGCAGTACCACTTTGTATCCTATGTCTTCTACTAAGGATAGGAGTACTGCTTTGTATCCCGAGTTTTCTGGGTACTTTTATGGCTATGTTCAAATCGTCTTCAAAGCTGTGATTTATCTTCTCAATGCATTTCTAGATCTTTCCAGTCGATTTGCTTTTTGAAATTCAAACAGCTAGCCAAGCATGTGATGTTCTTGGCGCTCAAACTATTAAAAGGTGAAGGAATTCTTCAACCCGCGACCTTGATGTTTTCAAGGTCCATTTGTTTATGCTTGGTTTGTGATACACTTACCTATGTAGTTGATAGTAGGCTGTTTGATCCTAGGAGGAAGCTGTTTTGCCTATTCATACATATTAACATTCTTTTTGAATGCTTTTGCAAAACCTTTTTCCCTCTTATGAAAAGTTAGCCATTTTCGGAAAGTTGGTTTTGTCCATTTGTGCTTGGCTTTGTCCTTCAAAGGTTTTCAACAGCATCTAAGCCAAACACATCAGTCCAAACTTTCTGAATCCTTTGGCATGCGTGTTGCTCTCTTAGCAATTCACACATGCCTATAAATACTAAGTAAAGTGTCTTTGCTTGGTGGTCAAAAATTTTATTGTGTCTTTGTTTTGTTGTTGAGAAAATCAGCTTGCTTGTTTTCTCATTCTCTACTGCTCTAAGTCTTCCTAGTGATTATAAATCTTAGAGCTTGAGAAATCAAAACCTTTTTTCAAAGAATCATATAGCATTTGCATTCCAATACATGAGGTTGTGATTGGAGGTGCAACGACCCCAAGAGTTCACAAGCAGAGTTAGCTAAAGCGTAGTTAAGGTCTGACTGAAGCTTTTGTATCCCTTTCATGTGTGAGGACTTAGGGGACAAGATGGGAGAGCGTTCTAGTTAGACTAGGTAGAGTCATAGAACAGGATAACAACAAGATCTGGTATCCCAGGCTCTATTCTTGTATAAGTCTACGAATCACATAGTGGAAAGGTTTGTCTTTAGGATAAGGGCACACAGTTTTCTTCCCTGGATTCAGGGTTTCTGCGTTAAAGAAAAACATCTCTGTGTTGGTTTTACTTTCAGCAATCTTTTTCATTACTCGCATAATCGTTACAAACTGTGAATCGGGATAGCACAACTCCTTGCTAGCCTCGAGTTACAATAATCAACGAAAAAGTTGCAAAGTGTCATATTCACCCCCCCCCCCCCCCCCCCCCCCCCCTCTAGGACCTTCAATCTGCTATAGCGATCTTAAAACTTTCGAGCTTGTTAAAGAGACTGCTGGCTAGAACCATATCAATTGCTGGTAGAACAACTTGTAAAGTAGTCAAACGAGGTAAGGATAGTAACTCTGCAAGTATTTCAGAATTCCAACCACCACGAAAGTAACTCTGATGGTAATAACTCTGCACCATGTACAATTCTTCTAGTCGGGATAAACTTGATAGGACACCTGGTGAGATTCCTTGTAACTCCATGAGTGAATAGGCAGGCGGCCGGGCGGGGGTTGCGGCCTAGGAGAGACCGAGAAGGGGGCGCACGGGTCCCGATGAGGGAGGTGCGGCCGACGGAAGGGATGGAGGAGGAGGAAAAAGTTATTAGGGTTTTTCTATGGCTCAGGGAAGTCACGTGCTGATAACGTGTTCAAGGAGAAAAGATAATAGGGAGAACTCCTTCTTTATTGATTAATAGAGAGGCCTTTATATAGGCATTACAATAAGTATCCCGATAAATCAAGGATTCCCTATCTATTACAGAATCAACTATACTAGTCCAATTGAGTCAAGACACATCTAGGAAGTTACATAAATAACTTTCCTACAACAATACATACCATCAGAACTATCATTTTCCAAATTTCAAATTACACCCACCGTCACACACTCAAATGTCCTAGAACAATGATCAATTTTTTTCCCTTTCATTTCTTATTACATCAAATGACCACTAAACTGAAATTACAAAAAGCTATCAATCCACCAAACACCAAATAAATTAGAGAAAAATACACCATTAGTCCTTGAATTCTTGTGTACCGGTCAAGTTGATACCCTAACTCTTAATGCTATTAATGTGATATCTGAACTCATATATTCCTATCATTAACATACTTCCGTCCGATTTGACTAATAGAACGTTAAAAAAGTCACGTGACAAACATGTGAGCATAAAAAAAAGGAGAAAATGACAAGAATAACCTATTTTTTGCTTTTTTAATTAGATAATTACCAATAACTACAATTTTGTACTCATAATTACCAATTACAAGGTCTGATTTTTTTATACCACTAGCAGGATTTAACACTAACAGACTTTTAATCCGTCCAATGTTAAATGGCATAATTAACCCTGAAAATCTAAAAATTACAACATATGCCATCTATATATGTTAAAAAAAAAAAAACCACAAACTCAGAACTCTTCTCTTCTCCTCTCCTTCCCGACCAAAATTCCTAACCTAATCTGAGATACGGTGGCGGCGTGAAGACGCGAGGCAGCGGAGGCGCGAGGCAGTGAAGCGAGGCGGAGGAGGACGACGACGACGACGAGGCAGCAGAGGCGGACGACGACCGGAGCGGATCGAGGTGCGAGGCCGGAACAGATCGAGGAGCGAGGGCTGAGAGGCGCGAGGCCGGAGCAGATCGAGGCGCGAGGAGGCATGAGGCCGGAGCAGATCGAGGCAGAGACCCGAGGCAGCGAAGGCGCGAGAGCGAAGCCTAGGGGGCGTCTCCAGATTTCTATGGTATGGGATTTGATGCAATTACTTGCAGCCGCAAGCTTCTTCAAGTTCAAGTTCATATATCCAGCAAGCTTCCTCGGTTTGATTCAGAATTAGACATTAGCTCTCAAGTGGCACGCGTGCAAATACTGGGCACAAACTCGTGGCGAAGAATACCATATGTTCATTCTTTACAAAAGCCATGTTTTTATATGCCTATGGAAACATGTATTGGTTGGTAGTTGGTACATCATGACTGTTCTTGTGCAATGAAGCTTTGTTTTGATGTTGAGAAGGAGGAGTTTGGATGGACTCCAAATTTCCCTCCAATGTTAAACCGGTCTACCTTGTGAATCGGAGAGGATCCATCAACCTTATCAATTGTATTTCTGAAACGAAAGTAGAGATATGGATACTGACAAAGAGAGAACTTAGACAAATTTCCCTCCCTCCCTCCCTCCTTGTTTGTTGTTTTGATTTGATTTGGTGTGGTGGGATTTGTTGGTTAGGATTGGATCGGTGGAGGCCGGTTTGTGGAGGGGTGAGAGATCTGAAATTTTTTTAGGAAAATTAGAGTTTTGAGTGGGAGATATTGAGGCTCAGTATTATTGAAGTGCGGCGGAGATACTGAGGTTCAGTATTATTGAAGTACGGCGGAGGACGGCGGAACTACTGAGGGTCAGTAGTATTGAAGCGCGGCGGAGGACGGCGGAGCTACTGAGGGTCAGTAGTATTAGGTTGAGTTCTGAGGATCAGTAGCATTAGGCTCACTGAGGGTCAGTAGTATTAGGTTGAGTTCTGAGGATTAGTAGCATTAGGCTTAATGAGGGTAATTGTGTAATTTAAGACTTAACTGATTCTGTTAGTTTTGGATGGAACCTTGCTAATGGTAATTTAAAAAGGGAACCTTGCTATTGGTAATTATGTACTCAAAATTGTAGTTTTGGGTAAAAAACCCTTTTTTAATTCTTTGTTCTTCTTTCTCATCTGAAACTCAACGAGCAGCTTTTTTTCTTCTTCCTTTCCAGGTCTGATACTGTATCTCTTTTCACTCATTTCCCCGTCTACCAGTTACACAACATCTTGATCATATCTTGAAGCTTCTTATATCCGAATCAAGTTGGTATACGTCTTGAAGAATAGAGGAAATTTCAAAATTCATGAATTTTAGCTTTGTGTTTAAGTTGAGATTTTTATTCAAATATTTTCTGGGTAACTTTGATTTCTTGATCATGTAAAGACCCCCATTAAAATCCATTGCACTTGTAAAGCAGAGATGAATGATTAAAAGTAATGAACCATAACGTACAAAATAACCCACTTTAATTGCCCCTTCCGATTTGTGCAAATGCCAATCTCCATAAGCCATGAGCAGATTGAATAATCGGGTGGAAATTGCAGAGACCCACAATGATAAATTAAACAAATCAAGTTCAAACAGATCCGAAGACCAGAGAAATGAAGGTAGGGATAGAACCCCAGCAATCTCATCACCTGACATAATTAAGAACAAGTCCCCGAGATAAATTTGGAAATCTGAGAGAGAGAGAGAGAGATTTTGGGAGATTTATTTCATTTTGTTCCGTATTCAAGTGTGCGGAGCAGGTTCAGTGGTTGAACTCAGGGACTGGGTTTTCTAATCAGCTAGAGGTGAAAGACAATTTTACCCATTTATTTCAGCCAACCTGTTTGCCACCTCACCATTTTAACGTCAATGTTAATAAAAGTTTACGGAAGTATGTTAATGGTAGCAATATACGAGTTCAGGTATCACACTGATCGCATTAAGAGTCTGAGTATCAAATTGACCGGTGCACAAGAGTTTATGGACTAATGGTGCATTTTTCTCAATAAATTATAATGCAGTTTTTATTTATTTATTTAACAAAAGGAACTATTGCCACCACTGCTTCTGACCTCAGGCTGAAGTCTCCGCCCGAGCAAGCAACAATGAAGACATTAAATAACAACATCTCAGTCAGTACGTACGAGGCATGCAGCTCCGGATTCAATTCCTCCTCCACAAACAGAGATATGGGGGATAGCGCGCTCCATCTACATAATATTGTATATGTTACAATAATTACACGTTCATTGATCTATTCATTCATTCATCCATCCCTAGATAGCTCATAAGCTGAATAAAGTAAAACACAAATGAGAATAATGTAAGTACGAGAGTAGAAATGCAATTGCATACCTGATCGATCATATTTCTTTTCTACTGTTATTGAGCTCCTGCAGAAGACTCTCACCAGCACCAAGGCCAAATATTTGCACTTCTTTTGGTAAACTGAGGGATCCTAAACAAAATTTCTTCATATTGGGACATGTGAGGATTTTTACGTATATCACTAGTGGCCATTTGTAATTACGTTTGCCTTGTGAAAAGCTTCCCAGATTTGGTAGGCGTTCAAGTTCCAATCTATGTAGCTGGGGGAACATGTTTGCATCCTCTGTTTCTTCACCCGGTGCTGCTGCTGCTACAATTTCTTCAATCTTCTTGCAGTTATATATGTTTAGCCTTTGGAGCTTCACAAGACCTCTAGCAATTGAAGGTGTAAACAGAGCTCTCAAATTTTGACATTTCCCAATAGATGAAAAGCTTTGGAGATTTGGTAGACCACCAAGTGTCAATGAAGTTAGCTGAGGGAACATGTTGCCGTCCATTGTTTCTTCACCCCCTGCTGTTACTGCTACTATTTCTTCAATCTTGTCGCAGTCATGTATGCTTAGACTATGAAGCATCACGAGACCTCTGGCAACTGAGGGTGACATCAGAGTTCTCAAATTTCTACAATACATTACTGCAAGGTCTCCCAGATTCTGAAAAGCTTGACGAGATAGTTTGAAAGACATCACCTTGTTTATTTGCGTCCCTTGATTTCCTGACTCAGAAATTGTTAAAGCAAGAGCTCCTATGCACTCCGATTTTCTAAATTCAAAAATCTCCTCCAGTGAATCACAGGACGACGCTAATACGCGCTCCATTTTCTGCAATCTATTTTGCATATGTGTTGGTACCACATGCAATAGTTTGGGACATTCCTTCACCGTTAGAGACTTTAGTTCACAAAAGGATTCTGCTGAAAGTAGATCGTTCCATATCTCTTTCAAGTGCATGTTTTCAATCTCTAGTTTTGTCAAGACTGGGAAATGAACCTGTATGTATGTACATGAGAGTATGTTAGTCTATACTGTAGTATCGTACCGTACCGTCTCCCAAAATTACTCGTTTCTAACTAAAGGAACAAGGTTTACAGTTTACACAGTAAAAGTAACGAATGTTTAGCTAAGATGTTCTTCCTAAAGTACACTTTCACAAGTAGACAGCTACTACATTACTCCAATCAGCGAACATCTTACTATAACATCTCAGTATATTTGAGAAAGTTTAATACTGGCTGTATTGATAATAATACCAATGTTCTAAAAATCTCCGCCTAGTTCCGCCCAGGCGCTAGGCGGAGCCAAGCCCCCCCCCCCCCCGATTTTACACCATTAGGCGGCAAGCCGCCTAGGCGGTCCGAGGAGGGATTAAGCGGTCTGAGGCGATCCGAGGCGGGCCTAGGCGTTTCGAGGCGCTCCTCTTAGCTTCCTATCAAATTTTTCGTTTTAGAATCTTGGCGCATGTAACACCAAAATAAATTTCAATTCCAGCAGTGACCAAGAATCCGGAGAGCATATCTTACTCTTTTTCTTCTTCTTATCTACACAAATTAACCAGATACCCCAAATCTGTTGGTATTTCAAATGCTTCTTTTTTCTCTAATTCAATTTCAACTGTTTATGTGCATTCTACTGAATTTATATTTTGAAGTTGTGATGTGGTTTGTTTAAATTTATAATGATCCTCCAAGAGTTAATAATGTTTTGATTTACAGATCATACTTGTTTGTAAATTTACAAGTTGGCTTGCTCATTTTTAAATAAATGTCATGCTAAATTTTTCCAAATTACTCATATTAAACTATTTTTAAATATAATATTTATTAATTGAATGTGAAAAATGTAAATCGCCTAGTCCGTCCAGGCGCTAGGCTATGGATCACCGCCCGCCTAGCGCCTAGCGCCTTTTAGAACATTGAATAATATTACTCTTTTTAAAATTGTATCATGCATCCAATTTCCAGATCATATGTTTTAAAACTTTACATATATAAATTATTTTTCTTTTTATTACTTTATTTTGCTTAATAAAAACATGGCTTTACTTCATTTTACCAGATATCATCACACTATATATAGACCTACATATGTAACTGAAGGAAAAAAGTTAAAAGTCTGAGCAACAATGAGTGAAGATGAATGAGTAGTTGGGTCTGACGTTAATTTTGAACAAGTTATGACCAAAACAGAAGACAAATACCTTGGTGTCGAATAGAGGTTGTATGATGACGTTAGATTTTTCCCGGCTGCTGTCTTCTGGTGGCCTTTCCGTTCCCTTAGAGATGTTTTTGGTCATCCCAGTGAAGTTTGGTAAATCACGGAGAGTCAACTGTGCCAGACTTTGGAAATTGATTACTTCCTCATTATCATATTCAAAAGCAACAATCTCTTCTAAGGACTTGCAGGAGCTTATGTACAGCTCTTGAACAACTCCTATAATGTTTCGCAAGACACCCCATTCAGATCGACTGTTGGTCTTCCAAATATAGGTCACTGCAGGTAGAGACGTTAATTGTATACTTCGTAGTTCCTTGAGAGACCCTTTTAGCAGCTCACCATGAAAAATCTCTTTCATCCTACTTGCATGATCAATCTCCAGTGAATTCAGGACAGGAAAGATGGCGCTGCTGTCATGTGGAGTAGTAGGTGTCACAAGTGTCGTGTCACACAGATACTCCGCTGTATCACACCTATAGAGTCGAAGAGACCTCATTTTTGCAGAACAGACCGCATCCAAGACTTTCAGAACTTGAGGCTCAGTCACATTCCTCATTTCCAAATGAAGAGTTTCGGTTTTCTTTATCATTGAAGTGATTCCACTACCCACAGTAGCGCTTGCGTCAACAAGGCAAACTTTCAAGTAGTTGCCATCCTGCCTGTAGGACCCAAAAAACCATGACGTACCTCCTATACCGATCTTAAAACTTTGGAGCTTGTTAAAGAGACTGCTAGCTATAACCATATCAACTGCTGGTAGAGCAACTTGTAAAGTAGTCAAACGAGGTGAGGATAATAACTCTGCGAGTATTTCAGAATTCCAAACACCAGGAAAGTAACTCTGATGGAAACTCCTCTGCACCATGTACAATTCTTCTAGTCGGGATAAACTTGATAGGACACCTGGTGAGATTACTTCCAACTTCTTGCATTCCGACAAATCAAGCAATCTCAGATCAGATAAATTTTTAAATGTATCTGGCAATTGCTTGATGTCGGATTCACGCAAGCTGAGTATCACGAGTGTCTTTAGCTCCCCAATGACAGATACATAGCAGTTGATAGCGCAGCACTCTAGGCGCAGTGTTTGAAGGTTTCTCAAAACTGCAAGTGATGGCAGTACTGAGTCTAGTGACAACATTTGGTAATAAAAATTCCCAATTATTGCCAGAACCTTGAGATCTTTCATTCTATTGGATGTGGGTGGAGGCTCCAATGGACTATTAGTTCTCAACCAAAAGAATTGACAATGCCCATTGATACTGAGTGAAGTGCAATAAGTAGTTTCTTCCGAAGATATATTCTTAGGCCAATCCATGAATTCCACAGTTCTTGTTTGGTCTCTCACCACAATTCTCTTTTCAACCCCAACATTTTTCTTTTCTACAAACTCTTCAGAGGCTATATGTACGCCAACATCACGCACCAAATCATGCATTCTCACACACCCTTTCTGATCACTTTCTAACAATAGAAACCGACTTTTGAGTTTCTGAATCAATGTTTCCACACCGTTTCTTCCTTCAACCATTGAACCACTGGCTATAAAGAGCCCAAGACCAATCCCATATCTGACCAAATCTTCTATCTGTATATCAGCACTTCCTTTAAATATGCAACACAGCAAGAAAAATGATTTGACTTCCTGACTTGGTAAACTTTGATAGCTGAAGTTGATTGGCCCATACACATGTTCTATCACTCCATCAACGTTTTCTGGGCTCGCCTTTTCTAGTTCCTTCAGTGCATTCTTCCAGATTCCAATGCTTTCACCTTTTAGTGCTGTTCCAACTGTCGAAATTGCAATGGGCAACCCGGCACATTTCTTCAAAACCTTTTCTGCTACAACATGCAACTCGGAATCAATTTCGATGCAACTTCCTGCAGTCTTCTTAAACAGACTCCAGGCATCTCTATATGGCAAGCTATCAATTGGGAAATTCTTTCGGCTGTCCATGTTCTTGAAAAGATCTTGTTGTCTTGATGTGACCAGAAGTTTACAACTAGGGGGAATTCCTATGTCCCACAAAAAGTCTGGGGATGTTGTCCAAACATTGTCTAACATTACAAGGATCTTCTTGCTGCCTTCACATAATCTTTGACGTAGCTTACTTGCTCTTGGACCTCTCTCTTTTTCTTTAAGTCGCAGGCCAAGATATTCTGCAAGTTCACCTTGAATCTGTATCACGTCAAGAGATTCCTTAAAGGTTGCCTTTGTATACTCATCGAACAGACCCTCTTTCTTTGCTTTCTCATGAACTTGCCCCATCAATGTTGTTTTCCCAATGCCGCCCATGCCGCAGATAATAATCGGATTGATTTGATTCCCCCTCAGAGCTTCCATCACATCTCCAAAGTTTGATCTTCTTGAATCAAAATTAAGAAGAGCAGTTGGTTGTTCATGGTTTGATGTTCCTGAGGAGCTGGCACCTTCCTGGAAGTTGGTTCCCAGCTGAACAGAGTCCTCTGTGGGTTGAAATTCCACCTCTGAGTGAGGAGCAGGATGATATATGGTCTTGGGTTCAGTAGCAAAGAGCTTCTCAACCTCCAGAGTCATCTTCTTAGCTTTCCTTCCCAAAGAATGGCGGCACTTCAAATTTGGAAGCCACCCGTTACAGCACGCTGCCTTAGATGCTACAGTTTCTTCACTGAAACTCGTCTCCGTTTCTTCTATTTTCTTGTCTGCCTTGACCAGCCAGTCAGTAACTTGGCCATCAATAATCTTTGAAGCTTCTCTCGCACTTTTCTCCTCCAGCTTTATTCCATCTCTTTTGTGACGCAGCTGCTGAACCTGGTCATTGAGATCACCAATGTTGCTTTTGTACCAAAACATATAACCTAACTCTTGCCATATTCTTTTCACTGTCCATTTTGCAGCCGGCAAAGCAACTTCATTAACAACTAGGTCTGCCATTTCTTTTGGTACCTTTTTTCCTCACGAATTGAGTAACAAATCAATTCGAGGATGTAGTGTGATGAATGAAGCAAGTGCCAAAAAGTTACTAAGAAGAAAGAAACAATCAAAGAAAGAGCTACTACCCCTTTTTTTTCCCTTTCTTTTCTTTTTTTTTTCTGGGTGGGAGTGAAGAAATTAAGAAGCTAGGGAAGAAAAGAACAAAAGAAAGAGAATCTATAATTTTTTCACCAATGGTTCAGCAATTGCTAGAATAATGTCTTGCATTTCTTTCACTAAATACTTTTTCCAGTGACGCAATAACAGTGTATTTCAAAATGGAAGACACGAAAGAAAGGAAGGACTCCACTACTTTTTTGTTTTTGTTTTTTCCTGGATGAATAGAAGACTTACAATGATGAAAGAAGCAACAACCAAGGAAAAGGAACAACCGGAAAAAAGAATTCGGGGGTGAATACAGACTCACAGATGAAGGAATAACAAAGAGAAGGACTAACAGATTTTTTTTTTTTTTTTTGTATTTTTTGGTGGCGGGGGGTGGGGGTGGGAGGTGTTTCTGGGGTTGTGTGGGGTGAATGATTCGCAGTCGCAACAGATGAAGCAATAACACAAAGAAAGAAAGAATGGAAAGAAGAATGCAGATAATGAACTCTAGTAAAGGTTTCTTCACTAGAGAATACAGAATGAATAAGTGAAGCGATACAGAATCAACAACTGAAGAAAGGACTGAAAGAAAGACAGCAATGAGAGTGAGATTGATTAATATATTGCAATTGCAAGGGGTACCTTTCTTTCTATATCGATCTGCTGAAATGTTTGTAAACCAGAATGAGAGAAATGCTAAAGAGCTTTGTATCACGGAAATAATCAGACACGAGACAAGAAAACTAACAGAGCACATATCATGGACAATTTGAAAATGGGAATGATGCCTTTCGTTTGCCACACTCCCATTCATTCTAAACTTTTCTTTTTTCCAAAAATTAGATTCTTCAGAACACTCTTTTCTTTTCTTTTCTTTTCTTGGCTTTAGAATATAAATGACCATTCTATCTCCTACTCTGCAAGCAATCAAATTCAGCATAGAAGTTACACAAAACTGAATTAACACTTTACGAATAATTGGTGGCAAAACTGGGTATGAACGTTGGCGGTACAAAGTGGTATTCCTTACCCTGTGAAAATCTTCAATTAGAGTTTACTAGTTTAAAATCCTCGGGTGTCCTTTTTAGCAGTCCTGGGAGGTCTATATGTTACAATCCAAAATGGTAACTCTAAAATACTAAAATGAATAGTTAAAAAAAAAAAAACCGAAGTAGCAAAATTGCAGTAGAGCAATTGCGTAGCAAAGGAGCATGTTCATGAGCACAACATGCTAGTTAGCGTTAGTTGATTAAAGTGAATCAAGTAAGAGAAGAAATAGGAAACTGACATGGTATTGGTGTTGTGGGTGATCGGCATTGTGGGCATAAGAACCTGTCATGAGTCGAAATCCTAAAGCGGCATTTCATCGAACACCTGGTGGGCAGTGAAGAGTGTTTGATTTTGAATTGCGCGGGAGGAGCAAACATAACCGCGTGGAGATATTAACCGATCCTTATTGTTAGTAGCTCAAGTGACCGGCCCTCAATTTGCATTCTTAAAATTTAAAACCATCACGAAACCATGAACCATTTTACGCATTGTCCTGGCGTTTATAGTAAGTTTCTCAATTTGCGGCGGTGAAAGAAATGAATGCAAGTTGCTATCGATTTTTTCAAGTATAACTTATAGTGATGGACAAATTAGATACCCCAGACTCCTGATATGAATAGTTCAAGTGGTTTCATATATACAATGATGAGATGAAAAAACAAGAGAAGGAAAAGTCCTACTGATTTTAGCCTATAACTAAACAACTAGAGCTATCATTCTCCCGAAACCAATTTTTGCTATGGTTTTGTACAAATCCAGATGCGTTCACAGGCGCGATACTAAGGGGACTCCTCGGGCATCTCCCGAAGAGCCTGTGGCAGATTCAATACAATCTCCGCATATGCTGGATTAGGAACCAAAACACATAATCAGAGTTGTATAAGAAAATGCAGATGCATATGAAGCCTATGCATGAACAGTGCAGTAAATAAGTGCACGAAAAATGTTTTGGCCTCATGAAATCAACTCTATGATCTAAATATCTTTGCTTTTAGCTATACAAGGGAAGTTTGTTATTGACACCATGGAGGTCACAGATTCATATAATCAGGATAGAGTTAGTTATTGACAGTAACATCCAAGGAAAACATCATACATTAAATGTATACCTTCGGGTAAGCTCATAGTTCTCAAGGCATCCTCCGCATAAAGGAGACAAGTTGGACCTTCCAGTGTATTCATGGTTGAGGTATTTAGACTGAATCTCCGGATTTGAATAGGCCATGCTACCACACTGACATTAGTTGGAAGTACGGAAACAAGATCTGCATATTTAAGCTTAACAATTACCTTGCTGCAAAAAAAAGAACATAACACTCTTCAGCCTGGTAATAAACATTGGTACTTGGAGGATGATCTATACATGCGTCCCACATTCAAAAAAAGGGTGTAATTTAGTTTGATGACTTTAAAAGCATAACAAATGAAGGAAAATGTACCAACCAGCCAAAATCAGCAATTGCAAACAAAATCAAATGGTAGGTTTTTATGGTTACCTATTTGGCAAGCCAAATAACATCAATTACAGTTACCGTTTTTGCTCATCGATTGTCTTTCATGTCAATGCTGCATGCTTTGCTTTATTATTGTACATATGCTAAGGGCTTCGCTTTCTGGATTATCAATGAAATCGGATGGGATGGCTCTTTTGACACCCCTTCAGGATTTCACTTGAAATTTTTGTAGTTCGATCTCTTCCTTCCAAATAGGAAGTACCCTATTTTCCGAGCTCTTGTTTTCAAGATTGACATCAGAGGACAGAGGTTTCCTGAAACTCCTTAGCTAGTAAACAAAAAAAATAAGTTATTATGCATTAGTTTACAGCAGTACAATCATGTCTAATTTCACCCTGCTTTCCAGACTTGACCCCCACTCTACCAAGCTTTGTAATGGCAGCCACGAAGGCATGTCGAAAAGCTGTGTTGTTTGCTGCAAAGAAGTTGACAATGTGCCTTGTTCTGGTGTCCGTGAACAAACACTGATCAGAGGTAAGCAATCCTCTTCCTTGCTGAAGGTTCTTGTAGTACATGTTATCGAATCTCTGCGGCGTTGCCGGGTCCAGAGTAATGGCAGTTCTCGGGTCTACATTCATCGGACACTGTCTCCTGAGGCTTATTGCGTAATCCACACTCATGGTCGGATCAATTCTGTTCTTGCTCTTGAAGTTGTGTATCCGGTGGCCGAATCGGTCGCAGTGCGAGAACCCGATCGTATGAGCCCCCGAGAGAGCAACGAGATCGGTTAGAGAGAGACCATGTTTGGCAAACATAGCTTTCAGCTGGTCCACTCTATAATCAGGCTTAGGAAGACGCTTTCGCACACTGGTCTTTGTGGACACCCTCCCGTCTAGTCTCCCCAATTCAACTCCATAATATGGTCCTCCACTCTGCACCCATAGAGTAGGCTAAAAACTTTAAAAGGTCTCGAAGTGGTACGAAAATAGTGATCGAATTAATGATGATGCAGAGTGCTGGAAAAGAAGCAGTTCCCTTTTCAAGATATGAAAGATATTAAGGAGAGCAATCCCAAGTAATTAGGGATTCTCCTTATGTCAATATTTTGTATTATTAGATTAGTTTGGTTACCATGTTTATTCCTAGAATAGTGGATCGGAATAATGCAAACTCTGTATATAAGAGATGTAATACGCATGAATGAAATATAATAGAAGAAGTCTTTTCTTCATCTTATAATTCTCTTTATGGTATCGGAGCATACGATCTTGAGAACATAACTTTTCTACAGAGTTACAATACCTCATGGCTAGCGATGATGAGCAGAAAGTCATTGAACACAAGAAAGGCTCATCTGCTGCAGCAGCACCATGGGAGAATCCTAATCATCCACTCTATATGCATCATTCCGATCAACCTGGCATGATTCTTGTGCCTCAAGCATTGACGGAAGACAACTACATTGATTGGTCTGACTCAATGGCCATGGCACTCACAGTCAAGAACAAACATGGTTTTATTGATGGAACCATAATCAGATCACTCTTCAACGTTGCAGAACAAGGGCAGTGGGATCGCTGCAACATTCTCGTCAAGACCTGGCTGTTTAGCAGCATGTCAAAGGAGATCAAACGGAGTCTCGCTCATTGCAAAACTGCACATGACATATGGGAAGAGCTGAAGGAGAGGTTTTCCCACACCAACACTGTCGAATTGTTCAACATAGAGAATGACATCCACAAGTGTGAACAAGGAACATGTACGGTCACCACATATCACACGAAACTGACAGGTTTGTGGGATGCAAGAGACGTGGCTTGTGCACTGACTCCTTGCACCTGTGAAGCTGCGAACACATTCAAGACCTACATAGAAACGCAGAAGACAATAAAGTTTCTGATGGGATTGAATGAAGGATATGCGTCTCTCCGGAGCAATATTATAAGCATGGATCCTCTACCAAGCTTGAACAAGGTGTATGCAGCAGCCGTACGCCATGAAAAGCAAGCAGCAGCCTCAAGTGAAAAGGTTGCTATCCCAACGGAGGCTTCGGCATTTGCAGTCAAGAAGTTTGCCAGGCCTTCAACAGAGAAGGAATCCAACTGTGAAACGTGTGGCATGAGTAACCACATCACAAAGAATTGCAGGGCACATCTCAAGTGCACCTACTGCAATGGCAAGGGTCATACCTACAACTATTGCCGGAAGAGAAAAGCTGACCTAGAGAGAGCACAAGAAGCAAGCAAGGTGAATCTTGCAGCCCTATCAATGGAGAACGATGATGGTTTTCCTTTGACAAAGAAGGAGTGTCAACAGATGATGGGGATGATGAGTAAAATAAAGTCTGTTGCTGAGAAACAAACTAATGAACCTCACATGCTTGAGATGCTACAAACGACTCAGCCATCTGCTAATCTTGTTGGTAAAATTCCCAACTATCAAGACTTCTCAGGTAAAGCAAATGCCATTTCACAGGGTAGTATTGATGCTATATGGATTTTGGATAGTGGTGCCAGTGACCATATTGTTTGCCATCCGAAATTCCTCACTTCACTTAAACAAATCCATCATCGTTTGGTGAAACTGCCGGATGGGAAAATGAGCAAAGTAACACATGTTGGGACAGTAGTATTCACTGAGAATCTAGTTCTTCATAATGTCCTATGTGTTCCGCTGTTTTATCTCAACCTGATCTCCATTAGCAAACTTGTGTTTGATTCATTTCATGTAACCATCTTTCTAAAACAAGTTTGCTTTATACAGGACTTTCGATCGGGGAAGACGATTGGGACGGGAACTGAGTGCGAGGGACTCTACTGCCTCAATCTGCCAGGGAAAGGAACATGCAATATGGTCAGTACCAAAACACCAAACCTATGGCATCAAAGGCTCGGACATCCATCTAGTAAAATCTTAGCTATGTTTCCCTTTCTGCACAATAAAACTTCAGATACAAGCAACTGTTCAATTTGCCCTCTGGCCAAACTCACTAGGAAACCATTTTCATTAAGTACTTCTTCCAGCAATTCTTGTTTTGAGTTGATTCATGTAGACATATGGGGAGGATACCATGTCCCAGCTATTTCTGGAGCACAATTTTTCTTAACCATTGTTGATGATTATTCAAGGAGTACTTGGGCTTATCTTATGCAACACAAGTCAGAGGCTCGACCTCTACTTGTTCATTTTGTCAATCTCGTTGAAAACCAATTTTGCAAGAGGGTGAAAATTGTTAGAAGTGATAATGGTCCAGAGTTCAAACACACACAATTTTATTCTTCCAAAGGTATTGAACATCAGACAAGCTGCGTCAACACACCACAGCAAAATGGTGTTGTTGAGCGTAAACACAGACATCTCCTCAACATAGCTAGGGCCTTATTGTTTCAAGCACATTTGCCTAAACAGTTTTGGGGGGATGCCATTCTCACAGCCGCTTACTTAATCAACCGAACACCAACACCACTTCTACAAGGGAAAACACCATTTGAAATTTTGTTTCAAAAACCACCAAACTACGACCATCTTAAGGTTTTTGGTTCTCGTTGCTTTGTTTCCACACATCCCCTCCGACCTAGCAAGTTTGATCCCAGATCCATCGAATGTATTTTCCTTGGTTATCCACCTGGTCAAAAGGGTTACAAAGTCTATAGTTTGAAGGAAGAGAAAGTCCTAGTCTCAAGGGATGTTATCTTCTTTGAGAATGAATTTCCTTATCAGACTGATGTTAGTCCGATCACCATCCCCACAAATCCTCCTCAATCTACTCCATCACAATCACTTACTGATTATGACTATCCCACTCAAACCATCACTTCCGCTGACCTACATCAAATGCCTGACACAACATCTCTTCCCTCCTCTCAAACAGAAACACAATCTACCATTACCACTTCACCTCCAACAGAAACACCACCACCAGAAACTGTGCCGTCTCCAACAATCCCACTTCGTCGCTCCACCCGACCAACCAAGACTCCAACCATATTGCAGGACTTTCACATTGAGGCAGCCCTCCCTTCTAGGCTTGTTCCGTCGTCTTCATCGAACGAGGTAAATCCTTCAGGCACTCCTCATTCTATCTCTCATGTATTATCATATGATAGACTCTCTCCAAGGCATAAAGCTTTTACTGTCAAGATAACTCTCGACAAGGAGCCTAAGTCTTTTTCTCAGGCAATACAAGAACCAAAGTGGAGAGAAGCCATGAACAAAGAGATTGAAGCTTTGCAGGCCAACAATACATGGAGCTTAGTGCCGTTACCCCTGCATAAGAAGCCAATTGGTTGCAAGTGGGTTTACAAGATCAAGCATAATCCGGATGGCACTGTGGAAAGATATAAAGCTCGATTAGTTGCAAAGGGATACAGTCAAGTTGAAGGGGTTGATTACAGAGAGACTTTCGCACCTGTGGCCAAGCTAACAACTGTACGAGTTCTTCTTGGTCTCGCTTCCATTCAGAGTTGGCATCTCCATCAATTGGACGTCAATAATGCTTTCCTCAATGGTGACTTGTTTGAGGACGTCTACATGCAATTGCCACCGGGTTTCGGACGAAAGGGGGAGACTAGAGTATGTAAGTTGCACAAGTCCCTGTACGGGCTCAAGCAAGCTTCGAGGCAGTGGTTTTTGAAGCTTTCTCAAGCCCTCAAGAGTGCCGGTTTCAAACAGAGCTTGTCAGATTACTCATTATTCGTCCGAAATACACATGGAAAATTCACAGCATTACTTGTCTATGTTGATGATGTGATACTAGCAGGTAACAGCTTACAAGACATAGAAGACACTAAAAGCTTCCTTGCGAAACACTTTAAGTTGAAGGACATGGGAAAGCTCAAATATTTTCTTGGAATAGAGGTGGCAAGATCCAAGCAAGGAATTGTATTGTGTCAACGAAAGTATGCACTAGAAATTCTAGAAGATGCTGGTTTCTTAGGTGCCAAGCCTTCCCGGTTTCCTGTGGAACAAAGTTTGGTACTTACACAAGGAGATGGAGTAGAACTGCAAGATGCTTCACAATATCGAAGACTAGTTGGAAGACTCATATACCTCACAATTACACGGCCTGATCTTGTCTATGCAGTGCACATTTTGAGCCAATTCATGGACAAACCTCGACAGCCACATCTAGATGCAGCATACCAGGTTCTCAAATATCTTAAGCAAGCGCCTGGACAAGGAATTCTCTTGTCTTCTACAGGCCAGTTGGAATTAAAGGCGTATTGCGATGCTGATTGGGCTCGTTGCAGGGATACAAGAAGAAGCATTACTGGTTATTGCATCTTTCTTGGAAATGCACCTATTTCATGGAAAACGAAGAAGCAAGGGACAGTGTCTAGCTCAAGTGCTGAAGCTGAATATAGGTCCATGGCCACGACATGTCGAGAAATAACTTGGCTTCGCAATATTTTGAAGGATTTGAACATAAGCCAACCACATGCAGTAAAACTCTTCTGTGACAATCAGGCTGCTATTCATATAGCGTCAAATCCCGTCTTCCACGAGCGCACGAAACACATAGAAATTGACTGCCACGTTGTGCGTGAGAAGGTAGAAAGAGGACTGGTTCAAACTCTTCATGTTCGAACAGAAGAACAACCTGCAGACTTGTTCACCAAGCCATTGAGTTCGAAGCAGTTCACTGTACTGTTAGACAAGTTGAGTGTAATCAATATACACTCCAACTTGAGGGGGAGTATTAAGGAGAGCAATCCCAAGTAATTAGGGATTCTCCTTATGTCAATATTCTGTATTATTAGATTAGTTTGGTTACCATGTTTATTCCTAGAATAGTGGATCGGAATAATGCAAACTCTGTATATAAGAGATGTAATACGCATGAATGAAATATAATAGAAGAAGTCAAATTTGTGTGCAATGGTGAAGAGTGAGTCTGTGAATTGGGTTCGACACGAAACCGCACTACATGTCAAAGTGACGGTGCTCGATCAATTATCACTTTGGACCCTAGCATATTCATTTTGTGCCCTTAAAAATATCCTCACCGAAAGGCTTTCCTTTACTTTTGGACTAATAATTATCACCTTCATCCCCTTTATAGTGTAGAAAAATGGTACATGAGATTCTTAACCAAAAACCCTGGCAGAAGTAGAGGCTTTCCTAGCATATTAGACGATCATTAATCTCAAAATTATAATGTTATGGACTATTTTAACAGAGCAACTGCAAGCCGATTTTAGATTAAAACTATGATACCATTTTAGACGATCAACGAATTGTGAAAGAAAGTTTAAGAGAATGAAGGATGCGGTGCGGTGTATGCCGAGCTAACAAGAGAGGAAAGGAACTTTGAGCTTACCAGTGATATGACATCTCTTGTGGCCATGGCAAGAATGTCGGCACAAGAAACCTTGTTTCTGCATCGAGCCACTCTATCAACAGCAGCCTTTGCTTTGATCACCGTGTCGAACCCGTCTCCGGCGAGTGACATATCGTCCGGGTTGTCCTTCTCCGCCGATTTGTTCCTAAACGCCAGTATCACTGAAGCATCGCATCCCTATACACACACATCCAAAACTTCCACACTCAGTTTCATTTGCATGTTATCGCAGATTATTAAAGGTTAATCTTGTTTGGGACAGAGAGTATTACCCGAACAAAGCAATCGTGGAAGAAGAGTCTGAGAGTTCCCGGTGCAGTTGTAAATGTCTGCTCAAACTTCTGTTTAACTGCGGCATGTACAATTGACTCAACATTTGGGCATGAGTTTCGGTAATGATCAACTTGAAGAGCACTAGTTGTGCTCAGAATAAGAAGAGGAAGAAGAAGAAGAAGAGAGAGTAGAGGAAGAAGATGAGCATTCATTGTTAGAGTAATTGAAACTAGAAAAAGAATAGTTGGGTTTTTCTTGATTGCAGTCGTCATGTATAAATATTAAAGCATGATGAGAGGTGGGTTTGGTTAGATTTACCAATATCTAAAGAATCTTTAAAAAGTGGAATAGTGATAGTAGTGACTGAGGCATGGAGTGAGCAAGACAATAGTAAAATGAGACCCAATAAAGGAATGTCTGGGTGAAAACTGGAAAAAGGTAGTGCGTTTTGAAAAACTGGGCGTGACAATTGGCAAGCATGCCTGGCCTAGCTACCTAGTAGCTACAACTGAGTACTGAATAAGATGTTTTTGGCTGGTTTTTCCTAGGCTCTTTGTCATGGTCACATTAAAGTAAATGGTTCATTGCTTTAGTGGGATTGTGTCAAATCCATTTTGGATTTCTGTATCTCTATATATGAGTAGTTGAAGTTTTATGCTTGGCACATGAGAAGCAGATAGGATTTAGAAATCCATAATGCCCATAATTGCTCCAGAGGAACAGAACGGGGTTTGAAGCTAAAATTCAAAACTGCTATTGCAGATCATGTTCTGGTGCCATGTGGGGTTTAAGGAACAGATATAAACTAGGACTTGATTAGTTACATTTAAAAGTGAGAACTGAGTAAGTAGTGCCTACTAACTAAAGTTTCACTTTTTAAAACAATACATTGGTGACTAATGTATGACCCAGAATACAAAATAAGATGTGGAGAAATGGAGAATAGTATCACTAGTATGTATTGCTTTTTTGAATATTTGAATTTTGAAGAGCGCCATCTATCTCACAAGGTTCAATATCAACAAGATTGAAATGGTCTTGCCTATGGTTTTCCTTTCTTTCTCAATTCCCCAGGAACCAGGATGACGGGTACAAGAGAGACGCTAGAGAAAAGAGTGGCAAAAAAAATTCTGAAATGTGTATAAAGAAAGTGAGAATATGCGAATTAAATTTCTCAAAATGAATACAAACAAATAAATACATACCATCAGAACTATCATTTTTCAAATTTCAAAATACACCCACAGTCACACACTCAAATCTCCTAGTACAATGATAAGTTTTTTTCCTTTTCATTTCTTATTACATCAAATGACGAGTAAACTGAAATTACAAAAAGCTTTCAATCCACCAACACCAAATAAATTATAATGCAGTTTTTATTTATTTATTTATTTAACAAAAGGAACTATCGCCGCCACTGCTTCTGACCTCAGGCTGAAGTCTCCGCCCGAGCAAGCAACAATGCAGACATTAAATAACAACATCTCAGTCAGTACGAATCGGCATGCAGCTCCGGATTCAATTCCTCCTCCACAAACAGAGATATGGGGGATAGCGCGCTCCATAGAATCTACATAATATTGTATATATGTTACAATAATTACACATTCATTGATCTGTTCATCCATCCATCCCTATATAGCTCATGAGCTGAATCAAGTAAAACACAAATGACAATAATGTAAGTAGGAGAGTAGAAATGCAATTGCATACCTGATCGATCATTTTTCTTTTCTACTGTTATTGAGCTCCTGCAAAAGACTCTCACCAGCACGTCGGACAGATATATCCACTTCTTTTCGTAAACTGAGGGATCCTAAACAAAATTTCTTCATATTGGGACAATCGAAGATACTTACGTACGTCACTAGTGGCCATTCATAATTATGTTTGCCTTGTGAAAAGCTTCCCAGATTTGGTAGGCCTCTAAGTCTCAAAATATCTAGCTGAGGGAACATGTTTTCATCCTCTGTTTCTTCACCCGGTGCTGCTGCTGCTACAATTTCTTCAATCTCCGCACAATTAGATATATATAGTTCTTGGAGCTTAACGAGAGCTCTGGCAATTGAGGGAGAGAGCAGAGTTCTCAGTCTATTACAACGCCAAACTGCTAGCCGTTTGAGATTCTGAAAGGATTGATGAGATTGTTTGAAAGACATCATCCCTTGATTTCCTGACTCCGAATTTGGTAAAGCAGCAGCATCCCCTTCATCACCGACAATCAATCTTCTGAATTCAAAAATCTCTTTCAGTGACGAGCAGTCCCGCACTTCTATGCTCTCCAATTTATGCAATCTATTTTGCATATGCATTGGTACCAAATGCAATAGTTTCTCACAGTCGGTCACCTTTAGAGACTTAAGTTGACAAAAGGATTCTGCTGGAAGTTGGTTGTTCCATATCTCTTTGAACTCGGAGTAGGAAATCTCTAGCATTGTCAAGACCGGGAAATGAACCTGCATGCAAGTACATACACTCTGTTCAGTGTTCAGTCTGTTGTACTTACTGTATTGTCTCGAAACCAAAAGTTACTCGTTTATGAACGAAATAACAAGGCTTGCAGTTTACACGGTAAAACAAACAAACAAACACGTGTTTATCTAGGATGTTGTTTTTTGGGTCCTAGTTTAGGATAAGAATCAATACCTTCCCATGCCTTCCTAGAAAATTTATCAGACACCGAACATCTTTAGTTTTTTAATGGAGTCTCACATAATAAACTTTAGATGTTAATATTGATTTTTTTTTAAATTATACATCTAAATTTAGATCATATCATACGGTTGAACATATATAACTTTTATTTATTTATTTAGGAAGTTAAAATTTGCATTTCTTATTTTGTAATCTACACTCTTACTTTTGTTTTTCAGAAATTCCTGTATGTACTCTTAGACATTGAAAATACTTTATACACGTAGGACTCATCATATATTGAAGATACTTTATTTGTTTGTAAATTAAACATTTTATAATGAGACAAAATACATTTTACTAAACGATAAAATTTAAGTTACTTACAAAATAAAAAATATGGATTGTAAATTATAAGTGTAAATTTCTAGGGGTGGGATTAAAAACCGAAAAACCGAACCGTTTGAGCCGAAATCCGAACCGAAATCCGAATTGGGCCGAACTGAACGGTTTGGGCTTGCTAGCAAACCGAAACCGAAAAGAAACCGAACCGATTACTATTTTCAGTACGGGTTCGGTTCCAGGTCCGATCCGAACCGAAATGGTACCGAATACCGAAGTGGGTACAGCTTTACTATCATGTGCATGCACCCACTGTATTACTCTCTATCATATATAACCTAAAATCCCTAATTTTTCAGACAGCTCTGCTGCCTCTTCTTCGTTCTGCTGCCTCTCTCTTTGAACCCTAAAATCCCTAATCGATTAGAAACCTCTTGCCCAGCTTGAAGCCTCGATCAATCATCAATCACTCTACCTCCCTCTCGCCTACTCTTGAAGCTTCGAAGTTCGACGGACATCAATTACTCTTCAACCGACGGACATCACCGCTCAACCAACCCATCGTCGATTCCCTTGAACACAGACTTGAGGTACTCTCTCTCTCTCTCTCTCTCTCTCTCTCTCTCTCTCTCTCTCTCTCTCTCTCTCTCTCTCTCTCTCTCTCTCTCTCTCTCTCTCTCTCACAGTTAGGTACTAATTCGAGCTACGCTTTGTATCTAGTATTGTTGGCTTGTTGGTTTTGGTTAGAGATCGGAAGATGTAGCTGGGTTTTGTTTTGAACCATGGTGAAAATTAATGGGGTAAGTATCTAGATTTCATATGAGTGTGTACTATAACATGAAGTATAGTTGCTGACTTTCATATGAGTATACTTTCAGTGTGTACTAAAATTATTGATTAGCATCTTATGTTTTCCTCAGCTTAAGAAGTCCAAAAAGAAGAAGAACAAGGTAGTTCCATCTATTGCTACGTCATCCATTGAGACTAATCAACTTCAGCCATCTGTTGCTGCGTCATCTATTGGGACTACTCCAGTTCAGCTAGTTGAAGTTGAGGTTGTTAATTCTACTGTGAGTACAGATATTATCTCTGCTATTTCTTCTAGAAAGCGTAGTTGGGTTTGGGAGCATTTTACTGAGTATGTGTCTGAAAAGATAATAAAATGCAAAGGGAAACCAGATCAAATTGTGACTCAAAGGAGGGCTAAATGCAAATATTGTCCCAAGGGAAAGTTAGGAGACTATGCTGTTGAGAGTGAAAAGAATGGGACTGGAGGGATGAACAAACACATTAACAAGACCTGTAGGTATTTTCCAGGGAGGAAGTTAGTTGATAAAAATCAGAAAACATTAGTTGGGGATAAAACTTGTGGGAACAAAATGAGAGCTCACATCTTTAAACCTGAAGAAATAATGCAAGCTTGCGTAGAAATGATTGTTATTGATGAACTGCCTTTTAGCTTTGTGGACAAGCTAGGATTTAGGAAATTCTGCCGAGTAGCTTCACCAGACTTTCAAGTACCTTGTAGGAGAACTCTAGTTACAAACTTTTTAGCTCTATATGAGAGTAAGAGGAAGCAAGTTTGTAAGACTCTTCGGAAGTATAGGGTTTGCCTAACCACAGACACTTGGACTAGTGGGCCGCAGAATATCAACTACATGGTGCTCACTGCGCACTTTGTAGATGATAATTGGGTGTTGCATAAGAGGGTAATCAACTTCTGCACTATTCATAATCATTCTGGAAATTCAATAGGAAAATTAATTGAAGAGTGTTTGCTGAAATGGGGTATTACAAAAGTCCTTACTATTACGGTAGACAATGCAGCCGCTAATAGGTGTGCCTTAGAGTATGTGACAGCTAGATTAAACAAGGTTAGGAATGCCCAGCCTATACTTCAGGGGAAATATATGCATATGAGGTGCACTGCACATATTTGTAATCTTATTGTAGGAAGTGGGTTGAAGATGCTTAATAAGGCTGTGTTGGGGATTAGGAATGCCGTTAAGTTTGTTAGGTCCTCTGCCCATAGACTTGATGTTTTTAAGAGCAACATTGCCAAAGAAAAAATTGCTTGTAGAGGGCTAGTTGTGATGGATGTCCCCACAAGGTGGAACTCGACATTTTCAATGTTAGAAGCAGCCCTGAAATTCAGGGCTGCCTTTGCAAGGATGGGGGAGGATGAAGAGTGCTATAGAGCCTACTTCAAGGAGCCGGATGAAGAATTTGATGAGGAAGGAAATCTGATCACTTCTGTCCCTTTAAAACCTAAGCGTGGCAAGGTTGGACCACCAAGTGAGGAAGATTGGGAAAATGCAGAGGTGTTTGTGTTCTTTCTCAAAGTGTTCTATGATGTAACTAAGAGGGTAAGTGCCTCCACACATGCCACAATACACACTACCTTCCACGATGTGTTGTCAATTGAAGCGGAGATTAGCAAGCTGTCTGACCCATCTGCTCTGCAAGTTGGAGATAACACTAAGAAGATATTGGCAGAAATGGCTAAAGAGATGAAGCAGAAGTTTGCAAAATACTACCATGACAGTAGGCAATTAAATCCGTTCATGTATGTGGGTGTGATTCTTGATCCAAGGTACAAGCTTGTGCACTTGACACATTTGTTCACCTTAGACGGTTATGGGGAGGAGGATGTGGTCAGTAGAACAAACCTATTGAAGGAGTTCATGATGAGCTTGTACGGGGAGTATGTGCTGCCGGAAGATGTGGCTGCTGTAAATCAGCAACTACGTCAATCTCAGAGCACAACTAGCAGTGGTACAGCCAGTAGTGGCAGTAGGGCTGAAATCATAAGTCGCTGGAATCAGTTTGTCTCCTCCACCAATGTGGCAGTCCCTACTCATGAAGTTGATAAGTACCTTCAAGATTCAGTGGAGATAAGCACTGATGACAATTATCCAATTCTGGATTGGTGGAAGCTGAATGCAGTAAAGTACCCGGTGTTGGCAAGAATTGCCAAGGATGTGATGGCTATACAAGTGAGCTCAGTAGCCTCAGAGAGTGCTTTTAGCACTGGTGGGAGGGTAGTAAACAACTTTCGTAGTTCTTTGACTCCAAAATCAGTGGAAGTTTTGGTTTGTCTTCAAAGTTGGCTACGGGGCAATGATGTTTCCTCAATCGAGGATATTCCTAACATCAAAGATACTGAGCTTTACGAGCAAGTTGAAAGAGGTATGACTTCTATAATTTCTGGATTTTTGCTGCTGTTTAATTTGTTTCTTGACTCTTGCTGCTGCTGCTGTTTAATTTGTGCTGCTGAGCCATCTGTTTTGGTTCAAGTACCTTGTTTTGACTCTTGCTGTTAGTTGTTGTAGTATTGTGTAACTTGGTTCATTTTTGTCAATTCGTAGAGCATGCAAGTTCATTGGAGAGTACTACACGGACCGTGGAATTGAGTGGAGATGAATCAGTTGATGGCGATGATTTTGAAGAAGAAGAGAGTGATGATGAAGATGGAGGCAGTGCTGATGGTTCCGATTCAGACTAGCTAATTGCTATTTCAGTTTGTTTGTTATTTTTTTTCACTACTCTGGAATATTTGGGACTGTAATAGTGTAATAGACTAATGATTTCAGCTTTGTTTGTTATGTTGAACACTTAAAAACTGTTTGGGACTTGGTCACATTAGGACTTTTGATCAACTGAAGTCTGGAACAGTGGAAAATCAGATTTTCGAAAAAGTACCGTTTGGTACCGAAATGGGCCGAACCGATCCGAACCCATTCGGATCGGGTCAATTCGGGTTAGCTAGCCAAAAAACGAAGTTCCGTACCGAACTCGTACCGAATATTATTTCGGATTCGGATTCGGATTCGGCCCAAAACCGAACCGATCCGAACCGATCCCACCCCTATAAATTTCTGTTCCCTTTATTTAGTAATATGTTGCGCTATATATATGGAGGTGAACAAAAAGACCAGTAAACTATTTCTTTGGTAATAAGAATTCAAGGCCTATAAATGAATTTGAATGTTTGAGAAACAGAGTGAAGATAAACACGAGTAGTTGGATCTGACATTCTGGATGAGTTATAACAAAAAAAGAAAAAAAGAAAAGAAGGAGAAATACCTCGGTGTTGAACATAGGTTGTTTAATGACTTCAGATTGTTCTGGGCTGCTATGCTCTGGTAGCCTCTCCGGCCCCTTGGAGATAATTTTGCTTATGCCAGCGAAGTTTGTTACACGTCTAAGAGTCAACTCTGTCAGACATCGGAAGTTGATCACTTCCTCATTTTCATATTCAAAGGCAACAATCGCTTCCAAGGAGTTGCAGCCGCGTATGTCCAGCACTTGAAGCAGTCCTATAATGTTTCTCAAGACACCCCACTCAGATGGACTGTAGATCTTCCAAATATGGGTCAATGTACCTAGCCCATTCAATTTCAAACTTCGTAGTTCCTTGATAGACCCGGTTGGCAGTTCACCGTGAAATATCTCTTTCAGCCTACTTTCACCCCTCACATTGCCTATGATCTCCAGCGAACTCAAGAGAGGAAAGATGGCGTTGCTGCCATGTGGAGCAGTAGGTTTCAGACATGTCGTGTCAATCAGATACTCCGCATCATCAGGAATGTTGAGTTTGAAATGCTTGATGTTTGCAAAACAGACTGTATCTAAGACATTCACAAGTTGAGTCTCAGTCACAGTGCGAAGCTCAAGGAAGCTGGTTATCTTTAGCAAGCAAGTGATTCCATTACCCACAACAGCGCTTTCATCAATATCGTCAACTCTCAAGTAGTTGCCATCAAGATATAATCTATTTTTCCTCCACTCAAAAGAGATGGTAAATCTTTCGAGCTTGTTAAAGAGAGTGCTGGTCAGTAGTACATTGAGCGGAGGTAGAACAACTTGTAAACTAGTCAAACGGGTCAAGCAAAGCAACTCTGCAAGTATTCCAGTTTCCCACTCCATAGACTTTGCCCACCACGTGACAAAATATGGCCCATCGTAATATTGAACCGCTGTTCTAAACCGATCTCCTACCTTTGCTGGCTGCTCAACCGCCAATCTGTTGAGTTCCCTCCACGTCTCCATCTTTTCCAAATCTTTTCCAAATCTTCCAACACTTTCCAGCTCAGCCTCAGCCTCAGCCTCAGCCTTGGCCTCCATTTGAGAAATCCAATTAGTTGTTTCGGTGGAGGCTAGTTTGTCACTGATCCACTCGTAGGAGCATCCCAACATGTACAACTCTTCTAGTCGGGTTAAACTTGATATCACACCTGGTGAGATTACTTGAAGATTCCCACATTCCGACAAATCAAGCAATCTCAGATCGGACAGGTTTTTAAATGTATCCGGCAATTTCCTGAGTCCCCTACATCCACGCAAACTGAGTATCTTGAGTGTCCTCATCTCCCCAATTACAGATACTTCAAACTCTCCTTCAAACTCTCCTTCATCAATCCAACTGTACTCTTCTAGACGCAGAGTTTGAAGGTTTTTCATAACTGCAAGTGATGGCAATAGTAACGAAAGAGACTCAACCTCAACTGCTAAAACCTTGATATCTTCCATTCTGAGCTGCCGCTCCGATACACGTGCTCTCAACCTCAAAAGCACACAACGGCCACCAATAGTCAGTGACCTGCAAACAGCAGGTTGCTCAGAAATTGGCCAGTCCATCATATTCAGAGTTTCCACCACAGAATTGTGGTGTGGCCAGTCCCTCACCACAATTCGCTTTTCAACTCGATCATCTTTCTTTTCTACAAACTCTTCAGAAGTTATATACACGGCAACATCACGCACCACATCATGCATTCTCACACAGTCTTTCTCATCGCAATCTAACAATAGAAACCGACTTTTAAGTGTACTAACCAATGTCTCCACACGGTTCCTTACTTCAACCATTGAATCAATGCCTTTAAAGAGTTCAAGCCCATGCCCATATCTCACCAAATCTTCAATCCGTATATCGGCGCTTTCTTCAAATATGCGACACAGCAAAAAGCATGATTTGACTTGCTCATTTGGCAACCATTCATAACTCAACTTTATTTTACCGTACACATCTTCTATCACTCCTGGAACGTTTTCTGGGTTCGCCTTTTCTAGTTCCGTCAGTGCATTCTTCCAGATTCGAATGCTTGCATCTTTTAGTGCTGTTCCAACTGTCGAGATTGCAATGGGCAACCCGGCACACTCCTTCAAAATCTTTTTTGCTTCTACACGCAACTCGGGATCAGATTCGATGGAACTTCCGGCTCTCTTCTTGAACAGACTCCAGGCTTCTGTATGCGGCAAACCATCAATGGGGAAATTCTTTCTTGTGTCCATGTCCTTGAATAGATCTTGTTGTCTTGATGTGACCAGAAGTTTGCAACTAGGGGGAATCCCAATGTCCCACAAAAAGTCTCGGGGTGTTGTCCAAACATTGTCTAACATTACAAGGATCTTCTTGCTGCCTTCAGATAATCTTTGACGTAGCTTACTTGCTCTTGGACCTGTCTCCTTTCCGTCAAGTGGCAGGCCAATATATTCTGCAAGTTCACCTTGAATCTGTATCACGTCAAGAGATTCCTTAGACTTTGCCTTTGTATACTCAGCGAACAGACCCTCTTTCTTTGCTTTCTCATGAACTTGCCCCATCAATGTTGTTTTTCCGATGCCGCCCATTCCGCATATGATAATCGGATTGATTTGATTTCCCCTCAGAGCCTCCATCACATCTTCAAAGGTTGATTTTCTTGAATCAAAATATATATTTTTCCCCTCAGAAGTGAGTGGCTGTTCATGGTTTGATGTTCCTGAGGAGCTGGCACCTTCCTGGAAGTGGGTTCCCAGATGAGTAGAATCCTCTGTGGGTTGAAATTCCACCTCTGGGTGAGGAGCAGGATGCGATATATTACCGACATCTTTAGCAAGGAGCTGATCAACAGCCAAAGCCATCTTCTTAGCATTCCTTCCCAGAGAAAAACGGCCCTTCAAATTTGGAAGCCATCCATAACAGCACCCTGCCTTAGATGCTACAGTTTCTTCACTGAAACTCGTCTCCGTTTCTTCTATTTTATTGTCTGCCTTGACTAGCCAGTCAGTAACTTGGCCATCAATAATCTTTAAAGCTTCTCTTGCACTTTTCTCCTCCAGCTTCATTCCATCTCTTTTGTGACGCAGCTGCTGAACCCGCTCGTTGAGGTCGCCAATGTTACTTTTGTAGCAACACATATACCCCAACTCTTGCCAAAGTTTTTTCAATGTCCATTTTGCAGCCGGAGCAACAACTTCACTAAGAACTAGGTCTGCCATCTCTCCTTGTGAGAAACGGTGTAACAAAACAATTCAAGGATGTGGTGATAAATGAAGCAATTGCCGAGAGAATACTAACAAGAAACGAAAAGAACACCAAAAGAAGGCTATTAACAAGTCTTTTCCTCCTTCTTTTTTTGGATGGGGATTAATGGATGAAGAAAGCAAGAAGGCAGAGTGAAGAAAGAACGGAAGAAAAGAAAGCAAATCTACTAAATGTTGAGATGCTCAATACACAAAAGAAAGGAACGGCCACTGTTTTCTTTCCTTTTTTTTTTCTTTTTCTTTTTCTTTTTCTGGATGACTAGTACAGATTGACAACTGAAATGAAGCAATACTGAAGATAAAAGTATGAAGAAGGGAAAGGAACAACAGAAAAAAAGAAGAAGCAATGAATCACTTTTGTTCGACCCTTGTACTGGGGCGAACAGACTCACGGAAAAAGCAGTAACAAAGGGAAGGAAAAAATAGAAGAAAGAAGAACACAAACAGTGGTGAAACTCTCTTTGTTTGGTTCAATTGTTTTGTGATCACTACAGAATACAGATTCAAAAGTGAAGCAGTACCACCATATTGAAGGAATGCATGAAAACAAAGGAATGACACAGCAAGAACAACTGAATTGCTACTGCAAGCCGTACCTCTCTCTGTAGCTCTTTTGATTTGTTTGTAGACCAAATGGGCAAATGCAAAGTTGATCTACAGTTTGCACAACACCAGAAAAACTACAGAGAACCATGTTCTATGGTCAACACTAAGGTCCAAATTGATCTACAGTTTTAAAATTGTTTTTTTTTTTTTTCTACCAATTACTTTAGTTTGGGAATTACAGTAGATGACATTTTTCGAGTTGTTGTCACCAACGGTTCCTAAATTTTAAAGTGTGTCATTTTCAGGTTACATGTTCTATATCAACAGCAAGAATAATTGCAAGATACCAAAGAGATGAAACAAAGAAAATAAACTATTAATATGGTGAGAAGAGTCATCTCCGGTGTTCTCTTCTCAGCTCAAACATAATAGATTAATATTTTCCATAAGGCTGATTTCATTGTTAGGTGCTCAATCCACTCATTAATAATTTAATATTGAGTTATTGTTAGTCTATATGGTGGGGTCTGATCGGAATAGTATTGTTGGTTGTGGTAAAAAAGAGGGTTTGATTTTGAGCTGCGGGGAAGGCTGGAAATGGGCCGATCCTTATTCAACTAAAGCAGCCCTCAATACCTAACATGGGACTCCACTCTTTTGTAATCTCAATTTATTTTTCCCCGTCTATGTAATAATTTTAACATAATCTTGGTAATTTACATTAAATTACCAAGATTTCAAAAGTGACAAAAACTAATATAGTAATTACTTTAAAACCACAAAATTACACAAACACTCAATATTACATCCAACAAATTTTGAGTAGTACAAATATTCATAATCGCAACCATCCTTATTCGAATCACAATTCTCAAATTAATTACACCCTTAGTCACACTCTCAATTGTATTAGAACATTTTTTTTTTATATTCTACATCAAATGACCAGTACACTACTCTCACAGTTTCACCCAAACTCAAAAAAAAGAAAAAAAAATCCTGAAATAACAGAAAGCTGTCAATCCAACGGAAGGAACTAATTGTCAACCGCAGGCTGAGGTATCCGCTTCGGTAGGCAGCTTTGCAGACAGAACTGCTAACATCTCAACCCGTATGCACCAGCATGCATGTAGCTCCTGGATTCAATCCGTCCCTCACAGAGAGAGTTGCACAATTGGCATCCAATCTACACAATAATGTACGCGTCACATAAATAATTGCACATTCATTGATCCCTGTATAGCTCAGTTAATTAAAACACAACTGAGAGTGTTGTAGAAATGCAATCACGTTACCTGATCGATCAGATTTCTAATCTGCTGTTATTGAGCTCCTCCAAAACACTACTCTCACTAGCACCTCGAAAATGTATGTTCACTTCCTTTGGTGTGCTAAGGGATCCTGAACAAAACTTCTTCATATGGTAGCATCCAGTGATTACTATATTTCTCACTCGTGGCCATTTGAAATTATATTTGCCTTCCGAAAAGCTTCGGAGATTTCGTAGATCTTCAATTTTCAAAGTATTCATCTGAGGGAACAAGTTGTCATCCCCTGTTTCTTCACCCTCTGCTGCTGCTGCTACTATTTCTTCAATCTTCGTGCAGTCAAATATGCATAGCGTTTCGAGCTTCACAAGACCTCTAGCAATTGAAGGTGTAAACAGAGCTCTCCAATTTTTACATTTCCCAATAGATGAAAAGCTTTGGAGATTTGGTAGACCATAAAGTGTCAATGAAGTTAGCTGAGGGAACATGTTGCCGTCCATTGTTTCTTCACCCCCTGCTGTTGCTGCTACTATTTCTTCAATCTTGTCGCAGCCACATATGGTTAGGCTATGAAGCTTCACGAGACCTCTGGCAACTGAGGGAGACATCAGAGTTCTCAAATTTCTACAATACATTACTGAAAGGTTTCCCAGATTCTGAAAAGCTTGACGAGATGGATTGAAAGACATCATCTTGTTTATTTGAGACCCTTGATTTCCTGACTCAGAAATTGTAAAAGCAAGAGCGCCTATGCACTCCGATTTTCTAAATTCAAAAATCTCCTCCAGTGAATCACATGAATACGCACGTATGTCCTCCAATTTCTGCAATCTATTTTGCATATGTGTTGGTACCACATGCAATAGTTTGGGACATCGATCGACCGTTAGAGACTTTAGTTCACAAAACGATTCTGCTGAAAGTAGATCGTTCCATATCTCTTTCAAAAGCATGTTTTGAATCTCTAGTTCTGTCAAGACTGGGAAAAGAACCTGTATGTATGTACATGCGAGTACGTTAGTCTATACTGTTTAGTATCGTACCGTACCGTCTCCCAAAATTACTCGTTTCTAACTAAAGGAACAAGGTTTACAGTTTACACAGTAAAAGTAACGAATGGTTAGCTAAGATGTTCTTCCTGAAGTACACTTTCACAAGTAGACAGCTACTACATTACTCCGCGAACATCTTACTATAACATCATAGTTTAATACCGGCTGTATTTATAATAATACTACTCTTTTTAGAATTGTATCATGCATCCTATTTCCAGATCATATGTTTTAAAACTTTACATATATAAATTATTTTTCTTTTTATTATTTTATTTTTCTTAATAAAAACATGGCTTTACTTCATTTTACCATATATCAAGTTTAATGACTCAACAACTAACGTTCTGTATCATGCATATCATCACACTATATATATGTAACTGAAGGAAAACAGTCTGGGCAACAATGAGTGAAGATGAATGAGTAGTTGGGTCTGACGTTAATTTTGAACAAGTTATGACCAAAACAGAAGGCAAATACCTTGGTGTCGAATAGAGGTTGTATGATGACGTTAGATTTTTCCCGGCTGCTGTCTTCTGGTGGCCTTTCCGTTCCCTTAGAGATGTTTTTGGTCATCCCAGTGAAGTTTGGTAAACCACGGAGAGTCAACTGTGCCAGGCTTTGGAAATTGATTACTTCCTCATTATCATATTCAAAAGCAACAATCTCTTCTAAGGACTCGCAGTATCTTATGTACAGCTTTTGAACAACTCCTATAATGTTTCGCAAGACACCCCATTCAGATCGACTGTTGGTCTTCCAAATATAGGTCACTGCAGGTAGATACCTTAATTCTAAACTGCGTAGTTCCTTGAGAGACCCTTTTAGCAGCTCACCATGAAAAATCTCTTTCATCCTACTTGCATGAACAATCTCCAGTGAATTCAGGACAGGAAAGATGGCGCTGCTGTCATGCGGAGTAGTAGGTTTCACAAGTGTCGTGTCACACAGATACTCCGCTGTATCACACATATAGAGTCGAAGAGACCTCATTTTTGCAGAACAGACCGCATCCAAGACTTTCAGAACTTGAGTCTCAGTCACATTCCTCATTTCAAAATCAAGAATTTCGGTTTTCTTTATCATCGAAGTGATTCCACTACCCACAGTAGCGCTTGCATCATCAAGGCGAACTTCCAAGTGGTTGCCATCCTGCCTGTAGGACCCATGAAAGGATTGATCATCTGCTATAGCGATCTTAAAACTTTCGAGCTTGTTAAAGAGACTGCTGGCTAGAACCATATCAATTGCTGGTAGAACAACTTGTAAAGTAGTCAAACGAGGTAAGGATAGTAACTCTGCGAGTATTTCAGAATTCCAACCACCACGAAAGTAACTCTGAAGGTAATAACTCTGCACCATGTACAGTTCTTCTAGTCGGGATAAACTTGATAGGACACCTGGTGAGATTCCTTCCAACTTCATGCATTCCGACAAATCAAGCAATCTCAAATCACATAAATTTTTAAATGTATCCGGCAATTGCTTGATGTCGGATTCACGCAAGCTGAGTATCACAAGTGTCTTTAGCTCCCCAATGACAGATACATAGCAGTTGATATCGCAGCGCTCTAGGCGCAGTGTTTGAAGGTTTCTCAAAACTGCAAGTGATGGCAGTACTGAGTCTAGTGACAACTGATGGCGATAAGAATTTCCAATTATTGTCAGAACCTTGAGATCTTTCATTCTATTGGATGTGGGTGGAGGCTCCAATGGACTCTTAGTACTCAACCAAAAGAATTGACAATGCCCATTAATACTGAGTGAAGTGCAATAAGTAGTTTCTTCAGAAGATATGTTCTTAGGCCAATCCATGAATTCCACAGTTCTTGTTTGGTCTCTCACCACAATTCTCTTTTCAACCCCAACATTTTTCTTTTCTACAAACTCTTCAGAGGCTATATGTACGCCAACATCACGCACCAAATCATGCATTCTCACACACCCTTTCTGATCACTTTCTAACAATAGAAACCGACTTTTGAGTTTCTGAATCAATGTTTCCACACGGTTTCTTCCTTCAACCATTGAACCACTGGCTATAAAGAGCCCAAGACCAATCCCATATCTGACCAAATCATTTATCTGCATATCAGCACTTCCTTTAAATATGCAACAGAGCAAGAAAAATGATTTGACTTCCTGATTTGGTAAACTTTGATAGCTGAAGTTGATTGGCCCATACACATGTTCTATCACTCCATCAACGTTGTCTGGGCTAGCCTCTTCTAGTTCCCGTAGTGCATTCTTCCAAACTGTAATGCTTTCACCTTTTAGTGCCGTTCCAACCGTTGAAATTGCAATCGGCAACCCAGCACATTTCTTCAAAACCTTTTCTGCTACAACATGCAACTCGGGATCAAATTCGATGCAACTTCCTGCAGTCTTCTTAAACAGACTCCAGGCATCTCTATATGGCAAGCTATCAATTGGGAAATTCTTTCGGCTGTCCATGCTCTTGAAAAGATCTTGTTGTCTTGATGTGACCAGAAGTTTGCAACTAGGGGGAATTCCTATGTTCCACAAAAAGTCTGTTACAAGGATCTTCTTGCTGCCTTCAGATAATCTTTGACGTAGCTTACTTGCTCTTGGACCTGTCTCTTTTTCTTCAAGTGGCAGGCCAAGATATTCTGCAAGTTCACCTTGAATCTGTATCACGTCAAGAGATTCCTTAAAGGTTGCCTTTGTATACTCATCGAACAGACCCTCTTTCTTTGCTTTCTCATGAACTTGCCCCATCAATGTTGTTTTCCCAATGCCGCCCATGCCGCAGATAATAATCGGATTGATTTGATTCCCCCTCAGAGCTTCCATCACATCTCCAAAGGTTGATTTTCTTGAATCAAAATTAAGAAGAGCAGTTGGTTGTTCATGGTTTGATGCTCCTGAGGAGCTGGCACCTTCCTGGAAGTTGGTTCCCAGCTGAACAGAGTCCTCTGTGGGTTGAAATTCCACCTCTGAGTGAGGAGCAGGATGATATATGGTCTTGGGTTCAGTAGCAAAGAGCTTCTCAACCTCCAGAGTCATCTTCTTAGCTTTCCTAACAATTGGTATCAGAGCCATTATGCTCGGATATTAAATTGGTGTTTGTGTTCTTGACATTATATTATGTTTTCCTGGGACTATAATTTACATATCTATGAATTATGCAGTTTTGTGAACTCTTTCATAATGTATTTCTCCTATTAGATTGTCTACATAAATATATATGCATATTGATATGATTACTAATGATTGATCAATGATTCTGTATTAAAATTTATGAAACAGTTCATACTCACATGCAAAATGCTGTCACAGTAGCTATGCATCATACATATTTCATTAAATGTATCATGTTGGCACAGTACCTGTACATAAATGATAGATGTATTGAAATTAAGTCATTTTCTTCCAATATGATCTGAAACTGATGTATTTTTCTATGCTAACACATTAGCCGAAATATATATTAAGTTGACAGATAGGAAGAATCACAAAAAAACATAAAAATTTGGAATGAAATTTAATCTCCACAGTGGTTGAATTTCTGAACTAAAATTCTTGTTTTAGTTGTATGTATCAGATACTCATTCATGCATTACATCAGAGATGAGTGTATCACACATGATGTCAATATCTTGAAAATGTTTATGCAGTTTCATCTGTGCTATAACACTTCATTATATGTATCAGTATGATAAATTTTTGGGATTAACATGTGTATATTTGGAATTTAGCAAATCTAAAAATACATGTGTATATAAAGATTTCCTACATGACTGATTTTAATTTAAAATTCATTTCAGCCATGAACTTCCCTCTGAACATTAATCAGCTGTATCAACTGCTTAATGGTCAGAACTATCAGAAATGGAAGGCAGATATAGAACTCAATTTGGCAATGTTGGATATTGATCAAGTGCTGAAACAAGAACCACCTACTGTACCTGCTGACAATGCATCCAAGGAAGATAAAGAAAAATACACAGCTTGGGTGAAGCATAACAAGATGGCACTGATTTGTATTAAGAAAAGCATGAATGATGCTGTGAAAGGTGGTATACCAGATTCTGAATTTGCCAAAGTATACTACAATTCAATTGCTGAGAAATATAAGACTTCTGACAAGGCTGAGCAAGGGAGGCTGATGGATAAATTGACTGCAATGAGGTACAATGGGACTGGAAGCATAAGAGAATACATAATGAATGCAGCAAATATTGCTGAAAAGCTGAGAGGGCTGAAGATGAACATTGTTGAATCCGTTTTGGTTACTCTGGTTCCGAATTCATTCCCTGATGCATATTGTCACCTCAAAAGTCTCTACAACACACAAGAAGAAAACTGGAGTCTTAACAAATTGATTTCCATTTGTGTGCAAGAGGAGGAGGACAGAATCAAGAGGGGAAAAGCTGTGACTGTGTACTACATTAACAAGCCTAAGAAGAACTTTGGAAATAAACATTCTGGAAATAAAAATGGTGCATCAAGTTCTGGCATCAAGTATGATCTGAAAAAAGGAAAGTTCATGAAGAATCATGGAGCAATAAAATGCTTCTTTTGCAAGAAGTCTGGTCATTTTAAAAAAGACTATGATGGCTTTAAGAACTGGCTTAACAAGAAAGGTACTTTTCTGTTGAAAAATGTTTTCTCATTAGAATCTCATGCATGTATTAATACAAATTCATGGTGGTTTGATACTGGTTCGCCCATTCATATTGTGAATTCTATGCAGGGATTATACAGACAAACAATCCCAAGAAAGAATGAAACAAGAATTTGTGCAGCAAATGGGCAACAAGTAACAGTTCAAGCCATAGCGACTGTGAAGCTTGTGTTTAGGAATAATTATATATTAGTATTAAACAATGTTTATTGTATTCCTTCAATAAAGAGAAACCTTATCTCTGGTTCTCAATTTGTACTAGATAATGCATGTAGTTTTTCAAGTAATAATGATAAGTCAATGTGTTTATATAAAGATTCTGTCTGTTTTGGTACTGCTGATATGATTGATGGCTATTGGCATGTCAATTGTGTCAATATAGCTAAAGCTAATGAAGTACTGCATATTTCAAAAACAATTGGAGTTAAAAGAAAACATACCTCCACAGTTTCATCTTTTCTATGGCATAAAAGATTGGGGCATATTTCAAAGACTAGATTACATGAAATGGTTAAATAAGGTATTTTACCAGCATTAGATTTTACAGATTTTGAAACTTGCATAGATTGTTTGAAAGGAAAGATGACAAACAAAAGAAAGTTTGATTCAAAAAGGGCTACTGAATTACTGGAACTCATTCATACAGATGTTTGTGGTCCATTCCCAATTCAGACAATATGTGGCAATTACTATTTTGTGACATTTATAGATGATTTTTCTAGGTTTTGTTACATATATTTGCTGTCTGAAAAATTATCTGTTTTAGACAAGTTCATTATTTTTAAAACTGAAGTTGAGAGACAAACAGAAAAGTTAATTAAGACAGTTAGATCAGATCGTGGTGGAGAGTATTATGGAAAATATTCAGAGAAAGGGCAACGTAAAGGTGTTTTTGCCAGATATTTAGAACAATGTGGCATTGTTGCTCAATACACAACTCCATATACACCACAGCAAAATGGAGTTTGTGAGAGGAGAAACAGAACTCTCATGAATATGGTTAGAAGCATGTTTTCCAGATCCAAATTACCAAGGTTTCTATGGGGAGAGGCTTTAAAAACAGCCAACTATATATGTAATAGGACTCCTAGCAAGTCCATTAATAAAACCCCTTTTGAAATATGGAATGGCTATCAGCCTAGCATAGATCATTTGCATGTGTGGGGATGTAAAGCTGAAGCAAGAGTGTACAATAAGGAGAATGACAAGCTAGAGTCAAGATCAATTTCAGCCTATTTTATTGGTTACTCAGAAAAATCTAAAGGCTACAAGTTCTATTGCACTGGGAGAAATATCAGAATTTTTGAGACTCATAGAGCCACTTTTATTGATGAATTCTTTGAATTAGAAGTTGATATGGTGGTGAATGATACTGCACAAGAAAATTATTTCAACATGGATGAGTGGTTTGTGTATAGAGACAATTTACAGCAGATAGGAAATCCTATTAGAGAAGAAGAATGTACAGCTGTAGTTGTGGGAAATCAAATTCTACAGCAAAATGATGATGCTCAAGATGAGTTACAAGAGATTAACAATTCAGCAGTTGAAAATGAAGCTGTTCAACAAATGGAACCTGCTGAAATTCCACAGGAAGTTCAACAAGAAGTTGCAAATGCTGATGCAGTTCCAGTTTTAAGAAGATCAGAAAGAGTAAGAAGGCCTGCAATTTCCTCTGCAGATTATCACATTTATGAAGTTGAATTTGATTTGGGGGAAGAAACTGATCCAACTACTGTTAAAGAAGCAATGCAATCAAAGAATAGTCATAAATGGAAGCTTGCAATGGATGATGAACTTTCAAGTATGTCACAAAATGGTGTTTGGTATCTAGTTGAAAGAACTGCAGAAATGAAGCCTATTGGATGCAAATGGGTTTATAAAACTAAAAGAGATGCAGATGGCAAAGTTGAAAGGTACAAAGCAAGACTCGTAGCCAAATGATACAATCAGAAGGAAGGTATTGATTACAATGAGACCTTCTCTCCTGTTTCTACAAAAGATGCTTTCAGAGTCATGATGGCATTGGTGGCACATTTTAATCTTGAATTGCACTAAATGGATGTTAAAACAGCTTTTCTAAATGGAGATTTATTGGAAGATATTTACATGTTGCAACCAAATGGTTTTGTGGAAGATGAAAAGATAGTTTGCAAGTTGCAGAAGTCAATCTATGGTCTGAAGCAAGCATCTAGACAATGGTACTTAAAATTTGATGCTGTGATTACAAGTTTTGGTTTTGAAGAGAAAAAATTAGATGAATGTGTGTACTGCAAGATCAGTGGGAGTCATTTCATATTTTTAGTATTATATGTGGATGATATTCTACTAGCAAGCAGTGATATTGGATTACTCAAAGCCACCAAGAAGTTCTTGAAGGAAAACTTTGACATAAAGGACATGGGTGAAGCACATTATGTGCTTGGCATAGAAATCAGCAGAGACAGAGAGAGAAATGTGTTGGGACTGTCACAAAAGAATTACATTGATAAGATAATGAAGAGATTTGGAATGGAGAAGTGCAGATCTGGAAAAACACATATTTCTAAAGGTGATAAACTTCATAAAGGGCAGTGTCCTAGAAATTTATTGGAAAAGAAATCCATGGAAAATGTGCCTTATGCAGCCTTGGTGGGCAGCCTCATGTATGCACAAGTATGTACAAGACCAGACATAAGTTTTGCAGTGAACATGCTTTCAAGATATCAAGCAGATGCAGGTGAAGAACACTGGATTGCAGGAAAGAAAGTGCTGAGGTATTTGAGAAGCACTAGAGATCATATGCTTGTGTACAGGAAAATAGAAGATGAGGAATTGGAAGTAGAGTGTTATGCAGATGCTTCATACAAAGCAGATATGGATGATCTGGAATCCACTTCTGGTTATATTTTTATGTTAGCAGGAGGAGCAATTTCTTGGAAAAATAGCAAGCAAAGTCTAACAACAACTTCAACATTTCAAGCAGAATATATTGTCATTTTTTAAGCTACTGCACATGCCATATGGTTGAGGAATTTTATATCAAGAATGAAAGTTGTTGATTCTATTGAAAAACCTTTAGTGATCTACTGTGATAATGCTGCAGCAGTATTTTTCTCAAAGAACAACAAAAGAACTTCAGCCTCAAGGAATATAGATGTGAAGTATTTTTCAGTAAGAGAAAGTGTCGAAGAAAATGAAATTAAAGTTGTCAAGATTGGAACTAAAGAGCAGTTAGCAGATCCATTGACTAAAGCGTTGCCAGTTGAAATTTTCACAGATCATGTGAAAAATATGGGAGTTTTAAGCAAGTTTGATGATTAATGCTGCAAAATTGATGTAAGACAATTTTAATACAGCATACATATAACCCTTGATGTATTGATTGTTCAAATTTGTTATGAAATCTTTACATTCAGAAACTTACTTTAAGTTTTCATAGTTGCTGCATAAACTACTACATGTATACATACAGTTCATTATATTTTGGGAAAATGGCTGGTTTGCTCACTAAAGTATGCCCCATTCTAAACTTTGCTTACTGAAGGTTGTCCAATATCACTTTGCTCACTATCGAATTACACTTGTATTCACTTTGATCACTCCGTCTAAATCAGACGTTAAAATTCAAAAAACTTTGTAAACGATCGTTAGCAGTAGGGGTATTTTAGTCACATAATATTTGGCGACAGTGGCTTCGAGCAGAAATTGAAACAGCAAATCCATCCGCCCAGAAATTGAAAACGGCTCTGGCTGTCTCAGTTCTCATAAATACAAACCCTTTTCATTTTTATTTTCCCAATTAATCTCCAACCACAAGAACCCTAGCAAAAACCCTAATCCCCAATCCTCCACAATCCCCAAAATGGCCAAAAAGAAAGCGACCCATCAACCCAAAGACACCACTAAACCAGAAGAACCACCAACCCACCACACCCAGAAACCCAACTCCGCCGCCGCCACCGCCATGGACGACGGCTCGTCGGAGAAGGTCGCCAATCTGAAGTCGCTGAACTCTCTGCTGCTGAAGGAGACCCACGACCGGAGGCAGCAGGTGGAGGCTTTGGTGAAGGCCAAGAAGGGTTTGGAATCTGAGCTGAGTAGGTTTGGGGAGGAGAAGAAGGTTCTGGAGACTGAGCTGGATGAGAGGAGTGAGGAGAGTAGTGTTGTTGAGCTGGAGAAAAGTGTTTTCGGGGTTTTTGTGGCGGCCCAGATGGGTGAGATTGAGAGGGTGAAGAAGAGTGAGGTTGAGGTTTTGAGGAGGGAGGTGGATAGGCTTTTGGAGAGTCTTGAGAGTGAGAAGGGGAAGGTGAGTCGCGTTTGTTGGGAGAGAGATGTGGTGAAGGGCGATTTCGATGGGATTGCTGTCGAGGCGAATGGGCTGAGGTTGAAGGTTGTGGAGATGGAGAGGAGGGAGAGGGAAGTGGAGGCTGAAGTGAAGAGGGTGAGGTTGCAATGCCGGGCGTTGGAGGAGGAGAAATGTGAGAAGGAGAGGGCGGTTGAGGCGGTGATGAGGGAGAGGGATTTGGCGGAGAGGAAGTGTGGGGAGTTGGAGGGTGTGGTTAAGGATTTGAAGAGGGAGATTGGGAGGATTGTGAGGGAGAAGAATGAGATTGATGAAGCGAGGAGTGGGCGGGAAGTGGTGGTAAAGAGGTTGGAGAAAGAGGTGGGGGAATTGAATACGGTTGGGTTGAGTTTGAGGGCGGAGAAGGAGGGGTTGGAGAAGAAGGTTCGTGAGCTGGAGGAGAGTGTTGGTGAGGCTGCAGCAAAGGAAAAGGAGATGGAGAGGGAGATTAGGGTGTTGGTGAAAGAGAAGAAGGAGAAGGAGGATAGTGTGGAGAGATTGAATGAGGATGTGAAATCGCAGAAGGCTATTTTGGATATGGTTACTGAGGAATTGGAGAGCAAAGAGCAGAAGATCAAGGAAATAACTCTAAAGAAGAATGAGATTGAGAAGGCAAAGGCCAATAGAGATGGTGAAGTTGCTGAGCTGAGTAGACAAGTGGCTGAGCAAAGAGATGTTATATCTACTCTGCGGAATTCTTGCAATGAGAAAGAGGAGAAGAATGCACAGCTGGTTTCTGAAGTTAGTCAATATAAAGATGTTGTAGAGCGTGTTAAGGAAGAGAGGGCTGAGGCTCTGAAAAGTTTGGCAGAGCAGAAAAAGATGGTGGAAGATTTGAAGCTGATTGTTTCCGAAAGGGAGGCGAAGATTAAAGAAGTTACGCAATTCTCGGCGAACGTGAGGCATGAGAATGATAGCATTAGTGAGATAAATAAAGTGATGAAGAGCCGCTTAGAATCATTGGCTAAGGAAAAGGATATCATGCAGAAGAGCCTTTCTGATGCTCAGAGGGAAATTCATGATTGGAAAGTTCAGTATGAATCAGCTGGGAGGAGCTCGAAGCAAGCATTGACTATGTTGAAGAACACTGCCGCATTCTTATCTTCTCAATCTGAAGGGAAGAAGGTAGTGGCTATCAAGGAAAATAATCATGATTACAAAGTTTATGTGACTAAAATATTATGTGACTAAAATACCCTTACTGCTAACGATCGTTTACAAAGTTTTTTGAATTTTAACGTCTGATTTAGACGGAGTGATCAAAGTGAATACAAATGTAATTCGATAGTGAGCAAAGTGATATTGGACAACCTTCAGTGAGCAAAGTTTAGAATGGGCATACTTTAGTGAGCAAACCAGCCATTTTCCCTTATATTTTTGTAATGAAAGTTTGAAGCAACATTTTAGCCATAAGGATCATTTGTTTGAATCGATTATATTCAGTCAAACAAAGATTTCACTAGAGGTAATCCATGTGACTGAATTCTTTTATAATGTGATTGTAAAAGACAGATGATTTGCTAAATTGTCATGATCTTCTACAGTTCATTATATTTGTTTTAATTGACAGGGTTTTGAAATAGGCAGAAGTAGAGGCTTTCCTAGCATATTAGACGATCATTAATCTCAAAATTATAACAAAGCAACTGCATTTCCCATAGGTATACAGTCCCAGTTGAGTCGATTTTAGATTAAAACTATGATACCATTTTAGACGATCACCGAATTGTGAAAGAAAGTTTAAGAGAATGAAGGATGCGGTGCGGTGTATGCCGAGCTAACAAGAGAGGAAAGGAACTTTGAGCTTACCAGTGATATGACATCTCTTGTGGCCATGGCAAGAATGTCGGCACAAGAAACCTTGTTTCTGCATCGAGCCACTCTATCAACAGCAGCCTTTGCTTTGATCACCGTGTCGAACCCGTCTCCGGCGAGTGACATATCGTCCGGGTTGTCCTTCTCCGCCGATTTGTTCCTAAACGCCAGTATCACTGAAGCATCACATCCCTATACACACACATCCAAAACTTCCACACTCAGTTTCATTTGCATGTTATCGCAGATTATTAAAGGTTAATCTTGTTTGGGACAGAGAGTATTACCCGAACAAAAGCAATCGTGGAAGAAGAGTCTGAGAGTTCCCGGTGCAGTTGTAAATGTCTGCTCAAACTTCTGTTTAACTGCGGCATGTACAATTGACTCAACATTTGGGCATGAGTTTCTGTAATGATCAACTTGAAGAGCACTAGTTATGCTCAGAATAAGAAGAAGAAGAAGAAGAAGAAGAAGAAGAAGAAGAGAGAGTAGAGGAAGAAGATGAGCATTCATTGTTAGAGTAATTGAAACTAGAAAAAGAATAGTTGGGTTTTTCTTGATTGCAGTAGTCATGTATAAATATTAAAGCATGATGAGAGGTGGGTTTGGTTAGATTTACCAATATCTAAAGAATCTTTAAAAAGTGGAATAGTGATAGTAGTAACTGAGGCATGGAGTGAGCAAGACAACAGTAAAATGAGACCCAATAAAGGAATGTCTGGGTGAAAACTGGAAAAAGGTCGTGAGTTTTGAAAAACTGGGCGTGACAATTGGCAAGCATGCCTGGCCTAGCTAGCTAGTAGCTACAACTGAGTACTGAATAAGATGTTTTTGGCTGGTTTTTCCTAGGCTCTTTGTCATGGTCTCATTAAAGTAAATGGTTCATTGCTTTAGTGGGATTGTGTCAAATCCATTTTGGATTTCTGTATCTCTATATATGAGTAGTTGAAGTTTTATGCTTGGCACATGAGAAGCAGATAGGATTTAGAAATCCATAATGCCCATAATTGCTCCAGAGGAACAGGGTTTGAAGCTAAAATTCAAAACTGCTATTGCAGATCATGTTCTGGTGCCATGTGGGGTTTAAGGAACAAATATAAACTAGGACTTGATTAGTTACATTTAAAAGTGAGAACTGCGTAAGTAGTGCCTACTAACTAAAGTTTCACTTTTCAAAACAACACATTGGTGACTAATGTATGACCCAGAATACAAAATAAGATGTGGAGAATAGTATCACTAGTATGTACTGCTTTTTTGAAGATTTGAATTTTGAAGAGCGCCATCTATCTCACAAGGTTCAATATCAACAAGATTGAAATGGTCTTGCCTATGGTTTTCCTTTCTTTCTCAATTCCCCACACATTCAAGTGATTGTTGTAATGTCTCGTATGTTATTTCAAACATTAGTTCCTCTAGTTGCAAGGCTCTGAGTCATTTCGTTAACTATTGAGGCATAGGTTAACAAACTAGATTTGATTAGGGCCAATTAGAATATTAGGGTTAGTATGGACCCAGCCCATGAAATGTTAGCAAGACAAGTTAATATTCTAAATACTAATTTTATTATTAGAATAATCGAGTGAACGTCAAGAGAATACAACGCTATAATTCACTGCATAGAGGGATAGAACCCATAGAAGTAGAGAAATGTTTGGGGAATGGATCCGTTTCTCTACTTGGATTTTTGGTATTTGGATTTGTTTGGATGTTTATAACCATTAGATTGAGTAAGGATGACAATTGTAATAAGCTGCTTGTATCATCCTTATTCAATCCAATGACTATAAGGAACCTAAGAAAATCCAAGAAAAAAAAAATCCAAGTAGAAAAGTAATCGGTTAAACCAGAGCCGGTAGAGAAAAGAGTGGCAAAAAAAAATTCTGGGATGTGTATAAAGAAAGTGGGAATATGCAAATAAAATTTCTCAAAATGAACACAAACAAATAAATACATACCATCAGAACTATTATTTTCCAAATTTCAAATTACACCCACAGTCACACACATAAATGTCCTAGAACAATGATAAGTTTTTTTTCCCTTTTCATTTCTTATTACATCAAATGACCAGTAAACTGAAATTACAAAAAGCTATCAATCCACCAACACCAAATAAATTATAATGCAGTTTTTATTTATTTAACAAAAAGAACTATTGCCGCAATGCCGCCACTGCTTCTGACCTCAGGCTGAAGTCTCCGCCCGGTCAAGCAACAATGCAGATATTAAATAACAACATCTCAGTCAGTACGTACCGGCATGTAGCTCCGGATTCAATTCCTCCTCCACAAACAGAGATATGGGGGATAGCGCGCTCCATAGAATCTACATAATATTGTATATGTTACAACAATTACACATTCATTGATCTATTCATTCATCCATCCCTATATAGCTCATGAGCTGAATCAAGTAAAACACAAATGAGAATAATGAAAGTACGAGAGTAGAAATGCAATTGCATACCTGATCGATCATATTTCTTTTCTACTGTTATTGAGCTCCTGCAAAAGACTCTCACCAGCACCTTGGACATCTATTTCCACTTCTTTTGGTAAACTGAGGGATCCTAAACAAAATTTCTTCATATTGGGACATGTCTGGATATTTACTTCTTTCACTAGTGGCCATTCGTAATTATGTTTGCCTTGTGAAAAGCTTCCCAGATTTGGTAGGCTATCAAGGTCCAAAGTATGTAGCTGAGGGAACATGTTTTCATCCTCTGTTTCTTCACCCGGTGCTGCTGCTGCTACAATTTCTTCAATCTTCTCACAATAATTTATTTTTAGTGTTTGGAGCTTAACGAGACCTCTGGCAATTGAGGGAGAGAGCAGAGTTTTCAGTCTATCACAACCCCAAACTGATAGCTCTTTGAGATTCTGAAAGGCTTGATGAGATTGTTTGAAAGACATCATCTTGTTTATTTGCATCCCTGCATTTCCTGACTCAGAATTTGTTAAAGCAGCAGCATCCCCTTCATCACCGACAATCAATCTTCTGAATTCAAAAATCTCTTTCAGTGACGAGCAGCACCACACTTGTATGCTCTCCAATTTGTGCAATCTATTTTGCATATGCATTGGTACCAAATGCAATAGTTTCTCACAGTCGGTCACATTTAGAGACTTAAGTTGACAAAAGGATTCTGCTGGAAGTTGGTTGTTCCATATCTCTTTGAACTTGAAGTTGAAAATCTCTAGCATTGTCAAGACCGGGAAATGAACCTGCATGCAAGTACAGACACTCTGTTCAGTGTTCAGTCTGTTGTACTTACTGTATTGTCTCGAAACCAAAAGTTACTCGTTTATGAACGAAATAACAAGGCTTGCAGTTTACACAGTAAAATAAACAAACAAACACGTGTTTATCTAGGATGTTGTTTTTTGGGTCCTAGTTTAGGATGAGAATCAATATACCCTCCCATGTCTTCCTAAAAAAATTTAGTAGACAGCGAACATCTTAGTTTTTTAATAGAGTCTCACATAATAAACTTTAGAAGTTAATATTAATTATTTTAAAATTGTACATCCAAATTCTAGATCATATCATACGGTTGAATATATATATATATATAGAGCCCGTCTATGCTACGGATGTCCGCCGGTGCGGATGCGGCGTTTCCGGCTAGGCGGCGACGGCGTATCCGGCCACTGGGCCTTGCTCGCCCCACTCCGGCGACCCCGTCTGTGCCGGGCCGAGGTCCATCGCCGGCCAGAATCTGCAGAAATGCAGAAAAATGAGAAGTACTGTTCATTTTTCTGCATTTCTGCAGATTCCGGCCGGCGATGGACCTCGGGCCGGCACAGACGGGGTCGCCAGAGTGGGGCGAGCAAGGCCCAGTGGCCGGATACGCCGTCGCCGCCTCGCCGGTCGCCGGAAACGCCGAATCCGCACGGTGAATAGTCCGTGTGGACGTCCGCAGCTGAGAATTTTCCTATATATATATATATAACTTTTATTTATTTATTTAGGGAGCTGAAATTTACACTTCTTATTTTGCAATCTACACTCTTACTTTTGTTTTTCGGAAATTATTGTATGCACGGTCGTGTAGGTACACGACGCAATATTAGTCATTTAAAATACTTTATACATAGGACCCACTATGTACTGAAGATATTTTATTTGTTTTTAAGTTAAAAATTTTATAATTAGACAAAACACATGTTACCAAAAGACAAAATTTAAGTTACTTTAAAAAAAATGAAAGTATAGATTGTAAAATGAGGAGTGTAAATTTCAGTTTCTTTTATTTAGTAATATGTTATGTTATATATATGGAGGTGAACAAAAAGACCTGTAATCTATTTCTCTGGTAATAAGAATTCAAGGCCTATAAATGAAGGAATATGCAGTTTCAGAAAAAGAGTGAAGCTAAACACGAGTAGTTGGATCCGACATTCTGGATTAGTTATAATAAAAAAAAAAAGATAAAAAAAAGAAAGGAGAAATACCTCGGTGTTGAACAGGCTATGCTCTGGTTGCCTCTTCGGCCCCTTGGAGATAATTTTGCTTATGCCAGCGAAGTTTGTTACAGATGCAAGAGTCAACTCTGTCAGACATCGGAAGTTGATCACTTCCTCATTTTCATATTCAAAGGCCAAAATCATTTCCAAGGAGGCGCAGAAGCGTATGTCCAGCACTTGAAGCAGTCCTATAATGTTTCTCAAGACACCCCACTCAGATGGACTGTAGATCTTCCAAATCTGGGTCAATGTAGGTAGCCGATATAATTTCAAACTTCGTAGTTCCTTCATAGACCCAGTTGGCAGTTCACCGTGAAAAATCCCTTTCAGCTTACTTGCACCATTGTAACTACCGCTGATCTCCAGCGAACTCAAGAGAGGAAAGATGGCGTTGCTGCCATGTGGAGCAGTAGGTTTCAGACATGTCGTGTCAATCAGATACTTCACAGCATCCTCAATGTTGAGTTTGAAATGCTTGATCTTTGCAAAACAGACTGTATCTAAGACATTCACAAATCGAGTCTCAGTCACAGTGCAAAACTCAAGGAAGCTGGTTAACTTTAGCAAGCAAGTGATTCCATTACCCACAACAGCGCTTTCATCAATATCGTCAACTCTCAAGTAGTTGCCATCAATCCCATGAAGCTTTGATTCATTTTCCCTCCATCCAAAAGAGATGATAAATCTTTCGAGCTTGTTAAAGAGAGTGCTGGTCAGTAGTACATTAAGCGGAGGTAGAACAACTTGTAAACTAGTCAAACGGGTCAAGCAAAGCAACTCTGCAAGTATTCCAGTTTCCCACTCCATAGAGTTTGCCCACAACGTGACAATAAATGGGGGAATGTCTTCAACCGCTTTTCTAAACCGATTTCCTACCTTTGCTGGCTGCTCAACCGCCAATCTGTTGAGTTCCCTCCACGTCTCCACTATCTTTTCCAAATCTTCCCGTTCTTGGGATCCAACACTTTCCTGCTCAGCCTCAGCCTCAGCCTCCATTTGAGAAATCCAATTGGTTATTTCGGTGGAGGCTAGTTTGTCACTGATCCACTCGTAGGAGCATCCCCACATGTACAACTCTTCTAGTCGGGTTAAACTTGATATCACACCTGGTGAGATTACTTTAAGCTTCTCGCAGTCCGACAAATCGAGCAATCTCAGATCAGACAAATTTTTAAATGTATCCGGCAATTTCCTGAGTCCCCTACATCCACGCAAACTGAGTATCTTGAGTGTCCTCATCTCCCCAATTACAGATACTTCAAACTCTCCTTCATCATCCCAACTGTAATCTTCTAGACGCAGAGTTTGAAGGTTTTTCATAACTGCAAGTGATGGCACTACTAATGAAAGAGATGTACCCATAATTGCTAGAACCTTGAGATCTTCCATTCTGAGCTGCCGCTCCAATACACGTGCTCTCAACCACAAAAGCACACAACGGCCACCAATACTCAGTGACCTGCAAACAGCAGGTTGCTCAGAACTTGGCCAGTCCATCATATTCAGAGTTTCCACGGTGTCCCTCACCACAATTCGCTTTTGAACTCGATCATCTTTCTTTTCTACAAACTCTTCAGAAGTTATATACACGGCAACATCACGCACCACATCATGCATTCTCACACACCCTTTCTCATCGCAATCTAACAATAGAAACCGACTTTTGAGTGTACTAACCAATGTCTCCACAAGGTTCCTTCCTTCAACCATTGAATTAATGCCTTTAAAGAGTTCATGCCCAAGCCCAGGCTTAAGCCCAAACCCAAGCCCAAGCCCATATCTCACCAAATCTTCAATCCGTATATCGGCGCTTTCTTCAAATATGCAACACAGCAAAAAGCAATATTTGACTTGCTCATTTGTCAAACATTCATAACTCAACTTTATTTTACCATACACATGTTCTATCACTCCTGGAACGTTTTCTGGGTTTGCCTTTTCTAGTTCCTTCAGTGCATTCTTCCAGATTCCAATGCTTTCATCTTTTAGTGCTGTTCCAACTGTCGAGATTGCAATGGGCAACCCGGCACACTTCTTCAAAATCTTTTCTGCTACTACATTCAACTCGGGATCAGATTCGATGGAACTTCCGGCTCTCTTTTTGAACAGACTCCAGGCTTCTCTATCCGGCAAACCATCAATGGGGAAATTCTTTCTAGTGTCCATGTCCTTGAATAGATCTTGTTGTCTTGATGTGACCAGAAGTTTGCAACCACGGGGAATCCCAATGTCCCACAAAAAGTCTGGGGTTGTTGTCCAAACATTGTCTAACATTACAAGGATCTTCTTGCTCCCTTGACATAATCTGTCACGTAGCTGACTTGCTCTTGCATCTGTCTCCTTTCCGTCAAGTGGCAGGCCTAGAAATCGAGCAAGCTCATCTTGAATAACATTCAAGTCAGGAGCTTTGTTCTGAAGAGATTCCTTCATGGATGCCTTTGTATACTCAGCGAACAGACCCTCTTTCTTTGCTTTCTCATGAACTTGCCCCATCAATGTTGTTTTTCCGATGCCGCCCATTCCGCATATGATAATCGGATTGATTTGATTTCCCCTCAGAGCCTCCATCACATCTTCAAAGGTTGATTTTCTTGAATCAAAATATATATTTTTCCCCTCAGAAGTGAGTGGCTGTTCATGGTTTGATGTTCCTGAGGAGCTGGCACCTTCCTGGAAGTGGGTTCCCAGATGAGTAGAGTGTTGTGTTGGATGAGTAGAGTGTTCATGGTTTGATGTTCCTGAGGAGCTGGCACCTTCCTGGAAGTGGGTTCCCAGATGAGTAGAATCCTCTGTGGGTTGAAATTCCACCTCTGGGTGAGGAGCAGGATGCGCTATATTACCGACATCTTTAGCAAGGAGCTGATCAACAGCCAAAGCCATCTTCTTAGCATTCCTTCCCAGAGAAAAACGGCCCTTTAAATTTGGAAGCCATCCATAACAGCATGCTGCCTTTGCTGCTACACTTTGTTCACTGAAATTCATCTCCTTTGCTGTTTTGATCTTGTCTACATCACCGAGCCAGCGATCAACTCCGGGACCAATAGGCTGTAAAGCATCTCTCGCTGGTTTCACGTCGAGGTTCACTTCATCTCTTTTGTCAAGCAGCTGCTGAACCCGCTCGTTGAAGTCGCCAATGTTACTTTTGTAGCAACACATATACCCCAACTCTTGCCAAAGTTTTTTCAATGTCCATTTTGCAGCCGGAGCAACAACTTCACTAAGAACTAGGTCTGCCATTTCTCCTTGTGAGAAACGGTGTAACAAAACAATTCAAGGATGTGGTGATAAATGAAGCAATTGCCAAGAGAATACTAACAAGAAACGAAAAGAACACCTAAGGAAGGCTATTAACCACTCTTTTCCTTCTTCTTTTTTTGGATGGGGATTGGATGAAGAAAGCAAGAAGGCAGATTGAAGAAAGAACGGAAGAAAAGAAAGCAAATCTACTAAATGTTGAGATGCTCAATACACAAAAGATCGGAACGGTCACTGTTTTTTTTTTTTTTTTTTCCTTTCTTTTTTCTGAATGAATAGTACAGATTGACAATGTAATGCTGAAATGAAGCAATACTGAAGACAAAAGTATGAAGAAGGGAAAGGAACAACAGAAAAAAAAAAAAAAAAATGAATCACTTTTGTTCGACCCTTGTACTGGGGCGAACAGACTCACGGAAAAAGCAATAACAAAGGGAAGGAAAAAATAGAAGAAAGAAGAACACAAACAGTGGTGAGACTCTTTTTGTTTGGTTCAATTTTTTTGTGGTCACTACAGAATACAGGTTCAAAAGTGAAGCAGTACTACCATATTGAAGGAATGCATGAAAACAAAGGAATGACTCAGCAAGAACAACTGAATTGCTACTGCAAGGCGTACCTCTCTCTCTATCTCTTTTGATTTGTTTGTAGATCAAATGGGCAAATGCAAAGTTTTTCGGAGCACACAGTGAATTATACACAACACCAGAAAAACTACAGAGAACCATGTTCTATGGTCAACACTAAGGTCCAAATTGATCTACAGTTTTAAAATTGTTTTTTTTTTTTTTTCTACCAATTACTTTAGTTTGGGAATTACAGTAGATGACATTTTTCGAGTTGTTGTCACCAACGGTTCCTAAATTTTAAAGTGTGTCATTTTCAGGTTACATGTTCTATATCAACAGCAAGAATAATTGCAAGATACCAAAGAGATGAAACAAAGAAAATAAACTATTAATATGGTGAGAAGAGTCATCTCCGGTGTTCTCTTCTCAGCTCAACATAATAGATTAATATTTTCCATAAGGCTGATTTCATTGTTAGGTGCTCAATCCACTCATTAATAATTTAATATTGAGTTATTGTTAGTCTATATGGTAGGGTCTGATCGGAATAGTACTGTTGGTTGTGGTAAAAAAGAGGGTTTGATTTTGAGCTGCGGGGAAGGCTGGAAATGGGCCGATCCTTATTGAACTAAAGCAGCCCTCAATACCTAACATGGGTCCACTCTTTTGTAATCTCATTTATTTTTCCCCGTCTATGTAATAATTTTAACATAATCTTGGTAATTTACACTAAATTACCAAGATTTCATCATTCATTAATGATTCACAAAAGTGACAAAACTAATATGTTAATTACTTTAAAACCACAAAATTACACAAACACTCAATATTACATGCTCCAATTTTGAGTAGTACAAATATTCAGAATCACAACCATCCTTATTCGAATCACAATTCTCAAATTAATTACACCCTTAGTCACACTCTCAATTGTATTAGAACATTTTTTTTTGGAAAAATGTCCATTTAGTGCTAATTTGGCCCCCTGATTGCCCATTCAAATGACCATCTTATTTTCTTCTCCTATTCAACATAAGGTAACAACTCTATTGCCCATTTGAACAAATCTTTTTAAACCCTAGTACAATTTTATTTTTTATCTTCCTTTTTTGCCCTCATACCCTATCTAATAGATTTGTTGAATTATTACTTGCCGAGAGGTTTTATCAGAAAAGTAGAGAGCCCGACTTTTCCAGTGAAGGAGAGAGCGAACGAGGGAGAAACGGAACAAGAGAAGAGAGGGAGCATTTTTTGCAGAGAAGAAAAAGAGACGATTTTGCAGAGAAGAAAAATAGACGATTTTGCAGAGAAGAGAGAGAGAGAGAGAGAGAGAGCGAGCGATTTTTACAGAGAAGAGAATGAGGGTTTAGGGTTTGCCTTAGGGTTTCATATTGAATTCGTGTAAATATGGGTGATGTTGTTTTCGGCGGATTGGAGTTTATTCGAGCTGGGATCGATTCCGAAAATCTGGAAATCTGATATCTGAAATAGGATTTGAACATCAGGTGATTATCTTTTTTCTCTTTTCTTGTTGTTTTGTTGATGTTGTTGAATTTAGGGTTTATTACGTTCGATACATATTTTCTGTGTGCATCATACAATCTGCATTCTTCAGATTTACAATCGAGTTTGGTTTCTTACCCCCAGTAATCGGTTACTGACCCCCAATAATCTATTACTGGGGATCAGTAATCGATTACTGGGGGTCAGTAACCACTCACTGGGGTCAGTAACCGATTACTGGGGGTCAGTAATGTTGTTTTTGTTATTGGTAAGTACTGCTTGTATTTGTTACTGACGGACATTAATTTCAATTATTTTTTAATCATTCTATTCAATGCAGGAACATGGCTCATTTATTGCTTGCTCAGTTTATATGTTCTGGAGAGGGTTTTCATCATTCACTCAATGAGTACATTACTTTTTCTGATTTGTGTATTACTATTCGTCGACGATTTAGGTTCCGTGCTAGTGATGAATTTCGTCTTCATTATTCTTCTCCTTCTTGTGCTGTGATTTATTTGAATAGCGAGGAAGATTTGAAGATGCTGTTTTGTTGTGCTACGATATATAAGATGGAACATGTTGATGTTTCTGTTGTGAAAGAGTTTGAAAGTGGTTGTGGTTCAGGATTGTTGTCATTGGAGGATAGTGTGTCTGCCGTAATTGATGAAAATGATTTTCTGTGTGAGCCATTCAGAGATGGGCCGAAGAAGTCTTATTTGTCTGATGAGTGGAGCTCTCTAATTACTAATGAAGGCCAAAAATATTCTTACAGTGTCAACATTAATGAGCATTCGTGTTCTTGTGTAAAGTGGCAAATCAATTGCTTTCCTTGTCCTCATGGTCTTTCGGCAATACAAGATGCTTCTTTGAATGTTTACGACTTTATTGATAGGTATATTTTTTGTTAGTGTGTGTCACTACTCATGATTATTAGTTCTTTTTGGGACCTGATAAATGTTTTTGATAGGTATTTCCATGTCGATACTTATAGGAAGAGCTACAGTTTTCCCATTCATCCTGTGAGCAATGTTGATGCTTGTTTTTCGGATTATAGTGATGAGCTTATATTACCTCCTGCTTGCAAGAGGCCAGTTGGGAGGCCTAAAGTGAAGCGAATAAAGTCTGCTGGAGAGAACAATAAGAAGGTGATACAGTGTGGTCGTTGTCACAAAATGGGTAATCATAACAAGCTCACCTGCACGGAACCTCTGCCGGGCTAGTTGTTTTGTTGTTTGTTACCTTTTTTTGCCAGGAGATTGTGTTTACTATCTTTGTAATAATTTTACCACGGGTCTATAATCTTGATTCTTGGGGGTCAGTAATCGATTTACGTGTTTGTCAGTAATACGTTTTTGGGAAGGAAATATTGTCGATATTCTTACAATTTTTTCATCAATTTTCATATTTTAAGATTTGCTTGAAATGAATCATGTTCATAATGATTTGCACTTGATTCTTTTACATATGTTGCTCTATTTTTCCTTTTTTAAATGTAACTAAGTAGCATCATACAATATAGATCATACAAGATTCCAAAAATATGTTTACTAACTAACTCCGACTAATGAGGTTACTGACCATCATCACTATGATTATTGTCCCTAAGTAATCGATTACTGGTCCCCGATAATCATGATTACTGACCCCCAATAATCAATTATTGACCTTAAGTAATCGGTTACTTGCCCCCAATAATATAATTACTTACCCCGAAGAATCCATTATTAACCCCCTGTAATTGATTACTGACCCCCAGTAATCGATTACTGACCCCCAGTAATTCAACATACTAACTTCATGCTGACTTCCTATAAGCATTTTCTCACATTCCAAACAATTCAAATGAAAGCATATAACACAGATAATACAAGTTTCTTCAAAGATGACAATTGACAATTGCAAAAGGGGTTCAAAATAAAAATAAATTAGGTCTTAATATACTGTAAATTGTACTAAGGGATACTAATCATCTAAATTGAAACTATTCTATATTATCTTGAATGTTTATGTTCATAAACATCTCCAGCATTCTTTTCCTCATGTTGTTTCCACCAGCCTTAGTTGGTTTCCTACCCATTGCTAATTCCTCCATCATGTGAAGCACGAACGGTCCGCAGTCAGATCTGCACAAAAATATCTTCTTTCAATCCAAAAACCACATGAGTAATTACAGTACTGACCAAAAATAATCTATTACTGACCCCCAGTAATCGATTAATGACCCCAGTAATCTAGCTCAATACCCCCAATAATCGATTACTGACCCCCAGTAATCGATTACTGACCCCCAGTAATCCTAGAAATTCATCATACTGACATCCTGCTGACTTCCTGTAAGCATTTTCTCACATCCCAAACATTTCAAATGAAACCATATAACAAAGACCATACAAGTTTCTTCACATATGACAATTTGACTATATATGAGTAATCATTAGATAACTGTAATTTAAAGCTACTTACGATAGTTTATCTTGCTGCGGGCATTTGAAGTCTGGAATTAACTTGTACGATTGTTCGGTAAAATGATTGTCAAGAATCCATCTTCTTGTCTCATTCTCCTGTTCCGTCATTATTACCTTCTCCTCAACCAGGGCACCCCTATCAATGCGCACAAATTTTTCTCTATATTCTTCCGGGTCCTGACTATCAGGGAACTGATTTGTAAGGTTCACATCTCTAATGAACCGCCTTATCTCTTTCGCCTGTAGGTTGGTTTTAATTAAAACAAGGGATTCAATAAATCCATACTCACCACTGTTCAAAAAATTAATAAATGTGTCATTAAAATACTCACCACTGTTTCTGCATCCTTAGTAGCATAGTGATCCGCGTGGTCGGCCTTTTTTGGTGTCAAGAGGTTCATGTGTCTTAAGCATTTCTTCTCGTTGTCTATGATCATCAACGTGAAGTGATGGTGTTTGTGGTGGTGGATAGGAATGAAGACTTTTTGCTTAGAGAATATTGACCACAATGGTTCTATAAATTGGGTTTCGACCTCCAATCTATAGCCTTCGAACTCACCTTGTTTTCCCCCTTCTATGTATTCTCTTTCCTTAGCGGCATCAGCCAATACAAAATGCTGTATATTTCACCAACAAGATTAGTAAAGGGAAAAAATATGAGTGTTTTGCAGAATATTTAACTTCAAATGCTTACCGCTGCGTCAAACCCTAGAAATGCCACTGAAATAGAATTAGGATTCGCTTTCAGCTTTTGTTTCACAATATGGAGATACACCTTCATTGGCTGTAAACATATAAATATGAATGTTACTGGGGGTCAATAATCACGATTAGATAATGTTACTGGGGGGTCAGTAAGATGTCTCACTTCTATGACGATGTCTCCCTCTTGAGTGATTCTCGTCAAATTCTCCCTAGTTATTGCAACCAAGCAGTCCTTAGTATTCCAGTAGTTAGGGCTGTTTAACAAAAAAAAAAAACAATTAATTTTCAATCTCAGTAAGTAAAAAAAAAAAAATAACTAATAATTGATCCGATTACCTATTTGTGTCCTCTTTGTTTTCATTGAACCAAGACTGATAGTGTCGTGCCACATTCTCATCAAGATTTTTCCAGGTTGCCGTCTCGCATTTCACATGTTCAAGAACTATACTATTCTTGGGCTTCTGCATCTTTGGTGCTTTTTTTGCTGGGTACTCAAAGTCCTCTTGTGGCTTTTTTTCTGCCTTCCTCCTATTCACCTTCACGTTCCTCTCTATTGAATATGGGTCAGCAGTTTTTTTCTTTGGTTTTTCCCTTTTGTCTTCTTCTTCACCTTGTAAAAATGCTGCAATCGATTTATCTATTTCTTCCTGATGTTGTTCAATGAAGATGGCCACCTTCTCACTGATAATGTTTGTCTGTATGTTAAGTTAATGTCAGCAAAACATACCATCTATCACAAAACAAAGTATTACTGACCATCAGTAAAATTATTATTGGGGGTCAGTAAAACATTATATTGCACTAAACCATGAGTAATATTCCCTCACCTTCGTGTTTGTCTCCTCTCTCTGAATCTCTGACCTTTCCAAATTACTCCTCACAGCTTCATCCACTACATTTGCCAGAGTGTCTAAATCTAATGAACCTAATGAACCGTAATCTTGTGTGTTCTCCATCACCACATCCAGTTCTTCTAAATGTTCAGCTTCATCCTCTACTCTTCTTCCTTCGTCACGACCTTCTCCCATTTCATTGTTCTAATCCTGATCCGGATACTCTTCCTCCTTTTCATTGTAAACCACGATTTGCATATCCGGACTAGGACTGTCGGCTGTGCTCTTTTCATTACGGAACTTCATTCTTAATTCATGGATAGTCTTCTCCAAAATCTTCTTATCTTCTTCTAGTCGCTTGATTTGCATGTCGCCTTTTTTGACCATCTGTAACAAATCACCATTCTGGTTCAAGAGTTCTTCATTTACATTTGTTAGCCTGTTAAGCGGCTCTTTCAAGTCTGTTTCTGCTGCCCTCCCTTCCAACTCTTGCAGAAGTGCTCTCATTTTAGCATTCAGCACAGCGTTTCGCTCTTCTTCCGCTTGGCTTGCTTGAGGAACCTGCAACCTCAGTAATTAGATACAACTTTCAAGTTCCTGCCCAACAATTACTGACCCCCAATAATCGATTACTGACCCCCAGTAATCAATTACTGACCCCCAATAATCGATTAATCGATTACTGGGGGCCACTAATCGATTACTGGGGGTCAGTAATCTATTACTGGGAGTCAGTAATCAATTACTGAGGGTCAGTAATTTACTATACTGATTTCCTGCTGACTTAAACACAGTAAGCATTTTCGCACATCCCAAACAATTTAGCAGGATATAATACTACCTACTAAATCATAGCAATCTTACCCATTCATTGAAGCTTGGATTATTATATTGATCATCTTTTCTACTGTCCTCATCTACAAAGCAGGTCCGCGCTGTATATGGTCCACGCTCGAACAGTTCCTGACATAGTCATAAATAACGGTTAATACACATTTTTTTAAGGTAAACTATATATGCACTAAAGTTAATGGTTATTACCTCTGTCATTTTTGGGTTTGATAACCACTCTTGCTCATTCAACACTTGCATGGTTGACCATCGAATGAATGTGGGTTTCTCATACATTTTCTCACTAATGTACGGACGCGCCCTTGTGTTTTCAAGGAACCAATATATGATCAGTAGTGTGCAACCATTGTACGTTTGAGGCCTTTCCTGAGTGTACTTTGCAATTCCATCAAGTAGGAAGTTGATCACCATTTTGGACCAGTTGTATCTATCTATATTCTCCAAGTCTTCACATATTGTAATCAGCTCCCAATCAAGATGTGTCCCTGTTTTGCTGAAGAAGAATACTGCAAACAAGTACATTATTATGATTGATGCAATCTTCTTCAAAAATGACAAAACTAATATGTTAATTACTTTAAAACCACAAAATTACACAAACACTCAATATTACATGCTCCAATTTTGAGTAGTACAAATATTCATAATCGCAACCATCCTTATTCGAATCAAAATTCTCAAATTAATTACACCCTTAGTCACACTCTCAATCGTATTAGAACTTTTTTTTTTATATTCTACATCAAATGACCAGTACACTACTCTCACAGTCTCACCCAAACTCCAAAAAAAAAAAAGAAAAAAAAAATCTGAAATAACAGAAAGCTGTCAATCCAACGGAAGGAACTAATTGTCAACCGCAGGCTGAGGTATCCGCTTCGGTAGGCAGCTTTGCAGACATAACTGCTAACATCTCAACCCGTATGCACCAGCATGCATGTAGCTCCTGGATTTGTTAGAATAGTCAGCCCTTTCTATTCTAACTAGGAATTACATCTCTCTTTAGATTAAACGCATCGTTTCATTATATCGAAATATACTGTCGAGTAGCTTGGTACAGAGAATATCGTAGCTGTATTTGTCATATGCGTGTCCTATCACGATTAGACACGTGTCCCGTTCTAGAATAATCTTACTGCTATATAGCTGGGATTTCTTGTTGAAGAATCTCATGAATGAAAATATCTATTTTATCTTTTTGCATTTGTTCTTCTTTTTTTGCAATTCACCTCTGTTAGGGTTATTATCCTAACAGGATTCAATCCCTCCCTCACAGAGAGAGTTGCACAATTGGCATCCAATCTACACAATAATGTACGCATCACATAAATAATTGCACATTCATTGATCCCTGTATAGCTCAGTTAATTAAAACACAACTGAGAGTGTTGTAGAAATGCAATCACGTTACCTGATCGATCAGATGTCCAATCTACTGTTATTGAGCTCCTCCAAAACACTACTCTCACTAGCACCTTGAAAATGTATGTTCAGTTCTTTTCGTGTGCTAAGGGATCCTGAACAAAACTTCTTCATATTGTAGCATCTAGTGATCACTATTTGTCCCACTTGTGGCCATTTGAAATTATATTTGCCTTTCGAAAAGCTTCGGAGATTTCTTAGATATTCAATTTTCAAAGTATTCATCTGAGGGAACAAGTTGTCATCCCCTGTTTCTTCACCCTCTGCTGCTGCTGCTACTATTTATTCAATCTTCCTGCAGTCAGATATGCATAGCATTTCGAGCTTCACAAGACCTCTAGCAATTGAAGGTGTAAACAGAGCTCTCCAATTTTTACATTTCCCAATAGATGAAAAGCTTTGGAGATTTGGTAGACCATAAAGTGTCAATGAAGTTAGCTAAGGGAACATGTTGCCGTCCATTGTTTCTTCACCCCCTGCTGTTGCTGCTACTATTTCTTCAATCTTGTCGCAGCCACATATGGTTAGGCTATGAAGCTTCACGAGACCTCTGGCAACTGAGGGAGACATCAGAGTTCTCAAATTTCTACAATACATTACTGAAAGGTTTCCCAGATTCTGAAAAGCTTGACGAGATGGATTGAAAGACATCATCTTGTTTATTTGAGACCCTTGATTTCCTGACTCAGAAATTGTTAAAGCAAGAGCGCCTATGCACTCCGATTTTCTAAATTCAAAAATCTCCTCCAGTGAATCACATGAATACGCACGTATGTCCTCCAATTTCTGCAATCTATTTTGCATATGTGTTGGTACCACATGCAATAGTTTGGAACAATCATTCACCGTTAGAGACTTTAGTTCACAAAACGATTCTGCTGAAAGTAGATCGTTCCATATCTCTTTCAAAAGCATGTTTTGAATCTCTAGTTCTGTCAAGACTGGGAAAAGAACCTGTATGTATGTACATGCGAGTATGTTAGTCTATACTGTTTAGTATCGTACCGTACCGTCTCCCAAAATTACTCGTTTCTAACTGAAGGAACAAGGTTTACAGTTTACACAGTAAAAGTAACGAATGGTTAGCTAAGATGTTCTTCCTGAAGTACACTTTCACAAGTAGACAGCTACTACATTACTCCGTGAACATCTTACTATAACATCATAGTTTAATACCGGCTGTATTTATAATAATACTGCTCTTTTTAAAATTGTATCATGCATCCTATTTCCAGATCATATGTTTTAAAACTTTACATATATAAATTATTTTTCTTTTTATTATTTTATTTTATTTTTCTTAATAAAAACATGGCTTTACTTCATTTTACCATATATCAAGTTTAATGACTCAACAACTAACGTTCTGTATCATGCATATTTTCACACTAATATATAGACCTACATATGTAACTGAAGGAAAACAGTCTGAGCAACAATGAGTGAAGATGAATGAGTAGTTGGGTCTGACGTTAATTTTGAACAAGTTATGACCAAAACAGAAGGCAAATACCTTGGTGTCGAATAGAGGTTGTATGAAGACGTTAGATTTTTCCCGGCTGCTGTCTTCTGGTGGCCTTTCCGTTCCCTTAGAGATGTTTTTGGTCATCCTAGTGAAGTTTGGTAAATCACGGAGAGTCAACTGTGCCAGACTTTGGAAATTGATTACTTCCTCATTATCATATTCAAAAGCAACAATCTCTTCTAAGGACTCGCAGTATCTTATGTACAGCTTTTGAACAACTCCTATAATGTTTCGCATGACACCCCATTCAGATCGACTGTTGGTCTTCCAACTATAGGTCACTGCAGGTAGATACCTTAATTCTAAACTGCGTAGCTCCTTGAGAGACCCTTTTAGCAGCTCACCATGAAAAATCTCTTTCATCCTACTTGCATGAACAATCTCCAGTGAATTCAGGACAGGAAAGATGGCGCTGCTGTCATGTGGAGTAGTAGGTTTCACAAGTGTCGTGTCACACAGATACTCCGCTGTATCACACATATAGAGTCGAAGAGACCTCATTTTTGCAGAACAGACCGCATCCAAGACTTTCAGAACTTGAGGCTCAGTCACATTCCTCATTTCAAAATCAAGAATTTCGGTTTTCTTTATCATCGAAGTGATTCCACTACCCACAGTAGCGCTTGCATCAACAAGGCGAACTTCCAAGTGGTTGCCATCCTGCCTGTAGGACCCACAAAAAGATTGATCATCTGTGTAAGTATAAAGATGTTGGCAGTTCTCATTATGGACCAAAACACAACCCAATATGTAGTATGATGAGTCCTAGCACAAGTACAAGTGAAGTTCTGAAGCCCAATTAGTTCAAGGCCCAACACAACCTCAGAAAACTAAGGTATATTCATGTATATTCATATCATGTTTTCACTGAGGATAGCAGTACCACTTTGTATCCTGTGTCTTCTACTAAGGATAGGAGTACTGCTTTGTATCCCGAGTTTTCTGGGTACTTTTATGGCTATGTTCAAATCGTCTTGAAAGCTGTGATTTATCTTCTCAATGCATTTCTAGATCTTTCCAGTCGATTTGCTTTTCGAAATTCAAACAGCTAGCCAAGCATGTGATGTTCTTGGCGCTCAAACTATCAAAAGGTCAATGAATTCTTCAACCCGTGACCTTGATGTTTTCAAGGTCCATTTGTTTATGCTTGGTTTGTGATACACTTACCTATGCAGTTGATAGTAGGCTGTTTGATCCTAGGAGGAAGCTGTTTTGCCTATTCATACATATTAACATTCTTTTTGAATGCTTTTGCAAAACCTTTTTCCCTCTTATGAAAAGTTAGCCATTTTCGGAAAGTTGGTTTTGTCCATTTGTGCTTGGCTTTGTCCTTCAAAGGTTTTCAACAGCATCTAAGCCAAACACATCAGTCCAAACTTTCTGAATCCTTTGGCATGCGTGTTGCTCTCTTAGCAATTCACACATGCCTATAAATACCAAGTAAAGTGCATTTGCTTGGTGGTCAAAAATTTTATTGTGTCTTTGTTTTGTTGTTGAGAAAATCAGCTTGCTTGTTTTTTCATTTTCTACTGCTCTAAGTCTTCCTAGTGATTATAAATCTTAGAGCTTGAGAAATCAAAACCGTTTTTCAAAGAATCATATAGCATTTGCATTCCAATACATGAGGTTGTGATTGGAGGTGCAACGACCCCAAGAGTTCACAAGCAGAGTTAGCTAAGGCGTAGTTAAGGTCTGAGTGAAGCTCTTGTATCCCTTTCATGTGTGAGGACTTAGGGGACAAGATGGGAGAGCGTTCTAGTTAGACTAGGTAGAGTCATAGAACAAGATAACAACAAGGTCTGGTATCCCAGGCTCTATTCTTGTATAAGTCTACGAATCACATAGTGGAAAGGTTTGTCCTTAGGATAAGGACACGCAGTTTTCTTCCCTGGATTCAGGGTTTCTGCGTTAAAGAAAAACATCTCTGTGTTGGTTTTACTTTCAGCAATCTTTTTCATTACTCGCATAATCGTTACAAACTGTGAATCGGGATAGCACAACTCCTTGCTAGCCTCGAGTTACAACAATCAACGAAAAAGTTGCAAAGTGTCCTATTCACCCCCCCCCCCCCCCCCCTCTAGGACCTTCAAGTGGTACCAGAGCAGCCACCAGCTTGCTGGTGAGATCCTTGTAGAGGGGAATGGACCACAGATTCGGTTCCTCACTGAATTCTCCTCCCTTTTTCAATGGGAAAGGGTATTCGGATTGGAAAGTTATGATGTTCACTTTCCTCTCATCCCAGGACGATGGAAGACAATGGGAAGCAGTTGAGTTTGGGTATTCAGCCCCAATGACGGTGGAAACAGAGACTGCACCTTCCGTTTCAAAGCCACGAGATCAATGGACTCTAGATGAGAGGTTAGAAGCCAAAGCTAACATGAGGGCTTTGAACAACCTCTTCATGGCCGTGTCGGAAGACGTTCGTCGAAGGATCATCAACTGCACCCTTGCCCGAGATGCATGGTAAATGTTGGCCACTGCTCATGAAGGTACGAACAAGGTAAAGGAACAAAGAATCAGATCATTACTTCATGAGTTTGAGGAGTTGAAAAATGAGTGAGGATGAAACCGTAGAAGAATTTCTTGGAAGTATGCTTGCCATTACAAATCAATGCCATAGTTTAGATCACCCTATTGATCCCCAACGTATGGTTCAGAAGTTTGTTAGGGCCTTACCACCTAGTTTTGAGTCAAAACAGATTGCCATAGAAGAAGCTAGGGATTTGACTACTTACACCTTAGATGAGCTTGTAGGAAACCTAAAAAACTTTGAAGCCAAGAGGAAATCCTCTAAAAATGATAGATCTTTGGCCTTTACTGTAGTTAAAGAGGAAGTGGAGGAAGAGTCTGTGTCAGGTGATAGTTCGGTGGAAGAGTTTGCTCTCTTAACCAAAAAATTGGAAAGGATTCTTAGGGAGAAGAAGAACCCAGGTTTTAACCCTAGGTTTAACCAAAAGGGGGCTGCGACCAACCCTAAATATCCTCGACAAGGGGAAACCAGTAACCCTAGAAATCCTAGATCTACCTCCAAACCTAGGAACTTTCCTCAGAATGATAAGTGTTTTGAGTGTGGTGGTGTTGGCCATAAGGCAGCTAAATGTGCAAACAGAAGGAAGCAAAAGGCCTTCAAGGCCACTTGGTCGGACAGTGAGTCAGAACATTCCTCTGACCAAGAGGAAGAAAAGGAGACCGTTGCCCTCATTGCATCGGTTAAGCTTGTCGACGCTTCAGACTCTGATGTAGATGACGAAGCTCAACATGATGAGGAGCTTCACAATGCATATTCTGATTTGCACATCGCATCTAAGTCTATGCTTGACAAGATTGAGTCCTTGTCAAATGAGCTTACCAAGAGTGGGAACCAAGTCAAGGAATTGCAAGACAAGCTGCAGTCCCAGAAGAAGAAGTGGAAGGCCGACAAGTCAGCCCTGATAAAAGAAAAGGAGTCTCTTGAAGAAAGTCTGAGACTTAAGGATGCCTTGATCAGCAACCTCTCCTCCGAGAAGGCCACTTTGAAGTTGCAGCTATGTAGTAACCCGATTTTTTTTGTTACTTTTGACTTATAATTTTCTCGTAATCAATGGAAGGATGTTTTGTGAGGTTTGGCATTTTGTATGCTTGTAATTAGTCGTTGCGTGACGTCAGAAGTGATTTCAAGAATTCTAATTGAAAAATCGTTTAAGTTTCATTGGGTCATTAGTTGACTTTTTGATTCGTCTTGTTTTTTTTTAAAAGTTTCCTTCACCAAAGTCGTAGAGTTCGACGATACGAGTTCGTAGACACGCGGCACGTGTGAATCGGATATCGTATGAAAAAGTTACGATCAGTCGAAGTTATTTCCTCTTCGGGAAATTTACTTTAAAGCCTGAAATTTTCGAGAAAATGCAAAACCTTCTTTTTTTTTCGTCAGTTTACCTTTTACTGTTCACTTTCACCTCTCTCGATTTTTTTTTTGTTACTGTTCATCTCCCCCGTTTCGGTCAAACCCTCCGATCTCCGCCGTCCGGCCGCCACGGCGCAAGCGCCACCCACCGGACGACTGGGTTTCTCCTCCTCTTCAGTTTGAGCCAAGGCACAGCCCCGGTGAGCAACCGTGCGCGGCGTTGCATCGATCGAAAGGTTTCGACCGCCGTGAGCGACGGTGCAAGGCGGCGCTGGGCCCGAGCCACCTACCGTTCGGCTCGTCTCCTCGGTGCGCTCCTCCCTAGAGTGGTGGTTCTCGCCGCTTCAAGCCGGAACGAGCGGATCGAGAATCGATCCCGATCGGGTCAACTCGACCCGTTTCCAACGCCCAGACCCGTTTCCAGCCCAGACCCGATCCAGCCCAGTCAACGCTGACCAACGTTGACCAGCCGTTTGACCGTTGACTGACGGTTGACCGGCCTTTGACCGGCACTGTAGCAGTCTGATCCGGACGCCGTTTCGGTCCGAATCGACTCGTTTTCCTCCGAGGCCCGACGTTGAGCAGTGATTTACCAATTCTTGGTGAATCAAGGTGAGTAAACCTCACTGTGTTCGTATTTTATACGAGTTAATTTATAGTAATGGATCGTTAAATGTGAAATTATTTTATAAAAGAAATATTTGTTTTAAATTGAATGAACTTGATCGACTACGGTTCATTGGTAAGTAAAATGATTTTAATATAAAAATGATTTTCAAAGGGTTTTACGATCAATGACTATAGTTGGTATTAGTGGACTATTCCTGCGCGAATGTCTACGTATATATATATTTACGGGAAATATATTGTGAATGCATTTGGGTGGATTTATTATGTTATGGAATTATCATCATTGTGTGAATGTGTGTTGTGAGATATGTGAATGAGTTGGTACGAAAACCAACGGCCAATGAGAGATCTTCCTGTGTTTGATGGGGATTTCTCATGTGTGGCAATTTGGGTCCACCCTGTGTTTGATGGGGGATCGTTTGGCAATTATATCGGGATACCAAGCCTTTGGCCGGGTGATTGGTTACGATCAATTAGAGCTCTAGTCTGTCTGCCATTGTGTGAGTTGGAGGGAAATGACAGTGGTCATCGTACCCCGAGTTTTATTCTCTTGTTGTTGTGTTGGAAATTGTGTTTCCCCTTTGTGTTGTTTTATTTCTTTTATCTTGAACTTGTTTGTTTTACTCACACGAGCTTTGAAGGCTTACCGGGTGTGTTGTTTACAACCCGGTACACCAATTGTTGGTGTAGGGGTTAGACCTGCAGGTGAGGACCAGCAGCCAGGAGGAGGCTCCTGAGCCACGTAGCTGGTAGGTGTGAGCCAGTGACCTGGGTTGTATCATTTTTGGGTTAGAGAATGTTAGCGTGAGACTCTAGTTACATCTATATTCTTTTATTGATGTAATATTTTTTTGAGTGTTTAGAGCTACGCATTTAAACTTTGTTGTTGTACGAAGTTATTCGTTTGAAAACTTTATGTATTTGAGTTTATTTGCGTCGGTTTTCACTTAGTCGAATTTGGATTTTTTTTATCCGAAATTCGGGTTGTGACAAGCTAGATGACTGAAAGAAGGAATATAAGAAGTTCTCTGTTGGTTCCGATAAGCTCAAAGAAATAATTGACATGGGAAAACCTGGTCATGATAAGGGTGGTCTAGGTTTTGAGACTGGTAATCGCTCAAAGCCAAACAAGAAGAATACGAAGAAGAAGGTGAAGTCCTCTAAGGAGGAAGTCTCCAAGCCAAAAGAGACCAAGACCAAGTTTGTTCCCAACTGCCATCATTGTGGTATTATGGGTCATATTCGACCATACTGCTACAGGCTGCATAATGGGAATGGAGGCTCTGCTCAGAATACGGAGAATGAGTCTTTGACATCTCTCAAAGATTCCATCGAGAGCTCTCTCAAGGAATTTGTGAGGATAGTTCAGTCTCTTGCTAACCCTAACCCTAGGGATCCTTCCGGCAAGAAAGTCTGGGCTCTGAAGATCAAGTCCAAGCCTCAGGAGCAGCTTGCTCAAGTAGAAAATCACAATGATGAGGATGAGGATGAGTGTAATTCAGACTCAGATGGTAATATTGCTAGAGTCTGTTTTCTCAGCCGTATGATTCTGAAGCCAAAAACTCGGCTTAGAACAAGAGCCTATTGCAATGTTGCACTTACTACCCTGTCAGCCCGGAAGTCCGATTCCTGGTATGTTGACAGTGGGTGCTCAGCTCACATGACTGGCGATCCTAAGTGGTTTGTATCGAGGGATGATGACTATCCAGTTGGATGCGTTACATTCGGGGATGGAGCAAAGTCGAAAATCATTGGTAAAGGGACAGTAAGAGCTCCAGGTCTCCTAGAACTGAAGAATGTTCTACTAGTCAAAGATTTGGAAGTTTGCTTGCTGAGTGTCAGTCAGATAGTTGATGAGAACGATTGTGTCATCTTTGACAAGATCAAATGTCTGGTTCTCAATGGGATGGGGATGAGTGTCATGCAAGGAGATCGGACCAAGGATGATTGCTATTGTGTCATGGCTCGAAAGGAGTTCAAGCCTCAACTGTGTTTTCGTGCACAAATTGGAGAGCAGCCTCTTGATCTTTGGCACAGACGCCTTAATTTGTCATCTGAACCATCAGGACATCATCAAGCTATCAACCAAGGAAGTGGCTAGAGGTCTCCCTAAGCTTTCCGGGAAAGCCTCAGGTATGTGTGGAGAATGTAAGATTGGTAAGCTCACACGCTCTCCACATTCTGCTCTTAATGCTCAACCTACCTCTAATGTGCTAGAACTCTTACATATGGATTTGGTAGGACCGGTTGAGACTCTTAGCCTAAATGGTACGAAATATGCTCTTGTGATTGTTGATGACTTCTCTCGTTTCACTTGGGTTATGTTTCTTGCATCTAAGTCTGATACTTTTGATATGTATGATAAGTTTGCCAAAAGGGTTTCAAATGAGAAAATGCATGAGGGTGAACACATTGTTAGGATTAGAACAGATCATGGTACTGAGTTTGATAATGCTAAATTCGATGATTACTGTGATATGTTTGGTGTGCACCATGAATACTCTTCTCCGATCACTCCCCAACAAAATGGGATTGTTGAAAGGAAGAATCGAGTTTTAGTGGAAATGACCAGGGTGATGCTTAATGCCGCTGGTCTCCCTCACTCCTTCTGGGCAGAGGCTATAAGCAATGCTTGTTATACTCTTAACCGTGCTATTTTCAGGCCAGGAACTGATAAGACTCCCTATGAGATTTGGAATGGAAGGAAACCTAATATGGCCCATTTGAAAGTGTTTGGCAGTCCTTGCTTCATCTACAAGGATCGGGAGTATTTGACCAAACTTAATGCACGTTGTGATAAGGGTGTCTTTCTTGGTTATTCTCTCAAAAGCATGGCATACAGGGTCTATAACAAAGTCTCGTGCAAGCTTATGGAAACTATAAACGTTGCTATTGATGATGATCTTGGGTGCACTCACATGACCGGTTGCACTCTTGAAGAAAATCCAACATCACCTGCTGATCCCACGAAGCCAGAAGCAGATGCTACTAACCGCAAGGAGGAATCCTTGGCTGACGAGGCTGACTCAAACGATGGAGAGGATCAGAATGATCAGGGGGATGGACATGATGTCACCGATCTCGCGGAAGGTCTTAGGGATGAAACCCTAGTTACTTAGCCTCCTCACAGGACTGGAAAGCGACAAGTGCAAAAAGACCACTCCCCTTCTGACATTATTGGTGATGTTTCACAATCCACTGTCACACGCAGCAAGGTAAAACATGTGGTAAGCAGTTATGCAGTGTTAAAAAGCTTTTTAGCAATGCATAAGTCTACCATAGATAGAGTCATGCACTTAGGTTTTGTGTCCACCATAGAACCTAAAAATGTGAAAGAGGCCTTATGTGATACTGACTGGATTAATGCCATGCAAGAAGAATTGAATCAATTTGAGAGAAGTAAGGTTTGACACCTCGTGCCACGACCCGAAGACAAGAATGTGATTGGCACTAAATGGGTGTTCAAGAACAAGTCAGATGAGAAAGGTGTGATAACCAGGAACAAAGCTAGATTGGTTGTTCAAGGTTACTCACAAATAGAGGGACTTGATTTTGATGAGACCTTTGCCCCGGTTGCAAGGTTGGAATCAGTTAGGTTACTCTTGGCAATAGCTTGTTACTTGAAATTTACCTTGTACCAAATGGATGTGAAGAGTGCATTTTTGAATGGCATTCTCAAGGAGGAAGTGTATGTTGCACAACCTTCAGGCTTCCAAAGCTCTAGTCATCCTGATCATGTTTATAGGCTTGATAAGACTCTTTATGGCCTCAAACAAGCACCTAGAGCTTGGTATGATAGACTGTCCACACACCTTCTTGAGCATGGTTATGTTAGAGGTTCTGTTGATAAGACTATGTTTGTGAAGATCACCTCTAAAGATATGTTTATTGCTCAAATATATGTGGATGATATTATTTTTGGTTCCACTTCCGATCACTTGGTTAAAGAATTTTCAAATCTTATGTCCAAGGAGTTTGAGATGAGCCATTATGGGGAGCTGACCTACTTCTTAGGTCTACAAGTTGATCAAAAGGATGATGGCTTGTTCATATCTCAATCCAAGTACGCCAAGGAACTCGTGAAGAAGTTTGGGATGGAAACATCCTCTCCTGTCCCAAACCCCATGGGAACCAGCCGCAAGATCACAGCCGATCTTGATGGAGTTGATGCTGATCAATCTCACTACCGTAGCATGATTGGTAGCTTGCTGTACTTGACAGCTAGCAGACCAGACATATGCTATAGTGTAGGAGTTTGTGCCCGATATCAAGCCAACCCCAAGGAGTCACATGTGAAGGCGGTCAAACGCATTATCAAGTACATTGCAGGTACAACTGACTTTGGGATTAGCTATACCTTTGACACTAACTGTGAGATTGCAGGATACTCTGATTCAGATTGGACGGGAGATGCTAATGACCGGAAAAGTACTTCTGGTGGTGCTTTCTTTGTGGGGAACAACCTCGTTTCGTGGCATAGCAAGAAGCAGAACTGTGTGTCCCTATCCACAGCTCAGGCAGAGTATATTGCTGCTGGAACCTGTTGCACACAACTATGTTATGCTTATTTCAGTTGCTATGTTATATGTCGTGAGATTTGCATCTGTGATACATAATGTCTTTGCTATCCTACTGTTCATTATGCCTTTCACTTGTGTTTTGTTGAGTTGTCTTAAGTGCAGGTTTGTATCTTGAGAGCTTTGTGCTGCTGCTGTTGTTTGGCTAGGACTAGCTCTTAGGATAGCTGGGTGTGTTTTGTCCAGGAATGCCAAAGGGGGAGATTGTAAGTATAAAGATGTTGGCAGTCCTCATTATGGACCAAAACACAGCCCAAGATGTAGTATGATGAGTCCTAGCACAAGTACAAGTGAAGTTCTGAAGCCCAACTAGTTCAAGGCCCAACACAACCTCAGAAAACTAAGGTATATTCATGCATATTCATATCATGTTTTCACTGAGGATAGCAGTACCACTTTGTATCCTATGTCTTCTACTAAGGATAGGAGTACTGCTTTGTATCCCGAGTTTTCTGGGTACTTTTATGGCTATGTTCAAATCGTCTTCAAAGCTGTGATTTATCTTCTCAATGCATTTCTAGATCTTTCCAGTCGATTTGCTTTTTGAAATTCAAACAGCTAGCCAAGCATGTGATGTTCTTGGCGCTCAAACTATTAAAAGGTGAAGGAATTCTTCAACCCGCGACCTTGATGTTTTCAAGGTCCATTTGTTTATGCTTGGTTTGTGATACACTTACCTATGTAGTTGATAGTAGGCTGTTTGATCCTAGGAGGAAGCTGTTTTGCCTATTCATACATATTAACATTCTTTTTGAATGCTTTTGCAAAACCTTTTTCCCTCTTATGAAAAGTTAGCCATTTTCGAAAAGTTGGTTTTGTCCATTTGTGCTTGGCTTTGTCCTTCAAAGGTTTTCAACAGCATCTAAGCCAAACACATCAGTCCAAACTTTCTGAATCCTTTGGCATGCGTGTTGCTCTCTTAGCAATTCACACATGCCTATAAATACCAAGTAAAGTGTCTTTGCTTGGTGGTCAAAAATTTTATTGTGTCTTTGTTTTGTTGTTGAGAAAATCAGCTTGCTTGTTTTCTCATTCTCTACTGCTCTAAGTCTTCCTAGTGATTATAAATCTTAGAGCTTGAGAAATCAAAACCTTTTTTCAAAGAATCATATAGCATTTGCATTCCAATACATGAGGTTGTGATTGGAGGTGCAACGACCCCAAGAGTTCACAAGCAGAGTTAGCTAAAGCGTAGTTAAGGTCTGACTGAAGCTCTTGTATCCCTTTCATGTGTGAGGACTTAGGGGACAAGATGGGAGAGCGTTCTAGTTAGACTAGGTAGAGTCATAGAACAGGATAACAACAAGATCTGGTATCCCAGGCTCTATTCTTGTATAAGTCTACGAATCACATAGTGGAAAGGTTTGTCTTTAGGATAAGGGCACACAGTTTTCTTCCCTGGATTCAGGGTTTCTGCGTTAAAGAAAAACATCTCTGTGTTGGTTTTACTTTCAGCAATCTTTTTCATTACTCGCATAATCGTTACAAACTGTGAATCGGGATAGCACAACTCCTTGCTAGCCTCGAGTTACAATAATCAACGAAAAAGTTGCAAAGTGTCATATTCACCCCCCCTCTAGGACCTTCAATCTGCTATAGCGATCTTAAAACTTTCGAGCTTGTTAAAGAGACTGCTGGCTAGAACCATATCAATTGCTGGTAGAACAACTTGTAAAGTAGTCAAACGAGGTAAGGATAGTAACTCTGCAAGTATTTCAGAATTCCAACCACCACGAAAGTAACTCTGATGGTAATAACTCTACACCATGTACAATTCTTCTAGTCGGGATAAACTTGATAGGACACCTGGTGAGATTCCTTGTAACTCCATGAGTGAATAGGCAGGCGGCCGGGCGGGGGTTGCGGCCTAGGAGAGACCGAGAAGGGGGCGCACGGGTCCCGAGGAGGGAGGTGCGGCCGACGGAAGGGATGGAGGAGGAGGAAAAAGTTATTAGGGTTTTTCTATGGCTCAGGGAAGTCACGTGCTGATAACGTGTTCAAGGAGAAAAGATAATAGGGAGAACTCCTTCTTTATTGATTAATAGAGAGGCCTTTATATAGGCATTACAATAAGTATCCCGATAAATCAAGGATTCCCTATCTATTACAGAATCAACTATACTAGTCCAATTGAGTCAAGACACATCTAGGAAGTTACATAAATAACTTTCCTACAACAATACATACTATCAGAACTATCATTTTCCAAATTTCAAATTACACCCACCGTCACACACTCAAATGTCCTAGAACAATGATCAATTTTTTCCCTTTCATTTCTTATTACATCAAATGACCACTAAACTGAAATTACAAAAAGCTATCAATCCACCAAACACCAAATAAATTAGAGAAAAATACACCATTAGTCCTTGAATTCTTGTGTACCGGTCAAGTTGATACCCTAACTCTTAATGCTATTAATGTGATATCTGAACTCATATATTCCTATCATTAACATACTTCCGTCCGATTTGACTAATAGAACGTTAAAAAAGTCACATGACAAACATGTGAGCATAAAAAAAAGGAGAAAATGACAAGAATAACCTATTTTTTGCTTTTTTAATTCTTTGTTCTTCTTTCTCATCTGAAACTCAACGAGCAGCTTTTTTTCTTCTTCCTTTCCAGGTCTGATACTGTATCTCTTTTCACTCATTTCCCCGTCTACCAGTTACACAACATCTTGATCATATCTTGAAGCTTCTTATATCCGAATCAAGTTGGTATACGTCTTGAAGAATAGAGGAAATTTCAAAATTCATGAATTTTAGCTTTGTGTTTAAGTTGAGATTTTTATTCAAATATTTTCTGGGTAACTTTGATTTCTTGATCATGTAAAGACCCCCATTAAAATCCATTGCACTTGTAAAGCAGAGATGAATGATTAAAAGTAATGAACCATAACGTACAAAATAACCAACTTTAATTGCCCCTTCCGATTTGTGCAAATGCCAATCTCCATAAGCCATGAGCAGATTGAATAATCGGGTGGAAATTGCAGAGACCCACAATGATAAATTAAACAAATCAAGTTCAAACAGATCCGAAGACCAGAGAAATGAAGGTAGGGATAGAACCCCAGCAATCTCATCACCTGACATAATTAAGAACAAGTCCCCGAGATAAATTTGGAAATCTGAGAGAGAGAGAGAGATTTTGGGAGATTTATTTCATTTTGTTCCGTATTCAAGTGTGTGGAGCAGGTTCAGTGCTTGAACTCAGGGACTGGGTTTTCTAATCAGCTAGAGGTGAAAGACAATTTTACCCATTTATTTCAGCCAACCTGTTTGCCACCTCACCATTTTAACGTCAATGTTAATAAAAGTTTACGGAAGTATGTTAATGGTAGCAATATACGAGTTCAGGTATCACACTGTCTGAGTATCAAATTGACCGGTGCACAAGAGTTCATGGATTAATGGTGCATTTTTCTCAATAAATTATAATGCAGTTTTTATTTATTTATTTAACAAAAGGAACTATTGCCACCACTGCTTCTGACCTCAGGCTGAAGTCTCCGCCCGAGCAAGCAACAATGAAGACATTAAATAACAACATCTCAGTCAGTACGTACGAGGCATGCAGCTCCGGATTCAATTCCTCCTCCACAAACAGAGATATGGGGGATAGCGCGCTGCATAGAATCTACATAATATTGTATATGTTACAATAATTACACGTTCATTGATCTATTCATTCATTCATCCATCCCTAGATAGCTCATAAGCTGAATAAAGTAAAACACAAATGAGAATAATGTAAGTACGAGAGTAGAAATGCAATTGCATACCTGATCGATCATATTTCTTTTCTACTGTTATTGAGCTCCTGCAGAAGACTCTCACCAGCACCAAGGCCAAATATTTGCACTTCTTTTGGTAAACTGAGGGATCCTAAACAAAATTTCTTCATATTGGGACATGTGAGGATTTTTACGTATATCACTAGTGGCCATTTGTAATTACGTTTGCCTTGTGAAAAGCTTCCCAGATTTGGTAGGCGTTCAAGTTCCAATCTATGTAGCTGGGGGAACATGTTTGCATCCTCTGTTTCTTCACCCGGTGCTGCTGCTGCTACAATTTCTTCAATCTTCTTGCAGTTATATATGTTTAGCCTTTGGAGCTTCACAAGACCTCTAGCAATTGAAGGTGTAAACAGAGCTCTCAAATTTTGACATTTCCCAATAGATGAAAAGCTTTGGAGATTTGGTAGACCACCAAGTGTCAATGAAGTTAGCTGAGGGAACATGTTGCCGTCCATTGTTTCTTCACCCCCTGCTGTTACTGCTACTATTTCTTCAATCTTGTCGCAGTCATGTATGCTTAGACTATGAAGCATCACGAGACCTCTGGCAACTGAGGGTGACATCAGAGTTCTCAAATTTCTACAATACATTACTGCAAGGTCTCCCAGATTCTGAAAAGCTTGACGAGATAGTTTGAAAGACATCACCTTGTTTATTTGCGTCCCTTGATTTCCTGACTCAGAAATTGTTAAAGCAAGAGCTCCTATGCACTCCGATTTTCTAAATTCAAAAATCTCCTCCAGTGAATCACAGGACGACGCTAATACGCGCTCCATTTTCTGCAATCTATTTTGCATATGTGTTGGTACCACATGCAATAGTTTGGGACATTCCTTCACCGTTAGAGACTTTAGTTCACAAAAGGATTCTGCTGAAAGTAGATCGTTCCATATCTCTTTCAAGTGCATGTTTTCAATCTCTAGTTTTGTCAAGACTGGGAAATGAACCTGTATGTATGTACATGAGAGTATGTTAGTCTATACTGTAGTATCGTACCGTACCGTCTCCCAAAATTACTCGTTTCTAACTAAAGGAACAAGGTTTACAGTTTACACAGTAAAAGTAACGAATGTTTAGCTAAGATGTTCTTCCTAAAGTACACTTTCACAAGTAGACAGCTACTACATTACTCCAATCAGCGAACATCTTACTATAACATCTCAGTATATTTGAGAAAGTTTAATACTGGCTGTATTGATAATAATACCAATGTTCTAAAAATCTCCGCCTAGTTCCGCCCAGGCGCTAGGCGGAGCCAAGCCCCCCCCCCCCCCCCCCCCCCGATTTTACACCATTAGGCGGCAAGCCGCCTAGGCGGTCCGAGGAGGGATTAAGCGGTCTGAGGCGATCCGAGGCGGGCCTAGGCGTTTCGAGGCGCTCCTCTTAGCTTCCTATCAAATTTTTCGTTTTAGAATCTTGGCGCATGTAACACCAAAATAAATTTCAATTCCAGCAGTGACCAAGAATCCGGAGAGCATATCTTACTCTTTTTCTTCTTCTTATCTACACAAATTAACCAGATACCCCAAATCTGTTGGTATTTCAAATGCTTCTTTTTTCTCTAATTCAATTTCAACTGTTTATGTGCATTCTACTGAATTTATATTTTGAAGTTGTGATGTGGTTTGTTTAAATTTATAATGATCCTCCAAGAGTTAATAATGTTTTGATTTACAGATCATACTTGTTTGTAAATTTACAAGTTGGCTTGCTCATTTTTAAATAAATGTCATGCTAAATTTTTCCAAATTACTCATATTAAACTATTTTTAAATATAATATTTATTAATTGAATGTGAAAAATGTAAATCGCTTAGTCCGTCCAGGCGCTAGGCTATGGATCACCGCCCGCCTAGCGCCTAGCGCCTTTTAGAACATTGAATAATATTACTCTTTTTAAAATTGTATCATGCATCCAATTTCCAGATCATATGTTTTAAAACTTTACATATATAAATTATTTTTCTTTTTATTACTTTATTTTGCTTAATAAAAACATGGCTTTACTTCATTTTACCAGATATCATCACACTATATATAGACCTACATATGTAACTGAAGGAAAAAAGTTAAAAGTCTGAGCAACAATGAGTGAAGATGAATGAGTAGTTGGGTCTGACGTTAATTTTGAACAAGTTATGACCAAAACAGAAGACAAATACCTTGGTGTCGAATAGAGGTTGTATGATGACGTTAGATTTTTCCCGGCTGCTGTCTTCTGGTGGCCTTTCCGTTCCCTTAGAGATGTTTTTGGTCATCCCAGTGAAGTTTGGTAAATCACGGAGAGTCAACTGTGCCAGACTTTGGAAATTGATTACTTCCTCATTATCATATTCAAAAGCAACAATCTCTTCTAAGGACTTGCAGGAGCTTATGTACAGCTCTTGAACAACTCCTATAATGTTTCGCAAGACACCCCATTCAGATCGACTGTTGGTCTTCCAAATATAGGTCACTGCAGGTAGAGACGTTAATTGTATACTTCGTAGTTCCTTGAGAGACCCTTCTAGCAGCTCACCATGAAAAATCTCTTTCATCCTACTTGCATGATCAATCTCCAGTGAATTCAGGACAGGAAAGATGGCGCTGCTGTCATGTGGAGTAGTAGGTGTCACAAGTGTCGTGTCACACAGATAGTCCGCTGTATCACACCTATAGAGTCGAAGAGACCTCATTTTTGCAGAACAGACCGCATCCAAGACTTTCAGAACTTGAGGCTCAGTCACATTCCTCATTTCCAAATGAAGAATTTCGGTTTTCTTTATCATTGAAGTGATTCCACTACCCACAGTAGCGCTTGCGTCAACAAGGCAAACTTTCAAGTAGTTGCCATCCTGCCTGTAGGACCCAAAAAAGCATGACGTACCTCCTATACCGATCTTAAAACTTTGGAGCTTGTTAAAGAGACTGCTAGCTATAACCATATCAACTGCTGGTAGAGCAACTTGTAAAGTAGTCAAACGAGGTAAGGATAATAACTCTGCGAGTATTTCAGAATTCCAAACACCAGGAAAGTAACTCTGATGGAAACTCCTCTGCACCATGTACAATTCTTCTAGTCGGGATAAACTTGATAGGACACCTGGTGAGATTACTTCCAACTTCTTGCATTCCGACAAATCAAGCAATCTCAGATCAGATAAATTTTTAAATGTATCTGGCAATTGCTTGATGTCGGATTCACGCAAGCTGAGTATCACGAGTGTCTTTAGCTCCCCAATGACAGATACATAGCAGTTGATAGCGCAGCACTCTAGGCGCAGTGTTTGAAGGTTTCTCAAAACTGCAAGTGATGGCAGTACTGAGTCTAGTGACAACATTTGGTAATAAAAATTCCCAATTATTGCCAGAACCTTGAGATCTTTCATTCTATTGGATGTGGGTGGAGGCTCCAATGGACTATTAGTTCTCAACCAAAAGAATTGACAATGCCCATTGATACTGAGTGAAGTGCAATAAGTAGTTTCTTCCGAAGATATATTCTTAGGCCAATCCATGAATTCCACAGTTCTTGTTTGGTCTCTCACCACAATTCTCTTTTCAACCCCAACATTTTTCTTTTCTACAAACTCTTCAGAGGCTATATGTACGCCAACATCACGCACCAAATCATGCATTCTCACACACCCTTTCTGATCACTTTCTAACAATAGAAACCGACTTTTGAGTTTCTGAATCAATGTTTCCACACCGTTTCTTCCTTCAACCATTGAACCACTGGCTATAAAGAGCCCAAGACCAATCCCATATCTGACCAAATCTTCTATCTGTATATCAGCACTTCCTTTAAATATGCAACACAGCAAGAAAAATGATTTGACTTCCTGACTTGGTAAACTTTGATAGCTGAAGTTGATTGGCCCATACACATGTTCTATCACTCCATCAACGTTTTCTGGGCTCGCCTTTTCTAGTTCCTTCAGTGCATTCTTCCAGATTCCAATGCTTTCACCTTTTAGTGCTGTTCCAACTGTCGAAATTGCAATGGGCAACCCGGCACATTTCTTCAAAACCTTTTCTGCTACAACATGCAACTCGGAATCAATTTCGATGCAACTTCCTGCAGTCTTCTTAAACAGACTCCAGGCATCTCTATTTGGCAAGCTATCAATTGGGAAATTCTTTCGGCTGTCCATGTTCTTGAAAAGATCTTGTTGTCTTGATGTGACCAGAAGTTTACAACTAGGGGGAATTCCTATGTCCCACAAAAAGTCTGGGGATGTTGTCCAAACATTGTCTAACATTACAAGGATCTTCTTGCTGCCTTCACATAATCTTTGACGTAGCTTACTTGCTCTTGGACCTCTCTCTTTTTCTTTAAGTCGCAGGCCAAGATATTCTGCAAGTTCACCTTGAATCTGTATCACGTCAAGAGATTCCTTAAAGGTTGCCTTTGTATACTCATCGAACAGACCCTCTTTCTTTGCTTTCTCATGAACTTGCCCCATCAATGTTGTTTTCCCAATGCCGCCCATGCCGCAGATAATAATCGGATTGATTTGATTCCCCCTCAGAGCTTCCATCACATCTCCAAAGTTTGATCTTCTTGAATCAAAATTAAGAAGAGCAGTTGGTTGTTCATGGTTTGATGTTCCTGAGGAGCTGGCACCTTCCTGGAAGTTGGTTCCCAGCTGAACAGAGTCCTCTGTGGGTTGAAATTCCACCTCTGAGTGAGGAGCAGGATGATATATGGTCTTGGGTTCAGTAGCAAAGAGCTTCTCAACCTCCAGAGTCATCTTCTTAGCTTTCCTTCCCAAAGAATGGCGGCACTTCAAATTTGGAAGCCACCCGTTACAGCACGCTGCCTTAGATGCTACAGTTTCTTCACTGAAACTCGTCTCCGTTTCTTCTATTTTCTTGTCTGCCTTGACCAGCCAGTCAGTAACTTGGCCATCAATAATCTTTGAAGCTTCTCTCGCACTTTTCTCCTCCAGCTTTATTCCATCTCTTTTGTGACGCAGCTGCTGAACCTGGTCATTGAGATCACCAATGTTGCTTTTGTACCAAAACATATAACCTAACTCTTGCCATATTCTTTTCACTGTCCATTTTGCAGCCGGCAAAGCAACTTCATTAACAACTAGGTCTGCCATTTCTTTTGGTACCTTTTTTCCTCACGAATTGAGTAACAAATCAATTCGAGGATGTAGTGTGATGAATGAAGCAAGTGCCAAAAAGTTACTAAGAAGAAAGAAACAATCAAAGAAAGAGCTACTACCCCTTTTTTTTCCCTTTCTTTTCTTTTTTTTTTCTGGGTGGGAGTGAAGAAATTAAGAAGCTAGGGAAGAAAAGAACAAAAGAAAGAGAATCTATAATTTTTTCACCAATGGTTCAGCAATTGCTAGAATAATGTCTTGCATTTCTTTCACTAAATACTTTTTCCAGTGACGCAATAACAGTGTATTTCAAAATGGAAGACACGAAAGAAAGGAAGGACTCCACTACTTTTTTGTTTTTGTTTTTTCCTGGATGAATAGAAGACTTACAATGATGAAAGAAGCAACAACCAAGGAAAAGGAACAACCGGAAAAAAGAATTCGGGGGTGAATACAGACTCACAGATGAAGGAATAACAAAGAGAAGGACTAACAGATTTTTTTTTTTTTTTTTGTATTTTTTGGTGGCGGGGGGTGGGGGTGGGAGGTGTTTCTGGGGTTGTGTGGGGTGAATGATTCGCAGTCGCAACAGATGAAGCAATAACACAAAGAAAGAAAGAATGGAAAGAAGAATGCAGATAATGAACTCTAGTAAAGGTTTCTTCACTAGAGAATACAGAATGAATAAGTGAAGCGATACAGAATCAACAACTGAAGAAAGGACTGAAAGAAAGACAGCAATGAGAGTGAGATTGATTAATATATTGCAATTGCAAGGGGTACCTTTCTTTCTATATCGATCTGCTGAAATGTTTGTAAACCAGAATGAGAGAAATGCTAAAGAGCTTTGTATCACGGAAATAATCAGACACGAGACAAGAAAACTAACAGAGCACATATCATGGACAATTTGAAAATGGGAATGATGCCTTTCGTTTGCCACACTCCCATTCATTCTAAACTTTTCTTTTTTCCAAAAATTAGATTCTTCAGAACACTCTTTTCTTTTCTTTTCTTTGCTTTAGAATAGAAATGACCATTCTATCTCCTACTCTGCAAGCAATCAAACTCAGCATGGAAGTTACACAAAACTGAATTAACACTTTACGAATAATTGGTGGCAAAACTGGGTATGAACGTTGGCGGTACCAAGTGGTGTTCCTTACCCTGTGAAAATCTTCAATTAGAGTTTACTAGTTTAAAATCCTCGGGTGTCCTTTTTAGCAGTCCTGGGAGGTCTATATGTTACAATCCAAAATGGTAACTCTGAAATAGTAAAATTAATAGTTAAAAAAAAAACCGAAGTAGCAAAATTGCAGTAGAGCAATTGCGTAGCAAAGGAGCATGTTCATGAGCACAAAATGCTAGTTAGCGTTAGTTGATTAAAGTGAATCAAGTAAGAGAAGAAATAGGAAACTGACATGGTATTGGTGTTGTGGGTGATCGGCATTGTGGGCATAAGAACCTGTCATGAGTCGAAATCCTAAAGCGGCATTTCATCGAACACCTGGTGGGCAGTGAAGAGTGTTTGATTTTGAATTGCGCGGGAGGAGCAAACATAACCGCGTGGAGATATTAACCGATCCTTATTGTTAGTAGCTCAAGTGACCGGCCCTCAATTTGCATTCTTAAAATTTAAAACCATCACGAAACCATGAACCATTTTACGCATTGTCCTGGCGTTTATAGTAAGTTTCTCAATTTGCGGCGGTGAAAGAAATGAATGCAAGTTGCTATCGATTTTTTCAAGTATAACAGTGATGGACAAATTAGATACCCCAGACTCCTGATATGAATAGTTCAAGTGGTTTCATATATACAATGATGAGATGAAAAAACAAGAGAAGGAAAAGTCCTACTGATTTTAGCCTATAACTAAACAACTAGAGCTATCATTCTCCCGAAACCAATTTTTGCTATGGTTTTGTACAAATCCAGATGCGTTCACAGGCGCGATACTAAGGGGACTCCTCGGGCATCTCCCGAAGAGCCTGTGGCAGATTCAATACAATCTCCGCATATGCTGGATTAGGAACCAAAACACATAATCAGAGTTGTATAAGAAAATGCAGATGCATATGAAGCCTATGCATGAACAGTCCAGTAAATAAGTGCACGAAAAATGTTTTGGCCTCATGAAATCAACTCTATGATCTAAATATCTTTGCTTTTAGCTATACAAGGAAAGTTTGTTATTGACACCATGGAGGTCACAGATTCATATAATCAGGATAGAGTTAGTTATTGACAGTAACATCCAAGGAAAACATCATACATTAAATGTATACCTTCGGGTAAGCTCATAGTTCTCAAGGCATCCTCCGCATAAAGGAGACAAGTTGGACCTTCCAGTGTATTCATGGTTGAGGTATTTAGACTGAATCTCCGGATTTGAATAGGCCATGCTACCACACTGACATTAGTTGGAAGTACGGAAACAAGATCTGCATATTTAAGCTTAACAATTACCTTGCTGCAAAAAAAAGAACATAACACTCTTCAGCCTGGTAATAAACATTTGTACTTGGAGGATGATCTATACATGCGTCCCACATTCAAAAAAAGGGTGTAATTTAGTTTCATGACTTTAAAAGCATAACAAATGAAGGAAAATGTACCAACCAGCCAAAATCAGCAATTGCAAACAAAATCAAATGGTAGGTCATGCTACAATGAAGTTCTTTAATCTGGTTCCCATATAACTCCTTGACGAGCCGAACCTACATCAGCAGTATCAAATTAAATCCAGTTATAATGATAAATATATAAATTGAATGGGAGAAACCGAATAACTTTAAACAGAGCTCTAACAGAAATCCACCACACAATGCATGCAACTTCCAGAAAATCTTTTTAACTTTTCAACACTTCAATTGTATTCTGAGTTTCACATATATTTGAACTTTCATCATTTCATGGATGTACGGATGGCACAGGTAACCCATAAGGGGGGAGATTGGTTTGAACCAAAAGGAAGGAGACTTGGTTTAACCATGTTCAGGTTCACAGCAGGTCGAGTATATATGTTCCTCTTCGTATTGATAGTTACAATTTGACTTCATATAAATGCACACATCTTGGATTCTAAAGTCACTCAATTCCCATGTAACGTTTAGATATGCCAGTATAATACCTGTTCCTTTCTGTCCACATAAGCCTGCAAAAGCTCTCCAACATAATCTATAAATTTCTGCAAGCAGATCATCCAGGATACAATATGAGACCAGGTAATAATATCAAGTAAGCACAGCCAATGCAGGAAACAAAATTTACCATAGCATTAGAGGAAAGAAGATCATTTTCTGCTTCTCTTAGTGGCAAAAAAAATGGAACGGTGTGTTCAAGGACAGTCATCTTCTCTAGAAATGACTTGCTCTCCAGTACTAAATGGTATATATCACAAGGTTCTCCTGCACCATCACAGAAACACTAAGTTAGCTTACCAGTACTAAAGGCAAAAAGGATCATGACTGTTTCAGCGCTAAATAATTTGACGATGTACAAGCCCTAACCAAACCCATTAGGCCACGGAAAGAGAGAGATAACTTTGTAATCTTGTTTACCTATCAACCCTCAATCTGCCAATGTCACCAAAAGAAAAAATGGCACCCCCTTTTTTACAACACCTCCATGCACATATCCAGTGGAAAAACTCACGGAGGGGTGTATAGTTTGTAAAAACAAGGAGGGGGGGCCAATTTCATTCCCCCAAAAAAGAAAAGTCCTTGCCAACATCAACCTTCTAATTGTTAGCATAGAAACATGTCATGGAACCATAGCTAACACTTTGATCAGTAATTGCTTAAAAATCCATTATTGAACAGCATACCTGCATAAGATGTCTCATACAGTACGCCAATTCTTGCCCCTTCCAAACAACATATCACCTGTTCACAGGATAATTTGGCCAACTAGTCAGGAAACTTCTCCCCTATAACCAATATACAATAAAATAAATATAATAAGGATACTAACTGCATAATTACATCCATTGTTATGTCATCAACCTCCCATTTATTTACATTCATCATTCAGATATGATAATTTTATTTATGTTCTCGGAAACTAAGTCAGCCAGAGGTTCGGAAACCCCTATTACTAATTAAATAGAAATCTTCTGAAAGTTACCTTATCCCCAACTTTGTAAGTAATTCTCTCTTGGAAATGAGGACTGTGCAACATGCTTACATCTCTTGCCATCGCCTTTCTTTCAACCTCCATGTGAACCTGATAAAGTCTAAGTCGATTAGATTAGGCATGTATTCATGCTTAACATGAGACATATAATAGCATAAGGAAAATCAGATAACAACTTAATCATTGAATTCTAACTTTAAACTAATAATGAGAACCACAGCAAATCTCAATTACTTTAAATGATGTGACAGTACCATACCCGTTCTCTTATTGTGGCTAGCAGTCCATCATTCCATTGTTCGCCGTCTAAATAAATCTCTGCAAGAAAGAAAGAATCAGAAAATAGAAATTAGTTCATAGTCAAATAGAAACGAAACTTGCACAATTAAAGAATAAGAAGGCTTTGGGAGAAAGCATATACCAAAAGCAACTAGCTTACAACATATACAAAAGCAACTAGCCCGAAGTTGATGGAATCAGTCCCTAGACCTACACATGCACAGCACGATAACCCCATTGAACGACCCAGAGAGACAAAGTATAGTGATCCTCAGAGAGGGTTCTATTAGACAACCACACAGTAACCCAAAACTCCAAAAGACTTAACCTGAACATGGTAGGGTTCATGAAACTTTACTAGACTTAAATCCGCTGCAGTTCTTAGAAGATGCAGGATTTAGTTTTAGAGTTTACCTCTAACTGCATTCACAAACCAGTGAAGCAAATAAAAAGAAACATGCCCTGATGAGCTAATGCTATATGCAACTATACCTTTAAATGAAGCATACAACATAAAATATATTCAGAGCTACCTTGAGTTTGTAAAGCACGTGCAGCTTCAAATTCCTTATGTAGACGCTCGTAAATTGTCTTGTCAGAATCCCTGTTAAATCAATATTGATCAACTGGATACAAAGGTGTTTCTGCATATATATATATATATATGAAATACAAGATAATTTACTAAAGCAATTGACTTCTTCCACTACTCCACAACAGTTTTCTCCAATTTCAATAAATCCATCCCCTAGAAAATGATGCACATAACTTCATGAAAACCTTGAGGACAATATATGCAACTTTCGAGGTCCTCAATTTGATATCCTTTTGCAGCTCGGATTAGTGTACAGGCAAAACGTCAATGAGCATAACCAACAGTACTAATATATAGATGATATATCTTTAATAGTTTAATACTAGTTTAGTACTCAAAGAAATTACCTTTTTTTGGACAAATGAAAGAAATGACTTTAGCATTCATTTTATGAAAACATGTATGACTTAGAAAAGGAAAACAAGGATAAAACTACAGTATACAAAATGTAAGATATATTATTGAGCCAGGAGATACAAGAGAGCTGTTGGTATTGAAGTCACTCAAAAACAAATTTTCAAAACAAGGTAACTTCAATAAAGATTTTAAGCAATGAAAGTTCCCCATCTGATTTCACATAACCAAAAATTCAAGATGAAAACAAAAAATCTTCAAAAGAGGGTTTACCTAGACATCCGCTCGGTTAAATCACCATGCCTCTTGAAAACATTCGACACTGTCAAGTACAAAACAAGGTTCAGACACTTGGAAGAAATCACAAAGCACCAGAATTTAAATACAAATATAAATAAAACAAGAAAACAAGATTGCTTTTACATCTAGATCGTGTCGCCTCTAGCCGAATATCTTCCTCCTGCATATAGTTCTGTTACAAAACAACACAAATCAAACCCAAAATTATCAAAATAAACAATAGCAATAGAAAACAAGACCACAATACCACATTTCAGACTATGAAGCACAGTAACACATTCATAGCAATAATAAGTAAAAGTTGTTTACCAATTCTCCCATATATCCATAAGAACGTCCACTTGGCGATTCAAATTGCTGCATTATTCAACAGATTGTACCCCTCAGTCCATAATATCTCAGATTAGCAGCAATTACGATAGAAATTATGATCGTTAAATTGAAATATGAATCAAATTGAATAAAGTCGGAAAATTTATGGTCGAAAATGAATGAGAAACTGACCCTGCGTGCCGATTCACCGAGAATAGCGATTTTTCTGGACCTCCGGCGCAGCGAATCGTCGGTATCGCTGTAATCCATTGGTGATTTGCTCAAAGAGAGCAGAGAGGAAAAAGGCTCCGATTCAAAATTAGGGCTTTGTGTTTTTCAATTTGGGTAGAAAATTAGGAAATTAGGGTTTGCAGTCGGGTAATTTGAGTTTTGACCCGAACCCGAAACAGATATTAAAAGGGCCGCCAAGTGAAATTGTTGTGTCGCAGACAAGGGCCCAATTAGTAGTGAGAGAATATCCACCTTATTTTCTTACTTTTAAAGGAAAATTCACAGTTGCCAAAAAAATATATAACAAAAGGACCTGATTTTTCATTTGGACAACAAAAATAATTAAAAGCAGTGAGTTTTTTCCTACAAGAAAACTGTATATTTCTTACAAGCTAAAAATTATTTTATTCTAATTTATATGAAACACAAGTTAATGCCGTTTATGAATATGAATTAAGAAGTATGAGTTCCTCGTGTAGAGAAAATTGGAGACAATCATTTTTTTTTTAATATTATGATGCGCACCATGAAAAATCATTGTACGTCAAAAAACTTAAATTGTATTAAACTATAAAAACTTTACAGGTGGTCTATAACATAAATGATCGAAGAAAAAAAAAACATAAACAATCAAGCCATAATTTATCAGCATTTTAATGGCTCGGCGAACAACTGCAGTTGAAGTTGTATCACGTACAACTATTGTGTTGGTTTGAAACGGTAGTTCGAATAAGCGAGGCTGTTATAATGGAACTCCACACCAATGCGTAATACGGCCGATGGGTCGAAGGTAGATATGATTGTGGAGCATTAGCAGCGTTTGGAATGATTGGGGATTTCCCTATGGCGTACTTGTGCGGTATACTAAATGTAGAGCTAGTGCAGGCGTTTATGTTTCCACTGTATATCTGTTTATGCTATTGAGCCGCAAAAATGTAGGTTGTGTTACTTGGGTTACTTGTGAATTGTGATCGCTATGGTAGTGCGACTAGAGTTTGTTCATGTTAGTGTTGATCTAACGTCGCAAGAGATGACCTCAATTCTAGTGACCATAAAACTTGGCCAACTCTGACTGGCCACCAGATTCGAATCATGTTAAAATTGATGTACCTCGATTCCAAATCACAAATCACTTGATGAATTTATCGATCGTAAATCGGATATTGTTAATACAGTAACAAGTATAATATACCATGTTATAATGAGAAAATAATAGTGAAGAAAGAAGAGAGCAAAACAAAAGAAACAAGCAAGAAATAGAGAGTAATAGCAGCGAGCGAGCAAGTCCGAATATAAATCAGCCAACAAAAAAAAAGACGAAGAGCGAGAAAGCGAAAGGCAAAGCTCCCAAGTCACTGAGGGTCGATTTGGCTCTGCAAATTCGTCAAGGTCAGACTTCCAATCAATCTCCCCAAACCCACCGCAAACCCTTTTTTCAGTATTTCAATTTCTCTTTTTCGCGCTTCTCTATTCTTTTTCTTTTTTTTGTTTTGGTTTATCTGCAATCCCAAATTCCAAATTGGAGCTCTGTTTCGCCGGAGCTCACTGATCTCATTCCCCGGAACTTCGAAATTCCGCTTCTTCAACTTCAGAGCTCGCCAATTGCGCGAATTCAATTCTCGGGTTTGCATTGGCAGAGTGCTGCAATTCAAGTTTTTGAGCACTCTGAACCCCAATTCGTGGTGATTCGGAGTTAGGGTTTTTTATTTTGATTGGTTTTGGGTGAATTAAGCGAGCTGTTGTAGTGGGTTTGATCTTTAGGGTTTTGGGATTGAGGAGATGGGATTTGGGTTTGCATTGTGTGGATTCTGGGTTTGGGAATAAGGTTATAGTAGTCTCATTTGAGATTGGGGTTTTTTTTTTTTCGTAATTTTTTTTTTTTTGAATTTTGGGGGTTTCTGGATTGTGGCTCTGTTTGGTGTGATATGCTGAGTGTTGAGTATTGATTTTGCAATGAGTGATATGGGGGAGTGTAAATTTTGGTTTTTTTCGAGATAGGTGTAACAGTGATTTTGGGGGTTTTGTTTGGGGTTTGTAAATTAATGTGGATGGTGTATGAATCTGTTTGTTGAGAAATGCAACCTCAGCAGTTGTCGAGGATCGATTTGGGTGATTTGAGAGCTCAGTTAGTGAAGAGGATCGGGCCTGAGAAGTCAAAAAAGTACTTCTTTTACTTGAACAAGTTGTTGAGTCAGAAGCTGAGCAAGAAGGAGTTTGATAAGTTGTGCCACCGGGTGTTGGGAAGTGAGAATTTGCCGCTGCACAATCATTTTATACTGTCGATCTTGAAGAATGCATGCCAAGCTAAGATCCCGCCACCATTGCATTCAGCAGGTCCTCCAAAACCAGGGGTGCAAGCTGTGAACAGTTCTCTGAGTAGAGAAGATGGGCACGAACAAAGTGGGAATGTTTTCCCTAATCAGAGTCAGAATGTGCCTGTTTGGTCAAATGGGGTTGTGCCTTTGTCCCCAAGGAAGGGGAGGTCCACTATACGTGAGCGCAAGCTAAGGGATAGGCCTAGCCCACTTGGACCAAATGGGAAGGTAGATAGTTTGGTGCATCCATCCACAGGTTCAGAGGATAGTAGCAGTAAGACTATCGTGGAGAATGGGGATGCAAACCCATTTGATTATCAGAGACCAATGCAGCATCTTCAACTGGTTGCCGAGCTACCTGAACGTGAAAGAGATTGTGCAGTTAGGCGATCCATAGGAAAACCACAGATGCTCAGCAAAGACCAGTCCAACTTAGCAGTTATGGAAGATGGGCAAGAAGCGGAACAATCAAACCGTTTGAGTTTCTCACAAAGTCCTCTTCGTGCTCCTCTTGGGATCCCGTTCTACTCGGCCAGTGTAGGTGGGGCCCGCAAAGCTGTACCGGCGGGTAGCAGCTGTGATTTTGTTACCTATTATGACAGTGGGGTTTTGTCTGATACGGAGACCCTGAGAAACCGGATGGAGCAGATTTCTGCAGCACAAGGTGTAGGAGGTGTTTCTATGGAATGTGCCAATATGTTGAATAATGTGTTGGATGTGTACTTAAAGCGATTGATCAAATCCTGTGTTGAGTTGGTGGGATCAAGGTCTTCTTTAGAGCCAAGAAAGAATGCTGCAGCAAAGCAGCCGATTCAAGGAAAGGTTATCAATGGCATGTGGCCAAGCAACCACCCGCATATGCAGGGGACCAATGGGCCCTTGGAAGTTTCACAGGAGCAAAGACCGCAGCGCTCAATATCTTTGCTTGATTTTAAGGTTGCTATGGAGCTAAATCCACAGCAACTTGGAGAAGACTGGCCATTGCTGCTGGAGAAGATCTGCATGCAGTCATTTGAGGAATGAAACATCATTAAGAAGATACCCTTCATACCAAAGTTGTGTTGGGTTGGTCTGTTCCAGTTCGAAGTCCTGACAATGGTTGTTCGAGATCATTGATACAACTATTCATATTCACATTGTCAGGATGGACCAGATGGTTTCCAAGTGGGTAAAGTTCCAGTTCTTCCAAGACGAAATCATCTGCTCAGGCATCAAATGGCTGTATTTGCTTGCTGCAGAGCCAGGACTGATCCAGATCTAACTGCAACCAGTCAAGGGGTGCTTTGAAATTAAACCCCCTTGTTTGGTTGTTTTGTTGTTGTTTAACATAGATGCTGCTGTATTCGCAATCACTCAAGATCTCAAGCTTTCAGTGTAATTGCAGCCAAGGATGAGGAAATATATGAAAATTTTGCAGGGATACTGGTCTGTAGCTCGGTGAGAGGTACAATTCCTTGTGTAAGAGCTGCAGTATACTCTGTATGTATTTTTAAAGTCTGAGAATTGATTGGAATTTCAATAACAATAACACATTGACATCATTGAACTGTCCTTGATAGCATGAATTTAGTGTTTCACTGGTCATATATCAGCAAGTAAGCAAGAGTATACTCGCGCACGTGCACACTCATATTCTCGTATAAATCCATTGTCTCTTCTTTTTGGTGATGTGTTGCAAATTTAGTTTCTTTTCAGAAAAAACTAGCCTTTGAGTTTCACTGCTCAGCTTGTTGAACTCGTAGTGGTGAATTGGGCTTCATCATGAAGAGTATGAGCCAAAATAAGAAGCATCACAAGCAACAGAATGTGTAGAAGATATATATATATATATATATATATATACATACTGTTACTACGTCCACATCAACTTAATTTGCATGTTTTGGAACTTTTCTGTAGGTAATTAGAGCTTTGGATACTTCTTTTTTTTATTATCACAGATAAATTCCTTTTCTCAATAAAATATGATGGGCACCTGTGGTTTGACATTCATGCATATACACTAAGATTGAATAGTTGAGAGTGAATCTACTAGCAGATATACTGCAATTGTCTGATGTCTAATGTTATCTTTCGTATGTTAAAAGTTTTGATAGTTGATCCTTAGTCACTAAATTACCTAACAGGGTACGCAAAAAAAAAAATTCACATGCATTACTCTCACTCTTGCTGCCAATTTTCCCATACTTACAGATTTTGGTTAGTGCAAGATGTCTAATACTCTAATCAATGTTAATTCAATCTTGAATTTTTATCATGATGGTAATAATGTTCATGAACAGCAATATCTTTATATTCTTCACTTGTTTGTATAATTGTGGATATCAGTTATTTGTACATCTGTGTATAGGCAAATATTCTTTCATATGCATTTATTCTCAATCTCCTACTTAAATAATTCAGGCTTTTTTTTTTCTTTTTTTTTTTCCTTTTTTTTTAAGCTTGAACTTTGATCATGCTCGCTTTTCTGATAAAAGTCATAAAACAAAGTAATATCTTTGAAAAGGTTTTTTGTTAACTTCTCGTGGTAACCATATTTCTACTTGCAGTTTTGTGTATGGTTATTTTATTCTCTGTTTCATTGTTTCCTTTATGCATTACCACAAAATATAGATGGATATTCTTGGAAATGCAGCTGCGAAGTATCTGGGTTGTTGTTTCTGAGTGGGTTTTGACCCTAGACCCAACCTGATTGTGTGGTCTACTTGTAAATTGTTATTCTAGCCCAGGCTTGTGGAAAGTCCTTGTTGAATCGAACTATGAATTATCTTCTGTTAGTTTTAATATTTATTGCTTCTTTCGTTCTTTACATAAAATCTAGAATTTCCTGGTGAAGGCTAGTTAGTAAGTTGCCACATTCTTGTCTAGGCTTCTGGAAAGTGGAAGAAGGAACTGTTGATTCACTGATCATGGATGATTGATCTGATATATACATGAATATACACATTCTTTCTTGTTTCATTACAAATTTCGAGTTAGTTTTCTGCATCTTGTTTGAAGTCTGAATTGTTCTGCAATTATTAAGGAGTTTCTTCAGATTCATAAGAAGCAGAGAATTTAAGTTGGGATGCTGCATGTACTTGGTATTATTAACTAATATGACTGTAGTATGGAGCTGAATAGAGTTGCAGACTAAACAAACATGTTGGTGTGTCTGCTGGATACTAGCCTAGCCTCACTTGTCTGCCGTCCTCGTCATCTTGTGCCAGGGAAGATGGCACCTGTACTCATCACTGCTTTGACTTCTGAGATATGAGACTGCTTCCATCTTCCCTGGAGGCTCATATATAACTAGGCATATGGAGGTTCCTTATATTCATCATCATTGGCTTTTGTTAACAGTCAGGTCAGACTAATTCTGATTGTTATTCCTCTATTTTGGGAGAGCAGAATAAAGTAGGGTCCAATTATGGTCGACAGTTTGGGCATGTGGGTCCCTTTCTGACATCCGGTTGAAGATTCCGATCATCTTTCCGGTGAACTCAGTTTCTATGTTTGTCTTGTGGCGGCTGTGCAGGAATGATGAGCAGCATGTCCACAGTCGTACTACGTTGTGCAGGAATGATGAGTACCACGTTGTTTACCTGTTTCAGTCGAACCAAACCTTAACTTTATGCCCATCCTAGTCCTACACACGTCACTATTCTAAGGCTCTTGAGAATTCTGGAAGCTGTACTTACTGATTCAGTCTGTACTGTAACCTAGTTAGTCAATTTCTAATAGTTTTTGGGAACTATTTGGTCCCAACCCATTTGCCCACTTCTGAAATACTGTCCAAGAGTATACAGCTATGCTCGATGTACCTTTCCTTTTCGGGCATTTTGTAACTCTCTTTGGATGAAAATAGGCAGTAAAAGTCGAAAAGTGAACTGTAAACGCAACAGTCTGAGAATTCCGGTTAGTTAACTAGTGAATGAAAGTGAATTCATCTGTGTATAAAAGACTAAAAACTAATATAAAACAATGAAGAAAAGTCAATTGGTACAAAGAGCTCCATGATTAACAAATGCATATTGATGACTGTAAGTGGCAATGGTTTACACAGACCCCATGATTACTATGCGTGCGTGAGTTGCATCGCAACAACCCACTCTCATCTTCAGTTGCACACGCTTACTGTAAGAAAAGAGCGCAATAACTATCATGATGCTGAAAAATCCGAGTCTTTGTACTATCAAGGAGATGTTTTCAGAATTCAGACTACTACATCGTGGTTATACCAACAATGAAGAATATGGATCAGAAAACAGCATTTCAACGAGATAAGGGCTCTCTTCTTTTAAAAGCTAGCCTTTGGCTACTTCCCAGTTCTTCTCTTTGTGAGGTCCGCTTAGGTAGTGAGCTTGGTAATGGAAGAAGAAGCAACGTCTCTTGAGTGGGACGATCGGGGACATCAGTTTCCTGATCATCGTATGGTGGAGATGAGGATTCCTTTCTTCTTACTTTCTGATTCTTGGACCTATATATTTCTCTCAAAGGGTTCTTCTATGATATTGCTTGCGCTGGAAGTAAGTACAAACAAAATCTGAACGCGAAATCAACCAGGGCCGTTTCAGAGATTCCGATGCCACTACTTGTATAACAAGTACAAGATGAATCAAACCTTCAATCGACTAGGACAGGCTCTTAAAATTTCTCAGATTCTGATGTTCTGGCGTGGAAATCAAAAACAGTTCTGGTAGTTTCTTCTCTTTCTAAATAAGAATCAAGATCCTGAGATGCCTGGGTTGATATATACAAAAGGGTGCTATAAAGTATCAGTGTCATGTGGACTAGGTACCAAACTACCAAGGAAAACAACCAAACTCTTCTTTGTTTGGCAAATAAAAAAAGAAAGAACCTAATGTAGAAAGAAAAGAGCACTACTTTGTTGTATGTATTCACAGTTCCACAAAGAGTGTAGAGTTACCCGCTGTAACACCAACAGCTTGGGTTTATTAACTAATTGAGGTGAAAGACAATTGATCTGTACATTAAGAGGTTGAGAACTAAAACAGAAGAGAAAAGGGAGGAGACGCAAGTTTTGTACAATGAGGAATGTCTCTCACTCTCGCTCTCTCTTTTCTCCTCCAAAAGATTTTAAGGATTGAATTATGTGGAATACGGTGATGACGGTGGTGGTGGTGGTGACGGTGCAGCTGCAGCTGTTGCCGCTGCCGCCTTGCATATAGGGCACCAATTCTTAACCCGCAGCCACTGATTTACGCAGACTACATGATAACTGTGATCACACCGCAACCTCCCAACTTCATCTCCAGCCACATACTCCTCCTGTAATAGATCAACTACTGACTGTTAGTCTCTGTGTATGAGGAATCTGATATACATGTGTGTGCAACTCTGTAACAAAAACACTTGTGGAAGCAGATATATTGTTCGTACAAAAAATATCATCATTGAGCTATGGGTAAATGACCTGGCAGATACTGCATTTGACTTCATCCTTGTTATCACAGCCTATGGATGCATCCTCGAGAGGTTCAGACTGATATATGCTTTTCTTAATGCAATCTGTCAGTGTTTCTTCTGGCAATGCTGTGCTTACAGAACCCATTCTCTCTTCTAATGCTAACAATTCCTGCCAGCAAAACGCTGTAAGCAAAACAGCTAAATAATATAACAGTGTGGAATGATTGTAATAAAAAAATTATATTGACATGCCCATAATGAATCGTTCACATGCATCATGACTGTCAGAATATTATTAAACCAAAACAGAACATCGAGAGGTACTATTGAAATATAGCAATATGACAGCAATAACAAACCTCATATGACATATTATCGATATCCAATCTCATGTCTCTATGCTGATCATAGAAGTTTAGGCCATTCAGGAAGAAATTGGTCTCCAAAACAAGTATTTGCTGCAATAAGAGTAATGGTAGTTTAACAACAAAACTCAACCAATTGAACACAAACACACAAAACCTATAATTAACTACCTCAAATGACAGCTCTTCATCTTGTTCAATCCTCTCGAGTGCTAGCAATACCTGCACAAATTTATGAAGTGAGCAGATTAGATAATGAAGTCATCACTACATCAGTTCTTTTACAAATCTCCCCCACCAAGGAGGCAACAGAACCCTTGTAAATGATTTCATAAGACGGACATAATTTTTTATTTTTTTATTTTTTTCGTACAATACCTCTGCAATCCCATCCATGTTGTAGCGTCGTTGACCATCCTGATTCATTAGAGACCGGGAAAAACCAATATCTGCAGTGCCAGATCGTATCATGCCACGTAAACTCCCACCACTACTACCTGGTCTACTGCTACTACCTGGTCTACCATAAGAATTTGCCCGATTTAAAGGAGCTTCTGAAGATAAATGTTGTGATGAACTAGCACCATTTAAGTCGACAGACATATCAGGTTGAGACATATGAGGGCCAACTGAAGATGATCCATTGCTTGACAAATTGTTTCCACTTCCTTGATTAGAAATCCTAGCCCGTGTGTGACCAGTGACGGTTCTCCGAGTCCTAACTGATGCAACACCAGTATCCCTGCTAGGAGGTATATTTCTACCTCTTCTGGAATCAGCAATTGAGATTCCATGGCTTGAAGTGGAGTTTTTACCTGAAGATGATCCATTCATCTTCTTCCCCTTAGCAGCTGAGCTACTTTCTCCTTCAGAAATTCTCTTCTTTACAGTCTCCCTCCTGTTGACGCTTGAGTCTGATGATGAACTGGATGGAACAACATCAGATACCGAATTGCACTTTAGATTTCTTATGCCATTCCTGGTTGTGATAGGACGTGTTGTCTGGTTGTTGTTTTTAGATTCAAAAGGAACTGAAGAACCCACTAAAATTTCTTGGTTGCGCAATCCAGTTCTTTGATTGAAATTCCTCCGGGATCTCGTATTTGATGATACATCAGAGCTTCCAACTTCCATCAAGGAGACTTCACTAGACTCGCCATTTTTAGATTCAGAGTGAAGTCCTCTCTGAATCTTTCCTGGTGGAGGAGTAACTTCAGAGACCTCTGGATCATCCTGAACACTGCTGGTTTCAGATGAATCTGTTTCCAAACTAGAAGATAGCTTTTTGCAAGGTTCTCTAATGGATTTTCTCGAGTTGCCAATAGAAATGCAAGACCTAGAGGAACTGCCAACTACCTCTTTCCCACTTGCAGAAGAGCGGAATGCAGGCCTTGAAGATTTGGGCTTTTCAATTTGAGCACCTTTCACATAATTCAGTCTTCCACTGCATCCCAGTCGGCTGCAGACCTGAGCATTACGATCTCTGTTTGGAGTTTCCCTCAAAACAAGACCAGGGCCCTTTCTAGAAACAAGTCCATCACTAGCTCTTTTACCGGTATACTCATCCATGAAGGGCGAGTCTGGGTCCTTCAATTCTATAAGAACAGTAATATCAATATTTTAGATCAGATATGCCATTTTCCAAGTAAAACAATACTACAATTCAAAGTTCTGATATACTTTGTCATTAAGGAACCTTAGTTCAATAGAATGATAATTAAAAGAGCATCGACTGTTTAGGACTAAGGCAAAAGCTGCCAAGCGCAAGTTTAAGCAGAACATATGTTTCATATGTAGGTAAATTTACACACAGTTTTTGCAGAGAAAAATTCAGACATTGAATCACTGAACAGATTGAAACAGATTATTTAATGTAAACCCCAAGAAAATAAAGGGAGAGTGGAAAACCCACTGGTATAAACGAACCAACGCGATTAAGGTTTGAGGTTCAAGTATCTAAGTCTAAGAATACTGGGCCACAGAAAGATTGGGTTTTTTTTTTATCAGAATTGAAACTGGGAGGCCGATTCCACCTTCTGGAAGTAATGAAATCAACTAAGAAGATTCCTGGTTGTTGCGTATAACATACCCAATCAGAGAAAGGCTGCTAAAACCAACAACCATGATGGATTTGACCTGGAATTCTTACTCGGCATAAAGGTTTATAAACCGTTCATCTAAAAGGTCGGCATTATGCTGAAATTCAGGCAGATTTCATTGCCACCATTATAACACAAATTTGTCATCTCTCCGAAAAGTTGTTTTACAAATCACTCCATAAACAAGACTACATCTGTATTGGAATATGTTGTCGCTACTGATGTCTACCCCACAATGATGCATTAAATTTCATATCCATCATCATTAAATCAATGCACAGCTTTGAACATATACAAAAAGTTCAATACATCATACACAAGAACCAATCAGAAAAGCCATAACATGCACACTGATAATCAGATTGAAATATGAAGAACTAGGATTAACAAAGCACAATATAAGTATATCCGGACCTCTTCTGTTTCCATTGTTTGAACCACTCCTGGAAAGAGAACTGATAATAGAACCCAATTTTATTGATTTTGTGAAAACACTAAAAGGAACAAACCAAAGAGTAGAAAAAGGACCCAGATGACCACATGCCCCTTATATCATCCCCAAAAAAAGTGGGCTTCCCATTCTTTTTTTTTTTTTTCTTTGAATTATTCTCCACACAAATTAAGTAGCTATGGTTACAAAAGCCTATCTCTTTCTATCTCTCCCCTTGATTTAAGGGCTTCAAAAGCTTAAATCTCTCACACATGAAACAACCAAAACAGAATTTAGAGCTTCACAATATACTATGACTTACTGATCAGCAAAAGGAACTACCAAAACATCAAAAAACAAAAAAGGAAAATAGAAAGACGATGATCATGATGATGATGATGAAGATGAAAAACCCAGCTAGCTATGAACACCCAGGAATGATTATCATAATCAAAACAATAAAGAAAACCCAGTAAACATGAACAATCAGTGAACTTATACAGAGAAATAAGGTTGGTGATTCTTTGTTCTACCTAATAATTTTTCTGCAGGCGTTTGAACACCCAGAAGCGAAAAGCTGAAACCTTTGGACTTTAGAGAGAGAAAGTTTCAAGCTTTGGACTTTAGAGAGAGAAAGTTGCAAGCTTTGAGCTTTAGAGAGAGAAAGAAGGCTCTCCTTTTCGGAAGAGGCAACAACGTTTTTCTCTGAGAATGAGAATGAATGATCCAACGCCCCTCCCTTTACTTCTTTATTTATTTATTTATTTTTATTTTTTATTTTTTTTGAACTTTGGAAGCTTAACTAGAACAAGAACCAAAGCAGTGCCGTCCCTGTGGGAAAAGGGTGGGTTGAGTTAGATGTGAGCCGTTGGATCATATCGACGGCGGAGATGGTGGGTTTGTGGAGGAGGACGGTGACGGAAGGGTCAAAGAAGCCGTCCCTTAACTTTGCTCTATTTCTTTCTGTGGCACTCTTTTTTTTATTTTTAGGTCCATTTCACTATCATCCACGCGATGGGTAATGCGCGTGTTGTGCAGTCGCTTATTAAGATGGGGGATCATGGGATATAGTAAAGGAAAAAATTCACACAGTACCTGAACTTAGGTGGTCAGGTCAGTTTGATACCTCAACTTTTTTTCGTACGATAAACATACTCCAACTTATTTATCCGTACCAAATGTGTACCCACGTCACTGTTTTGATGACGTGGCACCTCTGTTTTTGTATCAAACTGACCTGACCACCTAAGTTTAGGTATCAAACTGACCTGACCACCTAAGTTCAGGTATCAAACTGACCTGACCACCTAAGGCCACGTCATCAAAACAGTGACGTGGGTACACATTCGGTACGGATAAATAAGTTGGAGTATGTTTATCGTACGAAAAAAAGTTGAGGTATCAAACTGACCTGACCACCTAAGTTCAGGTACTGTGTGTGAAATTTTTCCTATAGTAAATAAGTGGATTCGCTTATGTGGATAAGCTTAGGTTACGTATCCGACCCGTAATGAGGATTACATTCATGGAAGGTTTCCTTTTAGATCTGTGGGCAAATTAGAGGTTGGGAAGCTGATATTGTGATGTTATTGAAATAATGATTTGTTATTTTGGTCTTAAATTAGAAATTTACAAAGTGTTTTATATTATTTATGTGATTGACGATACTGATAAAATCGTGTCCGAGTATTTGATTAACAAACAACATATCATGCGAATTCGATGATTTTGATTTATTTTTATTGACCAGACAAACGCTACATACAAATTGATCAACTAGTTTAAAGTTTTTGAACATCTTAACCTCTTTAATTAGACTAATCTCACTTTTGATAATATTACCCTAATATATTCTCCTGTCATCGAATTTAGTTAATCCAACTCAACACTGTATACAGATAATTTGGGTTCAAAGTAAGTTCTTTCCTTGGCTAGGAATCCGAGTACACAAGTATTCTATCCACAACACCAATAAAACTAATTGTCTTAGATGAAATCCACATAATTTTGACTAGGAAATTGGGGAGCACGACGTATTGTGAACTTGTGGTTGCATGGTCACTCAAATTAGAAACTCAAAAATCAAAATATATATAAATCTCAACACTGACATTTGACAAGGATGGCAGGAGATAGAAGCAGCATGTGAGTAAATCTGATGGGGGTATTATTATGACCTTTTTCCTTGATGCACGTCTGTCATTGTTTCAATTTCCATAGTTCCTTGGTACCTTTCTTCCTCAATTCTTCATCATAATAGTCACTTGATCAAGAATAAGAAGCTCGATCGTGCAAGATCTTCTCTGGCCTTGGTCCTTTCCCATTATATCATCACATTATGGTATGCTGAAAATAATTTATGGTGAAGAGAGTAATACGATAATGTATATTGATATAATAAATTACGTTAATATCATTACTCTTATCGCCGTTTATATATATAATTTAATAAATTAATCATTATTTTAACAAACAAGTAACAAGAATCCACATACTATAAATACTAGTACTATACACCAACAAGCAATTACTGTAATTCCGAAAACCGTATAAAAGCGATGTGAAGACCTACCTTGCATTCCCATTCCAATGTGGAATAATACTACCCTCAACGTGTAGACCCTTTACCTTTCCAAATGAGGTACACATATTTGATTTCAATATTATACCAAATTTACCAAACTCTGATAGATACAAGTACACAGTATGATTAGGTGCATGTCTGCCTGTAGCAGAAGAGAAAGCTGATTAATTGGCTTCAAGAGTTCTAGGTAAGCTTCCACCGGCCACTATCTGTGATGTAATCCTAAGTTCTGTTTGCTCTTCTTGTTCTTTAGCGATGAACTCAATTAAGATAAGCTTAATGCCATAAGCATTGTGGTCGAAATTATTAAGTAATGGGTGGCCTGCACATCAAGAAAAGGCAAAGCAAAGCAAAGAGTTGTATATATAATCTATATTTATGTGCCACAAATTCAATACAAATTTGAATACCTAGCTAGCTACAATTGCACTATATATGCACATCAAATTCTTATACCTAATAAATCAAGTCCCTGCCAGCTTGGCTTCATGCTTTATGCCTCGACATGATAGGGCCACATTAGTCTTTTATTTGAGTACGTAATCATAATATATTATGGATGTTAATGGGTTACAAACAAATATATAATCGACAAGCATTCTTATCCAATTTACAAGTAACTAAAAGTAACCAATAAACAATTTAAAATGAAACAAAAACCCTTTCCAAGTTGGAAGTATGAAGAATAATCTGAAAACCGAGTCTAATGTCTCATTGGAAATCAAGAGTTCTACCCTCTTTGCCTTTGCACACACTAGCCATCCAATTAAGGCCACAATTAAGTTTTATTTTGGGTCCAAATTTTGCATAAATAGACAAATTCAGAAAATACAACATTTATCATTTTAACAATCAATAATAAGTCGTGTATTTACGCGTAGTGTTTGAAAACTCTCTAATAACACATACATTATTTGTATCCAATCGCTTTTGTAACAACACATTGAAACAATCCGATTAGAACTCGATCACTGTATCATTACTTTTGCAAAATAACAAAACAAATACAGATCAAAATCGCCGGCAATTTCTTTATTTTTGGGACATATTTGATCATATTCCAAATTCCATAAGAAGGCATGTAGCTAGCATATCCATTCCGTTAGTACCAAGATTAAGAACAACCGGCTTCTAAAATATTGATGAACCACATTGAAACAGTCAATATGATGCCACACGTCTCGATTGTTGATGAACAAAATTAGACATGCCAAGATCATCGATTTGATTCTCTCATGGCCTCCGACTAACAAACACACCAACTCATCTCTCTCTCAAAAAAGGGTTGTGCTATCCATCAATATTAATAAAACAGCACCACCAGTTTTTCAGATTTGAGTCGTGTGCACGTAATTCCCGGTTTCTTTTTTCTTTCAGTTTCCCCTCTTATATTCCTCCTCATTTCATACCCTTGATTTTACTCTTCCTTCAATTTCTGCTTCCATCCAGGTACGTTATCTTCCTCTCTCTTTCTTTTCCTTCACTCTGTTCTTTCTGATTTACATTCTTTACGCCATATGCATATGCACAGATCCATCCTCTTCCTTCTGTTTCTTCAAAGTTTTTAACTGACTTTAAGCTTGGTGGAAACATGTTTCTTTGCTTGGCATTTGGATTGATGATGTATCTAACATCGTGCATGTGTTGATTTAGATGATGGAATTCTTCATCTGGTGAAAATATACAATTTTGAATCCCTTCTGTAGGTTGCTTCTATATGTATAATATTTCAGATGCATGGCTGTCATAGAAAGATACTATTTCAGTTGCTTGTGTTTGGGGTTAGAGATGGAATGTTTTGATATCGTATAGAACAAAAAAGGTGCACCATTTGATGACTAAGGTCAGATCATTAGTTTATACTTCATGTATAATGAACCCTAACGAAGAAATTTTTCCTTCTCAACTCTTTTCTCGCATAAGAGAGATTTTAATAAATTGATTTCTATGTCGTTTTTACACCAAAAATAACCAAGAGAAAGAAACATAATTTGTTCAGTTTCTGAAGTAGAGGCAAATTTTGCCAAAATTTCACAAAAAATCCAGGATCGGATCAAGACCAAGAGTTTCGATCATTTTGTTGATGCGTTTGTTTACTCTTTACACACGATAAATAATGTAATTGATACCAACCGAAAACTTTGGGCTTTAGAGTTGGGGCCTTCTGATCTCTGCCTGCCATAGTGCTTCTTTGAATATAAGCCCATATTTATGTCAAATTGCCAACTGAATCTTACATAGAGTTTCTGCAATGTTGTTAGATTTGACAAGAGCATTAGCAGATAGAGCATATGAACATATTACAATTTCCAAGTTCTGACTAATGATTCTGTTTAGATAATATGCAGGGAGGTAGTAGCATTTGAAGCTCATAAGCTCAATGGCAACAAAACCAAAAGATAGTAGTACTCCTGGGAAGGAGAGGAGAAGTGGCAGCACATCACCAGCTAGCCTCATCAAAAGACCCTCAAAACCAACTACTCCTGATAAACCTTGTTCAACCTCAAACTCATCATCAACAGCAAAACCTCTCCCAAACTATTTGAGATCAACCGCAAGCTCATCAAGCCAGATTCCTTCTTTGACAAAATCCAGGTCATTAAAGAAACCTCATGACTCTGATAATCAAGAATCCAAGTCACCAAAGCCAAAGCCTACACTAAATAGAAGAAGATCCTTTGACAAGCCGCCGTCGCCTTCAGGACTACAGAAGTCACTCAACTCCCCAGGAAGAGAGTTTAGGGAGCCACCACACCGGTCCAAATCTCTATCGGTTAAAAGCGTTTCAAATGTTCCAAAACCCACCATTAAATCTGTATCTGGAACCAAACTACAGGCTTCATCTGCAAAGAGTAGTGGCACTAGTTTGAGGAGAAGCACTAGTGGCATTACTTCAGATAGTAGAAGTACTAGAAGTGCTACTGGTACTTCAAGAGCTCCAAGGAGTCAGGACATAACAGAAATTCTCAATCTTGAAGCAAATTTGGATGCCTTGAATCGTCATGAAGTTGGAGAGGCGGATTTGATTGAGAGTATTGAAGAGGACAACTGTCAAGACCTGCCGGACCCTAAATTAGCTGAAGAAGATCCTGATGATCAGCACCGATATCATGCTTCAGATACCGGTCATGACACTTCTGTTAAAGATGCAACAGAGGAATCGAAAGCAAATAAGGATGCCAAAAATGAAAATGTTATCCAAAAAGAGAAAAATCTTGATGGTCACCATGATCAAGTTGAAGAGGTTCATGAAAGCAATGGCATTGATATGGGTTCAGGTTTGTCAAGTGAGGAAACAAAAGTTGAGGAGGTGATCAAAGAAACGAGAGAAGACGAAAACAAGAATGAGGAGGATAAGGAAGTTGTTGATGGAGGAAGCCATGAGCTTGATCCAAAGGGAGGGCAAGATGGAGATATTAAAGAAGAATCAAAGCCTGAGGCAAAGGCAACAAAAAAGCCGCAAGAGGCTGCTGCTACTGCAGGGAATAACAAGAAGGAGGCGGCTCCTGCATACAATGATGTGATTGAGGAGACTGCGAGTAAGCTGTTAAGCCAAGATCAGAAGAGGAGGAACAAGGTCAAAGCTTTGGTTGGGGCTTTTGAGACTGTCATAGATTATGAATCAGGATCCAAACCATAATGGACGTTCTTGTTATATAATGATCAATCTGTACAAGTAACAATGTACCATGAATGTGACAAACCCAACAAATCTTTCTGATATTAGAGTGGGAGGACGGGGTCACTGAATACTTAGTATCCCTTATTTTGTTGATATATAGTTGTATTGTTATGTAACAGAATATAATCTGTGGAACTTCTCAGTTAAGGACCTCCGCACCAATTCTTATAGTGCGTATTTGATATTTTGACTAACTTTTCGATTAAATTTTTAAATCTCTACCGTCTAGTCTTTAAGTACTCATATATAGATCATGTCTGCAAAATTTCAGTTAATTTGATAATCGTTAAGACATTCAAAAGTGTGATTTCCTATCATAAACATGAACGGTTTAATTTTGACGACCGGCGACCGACGAGGCGGCGACCGCGTATCCGGCCACCGGGCTTTGCTCGCCCCACCCCGGCGACCCCGTCTGTGCCGGCCCGAGCTCCATATCGCCGGCCGGCGCAGACGAAGTCGTCGGGGTGGGGCGAGCAAGGCCTGGTGGCCAGATAAATCGTCGCCGCCTCGCCGATTGCCGGAAACGCCACATGCGCACCGGCGGACGTCCGTAGCAGAGACGGACTGATATATATATATATATATATATATATATATATATATATATATATATATATATATATATATATAATTTTTTTCAGGTGCGGACGTTCGCACGGTGCGGATGCGGCGTTTCCGGCCACCGGCGAGGCGGCGACGGCGTATCCGCCCACTGGGCTTTGCTCGCCCCACGCCGGCGACCCCGTCTGTGCCGGCCCGAGCTCCATCGCCGGCCGGCAGCCGCCGGAATCTGCAAAAATGCAGAAAAATGACAAGTACTGTTCATTTTTCTGCATTTTTGCAAATTCCGGCCGGCGATGGAGCTCGGGCCGGCACAGACGGGGTCGCCGGCGTGGGGCGAGCAAAGCCCAGTGGGCGGATACGCCGTCGCCGCCTTGCCGGTCGCCGGAAACGCCGCATCCGCACCATAAACAGTAGGTGCGGACGTCCGCACCTGAAACGGACTATATATATAATAATAATAAGTTCTATCTAATCAATTTCAATATAGATAAACTTGAGAGACATTTGCGCCAAAAATATGAAAATGGCGTTAGAACTCTAATGTGACAAACAGAGTATTCTTTAAGAGGAAGTAGCCTGATTTTGGAGTTCAATAAATATTTAAGAAGAATAAAATTCACATACATAAATTTTGCAACTCACAATTATTTTATTCCCGAGTTGAAGTAGAATGTTAAAAGACAGTTGATAAAAAGCTACCTTCTTGATCATTCTCACATACTCGACGGAGCTTCATCCGCACCATTTTCTTGATCTTCCTCAGATACTTAACGGATTTTCATCCACATCGCGGGATTATAAGAACTGAGGACACTGATTAAAGCAATCATTTTCATAGTAGTAAACAAAGTGATCAATGAAAACACCGAGAAAAAGTAGATGATTGAATAGAGATGCTCCTGATTCTCTAATGAAAACCAATAAGAGAAATTGATAAGTACAGCAACTATAGTTTGACTTTTTGACAAACCATAAAACCAGTAAGAGCCACAACGCAGAGCACATTTGATTGCTGCCGATCAAATACCTACTAGTTAATAACTATATGTAGACAGTAGTAGTTGAGAAACCTCTTCGAAATCACCAGTTACAGTAAGAGGCTTCTTCCCATTCCGCAAGTAGCACCTCCTGATCAAACAATCAGCCTAGAAATGTTGCATTGTCACCTAGATCATACAACCTGAAAATCCACTTCCGACCTTTGGTACACATCTAGCAATTGCGGTACTTGGCTGAGATATCTGTTCACATACCTATTCAAGAATTGCTCCTCTGAAGGGATTAAAATTGAAGACAATCTCAACTTCTTCTCTTCTATCAGTCCTTTCAAAACCAAAACAAGCGGATATTTTACAATCTCGTGGGAATGCCTCCCCATCTTGTTCACTAAGAAATCCATTGTTTCCATTAGTTTCTTCTCTGATATTATCATACACTGTGGACACAGCCTGAAGGCAGAAAGGCAATCATCCTCAGACCAACCCCACCTCCTATAAGCCTCATGCCTTCGTTTCCATGTCTCTTTTCCACTCAATGCATCCATGGCGTGCAGAAAGTTCGTCTTTTCAGGATCAAATCCCATCTCTTTGACTTCACCCACAAGTTGCCTGAAGCATTTAGGCTTTCTCATCGCAATATCAGGATAATGTGTCAGAAACCTAGCAATAGTCGACTGACGCATCCCCAATTCCCTCACAAGCTCCACATTGGGCATCACATTCTTGGATAGATCCTTCATGAAAATCCACGACTTGTATTTAAGAATCCTGATGACATTGGCATCAGAGAGCACCAAGCTCTTGAGGAAAGTGTAACTGGGTACAAGGCAGTTTTCCAAGCTTCGGGACAAGAGCATTGGGTCGTAGGTCAGTATTTTCGCAAGGTCAAGCCTTGACAAACCTATGTTGCAGTAAAACTCGAGCTTTGGCACAAGTGTTTTGTGGGTATTGGCCAACAGAATCTGTGGGTGTCTCCGCACAAAAGTTGAGATCTGGGTTTCTGAGAATTCATAATCTCTCAGAAGGGCTAAAACAGACTCTGGTTTCACAAAAGAATCAAGCTTTACCTTGTGGTGACAGCCCACATGAGTTAATGAAGTAAGAAACTGTAGAATCGTCTTGGCCGGCTGGGATGACGAGTCTTGTACTAAACAATCCCTCCGCTGGGTGCTCGTCTCTGTAAAACACACGACCAAATCTCAAGCACCTACTCAAAATGGAGCGGCGCGCCATACTAAAGACTACTGATTTCAGAGCAACCAATTCTCATTTCTCAGTTCCGAAACCCTTCTATTCATTTAAGTTTCGGGCCAAAAGTTGGGCCTTTTCTGTGTTTCCAGTTTCTATTGGTAATATAAAAACCATTTGATATAATTTTATGGGTTTTTTTTTGTTTTTTTCTCAAACCAATTATCAATCTTAAAAATTACTCAAATCAACACAATGTATATAAACTGAAACTGTTGCCCAAATGATATAAAAAGTTTTAATTTGTATATTTTTAAGACTATTTTACTCTCACTTCTTATTCACTCATATAGAGAAAAAGTGGAACATATAGAAGACTTTGTCAGAAGCTCACTAAACTCCAGTCGTAAGCCGCCAGACTCCGATGGTCGGTTGCTGGATTTCGGCCACCAGACTTTGATAGCCGGAATCTGGTCACCGGATTATTTTTTTCCACCGCAACTTCGATCAGCAGATTTTTTTTTTTTCCACCGAAATTTCTATGTTGTTTTTATGACACCGTTATCTCATACACCATTGCCGGAACCATACTAGACCTTTGTCGGTGTTTTACAAGAGAGCTATAAACTGTATATATAATTTACTGAACCCTAATAAGCTCCAATAATAGATTATTGACCTCCAGTAACCCCTAATAATAATAAATTACTGACCATCTGTAACTCCAAATACTAACTTCTGGTAACCCTGCTAATAAATTACTGACCATTAGTAACTCCGAATACTGACATCCAGTAACTCTGATATTAGATTACTACTAACTTCTAGTTATTATACTAATAAATTATTGACTTTCAGTGACCGCTAATACTAACTTCTAGTAATTTACAATCGTGTAATTTACTGACTTTCAGTAATTTCGGATAATAAATTACTGATCTATAGTGATTTTAATACCGACTATCAGTAACTCCAAATTATAAATTACTGACTCCTAATAAATATGTTATCAATACAGTTAGACTATAAATGTTGCTAAGTTGCTAAGTTGCTATCACAAAACTACTCTCGATTGATTAGAAAAATTTCTAAATGTTTCCAAACATCTGCAAGGCTAACCGTGTAAATAGGTTTCTTAAATAAGTAAATTTTCATTACAAACATGTCATATCCTCTCGAGTAAACCATATACACCATTGTACATTTTGTACAAATGTAAAATACCAACAGAAGCACAAATCTAGCCACAGGAAACAAATTTATCTGGGATCTATTGATTTCTACTCATCCTGCGGCACTTGCCAAATTCAGATGATTCATATATATGGCCATATAGAACAAGACTCAGCAGTTGTAGTCTTGTAGATAACATATTAACCAGTCAATTCAGAATTTGTGAATGCATAATCTTATTGTTAGCAAAAAATGAATCAACTACCTATATCATCCTTAGTTGTTGAAAAAATAGCTAAAAAAAACAATGCATCTTTCAAAAACTCTCCTTCCTACAGTAGCTCAGCTCCAGAGAAATCTGTCTCTCTAACCTGAGCTGCCGTCGGAAACTAACAATGAATGCATCAGCCCTTTGGTCAACATCCTCATAATCAGCCGAAGAAGAAAGATTGTTAGTGCTATGAACTCTTCTCAAGTGTGAGCTATTCTGATCATCAGATGTATCAACTTCTTCCATGCAACCATTCAAACCGAACCTGTCATTGAAGCTCAAACACCTTTTAGTTGCAGCACACCCAAGAATTGAAGCTACGCGCCACCGTTGTTGTTTCAGGCCTAGCAATATGAGTCTCACTTTCTTCACTGCTCTCTTCAGGTGGCTTACAAGTGACAAACTCCTGACTCTCCCCATGACTATGATGTTGTCTTGTTGGAAATGAATAGGGTGGTGATGACTAAAATGAAGAGGGCTTGGCTATTATAGAGCTGAGAAGATTCTTGAGCAAGGAACCGCTATGACTTGGTGGGTCACCAGAAAGCGTGTATGAAAATGATTGGATCATTGGCGTGTTAGAATTCCAGATATGACATGTTCTACAGCTATTGTTAATTATTATTTTTTTTGTTTTAAGGTGGAAATTACAAGTATAATTTAGCTACATATATGACTTAAATTGAAGAGAGGGGAGTATAGGCAAGTGTGAAGTGTGAGAGAGGTGTTTTCGTTAATGGAAGAGTTGTGAAGTGATCGTTATTTTGTAATGTAGGAGTAAGACATAGTTGTCATGGGGGCCATTACTTGCTAACTAAGGATTTGCAGAGCTATGATGGCTAAGCCTGAGCTGGTATAAACTTCGCATGTGTTATATATAATTCATAAGGTAAATGGAAGAGATCAATCACTGTGAAAATGAAATTAGAACCCAACACTCAAAACACAGTAATAGATTTAGAAATTGTTTTTGAGTGTGTGCGACATCACCATCCATGTTACGTCTGGAAGTTGAAACCTGTTAGATGACCAAGTCCAGACTCCAGCATCGTCTGTGCTATTTCTCTTTCATCGACTTCGACACGGCCAAACGTATCTTCACCCATCAAAAGCATAGTATAATGACTACTTGATACAAAATTGCTAAATAAAACCTTGAGGAATGTCATGTGAATTTCCACATTTAGAAATAGATACAATGATATATAACAATTCCATTTTCATCCAATCAGCTGGCCGGCTATTCGTAGAATTATCCTGAAAATCCTGAAGAGGCATGAAAAATCCAGAAATGGGTTTAGCTAAGAACACCTGAACATTGCAAAGCCAAGTTTCTTAAGAAAATGGTCATATTAGTTGCATACCATGACACTTCAGTTGAAATGCAGCTGGCAAAAGAATAAAAACCAAATGTGGATCCAAGAAATGAATATGGACCTATCACTAGTTTCCCATCTTTACCAATATCAGATGATTCATATGCCTTGCAACAGAAGTAACTCGATAGTAGTAATACTTCTGTTTGCTTAAGTTACAATTTACTGGCAGAAACTATCCTTCAATGACAAAAACCAATGATTCAAAAGCATCAACAAAACGATCCACTTTGATTCTATACCTTTTTGTAAAACTGGGTCAAAGCATTAACACATGCTGACTTTTACAATAGTAACCATACAACACTGCACCCGAACTTGTTTAACTACTAAATCCCCTAAATTTGTAGAGAACCTAACATAATAACAGCTATGATGTACAAGCTTTGGTTGAGTTTTGGGAAAACAAAAGTAATCTATGATGCCCTACCATGAATCTCTTTTTCTTATTGGATGCAACCAAGCTTCTAGGATTCCTTCAGATAAAAACACGGGAATCTGGGTTGCCTGGTTGAGAAAAAATCAATCTCTAACCACATATATAGGAAGGCCAAAAAAAAAGAAGCAGATTAAGCTCCACTTAATACCCAAAAAATAACCATAATCGCGACCCCAAGTCCATCTCTCCCTAAAACCAAATGTGAACCTGCAACAGAAGAAAGTGGAACAATTAAGTATTGAACATGAGAAATATCAAAAATTTAATTTCCAGGCCTATCAGTTGAGTAAGATTCTATAGCCCAATAAAAAGTTTTTATACCTAAACTACAAGAAAGGGAAAGAAAAACTAATAAAAACTTACCCATTCAGCTTTTAAATCGCAAGAGTAGCAAGAAGCGTATGCAGAAAGGCCCAATAAAATATAATACCAAGCCGCAAAATTGGTTGTCGCATTAGAGTCCGATCACAAGTAACCCTGGCAGAGTGTACAAGATGATTTAGCTCATTCACAAAGTCCAGGTAAGTTAAAATGCTAAACTATTAAGAAGGAATTGCATACGCCTACCAGAGGCCATCGACCATGTCAGTCACAGGTCTTGTAAATCTAGGGATCATTCTTGATGTAGTGAGTGACTTGAAACCATGAACTGCACAGGAATAAACAAAGAAATTAGAAACACCTTCAGTAAGTTAGCTCATCTGGTATTAGGGAAAAGAGCGGTAAAAGATGGCCGCAATTTCTGCCATATGATTACCCTTATCATCATCTTCATCTTCCAATCTACTAGTACTCTCAGGATCCATATCTATGGCGATTGCAACTTGCTCACTGTTGCCTTTGCGCAAACTGCGGACTTGAGATGCAATGGAGGAACCAGATGCTGCCCATTTGTTTATCTATACAAAACAATAAACCCCTCAATGACAATACATACACCGAGCAAAACTAATTAGTATTCCTAAGTTCATAGAACATCTTAACTTATATGCACACAAGAAGTACTAATGAAAAGGGCAGAAAGCATGCAAGTAAAATAATATCAAACATCTCACCGCAGGCTCAATTTCTTGAATCTCCGAGGATGAGCTAGTTGCCTGGCCGTCTTCCACACCTTCTAGCAGATTTAATCGAGATTCCTTCTCCCGCAAAGACTTCTCAAGAGTCTGTCCCTTGTGTGTTAATTCTTCTACTTTAGTCCTTTCTTCTTGCAACAATATATCTTTTCTTTGAGCTGCAGCCTGTAGATCCCCCAATTCTGATAATATAGAATCAACTGTCTTCTTGAGTACTTCCTTTTGTTCAGGGACGTCACTGTTGTTCTTATTTTCAAGATACTCACTACGCACCCCAAATCGAGCAATATTCATATTGAACCAAGTTAATAACTCATGGATCTCATCTGAATTTCCCTTGTTACTGATTTGTGATGCAACCAGCACATCATTGGTGCACCTAGTGACCTCTTGCCTCAAGAAAGAAATCTCTGCATCGCGATCTTGCAATTGTGACTGCAGTTTTTCAACTTCGGCAAGGAGGCTAGCAGATAGCTGATGCAGCTCGTCAAACTTATTCACAGTGATGGAGAGCTTTTTCATAACCTTCCCACGAGAAGCTTTAAGGTTCTCTAAATCTAGGTTCTTTTGTTCCACAATCTTTTCCAGTTCCTTGATCTTGGAAGTGACACCTTGCATCTGTACCTCCTCCTCATCAAGTGCTTGCATCAGCTCCTCAAGTTCTACAATCACAGAGAATTTATAGAATTACGGATATAAAAAATCCCCTTAAAGAATATAGTATATATATGCGTGGACTGGATAAATGCGAATGAAAAACTCACCATGATCTTTGGCAGCAAGCACATCAGTTAGTGATCCGACCCTCTGTTGTAACTCGTCAGAGGTGGCCTGACCATCTTCTAGCTCCTTTACTCGCTGCTCAAATAGGTTACGTTCACCTTTCATTGCTTCCAGCTGATTCTCCAATTCATGCACCAAAGTTTTTGAAGATTCAAGGTCCACTGAGTAGCTGCTTGCAGTAGCTTCAGCTTCCTTGATTTGACTCACAAGCTCCATGAAAATCCTCTCCTTTTGAATGTCCTTCTCTTGAAGCTCTTTCTGCAAATTTGAAATGGTAAGCTTCATTTCCTTTTGGCTGCTTTCCACTATTTCAGCTGTCAGAGTAGCATAATCACTAGCAGCCGACAATAGCCTGCTTGCCACAGACCTAACAGGTTCCTCAGAGTACAGCTGACCCTCTCCACTGAAAACAGGCAATTCTGTCGTTTTTGTCATTCCCAGATCTCCAACAGCCCAACTATTTCCCACCAATTCAGCTTTTCTTCTGTTTATTTCCACAACTGAACTAGTGCATGCTTCAAAAAGCAAGGCAGCATTTCTATGCAAGACAAGAAGTTCGTTGTCCCTTTCCTTCTTCACCACTTCCATCTGCAGAAAGTCTCTCCTCAAGGCTTCAAACGACTCATTTTTGGAAGTTATCTCTCCACGAACAATTGCCACCAATCTGGATATACTGCTAGTTTTTTCATGCAAAGACATTGAGTGTTTATCCAATTTCTCTTTAAGCCCACCCATCTCCGTCATTAGCTCTTGCACATAATGTGCTATGTGTGTAAAGGTTTCGATGACAAAATTTTCACCAAAATCTCCATGCGAATTAGGGTCTGACCAAGAATTCACTGAAATAGAGTTATCCTGAACACAGAAGCCAAAATTAGAGGTGTTATAAGAGAAGTGTGTTTCAGATCAAATACAGATTAAAATCATATAATATTACCATAATAGCTACTGAATAGTGATAATGATGACAACAATATGTAGAAATAATAACCTCATACCAGAGGTCTTACTGAGCCCAAAGATTAGACACAAAACACCAAGTTATGAAGTGATTTATATCTTCATCTTGGTTCCAGTTTTCATCTGAGATTGCTTTCACCACATAAATAATTTGGTAGGGTCATGTCATCCTTAATATCACTCAGTATCATACAGTTGGAATGTACTGTAATAATATAGTACAAACTTGTAAATAATAGAGACCAAAGGTACATTTATACGCGATGAAATCTTCAATCATCATCATTTTACGTTAAAAAAAGGGCTTCATTTTCTAATTTTCTTAGTGGACCAAATCACCGTAACACTCAGCCAAGACCAGAACTTGTCCGACTTTAACAATACGTCAACTACTTTTTTCAAGCAAAAGAAAAAAATGATGCAAACTAAACAATTCAAACTATAAACAGAGAAACCTAGAATAGGATTGAAATGGCCTTAACAAGCCACACACTTGAGACAGGGAGTTCTACATCAGCGCTTGGTTGAGAATTCTGTCTATGAATGCATATATTGAAATGATAATGAAAAAAAAAGAGAGTATAATTACAAACTGTTCATGTATTAAGTCAGAGAAAGAGGCAAAAGGGGGAGGAGGGGGGAGCACTCAATATACTAACACAAAGTCCTTCGGCATAGGTGGCCATGAAGAAGAAAATGACGAACCATCGAACGTAGATTATGATAATTAATGATGGTGAAACACAAAGGAGTTGACAAAACAGCATATGCATGGTAAAAATACCTTATCTGATTTGCTTGTTAGATATCCACCAGCTGCAGTGAAGGGGTGCACATCAGCCACACCAGCACTATTCAAGTTGAGACATGAGTCAATACCAGACTCCAGGTTGTTCAAAAACTTCAAGTCATTATAAAAAATACAAGCCAATGAATTGCTAAAATCATGGAAACCCATCCTGAGTTGATCTACATCAGATTTCAGTCCTGCAAATTCAGAAAATTGGCTTTTTCTTTCCTCGGAGTGATCAGTAGATAACTTTTCAAGACTTAAAATAGCTTCAATTTTGCCAGCCTCAGCACGATCCCTTTCCTTGGACAGTATAGAAATTTCATCGGCAAATTTTGCTAGCTCCTCCTGGAGACCATCATTCCTCTCTTGAACCTCATTCAGTTCTGCAAGAAGTAGCTCTGCTGCTCTTTTTGATTTCCTAGCCTCTTGCTCAGATGAAGCTACATCTGCGCGTAAATCAAAGCACATTTTCCCAATTTGTTCCAACTTCACCACTGGATCACGAGAGTTAAAATCGCCTCCTACATCAATGTTATCTAAGATATTCACAATCTTGTTCAAAGTATTAGCTTTGTGCTGCAAATTCTGTTCAGTTTCATTCAAACAATTCCTCAAGAACAATGTCTCCGATTCTAAGGCTTCTACTCTACCAGGGTAAGTAGATAATTCCGTGAAGTTTTGTTCATACTCTGCAATTTTAACTTGTCCCATCTTGATCTCTGATCTCAAACGTTCCACCTCGGAATTGACCTCCTCAATACTTTGTTTCAGACTGTCACGCTGTTGTATCAATGACTTCCCCTTTCTGACAGCAACATTTAACTTTTCCCTAACAGAAGCTGACTTCTGCTCCTCTTGATTAAGCAGAGCTTGCAACTCATTTACTTTGTTATGCACTGCTTCAAATTCACTAGCCATAGACTGTTGCTTCTCTAGATAGCCATCCCTCTCCTCCTTCACATCCAAAAGTTCATGTTGAACCTCCTCCAACTCTTTCTTCAAGACATCTATATCTGAATCCTGGGAAACAAATTTATTTAGGCTTCTCGATCCAACAACTGTTGTATCAGCATCTTCAGTATGGAGACTTTCAGCTGCACCCCCAAGCACAGGTTTTCCCGACGAAAGAGTTGCATAACTCTCTAAAAGCTTATTCAATAACCCTTCCAAGCACTCGATGCTACTACCACCAGAATACTCATATTCTGATCCAGAGATCTCCAAGGCATCAGTAACTAAAATCTCTAATCTTCTTAAGTCAGCTTCGATGCTCAGAATTTGATTCTCATTTCCATGCATCTTGGCTACATTTTCTTGCAAATCAGTAACTTCCTTCTGCAGCTTTTCATTCTCAAGTTCAAAATCAGATGCCTTTGTTGAAAGCTTCTCCTGATCATTGACCAGAGTCTCCAATCTTTCAGAAAGATGATATTTCTCATGGATAAATGTTTGAAGATCTTCCTCAAGGTCAGCCACTCTCCTTTGCGAGTCTTCCAAATCAGCAGTTAGTGATGCACAATGGTTTTCAAGGTTAACAACATTCTGCTGGAGAGACATATTATCTTCCTGCACTTCTGAGAGTGCTTTTCTTAACCAATCGATCCTATCCTCTGGCTCAACAGATCGAAGATGTGATGGCATGTCAATCCTGTCCAAAAGTACCTCCCATCTCTGTACTATGTTGTTCCTTTCCATTAAGGATTGTTCCAACATTTCATTCTGTTCAGCCAACCCATAAAACTTGCTCTGTAGTTCGTCATATTTTCTTTTGATATCTTCAGTTGAATCTGAACTTGGCTGTACATCATCTTTTAAGGAGTCGCCTGCAGCAACAAAACCCGCATCAGAGTACGAACCTCCACCAGCAGAACTCTTCTGATCTGAATCAGTCACAGGAAAAGTGTTACTAGTAGCTGTCCTAGCCAGCCAATCAATCTTCTCAATAATATCTCTTGAATGAAAATGCTCTGGCAGATCAAGGTCTTCCAAGATCTCTTCTATTCTCTGAAGGACAGAATCTTTAAGAAGGAATGACTCCCTTAATGCAGTAGCCGAATTGCGAATATATGAAAGCTCAGATTCCAGAGCTTCCACCCTCTCACCTGACTCTGAATATGCCTGAAGTTTTGTTTCAATCTCAAGAAGCCTTGCATCTTTCATTTGCAATTCCTGTGAGAATCTTTCCACTTCAACAGATTTCTCGTTAAGGGACTGCTTCAGACCATCTCGCTGCACAATCAAACCTTTTCCCTTGGTGACAGCAATGGTAAGCTTCTCTCTAAGGGAAGATACCCGTTGCTCCGACTGTTCAAGTTCATTTACTTTCCCATGTATCTCAGAACGAGCAACAAGAAGTGCTTCCTCCGCCTGATGTAAACTTTCCCTTAGAACAATGAGTTCACTTTCATGCTGGAGACACAAGGCATTTAGCTGCTGTACTTCTTCCTGCATTGAAGTCAGCTCCACCACCTTTGATCCAAAATCTTCCTTAGATAAGCCTACCTGCACATCAGCCTCCTCGCATTTGTGAATAAGACATGACACCAATGATTCAAGGTGTGAAGAAGGCTTTTTATCCAATTGTACATGTTCCATTTTCAGCACCCCTTCAACATCTCCTATCAACTTCTGCAGAGCAGTAGAATCAAGGCATCTTTGTTTCAGTTCCTCAACTTCTTCAGCTCTAGCCATCAACTCTGAATTTAGCTTCTTGTTAACAGATTCAAGTTGCAGACTCCCCCTCAAAAAAGATTCCACATGTTCAATGATGGTTGCGTAATTACTGTAATCTAGAGGATCAGGAAGCTTCTCAGGTTCTAAGTACATATTACTTTCATCTGTAGACCCGTGCAAAACCGTGAGAAGTTTAGAAAGGTTGCCATACAACTTCTGCAACAACTCGCTGGCAATTTCGTTCTTTCCATGCAGATCATCATAATTCTCGTTCACTTCTTTGTACAAAATAGAGACTGCTTCATGTTCTGTTTGAGAACTTTCAAGTTTGTCCTTCAGATCTTGAATAAAACTGATGGCATCCTGAACAGAAGCAACAGAATAGCTAATTCTGTCCAGAGAATCATGAGAGACTGTTGCAGTTGTGGTGACCCTACCAAGAGATTCATCAAGCTTCCCAGTTGCTTCAAGAAGCGGATCAATAGTTGAATTCCAATGGCACTCAAGTATCAAAACTTTCTCAGCTGCTTCCTTGTGAAAATTTCCCAACTGCTCAGAGATCTGAGAGACCATAACATTTGAAATTAGATGTAGATCATGCAATCGACTCTGCAATTGACTAGTTCTTGATTCATACACATGTAGCTTTCTGTCAACTTCCACGTTTTCTGTTTTAAGATTAGTGACTTCTAGTTGTAAGAATTCACAGAGATTCAAAAGCTCACAGTTCCTAGATTCAATGCTTCCCCTATGTTCTTCTAAAGCTTCATATACGATCCTGAGCTCAATGTTGGTTGCTTCAAGTTTCTTGCTATATTCTTCTAAGGCCTCACTCTGATCCTTCAGTTCCCTGGAGGTGGCATCAGCATTTTCCCTACCATCTCGCTCCTCCTTAAGCAGTAGACTGGCATTTGCAGCATCCAGCAGCAACTGCTTAAATAATGCCCTCAGGGTTCCAATTTGCTCTCTTACCGATACAACTGTATCCTCTGGTGATTGATCATCGGCTAGAGCTGGCCCCTCTACATGCTCATCAGGATGAGCCTTCAACTCGAAAGCTTGAATCATTTTTGATACCTGAGGTACAGGAATTTTATCACATGACTTGCTTAGGGATGTGGAATGAGCGCAGATACTTTCAACTTCCTGTACAAGATTATACAACATTTTATCTGCCTTGTCCAAGTGTCCATTCAGTGCAATAAACCTATCAGAATCATCAACGACTTCCTGCCCAGTATTAAAAGATGGTGAACCCCCTACATCAACAGATAAAGATTTATCCACCAGAAAGGAAGCTTCACCATCTTGCTTCCCGGGAATTTGCTGTGAATTATCATCTTCAGTTGCAAGATCAAGACCCCTGCTAAGTTCAACTTTGTTACTCTTTTCAACCTCGCTCATCCTAGCTTTAAGTATGTCCAGACTGCTAGTAAGAGAAATCTTTTCATCAGTGAGCTGCTCAAGGCGTTTTGTAGTTTCTTTTAGGTCAATCTCAAACCTTACTTGTTCTTCACGTTCTGCAGATAATCTTTTTTGAAGAATAACAAGTTCGGCGGAGAGTCTCTCATTCTCATTAGCAGTATACTCCCTCTCCTCCTCAAGCTTCTTTTTCTCCTCCGTAACCACAGCAAGGCTCCCATTCAAACTGGCAATTTCTACCTGCAAAGCTGATACTAAATTGTTACTGTCAGCCAGTTCAGTTGCAAGTTTCTCATTTTCACAGAAAAGATGCTCCCTCTCTCGTGTTACTGAGTCCAAATTCCCACTTAAGTTTGATATATGACCCTGTAGAGTGGCCGCTAAACTTTCACAAGCAACCAGGTCGGTCAAAAGTCTCTCATTCTCATGCGCAGAATACTCCCCTTCCTCCTCAAGCTTCTTCTTCTCCTCCATAACCAAAGTAAGGCTCCCATTCAAGCTGGCAATTTCTACCTGCAACGCTGATACTAAATTCTTACTGTCAGCCAGTTCAGTTGCAAGTTTCTCATTTTCACTGGAAAGATGCTCCCCCTCCTGTGTTACAGAGTCCAAATTCCCACTTAAGTTTGATATTTGACCCTGTAGAGTGGCTACTAACCTTTCACAATCAACCAGGTCGGTTGAAAGCTTCTCCTTCTCAAGAAGATACAAATTATTCTGTTCAATAAGTTTACTTTTAACTTCATCAGCTGACGCTATAGTCTCATTTAAGGTCTCATTTTCCACCTGTAAAGCTTGCACCAAACCATTACAGTCAGCTAATTCTGTCGACAGTCTGAACACATCGTGCTGTGCCCTTTCCAGGTTGTCATGCAGATCAACTGCTCTAGAAGAAGCTTCTTCAACCTCCAATTTTGCATTATGAAATTTTTTTCCAAGCTCCTCCTTCTCAAAAGCAACAGCCTGGAGTTCACCCCTGCACTGTGCAAGCTCTTCAGCAAGAGATTGGTTCTTTTCACGAAGTTCATTGAGTGACGCACGAAGAAGAGATGTTTCATCAAGCAACTGATGATGCTGGCAATCAAACTGTAGTTGTGTCCCAGACTGCACTTCAATCTGCAAGTAAAAGACATCTTTGGTGAAATTTGGGAGAACCAATTCTAGTCATGAAGCATCAAACTCAGTAACAAATGAGACTCTATTTAACATAAAACCCTCGAGGTATCCTAAATATCCTATATAACTTCCCTGATAAACATTTTGAAGGATGTATAATGAAAATTTAATAATAAAAGGAGAAGAGCACAACCTACATCTGTTACCTGATCTTCTCGGTCCTGCATTGAGGATGTATTAATATTTTCCCCTGAAGGCAAAGACTCCTTCCCACTACTTGGAATTTCTGATTCAACAGTAACGGGCATCTCCTCTGTATTATCGACTGAAGCATGTTGGGCTGATTCAGTAACTTGTACAGACATATTTAGTTTTTGGGCTTCTCCTCCAGAATCCACCGTATGTGAAGTGTCCAGTAAAATGTCTCTTGCCACCTCAGTATCAGCAGTCCCAGTACTCTCACCTTCATTCTGAAAAGAAGAGTCAGCGTCAAGCTTACTAACCCCCACTTCATCTGATGGTGATTCTGCATTTTTCTCCAATGCAGTTTCAACCACACTTGTCTCCTGTGTCATGGGCACTGCTGAGGGACCAACATCAGCCACACTATTTGGAATCTCTGATTCAACTGTAACGGACATCCCCCCAACTGGAGCATGTTGAGCTGATTCATCAACTTGTACCGACGTATTTAGATTTTCGGCTTCTCCTCCAGAATTCACTGTATGTGAAGTGTCCGATGAAATGTCTCTTGCCACCTCAGCATCAGCAGTCCCAGTACTCTCACCTTCATTCTGAACAGCAGAGTCAGCGTCGGGCTTGCTGATCCCCAATTCCTCTGGTGGTGATTCGGCATTTTTCTCCAATTCAGTTTCGACCACACTATTCTCCTCTGTAATGGTCACTATCGAGGGACCGACAGCAGCCACACTAGTATCGGAGTCTGCAGACTTCTCTACAGCATTTGACTCTGGTGTGTTGACAATTCCTGAATCTACAGCAGACTCAGTTCCTCCGTCACGGACCTGAGATGATGCTGTAGGTTTACTTGCAGCCTCATGCTGCTCTGATTTTCCAGACTTTTTCGTAGGCTTTCCCTGGCTTCCACTACCTTTATCCTTCTTCTGACGATATTGTTGAAGCTGATATCAAATGTAATATTATCAAATAATAAATTCACATACCTTATGTTTGCTTCTATTTGTTTTCTACAAAAGTTAAACAAGTTGAAAGAACTACCTACAGCCATTACGGAAACCAATTCTTACAATGTATCTAGCCAAACTAAACCTAATACAAGAATACACCTAGACAAGTTACAGCTCACAGAGCAGCCGGAAATACAAAAGCTAGTGTGATATGAGGCAATGTGTATGTACCTTTTTACGGCCAGCAGCGAGCAGATCGGTACGGCTCTTGTTCTTGTCCATCCCTTTCCGATCCACACCTTGCTTACTCCCCACTCTGACTCCTCTAAAACCACCACCTCCACGTCTCAAGCACCATTAAATACCGCTTTCTCTCCACCTTCGATACAAACACCATTACATTCATAAATACTACATTAATTCATTCAAAATAATGCATACAATTAACATAAAATCATAATTTAAGCTGCGTTATGTGTTCAATTCCAAAAAAAACGAGAAGCACTGCAGCTCTAATTGTATTGTCCTGAACAAATTAGGAATATACATAACCTAATTCACCGCCTACTAATTAGCAATACATAAATAACAACGGAAACAGTGTGATTGAATGAAGATTGAAACGAGATCGATTGGGCGTAGGTACCTGGAATTAGCAGCAGCTCGATCTCTAACGACGCGTGGTGGTTTTGGTGCGAATTGCTTCAGTTGCTTATGGAGGTCTCTCTAAGGCCCCTATCTCTATGTGGTTGCTTCCCTTGGATCTAACGCAACCATGGTTTTCCTTTGAGATGTGAAATGTCGATTAACATTAGTGAAAGAAAGAAAGAAACATACAGCCAGCGTCGCTGTTTTTGGTGGTGATCGATGGTGATGCTGCAACTATTCAAGCCCAACTCATGTGCCCCTTTTTAATCTATCTTGGCCCATTATATATTGGGCTACTGGGGTTTCAGTCCTCGTTAAGATCTTAGCTTTTACAGATCTGGGCCTGTTTGATCCGTTATGGAAAAAAAATATGAGGTAAATTGACGGGGGTAAATCTCACTGACGCCATGAGATATGCAATGTATGAATCACAATATAATCAACTAATTAAATCGTAGATCACATGAAAGATCCCACTTAAAAACAAGTGTTCAACACAAATGTCATACTATATGTGTGATACATCCCACTTAAATTGGACAGACAAAATACACTCACGAAACAATATGAGCATAAGTTTATGAAGTAAGAATTTCAGTTCAAGATTATGAATTGTTGTTTTATAATTCCACAAATAATTCAAAGAGAACATTAAGCTAGAAGCTGTTTTCATATTTAAAGTAGCCATACAATCAGATCTTTATTTTATATATTAGGAACATGTAAATAGTCTTGTATCAACCAAGAAGTACTCAATATTCAATGTTCAATGTTGTGTGAACCACGATATACATACAAATCAAAACAAAAACACTCAACTATGATGCTCTTGACTCTTAATTAAATAAGTCACATTTGCCAGTCCGGTGCTTAAAAAATAGGGGCTTTTGTCACAAGCTTAAGATTGTTATAATATGGAGGTATATACAACCCATTTTATTTGACTTTTAACTATTATGATACAAGCTCAATGCTTGGCAGGAGAAATAAACTACGGCATAGGGTGCTATCTCTTTGTCAATGAGAAGCATCGAATATTGAAAATATTTGATTGCTGTTTTTTGTATCCACTCAAATATATTTAACAAGGAATCAAATCGTATGCATATCAAACACAACCACAACCAAGATTTTTGTTGTTACAACTTACAAGTCCATTATATATTTGATTTTAGTAATTCTGTGCAAAGTCAAATGGAATATTATTAATTCGTATAAAAATCTTATAGAAATATGAAATGTACGGGATATGATTTGATACTATTCGTTAAACTCAAAATGCGTTAAATTATTGTATATATTATCGTAATGTAATACTAAATTATATGAAAAGACTTAGATTGTTTGATACATATTACCCACCCGTATATGATCCAAAATTTTCCTCTTACATTCTCATAATCAAAACTGTAGAAGTAGATATTTAAAGTCCTTAAAAAAGTAAAAAAACCATGATCACCAGTAATATGAAAGAAAATGTAACAGTAATTTCTATGGGTAATCACATTTCTTACCACGGCCACTTTTCATGGCTGGTGAGCTTCTGCCACGTTGCGGAAGACAATTAATTGTCTGAGGACTAGCTAATAAATAAGGTCATTTATTTAATCAAATGAAAAGAAAACTATAGTCAACTCTAACTCGACGCTGCAACCGTCTGATACGTGTACGACTTACATCAACGGTAGATGTAGCACCGGCAACATCCGGTAAATAAGAAAACCAAACAAAGATGTGTGTATACTTTTCATAAGGCGGTCAATATTTTCTTGGTGGTGGATTAAAGTCAGTCAACGGTTTGGGATTTTTAAAAGAAACAGAGACTGCTCCACGTGAATGGCACTTTTGATATACCGCACTCGCATTTATTTTTAATCTAGCATATTAGGGTTTAATCTGGTGAGAATATTAGATACATTAAAACAATCAAGAACTTGATATTCTATTGAGAAAAGAAACGTAAACTCAAAAACTAAACCTCAGGGCTCATTAAAAAAGGAGAAAATAATTTGACCAAATCGAAGAAGCATAGTGAAAGTGGCCAATCTGACACGAAGTTAGTTTCACGAAATGTATGTTAAAACACAATGAAATTAAATTGCGAAGGAATTGAAGAAATTGAAATTCTTTTATTGATGTAGTTTATAAATAGTTTTAAGTCTCATTCCACAACAAGTATTCTATATTTTGCTTATAAATAAAAAAGTTGTCAAAGTAATCACGGATAACAAAAGTAATGGTATATAGGCGTCTTAACATCGTAATGTGTTATATCATCTTCCAAATACAATGATATGCAACCTCACTAAAACTAAAATGACCACACCATATTTTGAGAAAACGAATTAAATTCACAATGCAGAATTATTTATTTGTTTACATATAATTTAGGAGAATAAATTAGAATAATAAAAGAATATAAAACAATTGTCATTTTTAATTCACACATAGATACTAATGTTTTTTTTTTTTGACAAATAACACAAAGCTTTATTCAAACCCAGAGTGTTACACAGAGGACCAAAGTCCTTTCATAACAAACCATAAATTACACAGTCCAAAAGGCACCAAGGAACAAGTAACAACTAAGCAGAAAACTGCAACAGTCGACAAGAGGGTCAAGAACACCGCACCACAGCGAGTAGGCAAGCAATCCAAACCAACCAACTCGAAAGCACAGTGGAAAAGCCCAAGTCGATTTCGATTTTCCTATCATCAAATTCCCAAAAGTTGTAACCAACACCGTCTCCACCGCGATGAACCAAATCTGCCAAGACCAAGAAACCCTGAAAAGCAACCGGAATGAACAGGATGGGAAGGACAGGTGAGATCCAATTAAGGACCAAAGAAACAGGCACCCAAAGGTACACAGATTCTTGTAGCATCACCAAGTGCCAAAGTGAGCAAACCTCACTGAGAAAGCTCCGAGGAGCGAGGTTACCGATCCAAGCAGAAAGAGGAACACCATATGGTATAGGATGAAGATAGTAAGCTTCAGAGAAAGGATGAGTCAGATCAAAGGAAATCAATAGAGGTCGGAACGGAGACAAGCTCCTAAGAGCGCCGCACACAGCAAACGGGAAAAGAAACACACAGCCGAGGAAAAGAAAGACCCTCAAGAAGAGGGAGGAAAATTGGAGATTCGTCTCCCCCCCCAACACCCAAGCCATAGATCCAGATCGTAAACGATCTAGATCGAGCAAGAGGAAGGAGGAGAGAACGAAACCCAAACGGTTGGTTTTTGTAGAGAGAAGGCAGAGAGAAAAAAATTTAGAGAGAGAAGCGGCTCATAGATACTAATGTTAGTTGTTTAAAATTTCAAAGACCTATATTACATTTGAAGATAGTATAATGAGAGTTAAATTTTGAGTCAAACTAGTACACTCTAGAGGATGATATTTAGACTACGATGAAGTTTTACTAATTCAAATCAATCTCACCAAAACAAACACTTTAGTCATTTTCAAATAGTTAAGACAATGATTTTAGTTTTCTTAATTTGACCCGCACACATGCATTCCCAAACTTTCTAGTCTAGTCGTAGATAAGAAATGGTGTCGACCATCAATCCGCAAGGAAAAATTCAGATTTGAGGAAGCAGGTTTGGCAAGTTTTTATTTTTATTTAAAAAAAAAACAAATATTAGAATTTCTGACCTCATTCAAGTCTTCCATATAAATAAATGTGAAAGTGAAACATATGGTGTCAATAGTACCGGTTCAGCGATAGAACGTGACAAATCAACCATACCAGGACCCAACAATAAGACACGGCAAGCATTATTTATTTCCTACCAATTAGATTAGAAGGGTCCAAACCTATCAAAACTCAATCTTCAATTACATCTAAAAATACATACCGTAATTTATCACTAATAGAGTGTCAAGTAGGTGAACATTACCAACCATATTCTCGATTTAATAAGATCATCAGTAAACAAAAATTTCGAGCTGTGTGTAACCGGTTCCTCGTAGTGATTAATGTAGTCTCATTAAACTTGTATTAATGTAGCTAACTCCAAACCCCCCCACTGTTTTTGGTCAACCGTCAACCCTTCATTTTTAATACTCCTCACGAGAGATAGCTAGCTAGCTAGCCTCTTCTAGTTGTCCCACACTAACAATTTTTCCTCCCACTCCGGGTCCCACCCATCCCATCTAGAATATTGTTCAAAGTCCAATCCCTAGACATCTTCAACCCCCTCACAGCCGTCCGATCAGAAACCCCACTTTGACTCCTCTCCCCAACCTCCTCATCCGGTCACCCGGTCACCTCTCTCCACTTCCTATATCAAACCACCCCCCACCCACACCACACAACCCCTTAACTCTCTCCTCCTCCTCCCTCTGCAACCCAAAACCTCTCTCTCTCTCTCTCTCTCTCTCGTCCATGTTTTGTTGAGCTTCCGAGCCTTCAAAACGCAGCGTTTTGGATTAGGAGTTTGAAATGGCGGTGGAGATGATGAGCTTTCCGAAGATGGAAGATCAGAAGGCTATCCAGGAGGCCGCATCGCAAGGCTTGAAGAGCATGGAGCACCTGATTCGTTACCTCTCTCATCAGCAACAAACTAACCAACCCTCCTCTCGCCTCGACTGCACCGACCTAACCGACCACACCGTCTCCAAGTTCAAAAAGGTCATTTCCCTGCTTAACCGGACCGGCCACGCCCGGTTCAGGCGCGGACCGGTTTCCGTTCCAGCTCATCATCACCACCACTTCTCTTCTTCTGCTTCTCAGCCGTCCACCTCTTCCTCCGCCTCTCTCCCCTTCCCTCCCTCCCAGGCCCTGAGTTTAGCTCCGGCACCGGTCTCTGCTCCAGCGATCGTCCCTCCGGTGAAGGCTCCGGTGGTGGAGACTAACTTCTCTCACTCCATGACGCTGGACTTCACACGGCCTCACGTTGTGACGTCATCAAACCCTAAGTGCGCCGATATTGAGTTCAGCGTCTCGTCCAGCTCGTCGTTCATGTCGTCGGCCATCACCGGAGACAACAGCGTCTCCAACGGCAAGCTCGGACTCTTCATGACTCCGAATCCGGCCCCGGCCGTATCCGGAGCCAAGCCGCCGCTCTCCGCCGCGCCGTACAAGAAGCGGTGCCACGAGCACGATGATGACGTGTCCTGCAAGCTCTCCGTTTCCGGATCCGCCTCCGGGTCGGGCAAGTGCCACTGCTCCAAGAGAAGGTAGCGAGTTCATTTCTTTCTCTATGAATTTGAACGAGTTAAATCGTCCGAGTTAAGAGTCAACGCGTTAGGTTGGTGGGGCCCACGAATGGGCAAACGGCACGCGTTGACGCGAACATTGCCCCTCTTTGCTGAAAATTTGGACTTTGAAATTGTACAGTTTTGTCGGTTTCCTTGGGCGTGGGGTTGGTTAAAAGATTTTGATTGATTAAACTTTGACCAATTGACTTTAGATTTTTATGTTGCTGTAACTAATTATATACATATATATATTTTTGAATTACAGGAAAAATCGGGTGAAGAAAACAATCCGAGTGCCGGCGATAAGTTCAAAAATCGCGGATATCCCGCCAGACGAGTACTCGTGGAGGAAGTACGGGCAGAAGCCGATCAAAGGGTCACCTTACCCAAGGGGTTATTACAAGTGCAGTACAGTGAGGGGTTGTCCGGCAAGGAAACACGTGGAGCGAGCACCGGATGATCCGGCAATGCTGATCGTAACTTACGAAGGGGAGCATCGACATGCGCCGGAGAATATGAGTGGAGGAGGAGGAGGAGTTGGCGGGTTGGTATTCGAGTCAACGTGAGAGAAGGCCGGGTCCTTCCTTCAGTCCTTCTTTGCTTTGTAATTTTGTGTAAGGTTCAAGTAGTTGAGAGGGAGGGAGGGAGGGAGAGGATGGATGTAAATTTTTTTCTTCCTTTTTTAATTTATTAGGGAAAATGGGGCAGACTCTCTCAATCTAATTTCACTCTTTTCTATTTTGTTCTTTTGTGTGTGATTTTTGTTTAGATGAGGGGCATCCAATGTGCCCCCAAAAGTCAATAGATTGTAAAAGAAGGATCAGTAATGGGAATCATTTTGTTTATAATTGTGATTAGGTTGGGTGTTTGATTATTACTTAAATGAAATGAATTTGGTGACAGTTGGGTGGGAGTCTAATGTTTATGTTATTCAAGTCAAAAAGAATGCTCCTATCTGCCTTAGCTGTTAGATTTTTGATTGAAATCTTTTAAAATGTAGTGAAAGATGGCATGTCCGATTGATTTGTGGATTGGATCAAGATATTTTTATAAAAGTCTACCATTTGAGCTACACATGCAATTTATCTACTTTGTTTTGTACATGTGTATTCTTTGTTCAATTTTAATGGTGTAACATTCTTAAAATGTATGGACTATGAACAAATATAAACATTTTAAAGGTCCAACAAATGTTCACCACCAATGAATTCATGTTCAACGGATGAATGTTGCAATGAATTATATTTAAGTGGAGGGGGTTTGAGCACAGTTTAATTTATCAGTTAGTAACCAGGTGGACACTATTGTTATAAGTTACTGGAGTACATGAATTACGTACACCGTATAAAAGCTTATTCCAACTATGCAAGGAGATACATAGTGCAATCATAGTGAGTAGGTCAACAAACATAATGAGCCATTCATCGACAAATTTAACGTTTTGTTGAAGGGGGATAACAGGAAACCATCACTCTCTCAGATTGATAAACAGCTTGGATTCACTCTCATGGGTCCCCCAGAATGGAGCTATTTACAGGTTTAGAGGTAATGATTTTTACATTATCGTCAGATGAAAAGAGAAGCAGAGATAAATGTAATTATTTGGAATGATTATTATTTTTCATTTGCTAACTGAACAGTAGAATATTTTCTCATGTCTTTCTGCCTCAGAAGTGGCACACTTTATTCATTTACTTTTCTCTATCTTTCTGCAGTGGGGAAGTCTTTAAAAGGGGGTAAGATTTCATTTAGATTAAAACCAGATCAAGAGTGAAACTTATACAAACTACAAAGGCAAAGAAGACATAGTAATCAAATTACAAAATGAAGAAACCATGCATGTCTGTCTTCCCATGTGAATATGATTTGTTTTTGGTATTAGTGAATACACATAACCAAAAACAACAAATTTGGGCAAATGTTGGTACAACCATGTTACACATTTCTATTTTATTTGGAATTGTTGTACTAACCTATTGACTTTATAACAAATTGCCTAACAAAGGATAAAACTTTGGATCCAAATCCTAAAACTTTTCCTTTAAACTTTTCACAGTAAGGGAACAAGTCTTATACTATACGAGCAAACCAATGTCTACTTGTTAAAACAGTCTTTTAGTTCTCTAAACCTCTCATAGTATTCTATAAGACAGAGACAAATTATACATACTTAATACTTTGAAACACTCTTCTTGTATAGATTTGATTACTTTGTTTCTTAATAATACCGTCAATTTCAATTATTCTCCACAAACCCAACAAATGTTGACCAAAATAATATGTGTTTTGAAACCAATGATTTGTTAAATATAGGTATATTTCTTCATTATTTTGAAATTTCAACAAAACACACTCTATTTTCTTAAACCAAAAACCAAAAACCAAATAAAGAATTTTGTTTTTGCTGGCAATCTTAAACAGAGGGAGAGTGTTTAAGTAGAAGAGAGAAAGTTGTGCCTTACTGTCAACCACTTTGGCTCTTCTTCTCTCGTCGGACACTGCGAAAAATAGCAACCTGTAAAGTGCTTCTCTCAGACTCTGCTCCATTCCCATTCCCTAAATTAGGGTTTCTCTCTCAGCCTCTCTGTGATTTCTGAAGACCGCCCGGTTCAGTGTCTGATTCAACTCGGCTGCCCTGGATCTCTCTTTTGCTTCAAGTAAGTTTTTCTCTTTCCTTCCTTGCTTATCTTAGTTTTGTTTTGCTGGGTTTAGTTGGTGTTTGAGTAAAGTTTTGGTCTTTTGTTTCTCTGCGTCTTGGGTTTTCTTGGTTGTGAAATTTGGTGGATACCCAGATGAGGTTTGGTTAGAAATTGACAGAATCATGCTTTTAGAGATGAATAAGTTTGAAACTTTTTTTTGAATTTAGCTGCTTTACTCTTTTTGTTTGTTTTTATTTATTTATTTTTGTTTTTAAATTGCTCCCAATTTGATTAAGGCCTGGAGTTTCAGAGATTTGATTGTTGGGTTTTTGGTTTGATTAGGATTTGAATGGCGCATTCGGTGAGTGATAAGAGCATTCAGAATTTGATATCTGCAAGCAAGTCATTGAGGCTGAGCTTACAGAAGTCACAGGGATTGGGATTGGCTCTAGAGAAGGCAGGGACCAGATTTGAAGAGATTAACCAGAGATTACCGTCTCTTGAAGCTGCGGTTCGGCCCATTCGGGCTGATAAGGAGGCTCTTGCTGCTGTTGGAGGTCACATCAACCGCGCTGTTGGCCCTGCTGCAGCTGTGCTTAAAGTGTTTGATGCTGTTCATGGGCTTGAGAAGTCGCTGTTGTCGGATCCGAGGAGTGATCTTCCAGGGTATTTATCGGTGCTGAAGCGTTTGGAAGAGGCTTTGAGGTTTTTGGGTGACAATTGTGGGTTGGCAATTCAGTGGTTAGAGGATATAGTGGAGTACTTGGAGGATAATGCGGTTGCAGATGAGCGGTATCTTTTGAATCTGAAAAAGTCGTTGAAAATTCTCAGAGAATTGCAGAGTGATGAGGGAAAGACTTATCTTGATGGGGGGCTTTTGGAGGCTGCGTTGGGAAAGTTAGAAAATGAGTTCCGGCGGCTCCTCACAGAACACAGCGTGCCGCTTCCAATGTCGTCATCGTCATCACTGGGAGAACAACCCTGCATTGCGCCATCACCATTGCCTGTGATGGTAATCCATAAGTTGCAAGCTATTATTGGAAGAATGATTGCTAATAACAGACTTGAGAAGTGCATATCTATATATGTTGAAGTTCGGAGTTCAAATGTAAGGGCAAGTTTACAAGCTCTAAATTTGGATTACCTTGAGATATCAATTGCAGAGTTTAATGATGTGCAGAGCATAGAGGGGTATATAGCCCAGTGGGGAAAACATTTAGAGTTTGCAGTGAAACACTTGTTTGAAGCTGAGTATAAGCTGTGCAATGATGTCTTTGAGAGGATTGGATTGGACGTGTGGATGGGTTGTTTTGCAAAGATAGCGGCTCAGGCTGGTATTCTTGCATTCCTTCAATTTGGAAAGACTGTTACAGATAGCAAGAAAGATCCAATAAAGCTTTTGAAGTTGTTGGATATATTTGCCTCTCTGAACAAATTGAGACTTGATTTTAACCGGCTTTTTGGGGGAGGAGCATGTGTTGAAATCCAAAACCTGACAAGGGACCTCATTAAGAGTGTCATTGATGGAGCTGCTGAAATTTTTTGGGAACTTCTTCTTCAGGTGGAGTTGCAAAGGCAGAACCCGCCTCCTCCAGATGGGAGTGTTCCAAAATTGGTTAGTTTTATTACTGATTATTGTAATAAACTGCTTGGGGATGATTATAAGCCAATCTTAACTCAAGTTTTGATCATCCATCGGAGTTGGAAGCATGAAAAGTTTCAAGAGAAGCTCCTAATTAATGAGGTTTTAGAAATTGCTAAAGCGATTGAGCAAAACTTGGAGGCTTGGATAAAGGCATATGCTGATCCCTCATTGGCGAACCTTTTTGCAATGAACAACCACTGGCATCTGTACAGGAGCCTAAAAGGCACTAAGCTTGGAGCTCTTCTGGGGGATGCTTGGTTAAGGGAACATGAACAGTGCAAAAGCTATTATGCTGAGGTATTCTTGAGAGACAGCTGGGGGAAACTTCCTAGTCATTTAAGTAGGGAGGGTCTAATTCTTTTCTCAGGTGGTCGTGCAACCGCCCGTGATCTTGTCAAGAAGAGACTGAAAACCTTCAATGAAAACTTTGATGAAATGTATAAGCGACAATCAAATTGGATAGTGTTAGATAGAGATCTAAGGGAGAAGACATGCCAGCTCATAGTGCAGGCAGTTGTGCCTGTTTACAGAAGCTACATGCAGAATTATGGCCCCTTGGTTGAGCAAGACGCGAGTTCGAGCAAGTATGCAAAGTATACAGTGCAGACTTTGGAGAAAATGCTCATGTCTCTCTTTCAGCCAAAGCCTGTGAGATATGGCAGTTTTAAAGGTGGTAGGCAGCTGAGTGGGAACTTCAACAATGGAGTAAAAGATCTTCGACGTACTACCTCTGCAGCTGTATGATCCATTCAACTATATTGTTTGTTCTGGAATCCTCGACAGGACTATCCCTCCTTCCAGATGGTTAGCCTTCACCTTGTACATATTGACCTCAGTGGCCTGGCACTGAATCTTGCCATTCTATTGCCCAACAATTCTCCCAACACATGGAGTCCTTGGAAATCATCTGAATCTGATGAACAACTGAACCCTGTTTGTACTGCTGCCTGTTGGGGTTCTAGACCCCATGCTCAATTATGAACAAAACAATACTATGCCATTTGGATCCCGGGGTAGATAATATATTCAGGTATAGCCATCATTCTTCTTTCATTCAGATCTTTAGTTGGGTTACTGAGCTTAGGCAGTGGTACAATTGTTTGTTATAAAGTGCATCAAGATGTCTAGCTGTGATTTTAAGTTGTCATTACTATTTATTTGGAGAATGTCATAATCCAGTCACCTTCATTAGGTGCTTGTTTTTATATTATGAAATGAAACATTATTGAAAACTTGAAATTGTAAAACAGCCTTGTGTACTGGAATATTGTTCACTAATGTTTCTACCCCCGCTTCAAAATGTGTGTGCTACTTTAGCTTTGTTCTAATTTACTGCTGGAGATTCCCCTGTTGTTTTACTTTTCTTTTCTGCCTCGTACTTTTTATCAACTGCAAACATACTCCGAAAATGAAACGAGTCTCGCAATTTGGAAAAAAAAAAAAAAAAAAAAAACATATTTTCGATAATAACCCGCTTTTGATCCCAAAAAATTACCATCAGGAAATGGAACTGGTAGTAATTTTAGGACTATTTTATCCTGACCTAACACGTATGAAGAAATCGACTGCGTTTTGCGCTTACCACTCTTATGCAGTCCCACCCTTATATGTCAGACTATCAGTAGTACGCTAGTACTAGTGGCAATTTCTACTTTTCTAGGGTTTTATCTTTCTGGTAAAGGCTTCGAATTTGTTCAGGTATCGAATTCTCTCAGTCTCATACAGTATACATATGATTTTTTTTTATTTTTTTTTTGGCCTCATTCTTTCTTTGCTGAAATAGAGTTTAGATTCTTTGTAACAATAACAATGGTCAAGGAATTGCCCCATGATATTTTAGAAAATAACATCCTCACTTGAGAAATCACCATGCGGTTGGTTTGCTATGGAAAGTAGCACAGTTCCCTCGAAATGGACTGGCAATGGGATTTGGTTCATGAGGATTGATCATATTGAAAAAGATAAGCTTGGCCTGTATATGATTGAGGAGAGCCGATTTGCCATTGTTGAATATGAAGAGATTTGGATTGAAGAGAAAAAGAATGTCAAGAAGACTTGGAGAACCTCACCACGAATACGAAAAATGCTCAAGTCATGAGAAATGTTTTCTCTTTCAAGTGCTGGTTAGGTACGCTTATTTTGGCTCTGCTTTCATGGATTTGAATAGTATTTGTTTATGGATTTGAATATCTGCTAATTTACTGAACTTGTTTATGGATTACTCAATCTTCTGACGATGCCTTTGAACACTTGATTTTGAGCCTTTGCACACATGATTGTGAATTTCTTACAAATGAAATGGAGCTTCTAGGGTTCTAGTACCCTCCTCTTATGCATGCATGCTCAATGCTTGACTGGTTTTTTAACCAGTATGTACTCCTTGGAAATCTTGCTAAAAACTGGGATGGCCGTCTATCTTATTGAAACAATTTGAGGCCTTGGTTTATGGGTGGTTGCTAGATATTAGATAATTCCTAGCTGAGCATATGTTGGTAATGCACAGTAGTTGGTTACAACTTAGAAGACATGAAAGAGGTACAAGTATCTCCAGTAGTAGACTATTACCATTTCTCTTGAGAGTTTTGAGAAATACTAAAAATACGTATTACAATCAGAAATGTAACATGGTTTTGCCTCTGATTTGCAACGAGGTTGCAAACAATTTTTTCCTGTCCCTTTTGTTTTCCTCGTTTCTGTTCTTCCTATCATTTCCATGTAGCATTAGAATCAATAGAATGTCTCTCAGGACACTCACCTGCGAATCAGAGCAGTCATGTTTTGTTATGATCTTTGCTATTGCTATTGAAAAATAGTCGGTGAGTTGGTGACCACCCTGTTTGATGCTTCTTGTTTGTAGCAGTTGCTATTGGAACCTGAGAAATCAAACCCAACTATCGAGTGTGATGCTCTGAAACTCAAACAGGGCATGTGAGCTTTGAATCAGTACTTTTCTGATAAACATTCAAGTGAACTCTTGGGAACAAAAGTGGTTGGTTCAAGACAGACCGACTTGTTTCATTCCTTGATTCTTGGCTGAACAATCTGCGTGCTAGATTTGAGATCCTTTGGTTTTTGTCCTTGTTAGGCTAGCTTGGTAGGACTGGAAATGTTGTGCTCTACAATATTTTCATCAGGAAACTCTGATCTTATGGGATTGGGACCTTTCTTGCATAAGTGGGATTAATCGACCTTTCTTATTTTGGCTCGAAGAATATGCTCATCCAACATTTTTAGATATCACTAAAGAATGGTTGGTTGATTCTCGGGTACAAGTTTATATGGTCTACCTTACCTTTTGCTTGGCCGGCATCTTAGACATTTGGTTAAAGTCTCCCATATATCACATCTAACAACTCGACAAAATTGTTATGTGAATGCTCAAGCAATTATGCTTCAGCAATGTACTGAGAAGGACAACTAACATTGGTAGTTTATCATTCTACTCGTACCCAAGTGCCTCTGGTCTCCTCCTACCAAAGTCCTCAAGTCTGGATAGTTTTATCTCATCCATTTTGCAGTAAACACGATGAGGAATATAGCGAGGATCGCACACTTTCCCGGATGTGACATTCGAGTGATTCGAGTTATTCGACAATGTCAATAGCAATACAAGGTGACGTTAGGTTTAGTGATCCCTCCTTGTTGGATATATCTTTGCATGACATAAATGCACGGTGTTATTAGTTTATGCATTCATTGTGATAATTTATGGAAGGAAATGAAAGGTTGGTTCATGAATTGGCATTGTAAAGTAAGTCTAGAGACTTTTATCAAATGCTCTAAAATGTTAAGTTTGTGTGGAAATAAGTAACGGGGAGAAAAAGAGCAACTCTAGGTGTCTTCGTTGCAAAGTGAGTTATGTTTTAAGAGTGTTAATAACTCTTGGGGTGGAGTGATCTTCTAGGTTAAGAGAGGGTGTACAAGAGGTATTCTTTTGGGTACAAGGGTTTGGGTAGGACATAAACTTGAGCGGCTCAATCTTGTACTTGTATTATTTCTCTCATAGTGAATGTGAAACTCTCTGAGGACGTAGACAAAGTTATTGGCCGAACCTCATTAAATTTTGTTGTCTTAAAGACTTGTTTATTTTTTCTTTCCATCAATTTTCTAGTATTTACTTGGCCGGGGATTAATTTCCAACAGGTGAAAAATAAACACGAAGCATAGTCTAATCGAAGAGTGCATGTTAAAAAAGATCAATTTTTTGACGCGTACGAGAATAACCGTAATTAGTCATTTGGATGTTTGTATTAGTAGGTTTTAACAACACAAACTATTGTTTGTCTCGCAGTCTCATTTTGTCATGTCTTCAAAGTTAGGCGTGCTATACTGTCCGGAAATGAAGGGCATGCATGATGACGAGGAAGACCATGACAATAAGGATAAGAAGTGCCATTAATAATCTGATAATGAAACAACATACTCATGACTCATGCCTTGCATCGTTTGCTTATATTGGAGGACAGGGGACGAGAGGGGACTGTGACATATCATTTGGGTCATGTTCCCATTTTTAAGTTACCACGTCTCTTTTATATGTGTCACCAAATATAAAACACGGCAAAACTATCACTCTTCATTCATTTTCATAATTGTCGTTAATTATTATTTTCCGTATAAATTTATATTTAATTCACTTATATAAGTCTATTTGTTTCGTAGTTTTTAAAAATTATTTATTGTTTCGATAAATAGATCAAAATTACGAATTTTGTATAATTGGATGGGTTTTCTTCGAACTCCAAGAGTTTTACTACATGCAATCGATCAATATTTAAGTTCTTTTGCTTAAATTATTGATCATGCAATTAATTAGTTAACTAATTTATCTAAAAAGATAAGGTAGGCTTGCAGATGCGTATTAGCTAGCTGCTAGCACTACAATTAGTCAGTCTTCTCAGCTTGACCTCGTACCCACCAATCAAATAATTTTGATTCTTATATAATCTTCTTATTTAACAAGCATAGGCTAGAATATCTGTCTGCCAATCAGGCAAAGTCCACCTTAGTTAGCACTTAACAAATTAAAAGATTGGTGTTTCTTTGTGTCAAAGTTGTCCTCAAGCATAAACTAATGAACCCAAATCTCCTATGCTTTTACAAATCCAGATCTCTTACTTTTACTTAATCACCCATATATGTTATATATGTTTAATTAATGTTTTGAGACTAAAACATAATTACGTATTAATAATGTCTGTCGTAACATTTTAAAACGCTAACTTTCTCTAAAATTCATACGAAAAATGAATTTCAAGTTCGATTGGCTCTTTTATTTAATTCACAATACCTTTCTTTCTTTCTTATATTTCAACTATAATTAGCTGTAATTTTACCCTATAATCAACTCTCTAAGACGGGAAGTGTGTGCCTACTCGATCATCCAAGATTGATAAGATTTGAATGAAAAGTATCCATGTGTTGATGATCTTGCCAATTGCATTATCGACCACAGCTTAGATAATTGGTCACATACATTATTGAAGTGAATTCTAGACAATTTGTCATAGGGACCCCATAATCATATCACCTATGGGGGTTTCATTGCTTTGCTTTAAATATTCGCTTGTTGGTATTATTAAAGCTAATCCAAAACCTAACCGTTGTGTGGTAGTTTTGGGTGGCGAGTGGCGACTCGATCGAGCAACAGATCATATTATTGGAATATATGATATGACGTGGATATGGCCAATGACCTACGAGGACAAGAAGAAGATGCCAATGGAGGTCAACACCCCGAAATTTAATTTACCCCAGTTTGAAATTTACAAATGACAGGCTTGTGTCATTTTCTTCTCGATGTATAACTATTGAGATGACTAGTTCATACTCGAAGTATCTAACATAATAACTCTTCATCCCACGCCCAAGAAATTTCATAAGAGATCAATGACCAGTGATAAAAATGCGATAAAAAGAATTTAAACGATAACAAGATGCATAAATGCATCGAAAATAAAAAATAACCGTATAACTTGAAATCGAAAGACATTGTGCGCTGCACTGTATATGTCAGAAAAAATGGTGTAAATATAGTAGTAACACTAACTAGGATCAATTACAATTAAAAGTTTGTCAAGGTTTTATTTTGTTTTCACCCGATAGACAACAACTCTAATACTTCAAAGAATCTTTTGTGAACCGAACGTGAAACATCCTGCGTTGGAACAAAACTATGCAACATTGCATTTGATTTAAAACCTTAAAAGAATTACAAAATCATGTAGCTTTATTTTTATTTATTATTATTATTTTTTATATAAATGGGCCATGTGGTTGTTTATCACCCATGGATTTTATGTAATTAATTAACAGTGTTCCACCAAGAAAATCCAGCTCCTAAATTAGCCAGCAGAGCTAACCGTATATTTTTAAGGCACATGGATAAGGGTGCATTTATTACACTCTTGTCATGCCTTAACCGACCATGAAATACGATTATAAATACTTGTTAATCCTAATTAACAAACAGATATTTAGTGTGGTTTTCCTATTTTGTTTCTTGAAATATATTTGACATGATTTCTTTTTCGTCTGTCTATATCTTAATGTCAAAGATAAGATAAGATAGGAATCAAATCGGTTTGACAAATTCTCTGCAAATAACAAAAAATAAAATAAAAATGCAGCCCAATTTTTTGATAATTTTATTTAATATATTAGTTTTTGTTCAAGGAAGGTTAATACCGTAACTTCCGTTGTGTGTCTTGACCTAATTAGACTAGAATAGTAGTTACCTTAGTAGATAGGGAATCCCTGATTACTTGGGATACTTGATGTAATGCCTATATAAAGGCCTCCTTATCTATCAATAAAGTAACGCTTTGCATCTATATTGTTTCTCCTACAACACGTTATCAGCACGTAGTTTCTAACCCTGTGCTTGATAGCAAAAACCCTAGCTTTTTTTGCCGAAAAAAAAAATTTTTCAGCAACCCTAGCTTTTCTGCCGGCAACTGCTTGTCGGCAAAGAAGGCCCTCCCCAGAAATCACTTTTTGCCGACAACCAATTCGTCGGTACATCATATACTATTGAACTGCCGACGACATCTTTGTCGGCAGAGGCTGAAGAAGCTCAGGGCACCCAGTAATTTGCTCTGGGCACCCTCCGATGGTTCGACGGCGTTCTCTCTCATCGCCTCCCCGCCGCGATGCAATCCAGAGACGACGCCTGCTCGGTCGACGCCTCAGCCCGAAGCCGCTCCAATCCGGCGGCCCACCTCGATGCTTCGACGAAGCCCTAGAGCGCTCCAACCTAGTCGTCGCAGCCTCTGACGTCGCCGCCTCTGTCGACGCAGCCCAAACGACGTCGATGCCCTGATTTGCACGCCTGCACGCAGCTTAGCGCCGCCGACCCAGTCCTGCTGCCCCGATTCGTCACCGTTTCAGTCAGATCCGGATCTCCAGATCTCGACCCGGACCCTTGGGCCTGACCCGACCCGTGTCCAACCCGACCCGATTCGGCTGTTAAACGAATTCTACTGTGCAAGGGGCAAAACGGTAATTGTACTTACCTCAGTTAAAAAGTTTTTACCCTACGGGTTAAAAACAGTTACTGTAGTAATTCTTTTATTAGTTTTACTGCTCCATATATGGTGAATATGACTAACCATATGTTTTTCTTTTCCATGAAACTTATTGCACGACGCATCGCGATGTAATTGCGAGGATTATTTCGTTGCACGTACATGGAAGAGCATCTCAAAATTGCACAAGGATCATAACCGAGTCCTTAAGCGCAATTTTTAAACGCAGTTCATTTGGCGAACTAGCAAGTATGATTTAATAAAAGTTCCCGTTTTTCGCAATTTCAATTATTTGAACTTGTGTATATGTGTTGGAACTTGTGTGTTTTTCAGGACGATACAAAGGGGCCCCACCCACCCCTGCGTATCACAGTATTTATGGGGTAACTGTGATGTTACCGTCCAAAGTTGTGCTTGTGGCTGTGATGTCACTGTGAACCACAACTCTTCGTGAATATTTAATCACGATTCCGACATAATATTGTCGATGCTTGTGACGATCCTAAGGGAGTCACAAAGGGGACAAACTCATGATGTGTGACGGAAATTGTCACTGTAACATCGATATGTGACGGAAATTGTCACAACAAATTGAATTGAGTAACCAGAATCTTGGTCTCGACCATTCAATTCCTTCCCTCTTGTTCTTTTGATATAAAGAAACAATTGACCATAAAATGCGCCTAGAGAATGGCCATTGAAACAAAGAGAGAATCATGTCATTGATATGGTTCTATCGGTTCACTAATTGCAAAATTGCAATCATATGGTCAATGTACACAAGAGATACATGGAAGAAGATGAGAGTATATCCTCATGATTACGGATTTCAACAGCAAAAGATAATTTGCGATAAATATGAAGCATATGACTTCAATTTCATAGTCAAAGTGACTACAAATCCGTTGATTTTGTGCAGGCATAGACCTCACATGTGTGACTAATGCTACTTAGTCGATACACTCTTTATGGTCAAGATCTCGATATAACCGTTGGCATTTTGATGCATATATGGTTCGATTCCCTAAAAAGCTATATGTGAATGCAATGAATCGCATTACACATTTACATGGCATGTTGATTGAGTTCACCAACCTAATTGGTGATGTTAACTCGAAAAATCACAAGAGACAAAATGAGTGACTCGCGAGAAACTCCGATCCGCCAACTTGGCCGCGATCCGCCAACTTGGCCGCGATCCGCCAACTTCGCGATCCGCCAGGCCTCGCTCGCCATGGCCATCCGCCAACTTGGCCGCGATCCGCCAGGCCTCGCTCGCCATGGCCATCCGCCAACTTGGCCGCGATCCGCCAGGCCTCGCTCGCCATGGCCATCCGCCAACTTGGCCGCGATTCGCCAGGCCTCGCTCGCCATGGCCACTCGCCAACTTGGCTGCGATTCGCCAGGCCTCGCTCGCCATGGCCACTCGCCAACTTGGCTGCGATTCGCCAGGCCTCACTCGCCATGACCACTCGCCAGCTTGGCTGCGATTCGCCAGGCCTCACTCGTCAAGAAACAAATTGACATGCTTGCGTACATAAGCGGATGCATGCGCATTGCCCGGCCTCGGCCTCGGCACTCTTGCGCCCACCAAAGCCCGCCTTGCCTAGCCTCGGTTTCGGCCTTGGCTTAGCTTACGCGTTGCTTGGACTACAGCTCCGCCACAACCACATGCTGCCGCCCCCTCGGTCTCCGGACCTTGGCACGCACACGGCCCGCCTAGCAGCGCCCCGGCCTCGGCCTCGGCGTTGGCCTGAACACGGCCCGGCCAGCAGCCATCTCGGCCTTATAAGCCCATGCACTCACCCCGGCACGTCTTGGCTTCGGCCTCGGCATGCCTTTGGCTCTTTAGCATGGCATCGGCCTCGTCAGGTCCTTGTTTTATGCCTCGGTAAGCCTTCGCTTCGGCCTAGGCTATCCATCGGCAACTCGCATGACCTTGACTCCAACATCAAGCCTCGGCCCCAAAAGCCTTTGCTTTTGCCTCGACACGCCTTGGTTTCGGCCTTGGCATGCCTTGACATTTGCTCGGCCTCGGCCTGCCCGTGCACCACCTCGGCTTCGGCCTTGGCTAGCCTAGCACGCGCCTATGCTTGACCCTGGCCCTTCCTTGCCTTGTTTCGGCTTGGCTCCCATTCTAGCTTGGCTTCGGCCTCGGATAGCTAGCTCATGGCCTCGGTCCTGGATACTTGGTTTAGACATTTATGTCTCTATAGTATCGATGTTGGCTCATTCTGGTTGTTTTCCGGCTCTATTTTTGAGCGTTAACGGATGTATCTAGTACGCCTTTAAGCATGCCTATGTTTTATCTTGTGATACTACACGCCATGTTGCACACTCTATAGGAATTGAGTATATATTCCGGTTTATATGTCTTGGCATAAAACCCTTGTCTCTACACTCTTATGAATGTATCATAGAGACATTGAGTGTGTAGCTAATCTACATCGAACCTTGCTCACCACTTAAAGATATTGGTGCCAACGTTTATCACCTTGAAACTCATTGTGAAAATTGAATTGATTTCTTATGTATCGCTTCTAATGAATGCGCACAACTTATGAGTCAATATTGTGAATGTATTTCGCGTATACTATGATTCGGATTCTTTGAATCGACGACTCATGTAGACTCTTCCATACATAGTCCGGAATTTCGGACATGTTTTGATGATCCATATATGCAAGAAAGCTATGGACATCGTTTCTTTTGAGCAAAGAAGCTATTGGGATCAAAGATTACCAAAAGAATTTGGTAGCGTCATGAGCAATGCTCAAGGCTCAAGGATGACATTAACGTCACCCAAGTCTTCCTCCAAGTCAATGGAAGCACCATCTATGCATTTAAACGTGCATATGATCCCCCCTTTATGATCCTTCATTAGCTATGCTCAATATATGGAAGCTTAATCTTTAGCAAAGTTTTGGAGTAACGCCCTCCTACGCTAAAGGCAATGATACATAAGATGATGGCTTTGATGCCTTCTCATAGTTCAATTTGAGATACAATGATACTATGGTGATATACCTCATGGTTAAACTCAAGCCATAACACTTAGATGTTATGAAGCACCTTCACAATGATTGAAAAGTAGCAAAAACCTAAAATTTCTGGTTTTTCAGCTCGCGGACTCGTCATTGTGAGGACCGGTTTACCTACTTTTAGGCCGGTTCTTGAGGTGAAATTTGGTCCACCTATTCCTAACATCCATGGCTACCTGCTCATAAAATTTCAGAGCCATTGGACACCTGGAAGGTGCTGAACCATTCGACACAAACGTTCACTGACCTCCGGCGACTATTCCGACCGGTTCGGTATGTTTCCGACCGGTTCCGGCAATGAGGCCGGCGGCGTTGGAATCCTAACACATGTGCCTACCTACTGTTAAAATTTGGTGGCATTTGGTGTTCCGGAACATAGTGAAACGTTTTAGGAAGCATACATGCATGTTACATTTTGTAACGGAATGCATCTTGTTAACGTATAAGTGTTAACGATCAATACCCTATACCGTCCACATACTTTATGTGCCATATTGCGCTACCACAAGCGCTCAATGATGGGTTATTTGATTATGAATAACGTCTTTGAATAAGACGTCAGCTTCCACCTATAGTCCGCTATATATAAACCTTAACAGGCGATCTCGTTTATGTCACTTTTTGATGAGCCAGTCTCCCCGTCGTTAGGGGGAGAGAAGAACAAGTTTGTTCAAGTAGAACGACTTGGCATTGCCGTGGTTTGTCCCCACTGTGCCTCATCATGTTCCCAAAGTCCCATAAATCAAAGTGACGAGATTTGATATACATGCTGCAAAGAGTAAACTATTGGTCTTTCAAGGAAAAGATCGGAATAGTACTCTTGTATCAACATGCCTGTAAGGATTGATGTCCAAATCAATGGACATATTGTCATTCATAAATGGTGACATGGTGACTCCACAAAAGTGGTAGATGGTGTCACTAGGCCGTGACTCTCACAAGAAGTGTAGAGAGGGCACTTTGTTCGATATACACTCGCCGAATGCGAGTATGGCACAACTTGATCCTTCGGATCAATGATAACTCATTCGTCTCATGGATTTTCTGGATTAAGGTTATTATTGGGGGACGCCTCAATGAGAAGCCAATCCATATAGAGATCTCTACAAATGCGAATTACACTAGTGTACATGAGTACGTGGTCTATGAGTTAGATATCGAATACACTCACTTCGTTGAAGCAAATACCAACGTTGTGAATTGGCCTACACGGAAAGATATGCGATCCAGTTTATACAAAGAGATAGGTCCTTGGTCAGGTGATGCCGACACCGCAAGTGTAAACCCTATCGATAATCTTTGATTGAAAGCGTAGTGAGAAAAAGAGCCTAGACTCACCTTGTGGCGCAAGGTCTCTCACAAACGCCCTGGAATCGACTACGATGACATATGCTCTCGTAATGGAGTCATATTGCACTCCACTACCTTGTCAGTTAGGTAGTTCCGAAAAACTGAACATGCAGCTTATGAATCATCTCTATTGGGACTAAGTAAAGAGATGTACATAAATATCATGAACGGATCAGTTTTCACCCAAGTCAAGTAAGCAAAAACCTCGAAGTGCGTATGCTATCAGATTAGGATGTTCTCTATATGGGTTCAAATCTTCTGGTTGGATATTGTATAACGCGGTTGAGCAACTACTTGATTGGAGATGAAATGTAATGAATCATGCCTATTTGCGTGTAAACTTTGGATGAATTGTGATTGAAGTATCACTAATCCAACGTTAAGAATGAAAAGATCTTGGGAATACTTGGTCTCAAATGTGAGAACCGTTAGTGATGAACTTGTTCATCTATCGGCTTATGGCAAACTAATGGACGATAAACCAAAGCCTATATGTTTCCCATGATTAGTCGATGTCTTGAGAAGACTCGTTTCGTCTATGTGACGAGAAGTCTTGGGAGATGAAACTCTCTATCTAAGTATCATGTGCGCAATCATGTACTTGTCATAATATGCTCGACTCGACATCTCATTCGCTATAAACTTATAAAGCCAAGGTAATGGCTAGACGCGCCCACGCAATGCCATGGTATATGGCGGTACTTTCTTTTAAGAGAGAAAAGTTTAGGCTCATTCGATCCCATCATGAAAGACACATCAATAGGCAATTCCAGATTCTGCCTAGTTCTGTACGTCAACTTCCCGTGACCTACATGACAGCTCACTCATCGGAAAATGGTAAACTTAGTACCGTTGGAAAGCTCTATGTGTCTACTTTCCAGGGACACCAACCATTTGATTATAGCTATCATATTGAGTGAGTTATGGCTGTTTTAGCAAAGTAGGACGAATCTGTCCGGTAATTTGCAGATCAGTCACCTTCGACAGAGCTTTGTGATCAGCTCAGAACGAACCACGTTGTGTACTTTATACCACTGGAAAGATATGGGTGTCTAGTTTCCAGAACATTTTACGGTTCGTTCATACCTACTGTATCGAAGGAGTTATGACTATTTAAGTACACGAAGGTCATGCTGCGCGTGAATCTGATTTTCAACGCGAACTCTAGTTTTGAGTTGTTGAGCAACCTTCTTCCTTAAGACCAAGTAAAGCTAAGTGTAGCTGGTCTAATACAAGGATAATGTGGCCGTATTCAATGACTCGATCATTGGCCACACCTACTTTTGAAGCTTGTGAGGAGCGTTTGTATACGCCATTAATCTGAACTCCAAGATTGAGTTACCAATCAGGGGGAGTTATCTTGTAGACATCAGGGGGAGTCTACCTCACATGTAATCTTCAATTGTAGTTGGTGCGTTGTGCTCTTTTCCCTTCGACCAAGCTTTTTATTTTTACCCAAGAGGTTTTGTTTTGCTTGGCAAGGTTTTAGCGAGGCAACATGTTATGCACCGTGTCACATTAGGTACGCGACACAAGGGGGAGTGTTCAAGGAAGGTTAATACCGTAACTTCCGTTGTGTGTCTTGACCTAATTAGACTAGAATAGTAGTTACCTTAGTAGATAGGGAATCCCTGATTACTTGGGATACTTGATGTAATGCCTATATAAAAGCCTCCTTATCTATCAATAAAGTAACGCTTTGCATCTATATTGTTTCTCCTACAACAGTTTTAGAATTGATATTACACCGAGATAAATTTGTATGTGTATGTGTTTTTTTTTTTTTTTTTTTTATATATTTTAAAACGAATCATGTATGTGTTGATTAACAGTATAACAGAAATATGCAATGGTTGATTTACATTGCCGCAAGTTGAATCGTATCTCAAATATTTATGAAATCTATCCAAATTTCTTTAGTATAGAATGCAAAATGGTAGGTATTGATCAATCATTTATCAAAAAACAATTTCAAATATCTCATACTTGTTTTGGTAAGTAGTTGTAGCATTAGGAAGTAGCAGATCGTGGACTTGATCGCAGAAAGGGAAACCGGATTAGCCTTTGGACCTAGAGCAAGAACAAATCGATTTTATTTATTTTTTTCGTTCCGGTGGCCACGTCATGGCGAAGGTGTCAAACCGCGTGGCAACTTCCCTATTTCGCCGCCCGCGGACGTTAACTCTCGTCTCTCTGTCTCAAATATCATCGCGGTGTCTCTAATATAAATACACCTCTCCCCTCACCTTACTTCTGTTCCTCTCTCTCTCTCTCTCTCTCTCTCTCTACTCTCTTATACTTATCACTCTTTCTCTCTTATCCTCCTCTCTCTCACCAAAATCCAAAACACACTGGCAACTTCTCCTCCTCCTCCAACCTCCACCTCCAAAACGCACCGTTTTATCTTCTTCTCTCTACTCCCGGCTCTAGCTCTACCAGCTTCGTCTCTGTGCGATTGATGACTACAACCCCAATTTGGAAGCTCAAACGCAGAAGACGACGCAGCGGCGAAGGCTAAATCTGTAATTCAACAACCACCACCTCGTCTGTCTAACTATCTATCTATCTATCTATCTATCTATCTTACTTCGTACTCTCCGATAAAACCGAACCTGACACAGCCAGCCAGTTTGCGCTTTGTTTGTTATGGACGTTTTGGTGGGATCCACCTCCGCGGCGACGGCCTCGTGTCTGTTTCTCAACCAAAACGGCGTCGTAGGTGGTGGAGGATCGGCGATCGGGGCTTGCGTGCATCTCAGCAAGGTCCGATCGGAGCGGGAAGACACGTATTCGAGCAGTTCGTCCTCGTCCATCGGCGCTCCCGACGACAGTGACGAAGAGAATGAATCCAAGGAAGGATCCGGTGACGTCACTGACAGCGAAGAGGTTCAGAGCAAGTTTAGCGGCCGACCAGGAGGAGGATTGACTTCTTTGGGATCACTGGGTTCTCTAGAAGATTCTCTCCCCATCAAGTAAGAGATTAGATCTGAAATCTTGATCCCAATTAAATAAACTAATTTCCATATGCGTGAGAAGAGTTTAATTAAATTACAGATCTAATTATTTCGACCATGCAGGAGGGGATTATCGAACTACTTCTCGGGGAAGTCGAAATCATTTGCGAGCTTATCGGACGTTGTGACGACGGCTTCGACGGTGAAGGAGTTGGAGAAGAGAGACAATCCGTTCAACAAGAGGAGACGGGTTTTGATTGCCTCAAAGTGGTCCAGAAAGTCGTCATCATCGTCTTTCTACAACCACCCAAACCCAAAGTCCATGCCATTACTAGCATCCTTAAATGAAGATGAAGAACAAGAACCAGAAGAGACTCAAGAAGACCCATCATCAGGCCAATCTTCATCAGATGAGAAAGAGCCACGCATGATCAGAACCCCTAAATTACTTGACAGGGGATTGAAGAGCTTCAAGTCTAGGAGTTGCTATTGCCTCTCAGATCTGCAAGAACATGAACACTAAAGCAACCACACCACCCCCTTGGCATGGGGCAGTTTTTTTAAATTTTAATTTTAATTTTTATATATTTTCACTGGTTGGTGGCAGGGTTTGTGTAATTGAAGCCCACTATTAAAAAGACTGAAATTATAAAATGTGTATTTTAGTAATATGATTCGTCTTGTTTTTTGTTTGGAGTTATGGTTTTGTTATTTTTAATGTTACAGGAGAAGGATATATTTGCTCAGCTGATTCGGATATCTTAACTTGAAGAGTAGAAAGACGAGTTTGCCCTCTTAGTTCAATAATGCAGCTGCTGAGATTAAATACTGCGTTATATCTTTATCCTGTTCCTATACCTATCCATAAAAAAAGGGACACGAAAATAAGGCATCTTTCTCAGTAAGATTGAGCTGGACAGAGAGATTAGAGACGGGAGTGGGTTCACAACTCACACATTGTTTAACTTGGACTGCTCTGAAGTTGGGGAAAAGCACACAAATAGCTTCAAGGATTTTGTTGCGACGATGATACTAAGAAGACAACTCAACGGAAACCGGAGGGATGACGATAATCGTTGTCGAAAATGCCTGAAAGGGGTGAGTTATCTGATCCGTTGGGGAAAATGGGGATGATGAAGTGGAAGTGGAATGGATTTTTTTTTCTAATGAAGCAACATGATGTGGTTGTGCTTTGGCTTTGGTTTATTGTCTTCACGTCTCACCCAACTCTAATCAAGTTCGGTTATACAAGTAGGTTTCAAAAAAAAACAAATTTGCTTTTTGGCGACAATGAGAGGAAATTTGGATTTCTTGGAAATAAATCAATTTATGGAAAGATTTTCAGACCCCCCGAGTCCTTTTCTCAAAAAGAAAAATTAATTGGAAAATCGACGTGTTTGAGGAGGTACAGTCCAAAACGAGTCTGAAATGTGGGTTAGGATTGACAATCACATTTATGGCCTCCATCAGTATGCACATATTCTCCTAGAAACCGGGCTGAACATAGGCCCAAGATTAGGTTTATGTATATTTCTCCACTAGCACGTATCTCGATTGCTCTTTAAGTGTGGTTCAACAAAACGCCTAATGTTTTTAGGATATTAGAAGATGGGGATCAAGTGTGCTACTACTCATTTGAGATGAAGCTCGATTGGGAGATGTATTTCTGATCAAATAACAAATAAAAAAATGCTGATGAAGTGTGCTACTACTCTGAAGCGGGACTTAATTTATATAAAATTTCCTTGAGAGATGTTTTTTACGAGTAGACAATTGAATACTAAACCGCGTTACGTATCTAGCTCACATCAATCAAATAGTACTTGCATTTTTGAACTACAATCAACGGTCGATCGATTTCAAATTTGGGTAGGTGCGCTTAATACTTAACTTCTTAGAGCAACTTTAGCAATTCTAGCCATTTTTTAGTTAAATTTTAACTAAAATGTTATTTTGGCTAGCCAATTTAAAAATATGTACAGTATCAGTTTTCTCTATTTTAACTATTTTTAACTTATATATTAATTAATATAAAAAATATTACCTCAAATGCATTATATAGAATAATTTAAAATGAATGTATTAAATTATAGAGAGTCTCATCTCGCTCTTTATATTTAGGAGCGAGATAGCTAAGAGTTAAAATTGCTAGTCACTTAAGAGTCTGGTGAAGCTCCTAATTTTAATAAAAAAACTAAACAGACTCTCTAAAATAGATAAAAAGTCAAAATAGAGTCTGTTAAATATGTTTTTGTAAAAATTTTCTATTGTAGAGGAGTAAATCACAAAATTTCTAAAATAAAAAGGGCTTAACTCCAACAACTTCTATTTTATCATACAACATTTAATAACATTTATTTATATGAATATTATATATTTATTTGAGTCAAACAAAATTAAATACTTTAAAAAAAAAAAAAAACGAGAAAGTGAATTCTAAAAAACAAGTAATAAAATTTAGAGATTTATTAATGAAATATACAAATTTTGAAAAATTTGATTCTAATTGCACCTCCATAATTACTATTTCTACCTCTATTTAATTTTTTCTCTCAACTTTTCGAGTTTTGCCCATTTTTATTACTATATGCACCTCCATTCTATTTGAATCTGGTAAGAGATCAATTCGAACAAATGGGAAGGGAAAAAAATTCCTTTAGAAATTCTGGGCTTGTTTTCCATCTCTACTAACATTAAAAGTTCAAGGTGAAAAACTATTTGTAAGTGGATGACAATAGATATATAGCATGTATAGATCAATCACATGAGGAATTTCATCCCCAATCAAACTATTAAGCTTCCCCAATTCATTATGTTCACCATTTCATCAAATGTAAATTCTTAATTGAAGACTCAAATATATATATATCCTCATCCCCTCTACTTCGCCCCTCTCTCCAGCCCTCCAATATACACAACTTTTTATTTTCTTTCTTTCTTTCTATATAAATGGTAAAATAGGATTTTAAAAAAATAAAATAAATATGAGGTGTATATAGCAATTTAGAGGTATGAATAGAATCACTCTTTTGAGAATTATATATAGAAAAAAAAAAAAAGTGTTTTTCTTGGTAAAATAGAAAAAAAAAACTCATGTTTTGTACGAACGGTTGGAGCTGTTTTTACTAATTAAACGGAGTGGTTAACCTCTAAACAGTAGTTTTGCATTAAAAGGTATAGATGCTCTGCACGCGTAATTCCGTAATTATACGGTATGATGGCCTGTATTGTCTCGCCACTTCGTTTCACTCCCTCCTTTTCTCATCTCTCAACCACCCGAGTTCCATTTGGCCCAAAACCTTCATCCCGACTCGGATTTAACTCAATGTCTCAACCCGCCTCGGAAGCCAATCCGGACACCTCGAAGCCCGAGACCACCCCCGACGTCCTCGTTCAGTACGTGGTTCTCCGGCGCGACCTGATCGACACTTGGCCGCTGGGCAGTGTGGTGACACAAGGCTGCCATGCCTCCGTCTCCGCCATCTGGTCCCACCAAGACGACCTTCACACGCTCCAGTATTGCAGCCCAGAAAGCATGGATTCTATGCATAAGGTAGAACCCTTCAAACCTTGCTTAGGTTGTTTTGTTTGTACCTATTTGTGGTCAAAATGATTTCAGTTTCTTAGTCAATGCGATGCTTAGGTTGTTTTATTCTATGTTTTGTCCAGTCTTGAGTTCTTGAAAATGCTGAGGTTCGGTTTATGTTACTGTGAAATTTTTGAGTTCTATTACCCGAGACATTTACATAGCTAGAATCCGTAGCTCAATGTGAGATTTAGATCGAACACTCGGGGCTTCATTGTAGACTATAAGCTACAAAAGAGTTACCTGTAGTAATTTATTTGGATATCTATTGCTGATTGTTTAATTGGGCGTGGCATGTAATGAGTATTTACTGCTGGAACTATTAGCATTGTCGATGAAAATGTATGTGTTAGTGGTTAATATGCTCTTCTGAACTTCTTGTGCAGGTTACTCTTGAGGTGAAGGGAGAACCCCAAATCGTGAACTTGTCTGAGAAGCTCAAAGCTGGTGGCATAGAGCATAAACTGTGGATTGAGCAACCTGAGAACTTCCCAACTTGTCTCGCTACGAAACCGTACCCCAAGTCCATGATATCTTCGTATTTTAAAAAGTTGAAACTCTGTAAGTGATGTGATACTCATCCTTGTCTGTTTGAATTGCAATTTTAGTTGATTGACAGAGAGATAATGTGCTTCAGAGGAATAGATTCTAAACTTTAGCAGTTTGATTTCCCATTGTTCAGCTAGTCTCCTTGAGTCCATGTGAATGGTGTGATATTGTGCCTTCGTTCATACTTTCTATGGCATGAACTCTGTTGCTTTGACAAAATGAATATCAAGCGCATTGTTGGTTTTACTTTGACATTCTCCCAATTTGACCTCGTAAACCTAGCAATTGAAAACTATTGAGGAAATCGACCTCTCTCCCCCCTTTTGTTTTTCTGATCTCTGAAGATTTAACAATTGTGTATATACTTATCTCTGGTGCTGTTGATTGGGAGAAGTGGCTGAAATAGAAACCTTGAAAGTTAAACTCTTTAGGTAATGTTGTGGATTCGCAAGTGAGATCTAGAGTGTAGGTTCTGGATTCATCAGAGCCACACTTAGATCAAGAATGAGAACATTGAAACAAAATCAGGAACAGATAGAGAACATTGAAACAAATCCAGGAAAAAACTACAGAAAGATGTAGCAAGTATGTAGAAAGAGCCTTGTCATAATATCAAAACGTCTCTACATATTACCAAAAAGAAACACAAAGTCCCTACATATACACAAGCACAAACTGCCATCTTTCTATATTGCAGAGTTTAGCATAAACAGCAATCTATGTCTGCTTTATTAGTCCTATCACGCATTCACTGCACTACCAAACGTCTAGCGCACAAGCTGCAGTAGAGCTGGCGCTTGGTTCTCCAATAGAGAGGGAAGAAACAGAACCTCCACTGTTTCTCGACATCCATGGCTTGAACCAAACCTCCACAGTACGGGCACGCCCCGGGTGCTGGTTGCCTCGAGAGAACCGTCTCGTCTTCATCGCAAACAAACACCAAACACATCGCTCTGTTCTTCCTTTTGCCTTAAAACTTTCCCTGGTTTTCCTCCAAATTAGTTTTTCCCCTCTGGTAGTTATATGATCGCAGAACTCTCTGAAATCGCGGTTGTTTTTTTGGTAGATTTGGCCTTAAATTTCTGCAAGGTTTTCTATTTATAGAGTTTGCTTCTTGGAGTTTTCAATTGTGAAGAACAGAAAGAGGAAGGAACTTTCTCATGGGGGAAGGGTCTAGATTCTGGAAAAACGTAGCTTAGTCTGGAAACTGAAGGAGAGAACGAAGCTAAGGTTTTCTGTGTACGAAGCGTGTGTAGAATATTCCAAACCTCACACGTGTTGTTTAAAGCGCTTTATATCCTAAGATGAGAATTCTATCTTTGGTACCAGAATAAGAATTCTGTAACATCTTGTGCTTGCATCCTAAACGTATTGATGCTGCTTCTACTTTACCCTACCTTTTTTACGTAGATGATCTATGCAATTTTCTCCTGGGCTGCCGTCTATGCTGAAAAGTAACTAAACTGATTAAAGAAATTATGAATATTTACTTTTTTACTTTTTACGTAGATCTCAGATGATATGGAAGGTAGCTGATAGTGAGTCGTGTGATCTGGTAGCTCTAATACATTTGTCCTCGTTTAAATATGAACCCGGCGGAAAGTTGAATAAAGAAATTATGAATATTTACTTTTTACTGTTTTTCTCTATACTTTTTACTTAATATTTTTTACCCCTTGAATTTAGATTTGTGGGAAGAGCAAGAGAAATAGAGTTAGTGACTTGGTGGAGATAAATGATATAATCTAAATTTGAATAATGATAGATAAAATTAATTCTACGTAGAACTCACTTTTTGTGTCCACCTACGTGTCATATAAATAATGGGTCATCACTCAATGAGAGTATTTCATTAAATAGGATGTAGGTGAGATGCCAAAATATGGTTTATCTAATATTACTTTTTAAACTTTTCCTTGATCTGAGAATATATATGCAAGAAATTTTGCAAACGTAAATACTTAAATTGATTTTGGCTCTAAACAATAGTTAAAGGTTTGTTATTTACTCTTTAAAGCTTCAACTACTCATTGGTCATTTTTTAATATTATGTGTGATCTGGGCTAAGTTAAAGGAGGAAACCAATTTCTCCACCTAATGTAATTCATGATTATCTTCAGTTTTATTACTATAATTGAGAAACACTATGAGATGAAAGAAACCAATTGGCACAAATGAAAAATATTCGACCAGATTTGGATAAGATCATGAAATGATTTGATAACCCACCAAGAGATGATTAAAGGTTGGAGTGTGAGTTGTTTCAATCAAGTGTGGAAACACAAGTAGCTGTAGAGAAGATTATAGAAATGCCAAAAACAGGAACATAATTGACTGGAAAATCAATTATTCGATACATTCAGGCATAAAGCACTTGACAACTAGAAGGCGAAAACCCCCTAAAAGCAGTCGGAGCTGGCAGAACCTGCCACTCAACTTGTAGCTCACCCTTTTCTGCTTCGGACAGCCTTCCTATTCCCACACTCAGTCCACATGCCACCACATATATGCTCCCCTCCACCGCGCTCACAGCGAAAGGCCGTCTAAGTGCGTCGCACGGGAATTTGTCTCCACCGACGTACTTCCACGTGTCTTCATCGTGGTTGTACACCTTCATCGGACAATCCCCATACTCTGAGATCACCAATAACTTGTTCTCCACAACTACACTAACGCCCGTCCACCCTTCCCTCATTCCAGAACTCATCTCTCGCCACACGGCTGTCTTTGATTCGTAAACTAGGCCGCGCGGCGAGAACATAAAGGGCCATGTCCACCCCTCAGTGACGTACATCTTATCCCCCACCACGTGGGAGTCATACTTGGTAAGGCCTGCTGGCATTGAGGCAATCGTCACCCACGTGTCGTTTTCAGGGTCGTAACACTCGACGGCCTTGATCGAGTCGTTCTCGCGGGTCCCACTACCTCCGGCCGCTATGATCTTGTTATTAATGCTTCCCGCGTCAAAATATGATCGAGCGGTCGGCATCGGAGCCGCGCTGGACCACTGATTGGTAGATGTACGATACACGAGGGTGGAGCGCATAGAACATTCCGCGTCGGATCCACCCAACACGACAAGCATCCCCTGACGTGGCAAGGAGGCGCATGCAAACCCCGGTGGACTCCCGGCCTTGGAATAATGCCCCGGCATCGGAGGTAGGACAAACCAACGGCCCGATCGAGGGTCTAGCGCTTGCCATTGGATCCTGGCCGTCAGCTTGTTGAAAGCAAAAACAAAAAGATAAGGCAGCGGGAGGGAAAGAGACTTCTTGCAATGAAGAAACGCCGGGTCTGAAATGGCTCTGTTCCACGAAGCAGACACCGTACGCACCAAAGCTTGGTATGGATAGGGAAGGTAAAGCAGACACAGCTCGGCCACCTCGTCTGGAAGTCCAGGAATCAACGGCTCAGCTTTGTCGCTGCTGCTTCTGCTCCTTTCTTTACTAGAATTCTCAGTAATTTCCGGGTTTGATGTAGAGGAAGTCAAAGCTGCCATTGTTGAAACTGCCATGGACACAGAAGCTAATCTGCCACTATAACACAACTACCCAGATGAGATAGAGAAAAGCGTGTAGAAGCTTAAGTAGCTGTGTTTGATGATTTGACTCAGAGAGTTAGAGAGTTAGAGTAGTAGTGTTTGTGTAAGCTGTGTTAAGCATTCTAGGCAGTTTGGTATATATAGTGAGGAAGAGAGGAGGGAGATCATGTAGATGACGAAGCAAAGATTCAGTTTGCGGAGAAAGGGTAGGGAGAATTATTGGGTCGTCAAAGGAAGTGGAGTTGTTCATGGCAATCGGGTCAGTTTGGAGTGTGAGTTATAATAATGGGATTATATGCATCTAGAACGCGGAATATAAGGTAGGTTTGAGATGGATGGAAGAAGTAGGAAGTTAGGAACACATATATAGACACCGGCGGATCGGAAAGGAAAAGGACTTGTGTTAGGAACTTGGGATTAAACAATTGGAGGAAGAAGACGAAGAGCTTAGTGGAATGCGGTGGGATTGTTTTTCTGAGTAACTTGTTCAAGGATACAAACTACAAAGGGTTTGGGTGATTTTAAATAAGGGGTGGCTGCATTTGGGTTGGTTCGGGTTAGATCCAATTGAAGAAGAGTGGTGCGTGATGATATGAATTGATGGGGGGAAAGCGATGATATACAAGTAGTGGGGTAGAAGAAGAAGAATATAGATGACTCGGAAAATGAACTAGGAGGAAAAATAGACTTATGATCACGTTACTTTAATAGAGTGTGCCCCGTGATAATGGTTTTTGGCCCACGTCCATTCCATGGCGGCATGATTAGGGTTAGAGAATAGATGCCAAGCCATTAGTGTGGACTGACGATTATGTACCATCTTGATCTTTCTTTGGCCGATATAATATCATGAATGGTTGGTATACACGATATATAAATTGCTTAGGAATACGTTCGTTACTGAGTATCATACTCCAAATCTTACTAATTGTGAACTATTTTTAATATTATTATATCGTTATTTTCGTGAATAATTAAATAATTATAAATTTTTAAAAATAGAGAAAAAAGAAAGTATTTATGCAAGTAACAATATTAGAACATCCGCACCCATGAAATGTAGGGTTGTCAATGGGTCGTGTCGTGTCAGGTTCGTGTCGGGTCAAGATTTTTCGCGTGTCACAAAACACAAACCCAAACCCAACCCATTTAATAATCGTGTCGAAAATTTAAACCCAAACTCAACCTATTTATTAACGGGTTACCCGTTTCCAACCCGTTTAACCCATTTAATAAATAGGTCGTGCCGTGTTGGACAAATGACCATTAACATTGTGACCCATTTAACTAATGACTTGATTAAATTCACAACAAACTATACAAGACCACAATTATCTGTAATTCATATATAAATCCATTCATAAAATTAAAAACTCTCATAAGTTTAAAATTAAAAAATTCATCCATCGTATAAAAAATATATATATAATCCATAAACTGAGTTTGAAATTTAAGTTTGAATGTAAAGCATCAAATGCTAACTTGCAAACACTGTTTCACTTTATTCAGCATAAAAGGAACACGTAATCACCACTTATAACAAAGCAAGATCATGGAAGCGAGAACAAACATGAATACAATAATCTTATTAGGGTTTGAACATGCTATCTAATAATCATGGAAACGAGAACATATATATATATATATGTTTGTTCATATGTATAAACCCTAAGTTCCTTACGATAGCATATATATAATAATCATATATCTCATCCCAGTTTTGAACTAGAAGATGTAGAACAAGAGTTGATCAAAATCAAGTATCAGATAAACATATCTCATATATAAAAGTACCATTGGTTTGACGATAATACATTCTCGAGAAAAGGTGAAGTTTTGATGTTGATGTGCGGTGGAACTTAGGGTTTTTGTGTTGATACAAGGCTTAAACAAGAGAATTTATTGTGTTAACGGTAACCCTAATTGTAAGAAAAGACTTAATCGACCCTTATAAACACATAATGTATGGGTCATGTATACATGTTATATATAATATAACCCGACTCATTTAATAAACGTGTTAAGCGGGTTAATTTCGAGTTGGCGGGTTGACCCGCGGTTGACCCATTTAATAAATGGGTCATGGCGGGTTGACCCGCCGCTGACCCGCTTTTTAATCGTGCGGGTTCAACCCGCTTTATTTCGTGCGGGCTTCGAGTCGTGTTATCGGGTCGTGTCGGAATTGACAGGCCTAATGAAATGATCTTACTCAAACACCTGGTGGGCCCAAAAATAAAATTTACTTCAAGCAAATGAAAATCAAATTTTGCTGAACCAAATCGATTTTTTCACACACCCATTAACAATTTGCTTGAGCAACTCAGTTTTGTCTTGTTGTGAAATGATTAAAATTTTTTTACCAGATAGATTAACCACCAATAATAATGTGCCACGTATCATTATCGACTCGATATTATCCAAGATTTTCGATAAGATTTCCGACTAATAGATAATTGACACGTGTCACGGCTACGTGTGATTGTCGGCAAAATAATTGATACTGATTTTTGAACCAATCGGTAGAGATGGAGCCAATATGCAACGGTTTCACGACCGTACGCGTGTTGCCGATCTTGAATCTATTTACATCCATAGAGAGCTCCAGAGAGACTTGGTGAAACACCCTTGGAGGGTGGAAAATGGTGAAATACTCTGAATATGTGTTATTATGTGCTTTCGAATCCGTTTGTGTTTAATTATTAAGCTTGCGTTCAATTTAAGTATGTGTGTTAATTTTAATATGTGTTTCTATTTCATCTTAATAAATAAATTTTATTTTTATTTCTCGAAAATTAAAATTACATGAAATTGAAGTAGTATTTATAGGCAAATTTTTGGGAGAATTTTGAAATTTTTGCAATTTTTTTACTATTTTTTGGGTTTATTTCCTTTCTGATCGTTGCCTTTTAATTCTGACCGTTAGATCAAAATTTCTGATTCAAATGGAAGGCCCAGATTGATTCGACCGTTGCCTTTTTAATTGACCGGTCAAACTGCCACATGGCAGCTTCTAATTGGCCCTGGCATTAATTCAACTGTTCATCGTCTTCTTCCTCTGGAATTCGCTGTGTCCGGCCCTTCCCGGCCTCCGTTCTCCACTGTTCGGCGACGCCAGCCGACGTGCCACTCACCAAAATGACGGGCTCGACGCCCTCTTTCTTTTGAACTAAGAGGGAAGCGGAGCCGGTCGATGTGGGAGGAACCGTGATACGCTCGGGAGCGGCCGCCGCCTTCGAGGGCGGCGCTCGGCGTCATCTCCGGTCCTTCCTAGCTCGAGGCAGCGTGCTCCACACGTCGTCGACCCTCTTCCAGCAGCCGAAAAGAAAAAAGAAAAAGGGTCCGGCCTCACCTCTTGCTCGAGCAAACGCCGGAGCAAAGTTTGCTCTAGCGAATGGGCGAGCACGAAGACCAGTTGACTGCTCGAGCAGTTCGCCTCACCTTTCGATGCCGGTGCGTGCTCTTCTTCCGTCTTACTCGAGCAAACGCGTCGGCCCCACCTTTTGCTCGCCATCTTGCTCGCCCGGTTGTTCGCCGGTGCGGGTGCTATTATATAATTTAGGATAAGATGCTTGCTGTTTCCTTCTCTTGGTTGTAACTTCAAAATGCTGGACCATGTAATGCTAGGCTACTAGCTTGTATATCAAATTCCCTTTCTTTTCATTTTCAAGACTTCTCTGAATTATGATACATTGACCACTTACTTGAATACCACATGAAATTGTGGAGCAAATTATACCGATAGTATTTTTATTTCAAGTCTTGTTGACAACGTTCATTATCAAAATTAATTAATTCAAATTATATCAAAACTATTGGAGTGCTAAATTACGACCATGGTAGTCGTGTCTATTTACGTGTAATTGAAATTTTCACACACCTATCCTTCTAACGTGTGAGCGTCTGATTATTCATAAATCTTGCTTGTTATAAAGTTCGATACATAAAATTATAAATATACAAAAATTGCTAATAAAACGACATTATAAATAATTTCTGAAAATGATTGAAAGGAACGAACCCATAATGTAATGAAGGCAGCACATGGACTTGGAAAATAAACGGAAGAGAAGCCAAGGCTTTGTTGCCCACCACAAAAAATAAAATGAAATTTTTAGTGTTATGTCGTTTTCTTGCGTTCGAGAAGAAATCTGATCCCTTTCCCAGAATTCCATGAGCTGACTGGGGTCAGTTTGAACATCTTAGTTAATTTCAAAGGCACTGCTCATCCAAATGAAAATATTTAAACTAATGTCATGGACAAATGAAGCTTTACTTTCTACTATTGCAGCTTCCTTCATTCCAGCTCCACCCATTTCATTTCATATTTGCCATCACAGTATCAATAGTCGTAAAGTAGTTGCTTTGGAGTTTCTAATGAAGCTCAAATGTTGATTATGATGTGCACTTTGTTTCTTATAAGCACGGGCCATGAGCAATGACATGAAAGATGTCTTATATGTGGGCGACTTCAAGTAAAATTAAAATTTGTTTTAAGATCATATCGTCTCGAGAATATAGACGTCGTATGATATTTTAAGTAAGTTATAATTTTTTTAAAAAATATACAAATTCATCATTAATCATGTCATTTCAGTAATAAAGTGGTCAATAAATTGGTGGGGAAATGCAAAAATGGGCATGGTTATTGGCAATGAGAATATCCCTTTAGTATGGGGAAAACAAGGTCATACTTGGATGCTTACCCACTATGCTCTCACATGTTTTCAACTATTTAACAAAGGTGCCTTTTTGTTTGACAAGATCGGTCTCCATTTTCACAAATCAATGGTGTTTTTCAGCTTATTTTCATTTGTCTATTACGCATAGGAATGTTGTCTTATCACACTTTGTTCTGCTATGATTTGCGCAGTACACTCACGACAACAAGAAACTTGAAACGTAAAGCTAAGTGAAAAGATGAGGATTCTAAACTTGCAACTCTTTTTCTTGCATTATCACGATCACACATTTAATAAAGTAGCACAATAGCTAAACAAAACTAAGATTGTAAGAAGCACAAAAACGTAACTAGGACAAGCAATTTGATAGTGCGACGTAACGTTGACAAAACATAGTGGGACAAAATTAGGCTTGCAATAATCTAAAAACTGAACTTTCGCTCAAGTCAACATTGGGCCGGCCCTCTGATAATTGAGCCCATATGGCAGCAGTAGAAGGCCCATTACAGTCCAGCACTACTTTACCCGCCAAAGAAGTCCGTCCTCGACTGACAGACGTTATCCGCAGATGGCCGATGGGTAGCTCCTCTCAGCCTTGTTCACCACTAAACAATGCAAACCTTCTCTCTCTCCTCCGCCGTCTGTTCCTATCTTCCGATACGACGCCGTCGCATCGCCACCGCCTCTCCCCGCAAATCCAACCTCAAGCGCCTCACCTCCCGCGTCGTCCAGCTCACTCGCCGTAAACAGCTCCACCAGGTCAGTCAGTCAGTCAATCATCTCCTCCTTCATTTTTTTCTCTTCGGAATTTTCGTCCTTTGAATTTTGATCGAGATTTTGTTGTATGCAGATAATGGAGGAGATCGAGATTGCTAAAGACAAGTACGGGAGGCTGAACACGATTGTGATGAACGCGGTGGTGGAGGCGTGTGTCCGCTGCGGCGACATCGCCTCTGCACTGAAGGTGTTCGACGAAATGTCTAAGCCGGGGAGCTGCGGCGTTGACACTGTCACCTATGCCACACTATTGAAGGTACTATTTTGTTATGCCTTTTTGTTTCGAAATTGGATGCGGAGAGATTTGATAATGTGTTTGCTGTGAAGGGATTGGGCGGAGCGAGAAGGATCGATGAAGCGTTTGAAGTACTTGAATCGGTTGAGCGTGGTGATGCTGTGGGAAGTCCAAAGCTATCAGCACCTCTTATTTTAGGACTGCTGAATGCTCTAGTTGAAGCTGGTTAGTAGACCAGCCGACAGTAGTAGCTGGATTAGTTGGAATATGATCTGTTTTATGTTCTCATGAATGTACATGTGCTGCTTGCATGTTGCTGTAGTGCAGGAGATTTACGCCGAGCTAATGGACTTCTTGCACGGTATGGTTTTCTCCTTCGAGAAGGTGGCAGTCTTTCTCTCACAGTGTACAACTTATTAATGAAGGTTCTCCACTGACCTATATGTGTTATTTTGTAAGAGACATGATAAGCCAGAGTTTGAGTTATGTTTTCCATTTTCAAGAACTGAGCTTTGAATTGTAGATACATTGTTTTGAACATGCGTGATCCTAAACTTGCAAGTCTAATTTGACATTGTTGCTTAAGGTTTTCTGCTTCTGATTTTCAGGGTTGTATTAAGTCAGACCTTCCTCAGGGTGCGATAGACATGCACGATGAAATAATACGTCTAGGGTTAAAGCCTGATAGGCTCACCTACAATACTCTAATATCTGCATGTTTGAAAGCTGGAAAGTTGGATGCCGCTATGCAATACTTTGAGGAAATGAAGGTCCCAAGCTATATGAAAGGCCAGTTTGGAGCCTGTGTATAATATTCTTATAGTTTTAATTTGTCGGCTGCATCAAGGTATTTACTGAAATATAACTCTGTTTTGTAGGACGAAGCGCAGAAATTTAGCGATGCTGATCTTTTCCCTGATGTCATCACCTATAGTACATTACTTAAGGTATGCATATTTATCTTCTGATTACTTTAATGAAGTTATATGAAAATTCATTTACTAAACCAGCTGCATTTTTTGTCCCTTTTTCCTCCATCATGGAGTTGGAAACTTTGCTTTCCTTTGTTGTCAAATAACTTTAAAGTTTCAGTCCAAATATCAAGCAAACTGTGATGTTTCTCTATCTTCTTTGGCAGGGTTTTGGGGATTCCAAAGACATCCTTATGGTTCATAAGATTGTTTCAGAAATGAAAACACATATTGGTTTGTTCATTGATCGAACAGCATATACGGCAGCAGTTGATGCTTTGCTAAATTGTGATGCAATAAAGGGTATGCTGTACATAAAACAAATTAAGTTGCCAAAATTTTCTCATGCCTTCTGATTTTGAAATGCCATTTGCTCCATGGTACATTGTGCAACATCATATATGTCAACTGCACCAATTATTCTGCTCAGTGGCTGAACTAGTTAAACAAAATTCTTTGCTTTTGCTCATCACATCTGAAAAGATGCTGGATTTTTGACATCTTAAATGAAACTACTGCTTCTGCTTCTAACAATAAATCTTGTCTGATGCTTAGGTGCTTTATGTATTTTTGGAGAATTATTAAAGCAGGCTGGTGGAAATCCAGAGTTAAGACCAAAACCTCACCTCTATCTATCCTTGATGCGTGCCTTTGCTGTTAGAGGAGATTATGACACTGTAAAGACTCTGCATAAGCACATGTGGGCAGATACTGCTGGAACTATCTACCCAATGATTCATGAAGAAGCTGATCATCTTGTAATGGAGTCAGCTTTAAATGATGGGCAGGTACAATATGAAATTCCCTATAGTTTTCTTCGATGGGGTGTTACAGCATAAGTCTCTTTCATTTCCTTATTAGTGATTACCTGGATGATGTTTGAGCCATTTGGATGCTGGTTTCTGAAATCCAGATACTTCACAGGATAAAGACTTTAAGAGCCTTCCTTTAGATTTTCTGTATCTCTGAAGTACTACTTGTAAATGCACACCCTAGTTCAGTCATTGCTTAATTTTGCTGCAATGTGATTAGCCTGAGAAATTGACTACTATTCGCCATTTTGATGTTATTTTCAAATTAGTTTTTTTTCAGGTAAATTTGGCCAAAGATTACCTTGGAAGCATCATTACAAAGTGGAAGAGAATACCGTGGACAAGTCGAGGAGGCATGGTATGTAATTTTCTTTAGCTTTCCAGGACTATGCATGATAAAAAAATAGATCTAATATGACCATTCGTCTGCTGTTTTCTTCTCTGAAATTAGAGCATCTGTTGATGATTCAAAGTATTGTAATGTATATAACTTTGCACCTAGAGTTAAAGATATTCCTAAACATTTTAGGTGAGAGCTATGCCATTTGAGTTTTCTTGACAACAAAACCAATATTAAGAAACCTAAAACGATTTTGTCAATCAACTGGCACACCTTTCTTGTTCGAGTTCAAAATATTTAGTTGAATGTTCATTTCTAGGTATGATGGTTGTTTACCACCATACCTCTTACTCGAAATATTATTCACTACATGTTAATTTTTTTTTGCCTAGTATAATTCCTGCCCTTGTATTGCAGGTTGCTCTACGAACAGAGGCCTTGTTGGGAAACACTAAATCGATATTGACTCCTTATCTACTCCCTCAGGTCCTTGTTCATTGCCTTTAGAATCGTAGAGAAGCTTACCATACATTACCTAATGTTCTAAAATACATTTAAAATATTCAGTTATATATAGTACGAGTGTGCATTAAGTGTTTCTTACTGGATCTACAAACTGAGTGGGGCTGTAGTTAATTTGTTTATCTGCTACATACACCTTTTGGATTTAGGTACTGGCTACTGATCCGATTGAGAAGGTTATGATGCCCTTTGAAGCAGCTCGGCCACTTCTTGGGACTGTGAAGTTGAATGAGGTGGCTATGCGTTTCTTTAGAGATTCAGCAGTGCCTATCATAGATGAGTGGGGTAACTGCATTGGAGTATTGCACCGTGAAGACTGTACAGAGGTAATAATTATGATGTTACAAACCAAATGCTCTCTTTTCTTTCTGGGTACAGTCTGATAGATCTTATCTCGAACATTGTGAATTCATTAGAACAATCACTTTTATCTCGACAACCATACACATTATGAGCTATGTGAGTTTGCAAACTATTTTGTAGATGGATGCCCCTCTTTCATCAATGATGAGAAGTCCACCTCCCTGTGCCGTAACAACAACATCGATCGGTCATGTGGTGGACCTAATTGTGAAGCACAGATTCAAAATGGTAGTCATAGTAAACCACAGCTCGTTGTTTGGTGGTACTGCAAACTTGAGGGCTGTTGGTGTTTTTACAGCTGAGCAACTGTGTAAACTGCTTGTGACACCAGATTCAGAAACGCCAGGATTGAAACCTTCTTTCTGTAGAAGTTTAACAATGTGCTGTGTATGAAAGACTATACATCCCTCTTGTACATACATTTTTGTTACATACTTGAGTGAAAATATGAAACTTTAGAAGCAAAAGCGTACCGATTATGAATATGAGTGATCATGAGTTTGTTAATACAGTAAAATATATCTATAGGAGACAACTAAAATTTTATTCTTTTTGTTTTTATATATGGAATCAAATGCTTTCGAGGCTCAAATGTAGATTAAGATTCTGATCAATTGAAATTGCACTACAACGAATGGATCCTAGGATTGGGACTCAATCAAGCCAATAAGAAAATAAAACAGAAAGTGGTAAAATAATAATTAAGGAGTAATCAGAGCCGTCTATAGAACTGACCATCACAAGTTTACAACTTGTCAAAAACGCACCGTATCAAAGACCACTGTGTTTCATATCAGACACTGAAAATGAACTAGACTTTAAAATCCCGCAGCTGAAAAACCTTAGGTTTATCGAAGAAGACGAGTGAGAATGGCGCAGAGGGCGAAGGAGATGATGAGGAATCTGATGAAGAAAGTGGGAGACAAAAACCTAAACCCACGATTGAAAGAGGAGATCAAGAAGAACCGATTACCCGACCCGAAAATCGTCATGGGTCGAGCCCAACGTGGCATCTTCGCCGGCCGCCATATCCAGTTCGGCAACAACGTCAGCGAAGATGGCGGCAACAAGTTTGTATTCTCCCTCTGTTTCACTTGCCCTTTCGTTTTTTTAGCCCAAATTTTGAGTCTTTGCTTTTGAACCCTAATTTCTTACCTATGCTAAAGATCAAGACTTTGGAGATTAAGTATTGAAATTAATGAATTCATTTCATTGTATTTAGTTTGCTGGGTGGTGGGTGCTGTGTGTTTTTTATTTCTGTGATTTATGTTATGTTGAAGTAAGGAGTTGTTCAAGTTGGCACTGGTGATATGGTGTTACCATTTTGATCAAGTTTGAAGTAGAATTTGTAATTTTAAGCTGTTTGAGCCCGATTGAGGTGGGTTTGATCATGGAAAAACTATTATGCATCGGATTTTGTAGACTATGATTAGTTATTTCTTCTAAGGATTCTAGATAATAAGTGCCAGGAAGATTTTAGAGGTTTATGAGTCTCACAGTTGTTTGGAGTTGCCAGGTTAACATGGTTTTGTTGTTTACTTTTTTCTTTTGACATGTTATACTGCAATTTGTAAAGCTGGTTTTAGAGTATATGCAAAGCACTTTGAAGTTTTTGATTTGGTATGTGGTCTTGTAAAAAGTTGGAAGAATGGGTTATTGATGAACCATAAATTGTTGTGGTGATAGGACGAGGAGGCATTGGAAGCCAAATGTGCAGGAGAAGCGGCTCTTCAGTTACATCCTAGACCGCCAGATTAGAATCAAAGTAACCACACACGCTTTGAGGTGCATAGACAAGGCAGGTGGGATTGATGAGTACTTTCTGAAAACTCCTTACCACAAGATGGACACTGAAATGGGGCTTGTCTGGAAAGCAAAAGTCGAGAAGCTGTATGAAGAGGTTAGCCAGACTGGGGGATATGTTTTTCTACAACCTAAAGGTGAAGCCAAGGTTGAACAGGAATTTAAAGAATTAAAACTAGATGAGAGGGAAGTGAAGAGACAGATGTATGGTTGGTCGAAGAAACTAAAACAGATTGAGGAACGAAAAGTCAACCAAATCACTGATAAAGAAGCTCATGAGGAAGGTGCAGGAATAGGGGAAGGAAGCTCTCATGTCGAGGTTCATGAGCAGTTGGTTGCAAACTCCTGAGTTGCACTCATAAACCAGCTTTTGGGATACTCATTTTTGTCAGCCACACCCCCAGATTCAGCTCCTCAGAGTTTTCAGGGTAATTCAATTCTAGCACAGCCAGCTGATAAAGTAAAAATTTGTGATCTTTTGCTGCTTGTGAAAATTCAGTTCCTTGCGGTTTTATATGCAATTTTGTATCAAATAATCACTATACTATCCTTTCGAATCTGATGAGCCCTATGCAATGGGGATGGAGATTCATTTTGCTGCTCTTAGTCATAGAAACTGGAGTAACAGGGATTGATGATGACGCTGGACCACATTATTTTATGAGTTACAACTCTGTTACTGTGCATTAGTCCCATCCCAGTTTAGCTTCCAGATGATTTGATCTCTCTCAAAGTCTCAGTTGATCACTTGATCATAGTGATCACAGTGATGTGTGTGTGTGTGTGTGTGTGTATATATATATATATATATATATTTTTTTTTTTTCATATTTGCATTAGCTTGGCATTTGAATAAGGAAAGTGAAAGTCGGATGATTCAATCGTACGATAGTTGTACTACAAAGTCGCATGGTTTTCTTGCTCAAGAATATTCTCAATTCTCATGTCTGTGAAAGCTAGCCAATCACCACCAATGCCATGATCAACAGGACAGCATAAGAGTCATGGGTAGGGTACGGAGTTGGTCACTTGCAAGTCACTTGAAGAGGACAGTGAAAAGTTACAAGGGTGCGCTTCGCTTCAGTTCTTGGCTGGACCTTATCGTTTGAAACGAATGCTGTAGAGATGGCTTTGCCTTTGCTTGTTGCCCCTGTTTCTGACTCGGCCTTTTTCTTGACATGTATCACACATTCTGAATTGCATTCTCAACTACAAGCACACAGGAAAATTACAGATGGCATTGATGAGAATTCAATGACCATAGACGTACCCAATAGGCTAATATAGATCCTTACATAGACAACACAATAGTGATAAATTTATAGGTAATCTTTCACATTGCCTTTAGGATTCTCTTGAAACCTTGCTATCCTAAAGTGCTTGAGCTCCACTCCTTTAGTCTCTCCACTAAGTGCAAGGTCAGCCAATATCCTCCCTACCACCGGAGCCAGCTTGAACCCGTGACCCGAAAACCCGCATCCGATCACCACATCCTTCCCCAGCTCACCTCCAATGAAATCAATTACAAAGTCCTCATCTGGGGTCATGGAATACATACACAACTGAGTGGCGACCGGGCCTCCGGAGTCAACCACGCCGGAGAATGTCCTCTCTATCCACTCCTTCAACGGAGCCAGCGAGTTCCCGGGACCCCACGGCCTCTTATCGGGGTCACACGGGTACCCGCCATGCACCGCAACCTTGATCAAACCCGGATACTCCAATGAGGGTGTGCCATAGACGTATGGAACCCCATAGCTAGCAAAAGTGGGGAAGTCACCTCCAATGGCAAAACCAGCTTCCTTACCCTCCATGATTCTCCAATAACACACTGTGGTCTCCAAGGGCTGTATAGGCAGTTCAAACCCACCAACCGTTTTAACTAACCTCTTAGTCCAAGCCCCAACTGTCACCACACACTTCTTACCCCAAAACCTCTCCCCATTTCCTACCCCAACCCAAATGCCTCCCCTCACTTCATCTCTCGTTATCTCCGTCACCTCCATGTTGTCCCTCAACACGGCACCGTTTTGCAAGGCCAGCGTTTGGAACATCGACACCGCCTTGGTGGGCTTGATCACACCACCGTGCTCCGTAGCCACACCCACCCACCCCTCCGGTATCTTGATCAGACCAGAGTAGTCCTGCTCCACTTGCTCCGGCGTCAGCATCCGGTAACCTAGCTCGTTCTTACGGCAGCTGGCCATAACTTCCTGCATAACTTTGTCGCTTTCTTGGCCCATATCTAAGTGACGGGCCTTGAAATAGACATTGTAGCAGATTTCTGACTCTGCTTGTAGCCACAGCTTGTAGGACTCGAGTACCATAGGAGCGTAATAGTCCTCTGGATACGTGGCCCTGATCGTCCGGGACTCGCCATGGGACGAGCCCCGGTGGTGAAGGAAGTCGAATTGCTCGAGCAGGAGGGTCTTGTGTCCCCGCTTTGCCGTCTGGTAGGCGGTGGAGCTGCCCATGATTCCAGCGCCGACGACTATTATGTCGAACTCGTGGCCGGAAGATTCCATCTCCGGTTTTTGCGTGGTAGAAGACATAGGAAGACAGTTGAAGTGAGCTGGCTTTGGGATTTGCTACTTGCTTTGGGGTTTGTATCTGTGACTTGGGAGTGAGTGTGTGACAAAGTTAAGCTTTCTTTTTAACATGGAAATTTGTTCAAAGGCGCCGGTATTATGTCCAAATTCACGATATTGCCACTGCCCTTCTCTTGGTGACGCCTGGTGTTCCATGCAGTAAAAGACGTAGACAGACTGGTCTTTTAGGACACGTACTGTTCAGTTTCTTACTGCGGAGAAACCCTAGTAAAATGACATTTTATCGAATTCGAATCGTGCATATATATGAATACATTGTTTTGTAGTTCAGTAGTAGTTGATGCTGATCATGATGAGCCAATCACATGTGTTCGAGGAGAAAGATTGCATAAGAACAAATTTCATGTGATCATTATGTTGTAGGTATCGTGTCATCAAGTCAATAAATTATGTAATTGTAGTATATGTTTGTTGATCACGACCCACGATAACTATGCCACTTCAATTTTAATTTTTCTCTTAATTTTGGAGGAAAGAATTTAGATTTAAGATCTCATTCGATAGTATATTAGTATATAAAAGTGAAAGAAAAAAAGGGCATATAAACATGCATGCATGTTTATATGATTTATAACGAGAAATTAAAATTTTGGAAACATAACATTTAAAACTCTGTAGTTTAAATTTTGAAATTTAAACTATGATTATTCAAATTTGGTTGAGAAACACGTTCATGTTATGTTCTGATAAATTATGATGGCACTAAGAGTATAGTTATCGCTCTTAATTAGTTGTTTAATTAAAGGACATACGCAATCCATCATTAAGTTAGCTTTATATATCACTAAGTAACAAATCTTAATGCGTGCTTATCTTGCTAATCCGATTGTTATATTGTCAAAGGAACACAGTGATGGATCAACTATGCATCTTACAAAAAAATGACCTGTATATATATACTTAATTTATGCATGTATGTATCACGAGGAGTGAACTCCAATTTGTTCGAATCGAAGTCGATCCATGAAATGATGTCATATGACTCATATGTAGCCATGAACTTTGAGAATGAACACCAGCCCTTCTTTTTTTTGGCTCTCATATTCCATGTGCAATATAGATGAACCATGAAGAGTGACTACAGATAGTTGTGGGGTTTCCGTTTGATTTGTCATTGTGGAAATTGGAATATTTTGCTCTCTTGTTCAGTCACCATCCATTATATCATATGCGCAGTGCTTCACAGCGCGCAACCATGTCCTAGCTAGCTTCTTTCATATAATGGCCTACGTACTTATCTTACTTAATTATCTATTAATCTCTGCTAGTGCTGAGAAAAGCCAATGTCGTTTATCATATATGTTATGTGTTCTTGCCACTTGCAGATTTTGAATGATAGGTCGGGCATCTACTTGTTGGCAGAAATTGTTGAAATAATTAAGGTATCTATTATGTGAAACGTTCATGCTATTTTTAGTGAAGGAATCAAGTTAGTTTTCGTATACTTGATGCATTTGAATAAGCTCTTTCGTTTTCCTTGCATGTTTGATACATGTTACAGATTTCATTCTAAGAAAAAGATGTATATGTTTACAGATTCAAATATTACCTTAAAAAATGTTGATTATGAAGCATATATATTTTGATATACACCTTGCCAAATTCTCCGATAATAAGCGGATTTTAATATACTTAATGGAATACAGAAAAAACAGTAAAATTTTCGTTCTGCAGCTCAAAGTACCTTGTATTCGAATGACGCAGAATCTTCAAGTCTTCTTGTTAGCCTCGAAGACATATTTTTTGATCGAATCTTTGATGGACAACAATTCAGGGAACTCTATTTTCAGCTTTGAAGCATCCAATTCATTGTTACTCCTTGGTGCAACAATCACCTTGGCTTGTTCTTCTAGGTCAAAATTTTGCCACTTGAACTTAGGGTCAATGTAATCCCTATACATCTCTAGAATCTCATTGTGGCTTATGACTCCTGGGTTGGTGAAGTTCCATATTCCTCTGCAGTTTCTCTTGGCCATGTCAATGGACATTGGTAGGAGTTCATCTAGCACGGTCATACTATTGGGTATGTTCACCACTTTGTTGTAACGAGAAATCTTTGTGATGAAGTTTCTTGCGTTGCTGAGATCTGATGAAATCGGCATTCTAACTCTCAGAGTGCATACATTGTCATATTCCTTTAACAACTCCTCAACCTGCATAATTTACCATTTTCCTTGTAATATTTGTATATTTGTCATGTATGGATGACTGATGGCTATAAATTTTCTCTTCTCAAACTGCACATATGTTATAACATTATTGTTTGAATGTGGCCTAGATTGAAAATAAAAAAGAACAAGTTTGATTTTGTTACCATGGCTTTGGTCTTGGAATAAAAGGAACCAGTGAAATTAGGCTTGTCCTCCTCCTTGAATCCATTGCCTGAGCCTTGACGGTGATCCTTGTCATACTCAAATATGCAGCCGGTTGCGAAATTCATCATTAACAAACCTTGTTCCTTACAAACATCAGCCAAAGTAAGTGTCCCAACTACATTAGTCCTAATTGTTTCAGTCTTGTGTGACTCGCACCAATCAACATTAGGCCTTCCAGTAATTCCAGCTGCATTGAAAACATGGGTTGGTTGTGCTCTGGTTATATCTTCTTGCAAAGATTTCTTATCTTCCAGTCTTCCCTTCCCATACTCAAATTCAATCCCTCCATCCTTACAAAGCTTCCCCAATAACCCTCCTATCCAACCAGTTCGGCCGTATATCAAGAATTTCAGTTCAACTCTGTTACTAATGTCACTGCATGATCTAGTCATCCAGGTGTAGCCGTACTGAAAGAACCAAGAATCATCATTACAGTGATTAATCACAGAAATACTCGGGTGAGGGCGCAGCGCAGCATCCACATTTCCCCACCAATTTGGGTTATTAGTGTACCAGTCCATCGTCAGCTTCAACCCCTTTTCCCAATTAGTCTTCACCTCCCAACCTAAATTCTTCAGCTTTTGATCATCCAAGAAGTACCTTTGGTCATTAAAAGGCCGGTCTTGAACAAAATCTATAGCTTCCTTTGGATCCAAACCAAACATCTTGCAAATATCTTCAGCAACATCTATGACTGACCTTTCTTTCTTTGTACCAATGTTATACACATGCCCGATTACACCCTTATGCAGAATCACATCAAATGCTTCAGCAACATCGTCACAATACAAATAACTTCTTACATTTGATCCATTTCCATGAATCGGCAGCTTCTCGCCTTTCATAGCAAGTAGTATAAATTTTGGGATAAGCTTTTCGGGGTATTGATGAGGCCCATAGACATTGTTGCCTCTAGTTGTTATTGTTGGCAAGTCATAAGATCTGTGATATGCCATGACTAACATTTCAGCCCCGGCTTTCGTGGCAGAGTAAGGATTTGTAGGGAGGAGTTGAGATGCCTCAGGATTTCCAATGTCACTTCCCATATCAGTCTCACCATATACCTCATCAGTACTAACATGGATGAACCTCTTGATTCTCTGTGTGACCTTGCAAGCTTCTAGAAGCACATGAGTGCCATACACATTATTGTATGTGAACTCAAATGAGTTACCAAACGAATTGTCCACATGAGTCTGTGCAGCAAAGTGCATAATGGTGTCAATCTCCTCAACCATCAAGAGGTGATTGACAAGGTCAGCACAAGCAATGTCTCCCTTGATGAACTTGAAATTATGTGAGGCTTTACATGCGTGAAGGTTCTTGAAGCTAGAGCAATAGTCTAGCTTGTCAAGAGCTACAATCTTGTAGTTAGGGTAGTTCTTGATGAGCCTGCTGGTTACATGGCTGCCTATAAATCCTGCTGCACCTGTAATGAGAATGTTCTTTGGTGTATAGGGGGTTGCTTCATGTACCATATTTACAGTCCTCTTTAATATTTCTTAAACAATCTTCTTCTGCTACCACTGAATCAGTTATTCAAAACAATATAGATAAGCATCTAGGAAGTAAAACTCAGTCATTACTAATCACATCTATGCATCGATCCATTATATCTATCTATGTTTCCATAGCAATCGAAAACACTCAAATTTAACACCTGCATTTTGCATCATAACAAATTCCAATGGAAACCAAATAACCCATTAATTGCTTTCTCAAACCCTAATTTCAAACAGGCTTCACAAACTCTTAATCTGCTAGCTAGGATCCAATCATGAAAAGTTTCATCTCCTGCCGATATGGATTAAGCAATAAACGCATACATTCTTTGTGTTCAAGATTGCAGTGAAGCTTTTGAATATTGATTCTCTTACAAAATATATAGTAATCTGAAAATGAAAATGCAGACATTTCTTCTTCTCACGAACGATACTTACACGTAATCATAAATAGCAGATTGAAGTGGTATCCATAGAAGATTGATCTCGAAGCAAACCAAAGGATGCAGATTAGGCAATTTGATTAATCTGTGAAATGAGAAACAATGGAGATGAGATCAAACTAAGATGCGTAATTAATGGACGCTAGAGGTGATCATTTCGATTGATCTGTTTGAGGTGATTAAGGGGGTATTGGACTCTGACTTACTCTCTTACTTTTTGGGAATCTCTTATTATTATGTTACGTGGTGCTTAATCCACTTAATTTTGCATTAAATCGGTTGTTTCTACAAACTTAATTAGTGATGTAGCAGCTGTATTGTAACAGTAGGTTGTACCAGGCTGTATATCAAACGTACATATATATGCATGGTTCGTTTTTTTTTTATTAGATTTATTATCTCAAATATATACCAAATTATTTTATTTTTGGACTGTCTTTTAGATGTCGTTGTATGAAAACTGTAGGATGATAGATATATAATATTTTATAAAATCGATTTAATTGATGAGCGTAAACAATCAGTCAGTTCTAGAGCTGAAACTCTAAAGATACGGTAATAGCTTGTATAAAGAATATTATAAACATTATATAGTATGCATCCATAACGTATACTTAAACTTCTTCCTACCTTATCTGACCCGGTAGAAGCAATTTGTTTGTTGATGTTGTCAATTTTCATAGCAATAATGCAGTATGGATCAAACTCAGTAGCAGATAGGGTGCTCTGGCCTCACCCTCTGTATGATTTGAAAATCGATTTTTTTAATTTTCATGAATGGATCGAGCAGCCAGTCGTTCCGTCATGGCGGCGAAGCGAGATTATGAACTTCTGACTCTAATCGCCAACTAGCTAGATAGGGTTAAATTTACCTTTTATATGCTTCTGAGTGGTGTGCATGCATGCTTCGTTTTATAATTTACCATCGTTTTCGTCAATTAATCAAAAACGATCCCGTTGATTTCAGAACGATCTGACCACCTCAACTAGAGGGTACGTGTAGACGACGCTGATCGATATATATATATATATATACATACATACTTCCGGCTATGGTTATATTGTTGTAATTAATATATGGATTTACGTTTGAACAATTATAAAGTATCCACAATGAGAGACCTTTATCTTAACAACTCCCTAGCTAGTCATACAGTTAGATAATACATCTATCGACTTAACCGGCCAAGCGAGCTGGCCATCTTCATATCTCGAATGAAATTTGAGCTCCATATGACCATATGCCTCGTTCAAATCTTAGATTAGAGATCTCTAGGAGGGGAATCGAATAAGTATATATATATATGACTGACTGACTGATCGATCGATCGATCACGTGTACTAGCTTCAGTCAATTCAAATTAATCCTAGCCTTCTTGACTGGCATGATCACATGGAAACGAGTCTCCGACAAAAGTTTCGAGCAACTCAGAGACGCAAAAATGATAATATGCAATGACCGACCACGTACAAGAATGCCGATTAATTAACCAATGTTTCAAGCTAGTTTTATTTAGGCCTAGGTAGAAACGGGGTCACTTTTCTCAGAACAATTTTATATATAATGGTCATAGTTATTCTATGTAGACTTCCTACATTGTATACTCGATCTTATAATTAAACTAAGTAAACACCATTCAAACATGCATGCAGGATTCTTCACCTGCATCTGCATGTATTGCATGTACTAAATTTGATGCTGTTGAGCTCAGTCGAGACGGCAAAACTGCACAGGAAGTCTAACTTTGATCATGATAGAAAAGTGCACAGGAGTTTATTAATTAATTTCTTACTACATTTTCAGTTCTTGAAGTATCTCTCGGGTACGTATACAATTTTGTGCCGATTTCAATGAATTAAGTATTAAGTAGTTGCCAGACATTATTAACAAATCAGTAATCAAGGGCAAGATCCAATTATAAAGAGCTATATATAACCAAGAGCAACTAGCAAGTATTGCAAGCAAAACAGTGCATGTGGGGTTTTGTAAGCCTGCATATCTAAGCTATCTCGCGCTCATAATTGGCTCTTTGTCTTTCCTTTGGCCTCTAGTATCTACTTGCAGCTAACTCGATCGATCTAGCTACACCGTTAAATAATTCATCGGTTGACTTCTTCCCTGGCTGCATATACTTATAGCCGGCCACTGACAATAAAGAGGAAGAAACAGCCATCACCTACATTATTCATAAAGGGATGCGTCTTCAAATGAAATTATCATGAAAATATATATCTATTGGCTTAAAAACAGATGAAGCAAGTATCTGGGAGATATATATATAGACCGAATTAATAATTTCCTAGCAACTATATGGCTGGTGAAAACAATGTAAAACAGTCCAGTAGAATATATTTAATCAATGATATCCGGTATTAGGGACAGAGAATAGTTGGAGGCTACAAGAGCTCTAACCTGAGGAACTTTCTCTAATTTATCTAATCATAGTAATATAGACTTCACTTGACTGTATGATATTATTTCAGTGTAATATCAAGTTAGAATGATTAGCCCAAGCTAATATCTAACTTTAGTTCCGTCCATACCCAGTATATGATGAAACAAAATATAGAGAGAATCAGAAATAGATAACATATCAAAGTGCATATATGTATTTAGGTATCCTACTTCGTAGAGTTTGAGACTACCAAATTGGGTTGATTTTCATGAGTTTGGGTGAATGTATTATCTCCTATTAAAGCATACGTGACCATTTTGGTACCTATTTTTCAATACATAAAAAGGTCTGCACGTTTTTATATAATAATTATGAGACGAAGAAAGACAATAAACCCGTATATTATTCTATGATGTCGATCCTTACGTGAAAACACTTGCATATAAATTACTGATGACTACCGGTACCAGACTACCAGCTCATCAATCTGAAAATTCGGGAAGTACGTGCCGGGTTCAGGCTGCAACTGTAGAATAGTATTTCTTTCCCAATTTCGATGGTTCAAGCATTAACAACTCTACATGTATATCCATTTGGGTCATGAGATAGGGTAGAGAGGGAAGAGAGAGACACAGTCTAATCAGAATATGGCAGAACAGTTTCCCGCCGGTGGCTTTTGTTGGTTTCAGGGATGTACACCCTAGTCGAGAAGATATAGAACTATACATGATATGTTCACTCGTATATCTTCCATATACTAGTGTTTCTAATCTCATCCGTAATAATTCCTTAACGGCTTGGTGGCACATCTATAATATATACTTGTTTCTAATTATATTTAATAGGAGATGTTGCCTTTTAATCGTTCATTTTCCATTGAAAGTATTACTGCATGTAGGTCGATCAACAAATTTGGTAACTGAATCGTAATTATGCATATATATATAAAGAAATGACACATCACACATGCATGTATGAGATTGTCTATTTTCCAGCATATTATCTTCTAGAATTATTCATGCTAATATGAATAGAAATCTCTCACCATTAATAGGTCAGATAATTTTGATATTTTTCTATTTGACAATTTAACATGTGAAATAGCTCGCCTAAGTTGACAGTTCACTATATAAACGATTAAGCACATACACTAACCAACTCGATAGAGAAAAATGGCATCACCACCGCTAGAGCCGCATGTTGTTATCTTTCCCTTCATGGCTCATGGCCACACTCTTCCTTTACAAGACCTCTCCAAAGCTCTTTCCCGGCGGAGAATCAAAGTGACCATCATCACAACTCCTTCGAATGCCAAATCCATTTCTGAAAACGTTGCAGATCACCAAAATATAGTCATCACCTCAATACCTTTTCCGACGGATATCGATGCCCTGGGGCTACCTCGAGGAATTGAAAATACCTCCCAACTCCCATCTATGGCTTTATGGTTTCCTTTTGTCCTCGCCACCAAGCAACTCCAAAAGCCCTTCGAACAAGTCCTACAATCCATGCGCGATTCCAAATCTCTTCCCATGTGTGTGATCTCGGATTTCTTCTTCGGCTGGACACTCAAATCCTGCCAGGATTTTGGAGTTCCGAGGCTGGTTTTTCATGGCATGGGAGTCTTGTCAATGGCCATTTGCAAAAGTGTCTGCGTGCATATGCCACACTTGAAAGCAAAATCGGTTACAGACCCCTTAGACTTTCCCGGCCTTAAGCTTCCCTTTGTTCTGAATACATCAGAATTACCAGAGATGCTTCTTCAAGTAGGTGATGCAAATGATCCACTTTCTCAGTTCTTGTTTGAGGCGGGCGAAGGAGACGTTAATAGCTGGGGGATCATTGTTAATAGCTTCGAGGAGCTAGAGAGTGGTACTGTTTCATATTTTGAATCATTCTATGAGAAAGGGGCTAAAGCTTGGTGTTTAGGACCTCTTAATGTTTATGACAAAGTGGAAGGTGGTGTTTGCAAAGTACCCATCAACCAGAAAAAACAAGGCCTTGTGGTATTAGAGTGGCTTAATGAGCAAGTGACTCCAGGCTCTGTGATTTATATTTCGTTTGGAACGCAGGCTGATATGTCAGAAGCACAACTTGATGAAGTGGTTTTTGGCTTAGAGGAGGCTGGCGTTCCATTTATCTTGGTTGTGCGATCAACCAAATGGTCTCCACCAAATGGAGTTGAACAGAGGTTAAAAGGTAAGCTCACATAACTTGTTCTTCGATAACTTTGTTTTCTACGAGTATTGATACCAATTATAACCTCAATTCTCTGAATTAATGGTTTTTCAACTAAAGAATTAACTCTTGATTCACCTTAATTTAAGGTGATTCAACTTGATTCATCTTATTTTGAAGTGGGTTAAACAGCTGACGTAATTAACTTGCTTATCAAACTTGATATCTTTTTCCTACACTTAATTAGTCTTTTGTATATAAAATCTTGTTTGTAAGATCTTTCAATATAGTGGAAAAATACTTTAATTTCATCCATTGCTAGCTTCTCATTAGCTTCTCATTCAAAATCTCTTTATCAACAAACTTCACTTAGAGATCTTTCATGTCACCAGGGTTGAAATTTCATTTCTTATTTATATATTATATATTTTTTATCTTGAATTAATTATTTTTTTAATATTTTTTCTGTAGAATTGAAATAAAAGTAAAAACAAAAGGACAAAACATGGGTTCACCGGTTGGACAAACTTAAAGTTATTTAATAGATATGACAAGACTCCATACTGAATCATATGCTCTAGTCATTACCAGATTGCAATCTCATGCATGTGTGTGTCTTTTCCTTTCGAAATTTGTATTCTGTATTAGATCCTAAATACTGAGAGGATATATGCATGATGAGTATTAACATTAATATGTTCATACTTCGAAGGTAAGGGCCTGATCACGAGGGACTGGGTGGATCAACGGAAAATTCTATCACACCGAGCAATTGGAGGGTTCCTGAGCCATTGCGGTTGGAACTCGGTGATCGAAAGCGTTTCCACCGGTGTTCCCATTCTGACCTGGCCAATGATCGCAGAGCAGTCTCTGAACGCCAAGCTTGTTGCTGAAGGACTCGGGGCAGGACTTGGAATAAAAAAAGTGAAAGATCACTCGGGGATGGGATATGAAGTCTCAAGGCAAGCAATTTGTGAAGGAGTGAGAGAGCTGTTGTTGGGAGGAGAGAAGGGAAGGAATGCAAAGGAGAGAGCACAAGCCCTGGGAAGAGTAGCTTGGCGTGCGGTTCAAGAAGGTGGTTCCTCCTATCAAGCCCTAGACAAGCTTATATACCAACTAAAGGCTTCTTCGATAAGTTCTGCGCCTGGTAATTAAATCTGTCGGAAATGTATCTTAAGAAAATGAAATTTGCATTGCAAAGTTGATCTTTAGATTGAAGTTTTTCAGTAAGTAAATTCATATATAAAACCGGTACGTTGATATTTTTCATACATAGATTAGTGAGCCAAACCTTTGTTTGTTAAAGAAGTTCAGTATTATGGAGATGTTTGAACTATTGGTCTCATCCTTTTTCTTGTCCAACCCATTTACCCTAGTCTCCTAACTGAAAGCAACAAATTAAAGTCATTTATCAGTATTTATTAATTGTTGCCAAATTTTCCTAGACCTCATACCATTTTAATTGAAATTGATATGATGAATATGTAAACTCATAATTAAGCTGTTCCGGGTTCGGCTGCCGTCTAGTTTAGGGCGCCGGCGTTATGAGCTTCTGACTATATGCATATAGGGGGCGTTTGGTACGTGAGATTACGTTAGCTCGTCTTAAATCCTTCGACAACCCAGTTCTCCTCAAACCCAGCTTATGGTAGAGAATGCCGGACTCATGTTTGGTGCCTGCAAGATTATTATAGAAACTATCATCATCAACCTAATCAACCTGTAATTGGCCCAGTATCAAAATTTTCTGCAATTTTTTATGCCATAATAGTCAATTCTTCCCATTCATTATCTCCTTCATTCTCAATTAACTAGCTAGCTTGTCGTTCCCATCTTGCTTTCTCCTCATCCAAGAATCAAAGACAATTCATGAATCCAGATAAACTATTACCTCCAATTTTCAAGTCTAATCAAGACGCAATGACATAACACAAGAATTTGCATCTAGATTCACAGTGAATAACCAATAGTAATGCCCACAAAACCAAAAGCAGATCTAAATCTGCAAGCCTTCAAACCCCAGATAGGTGAAGGATTTGGAGATGGTTGATGAAGAAGGAGACGGAGACGGAGACGGAGAGCAGACCCAGATGAACAACGTCTTCGAATATATGAGAACCCAGATAAATGATAGAGAGCGAAAGAGGTGAAACGTGATCGAAGCGAAGAATGGAGTCGGACTTCGTTAGTCCACACAAAATTGGCGTCGTTATGTAAGAAGGTGTGATTGGCATTTTTGGGCTTACATAGTCCATTAAAAATAGTCCTTGTATGAATCAAACATGAGACGAGTCTTATGTAAGAAAATAAGACAGTCCAATTCCAGGGTGTCCCATGTACCAAACACCCCCTGAGAGCTAGCTAGGGTTCTCAGTTTCTTGTAGTTTCCTAATCAGATAAGGCCGGGTTCGTCCTCTATATATGCATGGATACAAACTTCATTTTCTTTGCTTTGATAGTTAGATTACAATCCATTTTTTCTGTTAATGGGACCTGATTGACAAACAAAGCAAACTATACTGGCCGCTAACGTAGCCCAAACTTGGCATCGCCACCTCTAGCACTGTATTTCCTTTGATGGCTCATGGCCAAATTCTTCCATATTGCTAGACCTCAATCTCCAAAGCTTTTTATCGCCGGAGAATCAAAGTGTCGACCATGGTCACAACGCCATCGATCAAATGTCAAATCCATTTATTTTTAAAAAATGTAGCGTTATAACCCAAAAGTCTCAATTCTTTAAAAATAATTTCCGCTGAAGAATCAGTTTCAAAAATATTGATTGACAATAATTTAACACTTACAAATGATTTATTGTATTCGAAACTAAGAAAATAATTAAAATAAAACAAGAAAACGAATATATTAATAATTTCACAAAAAAACTTTTAGATCAACATTCTACAATTAGTGTTGTTCATATACAAATTAAGAGTGAAATACACACACATGAATCTAGAAATAGTAATCGTGAGGAGAAATACTAGTAAGCTACTATTACATAGGATTTCTGTATCAAATTTTGTCTAATTCTAGTAGATGATGGTCACTACATTTAACAGTACACCAGTAATGCTCACCTGGTCACTAGTTGACCAAGAGTTTTATGTTCAATTATCCTTGGATTTATGGAGAATTAGTTTTAAATTGAGTTATTTTATTCTTAACCCTTGGATGTAAATTTAAGGATGGTTGAGTATGAATCTCTTGGTCAGCTAGTGACCAGGTGAGCATTACTCAACAGTACACACTAAATTGAGGAGCAAAAGAAAGCTAAATTGAGGACTCGAGTAGCAAAAATTAAAATACGAGGAGCCTATTCGAATTTTTTTACATCACAGGGACATCTTAGCAAATTTGCTAGTTATATAAAATCCAAAACCTCAGCGACTTGCTCGATCTCACAGAACCGAGTTAGAGAGCTGCTAGGGTTTCTCTCCTCTACTCGGTCTTCCTCTAAGGTTCGAATCTCAGATCTCGCTCTTCCTCTTCAACTTTTCAATTATGATCGATTCTCAACTGGGTTTTCTCAAACCAATGTTCTTGATTTCAAAGTTTCGTTCTTTAATTTGTTGGGGTTTTTGATCTGCAGATTTGAATCTAAGAATGTCTCGCGTGTACGTTGGGAATTTGAGTTCTCGGGTCTCGGAGGGAGAGCTCGAAGATGAGTTTCGCAATTTCGGAGTTATAAGAAGGTAAAGGTTTTGGCTTTTTCATGTTGATGTTGTTTGTAGTGTTTTGAATGAAGTGTTTGTGTTGTTTTGATGATTTGGTTTTACTGGTAATGTGCAGTGTGTGGGTTGCGAGGAGGCCACCGGGTTATGCTTTCGTCGATTTCGATGACAGCAGAGATGCCGAGGATGCCATTCGTGAATTAGATGGTATACTTTTTAAGGATTGTGTTGAATCTTGTTTTCGCATACTGGTGTGTGTATTCGTTGAACAGTCATGTTATAATGTGAATTACTTTGATGGACTTGTAGGTTCAGAATAATTGGTTTATATTTGCCTATGAGGCTATGACCAAGTAGGTCAATATGATGCAATGAATAATAGTCTCAGGCTGTTTATTCAAATAAGTCATCTTTTAAGAAATCGGAGACGAGCTGTAATTGTATATCGGTATCTGTAAACATATCTTGGCAGAGTCGGGCATACAATGCCAAGGCAGAGTTTGGTTTTTTGGGGGGTGATAGAAGTAAAGCTATAAGATATTGTGTAATGCACCACGCTAGAGTGAGATTTCTTTTGCAAGCTATATAATATGTGATACACCACAAGATTTCTTTTGTTATACTTTGAAGTAGCTTAAGTAAGCTACGTAAAGCAGTGTTCCAAAATTGTGATATTTTGATCATCATTCAAACATTTTATTTCTGAACAGGGAAGAATGGCTGGAGAGTTGAGCTTTCACACAACTCTAGAGGTGGTGGAGGTGGTGGTCGTGGTGGAGGAGGTCGTGGCCGTTCTGGTGGTTCTGATTTGAAGTGTTATGAGTGTGGTGAGCCTGGTCATTTTGCTCGTGAATGCCGTCTGCGTGGTGGTTCTGGAAGGCGCCGTAGCCGCAGTCCCCCTAGATATCGCAGAAGTCCTAGCTATGGCAGGAGGTAATGTCATATTGTTATTTCTTCTGTTTAGTTTCTAGTTCCTGTTGTTAATGGGAAATTTATGTGAATTTTGTAATGAAAGTTTGCTTGGAGGATGCAAGTTCCTAATTTTATGTGGTATTAATGTTCGATATCATATTCTCTATTATTATGCCTTCTGATGTAAATTGTACTTTGATGCAGAAGCTACAGTCCACGTGGGCGCTCTCCCCCACCCAGACGTCGCAGTTTGACACCACCCCGTGGTGGCCACAGCCGTAGCAGGTCTCCACCATACCGTGGACGGGAGGAGTTGCCATATGCAAATGGGTGAGATTCCTTTCCCTAGGTGTTTAGAAAATACTGCTGAAGGACTATGAAACCCTTTGTCTACAGCAAGACACTGATTGTGGATGAACAGCCATGTTGGTTGATGTCATATTGTTATGTATACTGCCATGTGTTATCTATATCCTTGATTTGTCTAACGGTGCACGTTGTTGTATTGTTGCAGTAACGGTTTGAAGGATCGGCGCAGAAGCAGGAGTTGAGGATTGGCATACAAGTATCTCTGTCTTTGTTTAGAGGATATACTGGGATTATGTGTTATGTAGTGTTCTTGGACTTCAGCACAATTCTGTTTAATTTGGGGGACGCCCTCTGCCTCTACTCTCTGGATTTGGTTAAGTTCCTTCCTTTCTTATCTTGAGCTGGTTTCATTATGCAATAGTTGTAGGCATGAGGATCATATGAGTAAACTGGTATCATAACTTTGTTTAAGAGTGTTTGTTAGAAATGCTGCTAAAAATCTCTGCTCTTTTTTTCTTTTTGTGTTGAGGTGTCGTCTGGTTCTTCTGCTTCATTGGTTTTGTGCTTCTGCACTTCATTGGTCTCTGGAATTTCTTCACTGCCCTGCTCTGGGATCTTCAATTATGATTGTTGTGGGATCCCAGCCGGCTTATCTGTAGAGCTTCAATTTTTGTGTTTCTGCACTCCCTTGGCCCTTTGGATTTCTCCACTGCCCTGCTCTGCTCTGGGATCTTCAATTTTGAAACAGTTGTGGGTCCCAGCCTCCTATTTGTTGAGCTTCTCCTATTTTCATTGAAACTCGTCGGTTGTGATGCGCCTTCATTCTACTACAGTAGTGGCATCTGTTTAATTTACTCATGAAAGGATTGAGGAGCGGTCTGTGCAGGTACTCATATATGTCTAAGAGAGATTAGGTCTACGGAAAAATTGATTTAGACGTCTTTAGTCTCCATGGGAAGAACTCAGATCTTAATGGAGTTAGTTTTGGGGTGTACAGGTAGAGATTGCTTATTTAGATTCTCCCATCAATTCTCTTGGATCGGCTATCGTTTCATGCTGTCATGCTGTCATGCTGTCATGCTCAAAACTAGAAGTTCGATGCATATTATTGGCTCTGCTGTCCGGGATCTTCATTTTGAAACCTTGGAATCAATGAAGTGTGGCTAATTTATTTGTGTTAAATACTTTATTGCTTCACTATGCCTTGTGTACTTTGATGAGCTCCACTAACACACATTAGTAGATTGGGAGTCAATGCATTGTGGTAATGGATTTCCCAAGGGTTTGGAATCAAACTTACGGGTTTGTGATCATTTTTGGGATTAGGTTCCGTTGCAGCAAATTAATAGTAAAGGTATAAACATGGTGGGAATGTTCAAGGTTTTACTGCTTGCTCATAAACTCATAAACGGTTCTTCTGTCATGGTTCTGATCCACGCAAGACTGGGTATTCTTCTAAAGTAGTGGTGCAGCACTTGTGCTACTGGTAAAGAAAGTTCTACACGTTATTCATGATCTTGCTTCTCCAAAGAGATGATGGCCTTTCATAATTTTCTGGTTGTTTTTCCCCAGTAGGTCATCGATCAACTGATTAACATTTTTGCTCTACCACTGTCCTTGGTCACACGTTTAAGTATTCCACAAATCCACATCTACCCGCCGGTGTCTGTTATGAACAAGTTCCAGCACTTGATAGTTGTAAATTTCTTGGAGATGTTTTGGCTCTACCTTGCATTGACCTTGTATATCACTCTGGTTTCATCACATACAATTGAAGGCATCGCCTCACATGTCTTCATGTGTATAACTGACTTTAAGTTAAAACCCTGTGAGTTATGATCAAAACTGACTAGTAGTGCAGTTAGAAGATGACGCAGGCATGGATGCAAAGAAAAATGCCCAAAATTTTTAAAATTTTACTAAAGCTCGACAAAAGAATTACCTAGGATTGGATTCAGATCTGGTATTTGCCAAGTGTTTTTGGACTAGTTGACTAAGAATGATCAACGTGATCGTGCCACCTCCTCAACCATTTACAGTTGGAAAAAAGAGAAATCAAAAATCAAAGTCTGCAGCAAATTGTTGCTAGATATCTGCCTATCTATATGCTAACTGTTATATGAGGTTTATAATAAACACATCTTGCCCTCGTCTTTAATGGCTACACTCCATCTATTCCTTTTTTATATATGCGTTCATGTCATTCACGTTCTCTCTCTATCTGACTCTCAGATTCACTAACTTTCTTAATTCAATACATACATAAAATATGGCAACTCTCACATCGTTCCGGCCTTGGATCAAGCCTGCCTCGTCTCTCTCTCTCTTTTTAATATATCGTATTTGTTGCTCTTGTTTTTGACCCTTTAGCTGCAAGAATGGCAAAGTCAGGAAATATGTGTTGCAATCATCGTTGATGCATATCTGTTCATGTAGTTTGTTCTCAGAAGATGAAGGGTACCAGAACCAGCATGGAGCTGAAGAAAGAGAAGCTAGTGAGGTAATGTGTTCATTTCAGGCTCTCGTATTTTCATTTATTTCCAGTTGTCTTACTGTGTTTTCATGTTCATAGGTTTTATAATGACGAGAAACAAGATGGTAATTTTCCCTGGGAAAAGAGTGACATTACCCCAAAACACTTGAAAGAGCCACTGTCTGGTGATAGAGCTAAGAAGACTCTTAGATTTGGGGGGTTTAAAGTTTTCCCAGAGAACCATGAGTCACATGAGAAGAAAATTCTTGATCCTGGAAGTGATATCTTCTTGAAATGGAACAGGATATTTCTCATGTCTTGCTTGGTAGCGTTGTTCGTTGATCCGCTGTTTTTCTACCTTCCTTCTGTACATAATGATGACAGTTCTTCTTGTATGGCAACTGATTTGAATTTGGGAATTGTTGTCACATGTTTTCGTACTGTTGCTGATATGTTCTATCTGCTGCATATGTTCATCAAGTTAAGGACAGCTTATGTATCACCAAAAACTAGAGTTTTTGGTAGGGGTGAGCTTGTTATGGATCCCAAAAAGATTGCTAGAAGGTATCTGAGATCAGATTTCGTCATAGATCTTATGGCTACACTGCCTCTCCCTCAGGCAAGCCTTCATCATCATCATCATCATCATAAAAAAGCTTTAGCTTAATTAGTATACTTGTCTAGGTTGATTCATCCGCAATGCATTACTTCATTGGAAATTGGATTAGTGAATGGATTCTTTATGCTAAATAAAGAACTGTTCTAGCTACTGTAGGAAATTATTTTGGAGTTTACCGCACTATTGACTAGTAGTTATTTCAGCATTTCTGCTTTAGTATCACAACTGTGGTAATGACACTACCTGTATTCTGTTTGGCAGATTGTCATATGGTTCATCATACCTGCAGTTAAGAACTCCAGTGCCGGTCATACAAATAATGCCCTTGTACTGATTGTTCTACTCCAGTATGTTCCTAGATTGTACCTCATTTTCCCACTAAGTTCTCAGATTATCAAAGCAACTGGAGTAGTCACAAAGACAGCTTGGGCCGGGGCTGCATATAATCTTGTACTCTACATGTTAGCTAGTCATGTATGAAGTTTACTTAGCTAACATTATTCGATTTCACCACCCTTCAAAATTCAACAACATTGACTCTATTCCTGTTCTTGTAGGTCTTAGGTGCTTCATGGTACCTATTATCAATTGAACGGCATGCAACTTGCTGGAAGTCTGAATGCAGAAAGGAAATTGACCCCATCAAGTGTTTTATCAACTACATGGATTGTGGTTCTTTGAACAATGATGGACGCCAGAAATGGATAAACAGTACTCATGTGTTTAGTAACTGCAACCCGGAGAACCCCATCGATTTCAATTATGGCATATTTGAGGATGCACTGACCAACAAAGTAGTCTCCTCGCCAGTTATGGAGAAGTACTTGTACTGTCTTTGGTGGGGATTACAGAACTTGAGGTATGATCAAGACTATGCTACACTATAACTGGCATATGTATCTGCAATCTGATAAATATTGGTGAAGGTCTTGTTCTGTTTATGTCCTGATACAATCTATTCAATATATCTCAGCTCCTATGGTCAGAATTTGACTACAAGCACATTTATTGGGGAAACTTCTTTTGCGATACTCATTGCTATTGTGGGTCTGGTTCTGTTTGCACACTTAATTGGAAATATGCAGGTAGGTTACCTTGTTTATGATCAAAACATCATATTCTGTTTTCTGACAAAGAAAGCAAATACTGTAACTTGTTCTAGTTCAGTACCAATATATTTTTCTTTTTCTCTACTCTGATCTGTAGACATATCCTGTTTTGTGTAGACCTACTTGCAATCTATGACTGTGAGACTTGAGGAGTGGAGGCTCAGGCGGCGAGACACAGAGGAATGGATGAGACATCGGCAGCTCCCTCAAAATCTGCAAGAACGTGTTAGGCGATTTGTGCAGTACAAGTGGCTAGCAACTCGAGGAGTTGATGAGGAATCAATCTTACACGCCTTGCCTACAGATCTTCGTCGAGACATCCAACGTCACCTATGTTTAGACCTTGTTAGACGCGTAAGTGACTTCCTTGCTATTCTAGTCCAGTATATCAATTGCAGTCTACTTTTCTGATTATGTTAAGGGTAAATTCCTCCTATTACCTAACCTAATGTATAACCAATTAGACATTTTGGTACCAAACGTTTTAATAGAACAATTTAGTACCGTACGTTTTATGTGATACTATAGTACTTATATTGACTTCTTTGTTAAATATAAAAGGTAAAATTGACATTTAAATATAATTTATAAAAATAAAATAAAAACTAGTATTTTCTTAATATTTTGGGTTAAAAACATGCATTTTGTATTGTTTTTTAGTTATGTTGGAAACATAAGTTAAGAAATGCAATCGTGGTAATATAAACACTCACAAAACTACTCCGTAAAGTTATATCTAATCAACCAAAAATATTATTGTGGGTGTTCAAATCACAAATACTAGATTTACTAAACAAAATTTCAATTATTTCACCTTCAACAAAACTCAAAAATTTAATTCATTTTTTTTTTGACAAAAAATTAAATCATATTTATTTTCTCCCAAAAGATAAAAAAAAAAATGAATATCAAAGTGATAACCAATAGTCTTAAATGCATAACACTTATGTTTTTAATTTTTTTTTTATAAATACATCCTAATGTCAATTTTACCCCTTATATTTAATAAAAAAGTCAACATAAGTACCATAGTGTCACATAAAACTTACCTTCGGGTACTAAATTGTCATCTTTAAAACATTGGGTACCAAAGTGTCCAATTGGCCATACGTCCTGTATCATAAGAGGAATTTACCCTTATGTTAACTACAATATTGTGCTATCATTTAGTTAATCTTGACCATTATGTATATTGGTAGTCTTCTTGTTCCAATAATGATGAGTAATGCTTTCCTCTCCCACCATGTCATTTGCAGGTCCCTTTTTTCTCACAAATGGATGGCCAACTACTTGATGCCATATGTGAGCGTTTAGTATCCTCTCTGAGTACTCAAGGCACCTACATAGTTCGTGAAGGTGACCCTGTCACGGAGATGTTATTCATTATTCGAGGAAAGCTAGAGAGCTCGACAACAAATGGAGGCCGGACAGGTTTCTTCAACTCAATTACTTTGAGACCTGGTGATTTTTGTGGCGAAGAATTGCTTGCTTGGGCATTGCTTCCCAAATCTACTCTCAACTTGCCTTCTTCTACAAGAACGGTTAAATCACTTGAAGAAGTAGAGGCCTTTGCACTTAGAGCAGAAGATCTCAAGTTTGTTGCCAATCAGTTTCGGCGACTTCACAGCAAGAAGTTGCAACACACATTTCGATTCTATTCTTACCACTGGAGAACTTGGGCTGCATGCTTCATTCAGGTTGCCTGGCGTCGATTCAAGAAGAGATTGTTGGCAAAGAACCTTAGCATGGCTGAGTCATTCTCATATGACTGTGACAACCAAGAGACTGATGAGGCAGAACAAGAAAAGGAGGAGTATTCTAGAACTAATGCAGCTTCAAATGCTTCGCAAGCAAGACAGAATTTGGGAGTCACCATTCTGGCTTCGAGGTTCGCTGCAAATACGAGAAGAGGAGCTCAGAAAATGAAGGAGGTTCAGCTACCAAAGTTGCAAAAGCCTGAAGAGCCAGACTTCTCAGTAGAGCCAGAAGATGACTAGTAACTTGATTCATTACTATGTACAGATTCTTAAACCTCTCTTAAACCCCAATAGGATACAAGAACATGTGTCAATCACCTAGGTACATTTGGATTAATTGAAGGCAGCGTTTTATATATGAAGAAAAATTGCTTACTATCATACTGTTCTCATCATAAACGACGTCTTCAGATTTCTCAAGACCGTTTTGGATGAGTGTAAAGAACAAGAATCTCAATAAAACCAAATAGGAGACCTTCGGACTTAGGAGCGACGGAAGTACTTATTTTTCTTTTTATCAAGTAAAGAAAATTATTATTCGATGAGATTAATCGAATGAACTCTGAATAGCCATCAACATTCAGTTTTGACTGTTGACAGTAGGACAGTTTTGCTTATTGACATGCATACTGATGAATTGGTCTACATGCTGTAGAAGGTTTGAAATATGTGTCTTGTCAAATCAAATATTTTCTTTAGAAGGTAGTGATATTCCATTGCAAAACTTTAATGCACTGGACCTTTAGATAGGCCATGGTTTTGTCACTGAAATGAATCATGTTGTCTGATCAGACCACCCCAAACATCCAATTCAGGGTACCCTTTAACAGAATCAGATAGACTCATAGATAAATATGCCCCCCAAAGATCTATAGCCCTACAACTCCATGGCCCTTAAACTGGAGGCTGAGGAAGCCTTAGAAACTTTATGGACCAGAAATCTCGGCCACCTCAAAGTACCATAATGCAGAGTGATCTTTATGTTTCACCCACTTTGCCTGACCGACACTTCCAAATGCAAAATTGTAAAGGAGCCAGAGCATGAGTCTGGCAAACATAAGACGGTATATACATAAATGAACTTTGTTTCTTTCAGAGAAATTTCATGAGGATGTTTTTTACATGCTTCACTGATTGCCAATAATGAATCCACGGAACAAAGCAATCAGGAAACACACCAAACTCGTCCTTACCGACGGAAGCCATCTGCCTATGGCATCAAGGTTAAGCAAGCAAAATTTGCCCATGCAAGTGAGGCTAATTATGAACATTTTGGGTGAGTTTTTTCAAAATGGAAGGTCTAACTATGAATTACGACCTTGGAAATATGTCCCAGCCCCTTGAGAACCAACCCCAAACATTTTTCTCAGAAAGTAAAAAATTTGTCCACAATGGGAAAAATCACTCAACCGTGGGTTTTTAGATAGTTATGATTTTAGGTCAAAATTGATGTTCTTATTTTCTCCCCAAAATTTGCACATCTTCAAGTTATGATTTTTAAGCAATTCTCTAGTTGACGGAACTTAAAAATCTGGTCTTGATTTTTTTATACAATTTTTCAAAGTCGGAGAAATTAGAATATTCATATAGGTTTTGGTGTTCCGTCAATTGATGTACATTCCACAAAATCCATGCTATGTATAGGGAGATTGCCACATAAAAGAACATAAAAATATGAATCTTCCATGCAAAAAAATCTGATCGAAATTTTGTTGTTCTACATTCAGACAGCTTCTGAAAATCCGCAGTAACTATCTAAGAAATATGTAGAGAGAAGAATAAATTAAAATTGATGGATGCCATAAGAATATTTGGAATTGGTATTGGGGGAGATTGAGTGACAAAGAAGTTCCTATTGAGAACTTCATACTGTGTACGCTATGCTATAAATAAATCATTCAACTACTTCACTGTGCAATGTGCATTTTAGGTGTTGCTTTTTCTTTCTTTCCTCTTGCACCCTATTAGCTAATTTGCTCTCCAATGAGATCAAGACCAACGAGGAGGAAGGTCACACCTTGGAAGAGTAGGAAGTAAAAGTGTACTCCTTGAGCAGCTAACAGACTCCTGACTGAAGCTGTGAGCAGGAGGAAAGCTAGAGCAAGTTCTTTCCGGTATATCTTGTTAGCTTTCTTGACAGGCAAAGGAGATACTACTTCTTTCTGTTCCATAAGTTTGTTCAACTCGGAAAGCTCACTCTCCGAAGCTCCTCTGTGAACTGGTAATTGGTTTATCATCTTTGTTTCCCTTTCGGCAGCAGCCAGTAAGTCGGATTCTGATGACCTGCCAGCCTTCTTGGTGACAGTCCACTCGTAGGAGCTACCCAGTTGGAACAATCCGGATACCATTGCATTGAATTTGGTTACGGACATGGTATTCTCGAAAAGGAGGTAAGGAACAATAAAAGGGAAGGATTTAGGGGCGGGAAGAACATTGAGAAAAGACATGAAAACGGGCACATAGCAAATGACCCATGAAGGAAGCTCTGCCTCAGGGACAAACATGGTTAATGGAAGAATTATGCAGAACAAGGTGAAAGAATAGAACGGAAGAATGAGTTTCCTCAATAGAAAGAATAGTAGTATCAAGTTTGCTTTCTTCCATGCTGGTATCTGCATTATAAATATTTCAAGAATTATGGCACATGTTATAATTATTAGCTTTTGTAAAGTATGGAATGTGACCACTTCAGGTACCTTAGAGCTAATGACTGCTGGAAGGCACAATCTAAATAGCTGCATCGGACCAGAATGCCAGCGATGCTGCTGCTTCCTGTAAGCTTCATAGGACTCAGGCACTTCGCATAGTACCTGAAAGTTTAGATTAATTCAAAGTTCATCAAATTGCACACATTTGGAAGACACTGAATTATCCCAAATATGAGCTCTTTCTACTTTTTCCTTTGCTTGTATCTGCATTTGACTATTGAAATTATATCTATGGTATATATCTGGCACTATTTCTTAAAAGTGAAAATGTATCATTATGATGTATGCTATATATGTCTCAATTTAATTCAATTGATTATTCAACATCATTTGGTGGAATATGGAATAACTATGCTCTGAGATTACCTGAACATCATTAAGGAAGATAAATTTCCAACCGTGGAGATGAGCCCGGACAGCTATGTCCATATCTTCAACGGTAGTCCTTTCCAGCCATCCTCCAGATTCCTCGAGGGCTTGTATTCTCCAAACACCAGCAGTTCCATTGAAACCAAAGAAATTTAGAAACACACCATTCACCTGTTGTTCCACCTCAAAGTGGAAACACAAATTAATGTTTTGAAGACGAGTCAACAAGTTCTCATCCTTGTTCACAAAGGCCCATCTAGCCTGAACCAAAGCAACTTGGGGATTGCCCTGCAATACAGGAAGTCGATTAAGTTCCTGAAAAGTACTCCAACCAAATCTACACTAAAACATGTTCTTGTAGTTTATATTCACCTTGAAATGTGGCACTGTTTTCTTAAGGAAGTCTGGATTAGGTTGGAAATCTGCATCAAAGATTGCCACAAACTCATAGTCCTTCACATAATCACAGCTCATTGCAGACTTGAGATTTCCTGCTTTGTAACCAGTTCTAATCTCACGATGCCGATATATTATGTTGATACCCCTTTGGCTCCAGTCAGCAACCTCTGACTTTATTAACCACTGGATGCTCTCATCATCAGAATCATCAAGAACTTGAATTAGAATACGGTCCTTTGGCCAATCAATCTGGCAAACTGCAGAGATAGACTGCTCATATACCTGCAAAAAGGCCGTGGCAGAAAATCTTGTGAACACTGAAGAATATCAGGATTTTCTGTCATGTATTACCTTAAGTAGACAGCTGTCATTTACCTAGGCAATTTAATAGTAGATCTGAACATAAAAATCACAATAACGTGCTATCTAACTAAAAGCTTTCATTTCCCACTATATCTTGTAGTAAAGTTGATTCCTGATTTCGACAGTGAATATAATTCTTCAATGTTCACAAAAGTTTAATGATGCTATTCCAAACAAAGAAGACAAACAAGGTCTTTTGCTTTCCTGGTTACTGAATATGCAGTCTTTTCTCGTCAAATAGTTTCAAGCAACTAAAACATGCCCATATAATCCAGATATAGTAACTCACTCCCCAAATGAAACATAATGAGCTGATATAAACAAAAGTGAGAAGTAAAAAGCAAGCAAAAAGATAAGAGTTCATTGGTTACCTCTTTCTCATTACACATTGGAATTTGAACAAGAACCATGGGGTACTCATAGTCTGACTTCTCAAGATCATCTAACTTCACAGCATTTGCATCAATGGTGGGCTTAATTTTCTTGTACTTAATCCACAAGCATCCCAACGAAAGTATCATACGGTCTGCAGATTGGATCATGAAAAGAACAACACAAAATGTAGAGAGTGCTTGAATTGGAGGTGCAACGTAATCGGCCCGAAACCTTAACCAGGCAACATAAACCATGTGGAGCAATCCCTGTATATCAGAAGTCCGAGGAATATGCAAACTCGGATTCCTGAAGTAATGCCACCCTTTAAAATAAGCAACTACCTCAAAACCCAAAATTGCAATGGAGGTCACTAAGAAGACTCTTATGACTGCAAACAACAACCTTCCCTTTCCCAATTTCCCATTCTCCATTGCTACACCTTGCCTAAAGATTAACCTCTTGTTAATGGTACCAAGCAATGACCAGAGGAGTGTAGCAAGTGAAGTTATAAGACTCACAAATCGTTGAGCTTTGAGAAGCAAAACCCATGAGGCCTGCTTAGCATTCTTGCCCCTGCTTTTCTCGACAGGCCTGAATGCAGAGTCTGGACCATCAATCTCCACAACTGAGAAATTGGGGTTCTCCATTTTCACAACCACAGGTGTTCCTCCTCCATTCTTAGCATTCTTCGCCCACATCTTGGAAAAATCCAATCTTGGAGCCATTTTCTCAAACCCAATACACACTCGATACAAAACAAACAAAAAAAATGAACAACCCCAGAACCCAAAGCCTCAAACTTCCACAAAATACCAAGGAAAAACTCTAAATCCCAGATCTGAAAATAGATAAATATGCAAAATCCATTTCTAAAACACCCAAAAAATTGAAAAAGAACAAAACTTTAATAAGGAAAACTCAAACCGAAGAAGAACCCATGAAATGCAGCAAGGGAAAGCTACAAGGGACAAGTGTGGGAGGTTCTTTTTTCACTCTAGAAGACACACACAACATAGAAAAGCAGCATTATGAGGGAAGGTATATGCCAATCTGCTGCACCTGTAATAACCCAAAACACCATGTGGGGTAATGTCAAGCTCAGCCCTTGGATTAAAACTCAGCAAAGCATATATTAACCCTCGGTGATATATTGAGTCTTACAGAATCTGTTTATGAGATAACAGATTCTGCCTGAAACAAGAACACTCAGTCAAGACTGATTGACTCTAAAGTAAGGTTGACTCAGTTATAACAGTAGTGAACTCAGGAGCTAATCATGCTTAAGAAAAGTAATACAACAATGAAAAGCTGAAGGAAAAGTTGACAAACAGAAAATCCAGGAAGACCAAATTGTGAAACACAAGTCTGCAGTGGCGGAAAGGCCTCAGTGTCACTAGCTTTTAGACCACCTCACTGGCTCACTCTCACTTTCATAACAAAAGGATTCAGAATAAAATATAACACTTAGTGATGATGATTGTATGATTTACTGTAAGATGGAAGCTTGTATGTAATTAAGAATACCCTTCGGTTCTTATATTCTCTGGTAGTGAGGGGGCCACAATAAAAAGGACAACGCTACCCTCCAGTGGACACATGTTTGGAGTAAAAAGATTTTCATTTTAGGGGTGTAAAGTTGTAAACTTGATAGAATTGTTTTTGGTTAAAAAACAGAGAGAATATGGAGATGTTCCATATATGGAGGAAAATTCACATATGAAAATAGATGGAAACAAATATTGGAATTTAAGACTGAAAATTGACAGGTTTGGAATGAAAGTTACACCAATTAGTCAATAGCAGAATGCCATTTTGGTTAAATAATCAATTAGTCATGCAATGAACATTTAATTTGTTTTGAATTTGTCAAATTCCTTTGTCAAATGAGCTGGTTGACTAAAAAAAAGATGTCAATCAGACCAATTGACTAGAGAAATGTAATTCTTAGAAAGTATCTAATGAGATTTATTTATACTACTAAAGGCATGAGTAAATGACTCGATTAATATCTGAAAACTGTTTTGTCTTTTCTGTATGAGGTTGTCATATTAACCATTCATATCTTTCTCCTATTGATGCTATCCATATGAGAGACCATACCTCCCAACTTAACAGAGTTCCAAATCACATAAAGCAAAATACTGTATACCATTGCATGCACGCCTAATCCTGCCCTACATTTTGAGTATACTATTTGGGTCATGCCAAAGATTCACAAAGGCAATCTTCTGCAAAATATTTTTTCTTTGACATTTATCCTAGAAGATATATCGTAACCATTTTGTTTTCATGCAAGTATAAAATATTGGGAGCTAGCTTGTCAATTATTTATGAATCTGTGTCCTTGCATGTGATCTAGGATAGTGAGTGATAGCAGAGTCTCAGAAATCGACCAAGAAAGGCCTGAATGAGATCAAGTACTCAGCTACTTCTATTATGAGGCATGAGCTGTTGAAGTAAGGCCTGAAACTAACTCTAGTCATACCAACTCATACCCCCTTTTCTTCTGTATTTTGCTGATGAATTCCGCCATAAATTGTATACGAAGTGTATGTATTCTTCTAAAACTGAGTAGAGTTTTCGATTCGAATGCTATTTATCTACATTTATATTTTTTTTTATTTTTTTACCAACATTGGATTAGAGCAAACAACGAGCAACCAAAGATTCTACAGTCACCTGATAACGAAGAGAATACATGCAAGTGATTAAGCGAACACTACAAATGAGTATCAACAATAATAGAACATGTTGCTATAAGATATCATTTCTGGCGAAACATTGTTTGCAAATCTTAGGTGTCTAAAAGATGAGATCTTCAATTAAACAAAGAAACAAGTTAGATCTCGGTCTCGTGACAAAGTTCAGGTTGTGATCTACGAACTGGGATCATATATAGAACTTAGAACGTGTAATCTTAAAATCACAAAACAAACTTCTTTCCTTCTCTTTGGATGCTCATGATGCAGTCACGAGTTCTACCAAAGATTCATGGATATCAGGGCAAAAAGAAGAGAAAGGAGCAAATTTAATTACGTGCCACCCCTCTTTAAATAAAATAAGGATATGATTAATATATAAATCTCATTCTTATTTCAGAAGATCGAGCACAGTTCAATAATGGTTTAGATCAGAGGAAGACAACCAAACAAGTTAAACACATTATTAAAACCCAAGGCGCCCCCAGAATGATACTCAACAGCCTCAGAATTCATTCCTTTGTCGGCTATGATTATAAAGCTTGAGCTGAAAATCAATGAAAGTATAGATATACAGGTATACATTTGGTGACCTGGGACCATTTCCAAGTTTCTTCAATGGTATTATGCCTCTTACCAAAGCCACCGAGTTTCTGGGTGAGGTATTTCAACAACTAAGATGAAGACGATTAATCCAAATCGAAGCAAGAAAATTGATAAATGGTAATCTCAATCCACATCTTACTTAACAGGAAGCATGCAATAATTGCAGGAGATAAAACAAATGATATTATTGCTCTGAAGATACTGTATTAGCAGAACAGGGAAACAAGGGCATGTGCAGAGAAGACCCCAATATGATAGCCTGGATTCCTGGTAGATTTTCTTTCCCAAGGCCTAATCTCTCCTAATACATCAAACCTCAGCTTTTCCATTCTGTAATCCCCAAAATGCAGTCAAAACAAATTTTATAAAAGAACCAATTCAGCAACGCCAAAATAAGGCAACACTATCCGCACAATCAAGTTCTAAAGTTTGATTTCCACAAAAGCAGTACACATTGATGAAAGTACTGCTCATCAATTATCTTTCAATTTCCCAGATAGAAATGTGATCATTAACATTTGCATTATCCGTCTTACTTTTCCTCAAAAAGAACCTAACAACAGACAAGTATACCAAACAGAAGCTTATGTAAATTGACAGATGATGGATTTGTTTAGAACATCTGTACCACACTACCATGTGAGTGATTCGGATCTATTGATGACCAAACTTGTTTAAGAATCCCTATATCATTGTCCTTCAAATAACTATGGGCGTTTGATGAGGATAGAAGCAAAAAAAAAGGAAACAATTGAAAGCAGCTGTTAGTAAACCATATGAAATCTTTTCTATCGATATCATTTATGGTAAGTCTCAACATCTGTGTTATGAAGGGGCCTTGCTCTTCCTTTGCTGATACTTGGCATATGAATACCAAACTCCACCAGCTGTGTTGATAACTAGTCCACTCACATTCAAACCATGTACTTTCACACCACCCAGCAAGACAAATCCAAGAGTCTGAGTAGCAAAGAAACAGTATAAGCTGTTCGGCTCACAAAATTTAGTTTAAAACTTGAAAAACTAAATTGAAATAATACCATCAACTACTCTACAAGAGGTAATTCATTCTTACCGTGGACCCAACCCCTTTTAGGACTCCAACTATGGTCGTTGTCAAAGCAGAGTTGACTATGGTACATAAGAACATGGTGAAGTTGAGAGCAATGCCCATAACAAATGAAAGAATAAGGATCACCAAAAAATATAGGGAATTGCTCTGCAGATGCGGGAAAAAAAATCTTGTTAGTCATACCGCAGTATCATTTTTGTCACTTAATATGTAACTTATACTGCACGACTTATCTATGTTATACGGGAGAGATACTCTTTATGGTATACGATATAATATGACTAAAACACTGCCAGAGAATTAAGCCCCAATAATATTTACATGGTCCCTAATTATAAGACATCAGTGCAATTGTATATCCTCATCCAGAATACGAAGTAATTCAAACAACACAAATTCAGTGGAATTGATCAAATAACCAATATGGAAAAGAAAAAAAAACATCAAATTTGTGGAACAAGACCTCAATAAGAAAAACACCAAACGCCTCACCACAAGCAAAAATTGATGTCACCTGATAATTTAGGAAAAAATAATGGATAGAAGCTCAAAGAAAACAAGGAGTTTTCATAGGCATAAACATATGGATTTCTTTGAAAGCCACATTCAGAGTAAGTTATTATGTTCTTTATCAACTCTTCTATTACCTTAGCTATGGATAAAAACTCCCTAGTACTATGTTTCAAAGTCAGTGATCAATTCCTGACTACTCTATAAGAGATGGGCTTGAAATTTAACCAGTCAAGCAACTATTTTTTCCAAATTATCAAGCATGAAAATACATAAACACCAGCTAAGTTCTTACCTTTGCAAGCAGTAATGAGAAAGAATTTGGAAATTCTCCGGTAGCTATGATGAGAAATAGCAAAAATGGAAGAGACAGAAAGCTGTTGTAGAACATGATTTCAACTGATGATAGCCCATCCTCTGCACCAGACTTCTCCACTAGCACAAGGTACATGGTCTGAATATAAAATTAGGCACTTCTATGAGCTCAAGTACGAGACATTTTTGAAGAAAACATACGTGAAGCATCCATAGATGGTCAAAACATTCCAACCAACCTGGAAAAAAACTGAAGTGAGGGCCAAGCTATATCCAAAAAGATCAAATGAAAAGTCTCCTAGTGCTGCTATGACAACCCCTCCCGCAGTCAATATCACTGAAAGGATCACCTGAGACAGGAAAAGAGAGGAAAAGGCGTTAAAACACAACCTAGTAACATCAACTCTAGTTCTAATGAAAATTTGTTGTTGTCGGGACTTCAGAATTATGTTTCTCATCTAGAAAAAAAAAACCCCAAAAAAATTCTCCATTTTTAATTGTAATAACTGATGGATGCTTTCAAGCTTCTTTATCCACATTAAAAATCAACTTCTTGCAAAGCAAGCATCATTATCCCACAAAACTTACTGTGCCAAATTTGATGAGAATTGTCAATTATTCAAGGAGTTATCAGAAAGCAGGAAAGAATTGTCACCAGAAAGGTTCGTCAACAGCACAGCAATAAGTACAGTTTTTCATAGCTGAGTGTACAAATCTACAAGAGAAATGTACATGTCTGGTAAATGTGCAGTACTCCTTACAAAATGGAAAATGATCTACCCCTAATATGAACCAGACACAGAATGTAACTTATTCTCAGCATTTCTTAGCTTAGGTAATGGCAATTTCATCTCATATGTAGTTATAGACTAATCAGTATCTGACTTATATTGGTATAAGAAAGTTTACGTTCAATCTGCATTAGGAAAATAAATACAAATCTAAAGACAAGATATAAAACCTGCGTTGAGGGTTTCCCCTTTCCTGAGAAGAATCCAGCGATAAGCACAGCAAGCGGTGTGAGTCTTTTGATTGCAATGTACATGGGAATATTGACTCCCTTCAAACTGGCCAAAGCAAATGCAACATTAGCATTATAGAAAAGAGACACGGGGAGAAGTTTCTTGGCAGTGCTCATTTCTAGTCCTCTCGATCTCGTGTATCCCATTCTCCGACCAAAATGTATAAGCAAACCTGTGGTAAATTGCTAAGACAATAAAACAAACGAAAAACTACAGTTCGTTACGATTCAATCAAGCAGTTGCAAATTGCTAAGACAACAAAGAAAATGGAACAGAATGTGATACCTGCATAGTGAGAAGTGTCATTGAATGCGAGTACTCCATAAGAACAGCTTTATTGATAAACACCATAGCCATGGAAGCAGCCCCATAAGACAATGCAGCAAATAAGCTAAACTCCAAACACACAACACAACAAAACAAAATCAATGATTCTGAACTCAAACCCAACATACATTTGGAATTGTGAAAAAGTAAAAGCTGGGATAGATATACAGAGAAAGAGAACCTCAAAGATGAACTAGCAGCTTCATCAGTGAGTTTCTCCATGGCCCAAATCTAACTTTCAAAACCAAAACTCTCTGTATACTGGGTTCACTGAAAGTTCACAACTTTGAGCTCAGTTGATCCCAATTACATGATAATCCGAATTGGCTAGTAGATTGTTGGACCAAAACCTGCAAATCAAGGAAACCCAAATCGAAAAGATCAAAACTTTGTGACCCCAGAGTGCATACGAAGCAATCCGAATTGAGATTCACAAAAAAAAAAATTACGAACCTGATGCAATGCGAAGGGTTTGAGTATTGGGCCAGTAAAGACTGTAGAGTGAGAGAAAAAGTGTGGCGCGTGAAATGCAATAAGAGAGAGAGAAAGTGAGGTGGCGCGTGAGACTCCGGCTTTCTCACTTTTTTTATTCCCGTAATTTTCTACTGTAAAAACAAACACAGGCCGGTCATTGGTTATAAAATTTGTTGGCCTGGTCCAATTGGCTCACAGTATATAGTTCTTGCCGTTCGAGATGAAGAAAAAAGTTAACCGAACATATGTGTACCTATTGCTTGCATACATTAACATTAATCTGAACAAAATTCTGGATAATACAAGATAAACAAACCATGTTTTGATGTTCCTACAAGCTCATGATAATAATCAGAATACATTATGGAAACTGATCCCGCTGCCATAGCCATAGTCAGCACATGTTTTTATCTTGCTGCAGCTCTTGCACTCATGGACGAGTGGTAGTTGGTGCTTCTCTGTTTCCGGTAAGAAGAATAGACATCGTCGTACTGGCTGACCTCATTTGGATTAGCTGTGGCCCCGAGTCCCAGTCTCCCTGAGCCGCTCTTTCGATCAACACTCCCGTCTGCGAAAGTACCTGTCTCTGGGTCTACCTGCAGGTTTGGGGGTGGAGGGATACAAGCTCCTCCCTTGCGTACCGGAGTAGTACTTTCGTAGTCGTCATCGTCTCTACCATCAGAACCATGCATAGGCCCTTCGGAAGGGTTAGCTTCTCCAATCTCTTTGAAGAACTTCGACACTCTCTCAAGAATTTCGGACTGAGGTACAGTGGATGGAGGTATGATGGTTGGAATGTCCAGAGGACTCATAGGGGAATATGGCACCCCACTGCCAATCTGCATCTTTCTGACCATCTCAGGAATAAGACCAGGTGGGAACAAAGGATATGGTGGCAACTTCTCGGCACTGGTAGCAGCTTGACCTGGCAATAAATGCGGGAGAGGTTGGGGGATTGATGGTGGAACAGAAGATGGTATGGGTAGGGACCCGGCAAAATTAGTAGGAGGGACTGAATTTGGAAGAAACTGCTGGGGTGGCATGGAAAGTGGCACCACTTGGCCAGGAGCTACATGTTTATCGAGATGCTCTTGATCATGCGAACTTGAAACAGAACCTTGCCTATCAGGCTGCCATTGTGGCAATCCTGCATTCAATAGAACAACAACAATTTATACATAGGCAACCAATGTATATATCCCAGTACTGACAACTTCAAACACATTGTTCCTACACATAATTAACAGAAGCATACCTGTTGCTGGATCTGTTGGTGCAGTAGATAAGTCTTTTGGAAGACCTGGAAATGAATTACTTGATTGTCCCCCAATCATCTCATTCCTAAATGCATCAATGGCATCCTGCTCATAAATTTTATTAGAAACCCATAACTGCAAAATTTGCTGCAACTTCATCTGATTGTCTTCCGTTATTTGAGGGTTGTGATAAATCCTTGCAAGCATGGAACCTAAGATAGGTTTGAGTGCAAGTGACTCGTTATCAAGGCCTTCACTAGTTCGACGATGTGAGCTGTACATTCAAAGACAAACAAAAAAGAATCAGCATAATATACACACTATCATCAACCACCTCTGCATCTAAAGCAAACAAAATCTTCTTAAGTTATTTGTTCACACTAAGGAAACTACGTCATAGTTCACAGAATCATCACAATTCCTCGCACAACTCTAGGGTAGATAGTAGATACTATAGCAACTGTAATGCACAGATAATAGGGATTATCCATCATCTCTAGTAAGCAGTAACATATATATCAGAGGAAATAGGGATTCAAAGTCTACACCATTTATCTTTTCAATTCTTATCACAGTGGCAATCAGAATGGGAAACACTAACTAAGAAGCTAATCAGTAACTGAATTGTTTGAACAATGCCAACTAACAACATAAAGTGTAGAGCATTCCGAAATTACTAACTTGTCTACTTACTCATCTATTTCATGAAGCATTTGAATAACAAAATAAAACCAAAATGAGAGGAAATACCTATCAAACAAAATGTCATTGACAAGAAATATGACATGTAGCTGCCTCTCAGGATCATCAAGCCCAAAAACTCTCTCCCTAAGAGCCTCAGCCAGCGCAGGAGCGAAAATCGACCTCTGCATAAACCAAAACTTGGATCCTTTAATCGACTCCTTAGTCCCATTCAATGTCATTAGCACATTGCTAAGCTCCATCGCCACATCAGGCGGTAGCGGCCCCGAAAGCCCCTTAAAAGGCTTCGCCGCCGCCGCCGCCTGGTCATAATCCAACCTCCCATAAACCCCAAAACCCTGCTGAATATGCCTCTGCTGGTCGTACAAGTACGACTGCGGGCCTCCCATGATCATAGGGTTCGGCGGCGGCGCATTCATAATCGGATTCGGACGAAGCATGTGGGGCGCGAACTGCGGGTTCGGGTTGAACGACCCGACCCGGGTGGAGGCGTAGAGCTTGTAGCGGTAGTAGACATGGCCTTCGCCGCCGAAGAGGAAGGCGTAGTCGGGATTGTCCTGCTGCTTGTCGCGAATCATGGCCTCAAAATCCGGGCCGTTCTTGGCCGAGTACTCGACCAGCTTGTCGATCCGCTTGTGGAGCTCCGGGTCCGACGGAGGCGCGGCTGCCGGCGGAGGAGGAGCGGCGGCGTGGAATGGGGAAGGGACGAGGTAAGCGGAGGGAGGAGCAGGAGGAGGGAGGTGGTGAGGGTGTGGTTGCAGCGGCGGCGCGTGGGGGTGTACGTAGGGGAATTGCTGGAGAGGCGGACCGAATGGAGGGCCGTGGAACTGTTGGGCCTGGGGCGGGTACCCGAATTGCTGCTGCTGCGGCGGCGGTTGTGGTTGTTGCTGCGGTGGTTGACGCTGCTGTTGTTGCTGGGCGTATGCGGCGTAGTCGTGGGCTTGCCGATCCATGGTGCGACGTCGTTTAATGATTCGGTCTGCCGAGCAGCTGGTTATATAGTTCCTGTTAGGAACTGGGCCCCTCCAGTTCGATAGGCCCACTTCGTCTGGATCTCGCCTAGCCCGCTGATTTGGATTGGGCCTTCAGTCCGCAAGGCCCAATTTGTTTGGACATGGTTGAGGATGGTTGATGTTAATTTTTACCAATATAGTAATCAGTAAATAAGAAAAAAATAAATAAAAATAAAAGAAAAGGGGAGTGTTATTATTGAAGCCAAGCCAAGCCAAACCCGAGTCATGTGGTTTCAGTGAGAAAGTTGCTCGGACAAGAAGGACATTGGAATTTCGGAGCCAAACGTGTTTCGCTCTCAATCCAATCCTAACGATCATCAGGTTTTCAATTTCTCTCTTTTTATATTTTGGGTTTCATTTTACATTCTCAGATTTCATTAAAGTCTCTAACTTTTTCACTTGTAATTCTTACATTTCCAAAGTCAATTTCAATTCCTCCAAATGAAACCCACAAAAGATATGCCAGACAGTTGGAGTCTTTTGCAATTTTATGTATGAAAGTTGGAGCCTTTTGCAATTTGGCTATAGAATTTGATAATGGACGATCTCTCTGTGTTGTGAATTGTAATCAGAGTAAAAGATTAGGGGGGCTGTGTGTGTGTGTGTGAAATATGCAACAGCAGCAGCAAGAGGCTATAATGCAGCAAGCTCTTCTTCAACAGCAGCAGTACCATCCTGGTGTTCTTGCAGCTGCTATGTCTCAGGTTCCCCCATCATCATCATCATCATCACTCTTTTATCTTTCTTGTGTCGTTTGTGTTTGTTTGATTGTTTTGATAATAAAGTTTTATAATTTGAGAGGTTGAGAATCATTGAGTTTCACCTTTACTTTGCATATGATGGTTCTTTTTATGTTCTTGTATATACTTTTTTATTTAATGTCTTAGAGTTGCTAGGATTATTTGTTTATCCCTTTTGTGATGATGTGCAGATGGAGCCTATCCCAAGTGGAAATCTGCCTCCGGGGTTTGACCCGTCTACGTGCCACAGTGTGTAAGTTCTGAGAGAATTGTTATTTCTTCTTCCTGTTTTGGGAAGTTTTGGGTTTTCTTACCCTTTTGAGTGAATCTTGGAGCGTCTAGTTGTTCATATTCGTTGTCAAATGGTAATGCCTATGGTGGCTTGGTGGTTTCAGCTATGTCGGAAATCTTCATGTTAACGTCGACGAGAGGCTTCTTTCTGATATTTTCCAGAGCGTTGGCCCTCTTGCTGGATGCAAACTCATCAGAAAGGATAAGGTAGATTGAGCTCTCCCTTTGGGTAGATCAGTCTGATGTTACCTTTTTGGTGACTACTCTTCTGAGTACATCCAATCTAAGTTGAAATTTGTGACACATAAATCAGTAGACAGTTAATGGTTTCCAATTGCTGGCTATATGCAAATGATCTTATCATTTTGAAAGTGCTGATAAGAATCTTAGAATTTAATCGTTGAGATGTGATGTTTAAAAAAAAAACTACAGGTTCTAACTTATTGGATAATATATTAATTGCAACAAAGAAATTGGAAATGCTTTAAATTCAGAGTTAGTTATCCCCATAATTATCTCTTTTCGTGATGTGGCTATGTCATTATAATTGCAGTCGTCATATGGATTTGTTGACTACCTTGATCGAACTTCTGCAGCCCTTGCAATAATGAGTTTGCATGGACGCCCACTGTAAGTATTCATATGGCTGTATCATCATAACTGTAGTCAAAGAAATTTAAACCTTGATGTCATTATCAAAGCATAGTTATACTTACTAATCTTTCTAAATCTGTTTGCAGTTACGGCCTGGCACTTAAGGTGAATTGGGCCTATGCCAATAGCCAGAGGGAAGATACTTCAGGTTACTTTGAGCTTCAGTTGCTCTGCTGCTGCTCTTGGATATTATTGCTTGTTACCATTTCATTAGGGTTCATTCCTTTAATGCAATTCTACAATTATCAGGGCAATACAATATATTTGTTGGTGATCTTAGTCCAGAGATTACAGATGCAACTTTATTTGCTTGCTTCTCGGTCTATCCTAGTTGTTCGTGAGTTCCTGTTTCTTTGGATATCTTTTTTCCTATTTCAATTTCAGCAGATATGCCCAAGACTCCAGGGTAGCATGTTTTGTGTTTATCGGTACTTGGTCAAATTTCATTTTACTACTGCTAATGTAGAAACTAGAAACATGGCAGTTTCTACTCAGTTGTGTTAAATGTTCTGTTCCAATTGGTGTGGTATACCAGTACATATCACCCTATTGAATGAAAAATCTCCTCCTTTCATGATATGCAGTGACGCAAGGGTCATGTGGGATCACAAAACTGGCCGCTCAAAGGGATATGGCTTTGTTTCTTTCCGTAACCAGCAGGTATCAAAAGCTAGAGATTATAGGGGCAATTCATTCCCACCCATAATCCCCTCACACATTTGTTTTTTCTTGTAAAGTAACTTTTAGATTATATGAATTTTTTTTTTTTTTTTTGAACTATTTGCTAAGAGTTGGTTCTCCTAGAGGTGTAGGTACTATTATGAAGAATTCTTGGGTGTGATAGTGTTGATTTTTCCATCTTGAGGTCTGCTGTAACACTAAATTGATTAACTTCTTTCTGCATTTGTTCTGCAGGATGCACAGAGTGCTATCAATGATTTATCCGGTAACACATCCAGATGCAGAATTCTTGATGCATCAGTTTTTTAACATCATTATAATAATTTAGAATGTTTAATAACTTTGGGCTCCGTTTATGTAGGTAAATGGCTTGGAAACAGGCAAATAAGATGCAACTGGGCAACTAAAAGTGCTAGTTCCAGTGAAGAGAAGCATAGTAATGACACACAAAATGCAGTTGTACTGGCAAATGAATCTTCAGGTAGCATGGGAAATTTCTGAGTTAGTTGGTACTTTAGGCCTACTGGACTTTTGTGCTGCTTGGTAGTTGATATAAGTTTGTACAAAGGAGCAAAGCTGAGCTTTGATAATGTCGTGAATGTACTATTATAGTACTAAGTTATCTGGTCAGTGCATAGGGTCTTAATGGAAATGTTTGGCTAATGATTGATATCTAATCAGTCTGGACTTATAATATCATGGATATGATTCTGATGCTGGTTGTTTCATGTAGTGCACCATAGCTGCCAGTGGCAAACTTGAAATGTGCTATAAGTGTTTAGTCCTTGTGTTTGCAAGAATATTCAAGATAATTGGTAGTGAAGATAGGTCTTGGTTTATAGTTGACCCCCGGTATACATAGCCTTTCTTGATAATACCAGGCCATGCAGTAGTCAGAACTCTACCTAATGTCTGTTCTTCTGTTTGTATTCTTTTGCAGATGGAGGTCAGGAGAACTCCAATGAAGAGGCCCCAGAAAATAATCAAGCATATACGACTGTCTATGTTGGCAACCTTCCCCATGAGGTGATCAAACAATGAATCTTGCTACATTAGCTATATCTCTTTTTGCTACATTAGCTATATCTCTTTTTGCTACATTAGCTATATCTTTTATGTTGGCAGCCTTATAATCTTGCTGATCTATCCTGCATGCTCAGATCACTCAGGCTGAACTACATAGTCAGTTTCATGCTCTTGGGGCTGGGGTTATTGAGGAAGTGCGAGTGCAGAGGGATAAAGGTTTTGGATTTGTGAGATACGACACTCATGATGAAGCTGCCATGGCCATTCAAATGGGTAATGGCAGGATAATTCGTGGAAAGTCCATGAAGGTAATAAAACCTTTTACTACAAGCTCGTTTGATCCACATGCACGTGATCACATATTAACACTTTTCGTAGGTCACTGTATAAACTTTTGTTTGCATACATCCTGGACCTACATGGTAAATCCATGCTGCAGCCATTGTAAACACCTGTACCATTTCACTGGTTGTCGTCTAGGAAATTATAGAATATTGTTGTATGCCTGTCATAAATGATAAAAACATCTTGTCTAATGGGAATATGCAATGCAGTGCTCATGGGGCAGCAAGCCGACTCCACCTGGGTTACCTTCAAATCCTCTACCACCCCCTGCTCAACCCTATCAGATGCTTGCAAATGCTGCTATGAACCAAGGCTATTCTCCAGCTGAGTTGTTGGCTTATCGGCGTCAACTTGCCTTGAGTCAAGCTGCCATGAGCTCTGGTGGAATCCAACCTATTTATGAGGGATATCCTAATACTTCGTCAGGTCACCAGCTCATGTATTATCCTTGACTCCAGGTCCGACCAGACCAGTTCGGGTTTTTCGGCGAATTAATTGTGCCAATTGTTCCTCTTTGACCTTATCAGTACAAGTATTTTCTTCTTCTTTTTCCCTTTTTCAAGGTGTTCTTCAGTCCATATTCAGTTACATGAATTTTGATCTCAGATGTTGTAATACGTGATTAGAAATTGGAATCTTTTCCCGCTTATGATATTGGGTACTGTACTTGTTATAAATATAAAGTTGGGTTAAAGTACCAGAAGATGATTACATCCAAAATCATGTTTTTTGTCACTTTTTTTTTATCGAAAATTTATCACACTTGAGTGTGTCAAGATTTCTATATATGATATGTATATATTTTTAAAAATCGCCATAACCATCAGTTCCAAGAAACAAAAGGAAATTGAGGAGAACCTGCAGATGTTCTGGGTTTTATCCCTTGAAAAAATCTTGAAATGTCATGTCATGAACAATACTACGAGAATTGGATTTTTATCATATCAAGTGATCTAGCTCCTGTTCAGCTCATCATTGTTTGTGTTGTCTAGTGATATTTAGAGAACAGTTTTGACCCAGATCTCTATTGAGTATCGAATTATATTGTAATACATGCAACTTGAAAGTTGATATTTCTACCAATGAAATTCTTTTGCCAAAGATGTTTTATCCGATCTTAGTTATCAAATCCTCTAACGACGAACACTCGTTGGCACTCAACAATGGTTTTTACGAGGAATCCTCAAGTGATTGACTAATCTAAGATACGGCATTGTTGTTTCTACTAAAAAAAGTAGCAGACTTGTTAAATTTCACGAGTTCATCATTACTCTGCTATATTTGCTACAGGATGATCGAACATCAAAATTTCCTACAAAATCTTTACATTTTTGGTGTTCTGCTTGCTTACAACAGTCCTGTTAGTCTATTACATGTTCGCTTATAATAGTTCAAGCATGTTAGAGAGCAATTGATTAATTGATAGGTGTTTGATCTTTAGCCCTCGACAGATCTTGATCCTGGTCCTGGTCCACTCATTCCACCCTGCAAAATCAATCCAAAACAACATCTCGTTCAGCATTTGATGATTTCTAGGCATTATGAACTGAAGTAGGGTTTGACAGTTATGGCTTATCATGTACTTACCAGCCGCATTGAAACTTGGCTGTGCTGAGGTGAAAAGCCACTGTCATCACCCATCAGAGTGGGATGCATAGTCTCCTCAGCAAGCATTTTCAGTCTGTCCAGTTCTGGCAGGATCACACTGCCGAGGTCCGGTCTGTCTTTTCGCCTTAACTCTGCACATTGGAGAGCCAGCTTGGCAAAGTTCAGGGTTTCTTCAACAGGCCAATCTTGCACTGCTGGATCCAGCATTGAAGAGAAAGTCCCCTTCTCAATAGACCTTTCGACATGATGAGTCAGTCCCATTGCCGGCTTGGCGGTGATCATTTGCAAAAACATTATTCCAAGAGAGTACACATCAGACTTCACGCCGAGCATGCCTGTCTGCTGATACTCAGGATCAATGTAGCAGAATGTTCCGGCTGTTGATGTCATTCGATACTGCGTCACAGTGTCAGCTACTGCTGGGGGCACCAGCCTGGCCAAGCCAACGTCGCTGATCTTGCTAACATAGTTCCTGTCAAGCAAGATGTTGGCAGGTTTTAAGTCACGGTGCACAAGTGGCTCTGGCTTGGCTTGGTGGAGAAACAACAAGCCTGTGCCGATTTCAGCTGCAATTTTAAACCTGAGCTGCCAAGAGAGAGGTGGAGTGTTTCCTCTTCGCAGTAGGCGGTCTTCCAAGCTCCCATTTGCCATGTACTCGTAAACCAAACATCCATACTCGGGGCAGGCCCCAAGGAGCAGAACCATATTAGGATGCCTTATACAGCTAAGTACTTCAACCTGATGTAGTAAATATAGAAATGTATGTATCATTCTATCAATATTGTTGATGCATTTCTACGAGGAAAGTTTTTTTTTTTTGCTGACGTGTTATGTTACCAGACTGTCAGTATGCATGGTCCAAGTTCACAATGTGGCATCACAACATATCATGTGTAGTCGGAATTCAAACATTACCTCTTGGTTGAACTGTGATCTTCCTTGAGCTGCATCAGGGCGTAGAACTTTAATTGCAACAGGAGTATGATCTAAATTACACCGATAGACAGGACCATAGCCTCCTTCACCAATCTTGCGAGAATCTGCAAAGAACTCTGTAGCAGCCTCAATTTCCTCGATGGAATACTTCCTATACCTGACATCTGACTGTTGCAAAGCATTGAGTGCCTTTTTCTTCTCTTCAGCTTCTCTGAGTGCTTTCATTTCTGCATTGATTCTCTTCTGCGCTTCCAGTTCTGCTATCCTTCTAGATGCTTCAGCTGCCTCCATGGCTGCTTTGGACTTGGCTCTTTCCCTTTCCACAATAGCCATTGCGGATTCCTCTGCTAACCGTGCCTCTTCCATTCTTCTTTCTTCTTCTAATTTCCAGCGCTGAAGTTCTATTGCCTGTACATTATTTATATGTCTTTGTTATAATATGAGCTTCTTGCTTGAAATGATGATAAGTGTAAGGTTTTCAAGTACCTTTTGCTTTGCTGTGAGTGCCTCTTTACAGGCGGTACTATACATTTCCATAGTTTGCTTGAGCTCGAGCTTTAGCCTCCTCATTTCAGCCTCCACATCTTCCTATAACTTTGATTAGTAAACCATCTCTATTGCAACATATTTGGATGCTAGGTGTTTTCACACATCACAAGCATAAGTTATGTAGAGAAAGCGATGCACATTTTTCTGAAATTTGACAAGCTACACTTACCACCATTGGCTGTGAAGCAGACGATAATCTATCACTTTCCTGAGAGATTGATAAGAATGCTGGTGGAGAGCTGCTGATATCCAGAGACTTCCTTCCATGGTAGGTCAAAGACTCAAAGCTGTGGTTCATGTCTATGTCTGTGCTGTTTGACATTCGTGGCGGGGTGGCTTTCCCTGAATCAAAGGCGTCATAGAATGTAGGAAAGATGCGGTCGATGCTGGGCCTTCCAGAGCTAACATAAGATATGTCAGAGTCCGGCATTGGGAGCTCTGGATATGACTTCCCATTTGGACCTTTCCTAGTGAATGGTGACCTGCTTTCCATACCATGATTACTATATGTTAGTTTTCACATTCCACACAGGTTTGTTTCTAATTTGAGTATTGCACAAAACTTGTGTGATCTGACCTGAAGGAGTCTAAATCATCATGTGACTGGCGTGGTTTCTCCGGTGGCCTTTCTGATGCTGGTAAAGGATCCAGCAAATAGGTTTTAGTGAGCAATATATGGCGGTACGAAGAACTAGTGAGAGAGCATTATGTTAAATATGTATAAGGTACTCTCAAGAAGATACAAGGTCACTACATTTCATATTATTAGGAGGGCAGATATATGGCTCTGATTTTGTGCTGTTGGTTTGGTGACGAACTTGGTTCCTTGAGATGGCTGGAGCTGGACGCGTAGCAGCTCTCGAGGATTGAGGTTTTCCTTTTGATATGACATACACATTACAAAAATCTGGTGCCAACTTCATTACAGTGCCAGGAATATCTGATTGTTTGAATCTGCACAACTTTTTGAAAGTAGTTAAGTATATGTTCTGTGAAATTTCAAGGCCTTTACATATTAGTCTACATTTCACCCCTTGCAGCACCTATTAACTTTCCAGTTCAGAATTTTAATTTATAGGACCATTGGTTTGCTTAAGGCTTTAGAAAAACATGATGTATGTACCTGAGAAAACCAGATTTTGATGATGCACCAACAACCAAATACTCGATTGCAGTTTGGGTACTGTATTCAACCAATGCTTTTGCTACATCCGAGTCTTCGAGTACAATGTCCTTGCATGGTACCTGATGTACACATAATATCATCAGCAATATGTGATCTTGTGACTCTCCTTTACCTTTCTAAATGTAACAGACAAGCAAATACATAGATCATGAGACTCACATTTTTTCGTGTGCAGAAAACGCGAAAAGGAAGGAACAATTCCCTGGTCTGGGGATCAGGGTCTTTGCAGATCAAATGCTGCTCCCAATTTGGGTTGCTTCCTGCACCCAATAATCATAAATCAATATATGTTCTTAGGGAGTCCATTAATTCATCTTCTTGGTGTGCCAGAAAAGAAGATTAGTAATGAAGAACAATCAAACATATTGGGAATAACTTTACACTTACTTGAGTTGGTATGAGAAGGCGACTGTGCAAACGAGGATGGTTTGAGCTTGACATGAAGGAGAAGAATAGTTTGGCCCCTCTGAACAAGATTGTCTATTGCCCATTTCAGTGAAGTTTGGCTGTTCTTGTCTTTGTCTATTGCCACTGCTATCAATGCATTCCCTGCTCCATCCTTCTTTTCATGTTTATTGTTGGGCAGCCACATTTTCCTATCTAGCTCTTCTCTCCCTTGGAATCAAAGAAAGAAAGAAAAAACAATAAAAAAATATATATATCCCAATGGAAGCCCTTTAGAATTTAGAATCCCAAAACTGATTATGGATTGTATTTGTATAATAAGCTCTCCCCTGTCTCTCTTGTGCAGTGAAGTCCCAAGAAAGAGAGACAAAGAAGGAAGCTGTTTCTGATTATTCTATCTGTGAACTTCTATTGACTTTTATGTTCTGTTCTATCTTGTTTTACTTTTTTGCAAGAACAACAAAGTACTTGGAATAACAAACTAGTTTGATTTTTTCACTGGTCAATCCATAAATATCTCCCACCAGTGCCTTTCTTCAATTGGGTTTATTTCAACCAGAGACTCTCCATCATTAGCGGATAGTCCCTAGCTAATTTTACTGTGTATTTCTTACTAAGTATATATATCATCCCCTTCCCCTACTTCATATATATCTAAATGTTCATCCCAAAATTAGATATCAGTATCGTGTAAATGCATATAATTAGCCAATATTCATCATTCAATAGATTTACACTTCCCATAACTGACAAATTTCTTCAGATGATTTTCTTACACAAGTAGAATGAAGATCATAGTGACTCAGATCACATAAATATCCCAGAACCAACCTTGATTCTTGTACTTCATATCATAGTTCATAAGCTTAATCTTTCTTCTTTCTGTTTTTGGCAAGGAGTTCATCAGCTTCTTAAAACGACTTATCTACGCAAGTTGGATGAAGGTCATAGTCACAAACATCACACGAAAATGCCCAGAACCTCCCTTGCTTCTTGCAAAAATCACATACATAAGCTTTGGCCATGTCCAACTTCAGCATATGGTCATGCTTTATATCCTTCACTTGAGGAGGCAATGCCTCTCTTTCTTTTCCTAAGGCTGCTTCAAGCTCTTTGATCCTCAACTCGGTAAATGGGAAAGCTTTTGCGCCATACAAAGAGATCAAAGCCCTCCCCTTTGTGCTAATAGCCTTCCCATCTGGTCCAATTAGAACCAAAGCCGGAATCTCCTTAATGTTAAAGATTCGGCAAAGATCTTGTCTTGTTTTGTCATGGTATGGGATGGCAAGCCATGGCATGGTGCGTGTGTTTAGTTCGAATTCTTTGAGGTCTCGGTCTGTGGAGACGAAAATGATTTCAAAGAATTCATCATTGGATGTCATAAGCTCACTGTACGCTTCTATGAGCTTGGAAGTGAAAGCACGGCAAGGAGGACTCCAATGTGCACCAAAGTAAAGGCCTATGGTTTTGCCAACAAGTTCGGACACTGATATCTGTGAAATGGCGAAGTACATCTATCATTTCTTTTGGTCTAAGTAAGCAATCAAAAACATTTGAAATCAGCAGTAAACTATGTGTACATACCTCTCTACCATCCCTAGACATGAGATGGTTTCGTCCTTGATGTGCCAGAAGCTCTTCAAGTTTTCCACCTTCACGCTTTGCATCATCTATAGCCTTTAATTCCTCTCTTCTCTTCCTAGTGAATGGAAATGCCTCTGCACCATAGTCTTCCATAAGTCCAATCAAATCTTCCTCAATTGATATCCCATCTGAACTCAATGGAACGAGTGATGGGATTCGATCAACGTGGTACATGTCACTCAATCTTTTATGCAGATTTACATCGAATGGAACTGCCAGCCATGGCATGCACTTGAAGTGTTCATTGAATGTGTCCTCATCGCGGTCGAAGGATACAAAAATAATCTCAAGATCTTTGCCTTCATATCTAAGGGTATTATAAAGTCTCACAAGCTGAGGGGTCAGAGCCTTGCAAGGCCTACACCAATTTGCAGAGAAGAAGAGGCATACTGTCTTCCCATTGCATGATGACAAGGGTACCTAATTAACCTCAGAATCAATACAAGAATCCATTTTAGCATTATAACCAAGCTAAGAAATTTACCTAGCTATAGCATTCAATTCCTTTTCTTCTAAGCATAAACGGGGTAATTCTATAAGAACATGAAGGTCAGCCACCAAAGTACGAAAATTCATTGAAATTCAATAATTTAGCTCAGGAAGCAGAAATAAACCAGCATGTGGAGACTACCTTTCTTTCACCAGATAGAAGGAACTCAACTCCTTCTGATTCTAGGACGGTAACTATGTTGCTGCTTTCCATCAAAATGATAAGCAAACTATGATCTCCGCCCTTCTATTATATATCCTGAACAGATCATTGTGTTTGGAGAAACCAAAAGAAAAGAATGTAAGAGTGACATTCACAAAAGTAACAAGACTATGCAAAAGAATCTATGGATTTGAAACATTGGGAGGTAAAAGATGCTCCATATATATATTCCATGACGGAAAGGATTGCATAGACACCAAGCATCAATGCTCCATCAATTAGAGAGAAAATATCAGAAATCCTTTGTAGTTGGGCATGCTACTTAATTTAGGGCATGTAGATAAGAATTTTAGAACAAATGGTTCAAGTTAGCCCATGAGGCAACATTCCTAAAGTGGTTCTAGATAAAAAGGGGAAAATGAAGTTGCAGCATTGGAGAATCAGGGCATATTCATGTTTGTTCTAGTTGATAGTCTAGTGTGAAATTTCCTAGTTGGCCCTTCAACCCATCAACTTATTATCAAAGGAACATATGGAAATCCCAATAATCAGATAATCTGATGAAGTGGATCAAAGTAGAGCAAGAGGATACCTTACGGAGCCGTGGATATGTAATCTTCTGCTACAGCGAAAGACTGAATATTCTTCTTCCCTGAATTGAGACCTGTACTCTATGCATGAGAAGAAATTTACAAAGGTTGGGAAGTGATCATAAACTCCAAGGAATCAGGTACTACCAGAACAAACCTGCAGTCGTATATTAGAAGGTATATCCAAGTTGTTATATTAGATTCTTAACAGGAGTATGTTATACGTTTGGCATAAAAATCTGATTGAAAGATAATCCTAAAAGTCATATATACTGTTTGGTATTCAGCTTAAGTTTGCTATAATTTAGAAGAAGGTTCATTATTTATTCCACCGTTTGATCTGATGAGATAAAGCAGATGTGAAAGCCTGACTTGATCACTAATTCCCCTCGAAAACAAATTGGGTTTCCAAGAAAGAAACCCTATCTAACCCAGAAAGAAATAGACAGTGGAACCTCTTGTGGGCCAGAAGTATACAACTGATAATTGCCAATGTCCCCATCAACCTCACTATTAGGTTTTCAATGTAGCAGTGGATAATTAGCTGGACTTTGACACAAACAGTGATACAGTCAGTATTACAATTGCAGCAGCTATGTTAATGAATGCTACAGGAATACTAGTTGCTAAATGAAAACAGTTTTAACATATTCTGATCATGATTAACGAATCTCAGGATTTCCAATTGGTTTCGTTTTAAATTGATTCACTTCTTCCTTGATGAGGACCTAGTGAACATGTCTCTGATGTTATGTGATCCCGTCTCCAGTTTGATCTTTTTAGCTTGCCGTCCAGCCGCTCTGGTAGTAACCTTATTGTCACTCTTGCTCTTTTCCTGGCAAATGGTAACATGGGAAGTACAGAACCAGAATTATTACAAATTCAACAACGCCAACAAAGTGATAATAACTGTTTTTCATACAGTGAGATGGCTATCATACCTGTGAGCCATTCCAAATCCCTGGGCTACTTTCATAGGCAGTTGGGAGAGTTTCAGTGTCTGGTCCTGTTTTTGGTGCCTCTGGTAAATCTATCCTGAGAACACATAAGTAACTCGGTTAATGCATTTTAGAAAGAGTGAATCCACCAACAAGATGTATGCATTTTCCTGAAGTGCTAGATTTATGAATACAAGTAATCCTATATGAGGCAACACCTCAAATGGTCACACAAAAGCTTCAACCAGGGCTCATCCTTCAGGTATTCCCCTAAGATTGAAACCGCATCAATCACTGCACCAGCAACGAGGATGAGTTAACAAACAAAGAAACAGACTTTGCAATGACTCACATGTTTAGTAACTAGTCTTTTGGCACTGCAAATTTCAGAAATTGCTACAAGGACCACCTACATATATCTCATAAAATCTCTGACTATCAACTAAAGTTCATTACGCTCATGTCAACATTAGACCGATAAATTTTCTAACTGACACTACAGAGATATGGAAGTCGTAAAAAAAAAAATTCTCACTGAAATTATACATCTATGTTTTTCTTCCCTTGCAGCATAATTACCGTCCAACGTGGATAGCATCTCTTTTATCTGACATGCCTGCAACTCATACGACAACGATTATAAGAACTTAGAATGAACCCAACCACAATAAAAGGAATATATTTTCATTGTGGTTTAACAAAGAACATGGTCTTCCAGACACTAACAAGGGTAACAGACACTCCAACAAGTATACATCATCAAATATCAAAATCAATTGGAGTCAGCTGTAGAAGGACCTTGTGGTACAACCAAGCCAGAACCTTGGAGTCATCAAGCCTAAAATATTTGGAGGAATCAATTTCTGCAGATACAAAAGAACAGAGAAGAAACTTATCCACTTGAAAAGTGTAACACAATCCCATTATAAGCACTAGCCGAGAAGCCGTAAAAGAAGTAAACATGATAAAAAAGTAAATGTTAACTTTTGATTTGCAGCTTCACTGAAGTTCCATATTAAAATTGTATGGAGGCAGTAGGTCACCTTTTATATCACAAACTACTTGCATCGAATCCTCTGCAATGGACAATAGTTGCTGATATCCGGGATAGCCATCAACAAAGATTATCTCATCCAATGGCCTGAACTTCCCAGGATCATCCCTCTTCTGCAATTATTAAACGAATGTAGGTGTCACTAACACAGTAGCAGTAAATCTCATAAAAACATATGCTTTCAGAGTTGCACAACGAGATTCACAAACAAGCAAGAGTTGTAGTACCTTCATTCTAGCTTCCTCGAAAATGGGCAACAAAACGAAAACAGGATCAAGTCGAGTGGCGGCATATAACCCACCATCTTGCAGAGAATTACAACAAAAAGGTCAGACAACGAACAAAACACAATTCTAAACAACGATTGAAAACAAATACAAAAGTACCCACCTTCGGAAACATAGTCTCCGAGAAACCAGGAACTGTAGGACTGCCTGAACCAGTTGAGTTCCTGGAGCATGCCATCAACTAAAAGACAGCACATTGTGTTTCCTTCACAAAATTAGAATAAAAAATAAGAAACACATAACTTCCTGACCCCAAATTTGAGACACTAAATTTCTCAATGATGTAATACCGGATTTTGGATGGCGGAGCGAAATGAGTTGTCCGGCGCCGTCTCCGGCCAGAGGAGGATCTACAGAGTTGACGAAAGTGATTGAGAGAGATGGGTAAGAATGAAGAATGAGGAATTGAATGAAACGAAGCACATTCAGAGTTACCGGCGACGATGAGAAGACGAGATTCGTCGAAACCTTGCCACCAAGCCATAATTAAACCCTAACAGATAGAGAGGTGATGACCAAAGTGAGGACGGCGGAGTGCGACCAGAAGTCGCGCGCCAAGTCGCCAACAAAGAGTTGGAGGGAGGGAGGGAGGGAGGGGCCTGATTTGATACATTCAACCCGTGGGTCGAACCCGGGTTCTGGAATTGGGCCTTTTTTTCTCCTTAGGGTTTTAAAGTAAAAACATTTTAGTTTTGGGTTATGACAAAAGCTTACGGTATGCATGTATAAGTCATGAATAGATCGATCTATGATATAAGTGATCATAAGTTATCAACTTATCATAGATCATAGATCGATCCATTCTCATTCATGTATAATAAGTGAATACTTTTTATCATTATATTTTCATGCTATATTCATATTTATTTGAAGTATATTTGAAGAAATTAATTTAGTAGGCAGAATTTAATTAGGATTAGGGTGCTTAGACTAATATCTATATGAAGGATCCGGCTTCTCTGCTTGGATTTTTTGTGCTTGGATTTGCTTGGATCCTTACAACCGTTAGATTGAGTAAGGATGACATAGGTTATACGTTGGTTGCATCATCTTTACTCAATCCAATGGATGTAAGGAATCCAAGCAAATCCAAGCACAAAAAATCCAAGTAGAGAAGCCAATTCCCTATGGCATGGATTCTATCCTTCTATAATTTAAAATTGATTTGGAAGATAATTATAAAAAATGGGTGATTTGATATTATTTGAAAGTTCAATAACAAGTTAAATTGGCTTAATTAATAAAGACTAGAGAGTATGGGGATGGAAATGGCAATGGCAGATGAAACTTGTAAGAACGTGTGACCAAATCGTGTGTCAAAAAAAAATTGGTGGGAGGGAGCCGATTTGTTAAGTTCACCTGTAGTTGTCAACCAAATTTGCTCAACTCAATGATTCCACCATCAGTAGTATTTAGTCAACCATTTTGCTATGTTTGAATTTCATATTTGTTAAGACATGCGCTCACAAATCAAAGTAGATTGTCGTCCTCGATTAAAAACGAGGAGCATCGAACTAAAAAAAGTATGCATGGTTGCCCTCATACAAATTATTCTCTTCTTTTCACATTTCATATAAACAAAGATTAACCATGCAAAAATAATAAGTCTATAGCTCCGGAATCAAATTTAAAACTACGTACGAAAAATAATCCCGTGTTCTTCTTTGTCGTCTTCTTCCCTTGTTATTCCTTACCTGCTAGCTAGCTCTCATTCGCGAGCAGTAGCATGCATGCATAATATGAATACCAATCCAAGTCCTAATATCCAACAAGCTTAATATCCTTCATCAAGCTGCAACTGAGAAGGAGAAGTCATCATCAGTCACAGCCCTAGACGAGTACGCATCCCCATCACTCGCGTACGACGAGTAGTCTTCTTCCGCACTATCCCTCTCCTGCAACTCCTCGATCTTATCCACCGCCTCTCTCCAATCCCACCTCCCTTCAACGCCACTCTCACAGCAGCACATTCCTATCTTCAACAGTTTCAGCATCTCACCTTCTCCATTTTTGGTCCCTTTCATTTCTTTGTCGAACACCTCGCCAGTCCACTCCTCCCTCACCACCGAGTTGACCCAGCTGGCGAGGTCGGCGTTGGCCCTCTTACCCTGTTGGAGGTAATTTGCGGGAAACTTTCCTGTAAGCATTTCGAAGATGAGGATGCCGAGGCTCCAGACGTCGGTCTTCTTGGAGGTGCGGCCGGTTTGGGAGAACTCTGGGGACTTGTAGGCGACCATGAGACTGTGGGCGTGGTCTTTGTTGATGACGGGGATTAGGGCGTATTCGGCTAGGACTGGGTTGAAGTTGTGGTCGAGGAGGACGTTGGAGGACTTGAGATGGCCGTGTGGGACGGGCATGCCCGGAAACTCTTTGTAGAGGTAGCCTAGCCCTCTTGCCACTCCTTTGATGATCATCAGACGGGTTGGCCAGTCGAGCCCTGGTGTGCCTGGGGCTCGCTTAGCTGAAAAATGCACATAGCTAGGATTAATAATGATGTGATGCAAAATATTATCATTGTGTGAAGTATGAACAACGTACCATGGAGATGACTAGCCAAGCTTCCGTTTAGGGCAAAGTCATGAACCAAGAGCTTCTCTTCTTTCATGTAATAGAAGGCAACGAGTGGGAGGAGATTAGGGTGTGACAATCGTCCAAGTCTAGTCATGTGATCATAGAAGTCATCTTTGCTAACTCTGTTCATATCCCTAAACCTCTTCACAGCCATAGACCCACTCAAAAGACCAGCCTTGTAAGATGACCCAAAGCTCCCACTCCCCAAAACCTCAGCTGGTGCCCTAAGTAGCTCTTGCACCTCAAACCTTTCTCTGTCCTTCCTCAGAAAATGCAACTCCCCTCCTTTTTCGGCCTCTTTTGACTCGTCTTCCACCTCCGGGTCTGGTAATTGGGCCTCCAATACTCCGCGGGTTTTACGAGCTACCGGTTTCATTTGGGTTTTTTCTTGTTCGGCCGATCGGGCTTGACGGGTCCGACGGGTTCGACGGCCACAGATCATCCAGACGGCACAGAGTAGTACGGCCACTGAGATGACTACGATGGCTATAATTAGGAGGAGTCGCTTCTTGGACTTGCATTTGCCAAGAGGCCGTCCACACAAGCCTTTGTTTCCTGCTTGGTTACATAGGTAACTCACAAAATTACAGACCTAAAAGAGCTTAATTAAAGATAAAATCTCAATCAATTAATTAAATAAGAGATGACAATTAACTACTGAGACAGTAGAGTGAATATACAGACAGACGTGCTTGCATTGCAACGATGTTGAAGCTCGATCAGATCGATATCATTAAATTAAGAAGCATATCATAAACGTCGTGTCAAAAACTGTCAATACATGACTATATATGTGTCTTCCTCGTTCTTAGTTCATTACTTTTCAAAATTAAAATTCCATGTATTTGAATACTTAAAACAAAAGTTCTCAAGTATTATACTAGTCCATCCAACATTTCGACCCTAATTCTACTTCTCATCGATCTTCTAATGTCAAATATCATTTCATATCGTATGCATGCTGAGAATAATGAACTTCACGTGTGCATGGATGATTGTGCTTATGTTAAATGCATTCTCTAGTCTCTACTAATTTCAATACGCATCAGATGTACGAAAGATGTCAAATGATGAAATCACTTACCCTCAAAATCAGCCGGATCTAAATTTCTCAGTGATGGCGGAATCTGACCATCCAATCTGTTGTTAGCCAGATTTAACGTCACCCAGGCCCTTGGTTGAAAATTTGGTATCTTCCCGCTAAACTGGTTATTCCCAAGGTCCAACTCAATGAGCTTAGGCAAATCAACCAAAGAACTCGGTATCTTCCCCGTGAATCCATTTCTGTCCAAGTGAACCTTCTTCAAGGTACCACCCATGCCACTGAAAGCATCTTCCGGGATATCACCGGAGAATTGGTTCTGGGATAAGTAGACACTAATGAGTAGTGTAAGTCTCTTCACATCTGGCAGTGGACCTCCAAAGCCGTTGTCCATGAAGCTTATGGTCTTGAGGTCCGGCAGCTCTGTGAGCGTATCAATGTCAATCAGGCCAGTTAGTCCCATGCTCTGCAGCTGCAGCCCGTATACGCTCCCGTTGTAACAAAGCACACCCGCCCAATGGAGGGTACCATTGCAGGGGATTGTAGTATTAACCCAGGTGGTGTCTAACGCCGAGGTATCGGATAGAGAATTCTTGAATTTGATGAGTATGTCACCTTCAGTTGCAGAACATGATGACCTAACAAATACTAAAACACATAGCATGATAAGCCAGTGATCATATGCGGCATTATTACGAGCCATAGTATTGATTGTGAGTCTGGAAATACCCAATTACTGATAATTTCTAGCAATAAGTACCGGTAATTGATGGAAAGAGATATATCAGAGAACCTATCACACAAGTGAAAACTATTGTATCAATACCCTGTGGTACTTCTTCATGTTGGAATTCCAGACCTAATGAGGAGAAATGAAATGAGGGCTGGGGTAGAAGAAAGAAATGGAGGTTCAGGGATTGAAGGGAATATGTGAAGGTACAAATAGTCGGCTATATGCGAGAATGACTAAGTCTGTGATTCTATGAATCGAATTATGAGCTGGTGATTGCTGCCGGCGATGATTTTTAATACTAACTAAACTGTTTGATATCATTTTAACGTGTAATTGTTTAATATATGAAGCTACGTGTGTGCTGTTATATTGATGTTTTGTTCTTGTTAATGGTGATGCAGGAGTATATATCATTGTTGGCTCAGCCGACTTGAACAATTATGGGTAGATAGAATCGATGACATATATAAATTTCACCCTTACTGTAACGAGTGAGATATATATGCATCATCTGTTGCTGATCGAGCTACTGATGATGAATGTCTAATCCATGCATGCACTGTAGGTGTTTGTTTTGGCTCTCTATATATATTGAAGCCAAAGATATTCTTGATGATCCTACTCATAATTCATAAACATATAAACATGTTAACATCTCCAGCTTGTTCGTGACCTTTCAAGACTTTTAAAAACAATAATGGAAAACCTAACTAGGTAATTTACTGATCTATATAGATTGTAATTTTCTGGGTAATTACGTTTTGGATGTATTTTGTCTTTGTGAAAATGTTGTTCAGCTTATTAATTACATAGACATGCACTGGAGTCTGGACAGCTGAAACAATGTGCTTGAGAACTTAGAAGTGCTTGGCCGGTTTTATTTTTTGGCTATATATACATACACACACACATACATACAGGAAGCATTGCTGATTCTATGTCAACGATAAATAGAAGCAAATGCCTGTAATGTTGTATGAATCATACATAGGCCAATTAGTAAACTTAATTGTCTTTCAAAGTCGATTAGTTTATATAGTTGATTAGGATTTACGCGGCTTTTCTAGTTGTTAGTGTCACTGTTGTTTCCAATTTAGTTTTTTGCATGCTCCAGCCTCTTGGGGTCTTTGCTTTTGGCCAGTCATACACTAAGAGTCATTTCTTTTTTGTTCCCACGTCTTTGCATGCTTCAACGTCGTGGAGAGGCAGGAGAAGTGGCCGGTAACTATCTTCGGTACGTTCTTCCATCTTTAACACAGAAAAAAACATACTTGCTATCTGGAGTATATGTCGGGTATTAGTTCGTAACTCGATCTGAAAGGTTTCTGCTTGTAAAATCAAACTGTGTACATCTTAACTTCATTGTATAATATTGATATAAAGATATGATGAGTTGTATCATCATGACATTTCAAGTCGAATAGTAATGGCAATAATTAATCTTGTCGTTGATAATTAGTGTATATTTATTTTCATAACAAAACAAGAACAATGATTCGTCGCACAAATGCATTGCAAATCGTATAATAAAATTTCGCCTAAAACTAGATAAAGCTAGTACATTCCAATACAGTATATAGTATTACAAGAACCAAGTTCAAAGTTTTGTAAAGATTTTCTGCTCCAATTCTTTGACCGTCACTTGACTTCTTCTCCAATTCGCATGGGCTAAGAGGCTTTCCGCACAAGCCACTGTTTCCTGTTTGAATGAGCGCACAATTCCAATTTCAAAATAAAATTTCATGGATGAATAATCAGCTGTGTATTGTACCGTATTATTTAGTGCGAAACTGTATGTGCATGGATGATTATTGTACGTACTTATGTAGTTAAATACACAGCTAATTTCAACACGCAGTAGATTACGGAATAAGTCAAATGAAGAAATCACTTACCCTCAAAATCGGCTGGATCTAAATTGCTTAGTGATGCCGGAATCTGACCGGCCTCCAATCTGTTGTTAGCCAGATTTAACGTCACCCAGGCCCTTGGTTGAAAATTTGGTATCTTCCCGCTAAACTGGTTATTCCCAAGGTCCAACTCAATGAGCTTAGGCAAATCAACCAAAGAACTCGGTATCTTCCCCGTGAATCCATTTCTGTCCAAGTGAACCTTCTTCAAGGTACCACCCATGCCACTGAAAGCATCTTCCGGGATATCACCGGAGAATTGGTTCTGGGATAAGTAGACACTAATGAGTAGTGTAAGTCTCTTCACATCTGGCAGTGGACCTCCAAAGCCGTTGTCCATGAAGCTTATGGTCTTGAGGGCCGGCAGCTCTGTGAGCGTATCAATGTCAATCAGGCCAGTTAGTCCCATGCTCTGCAGCTGCAGCCCGTATACGCTCCCGTTGTAACAAAGCACACCCGCCCAATGGAGGGTACCATTGCAGGGGATTGTAGTATTAACCCAGGTGGTGTCTAACGCCGAGGTATCGGATAGAGAATTCTTGAATTTGATGAGTATGTCACCTTCATAATCAGTTGCAGCACTAGAATTCAAGATGAGATAACACATGATGATACTATTGCTAATAGAAATAGCAAGTATTGATCGTACTGTGCTGATTGTTTACGAGCCATGACTATTACTAATCAAGAAGAAGTTGACAATCGATGGTGTATGATTATGGAATACAAGGTTAATGAACTGAGTGTGTGTGTGTGTGTGTGTGTGTATAACACTCCCTAACCTGTAACCAAAGCAACAAGCTATCTGAAGACAAATAAGTACGTATTTCATCATGAGCTGGGATGGTAGATATATGATCGTAGTGCTGGCCTTTCTTGGATTTCATTCCCTCCACTTAACGTGTAGTTGATTAATTAAGTCTTTCTAATTATATTTACCTTGCTGCGTGATCTATAAAATAGTTGCTGCTCTGTTCTTGTCAACCATGATGAAACAAATTGATCGAGTTCATTGTTGCCTCAGCCTAGATTTTGCCATTTTGCGATTATTTTTATTAATTTGTTTTATGTGTATCAATCGACAATATGCAAACCATAGATCCTCAAATAGTACATATACGGTATACTCCGAACCTTCTCTACTATTAGTAATGCAGAGGTTCAGTAAGCCATGCATATCCCTAGAGGCTAGAGTAATGTACATATACATGTGTGTGTGTGTGTGTATATATATATATATATATATATATATATATATATATATATATATATATATATATCCGGTCCTTGATTAGAGTATAAAGCGTTTAATTTTAAGGAATATTTAACATGTTATTAGAAGAACTAACACAATTGTATGTCGTCGATCCCCAACATGTTAATTTAGAGACACAGACACACAATTTGTAATCACCAATGACCATGAAAATATGCCGACGTACACGTACGTGTCTAGGTAGCTAAGTGCGTAGGACGTATGAAGTTCTTTGTTTGGTTTTGATGGATGTCTAGGGCAGTTCGACCTGTAAATTGAAACTGAAGTTCACGTGTGGCAGTTTCAGACCATTACCATGTCACATAATTGAAAGCACTTTCTTAGCTAGCTAGCTCTTTCAGCAAGTCGTTATTTTTCTCACTTCCCTAGCTTCCCTCTGGAACAAGGCAACAAGAAGTAGACCTACTCTCACGAGAAACAAGCTAAGACAATTGCTAGCTCTAGGTCTTGTTCATCTTTGCTTTTACATCCATGCATCATATACTCCCTGCTAAATGCAAGCAACATCTCTCTCACTCTTCCCAGCTAAATTAGACCATCAATATTGTTCCTTTCCTTCACGAACCTGCAAATATTTTATACTAATTGCTTCATTTTCATTTAAACCTCTCTCTCTATCTCCATGAAACCCTCCACCACTTCATCCAAAAACCACATGATCAACATCAACCCCAGCAGCAATGAATCAGATCAGCCAAACAAACCCATACTTCAAAAACCACCAAAACCCTCCGACGAACTATACAACTTCAAAATCAGCCTCAAATGGTGGGCACTCGACCACTCCACCTCCCTCGGAAAGTTCATTTCCTACTTCACCTTCATCCTCCTGACCCTAGTCGTCCCAATCCTAACTTCTATCACACTTAAGCTTCCAACGAAGGACCCCATCCCTTTCAACAAACTAGTCCAGCTCCCCGAATCCGGGTTAGCTGCCATTGCCTTCTTCACACTCTCCAACTTCTTTCGGAATTACGGTCTCAGGCAGCTCCTCTTTCTCGATGGCCTCGAAGAAGATATTCTCTATGTCCGGAGGGGATACACCCGTGAGGTCGATAAGGCCTTCAAGTGCTTGGCATACATACTCTTGCCTTCTTTCTTCATTGAGCTTGCTCACAAGATCATGTTCTTCACCACCGTGAAAGTGTCACTGCCATATATGAGTCCGAGTGTCCCGTTGAATTCCATTGTGTTTGTTTTGGTTGTTGCTTCGTGGATTTATCGGACCGGGGTGTTCTTGCTGGTTTGTATTCTCTTCCGGTTGACATGTGAGCTCCAAATACTTAGGTTTGAAGGGCTGCATAAGTTGTTTGAAGGGTGTCATTCCAATTCTAGAGTTATCTTTCAGGTATATATGTTCTCCATATGATACAGTTACAAGATACACCATACTTGATGTAAAAAATATCTAGAACATCACATTATATTTCAAGGTTTAGTCATTACTTGATTAGAAGTAATAGTCTGCATATATAATGAACTGAAATGACGAATGGTGATAGAATGAGAAACTTTGATTTCAGGAACATGTGAGGATAAGAAAACAATTGTGGATTACGAGCCACAGGTACAGATTCTTTATCATTGGGTGCTGGTTTACCACTACTGTCAGCCAATTTGCAGCCTTGTTGATGGTTTTGGCATCCAGGGCACAGAAGACTTTTCTCAACTCCGGCGACCTTGTGGTTTGCTCGGCTGTTGAGTTAAGTGGGTTGTTTCTGTGCTTAATGGAGGCAGCGAGAATGACACATAGAGCTCAGGGAATTGTTGCAATTGCTACAAGATGGCACATGCATTTAACTTGTTCATTTGCTGCTGGGTTAGATTCCGGTAAGCAAGGGAAAGGCGACAGCCCTGACGCTAATGGAGGCTGTAATGGAGAGAATGACAATGATTCATCAGACATTTCCACTTCTGTTTCTCGAGATGAACCTTCCTCGTTCCAAACCAGGCTAGCATTAGGTCAGTGATCTTCCAGAAATATTACTCTTTCTCTATAGTAGCTTAAAAATGTGCTGCAGTGACTAAGTGAACGGACGCTTTTACATCTAGATGGTGTGCATGCAGTGACATACTTGGGACACAACCATGGAGGGATCACGCTGTTCGGATTTGCACTTGATAGAGGAATGCTTCACACGATATTCGCCTTTGAGTTCTCTCTAGTTCTCTGGGTACTAAGTAAAGTAGTTGTTTTGTCTTAATTAGACATAGCTGCTATCAATTCTTGTTTTCGTGGGTAGATTTGCATGTCCCAAGCAGCAGGAATATAGAATAAAGACGCATCTCTAATTTGATGTACAAATAGTAAGAATATATACATGTTTGTTAACTTAAAGCATGTGAAAGAACTTTTGAAGTTACAAAAGACTCGAAAGCACTATGAAACAACACATTTTTGTAAACCATCTCTTACTAACCTTCTTTTACTAGGATGACAGTACTCACACTCATTATCACAAACCAAAAGCTCAACCAATGTTAAATTAGCATTTTATACAATCAATTTGAAGTCAAAACCATTAAAATATTTACACTCAGTTAACCCAGAAAAAAAAAAAAAAAAAAAGATAAAGAAAGACTATTTACGTTCCCGAACAAGATGATGAACCTGGTTAAGAGTCTTCACAATATCTGCCAGGCATGCGATAACCTGGTCCCCTTGACGCCTAACTAATTCAGCTTGGAGTTCCTTGGTGCTTGTCTGATCAGCAGCCTGATGGTCCGCATTCTCAGTAACGATAGCACGGATGAGTTCTGCACTCCACTGCAGTTTAATAGCCATGATTTGCTCCGGATCTTTAATATTCGTTATCTTCTCATCCATTTGAGTATTTGGTTGCTTCCTCTTCAGACCGCTTTTCAGAGTCTTTTCTGCCATGCTCTTCATCGGAATGAGTTCTTCTAAGCAGATTCCCCTAGGCTCTTCTGACGCCTTATTTTTTTTCTTCACACAACCTTTCTGAGGCAGTTCTTCTGCCAGCTTCTTCGTAGGAGTTGCATTTAAGCAGCTTCCCACAGGCTTTTCTTCTGCCAAGTTCTCCATAGGAATTGTATCTAGGCAGTTGTCCACATGCTTTCCTTCTGCATGGGTTTGGTGAGGCTTTTCTACAGGCTTCCCTTCCACATGAGTTTGGCAAGACTTACCTACTACATTTTCTTCTGCATGGGTTTTTGAAGGATATTTCAGTGCCTCTCCTTCCACATCAGTTTGGCAAGGCTTTTCTACAGGCTTCTCTCCTGCATAAGGCTGGTGAGCCTTTCCAACAGGTTCTTCTTCCTCATGGGTTTGGTGAGGCTTTTCTTCAGGCTTTTCCGCCACATGGGTTTGAACAGGCTTTGCTATAGTCTTTTCTTCTACACGCATTTGACAAGTCATTTGTACACTCTTTTATTCTGCATGAGTTTGACGAGTCTTTTGTAGAGGCTTTCCAACTGCATGACTCTGGCGAGATTTTGGTACAGCCCTTTCTTCTGCGCGAGTCTGATTAGGTTTTTGTACAGGCCTTTTAACTATAGACCTCTTCGCTGGCTTTTGAGCTTGAATGCTTTTCTGCTGTGCTGACTGTCGCCTCCTCCTCTTGGATTCTAATAATAAATTATAAACATAAAACCAACAGCATTATACTTTTCAGCTTCAAGCATGAACACAATACCACTAAGACCGAATCACAACCAAGCCATATATGGTATTCAACCACTTTCCCAGAATCTCCCCCGAGTATATAGAATCCACAAATGTATGCCCATTTGGCATAAAACAATCAATTGTAATTTGCACAGAAGAATGAACTGGTGAGTGGATGTACATATAGTTCCAGTTTTTAGCATTTACCATAACAACATTATTCCTCTTTATGTATCAATTTATGTTCCATGGCTTACTCAATGTCTGCTACTTTTTAAAAGTGCAATTAATTATCCACTAACAAAACACCATCTGCAGACATACCAATTCTATTCACTATCTGGGTTTCCTACCATTAATAGAATGTGGTGCTCTAAATTATGATAAACATAAAGTCAAATCATACACAAAGGAGGCTTCATCTGAACCTCCCAATTAAGTAAACATTTTTTCCGAATAAAGTGTTGATGTACTCATGCATAAAGCCTACTAGAAAAGGTTAGCATCCATTCAGCATTCAATATAAGTCAAAAACACTTCAAAAGATGAAGGAATGAAGCAAACAGAGAATGTGCTCTCATGAAGTGCTTTGTGCTTCTCATCACTGCTCAAATCAGGAAAGACATGGCAAACCTTTTCTTTTTCAAATCAGCAATGGAATACTGTCATATACATGTTGAGAAACTGACCTAACAGATTCTCAACCTTTTTCACCAAAATTTAACCGCATTGTCATTAATTTATCAGAATCAAGCAATAATAGTCACTCCATTGCATAATAAACCAACATGCAAATCAAAACAGATCACTGATAGCTAATATTACAATCACATAATTCTCAAATAAACCAAACGACGCCGTTTTGGATGGAAAAGTAACCATATACCTGGTTCCACAACCGCCACGTCAGCCTCACCTTCCGGCTCACTCTCCACCTCCGTATCCGACTGGTTCTCCTGCACCTTTTCATAACCTCCAATCGCCTTGAAAACCTCGTGATCGAAGCTCCGGGGAAGCCCGAACTGCTTCCTCCGATCACTCTCGAGATTCCAGTACGACGCCGCCGAAGCTCTCGACTGTGAATTCCAGTGGCTGATGACCTTGTAGTCGTGGAGCAGCGCCTCCCATTTGCGGCGGTACTGGTCCAGCGACCGAGGCACGCCGAGAGCGCTGCAGTTTTGGGCGACGATCTTCCATTTCTGGAACGACGAGAACTCTTTCTGGCACTCGGCTTCCACGGCGGTGATCTCGTTCACCAGGATTAGTAAATCCGTCTCGGTCCAGTCTGGCGCTACCTGAGAACGGGTTCGTCTGCTGCCGGACCCCCGATTTGAGTTGTGGAGCTCCGATAGGGTTTGTTCTCCTTTCATTTCTAGATTTTGTGAGGTCCGATTTTGCAGAGCCATCTAGACTGAGACACTGAGCTATGCTCATGGCCTCGTGCTCAGATTATCGCATCATATGTTAGGCCCAGGCCTGGAGTTATTTCTCGAGGTACAGATTGGGCTTGTAATGTTGAATGGAGAGGCGAGTTGCACAGTACACTATTTTCACTACAGATGAACGCCCACCATCGTCTTAGAGACTTAGACTATCTCCATTCTCCAATTATATTCATAAATTCTTATATGCATGACTGCATATGTACACGACGTAATTTTAGTCATCTGAATGTTTTGACAATTGTGCATCTATATTAAAGTTTTCAATTTTAAATTTTATAATAGGTTGTGTATGACATATAAGTTAAAATGCAAAATTTAGTTCAATGAATGCTCTTATGATAAGGTATCTTTCAATTTTCAAGAAAAAAAGAATTCACTTGAAAAATTTTAAATGGATGAAACCATATATCATAGATTTCCTTCCTATACTGAGAGTTTTTTATAAGCTTGAGAAATATTGCCTTTGTATATTGTAGTGGAAATAGTCAAAATACTCTATTTAAATTAATATTTTAAATCAAGTTCAAAATGTAGAACGGATAAAACCGTGTGTGCGAAGGCTTGATCAAAAAATGTTAGCGAAGAGCCGAAGACTAAAACTAAAGGAGCTTCTTACTTGAGGGGCTGCCAAAAGACGGGGTTGGCTAAACACGTTTGGCCACAGCATTTAATAATTAATTATTGAAGCCATCGGTTAGTCTTATACATGATATGTATCAATAATCAAACTACAATTAAAGTCGGTACGAATCAGTCCTCACATGCATTTACTGTTACTGATGTTACATACATGATACATGACATCGCTGTAGCATTGCTCTAGTTTTGATACATGATACATCAAAATTTGTTACTTTTTCTTATTTTTTATAAGGAATAAAGTTCAGTTTAGTGAATAAGAGACTATCTTATTAGATAGACACCGCCTCCAGCATCTTTTATGTAGACTATGTTCATCAACGCACATATATCAATATATTTTGATGTATTGTAAGTAAAAATATACTAGTGCAATCAATGCATGGTTTACAACTATTATTATGCCATATTTTGAAAAATTATATTGTTTCAGTCTTTTTCATCATCGATCGTATCGATAACTGAAATAACTATAAAATAAAATCACTCATAACTTTTCTGTCAAATAAAATATAAAAATATCACTTCGACAAATAGACAAATACAAACACCACTATCATATCTTCCCGATCAAATCTCGTATCCACATCACATTATCCTCATACCGATTGCAACCCTTTCAGAGTTTCCCATCCTCATTTACAAAAATACAAGAGCTAGCTTTTTGTTGGCTCAAAACGTGAACACATCATTACCTCAATCTTGTTATCCTCTCAACCTCCCTGTACCAGAGATTCGGATGGGGTATTGGAAATGGAGCGATTCCAATCTCATACTGCAGATGATAATGATACTCCCCACCTTCATTGAGCTCAAATCCCATGATTTCCATACCCAAGGAAGTAACTAGCAAGTTGGAATCGGAATCAAAGTTGGGAATATTTGGCCACCCAACTAGGACCAAGTTCCCAGCTGGAATCTAGGTAATAAAAGCATGGACCTCGCTTGAAATTTGCCTAATTCGACTAGACTAAAATTAAAAGGGTGTTTTGTGCCGGAGTTGCGTCCAGGTTCATTGGACCCGAATTGGTTAATGGTTATTTGTCTCGATGACTTGAATGACCTAAGTCACCTAACGTTGTGGTACCAATTGCAGCTGTTGAAAACGCATCCAGGTTCAATGAACCTCAACCACCGGCCTAATTTCTACGTTTGGTCAAAACAAATAATAACTATGTATCCATAAAAACAAAAACTATGTATGTCAACATTGCATGGTGATGGCTATGCGATTTGTAAAAAAGATTTATGTTTTTTGAAAACTTTTATAAAACAGTATGTATTTGAGAGGACGAAGAAAAGAAAACAACAACGATTAAAATAGTGAAATAAAAAAAATTCACATATAAAAATTTAATAAACATTATAAACTGAAATATAAAAATTCACTAGATCGTGAATCGACCACCCAAGAACCGAGGTTCTATATCTCAATCAATATTAGTGGTAGAGGAATCTACACCTATACTTCCAATATAAATATCTATTTTATGCTTGCATGGTTATAGTATATTCTACTGGCTAGTGTTCCATATTAATAAGTTGTAAGAAAAATATATTTCAATGTCTTTAACCGTCAATATTTTAGACATACAAATATAATGAAACTAGACAAAGCATACCTTTTAGGGCGGTTGAGTGAACTACAACTAAGGACATGGAGCAATCTAAGTATGGCCGCTCATATGCTTGTAAAAATTAGAGTTTGAATTAGAGATCTCCTAATATTAGATAACCGCGACAATGTCTCCTAATTATACCCTAGCATGCATTCACTATCAGTGTAATACCTATTATTTTTCTATTTATTGAAGCATAAAATGAAGATCAATAATGTTAGATAAAGAAAAACATAATTATCTCATGATGATGTAAGTGGAACACAACCCAAGCTAGGAGCATTGTCAAAACAGAAAATCACACCAAAATTCTTCCTAATTAATTAATTAATTAATAACACAGTTACCAAATCTCAACAAATACAAATGACGGGATGGTATGCATGTACATGGCTCAGCATCCATACCAAATACATGATACATCACCCACAAGGCCGCAAGCCCGCAACAATATGCGCGTTTCCATAAAAAAAAAAAAAAAAAAAATTCCGTAACAATAAAGAAAGAGGCACGTGGCGAGGCACGGGCTGTACACTCGCTGGGTCTCCTGTTTTCCCTCCCCCCTTATAAAAGGGAGAAGTCCCTCTTCTGTCACGAGACCAAACCAAACCAACCGAAGACAGAGAGAGAGAGAGAGAGAGAGAAGGCCGAGAGAATCAGAAGTTAGATAGAGAGAGAAACACAACGAGAAAGGAAAAAAAATCCCCAATTTGTGAAGCTAAACCCTAATCGCGTTTAGCTTCAATCTTCTCGTTTCTCTCTTTGTCGCCATTATTACCCTTTAAGCTCTAAATAACAGCTTCGAATCTCTCAGCTTTCTCGGTCAGATCACTCCCGACGCTTTCCTCTCATTTCCTAATCGTAAGCTCCCGATTTATCGTATTTTACTTGTTTATGCTTAAGAACGAAAATTATGAGACACGTGTGTGATTTATGTGCTTTTATTGATGTGTATTTGCTTATATGACAATGTCGGTGATTAGATTGGGGCATTTGTTATTGCTTTAATTTTCTGAGATTTTAGAGAGGGAGAAGTTTCTAATTTAAGAGCTGCGATTATAATTTTGTATTATTCAAATGTACATTTCAGGAGTCATACAAAAAGCCAAGGATGGTATTCTGGGTATTTGGATATGGGTCACTTGTGTGGAACCCTGGTTTCGAGTACGATGAGAAAGTGATAGGTTTCATCAAGGACTACAAACGTGTCTTCGATCTTGGTATGTCCCTCTTTTCAATAATGTACACACTGTAATACTATTTGATAATACTATATGACTCCAAATACTGTGTATGATATTGGTGTTTATAATTATTAATTGATCTATCAGCCTGCATTGATCACCGTGGTACACCGGAGCACCCTGCAAGGACTTGCACATTGGAATATCAAGAAGGGGCTATTTGCGTAAGTCCATCTTGATGCGTTTTAGGTTGTTGTGTTGCTAAGTGAATGCTTAATTATGATTTGTTACTGACTTGGAACTCATCTTCTAACAGTGGGGTGCTGCTTATTCGGTACGCGGCGGCCCTGAAAAGGAAAGAAAGGCTATGGAGGTAATGTTCTTTAAAATTTCATTAGAGTGCTAGCCTTATTGCTGAACTAGAAAAAATATACGGGAACTCAGATAGAAGCCTGGGAAACCTACTTATTTCCTTGGCAAAAGTGTTGGTTGTTTATCTATATACCCATTGTATTGGAATTATATTGATATATTTTGTTTTGTCCTTTTTGCAGTACTTGGAAAAGAGAGAATGTGAATATGATGCAAAGACTCTTGTGAATTTTTACAAGGTTAGATTTGTTTTAGTCTGTCATGACACTTTTGCTCGTATAGTTTTCTAATTTTGAATGATTGTTGTCCACAATTTGACTTAACATGTGCTCTGTGTTATACAGGAAGGGGACTTCTCTGATGAGCCTTCTTTGACAGGAGTCATTGTGTAAGTTACATTACAACATATCTTTTTATTTCCACTTATTTACTAAAAGAAACTTAAATGAATTGTAGATGATTTTCCTGATCGACTTATTCTCATATTTGCAGTTTCACATCTACTCCAGACAAAGAATCAAACAAGTATTACCTGGGTCCTGCTCCACTGGAGGATATGGCAAGGTAATGTAGATGATGATTTTCTTTCCTTTTCTTGTATTGGTGGTGGTGAATCATGTTGTAATTCTTCTTGTACGGATGATTTGTATCTCAACTGTTCCTGTTTATGTGCATTCTGCAGACAAATTGCGACTGCTTCTGGGCCATGTGGAAACAACAGGGAATATTTATTTCTGCTGGAAAAGGCTATGTTTGATATTGGTGAGCAATCTTTTTTACGCACCACATAACAGATTGTACAATGAGACCAATCAAACTTACCTATTTCATTTCATAAATTTAAGTAGGGACTAACTTCATAATTGTGGACATGAATAGGTCACGAAGAGGATTATGTTATAGAGCTTGCAAATGAGGTGAGGAATGTACTTGGAATTGTTGGGAATGGAATTCCAAAGGATAAGAAGTTGACAGGACCAACCCACATCCCACTCAAGTCCCACATTCCGGCCATTCAATTGCATGCACTTCCTGAAGCTATTGTCATGGACTCCTAGTGACATCTGATAACTAAGGAAAGAAAAGATTAATCAAGTTGTGGAGATGAGGTGCATGTGTCCATGGCCGATCAATGTTATCTTTAGTTTGATTTCACAGTAGACAGCCTTTTTCTTTGGAAAGCAGGGGCTCATATAGATTAGGTTCGAGGTGCGGCAAAAGCGTGGTTTGGAATAGTCAGGAATGAGAATCACTAACTGTTCTTTATGTTTCTTCCTTTTTCAAACGATGTGGAATGTAACAGTCTCGATGAGTTTAATTTACAGAACCTTTCAATGAAGTATCGTCTTGTTCCAAATTTGGTTTCTTCCATTATGTTTCTGCTATCATCTGAGAACTAGGAAGATACGTCAATAAATCAATTCTAAGCTTTGAATGGTATAACTTCTCTGAAGCTGAAGCGGCATAACACAATATGGAACTGGGAACTGGGAACTGGGAGAGTGATTTCAACCAACTAGTAGAAGAATTCTAGTCTTGAGAGTCGTTTACCTTGATTCAAGGGCAAACAGCGTATCCAACGGTTACTAAAATTTGACCATCTCTCATGAAGTGGATTGGGTATTGACTAGAAAGCACGATCTTTGGTCTTAAAGTTAGAATAGATGATCATCCATGTTATCTTTAAAAAATTGCTTATGATGACTCAACTAATCTATTTCCTGTAAGTTGGAAGGTATTAAACCAAGTTAGGTAACCCGAAAATTCATTTATAAACTCAATCACCGTCTTTTGTAGCTCACAATCCCACTTGTAGTATTTCAACCAAGTAGTGGATCTAACGCGCTGCGTCTATTATGAAACATTTTAAAAACATTTAATTTTTTATTATTTAATAAATAATAATAAAGGGACTCGGATCCTCTGTTCATACATCTCTGTTAACAATTTATATTATGAAACAGGTTTTGCATCATCATTAGCTGTGACAAACAAGTAAACATTAAATCACAAAATGTAGATGAAACATCATTGCTAACAATGTTTTTGTTTTTGTTTTTTTGAATCATTACTAAGTAGTAAGTACTAACAATGTTTGACGTCGTAATCCTCTACATGGGGGGGCTCCATTATTTGCAAGCCCAACTCTAAAGGAAAAGAAAAGTAGATCTCCGGCCCAAACAGGGATTTGGGTCTTGGATCCAAACCCGAATAAGAAACAACTTGTCGAGAAAGTCAGTCTCAATAAACAAGATCAAAATCCCCTCTTTCACTCTGTTCTCTTCAAATTTCGATTTTCTGAGTAAAACAAAAACCTTTGGCCATGTCTCACTCATCAATGGACGATATGAACCTCAACGCCCCTCACTCCATGGGGACAACTATCATCGGCGTCACCTACGACGGCGGTGTCGTCCTCGGCGCCGACTCCCGAACCTCCACAGGTCTCTCTCTCATCAAAACCCTAACTTTTACTTACGGCTTTAAATCTCCTAAATTCATCGCCATTATTGTTTGATTTTTAATTGTTTCCGCTGATTTTAGGTGTCTATGTTGCGAATCGGTGCTCCGATAAAATCACTCAGCTCACAGATAATGTCTATGTCTGTCGCTCTGGATCGGTACGATACTCATCATTTGTTAAAGCCTAGAACTTATTTCGTTTGTTGATTTTGATCGGAATTATTGAGCTTGTGGAGATTTTGCAAATTGCAGGCTGCAGATTCTCAGGTTGTTTCCGACTATGTGAGGCACTTTCTTCATCAGCACACGTGAGTCTCTTGTTGCCTCTTTGCAGACTGTTTTGCTTGTTAATTATTTGTATCGCCGCGGTTCGGGTTTAATTGTGTGTTTGTGTTTGTACAGCATTCAGCTAGGGCAGCCTGCTACTGTCAAAGTTGCTGCGAATCTCATCAGGCTACTGTCTTATGGAAACAAGGTTCGGTTTGGTTGTTTTTTTTTTTTTACTTTTTGTTGTTACTTATTGTGTAGTTTAGAAAGTAATTTGGGTTTTAACGTGTTGTTCTGTGCTTGGCAGAATATGTTGCAAACTGGCTTGATTGTTGGTGGGTGGGACAAGTATGAAGGTGGGAAGATCTATGGAGTTCCTCTTGGTGGTACAGTCGTAGAGGCGCCATTTGCCATTGGAGGTATGCGTGTTTAAGTTTTCTATGACTATTATCTCACTATGGGGAGTAGACATTGTGTGTGAGTTTGTCACTGTATGGTTTGGGTGTGTATATTCTATTACTTATGCAAAACAGTAGAGCATATTGTTAGTTGGTCGGGATTAGATCTTTAGTGAGTTATGATCTCGAGTTAGAATAATTGTATACTTTATGGATTATCACTAACTTGGATTTGGCCAGTATACATCTGCTTGGTAATGTTACATTCATCTTTTGGTTAGTGAAAGTGGCATAATATAACTGGCAAATGAAGGCTCAGATTAGGATGTTGTTTCCCTGTTCTCTATATTTTGAGGACTGTTTTCAACCATGCTTTGGTTATAACTTGATCTGATTTCCAGTTTTTGACTAACCTACTTGTCTATGTTATAGGATCTGGATCCAGTTATTTGTATGGATTCTTCGATCAGGCATGGAGAGAAGGAATGACCAAGGAGGAAGCCGAGGTATGCATCTATAGTGTTTGAAGTTTATTTGTTCAGTAATTGTCTTGAAACAAATTGGTAATGAAAAGTACTCATGTTTCATGGGACTTGAACTGTACTTATTCGCTTCACACAAAAATATATTAACTTGATTAAAGGAAATCAGTACTAGATCAGTTCATTTTATAGATATACACTACATGTAGGTGGTGATGATATGTTTCAAGCTTTCACTATGACTCAGTAGTTCAACTAGTGGAAAAAAGGGATTGCTTTATGGTCTGTGTGCGGTTGGTAACAGCTCTTTTGTGCCTTATTGCAGGCGTTGGTTGTGAAGGCAGTTTCCCTTGCGATTGCTCGAGATGGCGCCAGTGGTGGTGTTGTCCGCACTGTTGTGGTATGTTTTTAAGCTAAACACTAATTTGGAGTAAGTTGGCCATAGTTTATGTGTGCAACATACATGACCGTGAAATGACATTTGGGTTTTCTTTGTGTTTGTATGGTTTTTCAGATTGATTCTGAGGGAGTGAAGAGAAACTTCTACCCCGGTGACACACTGCCATTGTGGCATGAGGAGTTGGAGCCCCAAACTTCTCTTCTGGACATGTTGGCTGCTGGTGGTGATGGCCCCGCCCCAATGACTGAATGAGATCTTGCTATCGAATAGGAATCTGTCTACAGTTCATTAATTTCATTTTAGAACTTTTATTTGCTGTAGCAGATGTTGAACTTCATGGGAACCTGTGATTTACTTGTCTGGTGGTTCCTCCACAAATGTTAAACCGTAACTAATGTTACTCTTGTTGTGTGGTTTCCTCAATTTGATTCTTGATATGAAAAGAGTTCACTCAAGAACCCTCTCCTAGCATATGCAAAACTCTTCTATTTGAAACACATTACTCCACTAAACAAATATTGATCTATTCAATTCAGTGATTGTCGTTTATAATGAACCGGAGACGACCCAGTCCCAGTGTCAAAAAATTAACCGTAAAATTCGACGTCGTTTTGGCTTCCACTTGTTTATAAAATATGAAGTCCACCTTAAGTGACAGTTACGAGAACAGAACAGAGAGAGATGAGCTCAGTGGCGATGGCGAACTCTCCGAGCGTCGTCCACAACGTGTTCGTGTACGGCAGCCTGATGGCGGAGGACGTCTGCCGTGTCCTCTTGAATCGGGTCCCTCAATCCTCGACTGCTACCCTCAATGGCTAGTAAGTTGTGAACTTATGGCTTTTGTCTTTGAGAGATGAAACGAAATTAATCCGGAATGTGTTGTAGTCATAGGTATAGTATCAAAGGACGTGTATATCCGGCGATTCTCCCCGTCGAGAATAAGAAAGTTACGGGCAAGGTAAGCTCCGATCAATTCTAGATAACAATTTCCGTGATCGGAAATGTTTGATTGAGAGAAGCTCTGGGGTTCTTGCAGGTTTTGTTAGGCATCACAGATCCTGAATTACATATTTTGGATGAATTTGAGGATGTTGAGTATCAGAGGAGCACTGTTGAGGTCTCTTTGATGGTATAGCTTTCACTCACTTGCATCTCTTCTTCAAGTGCCATCTGGCATATATGACTTGTAATTTTGATGGTGGATCTGATACTCTCATATTTTGGATCAAGAATTACTCTTTTCGTTCTCTCGATTTATCCAATTTATAGTTCTGATGCATTTTAGGTGATGGTAATGGACTGCTTTATCAATGATATGGCCTTTGGGAAATTTATGTCCTGTGTTCTTTGGATGAATTTGAAACTGTGATACTACTTGTACATAATACTTAGAAATCTTTGCTTTTATTGGGAGTGCTGAACATACCCTCTTTCTTTGCAGGATAGTTCTGAGAACTTACGAGTTGATACTTATGTTTGGAGTGACAAAAATGACCCAAACCTGTATGGAGAATGGGATTTTGAGGTAATTCTTTATTATACTTGGGGACCAAAAACTATATAATTATTCTCGAAGAAAATACTTCTTTGCCAGGCTACGTTGTTGTAATCATTTCTTTTCGGATCGATATAAACATGCTTCTGGTGTAAAAACAGGATCAGGTACTGGCAAAGCTACGGTATTGTTGAGTCTACATGTACTGGGTTAATAAGTGATTACACTTAGACTACTGCTGCCGTAGAATTGTTGTTTAAGTTTATATTAGTCCGACTAAGCATGTTTTGGTTAGTTCTGTGTCTGGCTCTTATACTCCGAAACATGCTGATCCGTAGTTTTGCTTGATCTTTAGATTAAGTGAACCCAGTAACAGTGTTGAGCTTTTAATTTGTCAGTTATCTGGTTTCTTAGTCGTTTTAACTCCTTGAAAATGGCAAGGTATGGAAACAAGTGCACATGGAAGACTTTATCAAGATGACTTCTGGTTTCATTGAAGAGCTGGAGCAACCTGAATCAAAGCTTAGAGTTGCAACATATGAATCCTTTTATCAGCAGGATGGCTAGAATTCCTAGGATGTAGAGATTTTATACTCAATTTGTAGAGTATAATTCATTTAAACTTCTATTCAAAATCATCAATATACTGGCTCGCATTTGAATTTTGATTTAGGTGATATTTTCATTTAGATTTTCCTTCTGTAATGTTTCTGTTTTTGAAAATTATCCCCAAGTCCAACGATGCCGAAAATCTGTGCACCAAAGTCGTCTCTCGTCCGCACGTCAAGTGGAAACTCAGAATTTGAACTTGCAGGCCCAAACTGCATACTCCTTTGTAGAAACTTAAGTACTGATTGCTTATCTCATGCAACACCACCTCCTTCAAGTTGCCAGCTTCTAGTAAAGCTAAAGTTTTTGAATTGAAGGCTTTGATATTCTTTAGTTCTGTGCCTGCCAGATCCACCAGCACATCGAATATTCTTGAGTTCTCATTCCTCATCAAAAAAATCGTTGGTAGATTGGTTATCTTGGTTCCAGTTATCCTTTTCATCTGTGTCCAGATCCAGCTTTGTCAGGTCCTCTTCTGATTGCTTATATAATGTAGTTTACAATTTCTCATCCTAATCATCAAAATCCGCTTTACAACCCAAACAGCATTCTCCTAGGCATTCGCACTTTCGCAGCATTCGGCACAGCAACACACAAGAGCCATCATCACGGATTCGCCGCCTCCTAAAAGTTTGGTAATGTAGCTGAAAAGATTAAGGATGTCTAGGTACAACTCGACTGCAGCAAGAATGTAGTCAATATCTTCTGAGTGGGGCTCAATCAGCTGTTGTGTGCCAAATACGATATAGAGGCAGAAAACCAAGGATCCAAAGGCCCCCAATAGCATCACATACGTCTTCTTACCCATAGGGTGAAATATCTGAATGACACCAAAGATAATCAGTAAAAGCAAGGCTTCAGAAAGGAAAGGTCCTAGTAAGCTAAAGTCAAAGCCTCTCCAAGTAGCCCAAAATGTATATAGCGCGAGAGTGAAAAGCCACGGTGGTTAAGAATACAGATCCGAAATCACCATCCCAGGAGTGACCACACAAACAATTCCGACTTGCAATGCGATGCAAGAGAGACGGTGAAAATTGCGACCAACTAGTAGTTAACCGGCGTGAGATGTCTGCAACAAAGCATTGGGATCAGCGTGATGAAGGGCATGATGATGATGATGATGGAGACGGCGAGGCATTGTGGAAAAAGTGGGAAATTGAAGGGACCGGTTTGAGGGTGGCGCCGATGGCGTTGCTGGCGAGTAACTGAAGGATGAGGATGGCGTACACTTTTTTGCCAACAAAGGACCAGCGCGGGCGGTTAGTCATCTCGAACGACATTCCATCTGAAGTGTGGCTTCTCGATAGTTAGAGCAGAGAACAAAGGTGATCTTCATATAGGCAACTGAGTAGATACCTTCGATTAAAATAGGAAAGACGATCGTCTTTCCTAATCCCAATAGGCATAGGCATAGGCATACGCGTAGGCATTCCTAGTGCAGGTACGTTTCCTTATGATACCAGGATGCTAGCAAATTAAACTAAAACACGTATAATCTGTTCTAGCACTTAATACCCTGAATTCGGAAACATGCTGAATTGTAGTTTATTCTTCAGTAACAGTGTAGAGCTTTTACCTGTTTTAGTTTGTGCTTTATTTACTTCTATTTAGGTAGTTATCTGGTTTCTTAGTTGTTTCAAATCCTTGAAAATGGTAGGTATGGAAACAAATGCACATGGAAGACCTTATGAAGATGACTTTTGGTTTCATGGAAGAGCTGGAGCAACCTGAATCAAAGCTTAGAGTTGATTGCAAGCAGTAATGAGTAATGACAATTAGTTCACTTTTATCACTCATTTTACTTCCATTAATCAAAGCAAAGTGCAAGAAACAGAAGTAAATTATGAATTTTGGACTTTCATTATTAATATGAACCAAATACTGCCAATAGGCCAACAAGTCCACAACAGAGTTGTACTGCAGAGGTTTATAAAGTTAACCTAATTCTCGAAAATATTACATGTTTCCATTTGCTTTCTATTAATTCAGCTTGACTGTACGGCGCCGGATCCTTAGATGCCCAAATTTGCCTGCACCAGGTGATGAGCCCTCAAAAATAAATGGCATATATCCCGTCGCAGCTTTGTATCTCCTCTGAATCTGGAAAGTTGAAATGATGAAGGTCAGTGATATAACTGAATGTGGACAATCATTCTACCAATACAATTGAGAGAATTACCTCAAATATTTGCTGGCTGCTCTTGAGGCAATTCCTGCCAACCACGCAAACTGTTCCGCCAGATCCTCCACCAGTAATCTTTGCTCCATATAATGCCCCGCCGTCTAGTTTAGATGATTTACTATGCCGCATCTCCTGTACCAACTGTACAAGCCTATCTGTTCCATCGGAGCCAAGTCCACAAGCGCTGTAGCTGTAGTGGCACTGCAAGAAGATTATGTTCATCATTTTAGATTCTGCAACTGAATAATATGTGCACTATCGCTATGCTTGATTATTTTTATTTCAACCTAAGAAAAGTTGGGACACTTCGCAGGCTACAAGTAGCCACAGAGTTGTCCTTACTTTGCACATACCTGATATAATAACTCTCCAAGAGCCACAAGCTGATCATCTGAATTTGCAGATGTTAGAAGTGCTTTGAATGCCTAAACAGCAAATAACAACCAAATAATACAGTAAGCTGATTCAGTCCGTCCATAAATTCGTAGCAATAACAAGAAATAAATAAGGTATCTTATAGCATAATGTCTTCAAAAGCAAAAATGAAACCATCACCCATATGTACGGCTGAAAACTGTCATAAGATGTATGATATCCAAAATCACTACTAACCTTAACTCGGAAATTTTCATATATCGGGTGTCTAGTAGGTGCTCTCAGTCCATAGTTACACTTTGGATCAATAAGTGTAACCGGGTCACCATGATCAGCATACTTCTTCAGAAAGGCCTCACCAAGTATGGACTTGGGAAGTATCTTAACATAAAGATCTTCGTATCTGAACTCAAGTTACAAGTCAATAAATAAATAAACCTTTATAGGACAAATACAATATGATAAAATCCCAGTAAAGGGACTTACCTATGAGGTGACAGGTTGCATAAGTAATCTAATGAAGATTCAGCTTTAGGAAGTTCAAAACCATCATCATCAATCTCATCAGGATTCATCCCATTTCCATTTGACGATGATTGAGACATAATCGTAGAAGCTGTAGACTTTATGATTGTCCGACCCATAAAAGCACCTATCCTAACAGATCCATAATCTGCACCACCAACACTACGCAAAAAGAACAACACCATACATGAGTAAATCATCTTATGTTTCTTAGGTGCTTTCAAAACATGAACTTCAAATAGCTCAAAACCTAGCCATCATTAGGAGGTGCTTTCAAACCATGAACTTCATATAGTTCAAAACCTAGCCACCGTTAGGACCAAATGATAAAATATTGAAAAGAGGTTTTCTTCATAAATTTAGATTTTTAACTCTGTAATTTGAACTTTGTGAAATTTTCAAGAAACTTGTTGAGCCTAACACAAGCGAGAACTAGTCTCTAGAGTCTAGACTATATAGGATACTGATGACTAGCACATATTTCAGAATAGCAACTTTCTTCTTCATGGAAGCTCCCATCTAATACTATAGTATATGTGATCATTTTTGCATATCTATTCTTCATACATGAGAAACAAAAACAATAGTCACTCATTATCAAAGCTGCACTCTTGCAGCCTCTTAATGGATTTAGTTAAAAAACCTCTACAGCATGATAATTAAAAGTAGACATAGTTAATTCCTACCTGTGTCTTATGCCTGAATCGATTCCCCAAAATCGGACATGGCCGGGAATTTCTACAAGCCCAAGTACCTCAGCAGGCTGTAGAAGAAGAAGCAAAGTTGACATGATTTGTTAAAATCTAAACGCGGGAAAAAGAAGAATCGACATGATTTCTTCAATAAGTAAAATGCTGCCGCAAATTTGGATTCTTCGGCATTGAGAATGGGTTACCTGGCACACCATCGCAAGAAGCTTGTTGGCTTCACCACATGCAGAAGTCATTTGGTCCATCACACCACATGGAGCTCCAACAATATGATTCTCCACCTATATGAGAACAATGAACATTAATTATCCATAGCAAATAGAAAAAAAAAAAAAAAGGGGTTGGATGTCGTCAAAAAGAGCTAAAGGTGCAACCTTCTGGCAAAGCAAAGCAAGATCTCTGGGATTGATACTTAATCCTACAACGTGAACGAGAAGGCTTCAGTCATTTCTTGTTGCATCAATAAAATTCAAACATAACTGCCGGAAGGCACTGCTTCTATTGGTTACTACTCTAGTGAGCGCCACTAAAGAAACTGAAAGTATTTGAAAACTTTCTGATAAATCAAACAACAAGATAACAAATGTGATATCAGAAATAATAAAACAGCAACAGATTCGCACATTCACTTCTCAAAACTGCCATGCTTTTATTTTACTTGGGCTTTGGGTTAACTACTAGGAGTATGTCATCATGTGAATCAAAATCAGATATGAAGCCTTTTCATTTTATTAACCAAACTGGGGTCGTCTCGTTTACCAAATGATTTCATCTTCTTTCAAGTATTACCAATAAGCTTATTACAGAAGCAAAATAAATATATTTTTTAATATCCCAGAAAATTTAATTTGAAGACTAAGCTGAACTCTCGAATATTTGAATCATAGATGTACCATGGGCAGCAGCTATAGCGGACATTGTAGCAACCTCCACTGAAGCAGAAGAAGAGACACCTTTGCCTTCTGGAACTAAAGAGGATACCTGTATGTTATGCCACCTCAGTGTTGTCGGATTAGTATTTCTAAGATGAGAACAGAGAGTAGTGGTAACATTATAACAGCACAAGTCTTGAGGCAGTAGCAACATATTCAAGTGGCATTTACCAGCAAACTAATGCTGTCCTCAAAGCATACACCAAGTTCTGTCATTAAAACCAGAATGACACCCGCAACATATGCTGCCCACCTATAATTAAAACCATGTCATTATTATAGAGCATTACATATAGATATATTAGACCAAGAAGGCAACCTACTTTTGAGACGGATCCTGTGAAAAGTATATTTTTGCCTTTTCATATGACATCGGATGATCTCCGTCCATAAAATCAGATAGATCCATATCAAAGGTAGGACTACGATTGCTCAACTCTGAACCATATGAGACCTGTTGCAAAGAAACCTAGTTATGGTAAACACGTTTATCCACTAGGCTATAACTATGAACTTAAGTTTAAATCGTGTTCAGGAGAAACTACATCTATGCTGACCCTTCTTCAAATCCCCAAAAATGAACATAAAAAAAGCACTTCCTGCCTAATGAAAGACTTGAAGAAATACTGATTTTTAATGCTTATACATACAATTTGCAGGACAGGCGTTGAGCTTTGTCCTTTTGCCTCCTGCCGAGCCAGGGCATGCTTCCAGAGCCTATGTTTACTTGGCTGATTTCTCTGTACAGCAACATGGCAAGCTTCCCTTATGGGCATCTGTGAGAGAGAAACAAAATATATGAAACAACAGAGGAAAGATAAAAAATGCAGCTCCAGGTCACCATATATTAATCATGGGAGGCATATTTAATTCAAATGACACAGAATATTATGACGTCAGGCGCCAGAATCCCATTTCCATGAGTAACTTTCCATGAGTAACTTTCAACGCTAGATTTTCATTATTCAAAAATTTCACTTTTTTTTTTTTTAATAATTTGCATGCTTGTAATTCTTCTACGCCAATGCCACAATGAAGCTTTCCATTCCTTATTCAAATGACTTCACCATAACTCCATTACCGAATCAAAAATGAAGTAATTTTTAGTTTATCCTGTTCCAGTATGCAAAGCTGCAACCCAGACCCCAAAATGAAAGCATGTAGTTGTTTTGACATGAGACGCTATCATGCAAGAAAAAGAAGGAAATTACAGGTGACAACACAAAGAGAATTTAGTAAAAGATGAGGAAGAAGAAAATACATGCGAGTTATGGTATTATAGTACATGATTTATATGATCTGTATATTGAAATCTGTACATGAGTAAGATTAGGCTTATGAAGATAGAACAACTAATAACCATCAAAGGAAGAGCTGGAACCTGCAAAACAAGGCTTCCTGAATAGTCAGCAATCCCACCCATTACATCTAATCGTCCAGGTGCTCTTGCCACAAAAATTTCTTCCTGTACCCAAAAAATCAAAACAATATTAGTAGTGTTACTATAGACCAAAAAATCAAAGAAACTCAAAATTTTCTATGAGTAAGCTACAGTGCTACTTATAGACCCCACTAGTAGTATTATATTTTTCTGTGTAGCTGAGCGGTCAGAATTTCTATTATTATTTAAAAATAGAAATAAAAAAAACTAACAAAAATATGCAGACAAACACCCTATGTGTCATGGAAAATGCATATATCACCACATGAAAATAACCAAGTAATGTTACTGAATCATCTGCATCGTTTGTGAAGATAATCTTTTAAAACCCATGAGCTTCAGTGAAATAAGTAAGACCTCCCAATTGAAGAGTCCGGCTGCAGCCTTTCGCTCTCTTATCTGCCGCTTCTCAGTAGCTTTTTCAGATTCATATGCAGAATCTAATTCTGCCAAGCTCTTCAAAAAAGTCATTGTATCGGAAAGACCTTGAAGATCTCCATGAAGAATCTCAAAGTCTTCAATGCATCTAAATATAAAAATTGGATGATATTAAAAGAAATATTAAGTTAATTTTTACAAGAGCACAGTGATAGAAGATGCATACGAGTTCATTAGGGAGCTCTGCTCGTCATTCTCACTCATTTCGCAAGTTGGTGATCCAATTCGAAGTTCAGTTTCCGCATTTGCATACCATTCAGGGATGGCCATATCTCGTCCAGGTACCCTTTGAAGTTGATACCCAAGAATTATAGCATCACGCAACCTTCTTGCCCCACTAAGCTACATTTTAGCCAAAGAAGAACGTAATCAGAATATATGAATTACATTCCATATTGTGCTACTTTAGTTTTTTCTTTCATCAGGGTGTGAATAAACCAGTCACAGCTACAGCCCGAAGTTAATGATTACAAACTTGTAATTGAAGTTTCAGACATCTGAATTACCTTATCTGATGCCCAGTTTTTCCCAATAGCTGTTTCTTGAAGGACCTGAGCTGCAACCTGTAATAACAATTTTTTGTTCATATTACTGCACAGATGCTAAACTACATTGTATAACTAATCACTGGTCTGTAGCAACAAAGAAGGTACCTCACCACCATTGATGCCTCCTTCATAGCAAGGTTTTAAGCTGATTGCACGCTCAAGGTAAGGTCTCCAATGACCAGTGAGCAAATCTCTCCTAATCATCTCAACGCCGGATTGATAGTACTGTTGAAAAATCCATATTAAACGCAATCATTATCAGATGTTTGACCCAAAGAGAGGCAAGATAATGATGGAAACAAACAGACACAGATGAAGAAATAGAAGAAGCATCTGATTAGTAGAAAGCCAATCCAGCCTTTAGGTAAAGTACCTTATATCTTTAATTACATAATTTAAATTATTCGCACCAAATTTAGTGATTTACACAAGTGATTGTAAATAATATGTCTTTGCTGAAGTTGCCAGTAAATTTCAGAAAAAATGGGGTAGAGGGAGATTTCGTCGCTTAACAAATAAACGAGGAAACATACCTCAAGCATATTTCTCAAAAAAGGTTCTTCATTGAAATAATCTCTGCGTACAAATACAAATGGTAACTTGAATGCAAGGGCTTCACTCACAGTACCATATCCAATTTTTCCTGAAATAGAAGAAACTCAAATAAATTTTATCTCTATCAACTTATGTAGCTCAGCCACCATTAAAAATCTCAAACTTACCCAGCATACAATCAGATGCTGCTATGATATCAGGTGTATAAGCATCTTTTAGAAGCTTCCTAAAATTTGGTGGAAGCTCCTGGCTTTCTGAAGCACCACAAACCTGAGTAAAAAAAATAATGAAGGTATTTTAGTAAAAGTAATTAGGAACTTTTAGTCAGGAAAAACATGTAGAAAGTATGATATGGAGACATACTAGGCCAAGCCATCCGGGAGGTAAAAACTCCTCTTTCAATTTCCAACCTGATGGCTGCAAAGGAAAGACAGAAATATACCGACTACACTTAGCAGAATATGGAAGATAACTCACAACAACAGTAAATCATGTTGGAATACAAAGGTATGGAGATTAGTACTATAAATTCACCAAGATTTGTCTAGACAATCAGTTGAAGACTTAAATAATTGTATAACTAGAATGTACAACAAGTCATCGATGTATACCTGTCCACCAAAGTTGAGAATGACTACTTTGACATGTTCTTCAATTCCAAGTTCCTTCCTCACCTATACCAAGGGAAATAGTGAACAGCTATACAGTCAACTCAGTTGAGTAATTGAAAGACTACAAGGAAAGATTCTGGGGCTAAAACCTCTTTGCGGGATCTATGCAACCTCCTCACAACTAAAGGTACGTCGATCACATCACGGAATGCAGGCACTGCAAAAGTATGAATAGAATATAAGAAACATACTTGGGAAGGAAAAGAGAGAAAGGTAATAAAGACAGGGAAGCCACTGTCTTCAGAGTTTTACAGAAACCACATACTTGGGCAGTATCCTGGGAGGCGGAGCAGGAACTCACAGTGAGAATAATCTTCTGCTATCTATATTCAACAAGAAAATATCAGATTTGAGGATGGGATAAGAATGATATCATATCAATACCATGATTATATCCTATAAGTAGATGATTCAATATGAAAAACATGACAGATCACCTGCCAAACTATAGAGCGATGATGACTTCCGGCAGCCATGACATATTCTGCATAGATAAAGTCCCAGCTGTACACAGAAAGTTTTCACAAATGTGAAATGATTGTACAACTCAGAAAATCGGTCATCATCCTGAACAAATATCATTTATAACCTTCATTTGGATTTAAACTCTACAAGAGTTTCGATAAAGCAAATGCTGACATTCACAATTACCTAAAGTTAGTGACACAGACAGAGCGAATTCCAGCATCCGCTGCAGCTCGGCACGCAACTGGAACAACATCCGAGACCTGTTCTTACGCAATTGTAACAACCACAAAAGTATCAGCATTACAAGGTCTCATTCAAAATGCTCAAACTTGCAACAAAAAGAAGCATTCACTTACCACCAGGTCAGCTTTGATTGAGGTCAGCCACTCTACTTCTGTCTTCAATATAGACTCCCTCGGCACCACAGCCGTCTCCGAATACTAATACAAAACCAACAGACAAACACATTACAAAAGAATCTGAATTTGCTATTATCTCTATCAAAATGCTGAAAATCTTTATACCTTCTCCAAAGATGCAAGGCGATCGACTGTTAAGGCATCCGCCTGAACCGCTCCACAGTCCAGCAATACCTAATTTCAACCACATTCCACACAAATAACTAAATAACATCAATTCGATATTCAATAACGATTTTAAAGTGATCAAAACTAGGAAATTCGACTCCGAAAATGAGCTCACCTTGCGAATGAAGAGTCGAGGCGATTGTACCTCGGAGGTGAAAACAAAGTCGGGAGCTCCGGTGACCACGTGGACGTCATGCCCGGCCAGAATCAGGTGCCGCACCACCTATATTGATCAGCAATCAAACGATTCAATTCAACAAGAGAGAAATAAGAAAGAGAGAAAGAATGGGAACCTCAACGACGCGAGTGGCGTGGCCGAAGCCGTGGCCGGTGACGTAGTAAGCGAAGACGAGGTGGTTCCTCGACGCCGAGACTCCGTCGGCATCTTGATCGATCCTCATAGCTCTGCGCTCTCTCTCTCTCTCTCTCAAGAAAAAATGTGATGAGAGAAAGAGTGAAGAGTGTTTGAAATAGTTGAGACGGTGTGTATATTATTGGTATTTATAGCAGCGAATGGGTCAGAGCAGAATCAAAACGGATTTGATTGGATAAAGATTGTTGACGATGTTATCGGGCCTCTCAATAACAAATTTCTGTTGCCAGTCACAGTCACAGTCTTCATCAACTTGATCCCTATCCTCTTCTTCTTCTTCTTCTTCTCTCTTCTCTGGTCAGCTCCAGTTGAGTTTGGAACACGTCATTGCCACCTCAACTCAACGGACTTAAATTTGATGATTTACCTACAATTTTGGACATTAGTTTCTATTTCATTACCTTTTTTTCCTAATTGAGAGTTTATTTGGATAATAAGGGACAGATTGAGTACGTAGCATGCAATTTGCTAATCAGTAATCTCAACCAGCAAGTATATCCAACAAAGATTTCAATATCTACTCCCAATATGCTCTTCTTCTTCTTATCTTCTGCTTTATCTCAATAATGCACTAGAGTTGTGTTTCTGCCTAAACCCGGGGGTCTTGGTAGATACTTGATGAATCCAACTCGATCTCCTGCAATCCTGCTTACTAAGGGGAATACCGGGCGGGCCGGCCTTCACCTCTCCGATGCCTAAGTTAGTATAGTTGGAATATATATAACCTGGGCACGTATGTAAGCAGGGAGGGAGATAAGTTACCTATTTATGGTGGTAGTCGAGGCCCATATATAGGTGGTTGAGGGTGAGGGCTGGCCTTGCCCTTCGATGTGGGACTGGTTCCCTTCTGTTTGGATATTCTGGTGCCCTCTTTGGCAGGCAGGCGCCCCTGGTCCCAGGACCCTTGGAGGCAGGATAGACCGCTGGGCCCCGAGGCCTGGTGCTGGTGCTCCGATCCTGAGTCCTGGGCCGGGCCCTGGTGTACTTGCCGCGGGTCTGTGGGCTTGCTGTAGCCTCTCTGCGGCTACTGTCAACAAGTCCCCCAAGTTCCCGGTCAAGTGCAATCTTGAATGGGGACTTATCTGTCTTGCTCTTGTCCCGCAGACCCGCGGGGTTACCAACCTACAGGTCCCCAGTCCCCCAAGTCCGCGTTAAAGATTGGGCGTGACCGAGGTGAGTACCTGTTACTGATGGCAAGAAATAATTTATAAGCATGTTGGGTAATGTAAAACAGGATTGTGCTCGAGTGTTAGAGCATGGAACGGGGTGGAAACCCGAAGAGTGTATGAGATGATGCCATGCGATAGATGGTGCATGGAATGATGATGATGAGGCGTTGAAATCCGCCATGCGAGAGATTAATGCATGGAATGATGGTGATGAGGCGTTGAAATCCGCCATGCAAGAGATTAATGCACGGAATTCTGATTGGGTCTGCTGCCCTTCGAAGCTCACTGGTCCCGAACTGGGCATCCTGCCAAATCAGAACGGAGCGGTGCAAACTGGGCCAGAACCGGTTGTTCTGCCAAACCAGAACGGAGCGGTGCCAACTGGGCCAGAACCGGGCGTTCTGCCAAACTAGAACGGAGCGGTGCAAACTGGGCCAGAACCGGTTGTTCTGCCAAACCAGAACGGAGCGGTGCAAACTGGGCCAGAACCGGTTGTTCTGCCAAACCAGAACGGAGCGGTGCAAACATTTGCTAGTTCTTCTCAGCTTTGTGTTTAAATAAGCGATGAGGTAGATGTGCAGGTTTGTTAGCCTGCGGGGAGACTTGTTCTGTGTTAGAGATACAATCTGCCCGGTGGGATGGTGTAGAGATAACGAGTCTCCCCCATGTGTTCCCAAAGGTATCGCAGTTCAGTGCGATGCAGGGTTTTTATCCTGCTGGACAGTATCGCGGTTCAATGCGACGCAGGGTTTTTATCCTGCTGGACAAGGGTACATGTGTTAGATGTAGACTCGCCCGGTTTGTAAAGCCCATGCGTTTGCCATGGGGGCGGACTCGATGGGTGACATGCCTATCGAAACGAGTCCCCCTGTGAAAAAGCCATGGGTCCGGATGTTTATGTTTCCGGAAAGTACTCTCAACCTGGTGGGATATGACGGAATCGATGAGGTGGGCCTCGCCCGGGCGTTCTGCCATATCGAAACGAGGTCGTTGGTGTAAATGCGGGGGAAGATGCCATGGAGCCGGTTGAATAATCATAACCGCGGACTACCATGGTACCGGGCGGGACTCGCGCGGGTAACATGCCATATCGGTGCGAGGTCCTGCTCAAACCCGGATAGATGCTCTTGAAGCGGTTGGATCAGCATAACTGGTGAGAGGTCTTCCTAAGCGGTTTGAATTGCAATGATGATGGCGTGCAACCGTGGAATCTGGGGAAGCGTAGGGGAGCGTGACTCCCTGGCTCCTGCTCCTACCTTCCTGTCGCCAGCGTGTGGGACAGGTGGCTGACATGCATTTAAGGAGGGAGTCCATCAGTCTCGTCAGTTATGATGGCATGGGCAGTTTTACCAATGCTGGGACACGTGCCGTCAGGGGACGGTTTTGTGATGGAGGGCCTGGATTCGCAGGCGTTTGATTTGTTCTGATTGTGTTTTTTGGAGGGATTCCTAAATGCCTAGGGCACCGGTCTCCTCTATAAATAGGTCTCTTCTGCTCTTCTTTCTACCTTTGCTTTTTGTACGTTTTTAAGAGACCGAGAGAAAAAAAGGGAGGTGGTCCGGCGAGAAGAAAACCCTAAGTTCCTTGCCCCAAGAGATCCGTTGTTTGAAGCGCTCCCAAGCCTCCTTTTACCATTGCTCGTTGCTTTCGCTGGGCGGATTGTCCTCGGCTGAGCATACTAATCGGTAAGTTGTGTTCTTTGCCCCGGTGTGTCTTGGTTTTTTGTTGATTTGTTGTTTTGCGGTGGGGGGGGGGGATCTGTGTCGCTGACTGGGTTGCTCAGCGGCAAACTTTTTTTGGGGGGGGAGGCCGTTGAAGGTGGTGTTGTAGTCTGTTGCTGACGAGCGTTAGGGTTTTGCTTTTCTGCCCCTAGATTAAGATGTACACTTCGAGTTCGGAGGAGGCTTCTGAATCTGCCGCAAGAGGTCCTGTGGTGGATGATGTGGAGAGGATGCAGGACTGGCTCGATTCTGAAGCCCCGGAGCAAGAAGCCGCGGACCGCTCCGGGAGCGGTGCCTCGTCCACGTCCTCGGATTCCGGGTCAGATTCCTCGGAAGCTGAGATACCGCACGGGGTGCGAATGGCCGGTGCGCACGCTGAAAGCTACACGCTTGGCAGGGGAAGAACTGCCGTGGTGTGTGACGAACCGGAGGAGAGCCTGACTCCCGCGGAGATCGCTGTGTTTCGGGAAACGTGGGGTATTTCGGACGATATCTTTTTGCGTCCACTGAACCCTGGAGAGTCGGCCTGTAACCCGGAGGAGGGTTGGGTTGCCGTGCATCCGGACCAGTTCCGGCACGGGATGTCGCTACCGCTGCCTGACTTTGTGCAGTATATTCTGAGTGCCCTGCCAGCGTCGCCCGCGCAGCTGCCCGGTCTTCAATGGAGGCGGCTACTAAGCCTAGGCTGCCTATACGACTTGTCCGGAATGAGTATGCCTACGATCAATGAATTCCGGGCGCTGTATAGGTTGTCCTACTCGAGGAAAACGGGGTCCAAAGGCTGCTTATCCTTCAACTCCCGCAACAATCAAGCGGTTATCACCACTATGCCTTCATGGGTAGACAACAGCTGGAGAAAGAAGGTGGTGATGGCTGGCGGGGCTTGGCAGGTGAAGAGGAGGAGGTACCGGGTGCCTGGCGCCTTCCAGCCCATAGGCGACCAGTCGTTCCAGCTGTCCGAGTTGGAGCAGGAGAGGGTCTTGACTATTCTCGGCTGCTGGGACCACCTGGAGCGAAGTTCGTACAACTTCATTCGGCGAGAAGTGCTGGAACACTGTGGGCTTGGGCGGGATCCCGGTGGGTAACAAACCCTAGCGGTGGGACTTGTGCTAGGTTTTGCTCAACAATTTTAACGTTTCTCTTTGTCCTGCAGGTGCGTCAACCCGGGCGGTGATCAAGCCCGAAAACACTCTTTCGATGGACGGGGAAAATCTCCTGAAGCATCTTACGGAGAAAGGTGCGAGCGTGGCCCGGTCCTCGGTGGAAGCGGACGGGCGGGTTACGTTGCATGCGGAGCCCCAAGCCCGGGATCTGGACGAATCGTCCTACGTGCCGGAGCGAGTGAAGACCCATCACTCTGTGGCAGCAGCGGTGCCAGGGAAGGGCAAGAGCACCGGGGGACCGGTGCGGGTTCCTGGGGGAGAAAACAGGGTCCCCAACCGTGCGGCGAGCCTGGGTATCGCTGCTTTTGTTCCTCGTGCAAGCGCACGTGCCGCCGCTCCCGAAGGGCGGGGAGAGAAGCGGAAAGGGCCGGAGGGTCCGTCCCCTTTGCTGGTGACGCTAACTGGCGGATCATCCCGGGAGGTCCTGGCGAAGCGGGTCAGGACAACCAGCAGCGTAACATCCCATGCTGGGGAGGGAGCCGGAGCGGCCCGCCAGAGCAGTCCTGCGCCTGCGGAGGTGGGTATGGGAAGTCCGGACAATACTCTCGTTCGGCAGATGATGGCGGACCTGGCCAACTTCGGCCTGGACAGGCCCGGGGTTGATGGCGTGCTGGCGGGTGGCAACCGGCCAAAATGCAAGGAATCCATCCTCCGGGTAAGTACCGCATGGTACCACCGTATTGCTTATATCCCGCCTTCTTTCTTTGCCACTTGACTGCCTTTACTGTCCTGCAGCTGCTCTACCACCTGTACCAGTCGGATGCAAGTGAGGAGCTCCCGGTGCTGAAGAGGCAGATAGCTGCGCTATCCAGGTCTCAGAAGCTTCTGGAGGTGGAGAAGTCCCGCTCGGATCGGGAGAAGGCCAGGGCGGAGGAGAGAGCCAAGAAGATGGAGGAAAAGGCCAGGAAGATGGAGGAGAGGGCCCGGGAGCTGGAGGAGCAGAACCGGAGCATGGAGAGGGAGCGGGAGCGGGCTGACGCTGAGAGGGCCGAGCTGGAGGCCAAGATAGACGAGCTCCAGGCGCGTGCCGCCGCTGCTGCTGCTGGCGGAGATGATCCGGGTCAGTTCGACCGGTTCGTTCTTCAATACGAGGAGAGCAATCGGTTCCTGGACTGCCTGGAGAAGGCCCGGGAGGAAGGCATCTCGGATGCCTACACGGAATGGGCGGCGAAGGGGTGGTTAAATACTTCCCTGATGCCTGGTACCTCTGCCGAAGGAAATGCTCCTGTGGAGCCGGTCATCCAGCAGCTGGCGGTGGAGAAACAGTCAGGAGCAGAACATCGCTCGCACTTGGATTCTTTTACCAACAGTGCCGAACCTGCCGGAGCTGAGGTCGACGACGAAGCCACCGCTGGAGATGCGGCTCCATAGGATGTTTTTCTCGCTTTTGCTTGTAAAAGAAACTCTCCGGAGCGGTTTACTTTTTGGATACTTTAACTATGAATATATATATCTGAGCTTGCGGGGCCAGAGTTTTCAAAAGTAGTTTGCATATATTTGATCTTTACAATCGGTTGAACCGGCGATATGCCAAACTAGCCGCCTGGACCCAGCGGGTTTACCAGGCCGGGTTACCCTCCCGGTCGGGGCCTGCTCCTCTCTCCCCTACATATCTCTGGAGCTGGCCGCTGTCAATCAAGCCCTGCACTGCAGTCTTGAGGGCGAAGCACTGGTTCGTCCGATGAGTTGCCTCATCGTGGTACGAGCAGTACTTGCCTGTCTGCGCCGTCGTGAGCTTCCCCTTGGGGTACCTTCTCTGGGGCGGTGGGGCAATGACGTCCGCATTCTCCAGCAGGATGTCCTCATATGATGCGGTGAGAGTGGAGAAGACTTCTTGATTAGCCGGGGGTGCTGGCATAATTGCCAGGGGGCGCTCTTGGTGGTACGGTGCAGGTTTGTTCTCGGTCCGAGGCTGGGGCCTGTCAGAGAAGGGTCTCTGCTGTCGCTGCGGCCAGGTCTTGCCGTTGTTGTTGTTGTTCCGGCCGGGTCGGCGACTCCCGTGCTCGGCTCGCTGGCCGGGTTTGCTCTCGTGACTGCGCGGGGGATCCTCTACCCGGGGATGGTCCAAAGACTGCTCATCCCGCTTCCTCTTCAGCAGGTGGTTCCCGTAGGTCTCATGATCAGCCTGGGCATGCCGGATGGCCATAGCCATCAACTCGTCGTAGCCCTGAGGGAGTTCTACCCTAACGGCGTAGGAAAACTTCCCTGCCCGAAGCCCCTGCTTGAATGCCATCTCGGCGATGCCTTTGTCCAAGTTCCGAACTCCGGCCGTGGCCGTCTGCCACCGGTTGACAAAGGTTCTCAACTCTTCCCCGGGGGCTTGGATGCAGTTGAAGAGGACGGTGGATGTCCGCGCTCCCTCGACTCGGAGGATGAAGCGGCCTACGAATCGGTCAGCCAGCTGTTCGAATGCCTCGATTGAATTCGCAGGAAGCTCGTAGAACCAACTGAGCGCTTCTCCGGACAGGGTCTCCTGGAAGATGTTGCAACAGATTGCATCGGAGTAACCCTTGGCGCAGGTCTGGGATCGGAAGCTGTCCAGATGCTGATACGGGCAACCGGACCCGGAATAGGTGAGCTTGAGGGACTTCTGGTTGCCAGATCTCCCCGACTCTATGACTCGGTGTGAAAAGGGGCCCATGCGCTCGTTGAACCGGGCGCCTTCCAATGGCCGGGCCGCTCTCCTCTCGTTTGCCTCCATCTGGGCTTTCAGATCCGACACGGTGCTGGCTAGCAGTTGCAGCGCCCGGGCGGTTGGAGTATCCACTTCACCCACGGACGAAGTGTGCGGCTGGTGGGAGGCGGGCGTGCTCTTCGGCAGGTCCTCGCCGGCTCGTGACTTCTCCCGCATAGGCTCGCTGGATCGGGCGCCCGAAGATTGTCCAGCCTCTAGCCGCCGGGGTTGGAATAGTAGGGGTGCGGCTTGTGCCTCGGCCATGGCAGCACTGCGCTGCTGCCCCCTCTCTAGGGCGGCTACCAGGGCGGTGTTTACTGCCTCTATCTCTTCGTATCGGGCCTGGGACTTGGCTCGGTCCCGGTCGTTCTCCTCTCTGAGACGACTAACTTCCGCGGCCATTGCCCGTACCTTTCCCGCCAAGCCGTCATGGTCGGGGCTGTACGTGGGGTCTTGATCCTGGCTCTCAGACTGATCACTCGGATCATCCGAGAACGTCAGGGATAGGCCACGAAGCACTGGGCTGCCTTCGTCCTCTATCGGGTCTTTCCCGTGCGAGCTCTCGTGGCGGGGCTCTGGATCACCAGAGGGCCCTCCACGGCTCCTTCCCAAATCGCTGCCCTGCTCGCCACGCATCTCCCGCGTGACGACAGGGGTGGAGGCGAGCGTTTGCACAGCTGCAATACGCCCTTCCTCAGTAGTTCCTTTCTCTTGACTCATTCCCACAATCTCAGCCAGCGGTGTTGCTTGCACGGCTTCTTGTTCAGAGTTCCCACAGACGGCGCCAATTGTTTCTGCCTAAACCCGGGGGTCTTGGTAGATACTTGATGAATCCAACTCGATCTCCTGCAATCCTGCTTACTAAGGGGAATACCGGGCGGGCCGGCCTTCACCTCTCCGATGCCTAAGTTAGTATAGTTGGAATATATATAACCTGGGCACGTATGTAAGCAGGGAGGGAGACAAGTTACCTATTTATGGTGGTAGTCGAGGCCCATATATAGGTGGTTGAGGGTGAGGGCTGGCCTTGCCCTTCGATGTGGGACTGGTTCCCTTCTGTTTGGATATTCTGGTGCCCTCTTTGGCAGGCAGGCGCCCCTGGTCCCAGGACCCTTGGAGGCAGGATAGACCGCTGGGCCCCGAGGCCTGGTGCTGGTGCTCCGATCCTGAGTCCTGGGCCGGGCCCTGGTGTACTTGCCGCGGGTCTGTGGGCTTGCTGTAGCCTCTCTGCGGCTACTGTCAACAAGTTGCGTGATCAAACCGCTTATATACATGTTCAAATTGTTCTTACATGAGTGTGGTATAATTGAATCTTATGGTTCAATTGTCACTATATATCATAAGAGATAATTTAATTGAATTATATTGATACGCTGAGAGTCTGTTAAGAATACATTTCTCGTCAAAATATTTCAAAAAGTAATTGAACTTAAAAAACAAAACATAAGCTAAGCAAGAGAATCACTCGACCTTCTCTTATAAAAGTAACCCTCTCATTTTCTGATAGCAAGTAATTTATCTCCAACCAACCACATTTACTGATTGAGGAATTGGAAGAATGATCAAGCAGACTACCGATCCACTCTCTAACGTTCAACTTGTTTGCTCTATACAGCATTCCCATAGTCAAACTCCCTTTCTCCTCTAGTTACCAACAAGCCTCTGTCGTTAACTTCATTGCTTAGTCTAACCAAAACAATGTTAATCACAAGTTACTGTTAATCGTTAAATAAACATGCGACATGTCTTCTCGCGCCCGAAGTTGTAGATGGTCCAGCCCATGTAGAAGAGAGATAAAATGCCAGTGGGCCGGCCCTTGTTTTAATTTAGAGTTGGGCTCTGAAGATTGGGCCAGCGTCAGGCTCAGGAGGGTCCCCTGTCTTTATATTGCTTACTCGTGGGACTAATTCATCACTCAGTCTAGGGTTTTATTACGTCTCCGCCGAATGTCTCTGCGAGAAAACTCTCCTGTCTTTCATGATCTACAAAAGGCTCCTCACAATCATCTATATCTGATTGTGAGACTCAGGTGCCTGTTGTAAATTTTGGAGATTGGATGTATTTTTCAGACCCAGATCTTGATATTAGTTTTTTTTTTTGTTTCAGTTTTGGTGAAAATCGAAGGATATTTCTGGGGCTGGAGTTTGACTCTTGGGCTATTATAACCGTACCATAGAGATGAATGCAGCTTCCTATATCAATCTCAACCTTTCCACACTACAAATTCGTCGGCTTTTTATGCTGCCGGGTTTCCTGTCCAGGCTGATACATTTTGCTTTCATTTATCGTGTTTTCTGTTCGTTTAGATTTTGTGTTTCGATTTTTTATCAACGATTTTCTGCTTCTTTTCAAATCGGATGAATTCGGATTTTGATTCGAGTGGTAATTCAGGCAACCCTTTTGCGATGACAATGGCAAGAGAGGTGTTTAGCTGCTCGTAAATTAAATCTTTTGCTCTTCAGACTTGCTGAGATGACTCTTTGAAGCTGGTCTAGTAAGCATTAGAACATATATTCATGACCAGTTGACAGTAATCTGATTTGTTAAAGTTCTGAAAACAGAACACTTAAAACAGCTTCTTGTAATCTCACCAACAACATAACTGGAGAACACTAAACAAAATAACAAATAATCACGAACCGGTGAACTGGTAGTCTTCTGATTATAAATCTACCAGAAAAAGCAGTACCCTTCAACATGTTGCAACACTACTACCAAGTGATGGGAGTGTAAGTGTTACTTGGCAGCAGAGTGTGCATACAATGGGGTTGTTGTTGTTGCCAGCGTTGTAATTCAGAAGGTTTATCATCTGTGTCCATCATTTCAACTTCTTCAGCTTGCATTGGCTCTGAGGGACTGGCTGCCTGTGTCTCTCTTCTAGGTGATTGAGGCCAATTAGATTCGACCCAAGGAACAATAGCCATACAGCCATTTGCATCTTCTCTGTCACTTTGCTCAGCCTCTACTGGTTTGCCCCACTTTGACCTTCCTTGTGCAAAGATACGGTCTGCAAGAGATAAATTGATAAGCATTTTTTTACATTGAAATCAACACAGAAATGCAAAGATAACAAAACAGAAACCTAAGCAATCATAAAAAAAAGTTGATTAATAATGCACAGCTCAACATGACTTGGCTAAATGCACACAACATGATTTAGAGTCTCACCTCTTAAACCCGGAATCAAGTTGGAATTCACAACGATAGAGAAATCGGTGGAAGCAGGGGTTTTGTAAAACGTATCGGTAGGGTTGTAGAGCACAAGTGCCTTGTCATTTTCCTCAGGCAATGCTACCGGCTCCATTTCACTGGAGATTGCCAAAGCCTGTTCCTGTGCTACCCTTTGCTCCAAGGCCTCAATTCCATTACTTTGATTATCCGCCATAGTCGAATATAAATCAACATCCTACATTTCCATCAACACTAATTACAACTTGCCCATCAAAAACAATAACAACAATTCAACTTCAGAAAAAAAAAAGGGGAATTTATTTTTACCAGTCGCCGGGATTTGGAGAAATTATACGACATGTCGTCGAATGCTTCCTCAAGGTCTTTTCGCTTCAGAGATGGCCTTTGATCAAACACCTGGAATGCACTACTCGGATCTCTGATCAAGTTAGCATCCTGAAATCCACAGTAGAAATTAGAATACTACAATCAAACAGCTTTGCGGAAACGGAAAAGATGCGTTAAAAATTGAAATCGATAAACCCTAAACTGCTCAGAATTGAAAGCAAGAAATCGGGAGCGTACCAGTCGCCGGGACTTGGATGACGACATGTCGTCGAACAATTGTTCCAGGTCTTTCCGCTTCATCTTGTTCCTCACCAAACCCCAAATCAACAGAAAATAAGGGACTTCTTGAGCTTTGGCTTCGCTTCACAATTGGCACCGGCTACTAAAAATTGTGGGGATTTCAATTCGGATTGGTTTTTTCTGCTGGTTATAAGGGGCAAGTTCTAGGTGGTTCTCTGGAAGTTTCTTCATCTTTCCCGCTCCCGCCCAGAATATCCGGACATGGCCCAATGCTTTGTAGGCCCAATCAGGATCTTCCTTCTTACTCGGGCCCAATTTGCAGGTATCGGTTTCATTGTTCCGTAATGGCAGTCCTAGCAAAGTCGATATGGGGAGAAAAATTTAGGGCAAGAGAATGGAGGTTGATATGTAGTTGTGAAAAAATTACAAGTGAGCTCGTAGGTTCCTTTTAGAAAATTAGGTTCGAACGATGCAGATTGTGTGTTTGTAGCTTCATTTCAAAGTCTAAAAAGATATAAATATATCGTGAGTTCATGGAGTTGTTTCAGTGTTGAAGCTACGAATATGAGACCTATTGTCACTAGTAATTATATTTTATACTTTAAGTTGAAGCTCATAAGGATTACCTTATGTTTCTCGATAATGGTGTGATGAATATTAGATTAAAATTTTTGATTGTTTATCTAATCAGACAGTCTGACATGTTATGTTGTTAGATTGTCACATACAGTTAAATAAATTGGCTCATAAAAACCATGAGAAATAGGGCATCAACGTCTAATGATAGTACATTCTACTCATCTCATCCTTATAATCAACTACATTGCCTAAGAAACTCTGACTAAAATGCACTCACACAAAACAAGTTTGCAAGGAAATGGTAAGTTCGGTAATATTTTCAAAGTTGAATGGTAATTGCGTAATTTGGTGACACATATGGAGGGAAATGTAATCGGATAACGAAGGTGACCCTCTGCTCTGTTCTTCTGACGAACTCAATTCTTTACTCCAATGGCGACATTGGCGGCGATGATCTCTATCTCCCCCTGGAAGCTCAGTCCCTTACGCACTACGCCATTGCCACACTCAACGACAAGTCGTTTCCCGAAACACGCAAAATGCTTACCTATCATGCAAGTAGCAGAGGTACACAATCTTCATCTTCAATTTCTCACTTGTCTGAGCGAAAGCACTCATCAATGGGCTTTGCCCTCTGGGCTTTCAGAACGACATGTCGTTTAAACGAATCTGACTGACACTAGTCCAGTTAGGTTGATTCTTGTGCAGCAATTCTGTGCGAGCCTTGCAATGGCAAAGGTTGGTTGCTTTGTGATTTCTGTAAGGGACAGAAAACCAATGTGAAATCTGAGTCTAACAGGACCTATCGGAGATGCCCATCTTGCAGAGCCGTAAGTCTGATCTCAATTCTTAATTTTTGAACACACCCAGAACAGATTGAAGTGAAAGATTTGATTTTTATGAATGGGATTTTTGGTTGTAGATTGGGTATGTGCTGTGTACCAAGTGCAAGGTGTTCAAATGTGTCACATTCCCAGATTACAATGATGGTGAAGAGTTGTCTTTTTAAGCGTGAACAGCTTTGTGTTCACTTTTTCAGGTTCTCTTTTTACTCTACATTGTCATTTATGTGATGAAATGGGAAAACCATTTACCCATGTAATTTTAGTGGCTCTGATGAAAAGTTGAATACTTGAATGCCTGTGTTTGGTGATTGCAGAATGTATATGTAAAGATTCCATTTTGGTGCCGAACTTATATGATTATTAAAAAGATATTTGTACACAAGGAGTTCTGATAAAAGTGTGAGTTGATGTTATAAAGTATCTAGAACTTGAAATGATGAAGCCTAATGAAGCTAAAATCTACCTAAGTTTGAGTTTTATCTGGTAGCTGTGGATTTCATTTGGTATGATGATTATATCCTCTAACAAGTAAATGCAAGTAATTGAACCTAGCAATCTGAATCTAAGATACACCTGTACTAATACTAAGTTGATTATGAGATCTTCTTGTCTATTTCAAATTAAGGATCCAATGGAGTTTTGCATCTTTTCTCTCTTTTGCTAGAGTTAAGTTATAATTGTGTTTTAAAGGACACTGAGATGATCCAAACAGTATATTATGTTGTTATTAGCATATTAGGTTTCTCTGTAGTTTATGTAAACCCAGAGACTGAGAGGTTTTTTTTATATAATGACAGCTAAACCTCCTGCTTAATGGCACATGTAGATCCAAAGTACTAAGTACTAACTGTACTTTCAAGTATTACATTGCAAGTTGCAATGGAACCTATAATCTTTGAGATACTCAAAGATTGGTGTTAGTCTGGATGATTAACACATGGATCCAAATTCACAAATCCAGATTTGATGTTGGATTTTATTATATTTCATAACAAGGTGGATCTTTAACGATTCTGATGTACCTTCATGTACTTGTAAGAAATCCGACATTTTGATTTGTCCTGTTTGATGGACACTGGTTAAGATTACAACTGCAGCACCAGGTTTCCCGAAATTAATTGCCTGGAATTGTGTAACTGAAACTGTATTTCATGTGATTCGTGTTAATCTTGTGCTACTTGCAAATTGGACGGAGAGTCATTTTCATTGCAGATCTGTCATGTGATCCTTCATTTTACTGGATCTTACTGTTTCTTATTTCAACATCGAATTGCATTAGTTTTCCCAAATTCAAGTGGCTGATTAGTCACCATTGACACATGGCTCCCTGGAGTTTACTTGAAAAATGCATGTGAATGAACAAAGAGAGGCTGTGAAAATCTGTCAATGTGGTTTTTACTTGATTCAACCGCAAAATGGGATAGGATATTGTTTTGTGAATCAGAAATTCTTTGAAGTTAACATTTGTTTAGGACTTTCTGCATCAAAGATAGCGCACTCTGCGGGTCTGTAAGCAATGCCAGATTCAAAATAGTGGCTTGGTGACGACAAATTTGCATGGAATGAAAACTATTGAAAATTTATAAGACTGTTTGAACAGGACAATGCATTAGGTGCTATATTGTACCGAGTCAGTACTGATTACCAAATCTAGCTGTCTTATAATTATATTACATATGAACATTTTCCAAAGCACATGAACTTGTGCTGACATATATGGTTTAACAATTTGTTTTCACCAGAGAAATGTTGACCGAGACTCATTACTTTTCCATGAAGTAATCCCTGTATTCAAAATTTTACTTACCTGAATTAGTTTTAAAGTCTAATACAGATGTTTAATTAATTTGTTGTACATATTTTTTCATATGGTTTGGTGAAGAAACTTTTGGAACTTATATGGTTTATATTTTGGATTCTAGGTTCATATACTTTCCAACAAGTTTTCATTTTCATTTAGAAAGAGAGGAGAAAAGGTTCTTAGTTGTCTTTATGGTGGGATTTAGTTCATCCTTTGTTTTTCTGATTGCAAGTGGCTCTGCAACATGTGAAGAGTAACATATTGGGATGATAAAATTTGAGAACATTAATTGCTTTCATGAGTTCATCTCATCCCATCCCCCATTTGCCTCATCTTTCAAAACTGGTTTAGTGCCTTATCACTTTATTGACTATTGAGTAATTTATACTGGATTCCAGAAAACATGCTTACATGATAGTGGGAAGTGTTGAAGTTTTCTTAAGGTTGGATTTAATTCATCCCTGATTTCTTTTATTGTAAGTTGCTCTACACACATGTGAAGGACTCATATTGGGATGATAAAACTGATGCATTCATTGCTTCTATCCTACCCTATCAACATCTGCCTCATCAATAAAACTGGTTATATGCTGGTATCAGAACTGGTGATCTATCACTTGGAGTCTTTGGATTGGATGCCGGAAAAAATGCAGTATTTTATTATGTTATGTTGTTAAACTACCAATACTGTTTGAGTTTATGATCCACATTTAGTGTCTCACAAAATAACATTCTGGAAAGAAATACTTTGTTGATTGTATAGATCCAACAGAATGAGATATTGGATTGGATGCCTGATCAAATGCATCAGATTGATATACACATTACATACTCAACATAAAAAATGCTTCTCCTTCTCATCTGAAGAAGGGATCTAAATGAGTAGTACCAAAAATAAAATTTCAAACTATTATCTGCACATTGGGCTTTCTGGGTGGTAAAAGTTGAGCTGGCTTTCTGAATAGCATCCTTGCATGAAGAATGTATCCCTATCTTCCTCCACCATCTTCAGAAGCTCTTCAAACACAGAAACCTCGCATGGAATCCTCAGAACGCCGGCCTGCTGAAACCCAAACTCCTCCTCAGCTTCTCTCAGCAGAAACTGAAAAGCAGGACGGCCAAGAAAATCTGTTGGAATGACAAATCTCTTGAGCTCTTCACCAACACAAACAGCAAGGTACCCTTTAGGGACATGAGCATTGTTAGAAGCTTCACAAGTACTGCCGGTTTTGTCTGATAAAGAAAGTGTTCTTTTCAGAAACTTGATGCTCTTGTTGCTGCTGCTGCTGATGGTAACGGAGCTCGCTTTCGGCGAGTTAGCGATCTTTCTCCACTTCTTGAGAATCTGCTGAAGCCTCACAATCTCCCTGATCTTGTTAGACTTCTTTGAATCCATGGTGGTGCTGTTGCTCATTGTTCAAGCAAACTCTGAATGTTAGCTGAGCTCGTGTATGCAACCTCTTGTGCCTTGTAAGCTGCTTCTGTTTGTGTTTGCCTTACTCAGATTGGTGCTTTCAATTTATAGTAGTTGGCCTCTGGAAATTTGAATTGTTTTATGTACATTTTCCTCATAACATATAATTTCATACTCATGGTCCCCTTTTTGAATTTATAAATTAGACTAACCCATCATAAGGGGAGGTTTGTTATTTTTCATCAGCCACTAGTCTCGGGACTGATACAGACCTGTGCATCACCAGTTAAATATCTCCCTCTCTCTGTCCTCGATTTTCAAAGCTTCACTGCTTAAAACCAAACCAGCACTGTGTTCGTGGCGGGTTCAGCACCCGGCGAACAGTCAGCACGGTTGTTTGGTTTGTGGTCGGTTGCTGTGTCTCTGTGTTGTGCTTAGGCGTGCCAGCACCCTTGGAGCGGTGCCACTCGATTGCGCGCGACCCCCTGAGCGAGTCGCTTCGTCTGCTCCCAATTCGACTCTGACTTCCTGGTCAAGCGACTGTTACGCGGGCGCTGACTAAGCCGGCGTACAGGGCTCGAACAAGACCTGAATAGAACTCTCTACCAGGATTTTCTTCCCAACCCCTTGAGGATTGAGGATCTTACTCTGATCCGGAGAAGCAAAGCAGAGCTGTTCCAAGACCACGGGTGTGCCACCGGAGTGACGACTCGATTGCCACCAGGGGTAGCGGACTGACAGACTCGATTGCCACCGGGGGTGGCGGACTGACTCGATAGACTCAGCAAACGCTCGGCACAAGTACGAGAGCGGATCAATCGTAGGAGGGCGGAGGAGGGTTGCGTGAGGCTCAGCAAATGCTCGGCGCAAGTACGAGGTTGAATCGATCGTAAGAGGGCGGAGGAGGGTTGCGTGAGGCTCAGCAAATGCTCGGCGCAAGTACGAGGTTGAATCCGTCGTAGGGCGGAGGCGAGTTGCGTGAGTAGACCCAGCAAAGCGCTCGGCACAAGCACGAGATTAGATCGATCGTGGGGCGGAGGCGGGTTGCGTGAGTTGCTCCGGAGAGGCTTTGGCAAGTTAGCGTTGCGCTAGAACTTGTGGTTGTTTGTTTTTGGTTGAGAACCTTTTCCCAGATGCCGGCAGATTCATATTTATATGACTCAAGGACCCCTAGGGCTGTCAACTCCAGTTTGGCGGATCCTTGAGACTCATTAGGAATGTCCTCCCCTACCCTGCTTCCCATCAAATCAGCGAAGATATTATCAGAGGTATAGTTGGTATTGAAGCTTCGAAGATCGGAGCAACACGTCTTGACCTTGCTTGTTATGCTGCTGTTACTGTTCATCACTCATCATTGCGCAGTATGGCCGGTTCCTCTAACAACCTCCCTAAAGCATGGTGCAGCGTGGCTTATAGTTGTTAGTGATTGATAGCCCAGCGTAGGTAGTGAAATCATTGCTACATTGCTTCTCAATCTTAACAAATATTTTCACTGATGGATTGTTACGAAACAACCCCAATCGGATTAGGAAGCAACCACGTTCTCCCTCGAACTCAACCTCTTTGGTTGAAGCGGGAAAGCCCGATTTCCAAGGGTTTGAATCTGATCAAAACCCCTACTGGGCCTTGGGGCGGAAGCCCAATTGACATAAATTCAATTGTGGTCCAAACATTGCCCCCCAGTCTCCGATATTGAGGTATAGCGAGATAGAAGAGAGACTGAACCTCAATCGCCATTAAATAAATAACTGGACTGTTGCGCGGTTTCCTCGCCAATCACGATTCCCCAATTCGAAACGGTGACACTGTTCACCTAAAACCCTTGGTTGCTGCGAAACCCAGCGCCTCACGAAACAAGAACCCCTTTCGGATTCCTATAAATTCCAACAGAGACCCCTCGGTTTCTCCTTCGTACCACCTTGCTTCCCTCTTTCCTAGCCCGAAATCAGAAGAAACCCAGATCGGAGACTGATGGCTCCCAAAAAGAACTTTGATATTCGCTATCCCCTGGCGGAGCAAGCCCAGACTCAACTTCTCCCCCTCCTCAAATGTTCTGGAGTAGAGGAGAACCGGACCCACCTTAGTCTTCCCCATGAGGAATGTGCCACCTTAGGTCCCTTTGTGGTGGGCTATCATCCTGATGATAACAACGGAGCCCATCAGATGCTCGACAGCCCGGCGCGCCCGCTGCCGGCGCTCTTCCGCTCTGAAGAACCGGCGGAGTGCCCAAATTTTCAAAAAGACGCTCACCAATGCACCGTAAACCACTCCGCCTGGCCTCTGGTTAGGTCCTACATGACCACCTGGTATGAAGAACGGCTTCCTCTCGACGGGGCAATTTGGAAGAAAGCCGGGGTCGCTGATGCAATCCAGCTTTGCTTCAGCCTCAGCCCAAAAGGAGGCAACAGGTGCGCCCTAGTTCCGCTGATCAGCCTTTGGAACCCCACGGTTAATGCCTTCGAGTTCCAATTCGGTCACGCCTCCGTGACCCTGCTAGACCTCTACGCCGGCTTCGGGTTCCCTCTCGGCTCTGTAGCCTTCGACGAGGGCTACTATCCCGAAAGGACATCTCCCTCTAGCCTTGTTTGGGGATTCGAGCCCAGTGGGTTTGAAAAGTGGAGGAACGAAACCTCCCAGATGGGTGACGACAGGCTCAGCGGGATAGCCTTTCTGTCCTTTTGGCTAAACAAATTCGTGTTCTGCTCCACCACCAACAAAATGACCAAGCACTACCACCGTATGGCGGAGGTGATCTATTCCGGCCAAGAGATTGGTCTTGCCCAATGCGTTCTAGCACACCTCTACCGCTGTCTGCACCAGATATCCGCCGTGCCCATGAATTGTGCACAATCTGGTCCGCTCTGGATCTTGGATATCTGGTGCCAGATGTACTTTCCCCAACTTTCTCCGGCCACGAAGAGAGCTCCTAGGCCTGACCAAGTTGTGGGGCAAGAGTATGCCGGCTGTGCCGCTGATCCCGAACTCAGCTATGCCATCTGCCTCGACATCTTTTTCAACACATCCGCTCGGGAATTTTTTACAGAGGCACAGCAGCTGATCCACGTGAAGTATCCCCGCGGACTAGCCCGAGGCTTTCTCCCTAACAGTCTTCAGGCAGCTAAAGGCCGAGGGATTTTCATCCATTGCGTCTCCATGGCGGACCTACCACTCCTCTGTAGTGAGAAAGGCTATCCGAGCCATGAGCTCTACGCGCCTCACTTCTTTGCACGGCAGTTTGGTCTTATTCAAACCTTGCCCTATCCGCCGCTGAGAAGTCTGAATCTTTTCTCAGCGTGGAGGAATAGCCGAAAGTCCAAAAGACCCTCAAGTGCCAGTGACAATTCATGCCTGCAGCCTCTCATCATACATAACGAAGATTGCTACCCTAACCTGCAGGCCTCCACGGACGCAACTGGCCCCTATCGCGTCTGGTGGTCGCGCATGCGAAGCCCGCTCTTCCGCCAACCACCCGTTTTCTACTTCCGAAGATTCTTTCACCTTCGGGGTGGGCAACTTACCCCAGCTGACCAAGAGGTGCTACACGGCGGTCCCCTATACGTTGACCCGTCCCTAAGAAAGGTAATATGCCCCCATTTGAAACTACTGTTTCGGTTTGCCCATGATTCTCGCGTAATCTCGATTGTTTAATAAACTAGGCTATTGAGCAAACCCCAATGGACAAAGGAAAACGGAAGGCCGAATGCAAAGCTCTTCCGCCCTCCAAGAAGAGCAAAACTATTGTTGAGGCGGATGAGGAATCAGATGAGGAGGAGGACATACCCGTAAGTACTCTTTTAAAGCTCCATTTTCCCCTTGCGTCTCTAACTATGAGCTCAAACAGATACCTACATAACGTAGATATCCCATCTCTATCCCTCCCTGCAGATACTTCAGAGGAAGCGTTCCTCGTCCGCCGCCGCCACCAGCCGAGCTCCTGCGGTAATAGAGCTCTCCTCTGGTGAGTCCTCTAACCCTTCCGAAGAACCAGGTTCCTCTAGTTCCGACGATTACTATCTGGACTTCTGTATTCGTGAGCTTTGCGGCGATAGTCTTCCTCAACCTGTTCCTCTGCGCTGTCTTGCTGCAGGTACTTCCTCCAGCCTAGCCCTCGCAGTTAATCAGAGTTCTATCCAACCTGTCTTGACTCTCCGTGCTGCTGCAGAAGCTGGACCGGAGGCGGAGGAAAACCCAGATGCTACCGTGGCGGAGGCCCCAACCGATAGGCCTCTGCTCATGCTATGTGGCGCTCCTGGCAGTTCTTCAACTCCACATCCGCTGACCTCAGATTCGACTCGGGAGGAAGAGCACGGGGCCGAAGAGGACGTAGAAGAAGGAGAAGAAGAGGAGGAGCCGATTCGGGGCGCAGACCAACCAGCTGCTGACGAGCCATCCTCCCCTGCAGATGTCCTATCTCCGGCAGAGGAAGAGGCTCTAGCCGGTGCGGAGTCTCTGGCCGGTGCTGCCCCCCAGGTTGAACAAGATTCAACCCCTGCTGACTCTTGTATTGAAGCCGATCGGCCATCACCAGCAAGGTGGCCCGGATCTCCTCTGCCCGAAGAGACCCCGTTGACGGAGGTATATATCCCTTATGCTCTAAATTGGTACCTCCCTTGGTCTGAATTGCTTCCAATCCTCCTCGATTATGAGCAGGTGGAAGAAGAGATAGTGGCAACCGAGAATGCCACCCCGCTGGTGGTGGATGCTGCCCCCCAGGTTGAACCAACTCCAACCCCTGCCGCTGCTCCCGTTGATACAGCTCAGCAAGGAAAAGCAGGGCTGCAGGGCTCTCCTCTGAGTCAGCCAGAGGAAATCCCCTTTTCAGCGGCTGTTGAGGTATGTGGTGTAAAATCCACTTGAAGAGCGATTTTTCTTAGTTAGAACCATTCCTAACCCCCTTTTTATAAACAGGTGGATGATAGTGATGATGATGTGGAGACCCTCGGTTCCGCCCCGCAGGCAACGGACACAGGTTCCGCGGAACCTGTGGGACTTGTAACTGCACAAGTTTCCCTGCCGCAGGCCCCAATCGCCGAAGGTCTGGTCGCGGCGTCTCCATTGAATCAGCCATCCGCGACCCCTGGCGGATCGGGTTCAGCGGTTCCGGAGCAAGTTGACTCTGCTTCCCTCTTGGCCGAAGACCCTTTCCTTTCTCCTCGAAGCCCAGAAGAGGAACCTGAAGAGGTACAGAAGGCGTGGGGATTCTTGGAACGCTTAGGAGAGAGGGACCCTGCCGATGTTCAAGTGGCGGACGAGCTCTCCTCTGCCCTTGAGATCCTCAAAGGCCACTTCCAGCAACTGCCTCCCGAGGTCCAAGCTGAAGCTAACGCTTCTCTCCTCCGGCTGCCCGCGGAGCTAAGGAGCCTGCACGAGCGTTTGCCTGTCCGGTCTACTCAGCATGCTAAGCTTGAGGGAGCTGAGACCGCTTTCGCGGATGCTGCTCGTGCCTACAAAGATTTGGTTGCCCTGGCTACTAGCAACCCCGAAGCGGCTGAGATAGCTAGACTTGAAGAGCAAATTTCCCTCCTCCGCCAGAAACAAATCCAGCGCGCCAATGAAATAACTCAACAGAAAGCCCTGGGGAGTAAGCTACAAGAGGAGCGGACGCGAGCAAAGAGGGAAACAGCTGAGTTTGATCGTGGGGTAGGCAAGACCAAGGCCACCATCAAACGGTTGGGCCTGCATCTATATGAGTTTCGGCCTTAGCCCGTAAAAACTGGCTTGATGTATTTCATTTACTAAGTTTAATGATATGAGCCCATTTACCAAGCCCTATTCGGTTTGATTCGCAAACCAAACCCTGCGCATCAGTCTTATCATGCAGTCAGAAAACTGCAGAACTTTTTCCCATGAATTTGCATTTGAATTTTAAAACGGGAAACTGTTTCAACCTCCAACTGCCCAATAAATGCGCAAGTTCATCTCAGCCCTTGGATTGCTTCTAAGTAAGGCTATAAAAGCAACACCCCCTGGCTAGACCCGAGAACCCCAAAAAACTGCCTTAGAATGTTATTCAGCGTTTCTTCCTTTAGGTTCTGCTACCAGCCGTTATGGCCTCCTCGATCCTTGCCACCCGATCTAGTTCGGATGTTCCGCTGAACACCCCAAATCATAACACCCCATGTTAAACAAATCTCGAACCATAACACTCCATGTTATGTTCCGGGCGGATGTGATTATAGATTGGTAGCTGTCGATTTGGCACCCCTCTAGCGCATCGGCCGGAAGTCCAGCATGGATGCGGTTCGGGGTACCTTCCTCTCCGGAGAGAGGCGCAATGAGCTTCAATAGGCCAGTTGTCCACCTCCACATGAAGGGTATTGGATAACCGTGGACAACGCTGGGCTATTGAACTCATTGCATGATCGAGAGATTATGGGTGGCGAACGTCTATATGCCACTCTGCTTCGGCATCAAGACAGTCTCTGCCACCCCTATCTCTACGCTTCATCCGCTGATCTCTCAGGATCTTACTCTACAACCCCTGTTCGGCCCGCGTTCGGATCGAAGGAGGTGGCGAGGATCCCCATATACCAAGATGGTATCAGAGCTAGTTGGCGGATATGTATTACTAGTTTCTTGCCTTTGTAATCGCCGTGGCCGCAAAGCCCCCTTTACTTTTGTAAATAAAACAAAAATTTTAGAATCAAGGCTTGCATCGCACAATTCTTACCAACGGCAAAGGTTTTAGGGCACACCCCAACACGGATGTTCCTAAAAACCCCTATTCAAAGGACGACCAGGCTTGGCCCTAAAGAAGGTTCAAAAACTTCAAAAATTTCGAAAAAGATAAGTCGGATATTGCCCTTATGTTGCCCCCTTAGTTTGCTGGGCTGCGCGGATGGGCAAAGCCAGAACCAAGCCGAGTAAACTAGATAGGATTCCCAAGTGGTTTCCCCATGATGGGCTAGGTTCGACGAAAAGGTGAAAGCCCGTTCGTCGTCGAACCCCTGTCCGGCCCACGAAGCCCCCACGCCAGGTAGCCCTAAGCAGATGCCTGGGAACCACAAACTGGTATAAATGCAGGATTTGACAGTTACCGAAACGGTGGGGAGAACCGAGAAGGCGCCAGTCAAACCCTATTGATCACGCATCGATTCCCAGGCGAGCAGGCGCCGAAAACGGATAGATGCATAAAGATGGGTAGATCGAAGCATTAAAGCTTGCGTGACCCCCAACCGTTGGATCCTCTCGCATATGTAGTATAAAAGGAACCCCCTGGTTGCAGCAAAAACCTCACCAGATCACCCTGCGTAGAACAAATATGGCAATCGTAGAGTGGTTAGCGATTGGCGTAGCCCTCTGGCTGCCACAAGCCTTTCCACCAGAGAAACCGCAATCCTGGTTAAATGCCCCAGTAACCTCGGTCACCCAGCGTTAAGTAAATCCTAACCCCGGTCACCTAGCGTTAGGCGGCCTGAAGCCGTGCTTCCTGGTGCTTAAACAACACCCGGCCCGACTAACGCTAGTGACCCGGTTAGGTGCTTGGATGAATGTCATCAACACGTTCGATGACCTTCACCCCTAGCAACCCATCCACACGTTCCCTCAGCGGAACTGTGTGTTTTTCCTCAAGCGCCGCCACTGCATCCTCATCTTTCCCTTTTTTCCAACTCCTTTTCCCCTCCTGGAATTAGCAGAGCTCCGAAGAAGAAGAGGATTTGGGCAAGAAGATCAAGCAGCAGCACGAGGAATCCGCCAGTCCCCCAAGACTAAGAGAGACGTAGGATGGTATCAGAGCTAGCTAGTAGCTCTCGTTGTATTTTCTTTTCCTTGTAATGCCCTTGGCCGCAAAGCCTGCGTAAGAATAAAGCAAATTGCAATTTTCGTACTTAACACTTACCAAGATATGAATTTGATTGTTAATGAAAAGTATAAGGACATCAACACCCCTGGCGGATGTTGAAATAAGACAAGGTAAAAGAAGAACAAAACCCCCACGGTTTCGCAATGAAAAAGACGAACACTTCGAACACGGCGGGAACACCCCAGGCGGATGTACCGTCTTAACTTACTGCCGTCTGAGCGCACTGCCGGAGGGCTAAGAATTCTGTCCAGCCCCGTCGTCTGCCGGAGGGACCTCGAATTCCCAAACACTTGGGAAGTATTTCTTAAGATATCGCCCATTAATGGGATTTCTATGAACTTCACCTTCCAAGTCTCGGAGCTGGTATGCCCCCTTTCCCATGATTCGGTCGATGACAAATGGACCCTCCCAGCGAGGACTCCATTTACCACGACCCGGTTCGTCTAGGGGCAGAGCTACCTTCCAGACCAAGTCTCCCTCGCCATATGTTTTACCCTTGGTCCGCTTGTCATATGCCTTGGCGATCCGCTGCTTTTCCTGGATGATAGTGTCCAAGGCCTCAAGTCGTTTTTCGTCGAGGTCTTCATGTTCCTGGAACATGGCTTGGACATAGTCTTCACCCAGGAGTTGATGTTGCTCGCGGACCCGTAAAGAAGCCACATTGATCTCCATTGGCAGGACAGCCTCATGGCCATACATCAACGAATACGGGGTAGTACCTGTAGGCGTCCGCTTAGAGGTCCTATAGGCCCAAAGCGTGTTGTCAAGTTGAGTGTGCCATGATCTCGGGCTATCCACTAGCATCTTCTTTAGAATGGATATGATCACCTTGTTAGTAGCTTCCGCTTGGCCATTGGATTGAGCATAATAAGGAGAAGAATGGAGGAACTGGACACCATAATCTGCTAACCAAGTTTGGGTCTTCTCAGCCATGAAGGCTGCCCCCCTGTCCGCTACTATACACTCTGGAATGCCGTAGCGGCAGATTATGTTTTGGAAAACAAAGCGGATGACCGTATCTGCATCGCAGTTCCTGGTTGGTATAGCTTCAACCCACTTAGTAAAGAAATCGGTACCCAGCCAAAGAAACTTATGCTGCGCAGATGAGTGTGGATTGATCTCCCCTATGAAATCCAATGCCCAGCCCCTAGCAGGCCAAGGCTTGATGATGGGCTGCAAAGGAATGTTAGGAACCCGCTGCACTGGCCCGTGTCGCTGGCATTCCTGACAACCCTGAGCGAAACTATGACAATCTTTCAAAATGGATGGCCAATGATATCCATATCTACGAATCAGCCATCTCATTTTGGGTCCGGACTGATGTGAACCACAGACCCCTAGGTGTACCTCCCTCATGATCCGCTTGGCTTCGACGCCAAAGATACACCTCAATATGACTCCATCCTCCCCCCTACGGAAGAGTTCGTCTCCCCTGAGAAGATAACTTGTTGCGAGATGTCGAGTTCTCCTCTCGGATGGTGCAGATGGGTCCTGCAAATACGCTATGATTGGCATCCGCCAGTCAGTGTCGACAGGCTCAACTGTAGCGACCGACCAACCTCCGCGCTCTCTCTGGCGGATAACAAAGGATGGTAGAGTTCTGCGCTCCACCCTAAGGATTCGTTCCTTCACTCCCTGGGCTAGGCTGATTCCAGTGGCCAATTGTGCCAGCTCGTTGGCTGCTGAGTTCAATTCCCTCGGAACATAGTCTAAGGAAACATCAATAAATCGATCCAGTAGCTCAATAGCCCGCTCGTAGTAGTGTACTAAATGGAAGGAAATGCACTTGTAGATCCCCAACAGTTGATTAATAACTAACATGGAATCTCCAAGTACCTCAATTTCTTGTGCCCCCAGGTCGAGTAACAGCTCCAAACCAATGAGTAGGGCTTCGTACTCTGCCTGGTTGTTGGTGCATGTCCACTCCAGCTGAAAAGAGTACAAATACTTGACACCTGCTGGAGTCTGGATACAAACCCCTGCGCCCGCCAACTTACTGGTACTGCTACCATCGAAGTATAGGACCCAAGGCTGGTATCGGATCACGTTAACGAACTCTGGCGGTTCTGCGAATTCCCCTTCAATAGGATGGTGCAATAGGAAATCCGCGATGGCCTGACCCGTCATGGCCTTGAGTGGCGCATATTGTAGGGAAAACTCTGACAGGGCTAAGACCCACTTGCCAATCCTACCCCTTAGGATAGGTCTCGTTAGCATATATTTCACCAAATCAGTCTGTGCCACCACTATCGTTGTGAATGAAAGCATGTAATGGCGGAGCTTAATGCCCGCGCAGTACAGGGCTAGACACAGCCTCTCGACTGGCGAATATCTGGTCTCTGCATCCAACAACGTCCTGCTGACGTAGGCTACTGCATATTCAACTTTCTTTCCATCGGCCAGGGTTTCATCCTGGGCTAGCAGCCCTGCGACAGAGATATCAGAGGCAGAAATATACAGTTTGAGAGGGATACCCGGTGTCGGCGGCCGAAGGACCGGCGGACTAGCCAAATACTCCTTGATCCTGTCAAAGGCAGCCTGGTGCTCAGGACCCCACTCAAAGATTTCTCCTGGTTTGAGCTTGAGTAGAGACGAGAAAGGTGCTACCTTGCCTGCTGAGTTGGATATAAACCTTCTGAGGAAGTTGATTTTTCCAAGCAAGCTCTGCAGCTCCCTCTTGTTTCTCGGTGCTGGCACGTCCAACACAGCTTGCACTTTGTCGCCCGACACCTCGATGCCTCTCTCATGTACCACAAACCCTAGAAAGTCACCAGCACAAACCCCAAAGACACACTTGGCCGGATTCATTTTAAGCTGATGCTTTCGCATGATTGTGAACACCCTTCGGAGATGATCAATGTGATCTTCCCTCTTTTTGGATTTTACTACTACATCATCAATGTAGACTTCAAGGATGTCCCCCAAAATTCTGCTGAAAATTACGTTCATTGCACGCTGGTATGTAGCCCCTGCATTGGTTAAACCGAATGGCATACTGAGATACTCAAACGCTCCTGTGAACCCTGGGCAGCGGAAGGCGGTTTTAGGAATGTCTGGCTCGTCTATTGGAATCTGGTGATACCCTGCCGTCCCATCCATAAATGAGAGCAACTCGTGCCCCGCTACTGCATCCACCAGCATATCCGCTATGGGCATAGGATAAACATCCTTAGGAGATGCAGCGTTTAAATCCCTGTAGTCCACACATATTCTGATTTTGCCATTCTTCTTCCGAACAGGGACGACGTTGGATAACCATTCCGGATAAAGGGCTGGTCTGATTATCCCAGCGTCCAGCATGCTTTGAACTTCTTTCTTGACCGCCATTGCCGTGTCAGCGTTCATCCGCCGCTGCTCTTGCTTAACTGGCCTACACCCTTCCTTGATAGGGATGCGATGGCAAGCCAGCTCTCTTGATAACCCCGGCATGTCTTGATACTTCTCGGCAAAGCAGTCCTTATAATCATGCAGCAACCCTATCAGTTGCTGCCTCAACTTTGGTCTAAGGTACTGGCTGATCCCCACTTCCATGGGTTCCGTTTCTGTCCCCAGGTTGATCTTTTCGACAGGATCGCGTACCTTGGGCGGGGTATCATCTAGCGCTGCTGGAGCAGGCTGAATTACTTCCACCCCTGTTGAAACTTCGAACTCTTCTTCCTCAATACACTCCACCAGTGCCACCTCCTCCCAAGCCATTCGCTCTAATCGATAAATCGCCAATCGCTGCAGAAAGCTAGCAAAGGCCTCCGACTCCTCTTGCGAGAAGGCGTCACTCATTGGAAGTATTGGGACGGAGCTCAATGGAAATTGGCCGACTACAATCCGCCATAGCCTGGGCAATTCCCCACTGAGACAGCTCATTCTGGGTCACCCCGAGTGGATGCCCTCTATGGTCGACTCCCCCAATCCGGAGGGGTCTCATGTCTCTGTTGTAATAGCTGGCTTCCAACTGGATGGCCGCTATCGAATACGGGCGCTCATCCGCCTTGATGAGCACTGGCAACTCTGTGACTGGATCCCACATGATCATCTCTTGGTGGAGAGATGAAGGCACTGCCAGCGCTTTATGGATCCAATCCCTCCCCAGGATCATATGGTAGGGAGCGTTTGCGTTGGCCACGTAAAATGCGTGATGGGCATCAGAGGGTCCTATCTTGACTCGGAGCACAGCCACCCCAGCGGTTGGAGTTACCTCCCCCGAAAACCCCTTCACCCTGGAGACAGTCTGGATGACTTTGTCCTTCGGGATCTTCAGTTGTTCCACAAGAGTAGTGGTGACGACGTTTACCGCAGCCCCTGTATCTATCAAGATCTTGCGGACCTTCATGCCCTGCACCTCTGCTGTCACGTATAGAGGCTTCAGATGCTGGGACATGTCAAACGTAGGCTTGGCAAACATCACGCATTGTTTCAGAAGGTCTCCGGCCCCCTCCGGATACCGATGACCGGACCGAAAAACCCCGGGCTCAGCTTCCGCTTGAGCCCCCTTTTCAGGCTCCTGTACTGAGTAAACAGGATGAGAAGCCTCTTCGTCGGTGATGAAGTGAGCAGTGGGCAAAGGCTCTGGCAGAGCATAAGCAGATGACAGAATGAAGACCATGTTGCAATGATGCGTCATGGCCTCATCCCCGGTCTGCTCCTCGTCCGTTGGCACCTCACCCTCGTCTACCGCCTCAGGCTCATCTTCGTAGTCGACCACATCCTCTTCCTTATCCAGGGCTAGGTCTCCTAAGTCGGAGTCAGCTCGTATACTGGGGGCGACCGAGGACGTCCGAGTTGGCACCATCATCTGCAGCTTCTTAGCCGCGTACTCCACGAAGTTGGTTGGCGCCTTAGGCCCTTTTGTCCTCGCCCGCGATGTGGTAGCGGACGGCCCGCTCGTTTCCACCGGAACTGATCTGGATTCCTTGGGAACAACCTCCCTCTCAGAAACCCCCACGTTGCTCGTGCTCGCCGCCAATGACGCGCTGTTTTCCTTTGGTATCCACCGCATAACGGTGGAACCCTTGCTGGTGTCAATCACCATCACATCTTCCTGGGCCTCCAAAGCCCCTTGCTTCCCGGCAGCTTCCGGCTGTGACTTCTTTGGAGGGGACCTCCTCGTCTCCGAAGGCTCAGGAGGGAAAACCAGCTTTCTCCTTGGCCTGGACTGGGGTGCCCCAGCGGATCTCGGCAGATCAGCTATCCTATCGTGCACACTCTTTCGAGGTGCCGGTGGAACGTCCGTGGTTCGCTGTCGCCTAGAGTCCATGTATGATTTGGTTCTCACCTTGTAGCGCTTATGGATCTCCTCCACCCGCTCCACGGGTACTGACAGCTCTTCCTCGGTTACCCTTCCCGATGCCAGATCCGCCAAGGTTCTTTTTGCCTTGCCAAAGCGTCTCCGCTCGTTCCGGGTAGTCACCGCTGCAAGCTCAACAGCCTTGCCGGCCCGCTGGGTATACCATGTGTCCGCCTTCGGATCGTTCCTAGATGCTGGCGGAACATAGACCCTCGCGGATGGCTCTGGATTCGCAGCCTTCTGCGAACCCCCAGCCGTAGCTGACTTGATTTCGGACGGTCCTGGACCTTGCCTAGGCCTTGCCCTGCTGGCGCAACTGTCCTCGGACCCGTGATGGTACTTCATCCGCTTGTAACCCTCCCTGCTTGACTTCTCGGGCGGCGGACGCTCTAACTTGGCCTTCTCGAGGGCTCTCCTTTCAGCCTTCTGCTCCGCTTCCCTCAAGGCTGCCTGAAACTCCTCATAGGTAATCGGCTGTCCTGTCGTTAGTCTGCACGTGAGGCAGAGCTTGGAGCGTGGGACCATCACCATGTCCTCTTCTTCAATCGCCCCAACCCAAAATTCTGGGCAGGGCCTAGGTTCGCTGGCGTCGAACCCCAGCTTGCCCTCGTTCAGCCACTCCTGCAACTGATCCTTCAGACCTACACATTCAGAACTAGAGTGGTCAAAGGACCTATGGAAGAGACACGTAAACCCGCCGTTCCCACTGATAGGATGGCCCTGGTAAAACTCCTGAATTTCTGGCGCCTTATGGTACACCATGGTTTCCCAGATTTCCTCCGCCTTGTTTGCGTCGTAAGTATACTCCTGAAACCTGGAAACCCGCTTCCTACCCTGCTGCGGCAGACTCGGACCAACACTGATCTCGATAGCATTCACCCGCGGTGCACCCTTAGCCTTTGTCCACTGAGGCTCCTTAGGATTCTCCAATTGCAGGACGTTGTCATTGATCCATATCTGCAACTGGTCCTTCAGCTTCACACAATCCTTAGTATTGTGATTGTTCATATTGTGATAGCTGCAGTATGTCTTCCCCGCCATATAATCAGGCTTGGGGGTAAATCCGTCATGATGCAGACGCCCCTGGTTGAACAACTCTTGCAAAATCTCGTGAGCTCTATGGGCGTTATAGGTGTATGCATCAAAGGCTGATTTGGTTGGAAGAGGAGTAACTAGCTTAATAGGCTCCCTGACCGGCTTCGCTACCTGGGACTGCAAAGGCTTCTGATCAGTCCTCTCGATGGCTGCGACCTCGACCCCTACTTTCTCCTCATCAACCCATGTCAGGATTGGCCTAGGAATTGCATCCGCCTGAACGGCTGCCACGGTCTGAGCCGCGGTCGGAATTGGAGTTTTGGGCTTCAGAGTCCCCGGATAGTAGGACATCGGAATCCCCTTCCTTCTTTCGTTCCTCTCCCTGGACCGATCCACATAGTGCTGCTCCTGACCCAGACGATTAGTCAGATCCGCCATCGTGGTTACATGAACCTGCCTGAACCCCTGGCGGATCTCGTCTATCAAGCCGTCAATCGCCATCCGCACGGCGTGCTCCTCTGGGATTTCCATCTCACAGCGAGTTAGCTCCAGCTTGAAGCGTCGCAGATAATCAGTGGCGGACTCGTCAGGCCTCTGTTCAGTCTCTGCCAGGTCCTTCAGTCCGATTTTTGCTTCCACGACCCCAAACATGGTCCTGAACATGACCTCCATGGTCTTCCAGTCTGGAATTGACCCAGGCCTTAACCGCTTATACCAGATAGCTGCTTCCCCTGCCAGGGATGTAGGAAAGAGCTTCAACTTCATGATCGGGTTCTCAGCATATTGACCTGATTCGTTGGTGAAACGCATGATGTGCGTCTCAGCATCCTCGGATGTCTGGCCAGTAAACGGCGTAAAACGGATTGGCTTGAAACCGACCGGGAAGGGCACCGCATTGATCTCGGGAGTCAACGGATTCTCGTACGTCTTGTCGACGTCGGGCAACCCCTGCAGCTCCCTGAGCTTGTCAGCGAAGATCCTGCCAATGTCCTCCAGGGTTATCTGCGCCACGGCGTTCGCTGGAGGTACCGACTGATCGTTGCTAACCGGCTCTGTAGGAGGAACCTGACCTCCCCTTTGACTATTAGTGGGCCTGTTGTTAGATCCGCCAATAGTACCACGACCGGCGTCGCGCTTGCGCTGGTCCTTCAGCTGAGCTGGATCCGTAACTGTACGGCCGGACCCCTCGGGGTGGTCACCCCGTTCCAGCAACTGATTCATCAAGGCACTCAGGTTGGCGAGCGCGGTATTGGTTTCCGCCAGCTGCTCCTGCTGCTGTTGCCAGCTGCCCTCGGAGTTCCTGGCATAGGTGGTCAAGCTGCTCCCCAGCCGATCCTGCTGTTCGGCGAGGTACTTGAAATTGGCAGTGAACCCCCGTTGCTCCGTCTGCATACGCCTGACGGATTCACTTAGATCAATGACCACCTCATTGGCTCTTTTCAATGCCTCGTCCGTGTGACAAGACTTTTCGATCAACATCTTCAAAGTATCCGTCACCTCCGTGGGAGTTGCAGACTCCCCAGTAAATTGTACCACAGGTGACGCACTTGGATCAGCGGATTCATCCGCGGACCCCTTTTCCAAAAAACCAGATGTAGCTTCCCGGTTAACAAAACCGATAGCGCGGTCGTCATCCTGGGAAGCGGCAGTGATTTCAGTGGTCTCTTCCTCGATCTCCGAAATAGACGGCTCGGAAACCGGATTCAGACCCTTTTTGCTTCGCAGGGCTTTAAGGGCCGTAGCAATAGCTTTTGCGTCGGCCAAAGTCCCGCCAAACACTTCCTTAACTTCAGCGTCAGCTAATCCCCTACACTCAGCTGTTCCATGCTGGATCAGCCCTTTGTGGGAAATCTTCAAACAAGACATGGTCACCCTTACGTAAGGATTACCCCTTGTGGATCCCGCAATCCTTGACACCAGTCCCACCGGGTGTGCCAAAATGTTCGTGGCGGGTTCAGCACCCGGCGAACAGTCAGCACGGTTGTTTGGTTTGTGGTCGGTTGCTGTGTCTCTGTGTTGTGCTTAGGCGTGCCAGCACCCTTGGAGCGGTGCCACTCGATTGCGCGCGACCCCCTGAGCGAGTCGCTTCGTCTGCTCCCAATTCGACTCTGACTTCCTGGTCAAGCGACTGTTACGCGGGCGCTGACTAAGCCGGCGTACAGGGCTCGAACAAGACCTGAATAGAACTCTCTACCAGGATTTTCTTCCCAACCCCTTGAGGATTGAGGATCTTACTCTGATCCGGAGAAGCAAAGCAGAGCTGTTCCAAGACCACGGGTGTGCCACCGGAGTGACGACTCGATTGCCACCAGGGGTAGCGGACTGACAGACTCGATTGCCACCGGGGGTGGCGGACTGACTCGATAGACTCAGCAAACGCTCGGCACAAGTACGAGAGCGGATCAATCGTAGGAGGGCGGAGGAGGGTTGCGTGAGGCTCAGCAAATGCTCGGCGCAAGTACGAGGTTGAATCGATCGTAAGAGGGCGGAGGAGGGTTGCGTGAGGCTCAGCAAATGCTCGGCGCAAGTACGAGGTTGAATCCGTCGTAGGGCGGAGGCGAGTTGCGTGAGTAGACCCAGCAAAGCGCTCGGCACAAGCACGAGATTAGATCGATCGTGGGGCGGAGGCGGGTTGCGTGAGTTGCTCCGGAGAGGCTTTGGCAAGTTAGCGTTGCGCTAGAACTTGTGGTTGTTTGTTTTTGGTTGAGAACCTTTTCCCAGATGCCGGCAGATTCATATTTATATGACTCAAGGACCCCTAGGGCTGTCAACTCCAGTTTGGCGGATCCTTGAGACTCATTAGGAATGTCCTCCCCTACCCTGCTTCCCATCAAATCAGCGAAGATATTATCAGAGGTATAGTTGGTATTGAAGCTTCGAAGATCGGAGCAACACGTCTTGACCTTGCTTGTTATGCTGCTGTTACTGTTCATCACTCATCATTGCGCAGTATGGCCGGTTCCTCTAACAACCTCCCTAAAGCATGGTGCAGCGTGGCTTATAGTTGTTAGTGATTGATAGCCCAGCGTAGGTAGTGAAATCATTGCTACATTGCTTCTCAATCTTAACAAATATTTTCACTGATGGATTGTTACGAAACAACCCCAATCGGATTAGGAAGCAACCACGTTCTCCCTCGAACTCAACCTCTTTGGTTGAAGCGGGAAAGCCCGATTTCCAAGGGTTTGAATCTGATCAAAACCCCTACTGGGCCTTGGGGCGGAAGCCCAATTGACATAAATTCAATTGTGGTCCAAACACACTGATTAGGAGTTGTGAATCAGACTGGTACTGACACTCACGGGACCTCGTACATATTCTACTGTAGCATTTAACCTCTTCTTGAATTTTGAGGGTATTTTAGAAGCATCAACTCTCAGAAAACCTCACGGGAATTTTCATCTAGAGGACCAATGTAATGCTAGTGTTCATTCACGGAATTAAGCCTTTTATCTTTCTTCCTTTCTTTTCTTAATGACAGACCCCCCAATGGACCTCAGGACTCCGTTAAAATGCAGACACCATAAGAACGGTGTTTTTATACAGTATATACACATCGTCAAGTTCTCCAGACGGAAAAAGTCCGCTTTAGAACCATTCCTCCGTCTTATATTCCAAAAGAGAAATGGTTCTACAACGGACTTTGCCGTCTGCCTTTCAAATGCATCCATTTGACCATTTTTCATGTCGTAAAGTCTGTTTCATAACCATCATCCCGTTAGTGCATGCTAAAAGCACACAATACAATTATGATTCCAAATCTTCGCTTGGTCTTTATACGATTTGAACAATCGTCATTTGTCGAGTTGCATATTATGTTGTTGGTAAACTACTAAAAGTTGAAAGTATGGTAATGAATCTAAAATACACTTCACCTAAATTAATAACTTGTATTTGAAAATAATTAAGGTCGTCTGATATTCTGATTTGCTCTTGCATAATGACCTAAAAATGATTGATTAACGGCGGATTTAACTTAATCGATCATTGCACGTTGAAGCAAAGGTGCATAATTGAGGTACACAAGCATATACTATAGCAGAAACATGTACATACATCCAAAAGTACATGAAATTTGACTCCAAGATTATTCATTAAAAACAGATGATGATTAGTAACTACGTACATTTAAAATTGAAACTATAACGTGATCCGCATTAACGATCTGAATTCTTAACTCATCTATCAAACATGGCTATCTGACCCCTTCGTATTATTCTTTAAGCCATCGAGGTATATATCTCTTCCTTGATCAATCAAAGTGCGCTTAATTACGGCTTAAGCTTCATTTCAATTGTCCCGTCTTAAGCTAACTATGCATGATGAACCAGGCGTGGGGATGAGCCTCGTCCTATCAAGTATAAATATCAAGTCTAAACCGACATACGCTAATGTTTGATAGTTTTTGATTGTTATTGTACGTGTAATACGATGAAGTAAACTTTTGCTTTCATTTGTCAACGTTGTGCATTCGATAGTTTGGCAGACCAACCATTTTAGGAGGGCATCAAAATTGGTAGAGTTCTAGAGACAGAAAGACTAATTAGGAAATGTAGTTCAAAATGCAAGCTAGGGCATCGGATCAAGACAAATATAGTGTCCCATTATTAAACATATATATATAAGAACGTACGTACTCGATCGATCAACAAATAAGATTCGTTTGTTATTTTTGTTTGGAGGTAAACTCTAAAAAAAGCCTCCGATCGATCCATAAGTTATATACATCCAGCCATAATAGCATCCACCACCCAATGATTAAACTCACAAATGATAAATGATTAAACGATCCCTAATTTGATAATCTTCCTCTTCTGGTTGGCTACCAAGTACGCAATTAATCAAAATAAATAATTTAGTTAAAAGTCTCTGACCCTAAACCCTTGATTTGCATTGTATTCTATTAAGAACTGAGGTAGCTAGCTGGGTAATCAATATGGCAGCTCGTATACTAAACTTGTTATTAGCTGTCTTTGTTTTTGGTATCACCTGCAAATGTGTGTACTCACAAATGGTTTCGATTATATTCTTCTTCCTTTCATAACTTTCTGCCACATACTCTATTGACTCACATATATATATAATTCATATTCCAACTGTTCAAGAATGTTTATACCCTTTAGAATAATGATTAAGATCCCTCTTCCCCTTAACTTTCAAATGATGATTATGAGGTTAAATCAGTAAGTTGTTAGCCTGACGTACGTATATAATCTTCATTAGTTTATGATCTCTAACAAGTTAATCTTTTGCAACTCTGAGCTGTCTAACTTAATCAGATCTTTGGTTTGTTGGTTTGCAAGTTCACGGTGTGTGAGAGGTACGTAGCACCTATATGCCTTTTCTTTATTTTGATTAAATTTTCATCACCTTCTATATTAAAAATGAAGGGAGTCACAGCTTCATATACTTCAACGTAATGATCCATGAATGGAATCAATGGATAAGAAATAAACCGATCACTGTAAATATTTACTTGGGCTGAGCAATCATCTTCAACTCCAATGCCTGCAGCTAGCTTCAGAGCACTCAGAACTCAGAAGCATTGGGTTGCTTATTTATTACTGCATGCGCAGTTCCAGGCACATGCAATAAGGCTCCTCATCGTTGCTCGATCCCTTTGATAGGGTCCGTGCTTCGTGCTTCACATAAATGAATCTGTAGCTCTAGTTAATTATATATCTATTCGCATTCTGCTGCATAATTTCATATCACTGCCTCACTGGTTGTGTACTTGTACCTGCAGGTTGCGAGTACTGTACGTAATTATCAAGAAGAAATCCAACGAACAAGTTTAAGCCTTGGAAAGGTTCATTACTTTCGGTTTGTATATATAAACGTTAGCCAAGAGCCTCATCCATGCTTTCGGTTGGTTCTGCCTTATAGGAACTTGGTTCTTCGAATAGTTCAACGACATTTGTCAATGACCATGGATCTCTGTCCTGGCCTCTCTGATACAGAACTGCCTACATGCCTCGGAAATTAAACCTTATCAAAATGGAAACAGAAGCCTTCGGAGATCTTTATCATATATAAGGAAGACCCCATAAGTTCAAGTTTGGCTCAAAATTTGGATCAATTAAAGGCTTGGAAGGCTTGAACAACATCGAGTAATTAACTTGTAGGTTTCTGTTCCTCTCCCATTTATTTGCAATGGGAGTTAAGTTTGCATGCATGGGTAATGCCTTTTACTTGCTAGCGAAATATGGGACATTGACTTGGGATTTATAAGGCTGAGCCTCTCCAATACTTGAAAGAATATGTTTCTACTCTTCATGATCGAGCACTTGTTTTGGGTATGATCGAGCACTTGTTATGGAACACATATGAACTCTAGAGATCTCTATAGACTGAATATGGCATCTTTCGAATAAGCAGCTAGCTTCAGTGGAGCCTTATTGGCTTGCTTTTATACCCCTTTTACTACAGCACAATGACTCGAGGATAAAATTTCTAAACATTCACTGTGCATTAGTATCTTCCAGTAGAATATGCTTTAAAATGACCACTCCTCACTTATCAGTAGAGATTTTGGAGATAAAAAGATCGTTATTCCAAGTTAGGTATATTGGAGCACTAGCTCGAATGGTCACATACATGCTGCACCAGAACTATAAATACAAAGAAAGACTGAAAGGGCAAGTCCATTCCAGCCTTCTTTTCAAAGCAAGGTCGACTAAGAAGACTGCATGAGCTGGCTATACCAGGAAGCAAGCTGCTGCGATTTTCTTCTACCGTGTCTGGTCTGCTCGGAGCACTATAGACAATTGCTCACTATGACATATACATATAACCCAATAGCTACAAATAAAACAATGTTGGTCACCCACTTTTTTAGGCACCCCATTATATATCGGTACTGATTGGACCTCTCTTTTCGGTCATCGGAGACAAAGTAGTACCATGTATCATGTATGGATGAAAATTCTCATATATTATCAAAGTTTTATGGTTGATTTTGCTTTCAGCCTCTGCATGGAGCACGACCATGCCTTTTTTCTTCCATTTTATTGGTTCTGAAACTTTTTCTTTATTATCCTAAGTTAATCACGCATGTGTGTATCCCACTACGAATGCTTGGACTGCTCATGATCAAATAAACATGAATTTGTCGTCACATTTTGTCAAGTGAGACCCGTATACACCTTCATTAACCACCCCCGATCGATACAGACGGGCATTACCAGAAACGGCACATTATCAGTACTATACTCGTGTTTTATGAGGCATAGTTGCTTCCTTGCTGGCGCATAGACTATAACAAAGTCGATGCAATCTACTATTTATGGAAGAACCTAATGTTGGTAGCGGTATGATATTATATATATAAGTAGAAGATCATATATGACCTTGCTAGCTAGCTACAATAACCAATCCAGGTCATCGAGAATAGATAGGAATCATAGGATCAAATTTACTTAAGTAATTACACATGGATATAAATCTTACTGACTACAGATTTACGATCTTCATTTTTCTGCTACATGCAGTTATTTGGTTGAGTGGTTTAGAAGTAACAAAATAAGAGAAAAGTGAAACGGCTCTGTGGATAATGATGTTGATTAGTGTACTTACGCACTGATTATTTGACCTTCCCTCAAATTAGTGGATCGACATAATATGCTTATAGTCCTTGGTGAGTCATGAACAAAGCGTGCTCTATCTAGCGGTTCCTTGTCAGACTCTCACTCTCTTTGCTCATGGCCTTGCATTGGTTGAGAAATTAAACGTGAATGTATACCATACTGCAGATACAAATGACAAATACTTCAAGAAAATGTCTAAAACTTGCAGATTAATTAGAACTTTGACATGTTTAACGACAAACAGCGGTTATTTTCTTCAACACGATTGTTATAAGGCCAATTAGTGCTGCTAGCTAGTTTCTGAACTAGTTCTCTGTTTATATTGGCTAATCTCTTTACTTTCGATTAATCAAATTACAGTAAGTGCAAATATCCATGCCAAAGTGTACGTTATATAGTGCGCTTACAAAATTATAATAAGGTAGATAGAGCCAAACTACATCTCCTTGTTCATAGACTAAATGCGGCAAATTGGAATAGAAAAGAAATTCCATTGAAATGAAATGGTATAGAAAAGTGAGAGAGCAAAGTAGCTCATTCATTTATATATATGCATGATTAGGCTCAAGTCAGTAATTTAGAAAGAAAGTGGGGGGTTTTGCTTTTCTCATATCCTACTTTAGCTGCTGTGCTCATGTTTTATCATCTTCCTCTTTGCCAATCGACTATATATAGTGAGCTCTGAGACTGATGAACTACGCAGTTAAACGAGTCCACATTCATTTTGAATTATATATACAGAGCTGAGCCCAGGCACGATAGTGGAGGGGAAACTGAAGGCTATAAATATATTTATAAGAGGCAAGAAGAGGAAAAGCACCCAAATTGAGAGAGAAAGAAGAAGATCGATTGCGGTATCATGGAATGGAGAAAGTGCTATTTGGATGTGATTCTGGTTCCTCTAGGGTTTCTGATAACAGCTGGTTATCATTCATGGTTGTGGCACAGTGTTCGTACTAAGCCCGAGACTACCATCATCGGCATAAACACCAGAGGAAGAAGATTATGGGTCTCTGCAATGATCAAGGTACCTATCTATATAAATAGAATAACACTGCAGTCTTAAACTGCTAATTATTTGCAGACATGCACGACTCTTTTACCTAGCATATGAGCTAATATTACTTTTCAGTATATTTCATTTCCATATTTCTCAACTATTTCCATATTACTTTGCTATCTAAATTGATTGTATGTACTCTAACAAGATACATCGATATACACTATTTGTGTATCTCATGTAACTAGAATGCAAGAAACTTCATCACAATGGAATTGTGATTTTCATAGCATGTACCGTTATGTACTCGTTTTCTTACGAATTCCTCATTAGAGATTGATCGGTGGGTTCTACCCTTGTAAACTATCTATTGTCTTTTGGCCAAACTTAAATAAGATCGTGATTTATTAGATATCATACGATGTTAACATTATTCAATATATATGTGTGTACGTATGACTTAAAAATTTGCTACAAATACAAACCTCGCATATATAATGGTTTCAGAAACTCCATTCAATTTAATTGCCTTTTGATTTTAGATTATTACTTTACTAAATTGAAAATATCTGGAACCGTAAGTGGCGCATATCTCCCGATCAAATGGTCACTCTCCACCTTTTAGGTTCTTTGTATGGTATTAGAAGAAGGTTAACAGTGTAGGTAGATCAGCACAAAGCTAATTGCAGGATAGGACAGACACCATGCACACACATATATATTCTCTCTTCCACTTCACAAATCCACTGATTTAGGTGTCTATTGCATCCCACGTCATCTCCTGCATCAATAGTAGTAGTACGTACGTACGTTACCGTTGGTTCAATCATCTCAACTAGGTTTACAACACGATCTATGCATGTAACTTATGTACGTTACCGTAACTTTGGCAGGACAATGAAAAGAAGAACATTCTGGCAGTCCAAACGCTTCGAAACACGATCATGGGATCAACCTTAATGGCCACCACGTCGATCCTTCTCTGCTGCGGCCTGGCGGCCGTGATCAGCAGCACGTACAGCGTGAAGAAGCCGCTGAACGACGCCATCTATGGAGCTCATGGGGAGTTCATGGTCGCCCTCAAATACGTGACCCTACTCACCATTTTCCTTTTCTCCTTCATGTGTCACTCGCTTTCCATCAGGTTCATAAACCAAGTGAACATCCTCATCAACAGTCCTCAAGACCCTACTTCTTTGGTGACCCCCGAGTACGTGTCGGATCTTCTAGAGAAAGGTTACATTCTCAACACTGTGGGAAACAGACTGTTCTACGGAGCACTACCTCTTCTGCTTTGGATTTTTGGTCCCGTGCTGGTGTTTTTGTGCTCCATAACCATGGTGCCAATGCTTTATAATTTGGACTTTGTGCTTAGAAGCCCCGACCAGAAGAGAAAGAACATGGATGCTTCTGAAGATTCGGACTTTGTTTGACTATGCCAATGTCCCAAGCTATGATCGAGGACGTTAATTTGGTGATGATTCAATTTGTTGGAAAGATATGAAAAACAAAGACGAGTGCAATTTGAAGAAGTTCTGTATAAATGCATTATTATCTGATTTTATTTCCCTGAGTCGTATACGAATTGATGATCTTTTCCTGCTTTACCAAATTTTGAACATGCATACATCTCATCAAGAAAAGGAGATGTGTGCTACGTGATGAGGTGACATTAAAAAAAAAGAAGAAGAGCGAGAGAGAGAGACTTTCATTTAGCTGCAATTTATTTCATTCTTATATAAAGGAAAAGGTAAAGGGAGAGAAAGTCAAACAATTGTGTCATCAAGTAAAAAGCGAAAGAGAGATCGAGTCCCCTAGAACCCACCTACCTATTTTTAGTCTTTGCCTAACTCCCTTCCAGAGCTCCTCTAGCGTCCGCATGCTAGGCAAAGCGTCCGCTTATCACCAGCTTAGTGTCACGACCCGCAAGGCAAGGGGCCATGCTGGGGTCATGCCTCGCCAGGCCAAAGGCCTTAGGCAGCGTCGTGCCAAGCCGGAGTGAGTGTCCGAAGACAGCATGCGGGGACAGCTCGAGGACAAAAGCTGGCAACGTTGCGAGCACACGACGAGTGCGTTGCGTGCATACCCACGGGAGTCTGCCACGACCCGCGAGGCTCCTTGAGCAGCATGTGGAGCATGCATGCCTCAAGGAAGGATCCGGAGAAGGGCCAAGGGTCCTAGGACGGTCTGGAGAGTCGCGGAAGTATCCAGCTGACTCTAGAAGGTTCCGGATGAGTCCGGGTATCTCCGGAGCGCAGCGCAGTGCACCAAGGGGGAGTGCAGCGCAGCGCAGCACAGTCGGGGACTGTGCAACACCGTGCGAGGTGGTGCAGCATCAGGCAGGGCCAAGCAGCACCATGCACGGCAACCAGGGGCAGCGCAGCATGGCACACGGCTGCGCAGGGCAGCGCAGCGTGGTGCAGGGCTGTGCGAGGCAGCGCCGCATGGCGGAGGGCCATGCGAGGACGCGCAGCATGGCGGAGGACCATGCATGGCAGCGCCGGGCAGTGCAAGGCCCGCAGCGCAGCACAGGGCCGAGCAGGGCAGCGCGCAGGGCGTCGCAGCCATCGGCAGGGCATTGCAGGGGTCGGCAGCACTGTGCAGACCAGTGCAGCCGTCGGCAGGCATCGGGGCGGCAGCGCAGGACGAGTGTCGCAAGGTGCCAAAATCGGGAAGGTTCCGGAGAGGACCTCGACGTATCTAGATCCTTCTAGGATACGTTTGTACATACTTAGGAGTGTCTAGGTGTGTATAGAAGTGTCTAGACACGAGTGCAGCCTAGAAAATTCTAGGGCATTCTCGGAGAGGTGGGCTGCCTCTATATATAGGCTGCCGGGGCGACATTCGCTAGGCAGGAGGGAAACATAGTTTTCAGGAATTTTTCAGATTTTGTAAAGTTTCTTTAAACTTCAATACAAGTTGATTTCCTTCATCGACTTGGGTTTCTCTCTCACTTTTGTTCTGGCCTTGAGGTTGTTCGACTAAGGGAAGGCTGACTTAGCGAGACGGACTTTGCTAAGTGCCGCACGAGCAATTTCCGCTGTGCAAAACTTTAGCTCGTGACATTAGTCATTCTTAGCACCCCCTAGCACGTCTAGTGTACGCGTAGCACCCAGCAGCTAGTCATTCTCGATCCCCACCTAGCTTCTAATTAGACCCTACCTAGTATCCACGTAACCTGAAGCGTATGCATAATCACTCTTAGTTTCCATGTAGCGCCCGCCTATAGCACACGCCTAGCTCGAAATGGGATTCTCTCCTAACCAATTCCTCCTCATACCCTCCTCATAAAAGAATCTGGGCCGTTCAATTTTAATCCAACGGCCCAGAATCCTCTGTTACTATTTCACACAACCCCCTGCAAAACAATCTGAACCGTCTAATTTTAATCCGACGGCCCAGATTGCATGAGGAGAGTGAGGAAGGTGTTTTATTAGGAGAGAATCCGGATCCGCCTAGCTCCCGTCTAGTGTCCCCATAGTGCTACGGTTCATGAAATATAGATGCAACGTGAAATGGAGTTGCGGAGGGGAGAGTGGGAGAGCCGTTTACCGTAGCTCACATTTTTACTCAGAATTGGTTTTGGACTTTTTCTATTTCCTTTGTGTAAATCCAGAACCCAAAACGGCACCGTTGGGATTGAAATATAAAAACTTTTAATTTAGAAAATCGATTTCAAATCTGAGAAAACCGGGTGACCAGATCGACGTTCCTTCTTGTTCGCACGAGAACCCAACTTTTTGCGTCTGAAACTTCCCACTGCGACTCTGCTCAGTGCTCAGTGCTCAGGTACCAATCTCTTCTTTTCAATCTCTCTGTTTTGCTACTTGTTGTTCTTGTTCTTGTTGCTGTTGTTGTCTTGGTTGGTTTTAGCTTTATTCAGCTAGCTCAGACATAACCTACAGTTTGCTTGCAAGATTTAAATCTATGCTAGAAACCCAAGTTAAATTCTGTGACTTTCTTTCTTCTTGGCATTGATTGAATAGTTGTTATATATTTTTGATTGGATTCTATACTTGGAATCAAGTTTTGATTGGATTCTATACTGTAAAATTTGGAGTGCCAGAAAAAAATGTGGTAATCAAGTTTTGGCCTTCACAGACAAAAACACCTTACTCGTGATCATAGGCCATTCTTTTGTTGGGGAAATATATATGTTTTTATTTGAAATCGGAACGATGGCTGGTATTCTATATTGAATTCAATGAGATACACTGTATAGGTTTCTACATTTTACATGAAATAAATTTGAATGTGTTGCTACTTGCTACAGTGTGATAATCTTGATTTGGGTTTTTCACAACAGGTAGATAACTGAGGGGAATTTGGTCTGTGTGTCAGTGCGGTCGGGGTAATGTTGGTGTTTGCAAAAACTGTTCTGATATACAGAGGTTAGAGTCACTCTTATGATGATTCTCATTATGGTTGATGCAAACATTCTAAGGAGTTAAAATCACTCAATAGAGATGAATTGCTTGCAAACAATCTTTGTGATTCTCAGCTTCTTATTATTCTTCTGCTCTGTGGATGTTCTTGTGCTTTGTTTTCGTACCATTTCCTCCGATCCTTGTGACCCTACAGCTCAGCAGGACCCAAGAACTCTGCGCTCAGATCAGTTGACAGTCCTCATTAATGGCTACTCTGAGTCACGCATCCCTCTCCTCCAATCCATTGTCACTGCATATGCAGGCTCCTCTTTGGTGTCGTCAATTCTTGTACTTTGGGGAAACCCCTCAACCCCATCCCAAACCTTGGCTCAACTTGCCAACAATCTCACACATTCCTCATTTGGCTTTAATAGCATCTCCTTAATCCGTCAATCATCAGACAGTCTCAATAACCGGTTCCTCCCCAGACCCTTCATTAAGACCCGAGCTGTGTTGGTGTGTGATGATGATGTTGAGGTTGATCCCAAATCCTTTGAATTTGCATTCAAAATGTGGGGATCAAACGCTGATCGTCTCATTGGGTTCTTTGTCAGATCACATGACATAGACTTATCAAGGAAAGAGTGGATTTATACTGTGCATCCAGACAAATACTCAATCATGCTCACTAAGTTTATGATTTTGAAAAGTGAGTATTTGTTTCAGTACAGCTGTGCAGGAGGGCCTGTGATGGCCAACATGAGGAAGATCGTGGATAAGATGCATAATTGCGAGGACATACTAATGAATTTTGTGGTTGCAGATGAGGTCAATGCTGGACCTATATTGGTCGGCGCCGAGAGGGTCAGGGATTGGGGGGATGCGCGCAATGATCACAATGATAGACATGGTGAAGGACGGCGAAAATTGATTGGGAAGGTTGCGGAGGTGGGTTTGAGTAGTAGGAAAGAGAAGCATAGGAAGAGAAGAGGGGAGTGTATAGGGCAGTTCCATAGGGTGTTGAGGAGAATGCCTCTGAGGTATAATTACGGGAAGACAGTCAATTCTGTTGGTGAACAAGGGCTTTGTCAAAAAGGAGGGAAGTTGGTGCTTTGTGATCAATCATAGTTGGTATTCCTTTTTCAGGGAGAGCAGAAAGTCCGTTTTTGGATCAAAATAGAGTTGCAGTTTTGTTCTATATTCTATCCAAGAACTGAGTGATGTCTGCTCTTCCTTGTTCATATTGGTTCTTTAACAAGTTAAAGTAACAAGTTTTGTACTTATGAGCATTATGACGCTACCTTACCAATGTAGTTCTCATGTTCTCTCTAATCTTAGCTGTCTCATGTTTGATGTTGTTGTCAAAATGGATCAGTTGGCTTCTGTATTACCTGTACTACAATGGATCATACCACCTATGAAACAGATGGTCTTGTATCTCTGCACTTGACCATTCCATAAGAGAATTGAAGGGTTATTGTTCTTATTTATACTTGGCTTTGAGGAGTTTTAAGGTAACAATGTTCGTTATTTGTGATCGCCAATATCTTGTCTGTCACATGTTTGATGTTGTCAAAATGGAATGTATGGCTACTGTACGATAACAGATGTCTCACATATTTGCATTTTGAATACCAGATAACATGCTGCTAATACGTGTTAACCTGAGGAAATGCCAAAAATTTCAGGGAAAATGTTGATGCTGTTGTGCAATTACCAGGAACATCTAGTCTCCAAATTGTTTTTTTTTTTTTTTTGCAAGAAAATGAGGGAATGGAGCTGCACAGAAACATTCCTGGCTTCCTCAGCTCAGCCTCCAGTTGAAGCAACACTTGCAACTCATCTGATGGAAGATCGATAAGGAGTTTACAGAAGCTCGCCCTGCTCGCAAGCTTTGCCAAAGAGGTGAGAAATTAGAGGACAAGCTACTTCTTGTGGACGTCGACATGTTGGAGAGTAAGTTTACAGCTTCCATTGACAAACCATCTAAGGCCAAAAGCTGTTAAGAAATTTTGAAGCTTCCAGCTTTCAGTGCGGATGATTGTGCCTTTGGTCACTTCCAAAATCATTTCCCAGAAGTAGGCTTTGGGATTGAGCCCAGAAGTTAATAGAGGGATGATAATATGATATGTATAGGTTAGAAAAGAAGTCCTCGACAGATAAGAGGAAGCAGAGCCTTAATTCTGCTCCAAGTACGTGTTAAGAAAGCAAAGCCTTATGCTCCAAGTATTCCTATAAACAGAAACAGAGGAATATGATTGGTCTATTCATGAGAAGGAAGTTAGATGATAAGCTACTTCCTGTGGACGGCGACCTGTTGGAGACATAAACTACAGCTTCCATTGAGATACATTCCAAAGCCAAAAGCTGCATTTGATCATCAACCTCTGCAGTCTGCCCGCTTCCAAAACCATTTCCACTGTTGGCAAGGTGATCGACAGTTTTGGGTTGGGCTTGATCGTGGGCCTAGTTTCTTGTTGTTTGATCCATATGTGGGCACACACCCTTACTTTGGAATATGGCTCAGTTCTTGCGTAAATCTACCTTATTAATTTAGATTTAGTGCTGTGATTTTATTATTTTTTTGGTGGTTTACCAGCTGAAGTTGGTGCTCATAGCACAACAACTGAGTAGATTAACCATTTCAGAGATCACTGAATCGCAGCTTGAATACATAAATGAACCAATATTGGCCCTATTAAGGAAGAAGCAAGAGCACTACCAACTCAATTCCCTCTATAAATAACATATAGAGATGGATCTAACTAGCCTCAAGATTTGGAGCCAATCACCTGTATATTATATTTAGTACTAATCACTTGCCGTCGACCCCAATCCCATTCTTCAAAGTTCAACCTCATCCCAACTTTTATAAAGGAATGGTTCACGATGAAGAACTTGGACAGAATTAGAAGAAAGCAAAGCCTTGTGCTCTAAGTATTCCATAAACAGAACAGAGGAGTATATATGATTAGTCTATTCATTTGACTATCCCATCGTCATCAAGCTTGTGGTTTTCTTTTCTCCCACAGTCCCACTTGGTCATTTTAATTATATCTGCAAACAACACCAGAGCAGAGCTACTTTAGCTCGATGATGCATGGTGGTTCTGACGTGAGGGCATTGCCGATCATTCAATTCACGGACCTTGTAAAGTTAGGTATTACTTGGTCTTGATGTGAGTAAAATAAAAGTGATGGAAAAGCAAAGGTGATTACTTTAGAGCCCTAATGCTTAAAAGAAAACTAAACCTTTCTATTAAGTGAATGATCATCGTCGACTATCAGCAACTTTGTTTTATCAAAGGTCGGTGCTTGTCCAAATCAAGCTCCTCATTGCTTTCTGATCTCATTATTTATCTTACAGACACCAAAACCCTATTCTTAATATGCCTAATTGCTTCATAACTAGCTAGGGATTACCCAGCAGAACAAAATAGAGAGAGATTTTGACTGCATTTCATTGGAGGGTCAGCTTAATTTAAAGGCTAGCTATGAGCTTATCCATCTGATTAATCAAGGAATAGACTTTTTCGATTCTTTGATAAAATTGCATTGATCATCCAAACTCATCATGCACTAGTAGTCTAGACTCTAGAGTACGTGGAATTGAACCAGAACTTTGATGATCCATGATGTGAATGTTCCAAATAAAGCAATATCATTGTTTAATTCCTGTATATTGGATCCATTCTGTGAAGTGCGTAACAGCAATACTGATGCACACTAACTTTCCAACTCGTTTACGTACGTGAGACCTGATGAACAAGACGTCTATTACGATGATATATTAATTAAGAAACATGCATGATTTACTGCAGTTTTCATCAATTTCATCAATTTGGGCTTCTCGATCATAACCCTTGAAGAATACTTAATTGCTATATATATGCATGAACAAATTGAAATACCAGAATCTGGAAGGTCGACAAATTTAATTCATTGTAGAATAGTCTTGAATGTATTCAACCTGAGATATTACTTAATTACATAAATAATAATTAGATAGTAAACACATAGGGTAGAATTTTGTATAATTAACAATCATTATAGGTGACTCTGCATGATGCATGGTAAGTCTTAACTCTTAACCAATTTAAATTTAAGTATATGTGGGCTTATAATCTTGTACCTAATTTCATCTTAATTTACTTTTGTGTTTAATTCTTGATATCATCATCATTACATTTAATCCGAATTTTAATAGATACTCAATTTCTATACATTCAGTTACTTTTCTCTTCCCTTCCCTTCCGAAATGGGTGAGTTGCTTTCACAAAAAAACGGAGTGAGTATGAAAGTTCATTACTCTGAATATGGAGTTTGCTTTCGACAAATAAAAAATGGAGTGACTTAGTGTTTTCTTATTGAAAATGTATTGAAAATTATTTTGAGGGATTGAAATCCACATTCCATAATTTGTAATATAAATCCACTCTTTTATCTTTTAGTAATTATTATGAGCTCTAAACTCTAAACTCTATCTTATAATTATAAATTATAAATTTTAAATTCTAAACTTTAAACTCTAAATTCTAAACTCTCTAACTCTAATTCATTTAAACCCTAAACCCTAAACTTTAGACTCTAGACTCTAAACTCTAAACTCTAAATTATAGACTCTAGATTCTAAGTTCTAAACTCAAAACTCTAAAAACCTCTAAGCTCTAGACTCTAAACTCTAAATTCAAAACTCTAGACTCTAAGTTGTAACTCTAAACTCAACATATGTTTGATTTATTTTTATAAAAGTTTAATTAAACAATAAAAGAATCAGTGTGAAACATTAATCGTGTTTAAAAAGATTTCGCTTGTTAATAATTTTAATAATATTTTATAGAAACGAAAACTGTATGTACACTCTTGAGTTAAAAAATGGGAATGGACAAGCCAACTTTATTTTGATTTACAAAAAGGGAATTGCCAAGAACATACTTCAAAGATTAGGTTAGGGTTTACATTTGTTTATTTTATGGGTTAACTTTCATCCTTGTAAACATAGAAGCCAGGTCCATCCGATTCAGGTGTCCCACAACATCAATCAACGGCTCAGATTATCGCAATTAAATCATAAAGAAAGCTACGTAAATCGCATTACTTGCAGACGAAGAACCCGCCCGTATGAAATCACCACAACGCCCATGGTTTCCCAAGGTCAGCTCTGGCCATCCGCAGCAACAAACGAGGGCCATTTTGGTAATCTGACTACGTTCAGCTTTTAACTTCATGTGCCGCCCACTTTGCTTTTGTGATGACAACGTACTTTTGCGCTACAGTACCCAACCTTTTGCTATTTAAACCTCACTCTTTGCTCTCACTCCCTCCCTTTCTCCCTTTCTTTGATTACTCCTCCCCAATCTCACTGGAGGCAGCCGAAATGGACCGGAACTCTGCTGCTGTTCACTCCCAAACGACGTCGTCGATGTTCGGGTCATCATGCGCCGGTGATCACCTGAAGCCAAGCCCCTCGCTGTTGGACTTCGAGGAGTATCTCCGCGGGGTCACCGCCGAGTTTCGGGCCGACCGGAGTACTTTTGCAGAAACGGACGGCTTTTTCGGCGACGTTTGCTCCGGTGACCTCAGCTTCGCTTTCAAGAACCGGGTTAGTCACGCTCACTTGTTTACTTTCCAATCTCACCTGCCCCATGTCCCCTTTGTGCCACGTGTCCGCGTGTCATGCACTGTCATGACGTGGCACACTTGGATCTTATGTGACGTATATTATTTTTGGTGTTTACTATATAGATGCCGTCGTGGATTGAAAAGGAATGTTTGCCTAATTATGTTTTGTTTAGTTAATTAAGCGTGTATTGTGTATCGATTAATATATATATATATATATATAAACATGTGTAATTATATCACGAGAACAAGAATACAAAACCTAAGAAAATCTATGATCATTTGATGGTTTACCTTGCGTGAGCCCAACCCAATTATATATAGAGGCCCAAATATAGTTCCTCTTTTTGTCTTCTGTGTTTATACTTTCTTAATTTGTAGCAAGAGCCACAGTGGGTAGGTTAAGAGGCACTATACTTTCTGTGTTAATAGTTTCTATCACACAACAAGGATGAAATGAAGTGTCAAATTTGATTCTGGCTAAGCTAGCGAGTAGCAAATGATTCAGTTATTCCATGAATGCAGGACATAATGAATGGTTTTTCGAGCAGTGGACTCACTGAAACCCTACTTAGCCCTCAGAATCTCACCCCCAAGAATTCCAGCATCTCAGCAACCATGGATTCCCAGTCATCGATTTGTGGTATGGTTTACCACACATCAAACATGCGCGTTAATTTACAATCGTTTGGTTAGCTTTTGAGCTATATAGTCCATCTGGCTACATGCTAGTGATGCTACTCCTATCTTGGTGTGTGACTTGGTACTTTGACGTGTTGGATTTTCAGTTGGAACTCCCACATCGGCTGCTAATCCAATTGGCAGAGATAACCAAGCAAGAGGAGCCACCAGCGGTTCATCTGGAGATCAATCAGATGAGGATGATTTTGAGATAGAAGCCGGTCCATGTGGAGACAGTACAGACCCTCTTGATATTAAACGTATCAGAAGGTATTTCAGAATCTCCTTTCATTTTGCTTTAGAGACTACTATATATAGATTGGGAGTTGATTCAACATGCATTAACTTGTGACTACTTTGCAGGATGGTCTCAAACAGGGAGTCTGCTAGGCGATCAAGAAGAAGAAAGCAACAACATTTGCAAGAACTCGAGGGGCAGGTATTGATCTTTTCTGTTATAGTGGTTACCACAACAAGATTTGGTCCCACTGCATATACACTAATGAGATAGAAGCATTTTTTTTTAACTTGAAGCAAGTCTGATCTGCAAGCTCAATTTTGGTTTTCTTTCAGGTTGATATACTGAGAGTAGAAAATTCAACCTTATACAGGCAGCTTACAGATGCTTCTCAACAGTACCGTGATGCTGATACAAACAATAGAGTGCTGAAATCAGATGTGGAAGCTTTGAGAGCTAAGGTAAGAGAAACTTATGTGTATGAAAAAATTGTCCAAAGCTAAGATGGTGAAGATGAGAAGCTAATACTAAGTTATCTGTGTGTTTATAGAATTACCATGTGAAAGTTGTAAAATGTGAAGGAATTGATAATTATCATATCATGATTATATAGGTGAAGCTAGCTGAAGATATGGTTGCTCGCGGTTCCTTAACCTCTAGCTTCAATCAACTTCTTCAAGGTCATCTGAGCACACCACAACCCCTTAATCCTCATACTTTGCACGGTGTAGCTCATGTGTCGCCAACCATTACCATTCATGGAGATGATGCCTCATATGCTGGAATTGCAGTCTCTCAGAACTCGGGAATGGGACTCGGAAATGCTACTGGCATGTCTAATAATAACATGAGTACCAGGATCACAAGTGATGCAGTAAGCTGTGTGTCTGATATGTGGTAACAAACTACTACAAAGATTGTAATGCCTCATGTGTAATCTGTTAATTAGATCCAGTGTCATGTATGCTTTAGGTCTATTTCTGTCGAGTAATCTTAGAAGGCTCCTTTTGCTTCTTATTTTTCTTTTGAAGTGTCCTGTAAAATGTAGTATTTAATATATTGAAGGAAGGTTTCTCTGTGTGTTTCTGCTTATATACTGGGTTCTTTGTCATGTTATTTTCTTCTTCCTTTAGCTTCTCATATGTTGGCTGAGTCTGGTTACACATGAATGTGTGTAAAGAATACAAAACCTCATAAGCCTTTTGTGGCAACGCATTCTATATTCCATGCTCCAACTCTAAAATGCTATCAAATTGGGAAATGTACATGTTGTTTTCTGATATATATGATCCCACTCATATATACAATCACTTAAGTCAACAGGGTTCCTGCAATCCCTCTTAACCCTCACAATCTCTCTCCTTAGTTTTTGGTTCTGTATAATAAATGAGGTTGAATTCAAAGATCAAGATCATGCTGTGCCAACTGTTCTAGGCAACAAGGAAATGGGTTTTCTCTATAATATGAATGAGGGATCACATGAAATCAGAGAGAGAAACCGCGTTATGTAGTTGAAATCTTCAGACTGATCACATTTTATATCCATGGTTGTCACCTCCATTGTTGGCACGGTAGAGACATTTCCAGGGTTGCACGGGCACCCAACTTAATGTCAAAGCTTTAATTTATATTCAGGCATCTCTGATCCCAACTATGAATATTATATATGACAAAGTAAATCACTACCACTATGAAAATTCATCTGTTGTAAGAACAAAACCATCAGTACCACATATTTGGAATCAGAGGCTGCTTTTACAGCCTTCAATTAACCAAAACTTTTGCATCATTGTCTTCGAAGCCTGAGTATTCCTCTGGCACTGGGATATTCAACTCTGAACAAACCAACTGCACTATTCTTGAAGTCTCAGCACCATATGACATTTTATTCAAAGTTACAGCAATAGAAAACTTGTTTTGTATGTCACAGAAGGCAGTAGATCCACCCATTCCTGAGTGGCCAAAGCCGATAAGGGAGTTGTCCTTCGAGTTGTGATTCCTCTTAAACCCGAGTCCAAATATGCCATCCTGCTTAACCAAACTTGCATACTCCCCCACCCCTAAGAAAGCATCATGGATTTTGGGGTTGCTGAATAGCTTTTCTTTTTTAGGACTGGATGGTGAGTTTTCAGCAGCAGGAGAGTGGGGTATATGAGGATGGCTACCAAGCGGTGGTGTTGATGAGGAAGTGGAGTGCGGTGGTGGAATAGCACCACTATTGATGTTATGCAGAGTGTAAAACTTGTGTGCATTAAATGCTCATCGTGCTCAACATGCTGCAATCCCTCTTCTTTTGCTGCTGCAATACCACTGTGCAATCAGTTTGTGATTTACACGCAAACTGACTCTAGCTCTTTGTCCAATAGTTTGTACAGAGTAGGTAGGATAGTTTAGCTCTTTGGTTTTGTGTTTTGCTATATATCCAGCTCTTGCCTTTGTTTCTGGTAGAAAAAGAAATACATTATAACTCATTCATTCAAGTTAGTTCATTCCTTCATCTCATTCCATATTTCTATATGGTATCAGAGCAGTGATCCTTATAGGACCTGCGTCTGTTCTTCATTCCATAACTTCATTATCTTCCTGTTTTCATTATGGCTGGAGGCAACAATACTCCTTCTGGGTCTGGACCAAATTCCAGTTCCAAAGTTGAGGTTGTTGACACCAATACCTCACAGCGTCTTACCACCACACTTTTAAATGAGTTCAATTACTATTCATGGCAAAATGCTATGACTCTTGCTATTGGAGGCAGGACCAAGCTCGGCTTCATCACTGGAAAAAACAAGATGCCTTCAACTTCCTCTACAGATTTTGAGTCCCGGCTGTCACAAGACCAACTTGTAAGGGCTTGGATCATCAACTCCATGGAGGCAAGACTTCATCAGATTTTTCAGTACTATGACTCTGCTGCAAATATGTGGAATGCAGTCAAAGAGTTATATGGTGATCTCAACAACTCTGCTCGAGTTTTCCAACTGAAGAAGGAACTTGCTTCATTACAACAGGGTAATCTTTCCTTCATTGAGCATTTTAGAAATCTCAAGGCCAAATGGAATGAGATTGAAATCTATCGTCCTCACTCCACTGACTCGACCATTATTTTGAAGAGAAGAGAAGAGGATAAGATTTTCGAGCTGCTGATTAGTCTTGGACCTGAGTATGAAGATCTTAAGAGCCATATTCTTATGCAAGCTGAGCTGCCATCTCTTAATACTGTTAGCAACATCATTCAAAAAGAAGAAACAAGGAAAAAAGTGATGAATGTCGATCTAGCAGTGACTGAGACTCAGACTACTGAAGCCAGGGCGTTTGTAAGCAACAGACCATATAGAGGCAAGAGGCCGGACTTAGAATTCTCTCACTGCAAGAAAATTGGTCGTGTTGGTATTGGTCATCTCAAAGAGACATGCTGGATATTGCATCCAGAGCTCAAGAGCAAGTTCAATGAGGATAAAAATTCGAGGAACCCGTCAAGGAACAATTTCAAAGCTAATTGCAGTAGCACAAACAGTTTGATGGATTTCACTTCCAATCCAATCAACCTAATTAATGAACTTGCTTCTTTCCTTCAACAGAAGCAAGGCAAGTCTCAAGATGGAGATGCTACTGCCGTGCTAGGTAAATTTGCTGGTTTTCTTGCAGAGTCGAATCTTGCTGAGTCTGCTGATATTCCAGGTATCATATGTGCCATTTCAACAACATTAAATCTCAGTCAAAAACATGATATATGGATTGTAGATTCAGGAGCCTCAGATCATATGTCTAATGATGTCTCTCCCCTACATGATTTTCAATTCTTTAGAAAACCATCACATGTCTCAGTTGCTAATGGTCACAAAGTGCCTATCCTTGGAAAAGGAAATCTAAAACTATTTACAGATCATACTAACTCTAGTATCATGTTTGTTCCTTCCTTTCCATTCAAGCTTCTTTCAGTTGGTAAATTGACTCATCAACTGGACTGTTTGGTCATTTTTTCATCTTGTAATGTTGTATTACAGGATCGAGTCACCAAGAGAGTGATTGGTGAAGGATTCTACCTCAACAATCTCTATTACATTTCTGCTTCTCCAAGCTTCGCAAAAAGTCTTCTTGCTGAAGCACAATCTTCTGTTTTCCAACAACAATTGTGGCATATGCGCCTTGCTCATCCATCCACACATGTTCTATCCTTTTTGTTTCCCTCTAAGTGTAAAAGCTCTTTTGAATGTGAAACTTGTCACAAGGCAAAGTCTACAAGACTTCCTTTTTCAAACTCAATGTCTAGAGCTTCTTGTAGTTTTGAGTTAATACATTCAGAGGTATGGGGGCCTGTTTGAATTGTTTCTGTGGATGGTTATAAATATTATGTGACATTCATTGATGATTTCTCAAGAACCACATTTGTGTACTTGTTAAAAACAAAGAATGAAGTGTTCAAATGTTTTCAAGACTTCCATAACCTTGTGAGAAATCATTTCTCATCAAATATTTCTACTCTGAGATCTGACAATGGCACAGAGTATACCTCTAAGATTATGCAAAATTATTTGAGCTCTCATGGCATTCTTCATCAAACAAGTTGTGTTGGGACTCCACAACAAAATGGAGTTTCAGAACGAAAAAATCGTGACCTCCTTGAAAAAACTAGAGTTGTTATGTTGCATGCTAATGTGCCTAAGAGGTTTTGGTCTTATGCTATTCAATGTGCTGCATACATAATCAATAGACTGCCTAGTAGTGTGTTGAATTTCAAATCGTCTTTTCATGTGCTGAAAGGAAGAGAAATTGATATAAGCCACCTTCGTGTGTTTGGTTGCATTTGCTATGTTCACATTCAGCCTAATCAAAGAGACAAGTTTGATTCAAGGGCTGCTAAGTGTCTATTTTTAGGATATTCTTCATCTCAAAAGGGTTACAAATGCTATGATCTTGCCAACCAGAAATTGTATATCTCCAGGGATGTTAGGTTCAATGAAGCTAATTTTTTTTTTTCAAAAGCCATGAGAATGACCTTCAGGGGGAGTTACAGGGTGAATTATATGATGTTTTTCCTATGATTCAAACTGAATTGTCTCACTCTACTATCCATCAAGATCATGCTGCTCATCAAGATCATCCTTCTCCTGAAGAGGAATTTGATCAGGACACCCATGATGTTGTTGTTGAAGAAGAAGAAGTTGTCATACGGGATGATATTGAAGCTATTGAGACCAGCAGTACTAATCATGTTGTGCCTCAGCCAACTCCAAGGAGATGTCCTAATCGAACTAGGAAAGCAAATGTCCGACTTGAAGGTTTTGAGTCATACACACCTAAGCATCCTCTTGGAAATATTGTCTCATTGAATGAGGTCTCTTCTGCTCACAGTGTCTTTCTCAATCATCTGTGTGAATCAACTGAACCAAGAAGCTTTGAAGAAGCAAATCAATCTCCAATTTGGAGAAAGGCAATGGCTGAAGAACTAAAAGCCCTGCATGATAACAACACTTGGAGCATTGTACCACTTCCAAAAGGTCATAAAGTGGTAGGTGCTCGTTGGATTTACAAAATCAAGTTTCATTCTGATGGAACTATCGAGAGACACAAGGCAAGATTCGTTGCTCGGGGGTTCACTCAAACTTTCGGTGTTGACTATAAGGAGACGTTTGCTCCGGTTGCTAAGATGAACACGGTTCGTGTTCTGTTGTCTGTTGCAGTAAATCATGGCTGGAAGTTATTCCAAATGGATGTCAAAAACGCGTTCTTACATGGAGATTTAGAAGAAGATGTGTACATGCGCTTGCCACCAGGCCATGAACAAGAAAGAGAGGCAGGGATGGTCTGCAAGCTACATAAAGCCATATATGGCTTGAAGCAACCACCAAGGGCATGGTACTCGAAGTTGAGTTCTATTCTCTTTGCTTCAGGGTTCAAAAGGAGCCATAGTGATTCATCCATGTTTGTGCGCACATGAAAGATTGTAAGATTGATTGTTCTAGTGTATGTTGATGATCTCATTATCACAGGAGATAGTGCCACTGACATTCAAGCACTAAGAGCTTCACTTCACTCTACTTTTGCTATTAAGGATTTAGGTCAGCTGCGTTATTTTCTTGGCATTGAAATGGATCAAGCTTCGAACAGTTTGTTCTTGAATCAAAGAAATTATATTGTTGATTTGCTTGACGAAGCTGGTATGCAAAGCGTCAATATTGCTCGTTCTCCTCTGCCAAGCAACCTCAACCTTAATACTAAAAGTGAGGTTCTCACTGATGCTTCTCTTTACCAAAGATTAGTTGGTAAGTTAATTTACCTTACCATTACTAGGCCTGATATCACATATGCTGTTAGCATGGTAAGTCAGTTCATGCACTCTCCTCATTCTTATCACCTGCAACTAGTCAAGCGTATCCTTCGATATCTTAAAGGCACTGTGACTAAAGGCCTTCTCATGAAAAAACATGGCCATTTTAAACTTGAAGGTTATACAGATTCTGATTGGGCAGGGAATGTTATTGACAGAAAATCTACAACTGGTTTTTGTACATTTGTTGGTGGAAACCTAGTTACATGGAAAAGCAAAAAACAGTCTGTGGTTGCTAGATCTAGTGCAGAGGTAGAGTACAAGGCAATGGCCTCAGCTGCATGTGAACTGATCTGGTTGAAAGTTCTTCTCAGTGATCTTGGCATTGTTTTCTCTGCTCTCATTCCTTTGCATTGTGACAATCAGGCTGCAATGCATATTGCTGCAAACCCTGTGTTTCATGAGAGAACCAAATACATTGAAGTAGACTGTCATTTTATTCGCAATCAAGTTCAGTCCAAACTCCTCACCACTGCATATATCAAGTCTAGTGAGCAACTTGCAGATGTATTCACCAAAATTCTTCCTACTGCTCAGTTTGATAGTCTTCTGTTCAAGCTTGGTTCAAGAGACTCTCTTGATTCAGCTTGAGGGGGAGTATTGATGTTATGCAGAGTGTAAAACTTGTGTGCATTGAATGCTCATCGTGCTCAACATGCTGCAATCCCTCTTCTTCTGCTGCTGCAATACCACTTTGCAATCAGTTTGCGATTTACATGCAAACTGACTCTAGCTCTTTATCAAATAGTTTGTACAAAGTAGGTAGGATAGTTGTTAGCTCTTTGGTTTTGTGTTTTTCTATATATCCAGCTCTTGCCTTTGTTTCTGGTAGAAAAAGAAATACATTAGAACTCATTCATTCAAGTTAGTTCATTCCTTCATCTCATTCCATATTTCTTGTAGTAACCCCGATTTTAATTTCATTTTCGTGTAAATTCCTTGAATTTATTAGAATGGTGATTTACGGATTTTCGTATTTCATAACCTTTTAATTAGTTGTTGCTCGCGGTCAGAAGTGATTCCGGGAGTTAAGAGTCGAAGAAACGTTTAAGCATCGATGGGTCAAAAGTTGATTTTTTAATCCGTCGTGAATTTTGAAAAGCTTTCTTCACGAAAGTCGTAGAGCTCGACGATACGAGTTCGTAGACATGTGGCACACGTAAAACATACATCGTATGAAGAAGTTACGACATGTCGAAGTTATTTCCAAAATCAGAAATTGCTATAAATAGAAGGAATTTTCGAGTAAAAGTCAGAATTTCCTTTTTGGTCTGTTTTACCTTTTACTGTAGTAAAGTTACTGTTCACTTTCACCTCTCTTGAATTTTTACTGTTCCTCCGCCCAATTCGGCTTTTCCTCCTCCGATCTCCACCGTCCGGCCGCCACGGCGCAAGCGCCACCCACAGATCGAAAGGGTTTTCCCTCCTCTTCCGTTTGAGCCAAGGATTGGCCGGAACCGTCTCCTGTGCACGGCGTTGCGAGGCCCGCAAGCCGCAGCCACCGTTCCTGGCGGAGCTGCAGCCGCACCAAGCGTCTCCGGAGCTCAAGCCACCCATCGATCGACTCATCTCCTCCGTGCGCTCCTCCCTGTGTAGGTGGATCACGATGAATCACGCTGATTCGAGCGGATCGAAATCGAGGCGATTCGATCTCCCTCGACCCGTTTATGTGTTTGACCGACTCGGCCCAGACCTAGATCCGGTCCGGCCCACTTTGTCCGACCCGACCCAGTCAACATTGACCGTTGACCAACATTGACCGGACGTTGACCGTTATGGTTGACCGTTGGCCAGACGTTGACCGGTACTGTAGCAGTCCGATCCGAACGCCGTTTCAGCCCTATTCGACTCGTTTCCTCCTCGACCCGATGCGAAACGGATATTTACCATTTCTGGTGAATTAAGGTGAGTAAATCTCATGATATTTGTATTTAATACGAGTTAATTTATGGTATTGGATCGTTAAATGTAGATTGTTTTATGAAAAGAAATATTTATTTTAAATTAAATGAACTTGATCGTCTACGGTTCATTGGTAAGTAAAATAATTTTTAAAGGGTTTCACGATCAATGATTATAGTTGGTATTAGTGGATTATTCATGAGTGAATGTCTATACATATATATATATATATATATATATATATATATATATATATATATATGTACGTGAAATATACATTGTGAGTGATTGGGTTGGTACGAAAACCAACGGCCAATGTAAGATCTTGCCATTAGTGGTCGAATTGGGATCTTACATGTGTGGCGGTTGTGATCTTTCCTATGTGTTGATGGGAGATCTTTATATGTATTGTTGATGTGGAGACGTGATATATATATATGTTGAGGTTGTGCTTGAGCACGTCATTTTGTTATAATTAAGTTTATGTGAGTTGGGTGATGTGTGTGTGGGTTGGTTTGGAAACCAACGGTTAATGTAAGATATTGTCCAGTGTGGTCGAATTGGTATCTTACATGTGTGTTGTGTTAATGTAAGATATTGCCCAGTGTGGTCGAATTGGTATCTTACATGTGTGTTGTGTGAGTTGGAGGGGAATGACATGGGTCATTCTGCCCCGAGTTTTATTGTGCATGTTTTCAAAAGAAAATTATTCGTGTTTTTCTTTGTTTTAAAATTATATGAATTTTAAAAGAAAACGAGGTGTGCGTTGTTCTTTTTGAATTTAAGATGGCAACATCTTGACTTCATTTTGGGATTGTCGGATTTATTGTATGCTTTCATTTATTCTATATTTGTGTTATTTATTTGTACGTGACTTCCTGAACTATGTTACATGCATGAGTCACAGTTTTAATTCTGTAAGATTTGTACTTTCCTGAACTATGTTTTCAAGCAGGAATGTTTGAATCTTACCTTGTATTTTTGTGTGCGTGGTTTTATAGTTTAAGTGTCGTTACGTGAGTATGAGTTTACTCACATGAGCTTTATAAGCTTACTGGGTTTGTTGTTTACAACCCGGTGCACCAATCCATGGTGTAGGGTTTAATGTGTGCAGGTGGGCATTAGCAGAGTTGATGCGGCGATTGATAGCTGCTGCGAGTGGAAGTAGTCCTACTTTTTAGTTCTACTTTGTCAGTATTTTTGTAAGTTGTATTATTTTATTCTTTTAGTTCGTTTTGATTATTGAATTATCACGTCTTCGAATTGGAATTTTATCTTTCCAAATTTCGGGGCGTGACAGTTTGGTATCAGAGCCACTCTGCCGTGTGGTGCGAGTGTGTCGACGAGGACGTCGGACCCTAAGGGGGTGGGTTGTAATATCCCACATCGGCCAATGGAGAGAAAGTAATGTGCCTTATATGTACATGCCCACAACCATCTAACACGACGCGTTTTGGGGGCTCAATGGCTTCGGAAGAGATGAGAAATCTGAAGTTAAGCTTGCTGAGTCCAGAGCAATTCCAGGATGGGTGACCTACTGGGAAGTTGCTCGTGAGCTCCTAGAAACAAAACTGTAAGGGCCAGAGAGGAGAGTGCCTAAAGCGGACAATATCGTGTTACGGTGGAGCTGGTCTCGGGATGTGACATTTCTATAACCACCATCAACTAGGGATGCATAGTAACGTGCTAGTGCACGTGCTGAGCAATGTGCATCGGCTGCTGGTATGATGGCGCGGCGGATGTTGAGCATGTTGAATAGTGCAGGCACCATGTGTTACGGTGGAGCTGGTCTCGGGATGTGACATTTCTATAACCACCATCAACTAGGGATGCATAGTAACGTGCTAGTGCACGTGCTGAGCAATGTGCATCGGCTGCTGGTATGATGGCGCGGCGGATGTTGAGCATGTTGAATAGTGCAGGCACCATGGTAGCAGCTTGTTGAAGGTTGTCTGGCTTGAGGCTGAAGGCAAGTCCAAACGGCTGCCAACCTCTGAAAGCTTCTTCTGATCTTCTCCATAGGGTGCAAGGTTTGCAAGCCTAGCTTCCACACCTAAGACAAGAAAATAAACAACTTGAAAGCAAGAAAATGTCATCAAGTGTGAGTGAGTGAAAGCAGAGTCATGCATACATATTCCTTGCGTTGTAACTCACCCCTTCCATTTTTAGGAGGTGAATGAATGCTTCTTCAAGAATCTCCTGATATTTCTTTCCTGACGCATGCTGTTCATCCGGAAGTACGAACATGGAACATTCACAATGGCACAAATACATGATTCACACACCATACAAAAAATTCTTCATTCTGAAACTGGCTAGGCATTACCTCAATGATTCCGCCGCAGATATAACCATAAGATATATAGTGGTATGTCTGCTCCTTGCCCGGTTCAGACTCGGGTGCCGACAGGGCAGTTCTTTTCAAACACTCTTCCCAGTTAGCCATGAGAAAAGGGTTTCCTAACACAACATCTGCCAAGGCATTGTGCAGTTCAGATGTATGGTTAAGTGCATGATGGACCTAGCAAAAAGAAAACAACATGTAATCACAGAAAACTGCATTATATACAGAATTCTTAGCTATTGTAGTGGATACTGGATTAAGTATGTAACCTTTATGTGATCTTTTCCATTTGATCCAAATTCCGGCCAGATATTTGCAACACTATCCTCAAGCTTCAATTTTCTGAAATGCCGAACTATGTATCAGAACATTTCTCTTGTTCATCAACATCAAAACCTATCCAAAATATGACTAGGACTTATAACTTGAGAATGTCGAAAGATACTAATAGACACACCCGGCGTCAATCAACCAATGCAACATTCCAGCTGTTATTCCCTTTGTCACAGAAAAAACTGGAAAAAGGCCATCAGGCTGAACCGGCCGGTCACTATCTTTTTCGAGCAATCCACCAGCAGTGTCGATAATAACCTTTCCATCTTTGTAAGCGCAAACCTGGATAGAAGATCATGATCACCTGATCAAGTTTGTAATCTCAAACAGTAAATCGATCAAATCAATAACCTGAACTCCAAGTAATTTGTTATCCTTTCCAAGCTGAACTAGGAGTTGTTAGAAAAACAAATGGACTTGTTACAACAATATCCGGAATACATGAATTATAAATAAAGTATGAAACTAGTTCAACATGGATAATGATTTGTGCTTTCCTAGTTGCATTAGGAAACTGTGTATTGTTCCTAAAGCTAAGGAAATCTTATCGGATTCTATGAGAGGAATACTGCAGTGATTCATTCAGATTCTAACTAGGTTTCTTGTGATTCAAGTAGTCCTTTATGGATGGACTCTTGAATCACAGATCTCTTATAAATAGATGGTTTAGTCCCTGTTGATCCCATCGTTCTAAAGCATATTGTTCTGTCCATATCAGAAGCTTGTGGTGGTGATCTAACAGAAGGCTTAGCCTAATTGTTTCTTGTTTCAGGTTCAGTTACAGAGATGGATCCGATTAAGGGTGCTGATGGTATGTTGATCTTCAAAATTCTGTGTTCTTGTTCTGTTTCTGGTTTTACAGTTTGGTTTTAATTCAAGTTCTATGAATCTAGTTATGAGCATGATGTTTGTTATTCAAATAACAATTGGTATCAGAGCACATCTGTGATCATAAAATCGGTTGAACAAAGTATTTAAGAAAACCAATTTTAAAGGAACAAGAGAATTTTCTGGTTTTGTTTTTCGGATCGTGTTCTTGGCAACCCATGTGCAAACAGGCTGACCCGGTTCATACCCGATCCGAAGCAAAGGTTTTTTAAACTGCAGAAATAGCCGTTGGCCCCTAACGGTCGATTTCTGCAAAAAGCAGATATGGGAAGGGGATGAACCAGAAAAGCCAGAGATGCTCTGCGTCTTGTAAGGAATTCAACTCCAACACAGCCATGGATTAAGAAGCCAAGATCAACGTGAATACTGCAATCAGAGATGCTTCCGCTTTAAAAACCTTTCTGCAGAAAATTTTGGGAAAAAGCAAAAACCAGGTTTTTCGTAAACAATTCCAATTCAAGCATGTTATACTACAATAATTATATGTATATATATGCATAAGAACCCTAGAGCACTCCCAGCGTGCACATAAGTTGGGAATTTGTGTTGTTCTGTGGCTGGATGAAATTTCAATACAGGTTATACTCTATGGAATTGGATTGAATCGATGAAGATATGTCTGTGGCTCTATTAAGCTTATTATGATCTCCTTAAGTTTTATATAGGCTTATGAAATTACTGATGATGGGATTTCCTTACAAGTTTTCTTACAAAGACGAATTCTGGTTAGAAAGCATAAAGATGGAAATCATCAATTTTGTAGTATTCTGCTGATATCAATGAGCATATTGCACAAAGCATTCCTCATTGATGTCAAGAGAATACATATGACAATAAAAACAGATTGATAATTGTGTTTTGAGTTCTAAAATCATATCATTGTATCTTCCAAAGAAGTGACAGATTATGTCTTTAGAACTCAAAACAGCAATATGCATATCAAACTAAATTATCTCTGGATACATAAAAATTTTCTTCTGTCCAAAGACGTGGATTATTTTTCCTGTATAACATATTTTGGTTTGACATGGCTTATTGATCAAGACTTACAGAATATTTAGCTTCAACTCAAAAGTGTTGCTTAAATATTGTTTTATGGTTTATGGACTGAAAGATGCAAGTATATGTATAGAATCATGTGTTTTCTGTTGGTTTTGGTTTTTGCTTCTGAATTGCTTATTTTTGAATAAGCTAACAAATTTCATAAAACACTAAAAACTCAATAAAGCCTTACAAAATAAGAACTCACTAAGTTTCTTTTTCTTCTTTTGCTTCTAGGAAAACATTATGTGAACCTAAATTCTGTTTTGGTGCTCACTGGAACAAACTATAGAGCCTGGAAGGAATCGATAGAAAACTATATGAGTGTGCAAGATAACATGGATTACTGTTTCTATGAAGACATGCCAGAGGTACCAGCTGGAGAAGATTCTAAGGAAGTTAAAGACCATTACAGGAAGTGGATGAGGTCAAACAGGATGGCTAAAAACCTTATCAAAACCTCTATGTCAAACACCATAAGGGGCAGCATTACAGAACCAGACTTAGCAACAGATTTCATGGATGCTATTGCAGCAAAATTTAAAGAAAGTGAAAAGTCTGAAATTGCTAGGCTGAATAAGGAATATCATAGTATAGAATTTTCTCAATCCGGATCAGTTAGAGAGCATATTCTAAAGCTAGTAAACATCAATGCTAGACTAAGGGAAATGTGGCAGGGAGTTAAAGATGAGTTGATAGTACATCATGTACTTGATACACTCCCTAGCAGCTATAGCCACTTAAGAACTAGCTATAATGCTCAAAAGGAAAACTGGTCCATAGATGAGTTGATCTCTATATGCTGTGATGAAGAGGCTAGGATCAAGAAAGAACAAGGAGAACCTAGCACTACAGTAAACCTTGTTGAAAAGCCTCAGAAGAAAAAGCCTCAGAACAAGCTTAAACCTGTCAAAACCATCACTAAAGCTTCAACCTCAGGAGAAACAAAACCATTCCGGTTCAAGTGCTATTTTTGCAAAAAGATAGGACACATGAAGAAGGATTGTACTGGTTACAAGAATTGGTTGGTTAAGAAAGGTAAGCAATTTTCTCAGATTTTTGCTTTAGAAATTAACCTTCTAAATGTTGAACCTACTAGCTGGTGGTTAGATTCTGGTTCTCCAGTGCATATAACTAATTCTTTGCAGGGATTCACAAAGAAGAGAACCCCAAAAAATGATGAAATCAACCTAAGAGTAGCAAATGGCATGCGAGTAGCAGTCAAGGTAATAGGCACGCTAAGGCTCAGTTTTGGTTCTGGAAGATTTTTAGTTTTAGAAAATGTTTTTTATGTACCTTCCATTAGAAGGAATTTAGTTTCGGTTAGTCTTTTGGTCAATGCTGGTTGTAGACTTTTGATTGATGATAATGGAATAATTATTTCAAGAAATTCTATGAATATTGGTTCTGGTGCAATAATGAATGGTTATTTACAGCTCAATTGTTCTACACCTCAACAAGAAATTTCTTTTGTTGAAACAGAAAGAACACAACAACCAGAATGCACACAAAGTCCTAACACTTTAACAGGTGTTAAAAGAACTAAAATCAATGAAAAGTCTGCCTTTTTGTGGCATAGAAGACTTGGCCATATTTCTGCAGAAAGACTGAAACTTCTGATAAAAAACAATATCTTACCAGAACTAGATTTTTCAGACTTAAATGAATGTGTGGAATGCTATAAGGGAAAACTCACAAACTTGAGGAAAAAGACTGCATATAGAAGCCAAAATCTACTTGAATTAATCCATACTGATATCTGTGGCCCTTTTCAGCATAAGACTATCTGTGGAAATGTGTATTTTATCACATTTATAGATGATCACTCCAGATTCTGTTACGTTTTTCTACTCTCTGCGAAATCTCAAGCTTTAAAAGCTTTTCAAGTTTTTAAAACTGAGGTAGAAAACCAACTGGAAAGGAAGATCAAAACAGTAAGATCAGATAGAGGGGGAGAGTTTTATGGAAAATACACAGAGAAAGGCCAATCTAAGGGTCCTTTTGCTTTGTTTCTTGAGGAACAAGGCATAAAAGCTCAATACACAACACCTTTCAATCCCCAACAGAATGGTGTTGCTGAGAGAAAGAATAGGACACTTTTAAATATGGTCAGATGCATGATGTGCACCACTGGCCTACCTAAATTTCTATGGGGTGAAGCTTTAAAAACAGCAAATTATATTTGCAACAGAACTCCAAGTAAAGCTATAAATAAAACCTCATTCGAATTGTGGTCTGGAAGAAAACCAAGTCTACATCATTGCCATGTTTGGGGATGCCATGCAGAAGCAAGAGTTTACAACTCGAATATTAATAAGCTTGATCCGAAAACAATTAGCTGCTATTTTATTGGTTATCCAGATAAGTCCAAAGGGTACAAGCTTTATTCTTCTAAACATTCACCTAGGATTTTTGAAACACATCAAGTAAAGTTTCTGAGTGAAAAAGTGCATAATACAAGGCTTGAAGATTTATCTACAGACTTTGAAGAAATTATGCTAAATGAAGATATGGAAATAGCTTTACCTTTCAAAACCAATAATCTAGCCTCTGAAAGTTTAACAGAAACCAATGCAGAAGATCAATTTTTTGATCAAGAAATGCAAATGGATGAGGATCAAGCTGAACCTGCAGTTCAGCATGAGCCTCAAGTGAATCAACCAGAAGAGAACATAGAGGAACAGAACCTTCCTGTAAATCAACAAAATCCACCTCCTCAGCTTAGAAAGTCCACCAGAGCCAAGAAACCAAAATATGGGGAAAACAGTGATTATCATGTCTATTTTAATGAAGGGGAAGTAGAAATAGATTGCTCAGATGACAATGATCCCACCAGTTTTGCTCAAGCAATAGAAAGTTCAGAGTCTATGCAGTGGCAGATTGCAATGCAAGAAGAAATAAAGTCAATGGATAATAATGAAGTATGGGAGCTAGTTGAACCAAATCCAAACCAGAAAGCTATAGGCTGCAAATGGGTATTTAAAACCAAAAGAGATGCATCTGGAAATGTTGAAAGACATAAAACACGACTTGTAGCCAAAGGCTTTACACAGAAAGAAGGAATTGATTTCACAGAAACCTTTTCACCAGTTTCAACAAAAGATTCCTTTAGAATCATTATGGCCTTAGTGGCACATTTTGATATGGAACTTCATCAAATGGATGTTAAAACAGCCTTCTTGAATGGTGATTTGGATGAGATGATCTATATGAAACAACCAGAGGGTTTTGTCAATGCTGGCAGTGAGCACTTAGTCTGCAGGTTAAAGAAATCCATTTATGGATTAAAGCAGGCTTCTAGACAATGGTATAAGAAGTTTGATTCAGTAATCTCTTCTTTTGGATTTACTGAAAACATAGTTGATGAATGTGTTTATTTGAAGGTCTCTGGAAATAATTTCATATTTCTTGTACTATATGTTGATGATATACTCTTGGCCAGCACTAATGTAAAAATGCTAAAGGATACCAAGAGCTTTCTGTCAAAGAATTTTGACATGAAAGATTTAAGTGAGGCTTCATATGTACTTGGAATAGAGATTAAAAGAGATAGAACTCGCAAGCTTTTAGGTCTGTCTCAGAAGAATTATATTTCTAAAGTCCTGAAAAGATTCAATATGGAAAAGTGTTCAACTGGTGAAGTACCTATGTCTAAAGGAGACAAGTTAACTAAAAACAAGTCTCAGGATGCAAAAGAAGCTATGGATTCTAAACCATATGCTAGACTTGTTGGTAGTTTAATGTATGCTCAAGTCTGCACCAGACCAGATTTGGCCTTTGCAGTTGGGATCATGTCTAGGTTTCAGTCAAACCCTAGTCATGAGCATTGGGTTGCAGGAAAGAAAGTTTTGAGATATCTGCAGGGTACTAAGAGTAATATGCTGGTATATAGACATGTGGAAAATCTAAATCTCACAGGATATTCAGATTCTGACTTTGCTGGGAATTATCCTACATCTAATAAGTCAACTTGTGGATATGTTTTCATGATGGCTGGAGGAGCTATAGCCTGGAAAACCATGAAGCAGACCTTGGTGACCACTTCTACAATGCAAGCTGAGTATATTGCAGTTTATGAGACCATGTGTGAGGGACTTTGGATTAGAAATTTTCTGATTCAAACTGAGGTTTTGAGTCACATAGTTGAAGACAAACTTGTGATTTATTGTGATAATGAAGCAGTTGTGTTCTTCTGTAAAAATAACAAAAGGTCTAGTAATTCAAAACACATTGATTTGAAGTACTATGATGTTAGACAAAGAGTGAAACGAGGAGAAGTCAGTGTATTCAGTATTAACACAAATTCACAGCTCGCAGATCCTTTCACCAAAGCTCTAGCAGTTGGCGTTTTCAAGGAGCACATCAAGAACATGGGAGTTTTATCGAGTCTAGAGTTTTAAGGTTCAGTGGGAGTTTAAACTAGAAGCAAAATTAGAAATTTTCAGTTTTGAGTTTTTTGAAAGTTGCTGTGTTTATACACATTGTGTTTTGTATTGACAGTTGATGTTTTTCAGAAATTTGAGGTATTTTCAGAAAAATTGTTGATTGCTGCAGCATTATGTTTTAGTCATCTGAATTTTGTCATACTGTTTTGATTCTATTTTTGTACTTGCGATCAGATGGCTTTTATCATGGTAAATTATGATAAATACAGTTCAAGCATTAGGAAGCCATTTGTGAACAGTTTTGCTTGAGTTTCTGGTTTAGGAAACATAAGGTGGATTTTTTATATATGTTTTTGTTGAAATTGAGAAGCAGAGTAGAGAAGAAAAGTTCTCACTGATAATTGTATTATGTTGTTGTTGTAATACTTAAAGAAGCAATACAGCAATGCTATTTATACACATGCTAGGCTATCAACCACTAACAACTACAAGCCATGCTGCACCATGCTTTAGGAAGCTTTTAGAGAAACCAGCCATACTGCACAGAAAAAGAAGCTGAACAGTAACAGAAGCATAACAAGCAAGGTCATGACGTGTTGCTCCAAACTTCAAGACTTCAATATCAACCATACTTCCAATACTCCCCCTCAAGCTGGATCAAGGGAAACCTTGAGCCAAGCTTGCTAAATATTCGATAAACATCCGTATCAGATTTGGAATGGCGAATGAGACTTTGGCGAATGAAAAATCAAGCTTGGGGCGGGGCATGAATCGACTGATAGAACAGTGATTGACCAAAGACAGGGCTTCCCACTGTGTAAACATGGCCAGTTGTTGTAAGTGCAACTGTCAGACTTTGTCCACATGCAACTTGACAGAAGTTGGGTTCAACCAAAGCAGCTACGCACGTGGGCACAAGACTTGCATCCTTATCACCATGCCCAAGTCGACCTTTATCTCCATCACCCCATGTAAAATTTCCCAGAAGAACAGTTGCTGGAGCTTGATGATCCCACCATAACTTCAATTACTGCAGCAGATAGCAAGACAATGGTTTGTCTGCTTAAAATGCGTGCTCGGCCATAACCTCCGATCCGATCTCCGAAAAACGGTGGGTCATATTCTCACCCGCCAGAGCTAAGCGACCTTCCGACTTCAAATCCAAAGCTCCCGTGCCTGTGCCTGTGCCTGTGTCTGAGCACCAACAACAAGATCAATCATGTCCCTTCTGCCTCGGCCGCGAGCATGAGTGTGCTCCCGAGATCTTCCGGGTTCCTCCCGACGACCCCAACTGGAAACTCCTAGTCATCCAGAACCTCTACCCTGCCCTCAGCCCCAACCAGCAGCAGCAGAAGGATCCCTCCTTGGGTTCCACGACGCCATCTTCGTTGGAGTTGGGTGAAATGGTGACTGGCTTCGGGTTCCACGACGTGGTGATCGAGAGCCCTCTTCACTCTCTTTACCTCTCCGACCTTTCCCCATCTCAGATCGCCCGTGTTCTTCTCGCCATCCGCCACTCGCCATCCGCCATAGGACATCCGCCACTCGTCAACCGCCACAGGACATCCGCCACTCGTCATCCGCCACTCGCCATCCGCCATAGGACATCCGCCACTCTCAACACTCCCCCTCAAGCGAAGACGGCCAGCCGAGGGAGAAGGACTTGATGCTGGAGACAAGGAAGGCAATGAATTCCGACGAGTGGGGGTAGATGGGCGAGAAGGTGTTCGAGCAGCTAGTGAACTCAAGTTTGCAGGAATCTGTGGCCTGGAACTAGGAGTGGAGGGTCTTGAGCTTGCCACTGACCGAGGTCTCTCAATAGAAGAGCTAGTTGGAACACTACGGGTTCTAGAAGGAGATGAGGGTCGTGATACTGATGGACGAGAGGTTGGAGTGGAAGGTCTTGCAGTAGATGGAGAGCGGGTGATGGGGAATGATGGTCTACTGTAAGATGAAACTGAAGCCGAGCTCGTGTTAAGGAAATTGAAATTGTTATACTGTGATGAAGAGATTGAAGAGCGAGTGACTGAACTGCTTCTAGCTGGTCTTGATGAATGGTTACTCTCAGATTGTGAAACTGAAAGCCTTGAAGGCTTGGCTGAAGAAGTTGGTCTAATTAAAGTACTACTTCTTGCAGCAGCTAAGGTTGGTTGAGATTCACTTCCATCTGATGAAGGGGAAAATGGAGTTTCTGGAGGAGTGAGAAGCCAGTCATAATCGTGCTTTCCACCATCTGCTGATGACAGCAGATCATCAATCCCAGTCCTTCCCACTTTGCCTGATCCAACTGAGAGCCTCCCCAATTTCACCGAAACGTCGGAGGACTCATCGGAAGAAGCGACGGAGAGCGTCTGGCGGCTCTTCGAGAAGAGATCCAAGTTGCTGCTCTCTTACAAGGCTGCTCAGGATGTGGCTATGGCGGATCTGGCACCAACTCACCCCATAAGATTGGCTATGGCGGATAAGGATAGCACTCTCGCGATCCGCCACCATATCTGACTATTTTCAACACTCATAGACACCAATACTCCCCCTCAAGCTGGATCAAGGGAGTGCATGATTAAAAAACTCCCTTGAGCCAAGCTTGAACAATGATATGATTCAGTGGGAGGGAGGTAGGGGAAATGAAAAACGAGGGAAAAAGATGAAATGGAGTGATCAATGGTGGCTACAGATGATGGAGCTGCTGCAAATGGTCAAGAATAGTGCAGCAGACTAATGAATGGATTGCCTAACGTCACAGGCGGCTTGAGGTTACATGAAAACCTCTAAACATGCCTTTCTTCCATCATGAATGAAGAACACATAAAATGAAGGTGATGTTAGAGGTACAACAACCTCTCAATGGATTGATGAAAAATTCTGATAGTCCAACATCAGAAGATTGAGATTACATCAGAATGTCTAAAACAGATTTGGCTATGGACAACAGATTCCTTCCAAAATAGATAAAGAAATCAAAGGCCAAACAGAAATGCCGATAGTCCAACATCGGAAATATTGAGGCTACGCTAGAACCTCGAAACAGATTTCTCCTCCAAAAATAGGATGAAAGAAATCAGAACTTGACCATGGACAACAGATTTCTCTTCCAAAGCGTAAGAAGAAGAATTCAAAAAAGGTCAAGTAAATATGATTTATGGAACACATGATTTTGGAAATGATTCTACAAATAGGTGTTGTAGATAAAAAATCACGTGTTTATGGATGCGGAAGCCACAGATTATGAACAAAGTGAATCTAAGAACTCTAACATGAACAATCTATTGAACTCCCCCTCTCCCCAAATCTCATGCCAAGATCCATGATTTGGATCGGACAGGAGAAGGGGGAGAGGAAGAAGAAAAGGAAATTAAGAGCTAGGCCAATAGAACCTGCTCTGATACCATGTTGAAATTGAGAAGCAGAGTAGAGAAGAAAAGTTCTCACTGATAATTGTATTATGTTGTTGTTGTAATACTTAAAGAAGCAATACAGCAATGCTATTTATACACATGCTAGGCTATCAACCACTAACAACTACAAGCCATGCTGCACCATGCTTTAGGAAGCTTTTAGAGAAACCAGCCATACTGCACAGAAAAAGAAGCTGAACAGTAACAGAAGCATAACAAGCAAGGTCATGACGTGTTGCTCCAAACTTCAAGACTTCAATATCAACCATACTTCCAATAGTTTTTTACTCGTAAAATGCACATAAGCATATATCAGTTTTGCTGTTTTTTGAACATGTGAATTGCAGATGTGTATGTTGGTGGTACAGAAACTCTGCATTTTTGTTAAAATGTTTGCTGTTTCTTGCTCTACATGTATAGCTGCATTTTGACTGTTCTGAGAATGAGGTTTTAAGTATCAAGTTGTTATCTGGCGCGCTCTTAGGTAAGTTGATTAGTCTAATACTTTCAGGAGTTTTATTTTCATGATTTGTTGTAACAGTCCAGTGGGAGATTGTTAGAAAAACAAATGGACTTGTTACAACAATATCCGGAATACATGAATTATAAACAAAGTATGAAACTAGTTCAACATGGATAATGATTTGTGCTTTCCTAGTTGCATTAGGAAACTGTGTATTGTTCCTAAAGCTAAGGAAATCTTATCGGATTCTATGAGAGGAATACTGCAGTGATTCATTCAGATTCTAACTAGGTTTCTTGTGATTCAAGTAGTCCTTTATGGATGGACTCTTGAATCACAGATCTCTTATAAATAGATGGTTTAGTCCCTGTTGATCCCATCGTTCTAAAGCATATTGTTCTGTCCATATCAGAAGCTTGTGGTGGTGATCTAACAGAAGGCTTAGCCTAATTGTTTCTTGTTTCAGGTTCAGTTACAGAGATGGATCCGATTAAGGGTGCTGATGGTATGTTGATCTTCAAAATTCTGTGTTCTTGTTCTGTTTCTGGTTTTACAGTTTGGTTTTAATTCAAGTTCTATGAATCTGGTTATGAGCATGATGTTTGTTATTCAAATAACAGGAGTGGCCTGAGCTTGGCCTCTACATCAGAGAGGGGAGGTGTGTCAAAGATCCAGTGATCATTAGCCATCAGTCTCCTATCTTGTTAGGTTTTTCTGCAAAACTCACATTCATTGCCGAAGGAATCACTTATATGGATTCTTACTAAATTAAGCATCAATATTCCTATGAAAAAGGACTGATCAAAATTTGAAATAGCCAAACCTAGAATGAGTCACATCATGAGAATCCCCATTCGTCGCACTGTTTTATGGCGGTGGCATTCTAGATTTTTTATTTTTTTTTACCTCAGAAAATTTACATCACATACATAAAAACTATGTAGATCATAATCATACAAGCTTCCAAGTGAATCATGGACCACGGATAAAAAAATGGTACAGTTAAAAGTAAGAATCAGCTGTACAGAGGAACAAATCCTACTCGTAATAAAGTTCAGTCTTCATTAATGGAAGCTTGAGGGCGACCGCACGGTCCAATCTTCGATCGGCTTCCTTAAATCAGGAGTTTTTTTTAAAGATTAATAGTCAATGTGAATTCCTCATCAATCCAATCTTGGTCATTGAAGACTGGCCTGCGCAATGGATTGTTCTTCCATTTTCTTCAGGCAATTCGACTACCACATTTCTTCGGCTAGGCGGGAGCCTAAGCGATCACGGAGGTGCTAAGCGGCCGCCTAGGCGGTCTTAAGTGCATTAGGCGGCTGCTAAGCGGGAACCTAGGCGGTCCTTTAAGTTTCTAGGCGGGTGCTTGGTGGGGCGCCTAGGCGGGCTAGACTCGTCTCTCCCTGAAGGCCAGCCGGCGGCACTCTACGGTTGTCCTCGTCTCCTATACAGCAGGCAGTCGTCATCTCCTCCACGGCTTCCCACTCTAGCTCGTATGTGGAAAATAATGCTCCTCCCAGTTTGAGTTGGGTTATCCTATTGCAATTGGGATTCCTGGCAAAACAAGCAATTATCATTGATTGTTGGTGATAATGATATTTTTTCATATATTTTCACACTCTACAAGTCAACAGGGTTCCCAGCTAAGCCCTTGATCATACTTATTGTATATTGTTTCTGCATAATAATTGAGCAAGATCATGCTCCACTGTACGTGCCACAATAAGTAAATGGGTTCAATTTCTTTAATATTTGAAGAAGAAAGAAACCGCGTTTATTTTGTTGTCAAGACTTGAGATCCATATCTGTTAAACATATAAATCTTCAGAGTTCAGATAGATCCAGACTTGTGCAGTAATTAAGCATTTTGGTTAAACTAGTTCTAGCTTTCGAGTTTATGAAGAGAAAACTAGAGAACAGAAAATGAAGAAGATCGAGAACAATATATTATGAATCAATATTGGAATATACATTTAGCACAACATATTGTTGATATAAAAGAATAAACATATCCAGAAAAAATGAATTCAGCAGTGACATTAATTTATCCCATCATTAATTCAAACTCACTGAAATCAACCTTCCCATCCAAATTCAAATCCACAACCTTCACCATCTTCTCAATCTGAGCCATATCCCACCCATTATCCAACCCTAAACATTCCAACACCCTCTTCAACTCCACAGCCTCTATAAATCCATCTCCATCCACATCGAAAATCTTGAACGCTTCGAGCAGCATCTCATTTCTCTTAGCCCCATCATCACTCTCCAACTCACCAAGAACCTCTTCTACTGGCACTTCATCATGATCATCATCCCCCGGCAAGTCAAACTTCGACTTGTCTTGGTCTTCCTCCTCGTAAAATATCAATCCAAGATTCTCCACCACTCTCTTTGCCTTCTCCTTCTTTATTCTTCCGTTGGTTTCCATCCCAAACACAGTGATGAGTGCCCTTGCCATAGACTCGTCAACTTTGATTGCATTTTGTGGCTTGCAATCTTCACCAATGTGAGCTTCTGTGCTTGAACACCTTGAGACTCCATGAAAGGCATGAACCAAGTCACCAATCAACCTAGAACACACTCCAGTGATCCCCATCATTTTCAAGCGTTGCAGTATAGAGAGAAAAACAATATTTACTATATGAATTCGTAGATATGATTTCCTTTGAGAGCTACTGTGGTCACTGTTTTATAGTGGTAACCATTAGGAAACACCCTTGAATATATGGAATACTACTTGGAGTGCCATTCCAACAATAATTTATAGTAATTATTGGTTGAATAATCTTTAAGATTCTGAGGAAGCTGGCAATATCTACTGAATGTGACACTGATGCAATGCACAAACAATGCTCATCTTATTTTTTATAATGTTTGTCGGTTGTATCCCCAGCACTAGAAATGAAAAATAGAATAGTGGTCATAAGGATGAAGCGCATATTATTTTTGTATTTCAGATTTGGAAGTAGCAGAGGAACTTCTCCTTCCTCTCCCAGACATTGGAGATTTGATCTAAGATCTTGATCAAATTTCAAGTATCTCATTAATCTTTACTAGCTCACATTTTTCCAGAAAGCCAAAGTTCTGATAAGAAAACCACTACTGAGAAACATAAAGTAAAAAGAATTTTTTGTTTTGCATAGTAATAGCACTTTCTCTGTTAATGTTTGTTTTTATCCTAAATGCTCAAAGTGAGTGGACAACTACATAGGGATTGGCCATTAAAAAAAAAATCAAATTAGGGTATTATTATTGCTGATCAATCTCCTCCCACTAGTTAAATTTTCCCAGATTATTGATCAAGTGCACATGAAAGTGCAGAAACCGCGTTTTCCAGACTATACACTTATCTAATTGCGAGATTAAGATTAAATTAATTTGGTGTTCCTTGTCTAATCGTCTGCGTGCACCATCCATGATCTCACGTGGGATCTACTATACTAATTATCTACTTCAATATTCACCCTTAAGGCATTAGCATATAGCTATGCCTTCATCTGTAAATTAAAATCACTATAACTCATATACATTCTTCATCTGTAAGTAACGATTATGTTTTTACAGCTTATTGACATTGAAGAGTAGAAAAGGTCAGCCTCAGTTTATCAAAGGTCTTCCAGAATCCAACTGTCCCTCGGATTCTGTCTCTACAAATCGAAAATAATCCTGTGGCACCGGGATGTTCAACTCTGAGCAAACAAAGTGGATGATTTTCCCAGTCTCAGCACCAAATGACAGTTTATTCAAGGTTACTGAAATAGCAAACCTATTTTCGATATCACAGAAACCGGTTGATCCACCCATGCCCGAGTGCCCAAAGCCAATAAGGGATCCCTCCTTCGAGTGATATCTCTTGAACCCAAGTCCGAATAAACCATCTGGCTTGGCCAAATTTGCATATTCGCCGGCACCCAAGAAAGCATCATGGATTCTGGGGTTGCTGAATATCTTGGTAGCATTACCTTCTTGAGGAATGGAACCAGGGTCAGTTATGTTACTAAGGTTACTATTGTTATTGATTTTACTGGGGCTACCGATATCCGGATCGCTAGTAGGGGCCTGCTCATATTTCTTAGTCCTGAACTTTAAAGCAGCAGAAAACTTCTTGCTAATCTTATCTTGCTTTTTGGATGATTCCACAGGAAATTTGGGGATGTGAGGGTGGCTACCCAGGGCTGGTATGGATAAAGAGGAATGAGGTGGTGGAACAACACCACCATCAACTAAGGCTGCATAATAACGTGCAAGAGCACGGGCTGAGCAATGTCCATTAGCTGCAGGTATGATGCCGCGACGAATGTTCAGCATGTTAAATAGAGGAGGCACCATGCTTATAATTTGCACCAAGTTGTCCGCCTGGAAAGTGGAAGGTAGGTCTTTACGACCGCTCACCGCTGAAACCTTCTTCATCAAACTGTCTGTATCAGCGGTTAGGGTTGCCAGTCGGGATTCCACACCTAGAAGAGGAGCAAGGAAACATTTTGAAGACATTAGTATATAATTAACAGCTGATGTTGAAGAATTACAACAGAAAGTAAACTGTAGATAACTAAAGCAGAGAAGTGTGGTAGCAGATCATGCATATATATATTCCTTCCATACAATGAAGCAAAACAAAGTACACTTGCCTGGAGGTATTCCAATATATAACTCCCCTTCAATTTGTAGGGGGTGTATAAATGCTTCTTCCAGAATCTCCTGAAATTTTTTCCCTGATGCATGCTGTACCAACCAAACAAATAGTTAGACCAATGAAAATGAAAGCTTGTTTTAGCTAGGAATTCAATGTCATACATTCTATCACTAAAAACATTTTGAGTTCGAATAAAAATAATAATCTGAAACATTAACAGGCTACTGTACCTCAATGATACCACCACATATCCACCCAAAAGATAGATAGTGATACAACTGCTCCTGGCCTGGTTCAGTCTCAGGTACTGACATGGCAATGCGATTTAAACACTCCTCCCAGTCAGACATAAGTAAAGGGTTTTCTTTGTTAATTTCTGCCAAGGCATTGTGCAATCCAGATGTATGGTTAAGCACATGATGGACCTAAAACGGAATGAGCATATTAATCACAGCAATACAAAACAAAATTGTAAAGCTTTACCGGAGCTGAATCACAAATTATTAACCTTTATGAGATCCTTTCTATTTGATCCAAATTCTGGCCATATACTAGCAACACTTTCCTCAAGCTTCAATTTTCTGAAAGGTAGAATAACGAGAAACATATAGCCTGTCAGTATTTATTGACTATGTTAATGCTATCAAAGTATGTCAGTTCATCTGATGACAACACTAACTATACCTTTCTGTGGAACAATGCAGAACTTATAACTTAAATGCAGAAAGATACAATCATCAAGCGTTGATCTAACTTTTCAATCATGACATTATATCAAACGAATAAACTCAAAACATACTACAAATATTTTACTCAAACTACTACCACCCACACACCACCAGCTTCATTCTTTTAATGGATCACATCATTAAAAATGATAAAGTAGTCTGTGGTTCCAATCCAAAACCAATTGGCAATGGATGGAGTAGCCCAAACCCTTATAAACCCATAGACTAGGTCTCATTTTCCCATGTGGGATTTATATCTCAACAAGCCCCCGCACGTGTGGCGAACTTTCAAGCCATGCACGTTGACAACTATTTGGATGACGTGGAGTTTGTGTGGCTCGGGGGGAGAGAGAGAGAGAGAGAGAGAGAGAGAGAGAGCACGCACGTGGGTAACCCGCTCTGATACCATGATAAAGTAGTTTGGGGTTCCAATCCAAAACACATTGGCAATAGATGGAGTAGCCCAAACCCTTATAAACCCACAGGCTAGATCCCATTTTCCCATGTGGGATTTATATCTCAACAAAAAATTCCTACCATACTAGAATCCCCCGCTGTGTAGAATGCAGAACCCAATTTAGTTCACCCCAGATCTAGCAATCAGGCCAGACAATACTAATATAATTGAAAATTCTGAAACACAAGCAGCACTTCCAAGTGAATGGATTCCTAGCTGTGTAGAATGAAGTTGCCAATTTAGACCACCTCAGAAAATGGAAGTTCTAGCAATCAGGCCAGATGATACTAATATAATAAAAAGACATTCTAAAACACGTGCTACATCTCCAAGTGACCAAGGGACTGATTTTGAACAAAAAAACGAAGGTACGTACTCCAGAAAGCTCTTGGTTGACAGCATATCAAAAGATTCAACAAATGGAAACACAGTAATACTCACCCGTTGTCAACCAGCCAATGTAACATACCAGCTGTTATACCCTTTGTCACAGAAAAAATTGGAAAAAGGCTGTCAGGTTGAACTGGGCGAGGATCATATCTACCTAGCACTCCAGCTGCAGTGTCAATAATAACCTCTCCATCTTTGTAGGCGCATACCTACAATCATGAAAATATGGGGAAAAGGATCATGATGTTTGAAAGAGAAAAGAAAAGTATTAATTTTTTTTTTACTTTTTGAATAAGATATGCGACCAAATTCATTTCAGGACACTCGTGTGCATTTCATAATTCTCAAAAGTATTGTAGTTACTTTATATATCAAGAACATTACATGGCCAAGTAACTACGTCTTGTATTAGTTACACCAACCCATTAAAATCTTTGTCATCTACAGCTATTAATTCAGAATTCATTGTACGTAATTCCATTTTATAACTACATTAGTTTTCTGTTGTACCAGACAGGACAGCACCATTATAATGAAACTGAACGTTGGAATGCCAGAAAATAAGATAACAATTAAGATAAATATCATATCAAGCTTAAATATAAATTTAAATTTAAATACTAAAGATTTCCACAGTTTTATATCAAGTTATCAACGAATAAACTGTGCACACCTGAACTCCAAGAATTGTATTCTCATTTCCCATCTCAAGTAGGAGTCGTCTCAGCTTCGCCTCCATATCAGAGAGGGCAGGTGTGTCATATATCCACTGATCATTTACCATTGGTCCCCTATTAATGCTTCTGAAAGTTTCAAAAATGGCTCCATCAGAATGGAAGAAGATATGACAACGTTACAGCAACATAAATTATGTAGGGGATAAACTCACCCCTGTAGAACAGATTCAGCAAATGGTCTCATAATATCTTGATATATAATGCGGACATTCATTGTGGAAGAAAGCCCTAAATCCAAGTCAAATAAACAATATATTATATGTTATAATAATTATTTATCACAAATGTCACCAGAGAACATTTGGAAGACGTACCTCTGAGAAGATTGAGGACTCGAGCAAAAATCACAATATCACCTGGAAATGCATCAACCTATAGCAGTGGATTCTACTAGATTCAGCAAGGATATAAGTGATATAGACCAGAGAAACACGATGTATAGGAGGAGAACTTACAGGATTAAAGCGTTTGACCTCTTTTTGATTAAGTTGCATTTTGTCTTGTATGACCTTCAAGTTTTTTTTTCTTTGATCCACCAAAGCTTTCATCGTTTCCTTATTAAAATATATATAAGTAAATAAATAAAACTAAATGGAACAGGAGTTACGAAGTTCAGAGAAATGGAATCAATCTAACAGTAGTAGTTGCAATCCCAAAAGTCATTGCATACTTACAGAAGACTCGTCCGGTGGCGTGGTACTACGGAAGAATACAGTTGTTACCTCCATTGCCTGCTCTGGTATATCTAGGCGCAGCTTGAGTCCCATTTCTGCAAAAGCTGATAATAGGGCAACATGGTCCCCCTAAAGAAACATTGCAAATGATCTTAGTACTCCAAAGGAATTATTTTGGTCTTCATGAAAGAAAAGGAAATCAAAATAAGTTATTAAACTTACTCAGAAGGAAGGACATAAGAGTGTTTTATTAAGTGAAAAGGCTATTCCCTGCTTTTACTTGAAGTGCCTAAATTTGTATGAAAAATATACATCTAGGCATCTAACTCTAAGTAATAGTTGGGAAGCAAGCATGTCAGGACCATAATATAAGATGGATTACAACATTAATGATTGTTGTTTTACTGATTGGCACAGGTTGGTACTTTTCAATCATTGGTCTATCCAAATGAAAAAATTCTATGCATAAAATCAACAAGTAGCATGATATAAAAAAACTACTTTGCACAAACCTCAGCAGATGCCAAGAACATCTTTGCTAATGCTTGTTTTAGAGAGCTTGACAATTTCTTAGTGAGTCCAAAGTCCAGTAAAATAGGACGATGTGGAGGTTCTTTGCTCACAAGAAAATTTCCTGCAAATAGGATTATAGGAACTCATAGATCAGTAAACCAAGCAGAAAATAAAAAACTTGTTCACTAATGAATCGACTTGTTCTAAAAAAAAAAACAAAAGGAAAAGTAATATATGGAGGGGAGAAGAGGAATACCAGGATGTGGATCACCATTGAAAAAACCATCAATGTATATCTGGTGGGCATATGCACGTGTAATTTCTTCAACAACCTTTTGTTTGTCGACACCAAATGCTTCAAATGATTCTATGTCATTTAAACGAATGCCATCCATATACTCCAAAACGAGGACTTTCTCCGTTGACTGCCATCAAATGAAGGATGATGCAGATTAATAAACATGAAAAGGGAAACATATTTTTCAATTCTAAAATGACTCAGACAAACCACCAGTTAGAATCAGGCAATGTAATTAAGGCAACACTACTTTAAGATCTCGTTTTTCAGGTTATACATGATCTCAGACTTTTGAGATTTACCTATACATATTTTTCTTCTTTAAAGAAACAAACTTTTATTCAAAGAAAGGAAGAGAAACAAGGAAGAGCTTGATTCCTTAAAAGAGAGTTTACACCAACAAGAAAAAAAAAACTAAAGAGAAGGACTAGAGCCTAGACGAGTAAGACACCGATATATGTCATCAACAAAACACAAATAATCTCTTCTTCATTTGTCCTATAATTGCTGACACTTTTCTTAGTATAATACATCCCAAGTATACTAGGAGAATGGATCAATAGTACCTGAATAACTTCTGGTATCAAAACATCCACTTGATTGGCACTTGGGTTGTCATCATGTTTGCTTCTGCAGCCAAGATTTTTGGACACTGTTCGAGTATTCTCTACAGAAACAAAGAAGCCATAAACAATAATCAATTTTGAAGAAGTATGATATGCATATATGACACAAACTTGACAACAAGGGTGCCAATGCTGAAATGAAACATATATAAATTCAGCAGTAAGACAAAGCCTACAAGTATGGCAGATGGGTAAGCTGATAACCAACAGTCAACTGGGAAGTTCAAAAAAAAAAAAATTAAGGTGGAGGTGGTTTCTTATCTTTAATGAAATTTTTGTATCTGATAAATATATATATGTATTACATATTGCATGCATGTTGAGTCAATCACAAGAAGCTATGAGTCTATGAGTCTATGAGTAATTAAGAAAAATTTAATCGCACCAGCTTCATGATTGAAGTCAACTTCATTCGGACATTCTTTGCACCATTCATCTATCATAGGATTAAAATTGTACTGAGGCTCTGCCCATGCTATCCAGTCAACAATTGACTTTGCATTCTTCAAGTCCTACAAGAAAAAGTCCACCAATAGAATGTTAATACAGTCAGCTCATCTTAATTTATGTTAATCCCAACTTTCAAATACCAAATATGAGAAACCTCCAATATGATTGTCTTAATGCCTTCATGCTGCACTTTAACAACTACGTCCTGCCCATCAAGCAGGGTTGCACGATGGACTTGTGCTATCTGCATATAATGAGTGCAAAACCAATAAGATCTTTTTCATATCATAGGCGTATACCTTCAGCTAAGTCCGAACAATCGCTCATTCGACAAGAGTGATAAAATCTTACTGATGCAGTTGCCAAAGGGACTTTGACAAAATCGGAGAACAACTCATCCATTGATTTCCCCAATTCTTTTTGTATAGTTCGATAAATCTGTGAGCAAACATATAATCCAACTTAGCCATGAACTACCAGATTATAAAACTCAGTAAAACGGTAAAACGCCATGCTAAGGAATGCAGATATTTCTGTGTGCATACGAGATGGAGATAGTAGCATAACAAAAGAAAATTAGAATCCCTATTAATCCATGTGTCCCATCACCAATAAGAAGTGGTGTAGAATGACAAACACTGTTACACCAGTAGATAGGAATACAAGACACTACATGAATAACAGCAAGCAAGCAGATATATGATTTCTAGAGCATTAAAATTACATTTCTACAGCTATTGATATGGCGAATTTGAAAACCTAAAGAAATAACCTCTTCCAAAGGACGAGGGGGTAGAGAGTCCTGTAATTGCTTGAGAAGAGATATATATGCTTCAGGAAGAACATCTGCCCTTGTAGATAGATACTGCCCAAGTTTCACCCACAAACCTTCCAACTGTACCATCAACTTGAGAACTCGTTTAGCATTCCTCTGATGAGCACTTTCCCATAAAGTAGCACTTTTAGATTTGCTAATCCACTTGTCTCTTTGCTGCAAAGCCTTCAGTGATGGGGAAATGACAATGTAAGATTCTCTTCTACGCGTAAATTGCCTACAATTAAGTGAAGGGCAATAAATGAAACTTACCTTGTAATCGAGGTATACAAGCAAGGCCAATGTGCATACTTTCATACGCCTCTTGTAAATGCTTCCCCATCCCATCGGAGGCCGCTATGTGCAAATAGACTGAAGACCCACTTCACAACCCTTTTCCTTGAAAAGATGAACAATCTAATAAACAAATTACATCAACAAACCCATTGCCTACGATAAAGCAGAAAATGTATTGTCATTCCTTGAAGAATTCAATGTGCATTTTCCACAATATTTTCAACACCAGTATGATATATCCAGATCAATAATTGCAACATTTACTCGCTACAATCTAAGTCCATCGTTTCACTTGCTTTTCGGATCATCATATATTCCTTTCAACTGTTGCTAGCCATGATCAGAGTACTAATTCAAGTTCAATAACAGAAACAAGCACACCCCAGTGGCCACACCGGTAGCTACTACCTATCTCATCTACCTTTCCTTCTTCAAATTCACCATGCAATCAATTCAAAAACTCTCAAAATAAACTAATCACTTCACCTAATTACTCCCACTCCCACCTACCGAAATCACAACCATATCAACTCAACAATCATTACATATTGCAATTCCTTTTTAAACTTGTCAATTCCAAAATCCATATCCGAAATTCATCTCAACCTCTCCAAAATTGACGCCAGAAAATAAAATTACGTGTATAATTCAACCGCACGAAACAGAATTGAGAATTTCACAGAGAGACGAGATTCGATAAGTTATATACCTGAAAACCTGGGAAAACGAGTTGTGATGATCAGCGAGGCAAAGCAAACATTTATAGAGACGAAGCTCTGAGAGTGGATTAAAGGCTTTGGGATTCTTCTTCGAGTGAGAGGGAAAGAATTAGAAACGATACGATTCTGTTGTCGTTTTCTTTACACGACTCCATCTTGCGCTTTTTTCTGCATGTCGTTGGCGGACCTCACGGTCAAAATGAGTCCTACTAGTTGACGACATGAGCTCCGACTCGACTACGTGTCGTGTTTTGGTTTGCTGGTTCCGGGTGAGGTAGCGTCGGGTAACGAGCTTCAGGCTATGTGATTAACGGTAAACTGAAATTTAAACGAGGAGATTGTGAAGCGTGGCGCAACGCTAACCGCCGGAGAGGTCGGTTGGGATTAATTAGATTTTACTGATTTTCTTTGTGGAACAACCAATTTGTAAGGCACACCAAGTTGGACTTCTCATGTGTTGGGACGTATTCACTTACGATATGACAATTTTGGGCATCTAGTACTAGGTTAAACATGTGGACTCAAGGCATGTTTAAGTTTTAAATACTTTAAAAGTGAGAGCATCTCCAACAACCCTACTCAAAACTCATACTCAAACTCATTTTTTGACTCACCCAAACCTATTACTATTCAAACTCATATTTCATCTCCAACCATTTTGTCAAAACTCATACCCATACCTAAATTTTAATCATTTTATATAATTATTTAATAACAAATGAATTATATAAACCATAGATATTAATTATATAATATATTTTAATATGGTTTTTTTTTGTCCTTGGACCAATCTGGTCCCATCAAGAAGAAATGAGTTTCCTCCTTGAAAAGGTTTTAGAAATGGGTTGAGTTTGGGGAAGGAACCCAAATTTGGGTATGGGTTGTCATTGTTGGAGACGGATTTTTATAGATTTTGAGTTTGGGTATGGGTTTTGAAGTGATTGTTGGAGATGTCCTGAGTAATTGTCAAATAAATGCTAATACGATCGACTAGCTAGTTATATAGAAAACATCAAGGATAAAAATTAACGCTATTACATTATGAACATTCTAATGTGATTGTTTTTTCCTATTGTAAATAACCTACAATCACATAGTATGGTCTCAATTATAATATTATTTGATGGATCACAATTTTGAAGAAATGAATCGGCTCGTTGAGAAAAACATGTCAATATAATTCCATCTTCTTCCTTTTGTTATACAACTTTTAGTAAGTAAAATACTACGAGTCACATAACAAAAGACGAAAAAAAAAGTTGCGATATATAAAAAATACAATAAATATTATAGCAATGTGTTTATGTACATATTAATAACATAACATACAATAAACAAATAAATTCTTTAAGGCATAAGAGAATGACGCCCTGGCTCTGTAACTCTTTTCCTCCATTATCCATGGAGCGATGTCTGACTATATCATAAATCATGAGTTTGAAAACTAAATTATTATTATTATTATTACTATTATTATTTTAACTACAATCATTCAAAATCAAAAGTTAGTTGCATTTAGCAAATCCAACCATACCAAATGCATATCATTTCGATAAAGAAAGTTCACAATTAGATTTCACCACACATCAACAACTACATAACAAAGTCACATCCCGAATGTCTAAATTACATAATTAACTAGTGAACTCCTAAATTAATAACAACAATATAACTAGATTAAGTCTCAAACTAAATTACAAAAGTTCAAGTATAAAATAAGCATTTAATGTCTTATAAGAAAACACTTGATGAATCAAATAGATGAAACCACAATTAGATATATTATAATTAATTTTATTTTATATTTGATTATGGGACGGGACAAGACCCGTTAGATCTTGTTGGGATAATCCAGATATTGTCCCATTATTTTAAAACGAGATCGGACCGGGACTGGATATGTGTTTTTTGCGATGCAATCCCGTCTCGTCTCGTTAAATTTAGAGACAGAATCAGATCGAATTCGGGATTATAAGACTAAACGCTCAATCTTACTGTTTGTCGTGCTAATAAAGATGAACTTATTTTGATAAAAAAGAATTAAATTTGTGTTTATCTTATGTTTTCACCGTTTACTAGTATTTTTTTTTTCCTTTACTAACAAACACGTAGGGCTGTGGAAAGTTGTACTTTCTTTTTGGACCAAAGTCCATGCTAGATTGGATCTCCATTAAATTACACACATTATTATTTTAGGTGCTACACTCTTGGTTTGTAGCTAGTTGTTGCCTTTGTTTAAACCAAAGCGAGCCACGACCCACCCACGAGCCCGTCGATATTTCCAAACTATTTTGTTCTTTTTTCCCCTCCCTTTACTTTTCCCGGCGGCCAGTCGTTAACGTCACCTACCCCACCAACCCAGTTCTGTGAACCAAAAACCACGCAAGGTACTGCCGGGGCGCCACGCGTCGTCAATCCACGCCCTTCCTTCACCTCTCCCCTTCCTCTCCTGATCAACACGGGTCCTTCACCGGAAAAACACAACCGCTGGGAAAAAAGTAATTCCATTTGGCAATAAAACATTTCCGGGTCTAATTTCGTATGCTCATTAATATTTTACACGCTTAAACTCAAAAATCAAAAACCCGAACTCAAAAACCCCCAAAAAAACAAACTCATATATTCGCACACACACTCTCTCTCTCTCTCTCTCTCTCTCACACAGTTTTTGTGGATGCGATTTTCGAATCTATGGCGTCCTCAAAGCTCTTGATACTCTCAGTCTTTCTGGCCCTAATTTTCTCGCAAATTAGGGCAGACGCTTCAGTCAGAGAAGATGAGCCACTGGAAGCAGTCCGATCGGACGGCGCTGATTCCTCCGCTCTGAAGATCGAGTTGGATCAGCTCAAGTCGAAGATCCAGTCGCTTGGTTAGTATTTCGCTACTCTAGGGTTTCGTTTGTGCTGAAATTCTTTTGATTTTGCTACTGTGAGATTTGCCTCGGTTCTATCGCTCGCCAAGTAGATGATACTAGAACTTGAGATCTTCCGGGTTGTGAATTTTGAATTGTGGAATTACAGTTTCTGTTGCTAGTTTATGGAATTTGATTCGTATCAGTGCGCTGAGCTATGAGGTTGAGTTGTAGAGATTTTAGTTACTTTCTACTAGTAGTGATTTGCAGAACGTTAGTGCATTTTCAAAGAGTAATGCATTAGTTTTGTGGTTAAAAGAGAATCAATGTTGGCGAAACAGTTACCGGAGTTGTTTTTTAATACTTATTTTGACGTGTGAATTGACTGAGTGTTGCATTGCAAGTGTGTTAAGGCTGCTTGTGCTTGTTTGCTGACTGTTTCTATCATTTTTTTATTTTTGAAGAATTCCAAGTAGATGAGAAAGTCAAGGAACTGCACAGTAAGGATGGTATAGTAGCGCAGAAGGATAAAATCATTAAAGTGAACTCGGATGTCATCACTGCTCTGCAGAAGGAAGTTGATTCTCTCCAGGTTAGGCTTTTTTGTATTGGATAGTTACTCCATTGCTAAGTATAAAGTATAAACTTTCTCTTGGTATGTATTTTTTGGGTAGAATTTATAACTCGTTCATACTGTTATATCGTCTATAGAAAAAAGGGTCGAAGGAGGCTGAGAAGCAGGCTGATAAGGCTCATGCACGTGCTGGTGAATTAGAGAAGCAGGTTTGATACAGTCAATTGAACTGTCTAGTCTGTGAAAATTACCACATTGTAAACTCAATCTGCTGTTTGCAGGTTGACAAACTCAAAAAGGAATTGGAAGCACAACATAAGGAGAAAGAGGCCTTGGAAACCCGGGCCAATCAAGCTGAGAAGAAGATTGATGTTTTGATCTTAAAAATAGATAAGGTGAGTTATTGATTTCCCATTGGAGTAGAAAGTCATTTTACTGCTGAATGTGCTCATCAAAAGACTTGCTAGTGATACAACATAAAAGTCGGGGATGGTTAACGATGTATTTACTTCTTTACAGATCGAGAAGACTAATGATGAACAAAAGACCAAAATTCGAAATACTGAGCGTGCTCTTAAAATTGCTGAGGTAATTTATAAGTGCTCTATTAAGAGATCATATTATTCTAGATGTTGGTTATAGTGCTTCTCAGAAATCTATCTTTCATGTTCATCTTCAGGAAGAAATGTTGAAGGCAAAGTTTGAGGCTACTTTGAAAGCAAAAGCATTAACAGAGGTATATTTGAGTAGATAAATAGTGTTTTTCAGTTTTTCCTTATTGTATTTATGTTCTTTATGGGCCAGCTCCGAACTTAGATAATTCTTCATATTTCGTGAGAGTATAGAATGGTAAGGTTATCTTTAAGCTTACCAGAGTATAATAATTCCTTGAGATCCTAGAAAAACTGGCTTATTTGAGTACATCCATCTTTAGTGATGCATCTGAATTGGACATAAGTTTGTTTTGCAGTTGTCTGTAGTAATTAAGTTAACTTATTTAAATTTGTTGGAGTTTCTTTATTTGAATATGAAAACTTTGGGTTCTGATACCTCGTGCATTTTTTGATGGGTTATATCATATAGGTTCACGTATCTTTCCTCTTCTATCATATTGTATGGTAGATAATTTGACTAGGTTTTGTTTGCAAACCCTGACGCATTGTATGAACTATATCAGGTTCATGGTGCATGGCTTCCACATTGGCTTGCTGTTCATTTTGGCTATTGTCAGGTAAACTTAAATCCATTTACAATTTTAAGTATTTTTTTTTATAAAGGAGTTGAAGTAATTATCACCTTACAGTCCTTTGTAGAGAAACACTGGAATGAGCACGGAAAACCTGCTGCCGAGGTGGTCATTCAGAAGGTATTGCAATTGATTGCAGAATGGCCATTTGAAGACTTTGCTCTTTCAATAGTTTGTACTGACTGGAGATCATCTCCGCTATTCGTGATTGTCAGGCCCTGGAGAAAAAAGCTCAAGCTGGAAAGTGGGCTGAACCCCATGTGGAAGCAGTTAAAACTGTAAGCTAACTTATTTAATTTAATTTTCAATTTTAAGTGGATAGTATGGTTTCTGTCTGCTGAACTTGAGTTTCCCTCCTTTTACCTATACTGTCCTTATCTTTTGAAGAAATGGATCCCGGCAGTTAAGGAAAAGTGGTCGGTGGCGAAAGAATCTGTTGAACCTCATGTGCAATCACTAAAGACAAAGTCTATTGAAGCTTATGAGACATCAAAGAGTACATTAGCTCCTCATGTTACAAAAGCACAAGAATTTGTTGATCCCTACTTTCAGGCAAATTTCTGTCATATCCTTTTTTTTTTTGTCCCGGTTTATCTGCTTTGTTACATACAGCTTACAACTGTACTTTTGGGTTGACAGGAGGCGAAAAAGTTCAGCAAGCCATATGTTGATCAGGTAGCCACTATTGCCAAACCTCATGTTGAAAAAGTTAGAGTGGTGTTGAAGCCCTATACAAAGCAGGCAGTTCAGGCCTATGAGAAGTTTCTGAAATCCGCTTCAACATATCATCATCAGGTATGAGCATCAATCTCGCAAAACCTACCCTTCATTTTGTGAGTATTAGATGGTAGCTGTTTCTAAGGTGGACTGTAGAATATGTCATATGTAGTTCTCCCTTTTCTTTTCCTTATTGGATACCCAGAATAGAATTTGAGTTGTGACTATTATGTTCATCTCCACCTAATATGACTCATCTGTTAATAATCTCTAGTGTAGTATTGATTGCATTATCCAGAGGGCCCTTTTCTGTATCTTCCTGAACGATACGAGTTGTTTATTGCAAGTTTTGTTTGCTTTGTTTTTATGTTTTTATGTTTTTACTATTCTTCTCTATACATGTTGTCAATGCTTGTTTTAATATGGAATCTTGTAAATTGTTTCTACTTTCAAGTCTTACTGGATACATCCTTATCTTAAGCCCTTAGCTTATAGTATTAATGCACAATTTCTTCAAGGTTCAAACCACCGTACGAGATACGCTGAACAAGCATGAATTGACAAGACCCCTTGCTACAAAAGAGTTGGAGTGGTTTGCGGTATGTGTTGTGAAATTTGTTTCTTTGAAAGTTTTTTTTTTTTTTTTCCTTCTTCTTTTGAAACTTTTATGTTGACTTCCTAACCACCAAGTTGTAAATTATATCTTGCAGGCCTCTGCTCTGTTGGCTCTTCCCGTCTTAATTCTGTTCAGAGTTTTATCCTCACTTTTCTGGTTCGTTTTTTGACTATTCATTTATTTTAATAAGGTTTACTGGCTGAAAGGGCAATCAAGGTTCTGAGATTCCGTTTTGATATACGAAAACATCCTAACCTTAGTAATTTTCTGATTACGAATTTTTCTGCAGTACAAAGTCAAAGAAACCTGTACGTAGTACCCACCACTCACGTCGCAAGGCCAAAAGGGGTCATCCAGACAAGTAGATTGCTGCTAGTTTGTTCACAAGACTGGTTCTGGGAATGGCTATGGTATACTTTTCAAAACAGAATGTTCTACCCCCAGCTTCTCAATGAAGAAAATGTCCCATTTTGCTATTATGATACAATTTCGATTTCGACTTAGTAGTCAGTGCTTTTGCTTGCAGGCGGGTTTGTGCTATGGTGGGGTTATAGGTTAAGCTATATTTTGTTGTCGGTCAGATGCAGCCCTCGTTTTGTTCAAATCTATTGCTTACATGTTAGAATCTGGCATACCAAACAAAGTAGACATTCAGATACGTCTAGGGAGGAGGACATCTAGGAGGAGGGAGTTCATGTAGTGTGGAAGTCTGTTTATGTTGTTATGAGGTTGTATTTTATTTTTTATTCTTACCAATTCTCAGTCCAAAAGCCGGTCATGTGTGTCACACGTTTTCGTTGTGAATTATAACATTTGTTGGTTTAGTTTTATTTACTGATTGTGAAGAATTATGAGAAATCAAATATTTTAGTGTTATGGCAAGAAATTTATCATTGATTTTTGTAAGACAAGTTGTGCAAACCGCGCAAATCCATTTCACAGTCATCAGCATCGGTTAATTCATGAATCTTTATGTTGACAAGCATCCCTTTATGTTGAGCTTGCATTTGTGTGGTGCTCAGCGTTCTTTTCTCCATTGAGACCGTATCGCCATACCTAAACCTACTACTCTACTACTAGCTAGTAGCTATGTAAGGATTTACTGGAATGACTAACAATTAGAGTATTGTGGTGGAGCTTCATGCCTTTAGTAGCACTAATGATGATCGAATACTCCGAATAGCATAATGGAAAAGAACATTATATTGAAGCACAACTAGACCTATTACCAGCAGTGTAGTGAATTCAACTCAATTCATAACGGCCTATGAATACATGACCATAATCGCTGGGTACTTACCCCATGAAGGCCCTTGAAGTTTTAACATTACAGGAATTAGGTTTAATATCTCTATGATTCTAATAAGAACATAATAACTAACAACAACTTACCAACATATCCTTGTGCGTTGGAATTCTCCGAGAATCTGAGACCCCCCCTAATACGGTGGCCAGTAGTTATCGAGATCAACGCAGTGGTCGACCATGTTCATGTATCTGTTCCCTGCAGGCACATTTCCATTGTTCATGTCTACACTACCATACCCAGCTTGATCTTGACCAACAGCACCACTAGCACTAGTCATCATTGAGGAGTTGACAACATCTTGTTGATTGTTCATTGCCTGGTGAGCCTGATGTAGTGGAGGCACGGGCCTTAAGTTAGACTGAGTTGATGGGCCCCCAAGGTTCAAATTGAGCCCAGAAATAGTGAAGCCTCCTCCAATGTTGGGGTAGTTGAACTGGGGTTGGAGTAATGGAAGGTTCATCGGGCTACTGCTTGAACCAGGAGCAATGCCACCACCTCTTAGGACCCGGGAGAGCTCTGCCATCTCAGCATTGGTCATGTAGCTTCTGCCGTAGTTAGGGAACTGGTGCTCATGACCCAGCTGCATTATTGGTGACTGTACTACGTTAACACTTGGACCTATTAATTCCATGTTGTAGGGATTTGCTACTCGTGATGAAGATGATGATTGGTTTGAGGGTGGGTACTTTTTAACACCAGCACTCTTCTGGAAGACTCGGCAAACGACCCATTCATCCTGTTGATCAAACACACCGTCTATATTGATTAATACTAGCCGGTTTGGTTTCATATATAGTTTTTAGGGTTCATAAGGAAACATACTACTTGCATGAAAACCTAGATTGAACAACATACATATGCAATCCCAACACAAACATGAATCTTTCCAAAACCAGATTAGGAGTTAATGATGTAGCAGATACTACATTATGCAACCTCAACAAAACGTAGGGTTTTAGGAAATACGTACGTTAGTACTCATTTATATGCAGCTTAATTCATTTCTATCCGTGATAAGATAGATTGATACAGACATTTTAAGCAATTTAAACAAGCAGTCGCGGATGTGGTTCGAACCAACAATTAAAATCAAGTTCTTTTCAACCTCAAAATCTTAGAAAGCTTTCAAGAATTATGTCAAATTAATAAATTAAATTATCTCTGTTTTGTTTATACATACGCTTTATTCTTCTTATGCAGAGATCAAGATCTATATGCATGCCAAGAGCTAGACAAGGAGATAGATTTACCTTAGACGGTCTAAAGCTGGATTTGGAATGAATGCGATATTCGTGCATAACCCAGTTGGATTTCTCGCCCCTGGGAGCTCGGCCCCTATAGAAAACTAGAGTCTTTTTCATCCCAACCAATTCAGAGGTGGCACTGTTGAAGATCTCCTTGTCTTTACCTGTGGTCTTCCAGTAACCAGTGTTTGTGGCTCGGTTTGTTCTCACTCCGGTGGGGTACTTCCGATCTCGAAGGCTGAAGAAGTACCACTCCTTCTCTCCCATTTTCGCCTTTGCTAATTCATATCAACAGTATAATTTCACTAAATTAATTAAATTTGTAGGTTTACAATAAATCAGAACTCAACTATATATAGCAATTATTCCCAAATTTAAAAATTATTGATGTCAGCTATAACTCCATAAGCATAGTTAATGAAGCTAGAGATAACAATATGAAGAGTTGAGAACCAAAAATTCTGATGATTTTTAGGGATCTGTAGATCAACAAGGAATATAGCTGATGATATTAAATCCGAGCATGAAATATTCATTATAGGAACTTCCTGATTTCGTAATTAATTAAGTAATTGAATCCAACTATATACTATACATACCAGGAAGTTCCCATGGTTCACATTTGTTGAGATCAACATCAGCGATTGCCCTTCCTGTGAACGTAGCATCTGATATCTTGTTCATCAGATAATACGTGATTAGTTCTTCATCTGTTGGATGAAATCGAAACCCTGGTGGCAAATTGTCCTCCTTATTTGCATGATCTCCTGCACTGATCATCTCTACCTAGCTAGCTACTTGCTATTGCTTGATCACTTTCTTACTTCGATCTGACTAATTCTTTAACTGGTTTCTGTACGGATAGAAAATAACATGATCAGATAGAAACAAAACAAAACCCTAACAGAAGAAAACCTTGTCATTTAGGTGAAAAAGGGGAAAAAATTCTAAATTTTATTCATGTCCTATAAATTGAACAACAAAAAACCCTAGATGGGGAAATATTGGAAACTTGCAGGAGCCATTTAGCTAGCTTCGATGCCATGCAAGGAAATAGAGGAGGATATGTACTTTGATTAGGTTTGAAACTTTCCGAAAACCAATATTTTTCACAAAATATCGATCTGGTGCAGAAGAGAAGATCGGATACTGCTTGATGAGATAGATGAGGGCTTTCTCTTGTTCAACCTGCACAAGAAATGTGGAATATATAAATATATGTATATATATATATTCAAACTTGAAGTAGTATCAATAGTGTGTGAAAAGTAAATGGGTGTGTTTCTGAAGCTCTCACCTACTATGGATCTTCAGACACAAGGGGCCAGGTTTAATGGTTTTAATAAGGGAAAGATCATGGAAACAATCCTTGTTTAGGGTTACACTGATTTGCATACTCCTAGATAGTGAGTTGGCCAAAATGGCCTGGTAATTATTATGTTATCCAAAACTACCATTAATTACTTTGCATAATTAGCTTGCAGATATATACCTATTTATGTATATGAGTATATCCTTCTAGCTAGCTAAAACGTTATCCATATGGAATTCCTTTGTTTGGTAAAGCTTGAAACACATTTTCTCCTGGAAACAGTTCAAATGTTTATATCAAATTAATTGCATGAGTTAATTCCTTAATGGTTTAATCAGACTAGGTGAGAACGTACTGACGCATATGCATCATATATATATACTAGCTAGGTAAGTGCTTCAAATTTCGAAATTCGAAAGCTACTAATTCAAATCGGGTCAAGACCTCAAATATATAATTATATATACAGCTGATTATAAGACATTAGTTTAGGTACATCAGTACATGCAAATAAGTCCGAGTAAGTACTCTCTCGTCTCTCCTACGCCTATATATATATATCCAGTGTTGCAAGTGAACTGGGATATCGGAATCAGAAGCAGCCCTAAGTCATTCAGTTTTCAAACAAAGCTAGGTCACCAAGTCTCCTTCAGCAGTATACAATAATTATATTCAAGAACTAGAGGCTAGCAGCTGATAATCCGAACTGTTCAGGCTTCGCCCTCGATCCTTAATTTGACGCAGCCTCTGGATTTTCCTGCTAATAGAGACGTACGCCTCTCTGAATTTCTCGGGTCTACTCTTTATGATCTCTACGTATATATAAACCCTAGAATCCTAGATAACACCAGGGATGGTTGAATTTTTATATCTTCTAGAGTAGCTAGCTATAATTATTCTCCTTTGTCTTTGATTTATGTATGATTATTAAGGAAACCCCTGAAAGTAAACATAACTTTCTGTTTTGAACCATTTGTTCGTATGCATGTTTTGGCTTCTTGTTGGACAATATATGAGGTTTGGTGCTTTTCTTGTTTGACGAAACTAAAGGGTTCGTACCTTTGTGGTTGCTGGTAGACAGGAACTTGATCGCGGGAAAAAAAACAATACAATGATTCTATTTGCTAGCTCAAGGCCTTAGCAATACGCTTGCACTGGAATAGCAGCTGGTGGCAAAATGAACCTTGCTTTCGATCCTTGATTTCCCCAGATTCATTTCTTTTGGTAAACCCACAGTTTCTTGATAATCGATCAGTATGTGTATCTTAGTATAGAATATATGGAATATAACTTAGTAGAATATATGGAAAGTATATTAATCTTATATATAATTACATTTGTTCTTCTGAGCTAGAACTCAGAATTTACACTTTTGGGGTGATAAACTCACCAACGACTATCGTCTTATAAATGGCTACAGAAAACTTCATACCTCACGTACACACATATCATATATATACTACGCACCTAGCTAGTTAGTTTCATACGTCTCTAATTAAGTTGGTTAGTTGATTAGTAAGTCGTTTGTTCTGTAAATCTCTCGGAACAAATATATTTCAGTGTAACTTTAACTCTTCTGTATTATTCTGATAAAGTAGGTTAGTTTTGATTTTGGAAAGATTGAGAGGTTTAGCATTGATCTGAACTATCAAAGACTTTTGTGAATTCTCATAATCTGGATCCATATAGTAGTAAACACGTACAGTACATAGTAGCGATCCATCACCATCTCCAGGTTACTTAACAAACACTTCAGTATCAAATTAGCTAATTGGTTGTGGAAGGGGTCTCAATCGCACTGATAATCATCGGCTAAGCTTAATTCGATGACAAGTTGTTAAACGAAACTGCGAAGATGATGCTTGATTGACTGCAAGGTTTAGGCGACTGGAAAAGATCGAAAATGATCAAAGGGGTTGGCTTATACTAGGAGTTCACCGATGATTCATTCAAACTAAAATGAAAACTCTCATTTTCCTCTCTGCTGTCAGCGCCTTTCATCAGAGTATATATAGACATCAGATAAAACTGACTAGTACATGAAAATATCAACTAGAACACTTAAATGGACTTCAGCGGATCTCCTTCTGGGAGTCCATAATTTGTGTCAAAGAAGAGATTAGACCAATTTATAATCAAACCAAACAGTTTTAAGACGTCTTCCAGTGGAACTATCAAGCTAGATGTTGAATTAATTTGTTGATCGCGAAAGTCATCGGTCAAAAGAAATTAAACCATGTATGGAAGAGAAAATTAACTGGTCGACGATCTGTCATCCATTTAAGGATCACAAAACAGCTATACGTACTATATAAAATTTAGTAGTGTAATTTATTTTGAAGTCTCTTTGTACTCTTTATTCTCCAAGGACCAAATTTTAAACCTAGCTAGCTACTGCCACCGCAGAAATTAACTACAGATGGCAATATATATATATATATATATATATATACATATATATATATATATATCTATATATTCCATGTAGATAGGTGATGTGTGTTTGTGAAACTTATTCAGGGTTTTAAGGAGGGCTACATGAACCTACCAGTCAGAGACTCAGAGAATGCTTTGTCATGATTATGGGATATATATATGTAGGATCGGATATTAGCATTGATAGAGGTATGATATATATATATATAAATTGATCAAATCTGTTAATGGTAGCTGTTGATATATTACAAATTTATTTATAAATTTTGGCCGGAATAACTCGTGATACCTTGATTAATATTGCCCAATTAAAATCATCTTGTTATATAACCAATTATCAATATTATACTAAAGTACAGAACATGTAACTATAGTACTAATTCAATTGGGGTGTGTGAATGAACAAACGTAAATAAAATTATAATTCAAAAGGTTCGAATGACACAAGAAGAACCGATAACAAGATTCGTGTTTGATCATATTTCTAAGTTCTAACTCGCAGATTCACTTTTCAATATTGAAAATTTGGAATGACTTTGTCGACTATGATAATATTAAAGTAGTAGTTGACAGGTTTGTATCAAGAGAAGACTCTCTAGAATTAGTGGAAGAACCCTAAACCCCTAAATTCATGATTGATAGGCTACTTGTCAAACACTTCATGATAAACTAATACCAGGCTGCTGTTTGATCTCAACTGTGATCCTTCCTATGGTGCACAAACAGATCAAGCAACTTTTAAATTATATATTGGAAACTATTATATCAATTATAAGTTGTTTTTGGCGATAGGGTGCAAGAAAGAGTATACTTAGACAGCATAAGGGCGAGATAATATTGTTCCCAAAAGGTCTGCAAAATTCAAAAGAGTAGTTGCATATGATTCCGACGGGGTGCTACTATACCAATAAGATGATCCAGTTTTCACAATGATTGATTTTTCGTTGCAATAGTTCTAGGTATGTTCTCAGCAAAATTGATCGATCAGCACGTACGTGTTGCAGTATTTCGAACTCTTTTTTTTTTTTTTTTTGTCTCTCTTGCAATTCTTGTGGAAATGAATTGAAATTACCACACGTTTATACATGCTTAGTTAAGTCAGGTTGAAATTAGGACTTTGCACTTTCGCAGCCATTTAAGTAAGAGTTCTTACTTCCACGTACAGCTAACCGAACCTGTTCTATATTGAAGAGAAAGACTCGAAGCATGGATACGTTTTGTCTAATTATTTTGATTGATCCATTGAGTGCTGAAATCATATTTTTCTAATTTTAAGTAGTTTGTGAGCAGCACATGTTCTAATACATTACGAGAAAACGATGGAGTTATATAAACGAACTAATACTGAGAGCTCGATATATACTCAAGTTAATTTATTGTGTTGGTGCGAACGAACAATGTTTCTGACTGGGTATAACAACATGCCTCTAGATGTCGGATGCAATTACTTGCCGGAACCAAAACCTTAAATTACAAAACCACAACGCTAACACATGTATATATACTTTGTACATGTACGTAGAGTTGTAGACCTACGGTGATGACATACATATAAGACCTATTGTATATAACATATATTTACAAACTGTACGTCCAAGTTTCTCTGAGGTTTAAACTTGAGACCTCGGAAGGGGACTTGGTCTGTACACTCATCTCCCTCCCTCTTCATGAACTACCGAGCAATAGGTTTGTGAAATTCATGTGGAAATTGATAGCTATTGAAGAAGAAGAAGAAGAAGAAGAAGAAGAAAAATGTTTTCTGTTGTGGCCCATTTTGTAATAAATACACTTTGGACCTTCGGTAACTACTTTCAAATGGGCTGAAGAAGCCCATGCTTAATTTCTCTTTTCCGCTCCGTGTGCGCGGAGGAGTTGCATTCTGTGAATTGCGGCCAAGTGCCAGAGCTAACCTTAAACTTAGGCCTCCATCTCCAAACCTTCGGAAACTTTCCGGCGTCAACTCCAACTTTCAAGGTCGGTGCTCTCTCACTTTAATACTAGCTATTCTCTCTATTCCTGATTGTTACGTGTTTGACGGCGGTTAGATATTCGTCAAAAGAAGTTAGGGTTGTTGATGTAGTGAGAATTGATTCTGAACTTTTGTGAATGTTTACCTATATTTGTTTTGGATTCCCAGTTATTTGTTGGATGTTCATCTCGCTTTTTGAGTATATGCCCACCGCAGTACCAGTTTTTGTTTTCAATGGTAGAGATGGAACAGAGAACCGTATCTTGTTTTCAAAGTAATGATGCACTAGATTACATGGATCTGGAGCTAAGCTAATGACTAGTTGACTGCCAGTTGAGCTAGATTGACTTCAAACTATAAGTGCAAGTGAATAGAGTTTTTGTTATTTGTTTCTGGGCTCAAGTGCTCAACCAGTATGATTTTCTTCTCTCTTCTCAATTGGTTCTGTTGTTGCTTCTGTACCGCAAACCTGCGTACCTTATATTCTCCCAAGAATGGCACAGTATGTCGCAATTTAAACACGGCGGACCCAATTCTATACTCTCCTTTGCTGTGGTCATTTACAGTGTTCATTGCATTGCAATCTAAACACAACTTGTCTAGTTAAAAGTTGTTTTATATTAGGTTTTTAGTTGATTTTGCATTTTATGTTCCCCTTTATTCTGATCTTGCGGTCCTTAAGGTTGCTACTTCTTTTCTGCAGTTTGCTGAAAAAGTCATGTTGGAAAACAAAGTACAATCAACTCATAGCAAGTCCACTGGTCTACCTCGGAAGCGTTTCTACCGAGCAAGAGCACACAGTAACCCTCTGAGTGACTCACACTTTCCAGTACCTGTCACCCCGAGTCATGTGGATTACTCTCTTCATTATCCACAGCTCTTCCCCTCATCTGATGAATCCGGTATTTGCAAAAAGATCCAGTTTGCAGATATTGGCTGTGGTTTTGGGGGGCTTCTGATAAGCCTTTCAACTCTTTTCCCTGAGACTCTGATGATTGGAATGGAGCTTAGGGATAAGGTGACAGAGTATGTCAAGGAAAGGATTTTGGCTTTGAGGGTGACCAATCCAGGTCAATACCAGAATATCTCAGTTGTTCGCACTAATTCCATGAAGTACATCCCTAATTACTTTGAGAAAGCACAGCTGTCCAAGATGTTTTTCCTGTTCCCAGATCCTCACTTCAAAGAGAAAAACCATCGTCGTAGGGTGATCAGTCCATTCTTGCTGGACGAGTATGCTTATGCTCTAGAAGTTGGTGGCATTATATACACAATAACAGATGTTGAAGAACTTGGAGAGTGGATGAATACTTGTTTAGAGAATCACCCTATGTTTGAACCTGTCACAAGTGAAGAGCTCAAAGCAGATCCAGTCACAAAGCTCTTGAGTTCTGCAACCGAGGAAGGCCAGAAGGTGGACAGAAACGGGGGTCAGACTTTCCGAGCAATTTACAGACGCATTGCTCCATCCCTATGATTTTTGTTGTTCTGTACCAATAGAATGATTGATTACCTTGGAATTGTTGTATTCTTGTGTTTTATTTGCTGAGCTAGCAACTGTCAAAGTAGTCTCTACAAGTATTGCTTGTGGTTTCTGAAATCTTTAGATCTCCTTATTTTGTTCCAAGTTATACATGGTCTTCATTTTACATTTTACACTACCATCATTCTCAAACTTGAAGGATGCGTTCATCATTGATCAAAGTTATAGTTTGATCTAGTTAGCATTATAATCTGTAACAAATGTCAAACATAGTGATGAAATAAGAGGATTAAACAAGTATATAGGTAAAGAGTTTTTCAAAAAAAAAGAAAAATGATCCGAATCAAAACCGGGTTTATCTAGAACCGACCCAAAATGAGCTTTATATATGCTCAAATATGACTTGGAGCAGAAAGAAGAGACCTTTAAACAATGGCCACAAACAGCAGAGAAGCAAGAAGGAGGAAGATCCTGGAGAGAGGGTCCGACCGGCTAGCTCTAATCACGGGTCGGATCCAAACCCTCCCATCTTCTTCTTCATCACCCGACCCACAAACCCAACTTGAAGACACAACAACCCCATCTTCTCCGCCGCCAGTTTCCGATGTTCAGGCCCAAATCGCCGGTACCCTCTTAACCTTTTCAGCTCTTCATCTTCAAAGTTGTAATCTTTCGGTTAATCTTGTTTAATGTTGTAGTTGGTCTTTTGCAGAATTACCTTCTGAGATTGAACAGAACGAAAATGAGTCTGATTCAACATTGGCAAGAACTCAATCTGACACAACCAGTGAAGCACTGAGAGCCATTGATTCACAAGTCCAGCAACTCCTGTCCTCATTAACGGCTCAAAATGCGCCACCGCCGCAGCTACCGGCACGGTTATATCAACCTCAAAGGCGGCCGCTTTTCACTGCCAGTGGAGTGAGTAATGCCATTGCAGAATCTGAAAGAACCCGCCTTTCGTTTTCGGCAGCGGTAGCAATGTTGGTGGTGCTAGTTCATTTGGGTTTTCCTTTTCTAGGGAGTAGTAGCATTTTGAAGACACTGTTGGGGTTTAGGCCGCTGTATCTGGTTTTGCTGACCAATGTGACATTTGTGCTGGCGAGGATTCTTGGACAGAAGAGAGTCTCTGAATCGCCTGGAGAGATCGGAAGTTCGGGTGAAGGAGTTGAGTGGTTTGCCCTGTTAGGGAAGGCTTTAGAGATAGGTTTGGTAGGGCAGAAGGCACTTGATGCTCTGTTTATGGATTGTGCTGTCTATGCGATCATAGTTGTATGTGGTCTCTCTTCTTCCACATAGCAGTTTGTCTACGAAAGTGTGTGTTTTGTTATTGTTTTCGCTAATATGAGTGAAACCTTGTCGAACTTGGAAGTGAATTTCAAATCTTTTTGTTGTTGGTGAGATCATGCTGTGGACCTGCTAACTCCCCCTCTTTATCTAGCTTACACTGCAGGATAGCAAATGTGTCTTAATAAGTATTTTCTTCTGCAGATGTCGATTTACTGACTATAGCAAATTCCTAACTCTTTCTACCCTAAACATGAGATGTAACATTTCGACTGGAGCATACCTTGATTTTAGCACAAAAGTTGACTGCAATCCTCTGACACAGCTTCAATGCTATCATCTAGTATGCTTTGGTGTGAAACCAGCAGCTCAAGCATGGCAAAGATGTCTTTTGCAAGTGGTTTCGTATCATCCCCTGATACGAATTCTAAAACTACATTGTTAACCTCAATTAAACTGCAACCTGGGGTTTTCTTCATGCTTTTGCTTCGTATCAGTTTCCTCATCCTGGACATGTCCTCCCACCTCCCCAGGTCTGCATATATATTTGAAAGTAGTACATAGTTCCCTGCATCATCTGGTTCAAGCTCTTGAAGTTGCTCCATTGCAACGTGAGCAATCTCAAGATTGCAATAAGTCCTGCAAGAGCTTAATAGGGATCCCCAGATCTTTGAGTCTGCCTTCATTGGCATCTGCTTTATCTTATCGAGAGCCTGATCAAGGTGTCCGGCACGTCCCAGAAGATCAACTAAACACCCATAATGCTCAACTCCAGGCTCTATCCTATACTCTCCTCTCATAGAATCAAAATACTCAAGTCCCTCCTTCCACAAACCAGCATGGCTGCAGGCTGATAAAAGACCAAGACATGTAATCCCATTAGGTTCAATCTTAGCGCTCTGCATGTCTTGAAACAGCTCAACTGCTTCACCAGCTTTGCCGTTGTTTGCCAGCCCTGCAATCATGGTACTCCAAGAGATCACATCCCTCCCTGACATCTGATCAAACAACTGCCAAGCTTGATCAATGCAGCCACATTTCACATACATTTCAATCAAAGCATTGCACACAGAGACCGACTCCAGCAGCCCCTTCTTCTCTGAGTACCTATGAATCCATTTCCCAACCTCAAGCGCTCCAAGCTGCGAGCATGCAGGCAAAACCGCAACAACACTGATCTCATCAGGTTCAATACCCAACATCTGCATTCGTCGAAAAATCTCCAAAGCATCCCCATAACACCCGACTCGAGTGTACCCCGAAACCATTGCCGTCCAAGACACAACAGTCTTGTCAGTCATTTCCTCAAACACCGCTCTTGCCTTCCTCATCTGCCCCAATCTAACATACCCAGTAAGAAGACTATTCCAAGTAATCACATCTCTCTCAGTCATTTCCTCAAACACCTTATGTGCATCCCTCATTTGATCACACTTGGTATAAAAATCCATCAGTGCATTCTCAATCAGCAAATGCGACTCTGGCCCAAATTTACACACCTGACCATGAACCTGCCTCCCCAAGCCTTCACAATATAGCCCTGCACAACATTTTACCACAAATGGGAATGTAAACTTGTCTGGAAAAATTAGGGTTTCAGATTCTGGGCGACTCAGCATTTGCTTATACAAAGTTATAGCCGAAAGATATATATGATTATGGGTATAAGCTCGAATCATTGCATTGAACAGAAACACGTTTGGCTCTATAACTTGTTTGAATAGCAAACTAGCATAGTCAACGTTTCCACTGTAGTCGCACACATCCACCATTTTCGTCACCAAGAAATTGCTTTGGGATAAGGATAGCTTCACTATTTGAGCGTGAATTGACTTCAACCCTGTTTTGGTTTTGCAGTTTAGCAACTTGGGTATGAAAGAATTCTCCAATTCTCTGATAGTTAAAGCTGTGGTTCTGGTTGCCATTAGGGTTTAGGGTTTTGCAAAATGAATGAGAGGCAGAGATTGGCGGATCTGCTGAGGAAGTGTTCGAAGAATTTGCTACTTGATAAGGGAATGCAAGCTCATGGATCAGTAGTGAGAATGGGACTTGGGTTTGATTTGATGTTGAACAATGATCTTATAGATATGTATAGCAAATGTGGTAAAATTGGGAATGCACGTGAGTTGTTTGATAGAATGCCTGGGAGAAATGTAGTTTCCTGGACAGCTTTAATGTGTGCCTACTTAAACAGAGGCAATGCCAAAGAGTCGTTATCTCTCTTTTGTGAGATGGGAGTTTCGGGGATTAAGCCGAACGAGTACACTTTTTCGACTAATCTCAAGGCGGCTGGGATGTTGGGCGTTGCTGAGAACGGAATGCAGATTCACAGTATGTGTGCTAAGTCTGGCTATGAATGGGCTGCAGTGGTGAGCAATGCTATCCTTGACATGTATGCGAAGTGTGGAAGAGTTACTGAAGCGTCCAGGATGTTTAGTGTTATGCCGGCTAAGAATCTTATTACTTGGAATGCGATGATAGCTGGATACACGGTTGAAGGAAATGGGGAGAGAGCTTTGGTTTTGTTCAGGGAAATGCAAGAGGTGGGAGAAGCCTGACGAGTATACTATTACAAGCACACTCAAGGCATGCAGTGGCATTGGAGCGATACAGCAAGGTAGTGAAATACATTCCTCCTTGATCACAAGGGGGTTTCTGAATTCAGTTCGGACGACTATTGCAGGTGCTCTTGTTGATATGTATGTGAAATGCAGGCGCTTAACTGAAGCTCAGAGAGTGTTTGATCAAGTTGAACAGAAGAATCTAATATCTTGGAGTGCCCTGATTCTTCGCTATGCTCGAGAGTGCAATTTAACACGGGCCATGGACTTGTTTGGGCAGCTCAGAGCTAGTCTATGTCATCAAGTAGATGGGTTTGTTCTGTCGAGCCTAATGGGTGTGTTTGCTGATTTTGCTCTAGTAGAACAAGGTAGGCAAATGCATGCTTTCACCTCTAAAATCCCGTCTGGTTTAGACATATCGGTGTTTAACTCTATTCTGGATATGTATCTCAAGTGTGGTTTGACAGATGAGGCGGAAAGGCTTTTCAATGAAACTCCGTTGAGAAATGTAATTTCTTGGACAATTATGATCACGGGCTATGGAAAGCATGGTCTAGGGAAGAAAGCTATGCATCTTTTCAACCAAATGCAATTGGAGGAAATAGAACCTGATGGAGTGACTTACTTGGCAGTGCTCTCAGCCTGCAGCCATTCTGGACTAATTCAAGAATGCCAAGACTATTTCTCAAGATTTTGTCGTGACAAACGGATTAAGCAAACTGTAGAGCATTATGCTTGCATGGTTGATCTCCTTGGTCGAGCAGGAAGATTAAAAGAAGCTGAGAATCTGATCGACAGCATGCTGCTAAAACCAAATATTGGAATATGGCACACTGCTCAGTGCTTGTAGAGTACATGGAAATGTGGAGATAGGGAGAGAAGTGGGAGAGATGCTCCTGAGATTGGATGGCGATAACCCGGTCAACTATGTGATGCTGTCAAACCTGTATGCAGAGGCTGGCTACTGGAAAGAGTGTGAGAGAGTAAGACAGTTATTTAAGAGGAAGGGGTTAACGAAAGATGCAGGGCGGAGTTGGGTAGAGATTGACAAGGAGGTCTACTTCTTCTACAATGGAGATGAGACTCACCCACTTACAGAAAAGATTCATCAAGTACTGAAGGAAATGGAGAAAAGAATAAAATCTGAGATTGGTTATATTCATGGGGTGAGATTTGCACTGCATGACGTAGAAGAGGAGTCGAAGGAAGAGAGTTTGAGATTTCATAGTGAAAAACTGGCAATCGGGTTGGCATTGGTAAGTGGTGAGCTTGGGAAAGGAAACAGAACAATCCGGATTTTCAAGAACTTGAGGGTATGTGGTGATTGCCATGCTTTCATTAAAGGCTTGTCAAAGGTTTTGAAGGTGGTTTTTCTCGTGAGAGATGCGAGTAGGTTTCACAAGTTGGAGGATGGCGTATGTTCTTGCGGAGATTATTGGTGATATCTATTATCTAGCACTACTTTTCTCTTCTTTCTCTTTCTTATTATGGAAACAGATCCATAACATATTTTTCCTTACCTTCGTAGGCTTAAAATAAGATTTAGTTGAGTGTTAGAGCCTATAAAAGACACCCCTCTATTTTGTAATATTCATTCTACAATTCAACACAACTCAGTTTGTAACATTCATTCTAATATTCAATACAATTTAGAAAACTTTGAGATAAGCTCATCCCAGAAAACCTTGAGGGAAAGGGAACTGGTAATTCACTTTGATGACTGAGCTAATCCTAGCATATTTCACTACTGATTCTGAAATCTGTAATCCATAGCATATTTGAATCAACGCAATGATATTTTGTTCTTCTTAATTTCCGATTATTCTTTTTTCCAAAACAATTTCACCATCTACTTATTCTACTTCATTAATAATGATAATATGGAGGGCAAAATCACGAATTTCATTCATCGAGTCTGTACAAGTACAAGTTGCACGCTGTCCAAGCTCTCTGGTTTGTTAACCAAACTCAGATCTCGGTGCACCTCTCACATAGAATTTGATTTGTGGTTCCTCAGGCTGTAATCTTAAAGAAGGGATGAGCAAGCGCCTGTCGAGCCGTGAGTCGCTCAAACGGATCATAACTCAACAGCCCATACAACAAATCAGTGAGGGCCGAACTGGCTTTCGAGGACCCTACATGTCGTGATACCATATCCTGAATAAACAGGCAACACAGCATGTCAGCTATGCATCATATCTAACATGATATTAGGGTATTACATGCTACCATCTTTGCAAATAGTTTCCGAAACCAACAAGAGGATAGGTACCTTCAAGCTATCAAGCTTCTTTACAGCTCTTATACTCTCCCGTGACACTGCTCCTAAAGGCCAATTCAGCCTTGCACCCCGCCTAAAAAACTTTTCAGCACCATGACTGCACATGACAAAAAGTTGTTGATAACATAAAACAGTGAGGCAACTCCTTTCGTCAAGTACGAATGCTGCTCTAAACTAGGTATAATAAAAATTTCACTATTATATACCTAGCCCGTTGAGCCATATGCTGAGGCAGAGGTCCCAACACCCTCTCCATCATTGCTAAATGCTCCAAGTTCTCATGTGTTTGAAACAGTGCTTCCCCCTGGCAAGATTTCACATGTTAAAACAGTCCCAACTGGATGATCCATATCCCAAGCATTTGCAAATATCAAACTAACCGCGCAAAGTTCAACAAGGATGCAACCTACACTCCACAGATCACAAGGATAATTCCATCCTAGACCTGCAAAATACACATACAGCAAGATGAGAGGTCAAGCACCAAATGTACAAGGCTAAAAAATGTTGTAATGAAAATCCCAATATATCTCTCAGTCTCTTAGAAAACAACAGACCATGTTTAACAGAAGGCATAAGCTTGTCAAACCAAACAAAACAACAGGTATAAAATAAAGATCATAAAAAATGGTCAAACTGACTCTCAAAGAACCGCAAAGATCAGGTCAAAAGTAAAGGAGTCTACACACCACATGCCAACATGCAATATGCACCTAAGTACTTTATCTAGTGAGACAAATTTGGTACCCTATAGCCATTATGGAGACTAAAAGGTCACATATTTTTTGTTTCTTTAACACAACCCTTCAAAATCAATATTTCATCATCAATAGTGCTTGCTTCTGCAAAACACCACTTGAATCTTTTCATCAATGAAAAAATTGCTTGGTTTACTTGTAGCCGGAACACCGATAAATAAAAGAAAATATAATACAGAACACCTGTCTACTGGTCAACACCATAATTAGTTACCTAGAATAATCTCAGGGGCTCTGTAATGCCTTGTGGAAACAATGGAGCTATGATTCTGATTTTCAAACACAGTACTACCAAAATCAATCAGCTTAATTGCACTAGACTTGGGCAAGCACCTGTGTTGCATTTCATCTGAAGAAAACCTCTGTACCATTTTCAAGAAGTTCTTATTAACTGAGACTGTACCCAAATATGGAACATACATGAATTGTGAATTGTAAAGGCCAAAATACCTTAGAACCAGGAAGCTTTACATAATCAGAAGACACAAGAAGAATATTTTCAGGCTTCAGGTCAGTGTGGATTAAGCGTAAATCATGCATATCTGCCGAATATGACAAAGCAGAAAAAACAAGTTAAACAACACGACTCAAGTAAAACACACTGTTACAGCCCCTGGACAGAAAAACAGGCCAAGAGAAAGAATTGGGTGAATGGTTAGGAAAAGAGGAAAAATAGGAGAATGGGACCAAGAGCTATCCACACACATGCTACAGATTCCAAAAGCTGTCGTCCAAATTCCCGAACTAGATCCACAGGGAATGGGCAGTATTTATTTCTCTTTAGAAAATCAAATAAACTCGGCCCAAGCTTCTCAAACACCTGAATAAACCATTACAGGGATTCAAAGCAAGGTGTCTGTTAAGTTCCCAGTTCTATGAACACAGTCACTGGACATACTAAAATCGCATTGTAACTCAATTTTAAGCTCTACTGATATTAAATGCAGTTCATCTGAACTATATTACATAAAGCCTATCAGCAGAACAGTAGATCACGCTATAACCAAGATAATACAATGGAGTAAAAAACTTGCAGGAAGGAACTTAATTTGGATACTTACTATGCATATGTGATTGCGGTAGTCAAACCAATCGCGAATCTGCACACAGCTGCAGCAACATATTCAGGAAGTTAGGTCAAACCACAATGATGAACTTAGCAATTCTTATCAGCGGAAAATCCAGAAAACAAGTACCATGAGTTGCCATTATCATTCTTGGCAATATGATTTAGCACATCGACCTCAATCATGGCGGCATCCCGGTACTTTCGTATGCTCCTAATAACCTTGATAGCCACATGTTGTCGCGTTTGACGATCCCAACATTCCAAAACTCGACCAAATGTGCCTACAGCACTAGCAATATGCTGAGCAGAATGAATCAAATTATAAAACCTTGTTACACATCAGGGCACTTTGACAGCTAACCTTCACCCATCTTGTTTAGTATTTTATCTGCCAAATAATTAACACAATATCCATGATCAAAATCCCAAACCAAAAATCCTAACTTTCACAACAACAGCATGAATTTAATTCAAAAGAATCAAACTTTTTCAAAGAAGCATAAAATTCAAGCTTACATCTTGGAGTGAGATTCTCGCCCAAATTGTAAACATAATGGCCTTCACGATCATCGTCACGTTTCGGAGGCGATCCAGTTCTTCCATTGTTCGCCAACAATGGCCGTTGCGCCTACAAAACAAGATGTGCAACCCTTAAACTCTCAATTCGTGAATCAATTCCGTTCTGGAAACCCTAACCCTAAATAATTGGGGATCCTGATCCAACCTCTGGTTCGTACTCCGACGGGCCGACGTCCCAGGCGGAGCGAGGCCTCTTCCTGATTCGCTTTAGCATCCTAGAGTCTATTCCCACCGCCGTCATTTAAGTCGGTCGGAGATCGATCACCGTCTCTGCAACCAAAAATCTGAGAAAAAATTTGGGGGGAAAATCGATTTAGGGTTTTTCTGGGCGAAACCTCAGAGGTAGAAATAAAGAGAGAAAGAGATTAGGTGGTGATGCACCGTGGTACGGACAGACGAGAATCCAAGGGGGTGGTTTTGTTATATATTAACTTCGCCGTGGTGGCGCGTCGGCGGTTTTATTGGGCCAGGTATGAATAGACGTATTCGGCCCACATTTCTTTGGTACAATGATTAGTCTAAGCCCACTATAGGCCCATTTTACTCAATTTCAGTGCCAATTTTGTAGTTTGTTTAAGCCCACCTTGACTTGATCTATTTTTAATTTTACATTAGCGAATTGTGTCTGACCACTTTGACAGCTTCTTGAGTCGAGCACCAGGCCATTTGATAGTGGTTTGTTTTGTATCCCAGCAACGCCAGACTAATCTATTTCCAGCGTCGTGATCTGAAAAATCCTCTAAAGCTTGTGCCACCTTTTTTTTCTCATTTGCATCTTAGGAAATTGAAAGGTTCCTTTCCCTTTTTTTTTCATTTTTTTTTTCTCTTATTGCAAGTATTAACCACATGGTTAGCTCATAGTGTGCCATATAGAGCATCAAAATAAAAATAAAGGAAATAAAACAGCGACCACCCACAGTTTTAAGATTCCGTGCTGTTTTATTGGTCAACAAATCAGAATCAGACTCAGATACGATACGAGCGTGCAAGCCACGCGACCTCGTATATAAACACCCCCTCGTTTTCCGGCTAAACAACTCTAACTGAGAGACGCCGAAATGCAGTCTCTGCAAGCCAAGGCCTCCGAGTGGAGCGGAGTCGACTCGGCCGACGCGTTCGCCATCGACGAAACCAACCTCTTCCAGAAGCTCGGCCTCCAGGCCTTCATCAATCTCTCCACCGATTTCTACACCAGGTTTAGTTTTAGTTTCAGTCTTCTCTTTCTTAGTTACGAATTTACAATTAAACCCTCAGTATTGAACTGCAGGGTTTACGACGATGAGCAGGAATGGTTCAGATCAATCTTCGCGAATTCCAAGAAGGAGGATGCGATTCAGAACCAGTACGAGTTCTTCGTGCAGAGAATGGGAGGGCCGCCTCTCTTTTCTCAAAGAAGAGGTTTATTTATTTATTTATTTATTTGTTCTTTTTATTTGGTTGAGTTGTTGGAATTAGAGTAAAGACTGAAACTGTTTTGAAGGCCATCCTGCTCTGATCGGACGGCACCGGCCATTTCCGGTGACGCATGAAGCAGCGGAGAGGTGGCTGCATCACATGCAGCAAGCATTGGAGAGCTCTTCGGATATTGATGAGGATTCGAAGCGAAAGATGTTCAATTTCTTCAAGCACACTGCTTTTTTCCTTGTGGCTGGAGATGAGTTGAAGAAGGGTCACACCCAGAATGGGACTCAAACTCAAACCCCACAACAACAATAACAAGAAGCTCTAGTGTAGTATTCGAGTTGTTGTCTTGAACTACAAGATTTATGTAGTATTTTAGTTGGGTTGATGTAACTTTATTAATAAAATGTATCAGAGATTTTTACTACTGCCTGTTCATAGGGTTTAAGTGACTGTCTGCTTGATTCAGAGAGCTGAAATACTAGGATACAAGTACTGCACTACTGCTGTAGTTTGAGTTTGAAGACCTATGTGCTACAGAAGTAGAAGTAGTTGAGTTTGGATTAGTTGTTTGGTGATGAGTGGAGAAGTAACTGACATAACAACATTATTGTATTGTGACTAATGTGATAGTGAGGAAAGCCTTGTCCTTTGATAGTCTGGTGTCTAGCACCCACAGCACTATCACTCTTGGGCTAGGTCAGAAACGGCACATGAAATCCTGACATTGCAATCCATTGAAGCAGAGAGCTCGAGATAGTGGGGTGTTGATTCCTAAAGCAAGTGAGAATTTCCATGGGTTCTGTGAACACTTTAAACCAACTGATTCCCAGCAAATGCCAGTAAAAGAGGACTGCAACATGGTGAGAAGCACAATGAAATTTTATAATACTTTCTTTCATCGTAGTGCCCCTCCACAATAGAGGCCAATTAGCCCAGGCCACTGCAAGCGTCTTATCTGACTCTGATTGAGCCCTGAGCCCTGAGCCCTGAGCCCAAAGAAAGAATAAGGGACACATTTACTAAATCTTAATGGAATTGAAGCATCCAAGGTTCTGTTTATGTCTTGTACTCTTGGTACATGTTTTTCCTGGCACTGGTAAAACACTACATACTTTGCAGATTGTATAGATTAAAAACTGAGGTCAAAACCCAGAAATTCCTTGATGTCTGTACAAACCACTGAATTAATGAGAAGAAAAAAAGAGACCAAGGTAGAGAAATAGAGAAAAACCTTAGTGAGTTTCCTTACGTATTGATGTTTTTACTACATTAAGCATCCTATTCTCGTCTTCAATGAATTGTTACTATCTCTAGGTTTATATTACTTATGATGTTGATCCACTTTAACTGATGGCCACAGTTGTGCTTTATTCATTTTCTTGTGGATTATCCAATCACGTCTTCACTGAACTGAACTGGAATTAATCAGGGAAGTTTGAGAGAGCAGATAAAATTTAGTAGGATGATTTCTAATACCAAGTTCAAAAAATACATATACATACAATTTCTTTGACAGTCACATGACATCAATCCAATAAGTCATTCCTATACAGAACCCTTGATGGATTAGCAAACCGAGCTGAGAAAGACCTCCCCAAGTTATCAGGCTCTGTACGCCCCATTCCTCTATCAAAATTCTTGGAGTATGTCTTAGGATCATAACTAGTCGGCTGCGGATGCGGTATAACAATACCAGAACGGAAATTCTTCTTCTTCTCCTTCTTGAATTTATTCAGAAAAACTTGCCACTTTGGTTGAGGCTTGGTGTACGTAGTGCTTGGCTGTCCCAACCTGATGCTTGGATTTGGACTGCGTGAACCGTACCACTCTTTGATCCCCATTGCTACCACAAACACCAAGTTTCTTTCACCTTCTTTAAGCTGTAGAATGAATAAGCTAATGTAAGGAGACTTTGGGATGTAGATTGTGTTTTCGTGGAAAGCACATGTGTGTATATAAAATGCAAGAAGGTTGGGCTGGGGCTGTTGACTTGGCTCAACCTGGCTGCTCTTAAAACTAGATGAAAGTGGGAATGAGAATCCACTGGGAAAGAAAGAGAAAATAAAAATGAGAATCCTTTTGTTAAGACCTGTGTAAATTTTCGTCCATTTGAAAAATGGTTAAAATGGAAATGGTCTTTCATATGAGGAAGCTTCAATAGCCAGAAGAGGAGCTTCATTATTAGAAGAGAAGGCTTTTGTCAGCAAACTTTGAATAAAGGGTCAGAGTCAGACAGCCGAAAGAGTCATCCTTTGCTAGCTGCATGCCAACCTCTCTTTTTACCATGCACATTCCCTTTGAAATGTAAAATTATTCCAAAAATATTCAGCATTCCTTGAAAATGTCGCAAAGCTCAATCTAGTTGTGGCTAATTTCTTCATTTTTACATGGTTGAAATGTTTAGGAGATCAGATATCTTGATTGATTACTATTAACAAGAGACTTTTACCGACAGAACTGTCGTCGGCTTCTCGCTTACATGGGAGCTCAAATCGTCATGCTAGAACCCATCTACAGTTCCAACGCAATTGAGATGTTATCTGATGAACTGCAGGAGCTAAAGCACATCTTTTGTTCATTATGCTAGCTGCAGGCCACCAACTCTTGACCTACAGTACTGTAGCTCATATATGGGGTACCCATTTATGAAGCTTCTTTCAAGTTCCACCCACCAAATAATTTGGGAAAACAAAGGTCATGACTTGGACTCTAAAATATTTGGAAAAGGATTATCTAATTGTCATCTTCATATTGAACTGAAGACAGGAATTGAACATTCTGTCATCACAAAATGACAACAGTAAAATTATGTGGCCAATATGGGTGGTATAGAAAATTTCTACCTTTTAATGATTAATAATTGACTTGGCAAAGAAAAGATTTACCCTTTTTATGTGTTCTCAAGTGACAACAGATATGGCTGGGAGCCTGGGACCATTGCTAGTATTAAAAGCTGACCTTTCCCTGCAGGTGGTCTGCTCTCCTTGGGACCAATAAGCAAGGATAGATTGTCAGTATTCTCTATATACCTAGAAAGATTTGCAATTGAGGATGATCTAGCAATAAAGTCAGCAGAGCAAATTTATGCCGTGATATCAGGAAAGTTATTTTCCACTAGATTTCAAGACACTTGAGCTTTCTCTTGACCAAGTGAAAAAACTCCATACAATTTTCCCAAAATCAATGACTAAAAGAAAGAAATAAATACCGAGCTGTCAAGTTAAATAGATTACTAACCATTAGATTCCCGAGTGAAACAAGTTTGTCACATACAAAAAGCACTTCACTGTGGTTGAAGTTGGATAAACTTACTACTATCTAGCAAACTGGAAACCGATATTACACATGGGAGTTACCATTTGAAGCTTGTGGTGTTGTGATGGACCTGAGTTTTCCATAAGCATCAGCACATGCATGAGCGTAGTCTGACATAGCGCGGAAGAGCTCAGGCAAGCGAGTTTTGAGACTCCCGAGTGACTTCTCTCTGACCTGGATACAATGTCTCTGGTGAGCTTCAGCTTCATCTTCCATTTTCTTCTTCAAGCTCTCAACAGCAACTTGCCTCTCTGCAATAGGATCCTTGTGATTTGCATCTTCACTTCTCTCCTGATCTGCTTCACCAGGCCCCTTGCGCTGCATGTACTTCTGGTACCAGTCATCAAATGCCTGATTTTTACGCAAGAATTCCTTCCTTGTATTCTCAAATTGCTCTTTTAGCTTCATCTCTTCCTCCTGATGAAGTAATATAGTCTTTATAACAGCCGCAAAGGATGATGTTGCAGATTTTGCAAGTTCATCCGGAAGCTTTTCAAGATAATCATGCCATGCATGGAGAAGTGGTTGAATTGGAGGACGCTGAACTCTTGGCGGGGACGAGATTTTCTCTTTTAAGCTGCTTTCAATAGGAATCAGATTCAGCTTCAACCAGCTATTCAAAGCTTGGATATATTGTTTTTGATGAAGCACAAGCTTTTCAAATTCGGAATGCCAGTGTTGGACAATGTTAAATAGCTGTTCAGTGCGTTCATGGTGGTGCTTGGTCGTTTCCATTGGAGTATGAGCAATGTCAAGGGCTTTCAGGTCCATAACAATCTTCAGCTGGCTGGTATGATGCACACACATATTTTCCCACATTTTCCCCATCCTGAGTTACAGAAATGAGAAGAAACCTTCTTTCAGTCCAACAAACATATCAGAAAATCAGACCAGGCAACTAGCTTCTGACCAAAATTATGTATGATAATTGTTTGCAGAGCCCAGTTTGCACTAAGTGAATGAGATGCCTATGACTGCTATACTGAGTCTAATGCAATAAGGAATGGTTAGACATATGATTTGTCCGTGCAGTGACCCATCGCGAGGAGTGAAAAGCTATGACAGATATGATGGAAATTCAATACAGAACTATATATAAGTGTATTGTTCACTTTGCCTATCCGAAATGGTTTCTGTTGTGTAACATCATACATCGCTCCTTTTATAACAGGCTCTTCATGCATGATCAAGATTATTTGAAACTGAGGAACTTAATCAAGAGATTCAAGTAACAAGAGTTAAAACAACGAATAAAGAGATTGGAAAACCAAAACTTACGCATCAGCTAGAGAAACTAGTTTAGGGTACAGCTGCTCATCCCGTATTTGATTCACTTCTGAAACTGTAGAGTCCATGGACTGCATGTCAACAATATATCTTGTATGCAAGTGGCTTACAGCTGCTTTCGTCTTTTCCAAGGTTTCAGCACTAGCATTGCGTTTTTTCTGCTTGTTTAGTAGAGCAACCTTTCTCTGATACTCAACCTTCATAAGCTCCCCTTGCTATCAACATGAAGGAAGACTGAGTGAGATTAGGATGTAAATTTTTACAATATCAACAGTCCAAGTAGAAAGGGACTCTCCATGACTAATTTTTTTATAAATGCAGAATGATGATACTAAATCAAGATGAAGTGACAAACAGATAAGATGGAACAAACTAATGCAAATTAGAACACACCTTCACTTCATCAAAAAGTTTCTTCTCCCATGCTAACAACTTGTCCAAAACAGTGGCATGAGTTTCATAATCATCTGAGTCTTCCTCCTTTGCTCCATCACCATTTGGTAAGCCTCTGAAGGATCGATTCCAAGTAATAACACGCATGACCCGTGCAGAATGATCAATGTGTCCTGCAAAACATTATGATCTTAAGTCAATATTATAAAAGGAATGACAATTACAATGAAGTAGCCCACTAATATAGAAAAAAAAAAAACATGTTATGTGTAGAACTGTCACTCAATTGTTGTTTCATGAGGTAAAAACTTCCGAATCCTGGTACAAGAATTACAAAGCATCAATTTGTATAGCAGAAAGGTTAAGTACTCATAACTGTCATACCTTAAAGGGCACAATACGGACAAACATCTTCAAATAAAGCACTTCTTCTCATTTTAAAACATCAGAAAGTGAAAGTGAAAAGATCTAAGGTGGAGATCCATGTCTCAAAAGTAGTCTGAATCACTAAAGTGGTACCACATTCATCATATTCTAGAGACCAAGCCAAGTAAGATACTTGCACAAATAGCTTTTATAGGGTTTAAGCAATAAAGGTCTCTTTCAACCCTCCAAATAAGCAAAAGGAACTCATTCCAACTCAACACATTGCATCACAAGTTCACAATTAAGAAGGGATTCAAATCTAAAAACAAACCTGACTCATTAGTTTCTCTAAAACCAAAGTAAAAATCACCAATGTGAATCAAAACAGTCAAAACCTCACCTCGATTATCTGCAAAATTTGAGTGATAATGCAACCGAGTGGCCTCAAGCATCTTAGAAACCTCCTGAGCAGTCTCCGAGGCCTTCAAGAAATGATCATCAATCTGATTCAATACATCCATCAAAGTAAAACCGGGAATCGCCATCCTCTGAAAATCAGGCGGGGCTGTCTTAGAATGCTCAATCGTCGCCGGAGTCACTGGAGACACCGCAATCTCCTCCTGCCTCACCTGAATCTCCTCCGCCTTCTCCGGAGTCTTAGGCTCATGCTCGTGCTCATGTTCATCCTCCACATTCTCATCTTCACCAAACTCCTCACCTTCATTCTCACTCAAGCTATGCCCCGCCATGTTGTCATCCACCATGAAGAAATAGTCCCACGCCGCACCCTTGGACTCCGGCATCGGCGGCGGCACCGCCTTCATCTCCGGCGTCTGCGGCGACGAGGACCCCGTCGCCGTCGCCGTCGCAGCCGCATTCCTCGATCTCCGGCGGAACCCTTCCTCTACTTCTTCTTCTTCTTCCTCTTCCTCTTCAGCAATGGCCAATCTAACCCCCTGCATCCTCGTCTTCCTCACCTCCGTCGGCATCGTCGGCAGGCTGGTGGCGCGCTTGATCGGCGGGCTGGGGGTGAACGACGGAAGCGGCGGCGGCGGCTGGAGGGTTTCGAGCGGCGGAGGAGGCGGCGGAGGTGGCTCGGTGGCGGTGGAGCCGAGTGGCTGTTGGTGGTGGTGGAGGAGTAGCTGTTCTTGTGAGGGGAGAGATTCGCCGTGGCCGTAATCGCTTAGGGCGGCGCCGGTGTTCTTTAAGGCGACGACGTAGCCGGAATGGCCAGCCGCGAAGGCGTTTCGGGCCACCACCGCCTCTCTCATCAGATTGCGCCGCTCCTTGCATCTCGACACCGATTCCTCATTGTCGATTCTCGATTGCGCGCACCCCATCGTTTTTTTGTGCACAGTAACAAAACTAAAGATTTAATTTTTACAGACCAAAGAGAAAAGAAGGGAGTTTGAGAATAGGGGCTCGGTAAAGTTGTGTGCTTTAGGGTATAGAGCAGATGGGGAGTGCCTAGTAAGAAAACTTCAAGTTTTGAGAAACCAAAGAGTCAAGGAAAGATGGGATTTTGAGGGTAAGGGTTGAGATAAAGTTGGGGGTGTGCCTAAAATGGTGTGGGTTTCAATCTTTCATAGGTGAGAGAGAGAGAGAGAGAGGGAGATGGGGTGTTTGAGGTTGAAGAGAGGATGGGGAAGGACATGAAAAGAGAGTGAAGCCAAAACTGGTACAGAGGGATGGATGAGCAGACAGCACTTGCAGAATGCCGAGAGAGAGAGAGAGTATTTGTCTACTCGCTCACACTAGAGGGCTCAGTGTGTACTCGCGCGCTTTGATTACAGAGTGTCCTAATCAAGCTTTTTTTAAAATAACGGTCACATTTTTTGAGGCAGCAGTACTAACGATGTCGTTTCGCTAACCACCACTATCTACGCAGCCCGGACACGAGTTCGAGTGTCCAATTCGATAAATGGACACGTCAAAATTAATTTTTAGTCGGACACAGACACTCGGTGGACACGTTAATTAAATAATATTATATATATATAATTAAAAAACAAAAAAAACATGAGCAAAATAATTTGACTAGACCAACTATTTTGATATCAAATCCAAAATTATGTCGTAACGCCTTAGAATTTATCTTTTTGCTTCTATTTACATCATATCAATAGATTCAACCAGAATTCAACAAAGTTTTAGTTTCGATATTAAATCATTGACATAATAGACTTTACAAGTTTACAACCACAAACGACGGGGGTTTAACGTGCAATAATGAAACCCAAAGCAAGCAAATCACAAGTTGAGTTCTCACCAGACCATAAAACTCAATAAGAACACAAACAATGCATTTCACTAGAGGAGGAAATCAACCAACTTTTTTGTCAATTCCTTAGCTTTCCGAGTCTCAAGACTTCAAAATATGAAAAGCATGATCCTCTCCTTCCACTTCAACCAACTCAGCTTCACCTTCAAACCCACTTCTTTTCACTGCCTCATGGTTAACTCACACCTCTATGCCTCAGCACATCATTCTCAGAAACACAAACTAGCAACCTTGAACACCCAAGTCCAGCCAAGCTTGGTGCCTCTGGAGCAACATGATTGATCATTGGATGATCAATCCCACCAGGCGCTGAAGGGTATGCCATGTTCGGAACGGAGACGAAGGAGGAGGAGATGCAATGTTAATCCCTTTGAGTCTTTGACTAGAAAGGAGCAGAGACTCAGACGAGAGAGGAGCGGAAGACTGGTCTCCGGCAATGAAGTCAGGAGGGGATCGAGCTGGACGAGAGAGAGGAGCGAGCGGAGACAGGGACGAGAGAGAGGAGCGGAGACCGGGACGAGAGAGAGGCCGGAGCGAGCTGAAGAGAAGACAGAGGCGATCGACCGGGACGAGGAGACAGAGGCGATCGCAAGAGCTGAAGAGCAGAGCGGAGGGGGTCAAATGGATCGAAATCCCTAAACTGAGAAAACCCCCAAATCTGAAGAGTAAAAGACGCAATTACCCTGTGTCCAACAACATTTGGCGTATCCTCCATGGACACGCGCGTGTCCAAGACGTGTCGAACTCTTAGTTTGCGTGTCCACGCGTATTAGGGCGAATTGTGACGTGTTCGTGTCCAATTCGTGTCGGACACGCGACACGCCCCCTTCTTTTCGTGTCCGTGCTGCTTAGTTAAAAAGTTTGTAATTAATAAATTAAAATATTATAATATGAGTAATAAATACAAAAAATGAAGGAAAGAAACTGTTTAATTGAAGTTTTGAAACAACCACTTTTTCCCTATATTTTTCATTCAAGAAAGTATTTTCTTTCCTGTTGCATTTCTAAATTCAGGCATTTTCTTAAGTAAGCTACATGGTGTGTTTAAACTTTAAAGTACAAACCTCTCGTTCCAGGCTCGAAAATGTTACATACCAAAGGCTGAAGCAGATAAGTTTAAACTCCAATTGCGTAGTGGTCTAAGCAGCACGGACACGCAAGGAAAGGGGCGTGTCGCGTGTCCGACACGAATTGGACACGGACACGTCACAATTCGCCCTAATACGCGTGGACACGCAAACTGAGAGTTCGACACGTCTTGGACACGCGCGTGTCCATGGAGGATACGCCAAATGTTGTTGGACACGGGGGTAATTGCGTCTTTTACTCTTCAGATTTGGGGGTTTTCTCAGTTTAGGGATTTCAATCCATTTGACCCCCTCCGCTCCGCTCTTCAGCTCTTGCGATCGCCTCTGTCTCCTCGTCCCGGTCGATCGCCTCTGTCTTCTCTTCAGCTCGCTCCGGCCTCTCTCTCGTCTCGGTCTCCACTCCTCTCTCTCGTCCCTGTCTCCGCTCGCTCCTCTCTCTCGTCCAACTCGATCCCCTCCTGACTTCATTGCCGGAGACCAGTCTTCCGCTCCTCTCTCGTCTGAGTCTCTGCTCCTTTCTAGTCAAAGACTCAAAGGGATTAACATCGCATCTCCTCCTCCTTCGTCTTCGTTCCAAACATGGCATACCCTTCAACGCTTGGTGGGATTGATCATCCAATGATCAATCATGTTGCTCCAGAGGCACCAAGCTTGGCTGGACTTGGGTGTTCAAGGTTGCTAGTTTGTGTTTCTGAGAATGATGTGCTGAGGCATAGAGGTGTGAGTTAACCATGAGGCAGTGAAAAGAAGTGGGTTTGAAGGTGAAGCTGAGTTGGTTGAAGTGGAAGGAGAGGATCATGCTTTTCATATTTTGAAGTCTGAGACTCGGAAAGCTAAGCAATTGACAAAAAAGTTGGCTGATTTCCTCCTCTAGTGAAATGCATTGTTTGTGTTCTTATTGAGTTTTATGGTCTGGTGAGAACTCAACTTGTGATTCACTTGCTTTGGGTTTCATTATTGCACGTTAAACCCCCGTCGTTTGTGGTTGTAAACTTGTAAAGTCTATTATGTCAATGATTTAATATCAAAACTAAAACTTTGTTGAATTATGGTTGAATTTATTGATATGATGTAAATAGAAGCAAAAAGATAAATTCTAAGGCGTTATGACATAATTTTGGATTTGATATCAAAATAGTTGGTCAAGTCAAATTATTTTGCTCATGTTTTTTTTTGTTTTTTAATTATATATATATATAATATTATTTAATTAACGTGTCCACCGGGTGTCCGTGTCCGACAAAAAATTAATTTTGACGTGACTATGTATCGAATCGTGTCCATACACCGTGCTGCATAGCTTTTTAACAACTTGCCCAATTACCAGACATCCGAATAGATGGTGTTTGAAAATTTTCATTCCCTCTCTCTTTTTCTCTTCCATGTAAATAAACTATTTATCCTTCAGCGAGGTCTTATGGTTGTCTTAATTTGTTCACTTCAGAACTCGTGGTTGTCTTAGTTTGTTCAGTACCAGTACCACGAGGCGCCACCACACTACCTTAACAACACTTGGTACAGTAACAGTTCGCCAGGAAAGGCTTTGGTGAAAAGCAAAATATATGAGGGCTATGAAACAACTAAATACCGTAATACAAGAACAGCTATCTTTGACAATGTGATCTTTTTCAAAGAACATTACATAGAATAGGAAATTCACCTCAATCCACAACAACAAAAAAAAAAAAAAAATAGGAAATTCACCATACAAATCCCCTAGTGTAAATTGCCCAGCGAGCGATTTGTATGGACATCTATTAGGCAATTTTATGAAAACTGTAAGTCTTTAAAAATTATAAATATATAATCACCCTGAAATCCTAACGTCCTAAACTATAAGAATCTGAAAATCAAGAATCTACGTCTTAATTCAACAACAAAAAACAATTGGTAAAAATTCTGCCATTGGATTTTGCCATATTGGTAGCTGTACAAAAACTGCATATTCATTAACACGACATTAATTTACATATGATAGCGCTCAGATCAACCAGGCTGTCTGGTGATTCCCAGCTCAGAAAATTCAGATCCACTGCACTATAGCAGGATATGGGTTTTGCAAAAATACAGTTGCAAATGCCCAACCAAAAAGTTACCCCATCCTCAACTTATAAGCTAGTTATACACACCTTCCATCAGCTTTCTGCCAAATATGGGAGGAAAAGAAAAAGGTACGTTGTCAATTTTAGTTCTATCACAAGAGTGGCAAGACTCAAATATGGAAAGACGTGGAGAAATTTTAATACATGACAATGGCGAGTCTACGGAATGGATTCCCATACAGCATTAAACCTAATGTGAGCACAAACCTAACACGGTGTACAGAGGAAACTACATATCATGCATGCCTTCGACTTTCAAAAAGTTGTATTGAACTTAACCGTGTCTTAAGTCTTAACACAGGCACATATAGATAAAAAAAACATACAACAGTGTGTACTGAACAAAATTTATTCTCACTAAACTATTTATGTGCCGGTGTGTGAGCACGTGTGTGTTAATAAAGAATAATGGTGGGCCAAAAATCTCATCAATGTAACTAATTAGAAGCGGAAGCAGTAGATTTTTCTTAGTTAGAAGACTTACCAAGAAGAGCTAAGCTCACAATCCAAACACTGCTCATTCAGCCTTCAGTTTAGATTTGAGTTCTCTCACCTCCTTCCATTGTTGCTATAAAAAGAGGAAGAAATATATTTAGTTTGGCATGGGAACATGTAACATTAATTAAAAAAAAATACATAATCATCGCTAAATTGGAGGGGTGGGGAGAGTATTCAAGACCTGAAACAACCTCTTCCACGTAAGTTCTGTTTTCTCTTGTTGTTGACACCATTCCATGGACATATCATATTCAATAGTGTTGGGCTGAGAAAAATGTGAAGTAGAGACAGCTTCTCTCTGCACAAAAAAAAAAAAAAAAATTAAAAATTAAAAAAAAAAAAACCATAAACATGTAAAGTGGGAAAAGTTATTTAAATAGGAACAAAAACTATATACAATAAAGTGCATATGCGTGCGTGTGTATAAGACAGAGTTATGAATGTACCATATCCCTTTCATTTAGCATTGGGAGCCGAAGTTTATCAATGACTAGATGACCAAAAAAATTAGGCTTCTTTTCTGTGGAACATGGTGTTGCAATGCTGCCAACTAGAGGTCTACAATTTACAGAATACATTACAAATCATATTGTGATCACCGTAGTAGACTAGTTGTAGATAAAGCAAAAGATCATAATCAGTTAATCACATTGACATTGAAGAATGCCTGCTACCAACTGGTTAATATAAAAGATCCAAGAGACAAAAATACCTACCCTAAGACTCCCAACTGCTTCAAACATAAGATGGGGTGGACTCAACAGAAAAGACTATTCTCAAAAAACCAATAATCGAAATTCTAACAGTACCGGATTTTGCCAATAAAAATCCATAACCATCATTAACGAATTATTACGCCATAAGAAACAACAAAAGAACAGTAACCCCACAATGCAGCATAATAAAAGATGATTGTTTGAGGCATTGGACGTCGATGTTTTAATTTTTAAAGTGCAACAGAGAACATAGGGAGAAAGAATGCAATAAATGTCAGAGAAAAACACAAATTTCATGCATGGAAAAACATCAGCATACCTTCCATTTGGCAATAACAAGCAGCCCTCTCCTAATCTTCTAACAACCTTCTTAACAGTTTCCCGAGTGTTTAATATAACAAGAGCTCGTCCTACCACATCAGCAAGGATGTCATCAAGATTCACAATGCAAAAAAGCATGATTTTCAGTTGTTTTGTGTTTACAAATCAAAGTAATCATCCAATAGCTAGTTCAACACAATATTTGAGAGAGAGAGAGAGAAAGAGAGAGTGAGTGCACATCCGCTAAGTTATGGATGTCATTATAGAAGAGATGTATACCACAGTAAGGGCTAGAATTTGCAGTCTGCTGAATCATCTTAGCTGTGCACCTTTCCCCTAAACCATTCCATAGAATATCCTGAGATGTAGTACAAAAGATAAAAAGAGATGATAGATGATACATCAAAGTAAGTACAGAACACCACATAAAAGGAAACTTGAAGACGAGCAAAACATACTACAAGAGTGGGAACGTGTGTGCTTTGTATTTACAAGATTATTCCAAATAAGACATGAGCTTCAAATCATACTAGGCCACAACTATAGGCTGCTAAAACTTTAATATGATCACTACCTCCACTTCTGCTGACGTGTAAGCTGGATCCAAATTCTGAACCAAAATGAGGGTTCCTCGCTCATTTGCAATTTGCATTCTCTCTTGCCAGGGCTGACATATAAGTCAAATCATTAGTCCAACATGGCTCAAGCTATTATCCACCCCAGCCTCCACTCAATCATTCACTTAAGGAAGGTGATCAGATTCGACTTGAGGTTCAAATTTATATTTTCATTTCTTTTTAGCAAATGACAATAGAGTGGAATCATGTTCAAGACATTTGTTTGCCACAAACACGCCAGGAAATCACAAAGCAATCAAGCAACTATAACAGTTCAAATAAAAAAATAGAAGTGAGAAAGAAGCACTCACAATGTCCTTGAACCACTTTGTTTTATCCTGTCAAAATGGGGAAAAATACGACAAATTGTGAGAACCAAAGTAAAATTGGAAAAAAAAAAAAAAAGGTATTACTAGCACAAAAGAGCCGTACACCATAAAATCAAATTCGGTAACTTAACAATCTGTAACGACCTCCACAGTTTAAATTAAAAATAAAGTTCTAGAACCTTATCAACCACAATTATTTGAGCAACAACTTGAGCACCAGTTCTTCCACAACGAAGTGGTATAACCATACGAGGCACCTAAAGAGCTAAATACGAACTCCAACTCGTTGCAAGCTCAAGTGATAGATATGTTCATCAAATGGGCTTGCAGAAAGGCTCAAACATATGTAGGAAAATAGTGGATATCAATGAAGGAATTGTGGGAGCATACTTCAAACACTTATCACCATCTGGTCGGGATGGCACAGTTAATACCCTTCTTGTTGCAATATCCCAGATAAGCAATTGGGCTGACGAAAAAGCTTACGACATATCTAAATCTGGAAAGCTGGTGCAACTCGCGAAAATATCGTATTTGAAAGAACCAAGTTGGAAAAGAAATCAGGGATGAAAGTGAAACAATTTTATAGTAATAGCATGCACTATCACACTTTAAAACACACAAAAAACAATCAAGAGATCAAATTAGTTTTGTGTGGGTCAACGGTACAATTAAGAAAATAGGCTTGATTGGCGTCTATTCAACAACATTTGAACCAGTTAAGGTCAACCATATATACAGCACGAATATGAAAGGACACCAAACGGACCACTACATGTACACTAAAGTGAAAAAGTTGGGTAAAAGGACATCAAAAGCTATTATATGCAATGTTTAAATTGGTAAGCGTGAGGCAAGGTGTCTTATCGAAGCCTCAAGCCTTGAAAACCTTGAGGCATTGAGGCGAAGCGTTTCATGTACTAGGCTTCTCGAATTAGCGAAAGCACTTCTGATAGATTTGGTTCATGTTCTTTTACCCAAAAAAAAAAATTAACATAATAATAATAATAAACAAACAAACTTCCATGCTTTGTAACACAAGGACTCTTGCATAAGCAAACAAACCCAAACGAGCCCATACTCGATCGTTTCTCAAGTCACCTAGGTTAAAGGGAACTTTGATTATGAGAGATCAATATGAGTTGATGCGCCAAAAAAAAAATCAATGAGTTGATACAAACATTAAGTTCATGACAATTGTGTAGATGGTTTTTGCAATGCATGAAACCCTCAACCATGATCAAGTACTAGCAAGTATTAACTCACGACGAAGTTTGTAATATGATGTACCAACTCAAACGAGTTGACTTCTTGTGAACTCACCAAGTACTAGAATCAAGGGCCAAAAATTGAACCCTAATGGTGTGCTATTTGGTGTACCAATACAAAGATATAAGTAGCGCCTTTCTTCAATCTATTTGGTGTTCCAAAATTTGGCAATGCCAAACATTAAACAATGATACTTGGTACACAAACAGTTTTTATGGCATTGGTAAGACCCAAAATGTTAGTTTGCAAACAACCATCGCGCGCCAATTTTGTGTGTGAAATGTCGCACCAACCATTAGAAGCATGCACGGAAATAATAAAAGGCATACGAATGTATCACTTACCGCATATGGACGTTGAGTGCCTTCCATAACTTGGCCATTTAACTTTTGAGACTTAATTTGCGACCATGGGGTGGATTGTTCACCAAACTCCCTATTGGAAATGGAAAGTCTCGAGGCCTTGACATTTGACTTCATCTTCTCAAAAGGGGCTTTGTGTTTCCCAAGGGAATCATTCAATCCAAAAGCAATTGATGATGAAGACTTATTTTCATTTCCATCAACATTACTCTACACGAAGTAAAACAATCAAGGCAATGGTAAGATAAAGGAATGATACGCCATATGACATGAGGCCACAAAAGGTTATGACATATATGTGGTTTTTTGGGTTCCCCAAACGATATAATTTTCCACACCCAACTATAGGAAACTCTCTAATAAGAGGACCATGAGAGGACGATTAAACTAACATTAAGAGGAGGAATGTTATTGCTTACCGCATCCGCGCGTTGGGTGACTTCCAACACTTGACCATCAAACTTTTTAGCCATACTTTGAGGCGGCCTTAGGGATGGTCTAGGTGGCTTGCCAGTGGAAAGATTTGTTGCCTTATCACCAACCTTCATCTTCTTCTCTGAGTCTTTGTCCGCCGTTATAAGAAGATTTGTTGCCTTATTGCCAACCTTCATCTTCTTTTTTGAGTCTTTGTCCGCCGCTATAAGAAGATTTGTTGCCTTATCGCCAACTTTCATCTTCTTTTTAGAGTCTTTGTCCGCCGCTAAAGGAAGATTTGTTGCCTTATCGCCAACCTTCATCTTCTTCTTAGAGTCTTTGTCCACCGGTAAAGAGAGATTTGTGGTTTCATCGCCAACCTTCATCTTCTTCTTAGGGTCTAGTGACTCCCCTCGATATTTACGTTTACATTTATCATCGTCAATGGAGCTACTTGGTGATGAAGACTTTTGGACCTTACTTTCATCAACTACATGCGATGAGTTGGGCAACTTGTTATTGGAATGATTTGATGCGTTACCGACGGGATTCATCCACTTGGTCGGGCTTGTATTTGTCCCGATGGTATCCTCTACACCTTTGAGTTTGCATCTTTCATCAACTAGAGAAGCAACAAATGATAAATCCTTCATATAACTCCCATTAGCATTCATCTTGTGTCTATGCTCACTACTTCGGCTTGCATTCATGTTCGCCTTTTCGGGTTGTGTACACTCCAATATAGCATTAATTTTTCTACCATTGCTATTTTCTTCCACCTCAGCACGTCTTTGGTCATCACTATTTCTCTTGTCACTAGATGCTTTACTAGTATCAAGCTTCACCTTCTTAGTTGGTCTATTGTCCAAATCACCAACATCCTTGGTAAACCTAGTTTCTTCCACCTCAAGCTTTCTTGGAAGACCGTTGTCGAGATTCACCTCTTCCTCCCTACTTTTACCTTTAACACTAAAGATAGTCTTAGGACTAGACACATCTTGTTTTCTTTCATCAGTTTTATCCATCTCACTTGATTCTAAACCTACGGCATATATCAGCTTTTCCGGACTAAGTTTATGCTTATCAACAGAACTTCCCGTTGTCTCTAAATTCATGTGTTCTTTAAATGAGTTTTGCTTTGATGGAATCATTGCTTCATTACTTGTTGAGTCATTACCAGAAACTTTGTTTTTTCCTAAATCAACATTCAGATCGCCAGCTGGCTTCTGAATATTAATTCTGTTAAAAAGGAATTTAACTGCAGCAGTTTTGTAAACATAAAAGATATAAGAATATTATATAGAAACAACAAACTATAGACCGAACTACAACTGACTCAGGGTTGACAAGTTAACGTACCATCAAGATCAGAAATTTTCCCTTCTATCTTGTCCATGATTTTCTGCTGTGAAACATCAAATGTTCTGTAAAAGACAAAATCAGCCTTTTGAAGCTCCTCATCTGAAGGTTGAGGATTTTCCTTGTCCTTTGAAATGCACAGAACATTGCATTTTCCAGCTATGGCTTCCTGATTTGAATGTTTGAGTTCGTCAAGTATGATATGTAGTATTAGAATATAAAATAACTCTAGAGACATTAAATCTACCCACTACTGCAGGAAAACAATAAGCAGAGCTGAAAATTAGCTATGTGTGTTGGAGAAACACAGGGAAACCCCAGATGCATTCAAGTTTTATCACAAGTGAAAGGCTGTATTAGTGGAAAACAAACGTGTTTGGATCACCGTTTATAATAGATCTTTACATTAAGAGATAAAGGGCGCCATTAAAAAGATAACAATGATAGTTCTCTAATTCTAATAAACAACATGTCCTCCTTTATTCTAAAAAAAGAAAAATTAAATGTCCATAGATCTGTCGATTTATGATGCAAAGTTTTGTGGAAATGATATTGAAAGTTAATGGCAGCACAAAGTCTAATAACAGAGGCATGTATGGTTCATGTAAAAGATATTGACCACACAAAAATTCCACATTATTAATAAAGACAAAATGATACTTAACTTCAAATTAACTCATACTAGAAACCAACATGTTATCTAACACCATTGCAACTAAATCAAGCAACACTTACATCTATAACAATATAAGAAACAAAACGGATACAAACATAAACAAATTCAATTACCAGTGGATTCAGATTACAAAGGCCTGGACCAACACCGGATGCCAAAAACAACTCGTTCTCTAGTATCTTTTCGTCACCAAGAAAGTTGATAATCTCACAAGGACGGAAAAGCCACAGGACTTTCACTTTTCTCAACCTCTGAGGAGTTTCCCATATTTTTATAATCTTGCCAATCTCAGGCTCCGCCTCACCTTCTTTAAACAGATAAACACAGTCATAGAGTTCATACCACTCCCCACCGTATTTAAAAGATCTATAAAACTTAACGTCTCTGCTTTTTCCACCAGTTCCTTTCAATTCTCCCCACTTAAACTCAAGACCTTCGGTCCCATCACCTTCCGCCATTTTGGGAACAGGCCTCTCCACAGCCGAACTAACAGTCTGACACTCAACCTGAAAGACAACCTTCATCATAAGCAAACAAAATACAACAGGTCTTCAATGACTGATGTTCTTTTCCCAAAACAAACTGAAGACAACAAGAAACTTGTATTAGGCAGCAAATTTTCGAAACGGAATTGTAACGATACTGAACTGAAACAAAAAGAACCAAATCCCTTATTTTCATGACAACTAAAACCGCAGTGCTTAAACAGATATCGTACCAATTACTGATAAGATTTCGAAAAGAAAAATAAAATTGTGAGCTTCTCTAGCTGGGTAATATAACTAAATATAGAACAATTTATTTATACGGAACAATCCGTTTGTGCATGCAATGTTGGAGCTCACAAATCCCCAAATAAGCAAAAACAACGATATAACCCCTAATCTTCGAGACGGCAAAGCTCGCAGAGCCAATCGATAGTAATGCGGGTCGAGCAAATAATTATCAGATAGCAATCGAAAGCTACATAATCAAGATATGGCGGAAACCTCACGGTTGTTGTTCTTGATCGGAAATCGCCGTCTCTGCTTCTCGCCTCCACAAATTCTCTGATTCTGCTGTGTGTGTTCTGATTCGGTTCGTTTATATATTCGTGTTTTTATTTTATTTTATTTTTTTCTTTTGGGGGGGATAAAACGGAATTCTTATAAGAAAATATAGTATAAATAAATAAATAAATAAGACTTAGTTCGGGATTGCTGAGGCTTAGTTTGAGATTGTTGTACTGTGAGTAAAATTGATTTTGAATTTACTGTGAGGAAAATCAGTTAAGTGTCTTGAAAACTGTTTTTCAAAAAAGCTGTGGATTTACAGAATTATTAAATTAGACATAGATGCTCGATTTATTATGAACATAATTATCTATTTTTTTTACTATTATCTCTGTACCCATAACTATTCTATTCTCTTCTCTGTCTATTTCAATTTCAATTGGAATTCGTGAGTTATCTGCAACAGATAACTATTGGAATTTCATGGTGAATAAAGCAAAATACCCAACAAAGGGTATGCATATCTGCCACTGCAGAGAGGTGGTGGCGTTGCCATTAATGAACATTTGCTCAAAATCACCAACAAAGGACGAGCAGCACCCTAATTCTATCATGCCGTTGTTACTATCCTTGTATCATCATTTGCCTCCAAAATACCAAAGTGCCCTTTAAACCCTAAATCCTGGTCTTGGAGATTATGCTAGGTCATTTCAGATGATGTCTTTTATTTTTTCCTTTTTTTTTACGTGAATTTCAGAGGTTGTCATTTATTTTTTTTGGATTTTCTTTCTTTCAAATCGTTTAGAACGGTGAACACCCATTAACTAACAGGTTAATGATGTTTCTCACACGCATTAGGAAGAAAGGAATTCCAAGAAAAGTTACAGTTGTGAATCTTCATTAACCGTTAGAGACAACTAGCTTGTTCTATTTAAGTCATATTTGCAGTGATCAGATTGATAAAGGACTGACGAGCAATGGCTTTAACACATTTCAGGAAATGAACGTTTGCTATTTGCTGCTTGTCTCATTACACCCCCTCAAAGCATAAACTATATTCTTCACCAAAGCAACAAACATGGTTACTTCCAGTGGTGATATTAATCAGTTCAGAGAAAGGAGAGGCAGGGAGAGAGAGAGAGAGAGACAGACCTCAGAAAGTGGAACACCACCAGCAGTGACGAATTCATCCTTATATTGACTCTGCACCATGAGAAAAGAAAAAAAGAAAAAAAAAACAACAACAACAACAGCAACATATGTATCACAGTAACTTATGAAGGAGTTAAACTTTTAACGAGAAGGACAGGAGGAGAGGTGTTGCTGATTAGTTTTTGCTGAACTGTACCTTTCCTTTAACATGTGAGCAACAGAAACTAATGAATCCTTTGAAATGGATGCCCACAAGATATCACCAAGTAAACCCTGGCCATGAATAATGGGAAAAGTTAGTCTGTCATGCTTATACCCTGTAAACTACAACAAATCATGTTAAGACTTAAAAAAAAAGGAAACAAATATCAAACCTGGCGACTCAATATATATTTCCAAAATCTCTTCACAAGGCCAAATTCTGTAGGATATGAATTAGCTACCTTTTGCTTCTGCAGGGGTATAGGCAACAAACAATAGAATTGTTGGTTCAGACAGCATATGGTAATAGTTGAAACCATGAAGCTACAAGAAAATAAATCATAGTGTCACAGTCGAACAAAAACTCTTATGAAGAGTATATTGAGTTTCATCAGCTAAGCAGGTAAACTTTTGTTCAAAGTTCAAGTTTGAGACATTATGTCATCACTATTTAACATCAACATTTTTCTTACAAGTATTTGTTCCCATTTACATGTTAACCTATATATGCTGGATATATTCTGCAGTAAAGAGGCCTTTTGAATTATTAGTCTCAGTAACTTAATAGTTCCACCTCTGCCATGCCCTTTAATCTAACAGAAAACTACAAATTCAGTAGAAAGTGAAGAGAAAAAGGAGTACCGCAAACTTATTTTTGTGTTGTGTGAGGATTGATTTCACATCGTCTATACGCACATCAGGTGTAAAGTCCAGAATAAGAGTCCCTGCATATAACGATACCGAGTTCAGAAAAGACGTTTGAAGTTTAAGAAAAAATAACATGCCGTCACTTAAATGAGTGGATAAATTATAAAGATGTAATATTCTTGCCTTTGTAGCCTGTACGAGATAAAAACCCCAAGCAGATAAGTGAAGAATTGCTGGCCCACTGAATCCCCAGTGTGTGACTAACACAGATCCAACCTATATTTCCAAATATTTGTCTGTATGACACACGCATTACTGAAAAATGAAATGAGGACAACGAAACAGTACATGCCTGTGTAAGCTGTGGTATATTCCTTTGGACATTCTCTATTTTCAGCTTTGCCTTGACTTTAGGAAATGTGATCTAAATGTTAAAAAGATAAGGTTATGGACTATAAAAAATCTTGTTTCTCTTGAACATGTTTCAAGCAAGGATCATGAATATTCTGAAGATAATTACCCCTGACAAGTCGGCCAGTTGTGGATCCTCAATCTTGAAAGTAAATAAACTTGGTACGGGATCAACAATCGAATGACCAAGCTGAGATGCAAGACTGTAACCCTGGGACAAGAACAAAGTCATATCAAGAAACTTAACCTATCACGCGATGACAGAGGAAAAATAGTCAATCACAACCTGCTTGCCATTACCGCTGGCAATCAAAAGATAATCAGCTCCAACATATTCAACAGAGCTGGGAGTACGCTTTTCAATGCCCAGAAGAAATTTCGCACCATCAGTCGGAGAAGCAGTTATCACAGCTTTTCCGGTCTGCACAGAAACTGGTAGAGGAACTCAGATTTCAGCACAAACTTGCAAGTCATTATATTAGAACTCTGTCACTCAGGCATCATAATTTGGATATACCAAAATTACATTACTATTAGGCTGAGGAAGGTTTATATCATTAGTTATCTTTAGGAAATGGTAACATACTTGGATTCAAGAAGTTAAGAACCTGGAACTGGTCTACTATGTGGATTTCCATAAAAAAGTAACAGTTGCTATGAAAATTGGCAGGCAATAACGACATTAACAAGCCAGGGTTTTAGCTGTAATTGCTCCATAAACCCCAGCTGCTCCTGCTCCAACTACCACTAGCAGCTCAAATAACTCACATAAATGATCCCAATACACTAAAATAAATATAATCAAAAATAAAAATAAAAACTCAAAGAAATTATTGAGTGATGAATGTCATGGTTGTGGTGTTTAGTGTTTACCTTGGTTTGAGCTCTGGGAGTGGCAGTGGAAGTAAATTTCCGTTTCTTGAGGGTTGAAACACGACGACGGTTAGAAGCGCGCCAAAGAGAGGCTAGCTAGCTCATAGGTGCTTTCTGTATATTTTGGTTTACACGGGTGTTGGTGCAGATGAAGAACGACAATGTCTTATTTATGCGTGGGAGCATAGTAGTTATGGTGGGGATTATGACGTGGCAGTCATGCGTTTGGGTCTGTCTGTTATAAGGAATTTTTAAAACAGAAAACAAAGATACTATGATTCTGCGCGCCTACACCAGAATCCAAGAATGGAAGCGATGCATGTATCTAGCTCAACGCTGCACCACAATGCGCACTCTCAAACCAACCCACGGCCTCCACCTCAACAACTACGCCGTCAGCAAGCTCCTCGCCTTCTCCGACTCTGGCATATTCCACCACGTACCCGCCCCCTAACGCTTACATGTACAACACCCTCATGAGGGCCCACTCCGCCATCTGTCTATGCATTATTTCCGGCTTATGCTAAAGGATATCGACTTGGAACCGGATAATTTCACGTTGCATTTCGCAATTTTGGGGTGTGTGAGAGTTGCTGTTGGATTGGTATGGGTAGGCAGATGCATTGTTTTGTGGTTAAGAATGGGTTGGTTGCGGCGGATGCGCATGTTCAGACTGCGATTCTGAGGCTGTATGTGGATACACACGAGTGTTTAAAGAAATTCCTGATACAGTGGAATGTGAAAATGAATGGGTATGTCAAGCGTGGCTTGGCTTCCGAGGGTTTGAGGGATTGAGCCTGATGGGTTTTGTGTGGCCACGGCGTGTGCGCATTTGAAATCGCAGTTAGGAAGAGCAAGGGGTTGAAATCGGATGTGTTTATTGGGACAGCGCTTGCCAAGTGTGGTTGTATTGATTTGGCTGTGGAAGAGTGTGAGGGGATGGGGAAAAGGAATGTGGTGTCGTTGTCAGCCATGATTGGAGCGTACGGGGTGCATGGTTATGCGGCAGAAGCAATTTCTTGCTTGGAGAGAACCCTAAGCCTGATGGCGTTGTCCTTCTTGGAGTACTAACGGCATGTAATCATGCAGGATTGGTTGACAAGGGTAAGGCTCTGTTGGACAACATGAAAGCTCAATATGGGATTGTGCCCAAACATGGCATTATACTCGTGTTATAGACTTGTTGTGTAAGGCAGGTCGATTAAGTGAATATAAAAAACCCCATCAGTTGCAATCGGTCATATAACTTAAAATCTACTGTTTCTGTTAACAATTAATAAAGGACAGCTTCTGTGAACAATGAATACGGAATCCAACCAACCATTCAAATGCCTGATGGGAAACTATTCAAACATCCAAAAACAAAAGCCATCAAGAGTACCGGGGTTATGAACTGTATTCTTATTTATTACAACAGCTTCTGCATACCTTGATGAATAATGTTCAATATTACCAAGGAGTGGACCACAGGAGAGAGATATCAGACTTGTTGCACTATAAAGACCCAAACCTACAGAAAACAAAACTTTAAAGAAATAAATTTTTAAAATGAATATATGATATAGCAAATTATTCAAATTTGATCAAATTTTTCATATCTAGGAAAACTGAGCACATATATCAGTGAAATGAGAATCACTTACAACATTATCCAATATATTTTTGGAATGATCCTTTCTGTACCTCTCTCTAAACCCCTCCCTATTCAAACCAAAATGGAAATATAGTGAAATATATTCACATCGATCAGGAATATAAGGAATTTTCAACCAGATCTAAAAAGAGGACATGAAGAATATGAAAGCATATTATGTAAAAGTTAACAAACAATATCCTTTTCAAAGTTCAAACCGTCTCGTTTTTTCAAAATAAGATAGTAAATAATCTGCTCTAATTTGCCCCTATGTAGCTGGTAAAATATTTTTGATCAGTATTCTTCTATCAAATCCCTCACATGATTAAACATGCTAATATGCAGTAAGAACTAATCCGGAACAAAATATGCTAATAAAATATCAATAAAATTGATGCAGATGTACATGTACGTGGCCAAATCAAATACAAAAGAGAAAAGAAAAGATATATACTCTATATGATAGAAAACAGATCAAAATCAAATCAGAAGAGGCTAACTGCTAGTTTTACCTTTCAATAAATAGCTCAAACCCTTTGAAGTATAATAATTCAAGTTCCTGCAATTCGACTAAGACCCATTCAGAGCGACCACACCTTGCCTATCAAATGAACCTGAAAGAGGAGTTGATCAATAATAAAAGATGACTTAATTATTAGATTTCTAGAACAAAGAATAGAAGAGCATCTCCGATATATGGAAACTCAAATCAATTAACAACTTTAATAATCACCTCTTGAGTATTTGCAGCTTCAAATGTTAAAAGTTTTAGCAGACATGCACACACAATTTTACCTCATTTTACTACAACATCAGCCAAAAGATTTTATATTTGAGTTCCTTTTAGTTACTCTGGTGCCAATGTTGATTGACATTAATGACCAGATTCTAAATAGCAAAAAGAGACTCAAATCCTTCACAATCTGAAACAATATATTTAGTTCCCTGTTGTGATTTTTGTAATTTTCTATTATTAACTTGAGGATTCATAGTACTTCTGAATCTTTGTAAGACTCTTCAAACCCAGTAAATTACGGTGAACCTTTTCCATGATTATACAGATAGAAATTGTGTAGTAAATATACACAATTAGTTAATGAGTTACCATAGTAAATAATGGCATACATAAAACTCATGAATAGAATGAAAGATGGGTAGCGCCAAACCACTAATCAACATTTACCTCAAATATATGAATGGAACTGCATCAGTTATAAAGATCATCAAGCCATTGCAACACAGCCAAAAAAAAAAAACAAGTCAAACTAAATAAAAGCAGAAGAATCTAAACAATTAATCACTCGATTGAGCATTCTATCAATTTAAAGAAGGGGTACAAACCTGAAAAATCAAGCTACTCCTAAACCCAAGAGGGATAGACCGAGATCAGCGCAGTGCTTCATCTGTAAAGCTCCTTTGATACTGATCAAAAGAGAGAGGTGATCTTTAAAAAACAAAAAACAAAACCTTAATCAAACAAAAATGCTCACAATCAGAACATGCACACATTACAATACCCAGATTAGATTGGAAACTCCGAAATCGGATAATGAAGATGAACCTTTTGTGCTCTACCAGAGGCTCAATCCATCTCGTTCATAACTTCTTAAGCATGCTCTTAAAAAGGAGTCCATTGTAATGAACAACAGCTCTTCAGCCTACTTGTAATGGAGCCAAAAATAGGATGTCCTTCAATTTGTTCACAACTGCAGCAGTGCAGCCTGATTTCTGAAACTCATGAATCACATCACCACCACAGGCTTTATCATGTTCTTACTGCAACTATATCAAGAAAAGCCAAAACAAAACAGTTAGCAACAAAGTGTAGATCAAGATGATACTTTAATATTATAAGTAACAGTGAACACCATATTATGAGTAACAGTGAACTGACTATATCTAGTACCTTAACTCACTTCAAAGCAAATGTATATTCTGAAGCTTTTCTTTTGGAACAGCCTTGCTTGTCTCTGCAGGCTCTGTCTGTTTGCCAAACTCTTCAAGTAAACATTGATTCCTATCAGTTTTGGTCATCTTCAAGTGCACTCTTTGGTTATAAGAGTATTTAGATATCAGATAAATAGCTTGCTTGCTACAATAAGATGATCATCAATTTCATGGTGATGTTTAGAGCATATAGCAAGGTACATGCCTCTTGCACAAAAAATTCTGCTGGTACTTTTTTTTCCCTCCGAAATTATATGCCATGAATTAGATCTTCTACAAATAATAATCAGCACCAATGCTTAAACACACTGTTTTAATTGAGGCTGGTTATATCTTATTCTGCTTTATGATTTGCTATGCTTCCCTCTGTCTAATCTGCTAAACAATGCCATACTCCACAAACATAGCCCTTTCCCAATTTCCCCAAAACTTAAGGAATATAAAACTCATTGAAGCTAAGCTGTTTAGAGTCTCTATCAGATAATGTGTCAAGCAAATGGAAGAAGACACGATGGATCCTTATATCAGAAGCTAAGTAGGCGACAGAAATATTTAAAATGATGATTACATTTTAGCAATTGTAAGAACTGATTCAAAAACAAAACGGTTGGAGAAATTGGGTGTTCAAGAGAACAAATCAATGGAAACCGAAATAATGTAATGCCAGATAAAGTAAAAAGAAAAAGAACTGACACTGAAACCTGAAAACGAATAATAAAGCCATTGGCTTGATCGACGAAGAATGGTTCAGTTTATTAAGCCCATAACCTACAGAATCGCCCTGCTTCTCGTTAAATATGTTGGGAAATATAGACAGCAAGAGTAAAACAAGAGTTAAACTTGAGTACAGCCCTATGAAGCTTCTTTGAAATCACAAAACACTACTGCTTCGAACAAGTTAAATATAGATCAGACCTTGAATTACACACTTTGGTAAAAGTCTAAAAACTCATTGCTGCAATTAAACTTAATATCAAAGAAGTTAGAAAGGAGAAGGACGTGTACACTTGAAGGAATCCTAATAAGGATATTCAAGAGCTAATACCCATCAAGACTGAAATATTCAGAGAAGGGTACCAACGACCCTGAAAAGATAGTAGACCAAGCATTCATATCATCACCACCAGTGGGAAATTAAGATCCAAAGAAGCATCATAACATTGACAAACGAACAATGTTTGCCAAGTGACAATTAAGGGAAATAGCATAGGATCATTCTAATAAAAATACACCAATCACAAACCCAACTAGAATCAAAGATATATAGAAAACAATTATTTTTCCTACCTCAAACCTCATAAATCAATAGCAAAGAAGACCACGCCAAAGCAATCCAAACCCAACACAAATGCAGGAAGAGCCTCTCCCATCCCAAATGCTTCCGTAAAGAAAGAAGAGAAAATCAAATGCCAGATACAGGCCAAACTAAATACTAATTATTTCAATTCCAGCATAATTCTCCAACAGTCAAATAAAATGCACCAACGAAATGGCCGATACCTGCCACGAATCGGAGTCGGCAAAGCCAAGCGGAAGCCTGCTGTGGAAAAAGTGTCCGAGTGCGGGTTCTTTGGTTCTGAGGAGAGTAAACGAAATGAAAGATGAGGAAGAAAGAAACAACTTGAGAAAATGAATGGGCATGTCGTAGTAACTGTGTTTTAATTTTATAACTTTCTTAGAAAATTGACTTATACTTATAAATATAAGGTGGGTGGGAGCAGCTTCTCATTTTCTATTAAAAATGACTCATACTTTTTCAAAAAACTACTGATATATTGTGTTAGTAAACATAAAACTGACTTATACTTATAAATAAAGGAGCTTATAAGCTTCCCCAAACGCACCCTTAGTAACTGTGTTTCTATTTTGTAACTTTCTTAATAACTGTATTTCTACTTTGTAACTCTCGTAGTAACTGTGTTTCTATTTTGTAATTACCTTAGTAACTGTGTTTCAATATTGTAATTGTCTTAATAATTGTGTTTCTATTTTATAACTGTCGTAGTAACTGTGTCTCTACTTTGTACATGTCTGAGTAAATGTGTCTCTACTCTGTAACTATCTTAGTAACTGTGTGTCAATTTTGTACCTCTCTTAGTAACTGTGTTTCAATTTTGTAACTGTTTTAGTAACTGTGTTTTTATTTTGTAACTGTTAATCTACTTTGTACCTGTCTGAGTAAATGTGTCTCTACTATGTAACTATTTTAGTAACTGTGTGTCAATTTTGTACCTCTCTTAGTAACTGTGTTTCAATTTTGTAACTGTCTTAGTAACTGTGTTTTTATTTTGTAACTTTTTTAATAACTATGTTTTTATTTTGTAACTGTCGTAGTAACTGTGTTTCTATTTTGTAATTGTTGTAGTAACTGTGTTTCAATATTGTAACAGTCTTAGTAACTGTGTTTCTATTTTGTAACTGTCTTAGGCCCAGTTTGGGATTGATTCCCAAGTTGCTTTTGGGGTCAAAAGTGATTCTGGGTCTAATTTTAAGTGTTTGGTAACAACCCATAAAACTGATTTTAGAAGAATTGATTCTCTTAAAAGTGGATTTTGGAGAAGCAGGGTAAGAGATGCTTTTACAGGAATCAGTTATTTTTGTAACAAATGGTAATATTTGTTTTTTCTTAGATTGTGATATACTAATCTAATTAAATAATAATCAATCATTTACTATGGCGTTAAGAAATCTTATGTAATATTGTGGATTAATATTATAATTATATACAAAAGAAACAATTATTTATTTTAATATCAATTTATAACAATTCATATTTTTGTCATTATACCATCCAAAACAATTTTTACTTATAACTCACCAAACACACGAAATTGCTTTTTGGTTCTCACAGCACTTTTAAAAACAGTTTACCAAACACTTCAGCTGATTCTACTCACAGCAGATTCAAAAGCAATTCTGCTCACAGCAAATTCAAAAGCAATTCTGCTCACAGCACAGCAATCCCAAACTGGGCCTTAGTAACTGTGTTTTTACTTTGTATGGTAAAAGTCTATGATGAAGGGGTTGCATGCGTATTGAATTACTAATTGCTTGATTTCCACTTTTGTTTTATAAGTAGTGCATAATTAACCTGTAGGATTCTTGGATTGCTTAGTATATTGAAACATATGATCATATTTGCCCCGGGGTTCATGGGATGAAGAGAACTGGCGAGCTCAGTATGGTCAGGCTGTTCAAGATGCATAAGTGCCAATTCCTGAGTCTTCACTGATAAATTTATGGGATTGGGAAATGGTCACATAGCCAAGAAATAATGGTTCGCACCGAACCTCATCTCTTTTCTCTCGCTGACAAGTATAAGGCATACATTCTGAAGAGATTTGTGGACAATTGACTTAATTGGAGAGATTCTTAGATTGAGAAAGATTTTTAGGAAATTGTATACAAAGCAGTTTCAAGAAGTTTTATTTGCAGAGACTGTCCATGAAATTGTGCTTTCAATTATCTAGGTAACTGTATTATTGTCAACATTAAATAACTAATTAACTGTATTTGTTTCATTAAGAACTATATAAGTAAATATCTGAGTAATTGGCTAAGGGCATCTCCAACAGATACCCCAAAGCTATTATTTTTTGAAAATTAACAGAAATATAGTTAAAATAGCATCCAACAGGTACCCTATAGCTAAGTCAATTTTAGCTTTCCGAAATAATCTCTAGCTACTTTTAACTATTTAGGAGAGAAAATATAGCTTGAAGTTAAAATCCCCGACGTTCGACTTTTCTGTTAAACGTCCCAAATAGAACTACAATTGCTGAATTGACTATAAAATAACTACAACTGCTGAATAGAAAGTTAAAAACATACAAGTTAAATTTAACTTTTTATGTAATTTAACTATAACTTTTTATATAATGATACTGTTTTCCCTAACATGAACTACCGTCCAAGTAGCTATATTGTGAACAAGCAACTATCACAGGAGAAGGAGAGGGAGAGAGAGAGAGTGGGAAAAGAAGGTGTTGAAAGAGGAGAGAGAGAGAGTCGAAGAGAGAGTCGAAGAATATGTATCAAAAAACAAAAAAAAGGGTATAATGGTCATAGAAAAAATTTAAAACAGCCATTTTTTATTATTTTTAAAACAGAAATAGACATTTTTATCACGTAGACATTATAATTAAGTACTTTTTTATCAAGTGGAAAAGAGGTGTGTTTTTTATCATTTTCAACTTCAGACAGCCCTTTTTAATAATATGTTGATAAAAGAAATACCTTTAATTTTTTTTGGGCTTAAATTAACGGGCACAACTGCAAAGAGGGGTCCCAAAACTTGAAATTCCCGGGTGAGTCCGCCCAAATCTAGATTCTGGAACACTGTTCCCACTCTCTTCTGCGCGCGCCTTCCTCATAGTTAACTAGGCCACCTCATCTCCGTCGTCAACTTCAGAGAGCACCAACCGAGCTCGACGCCTGAGATTTCTAGCTCTCTCCGATCGCAGTGGCGCTCCTCCCTTTCCACCATGGCTTCTGGCTCTCCTCCTACCTCGCGCATCAATCAGGTTTGGGCTCCCAAATCCAATTCGCATCACAAAACCCTAGACACTCACAGAGTCGCATCACATTCGATTTTGTTTCTTTATTCTCATATAATTATTAGTAGAATTCAAGGCTAGTCTGGTTCGAATTGGGCTATTCACACTCGATTAGCCCTAGAAATCAATCCTGTATTTGATTAAACGCACCGCTTTGAATTCATTAGGGTTTTGTTTCACTCTGTGTGTGCAATTACAGTTTTTTGCTTCGAAGAAGCGGAAGCCTGTGTCACCTGCTGTGAAGTCTGGGAGAAATGAGAAGGATGTAAAAGCTGTAGAAACTTCGCCTAGTGCCAAGGGCACATTGGATACTTATTTGAGGACATCGCCGGAGAGTTACACTGTTGTGAAAGCTTCGTGCAAATTTGGTGATTCAGTGGCTCGGCAGGACCAAGTTAGAAGGAATTTGGCGTTGGAGATGGATAATTCTTCGAAAAAAGAACCTATACAGCTCCGTTCGTCTTCTCAATTGCACAGTCATACAAGTGAGGCTTCCGGAGCAAATCAGAAGACAATAGGGAAGGGAATAACGAAGGCGGGCGATGTTTCAGCTGGGGGTTCTTCCAAGGATTACTCGGAGTTTGCAGGAGGTGTGGAGAATGTTGAGATGAAGAAGTTTGCAGCCGACTTTCTGTCTTTGTATTGCGGGTATTGTAATGTACTTTTTTTTTATGCTGGTCATGAATTTTGAGATGGTTTAGCCTCTCCGACAAGATTATTCTGCACTATCTCTCTAATTCACTATTTGCTAATTTCTGTTGTTTTATATGCAGTGATATTCAATCAAACAAAAGCTCTTTGTCAGAGCTGAAAGTGAATGATCATAAGAGACACGCTAGCCCATCTTTGCTTGATGGGGAGGATAAGATGTATAAAAAGAGGCATTGCAGTAGTGATAAATCTTATGAAGAACGTGAAACAAGCGGTTCTACAGAGAAGCGCTGTGATGCAATACCATCTGTTTGTGTTGATAAAAATGCGGTATGTGCTAAAGGCTCTTGTGAAGTTTTGGTACCTGTGATTAATCTTAAACACATCCTTACATCTTATACTTAACATTGATTACTATATTGTGATGGCCAGGTTACCATGCCTAATGAATTGCACGAGCTTCAGCAAACCTTGAAAACGTGCAGTAATACACATAAAGTGTCTGTAGACATTGTTGATTGTCATACACCAGGCTCATTGATTAAATCATGTGTTCGTCAGACCCCCAATTCAACACGTGGTAGTTCATTATCTTCACCCGGTGAAGCTTTTTGGAACGATGCGATTCAACTTGCTGATGGTCTATGTGCCCAGGCAGCAGATGCAACTACTGCTTCCGAGAGCCAATATCATGGTGAGCACTCGTGCAATATGAGAAATGCACACTGTGATGGAAAGTCAAAGGAAATGATGGACGAATGTGAGCGTATGGGTAACGATGCTAATTCAGAGCCAATGGCAAAGCCTTGGAATGACTTCCTTAAAGAAGTATCCTCACTGCCTGTTAGGCATTTTGATTTCTCTTGTGAGGACAAGATTTCGAATGAAAGTATGCCACATCATATGAATTTGTTCAAATTGAAAAGCACAGCTCATGCAGGTGGTGAGCAATCTGAGTCCAGTCTTGTAGATTCTAGAGGTCTAAGACATGGTATTACTATGGTCCGTTGCAGAAAAGCTCAGGCAAATGAAGGGCAAGATGCTGATTCTGTTAGTGCAGTGACCAAAGTGAAGAATTTGTCTACCAAGGATAATGGTGGCCTGACATTTTCTTCACCAAGTGATGAAGTCGTTAAGTTGATTGGTAAAGGTAAATCTAGTGAAGAAAGTACTCCTTCAAGTTTTGTACCGCTGAAAGATTGTCTGGATCTAGATGGTTGGCTTGCACCAGAAGTATGCAGCATATATAGAAAGAAAGGAATTTCAAAACTTTATTCTTGGCAGGTATCTTTCGAACTTTGTGAACTGGTGCCCATGTTGACTATTATCAATTTATTGGCACTTAAATGTATTCCATTTAGTTAGAATGTTCAGTGTTGTGGTTTGGCCTTAAGCCAACAAATGCTCTTCTTTCTGTTTGACTAGGATTCATTGATTCTGGGGCATAGGTATACCGTAAATAGATCTTGTTCTCATAGTCTGGCTTCTTGTGTTTGAGTAGTAGTACCAACTAATTTGAAGCATAATGTATATTCATTCTCCTTCTTTCAGGTGGAGTGCCTTCAGGTTGATGGTGTATTGCAGAGAAGGAATCTTGTGTATTGTGCATCAACTAGGTAGTTATGCAATTGGTATTTTACCTTAACTTTTTTGTTTTTATTATTATTATCATGTGAGGGATTTTGAATGTTCCTCTATGATGTTTCTTCTAGCAGTGTGGTATATGTTTTGATCGTACTTTCCTTTGTACAATAAGGCTCATGTAAAGTCAATATCTGGGCAAGTTGCAGTGTTTTTATTTATTATTTTTTTTATTTCTGAATTTATTTTGAGAAGTTAGTATACATAATCTATTATAAAATAGTTGTTCTTGTCGCATTTAAAAATAGGGAGTTATTCTGTGAAAATGGTATATATTTCTTTTCATTGGTATGGTATCTATATGTTTCATAATGCTGCTCCCTCTGCACATCCACAGTGCAGGTAAAAGTTTCGTTGCAGAGATTCTGATGCTGCGGCAGGTTTTGTCATCTGGAAAAATAGCTTTGCTTGTACTTCCTTATGTATCACTTTGTGCAGAAAAGGTAATATTTGTTGTTTCTTCCTAAATTTGCAAGATTAGATCATTCTTCCTGCTATAGCCTATAGGTAGTTTAATGTTTTCAATGTTCTTTCTCAATTGGTTCAGGCAGAACACCTGGAGCTACTTCTTGAACCACTTGGTAAGCGTGTTCGTAGTTATTATGGGAACCAAGGTGGTGGTGCACTTCCCAAAGACACCTCTGTAGCTGTCTGCACAATAGAAAAAGCAAACTTTTTAGTAAACAAGTTGCTGGAAGAGGGCCGTCTTTCAGAAATTGGAATTGTTGTGATAGATGAACTGCACATGGTACTTGAGTCATATCTTTTGGGTTATATATCGACACCCTGTTATAGCTTTACAATTTCCCATCAAGATGCCTTTTGCAGTTTGCTTTTGGGGTGGATTTTATTAATGCTCTTCATGCTTAAAATTATCAACAGGTTGGTGATCCAAGTAGAGGTTACCTTCTGGAACTTCTGTTGACAAAACTTCGTTATGCAGCTGGTGAAGGCATATCTGAATCAAGTAGTGGAGAAAGTTCAGGCGTGAGCAGTGCTAAGGCTGACCCGGCTCATGGTTTGCAAATTGTTGGTATGAGTGCCACTATGCCAAATGTGGCAGCAGTTGCTGATTGGCTTAAAGTAAGTAGAACAATATCTATTAAAGGTGGCTATTGAGTGTGAAAAACTGTTATCATAACGGTGTTATAGATAACTTTTTCCCATTTTTGTATGGAGAATACACATCTTTGTATATTTCCATACTTACTTTTCACATGTATGCATACAGGCTGCCCTCTACCAGACAGAATTTCGACCGGTACCACTAGAAGAATACATTAAAGTGGGGAATACCATTTATAACAAGAAAATGGAGATTATTAGAACAATCCCGAAACCACTTGACCTTGGTGGTAAAGATCCAGATCATGTTGTGGAACTGTGCAATGAGGTAAGGACATTATGTAGTCTATTTATATAGATATTATATATATGTGAACTTTTATTGAAGCTGCTTTCTGGCTCTATTTTCAAATTGAGTCTGATGAATTATGAACTGCGGGAATGCATCTCAGGTTGTACAAGAGGGATTTTCCGTGTTAATATTTTGCTCTAGTCGAAAAGGATGTGAGTCAACTGCGAGGCACATTTCAAGATTCCTTAAGAAATTTTCAGTCAACACTCGCACTGATGACAGTGAATTCAGTGACGTGACATTGGCTATTGATTCCTTACGACGGTGTCCTGCTGGTTTGGATCCAGTATTAGAAGAAACCCTTCCTTCTGGAGTTGCCTACCACCATGCTGGGCTCACGGTATGTTTGTAGTGATCTCTTCCATGTGCTTGACTATTTAATTTTCGACAGCTTCTTATAATATTTCTTTTCCCCATTTTGTGTATGAGCTCTGTTACTGATGGGTCTGTTTGGTTTGATATTTTTTAAGGTTGAGGAAAGAGAGATTGTTGAAACCTGCTACCGTAAAGGCCTTGTACGTGTCTTAACTGCCACATCTACTTTAGCAGCTGGTGTTAATCTGCCAGCCAGGAGAGTCATTTTTCGTCAACCCCGAATTGGTCGCGATTTTATAGATGGGACTCGGTACAGGCAAATGGCTGGTCGGGCTGGTCGTACTGGCATAGATACAAAAGGAGAAAGTGTATGTCTTTGATTGGAGCTGGTACTCCTTATGTGATTATATACTTAAATTATGTTCGTCTTTGTTTTGATCTTATTTTTTATTATGTTAACTTTATTCTTTTGATTTCATCTTCATCGGTTAATTTGTCCATTTCAAGTCTGTTTTATTCCCTTTTTTTCATTCAACTTTACCAGATACTCATTTGCAAGCCAGAGGAGATCAAAAGGATTATGGGAGTTCTTAATGAAAGCTGTCTGCCATTGCGCTCTTGTTTATCTGAAGATATGAATGGAATGACTCATGCAATCTTAGAAGTTGTAGCGGGGGGAATTGTTCAAACTGCTAAGGACATTCATCGCTATGTTAGGTGCACACTTTTAAACTCCACTAAACCTTTTCAGGATGTGGTGAAATCAGCACAGGAATCTCTCCGGTGGTTGTGCCACAAGAAATTTCTAGAATGGAACGATGATACAAAGTTATACAATACTACACCCCTTGGACGTGCAGCTTTTGGCAGTTCTCTGTGTCCTGAAGAATCACTTGTATGGATTCTTTATCTTGTTGTTTAATTAATTCCAAATAGCATTTGCAATTTGTATGGCAAAGATAAAAGAAATCAGTGCACACAATTGCTGTGCGACTGATTATATTTTGTTTAGGTTTAGCTTATCTCTAGTAATTGGACAATAGGTTTTTAATCTGGCGTTGATCATACTTTTTCTATTGGTTCTTAGATTGTGCTGGATGATCTTTCAAGAGCAAGAGAAGGCTTTGTACTTGCTTCTGATTTGCATTTGGTTTACCTAGTAACACCAATAAATGTTGATGTTGAGCCTGATTGGGAACTGTATTATGAACGGTTCATGGAATTGTCTTCTCTTGACCAGGTAATTTATTTGTTTACCAAGTTACCATATGACCCTCCCTATATTTTGAAATCCAAGTGGAGCCTATGTAGAGATTAATTGGAGGTTTGGCGAAAAGGCTCATCTTTGAGTGTGATATGGTAAGAGCTCATGACAATATCTAGAACTAAATACTTGAGCTCAGTGGACTACACCTGATCAGAATTATTAAAACCTTGAGTTGGTTTGAGCATTTCTCAATTGCAAATGGCTTTTAGCACACTAAAGTAATTTGAACTGTATGGACACATGTTCTAGGAAATATCACACAAAAATTTTTAACTGCTCATGTTATTCACAGTATTCAATAATTGAACTCCTTTTAAAAATTGTTTTTTGAACTTCACAATTGTGGTGGTCTTGGATCTTTTCATGATTATTCAGTCTGTTGGCAATCGCGTTGGAGTGACAGAGCCATTTTTGATGCGAATGGCACATGGTGCACCTATGCGGTCATCAAATAGGCTGAGAGAAAATATGAAAACGTTGCATGGCAGTTATGAAAACCGACTTGGGACTACAAAGAGTACTGTGCTTCCAGATGATCAAACAGTTCGAGTGTGTAAAAGGTTATATGTTGCTCTCATCTTGTCAAGACTAGTTCAGGTACCACTCTTGTCTTCCTGAGTCTGATATATGCAGGCAACCAACTTTTGTATCATTGCCTGCTAGACAAACAGATGTGCTGTGTAACATGCATTCACATGTGTTTTCTTTTCGCTCTGGTTCCCAATGGAGGGAGGGTGACATCCAAACTTTACTGGTCTCTCTATCTTTTTTATTTTTTTATTTTTTTATAATATTTTTTTATATCCTTTCTCGTACTGAGTGTCTTATTTCAAGACCTGTATGAGATTTTAAATCATTTTTTCCTTTTCAAATATGATCTTTGTAAGATTTGTTGGTTTTTTGGATTTGTTTGGTTATATGTTTTGCTAAATACATCTCCTAAATATGGGGTGTAGGAAGTGGCTATCAATGAGGTCTGTGAAGCTTTTAAAGTGGCTAGAGGTATGGTCCAGGCCTTACAAGAGAATGCCGGAAGGTTTGCATCTATGGTGACTATGTTTTGCGAGAGGCTTGGATGGCATGATCTGGAAGGCCTGGTTGGAAAGTTCCAAAACCGTGTCTCGTTTGGAGTGAGGGCAGAGATTGTAGAACTGACTACAATTCCATTTGTCAAGGTACAATTCCATTTGTAATGTGTGGTGAAAAGAGATGCCCATGGTCAAATGCCTTTAATATCTGTCAGAGATGACCAACAGGGGTTTATATATTGCAGTATGTGCTGACTTTATCTAATATCTGTAGGGTTCTCGAGCAAGGGCACTATATAAAGCTGGCTTGCGTACACCTTTAGCTATTGCTGAAGCATCCGTCCCTGAAATAGTCAAAGCTCTTTTTGAATCTTCATCGTGGGAAGCCCAAGGTAGTTTCATTGCCTGGTTATATGTTGCTGTTGGTTCATAATAATAATTTGATTTTAATTATTCATAGTATCATTTTCCCAATGGGGTTACGGTATGCATTATCAGCTAATGATTAATTTGTGATTATTACAAGGAGCATATGCTGTACTATAGTTTCATAGCTTCGGGGTAAAAATGAATGGCGTTTATTGGACCGTAGAAAAAGTTAAGATTGAGTGATATAATGATTCATTGACTATTATTAATGCCTTCTTCCAATAACTGTTTTTTATTCTTCTGTAATATGAAACTTATAGTTTATATCCATTTGTAATGATGCTCCTTTTCGTCTTGCAATTAACTGTGCAGAAGATACTATTCCCAATCAAAGTAGTTTTCTACCTACTTGTGTGTTTTCTCAAATGCCTAAATTTGTATTGTGATGTGGCAGCCTCGCAGGGTTCATGATTACTTTGCATGAAAAGTCAGAGTATTTTTTTGAATAAACAATTGTTCATTTAAATGATGTGTTTTGTCAGATACCCATCAGAAACTGTTTCTTTAACACGCAATTCTTCTGTGTTTTAATTACTTGCATTCACTCCTAATATTGGCAAGTTGACCGTAGAAGGTTCAGCTCAAAGACGCATTCAAGTAGGAGTAGCCAAGAAGATCAAGAAGGGTGCACACAAAATAGTTCTTGAAAAGGCTGAAGAGGCCAGAGTTGCTGCCTTCTCCGCTTTTAAATCTCTTGGATTGGAGGTCCCACAGATTTCTCAACCATTATTTCCAACTGCTGGTGGAAGTCCCAGTATGCAAGGAACTATAAATTCCTCAGGTGATGAAAATACTAGTAGCTTTGTTAATGCCCATGTGGAGGATGCTCCCAAGCCATCTTTGGAAGGAAGGGTTCCTTTTGATGAGGCTGTATCAGGAGAGAACTTGACAAAAGCATCAGATATTGGTATGGTGGTGGCTTCAGGAATAGTAAGCTCAAGTGATACCATGCAAATTAAGTTTGGGGTTGAAAATTATGTAGTACCAATTGAAGGGTCTGGTGCCCTTAGGCATGAGCTAAATGCTGTTCATAAAACCAAAGTTGCTGACTTGACCAATTCGATAAAGGTAGACAGCTTAGGCGATAGAAATAGAGTATTCAGCGAGTCTTTAGATCCTAAAAAGGCGGGAAGCTGTGAAGAGGAAAATGTGTGTGTTGGTAAGCGCAAATCTTGTGATAAAGGCCCTATTCATGCAATTTATACTCCCGGTGGAATTGATTCATTTTTGAATATTTGGGAAACCACCTCAGAGTTCCATTTTGATATCCACTACAACAAAAGATCAGAATTGAACTCTGTTGCCCCCTTTGAAATACATGGAATAGCCATCTGTTGGGAAGATTCTCCTGTGTACTATGTTAACATTCCTAAGGATCTGCTGTGGTCTGGCAGCAGCAGTAAAGATGTAGGCATGTGTTTGACTGCATCAGGTGATAGAACTAATGTATTACCTCTTGATGATATGTTGGAGCTGGCTAAACGTAGATGGAGCAGGATTGGTGAAATCATGGGGAAAAGTGGTGTCAGGAAGTTTACTTGGATGTTGAAGAGTCAGATTCAGGCACTGAAATGCCCTGCAGTTCAAATTCAGAGATTTGGTTGTCAGAGTCTTGCTGTGAAAAGTATTGGTTTTGAAATTATAGACACCTCATTTTTATTGTTGCCAGCAGTTCATATACAAGATGGCATTGACATGTGCATTGTGGCCTGGATTCTTTGGCCTGATGAGGAGAAAAATTCTAGTCCAAACCTGGAAAAGGTAAAATAGAATTTGAGCATTTCCTTTTGACTTTTGGATGAGATATCCTTCTTTTCTTTTGTCCATCAAAGCATTTCTTACTGGTAAAATTTTTGCAACTGCATGATCTTTTGAATGTTTTACCTGGTTCTAAGTAATACTTCGATGTTCATTCCCTTTCAATTCGCCTCATGAAGCATAAAAAGTGGTTGTAGGAAGTTAAGGAAAGGTTATCCAGTGATGCTGCCGCAGCTGCAAATCGAAACGGCAGGTGGAAAAATCAGATGCGAAGAGCTGCACACAATGGTTGCTGCCGTCGAGTTGCACAAACACGGGCCTTATGTTCAGTTTTGTGGAAGTTGCTTGTTTCTGAAAACCTTACTGAGTCACTCATAAATATTGAAGTTCCATTGGTAAATTCCTTGATCTTATCTGATTTAATTTTTTAAATGGTGTTTTATGATGTGGGGATTCAAACTATCAAATAATTCTATGATTGTTGGAATAAAATCGGACTAGAAATTGCTGGTTCAAATTTGGTGATCTTTTTGGAAAGTGTTAAAATGGTACTTATAATGAACCACAGGATACATATGTTTAAAACTGATTGGTTGCCCCCATTACACCACTCTTTTACTAATTCACTTTAAGCAGTAAGATAAAATATTTGGAAATAACTTAGAGAAGTTCCTTGAAAACGGTGTGCAATGATTCCAACAAGTCTGCCACTCTTGTAGTGGCTTTGGTTATATAATTGTATGCAGCAGTTTAGTTGGGTGCTTGGGAACCGGTGCCCAACCTCTTATGTTGATTAATGCACTTTTCTCTCTTTCTGGAACCATCAAACCAGTACCTATCCTTCTTTGCTATTTGGGTACTTGAACACTATTTTACTCCTTTACGAAAGGTTAATATTCTTGCTGACATGGAGCTTTGGGGAGTGGGTCTTGACATGGAGGGATGTCTGCAAGCACGTAAGGTGCTGGGGAAAAAGCTGAGGCATCTCGAGAAAGAAGCTTATAAACTGGCTGGCATGACATTTTCGTTACATACAGCAGCTGATATTGCTAATGTGCTGTATGGACACTTAAAGCTGCCCATACCAGAGGTGCGCAACAAGGGAAAACAACATCCAAGTACTGACAAGCATTGCTTGGATTTACTAAGGTTAGGAGAAACTTCTTTTGTTCTGTTCTACTTCATTACATTACCTGGTCTAAGGATAATCCACATCATTATTAGTGTTCTATAAGTGCACTCACTAATCCAGTCTATTGGTTTTTTTTCTTGTTTGCAGCGCTTGAATAATGTGATTCAAATTGCCCTCTTTAGTTATTTAAAGCGGACTCCTTTCCCGCCTCCTTGTACTTTTCTTTTTTGTTTCAATAAAAAGCTGTATCGTTCCAACAAAAACAAAAAAATAGTATTATTCAAATTCTTATTTTCATTTTTGAAATTTTAATTGGGTACGTAAATAGAGAATACCACGTGCCTAACCTTTCTATTTCGGGTATCTTGGTCATCGTTTTGAATCTTCTGGATAGATACAACATTGATGTGCATTAAACTCTTGGTACTGGGCCCTTCCTGTCTGCATATATCTTAATAATGATACATGTTCTTCTCTCATGGTTGTTGCATTTTGATATATGCCAAGCTATCTTGCATTTAAGAGCTCTAATTTCATTTCAGGGACGAGCATCCTATTATACCCGTTATTAAAGAGCATCGTACATTGGCAAAACTCTTAAACTGTACTTTGGGATCAATTTGCTCACTTGCTAAGCTGTCTGTGAGGACACAGAAGTACACATTACATGGTCATTGGCTCCAAACATCAACGGCTACTGGTCGGCTTTCAATGGAGGAACCTAATCTCCAGGTATGGGTTTTCGAAGAAAAAAAAAATCATTTGGTTATTTCCCTTTTTGTTTTAAAACTTGAAATTAAATGGTCTTATGAGTTATTCATTTTTTAATTCTTACGGACTGTGCAGTGTGTGGAACATATGGTTGACTTCAAAATGAAGGATGAAAATGGAGGCAAAACTGACATTGATCATTACAAAATTAATGCTCGCGAGTACTTTATACCTACTCAGGTAACTGTTTTTTTTTTTGCTGATGTCTTCAAAGATGTTGTCTGTGTGAATGTGTGTCTCTTAGATTTCTAGCGAAAACTTGAAGAAATCTGGAAGAGAATCAATCCCAAAGAGATCCTTCCTCACACCTCTCACGCCCCTCGTGCCCCAAAAAAAAAAGATCATTTAAAAACTGTAGAGTATAGCAAGTGGTAACTAGTATGTGGACTTTTGTTATATGAACTAAGGTAAAACATCTGGGTGTCCAGTAGCTGCTGTGGAGTGTTGTCAACTTGTTATACACCTCTTAGTTTATTATCATTTCCAATGGCCAGGCCAGATAATCTATCAATCATCTAGAGCTATATTAAGTAGTCTTCCTCTTCCTTTTTTTCTTTAGCTGGAGGGGAAGCAAAGGAAAACTTTGATGTCTTCTGTTCATTTGCATCAGTTGATTCTGTTTTCTCTAATTTTATGTAGGACAACTGGATACTGTTGACAGCAGATTATTCTCAGATAGAATTGCGGGTGATGGCCCATTTTTCTAAGGATTCCTCACTCATTGAACTCCTTAGTAAGCCTCATGGCGATGTCTTCACCATGATTGCAGCTAGATGGACTGGACAGTCAGAAGATTGTATTAGTTCTGATGTACGTGATCAGACCAAAAGATTGGTGTATGGAATTCTCTATGGAATGGGTGCTAATAGCCTGGCTGAACAACTGGATTGCAGTCCCCAGGAAGCTTCTGAGAAAATACAAAACTTCAAAAGTTCTTTTCCCGGAATTGCTTCTTGGCTCAATGAAGCAGTTGCATATTGCCGCAAGAAATGGTGAGGATTTCTGACTTTTCCTTGATACTATTAATTTACTTATTTTGAGAAAGGTAGCTACTACATACAAAATCCATGTAGATTTGGTTTCTGCTTCCTACAAGTGAATATGTTTTTCTATCCCTCCTCCAAGTATTATAGCGTCCAGTGTTTTGCTCTCAGATTTTTTGTTTTTTCTTGTTAGGAAAAAGCCTCTCATCATAAAAAAGAGGGGTTATGTTGAATTACCATCTTTTTTGTCATGTTCTTTGTGTAACTGTTATGCACTGTTGCAAACCTTTTAGGCTATAAATCAACTATTAAATTGTTAAATGCCTATCTTTTTTTGTGTGTCCCAGTTACGTGGAAACCCTTAAGGGAAGAAAAAGGTTTTTATCAAAAATAAAATTTGGGAACAGCAAGGAAAAGTCAAAGGCACAGAGACAGGCTGTAAATTCAATATGTCAGGTACAACTTTTTCCCTCCCTAAGCTGAGATAGTTGTGTGATGTTCATGGACTAATGTCTTTCTTTAACAGGGATCTGCTGCTGACATAATTAAGATTGCAATGATAAATATTTACTCTGTAATAGTTTATGGAACTGAAAGGCCCGATTCAACTTCCTCACTTGCAACAAAGTTTCATAAACTGAAGGATCGCTGCCGAATTCTATTGCAGGTTGCTTCTATTTTTCTCACTAAAAGTTCTTGATACTATTTGAAATAATCCAATGGCAACATAGAAACATAGAAGTGATACGGATAATATATATATATATATATATATATATATATATATATATATATATATATACAGGCAGGATCTAGAAAGGACATCCTCAAACTTGCTAATAGTGCGGATTTTCATTTTTGACCCACTTTTAGATCGAATTTTCTCATCTCCACCATCTAGTATCTAGATAATATTGTGTAGATCATCTCTACAAAATTTCAGCCAATTTGGTAATTGTTAAGACCCTCAAAATTACGTTTTTCTGTTATAAACATAAACGGTTCAAGTTTGACAGAATTCAGTTCGTCCATTTGTTTTTATAGTTTGAGGGCCTTAACGATTAACAAATTGGCTGAAATTTTGCAGCGATGATCTACACAATATTATCTAGATACTAGACGGTGGAGATGAGAAAATTCGATCTAAAAGTGGGTCAAAAATGAAAATCCGTACTATAACTCAAGTTTGAGGACATCCTCTCTAGATCCTGCATGTGTATATATAATTATATATATATATATGTGTGTGTGTGTGTGTGTGTTTATGTGTGTGGACCTTCATCTTTCTGAGTGAAACTTTAAATTTGATTTGTTAGTACAGCATGATGTCACTTTACTCACTATAAAACACATTGTTAAACGTCGTGAGGTACTCTTTGCTGTATTTTATGAAGGTACATGATGAGTTGGTACTGGAAGTTGATCCTTCTGTTATAAAGGAAGCTGCTTTGCTGTTACAGACAAGCATGGAAAATGCTGTTTCGCTTCTTGGTATATAAATTTTAATGTTTCTGGATGTAGTGCTGATAGTTTGAGAACAGCTTATAATTGTTCAACTATTTGTTTTCCAGTTCCATTGCATGTCAAATTGAAAGTTGGAAGAACTTGGGGTTCTTTGCAACCCTTTCAGGCCGACCATTTTGAAGATCTGCCTTCCATAAATTGACCAATATGTGATCCTGTGCTTGATCTGAAAAGGCAAAAGTTTCGTGACACTGGAAGGTGATTACTGATTACAAACAATTTATAAAGTTCTGGTTTTCAAATAAAATGCTTTATATGTCTTCTAGTTAACTTATTGTTTTACTTTTTGTTCTAATTTTTCTAAATATTCCGATAACAAGTATATCTTTCATACACATGGAGCTTCACTTTATATTCTGGTTGAGCATATTCCTTGGAAAGAGTCTGGGTTATGACTTATAAGGTTGTATGCATTTCTCGGCCTTCACTTCAGATTATATAAAAGTTCTTAATTTATAGGGATACATGCAAAAAGAATTAGCTTCTGAACTTGTGTTACTTCAGTATGTTTCATTGATAGACAGCCAAAAGGGGTCTTACAGTAGCCCATTCTTCAGGTTTAGATATACATTATGTGGCATATGCGTTTAACATTGTATTGATATAGTTGACATTTTGGGTTTCAGTTCCACGAATGCCATCTAATGAGCTGTGCTGGATGTACTGAGCTTAGTGGGATGACAAGTAAGCCTGCTTAAACTGTTTCTGTGGAAGTAAATTTGGCATTTTAAAAATTTTTGTGATTACTTTGTTACTGGAAGGCGCTTAGCTAATATTTTAACACATGTTTGGAAGTTAATGGTCTAATGCTTATTCAAGTCTTCCTCTAAATTAACAGCCATTATAATGAGATTCTTTTTATTGAAACAGATATTATAGTTCACCAGCGAACCATCAGAGAGAACATAAGTAGCACGAGAAAGCCGGAGCTTCTTATGTATTACTAAATATATATAACATGTCCACTATAGCATGCTTTCTGAGTATAAGTTGAAGTACATTGTGACAAGAAGCGAGTCGATTTTCAAACTATTGGCATTGAAACTATCCTAATGCCAAGGTAGAACAACTATTGGATTCAGCTTATGTGGATTTCTGGTTTGGAACCCAGACAATATGATCACTGGGAAGAAAATGGCAGATGGGAATGGTTCCTGGCTTAACTTTGAGAACTTGGAAGGCCAAATGCTTTGGATTCCATTCTGAGGTATCTGTGTGGCAGACTGCTACTGCTTTGGCTTCCACTCCATCAGCACCTTCCAATGGCACTATATAAGCTTTTGTGGCGGTTGTTGCATGGCAGTAGAAAACAGCATACGCATAGTTCTGCTTATGACACGCAATGGATTTTTCACCTGCCAGCTTCTTCACTCCAGGCAATATTGTGTACTTCTGCATGGCGGTTCCCTTTACAACCTCTGTTGAGACTGCCTGAATGTTCCTTCCAAGCTTGGAAGTGCTGAAGTCAACCATTGACTCCAAAGAGGTTGCACAGTATTTTTCCTCTCCTCTAATACCTGGTTTCTCACACTCTTCAATGGTTTGCTTGAGTGTGTCTGCTTCCACAGATTCTGGTTTTACTGAAAACTGGTCCAAAATTTCGGGCAGTTTATTAGATGAGAAAGGGATCGATTCTGCAGTTTTGCGTGGAAGGAAAGTTGCTGTGTTTGAACTTGTAGTAAAGTGCAAGTTCATCTTTGTGCCAGGATGCATGTCCTTCTCCAAGAAGAAAAGAGCGACCTGTGGATCTTCATGAAGTTGAGTCTCAGTAGCAGCATACTGGTAAATAAATGGGTTTTTGCCTGGTGTTACTCCAACATATACAGGTTTTCCCTTGTGATGTGTGCTTACATGCACTCCACCTTTCCCAACACCAACATTGGTTCTCTTGCCGGGGTTTCCAGTGTGCACTCCAACACCACCTTTGCCCCCTACGTTGACATTGGTACCACCCCCTGGCTTTCCCTTCCCAGTCTGCACATTCACGCCTCCCTTCCCAATGTTGACATTTGTACCACCACCTGGCTTTTTGGTTGGAGCGTGCACATTCACACCACCCTTTCCAACATTCACATTGGTACCTCCAGGATTTCCTTTTCCGGTGTTAACATGAACACCACCCTTCCCAACATTGACGTTGGTACCTCCAGGCTTTCCTTTACCTGTGTTAACGTTGACACCACCCTTCCCTACCACAACTGAGGAGCTCTTTTCTTCGCTGAAGTCTGCAAATTTAGCAATATAATGGAGAACAAGTGAGCAGGTGAGTGATATTCACCTAAATTGAAACATGACTGCTAAACTATTGAATGTTCGTCTGAAAATTATCGTGAATGTTCTTGTGTGACACATGCAGGAAAGTACATGTAATTCAGAAGTATTGCTGATGGAACTTCAAAAGAGGTTATTTGAAGCTGCTTAAAATGCTATGCCGAAAGGATGAAATTACTTTTCAAACAGAGTAACCGATTAAGGTTCTAGAAGCAAACCAGATTGCAGAAGTTCAGCGAGTGTTTTGGGCATCAGTGTGTTTGGCAAGACAGAGTTCCAGTAAAGTTGAGGTGATAGAGCAGCATGGCTTACCACCAGTGTGAACTGCAACATTGGAACTCTCATCAGTATGGGATCAAAGTATCAAAAGTCAGAAGAAAATGACTAGAAAGCAGGAACACAAATGTTACTTACAGTGAGAAACGCAAAGATGTGTGGGAGATGGAACCCCATCGGAGGACTTGGATACTGCAACTCAAAGCTATTGGACGAAGCAAGGTGTAATCTAAGAGCTACGCTATAATTGAATGGTGAAACAGAGCAAGTGCCTACACATTTATAGAGGAAGTGGTACTATGCACTGAAAGTTGGGGGCAGTAGTAACACTCACCAGTATAGTAGACAAAACTTAAATACTCCAACTGCCATAGGCTTACTTGCTCACTTTCATTTATGCCGATTATTATAGGTGAGCATGGGAGGTCTGGACAAGTGTAAGAGGGTAAACTAAGAAGCAGGTGGAGTTTGGCTTTGAATTGGATTCGTTAGTGAGTGAGTGAAAGACAAGAAACCAGGAGGGGAGGTTTATGGCCCGGCTATTGATTTGTATACAGAAAATTCGTCGTTTATTTATTAGAGTAGACTTTTGTCAATAGACTTAAACCCTAACGACTAACTGCTCAATTTATTAGAGTTTAGTGGGGGTTGCAGGTCTCGGTCTCAGTCCCCATAATATGATGGCCATAATCAGTTAGCTGACTGATCCCTTTCGATTGTTTGCAACTTTTTAAGTTCCTAATTCATGTTCACAATAGCGATGGGATTGGGATTGTAATGCCTATTTGCAGATAACGAAAGCAGGATTAGATATATATACATGAAAGTGTTCATCATATAATGGTGTACTTTTACATTCGCTGCATACATTATTCTTAAATAATAAATAGAAGGGCCCAACTTAAGGTTCGGTGACATTAAATAGAAAAGGCCCAACTCATGTGCCCAACATCCTAAGAAAGGTGATGACAATGGGCACCCTATCAATATCAATTTCATTTCTCAGGCCCGATCTTTTTTGTAACGCTACACGTACCGTCACCCTAAAACTCCTAGTCCTAAACTTAGGTCGGTTTCCCTTTTGAAAATGTGAGGGAAATGGAACTTTTTTTTTTTTTTTACTTTAAATTATTAACCCACTCCTGTAACCAACAAAAATAAGTAAATAATTAACCCACCTTGAACTCAAAGTCATATATCCTATGGTGAGCTACCGCACTATCATCTTCTTCTTTTACCTTTTTTTCCCCCCCCCTCAACAAGTCATAAATCACGTGAATGTACCTAAAAGACTAAACCCTCATTTCCCCCGCTATTATTGTGCCTTTTATAGGACTTTTACTTTTTATCATGGTATAATTATAGGACGTAATTTTGTTCTTCTATATGTAAAACTTCGGTGGGGTGTGTTACCCACTAGTAAGGAGGATTTTGTGTCTTATAGCTAGACTTATCAAAATTAGTGAATTTATTGTGGGGTTTGTGTTAGAGGAATGTTATTGGTGGGGTGGTTTGCTTATTGATTCGGTATCTTAAAGAAATATTTTGGAAATAATTGCATGCCACTATGCTTTGTTTGAATCCTAGTCGATACCAATTGTTGCACCAAGTGAGTCTCCTTGTATACTGTGTGTGGTGATCATATACTTTTTTTCTCTTTTTTAAATCAGTTGTTTATTGCATTAGAAACAGTCGCATGGAAGATTTTTTTTTTTGTAACAATCGGCAAGAAAATACAATGAACCTAAATAAGAAAGCTTACACAAAATATATATATATATATATATATATATAACAAAAAATATATATATTTGTCGCCTACAGCAGAATCATTCATTTATGGCTCACATGTCAACAATGCAATTGTGTCAGAAAAATCTAAAATCATCATAAGAGGCTTATACTCCAATAAAAAATTTTGAGAGGAAATGAGAAAATTTCATTAATAGAAATCATAACGACCACAAGGACCGTATGCAAGTTATTAGCTACTATCATGAAAAATAAATCCACATTCGGGTTTATTCCAAACTAAAGTTCAAAAAGCGTCTAAAAAAAAAACAGACAATACTAAACCTTAAAGCAAATATATAAATGTAACATCTCATCCCAAATCGGAAAAATCCTGAATTTCGAATCAGGCCTATGAATCATTTAAGGTGTACTTTTTCTCAAAAGGCGGGTTTGCCAATTAGGGTTAAGAATGATCTTTTTAAAACTGTCCATCATCGCCGCTAGTGAAAATACTAGATGGAAACAAATAAAGTTAATGCAGCGGAAATTTAACGAATAAACTTATTTAACTATTGAATAAAAGTTTACAATCAATGATAAACTTATTCTCAAAAATAAATTACTTCACACTTGACTAAACACGCAAGTGTTTCTTACTTGACTAAACACGCAAGTATCTCTTACTTGACTAAACACGCAAGTATCTCACACTTGACTAACCACGCAAGTGCACGATGCCACGAAGGTCTTACGTTGAGAAGCCACGAAGGTCTTACACTCGAGATGCCACGAAGGTCTTACACTTTCTTCCATTTTGGTTCGAATACTCAACACGATTCGACACGGCCACCATTGCCGATTCTCCCTTTATAAATAGGGTTACAACTTTGCTTTTGATTACACAATTAATCAAATATGCTAACTACCTTTTACACCACATATATAAAAGGTATATTCTATATTTTAATTCAATTTGAATATAAAATATGTCATATGCCTTAACAATATATTTCCTACCAAACTAGGTTAAGGCCACACATAACTCCGTTGAATGAATTATATTCAATCACAATAATCAAAGGAGATGTACCATAATTAACACACACGGACGAACCTTGATTAGGGTGTTAGGTTTCCATCTTGAATTCATGACTTTCCTAGGCCAACAAGGAAAGTATTCTTTCTTTTCATTTTCTTCCTTTCTGAAATATTCTTGGTTTGAAAGCTCCAAAGTTTCCTTCCGAAACTCCATGCAATTAGCCTTTGACCTTCATCAACTCATGGAGGCCAATATACCTTCAATCTCCCCCTTTGGCATTCCATGCAACTTTCCATTAATCAAGCACCTATATGAAAAAGTTAGTAGCATGTATAATCACATATAGCATGAATAATGAAAAAAATAACACCAGGCATTTTCAACTCCCCCTTTGTCCAAAGCTTGATGATTCTCCCCCTAAGTTGATGGAGGGCAAAGGAAAGATTTACTTACCAAAAAAAATTGCATGTCTTGCATGATATGATTAGAAGAGAATACACGGCAAGAATCTTTCATAAGCTAATCATGTAAGTGTAGAAAGGAAAAACAAAATTTACAATGGGTGTAATGATGTCGAATCAAACAGAAAACATGCAATGGGTGTAATGATGTCGAATCAACCAGAAAACAGATCATTATAAGCATGATTGATATATTACCCAATATAAAGAGCATTAGCACGCAATTTTAACCACACTAGGAAACATACAAAATAATCATTGTTAGACAATCGATTTCACGAACAAAGAACCATACGAAAATTATGCAACTACCGAAGACAAATGAAGAGACCACAAGACAACAAGAAAGATAGCATAGTTCATGCAAAACATTTAGCCAAGAAAATGTCATGTGTATGTCACTTGAATCAAAATAAAATGATTATTTAGGTAGAACAAGAATAGATCCATTTTGATAAATAGAGCAATACGCAAAAATATTAGCCAAAGTGGTAAAGTGAAGTGCAATTTTTATACTTCAATATGGGAAGAAATTTTGAGGAGTGATTAAATTCGCAAGCAATTATTTTCGACTCTCCCCCTTATAACAACTTTTGATACGAGCACTTTTGCTTCTTTTTCTTAGCTTAACATCTAGCCATCATTTATACGTGAAAGATAAAGGGATAACAACTCCCAATTCAGATGACTTTAGGGTGCTAGACATATCAAGGATGTTCCAAGATCCACTTTACCGACACAGAAATTTATAGTTTTTCACTGGGGTAACCAAACCAGTCCATTCCACCAGATATCAAGTAGTTAGTCAACATCTGGAGAGGAAAACTAGCATGGCCAAGGTCTGCATACAACGACATTATTCTTTTTAAGGGGTATGCAGCCCACACATTTTAATACTTTATTCAACTACACCTGCTCCTAATTAGGTGACTCAACTCAAAAGGTGTTTCCCCACAAAGAAGTATGTGTAAGGTGCGATTTAGACACAAAAGCTAATATAAGTGAAGTGCATCAAAAAGTCAAAATGAATAAATCCAAGAGTACCACAAACCACACACATATAGTGATTCAAGAAGATATACACACACACAAATCAAGGAAATTTTCGATCAAGAACTATGATACCGTACCTTGTTTGAGTTCCCATAAATCACATCTTCAATATTGAGAACAAATGCCGATGGCATTTCGTAAGGTCATGAAGCGTTCCGTGTCTAACGGTTTGGTAAACAAATCAGCCCATTGATATTCTGTAGACACATATTCTAATGCAAGAATATTTTTATCAAGTAGTTCACGTATAAAATGATACTGAATATCTATATGCTTAGTTCGAGTATGCTGAACAGGATTTTTAGATATATTTATAGCACTTGTATTATCACAAAATATGACAAGTTTTCCTTGTAAGATACCATAATCATTTAAAATGTTTTTCATCCAAAGCATTTGAGTACAACAACTACCTGCCGCAACATATTCAGCTTCAGCTGTAGATAAAGATGTGCAATTTTGTTTCTTACTATGCCATGCAACTAAGTTCTTACCAATGAAGAAGCATCCACCACTAGTGCTCTTACGATCTTGTAAATTACCTCCTCAATCAGCATCAGAATATCTTGCGATTTTCAGCATTAGTAGCATATGTGTAGAAAACACCACAATTAATACTACCATATATATATATCGTATAATTCTTGTGACGGCTTCTAAATGTGATTATTTAGGATTTGCTTGAAACCTAGCACAAACACCAACACTATAGGCAATATCCGGACGACTAGCAGTTAAATAAAGTAAGCTACCAATCATACTACGATATTTTGTCTGATCAACAGATTTTCCACTTAAGTCATGAGATAATTTTGTAGTCGTACTCATAGGAGTATTAACATATTTCTTATTGATCATATCGAACTTTTTAATAATATTTTCTGCATACTTGGTCTGAGATAGAAAAATTTCATTTTTGTCTTGTTTTATTTGAAGACCAAGAAAGTATGTAAGTTCACCGCACATACTCATTTCAAATTTATTAGACATGATAGTAGTAAATTCTTTCACAAGAAAATCAGAGGTGGACCCAAAAACAATATCGTCAACATAAACTTGAGCTACAATAAAATGATTTTCAGCATGTTTCACAAATAGGGTTTTATCAACATTACCTTGAGAATATCCTTGTGATATAAGATAAGTATAGAGTTTTTCATACCATGCACGAGGGGCTTGCATGAGTCCGTATACAACCTTTTTTAATTTCCAAACATAATCAGGATGATGAATATCCTTAAACCCAGGAGGTTGTTCAACAAAAACTTCCTCTTGAACATCACCATTTAGAAAAGCTGTCTTTACATCCATTTGATATAATTTAAAGCGACGAAAACAAGCAATAGCAAGAAGAATTCGAATAGATTCTAACCGTGCAACAGGTGAAAAAGATTCATCAAAATCAAGTCCTTTAATTTGAGAATAACCTTGAACTACTAACCTGGCCTTATTTCTTGTAACAGTACTGTGTTCGTCCATCTTGTTCCTGAAGATCCATCTTGTACCAATAACGTTTGCATCTTCGGGTCAGGGAACAAGAAGCCATACATCATTCTGCTCAAATTGGTTTAATTCTTCTTGCATGGCGTTGATTCAATCATCATCTATGAGAGCTTCCTTGACATTCTTTGGTTCAATCAAATAAACAAAACCAAAAACAAGTTAGTTCGTTAGTTTCTTTTCCCTTTTCTTTGATAAAACAATGTAAAGCTTTATTTAATTCAACAAACTCCGAATTTGAATCATTTGTATCATCGTTGTCATTTTTGTTATTTTGATACTGAATCATATGACCTCTTGTTTTCCTTTCTTCACCAATGTCTCCAATAATGTCTTCAATGGAATGATCTTTGCGAACCTGTTTAAACCCAGTTTTATATTTTATAGCAGGTTGTAAGTTTTTGTCTATTTCACCAAAATCATTCGGCATAGAGACATTTTTATCCTTAGATTTAAATATGTCATAATCAATAAAAACAGTCACATCATCATTATCATCAACAGAGACATTTATAGATTCTATGACAGATTTTGTTTCTTTATTATAAACCTTGTAAGCACGACTGTCAAGAGAATAACCTATAAAAATACCTTTGTATGCTCTAGCCTCAAATTTTGCAAGTCTTTCACGATCTTTTAGAATATAACAAGTATTACCAAAAACATGAAAGTGACTTACATTGGGTTTCTTGTTTTTCCATAACTCGTAAGGTGTGCATTCTGTACCTGAACGAAGTAGAACTCGATTTCTAATATAACATGCAGTGTTAACAGCTTCGGCCCAGAAGTTTTCGCTAAGACCAGAAGAGTGAATCATGACTCTTGCCATGTCAAGAAGTGACCTGTTCTTACGTTCAACAATTCTATTTTGTTGAGGAGTAATATGAGCTGAAAACTCATGAAACACACCATGATCTCGACAATATTTAGCAAATTTAGAATTTTTAAACTCAGTCCCATTGTCAGATCTAATTTTTGTAATTTGTAAATTTTCATGATATTTTTCATTCAAAAGTCTTTTACTTAAGGTGTAAAATGAGTCAAAAGTTTCAGTTTTATCACTTAGAAAATCAACCCAAGCAAAACGAGAATAATCATCCACTACTACTAAAATGTATTATTTACCTGCTAAGCTTGAGGTAGCTGAAGGACCCATCAAATCCATATGAAGTAGTTCTAGAGGTTTAGTTGAAGGAGATGAGTTTATGACCTTGTGACTTGCTTTCGTTTGTTTACCTGTTTTGCACTCTCCACAAATAATATCAGTACGTCCATTTAAAGTAGGTAAGCCTCTTACCAATTTCTGAGTGGATAATTTCAGTAAGTCTTGAAAGTTTATATGTCCAAGTCGTTTGTGCCATAGTTCCATGGTTTCTTCGGATGATCTAGTTCTAAAACAAGGAAGAGAATTGTTAGATGAAATATCAGCATAAACATGATAACAATTATCTTCTGATCTGGTTCCTCCCAATATAAGTTCACCATTTAAATTATGCACCTTCGTTTGTTAAACCAAATATCCTCAAAATCATCAGCTAATTGACTTACACTAATAAGATTAGTAGAAAGTCCTTCAACATATAAGACATTATTTAAGCATGTAAGATTTTGAACAATTATTGTTCATTTTCCTTTAATCTTGGCTTTACGTCCATCGCCAAAAGTGACTGAGCCAGAAGTACCTGTATCTTGAAAGTTAGAAAAAAGAGATTTATTTCCACACATATGGCGTGAACAACCACTGTCAATATACCAGATATCTTCTCTCCTAGTTGATAGTGCTGTGAAGGCCATTACAGGTAGCTTCAATATATTCAGTCTCATAGTCAATAATGGATAAATTACAAAATAAGTTTGAGGATTCAGAGATATTCTTTTTCTTCCAAACCATCTTACCTGAGGCTTGTTTCTTTCTTTCTGTAAAAGTATTTGTTAGACCAACAAAGTGAGAGATATCACGCAATAGAGAACTATGTTGATCAAGTTTTGAATTAATATCATTAAAAGTATTTTCAACTTTAGAATTTATGATATCAATTTTTGAATCTAAGGAAGATCTAAAACCAGAAACCTTACCTTCTTTTGGTATGATGCATTCAAGTTCATTATCCTCAGACTTAGAGTGAGTCGTACCATGAGATTTTTCTTCATACCCGAGACCCGTCCTATCGTTATAGGTTTTTCCTGAGCTTAGAATGTCTGATAATGAATTCGAACTCATTTGGAACATTCCAAACTTGTCTTCAGTTTTCTCAAGGGATACCTGTAATTCATCAATTTTAGCATTTAATAGATTAATATATTCATCCCTTTCAATTACCTCTTGTTGAAGCTTTTCGATTATTTTGGACATTTCACCATCACTTGGTTCGACGTTTCCTTCTTTGATATCTCTTTTAAGTAGTCGTTTTTCATTCCGAAGATGATTAATTTGAGAAGTCAATTCCTTATTTTTCTCTTCAACTGATTTTGCAGCTTCAAGTATCCTTAATTGATATTCAATCAACTCTTTATCACCATGGACCACTTCTTCGTTCTCTTCATCAGAATCTGAAAAATTAAGAGAGAAAGAGGAAACAAGTGCAAAATTCTTGTTCCTTGTTATTTGATCGGTGTTTTCTTCATCACTCCATGTAGACATGTACGTCTTTTTACCTAATCCAGACTTTTTATTTGCACAGTTAGTTGAAATATGTCCGCGACCACCACATTCATAACATTTAATTTTTTGTGCCTCATGACTATTGCTTCCATTCTCAAAATTCTTGTGGTAGAGATTTCCATTACGATTTTCTGAACGTTTATTTTTAAACTCTCTATTCGAATTTCTTTCACTAGAGTTTTTCTGATTTAAAAAACGTTTAAATTCTTTTGTTAACAATGATATATCATTATTTTCAGAATTATTAGAAGTATTTAAAGCAATATTTTTAGAGATTGTACCTTTTGGTTTTTCATCTTCTTCAAGTTCGTTTTCCCATGCCTTCAGATTTCCAATGAGCAAGTCTATAGAATATTCGTTTAGGTTGTACTGCTCTTGGATGGTTGTCTTCTTGATCCTGTACTTCTTTGTGAGAGATCTCAAGATTTTTCTTACCATATCAGATTCCCTTAATGGTCGTCCAAGACTTTCACATAAACTAGTAAGATCAGTAAAGCGTATATAAAATTCATCAATTGTTTCATCATCTTTCATTTTTAAAGCATCAATTTCAGAATAATATTGTTGTAGTCTTTGCTCTTTTACTACATCATTACTTTCATACAAAACACATAATTTATCCCAAACCTGTTTAGCAGTGGTGCAGTTTTGAACTTTCTTCTTCTCATCTCTGCTAAGGGCGGCATATATTGTAGTTAGTGCTTTGTGATTTGCTTCACTTAACTTGATGTCTTTCGCATCCAAGTCATCCTCGTCTTTGATGTTTGAGGAACCTTTTAGATCTTTTTCATCTTTTGATTTTTGAGGTGGTCTCCATCCACGTTCAACACTCCTCCATGAAAAATAATCCATTCCATAAAGAAATGATCTCATTTGAATTTTCCATTGAGAAAAATCCATTCCTTTGAGTAGGGGAGGTTGATTCATTCCATGTCGTTCCATCTTTTTCACGATCTACCGGATAAATCCAGAACCTGCTCTGATGCCAATTGAAAATACTAGATGGAAACAAATAAAGTTAATGCATCGGAAATTTAACGAAGAAACTTATTTTACTATTGAATAAAATTTTACAATCAATGATAAACTTATTCTCAAAAATAAATTACTTCACACTTGACTAAAAACAAGTAAGAATCTTACTTGACTAAACACGCAAGTATCTCTTACTTGACTAAACACGCAAGTATCTCACACTTGACTAACCACGCAAGTGCACGATGCCACGAAGGTCTTACGTTGAGAAGCCACGAAGGTCTTACACTCGAGATGCCACAAATTCTTACACTTTCTTCCATTTTGGTTCGAATACTCAACACGATTCGACACGGCCACCATTGCCGATTCTCCCTTTATAAATAGGGTTACAACTTTGTTTTTGATTACACAATTAATCAAATATGCTAACTACCTTTTACACCACATATATAAATGGTATATTCTATATTTTAATTCAATTTGAATATAAAATATGTCATATGCCTTAACAATATATTTCCTACCAAACTAGGTTAAGGCCACACATAACTCTGTTGAATGAATTATATTCAATCACAATAATCAAAGGAGATGTACCATAATTAACACACACGGCCGAACCTTGATTAGGGTGTTAGGTTTCCATCTTGAATTCATGACTTTCCTAGGCCAACAAGGAAATTATTCTTTCTTTTCATTTTCTTCCTTTCTGAAATATTCTTGGTTTGAAAGCTCCAAAGTTTCCTTCCGAAACTCCATGCAATTAGCCTTTGACCTTCATCAACTCATGGAGGCCAATATACCTTCAACTAGTTATTGCCTACTCGTCCTTCCGCCAATGTCTTCTCCCCTACAAGACTTTCCGATCCGCCGCCACCACCATTGCTACGACGAGATGACAAAGCAAAACTTTCACGCAAGCTTTGTTGCCACTAGATCAGAGAAAGATCCAATTGCCTCCACCGAGTTAGATCAAAATCAAACTCTAAATCTGTCAAGTCGCTGCCACACTCACTGTCGGCGCCTTCGTCTACACCTTCAAATCCGGACTCCGACTCTCACTACTTGCACCCAAAGCTAACCGCACTCTAGCGCTTAGAAAAAGTACAACTTCACCGGCCTCGCACCCACCACCTCTTCAACCTTGAATCATCCCGAGCAAAACTCTGCCAGAGGGAGAGCTTAGTAGTCTTGGTAGCCCGCGAGCATCGCCCCACCACTAGGAGAGCGCCGCCGCATGAACAAAACCTTAGAAGAGTTTTGGTCTCTTGCTCCGAGAAGGACGGAGCACTTTTTTTTTTGTGATGCTCGGTCTTTCCCTTATACTCCAGCAAACTTGTGTAGACATGTTTTTGATGAAAGTATATATGAAGAATAGTGTAAAGAAGAATGGTTACATTTTGATGAAAATACAACTTAATTTGTAGTTTTCTCTCTTACTCTCTTTCATCTATTATACCCTAAGAAACATTCTTTGATATCTTAGATACAGCCCTAATGCGTGTATCTAGAAACTACGTTTCTATTTCTCCTGTTCTCGTCTATTGGTGTTAGATATTTATTTTCCTCGAGTATATCTATGAGACCAAATAAGTAAGGTTGACAAGTGATGAATCACAGCTTGTGATTACGAATCACATATCTTATAGTAGTACTCCATAAAATATCTTGCTTTATTCAGTTATATTGCGTATGGAACCACTGGTACAGATTCACAAATCCTCTAATTAAGCGCATATATATATAACAAGTGACCTATAAAAAACTTATTTGCTAAATGACATATGATGCCTCCGAAAGGCAAAATAATTGATCGATATCCCATGGAACGGTGCTACGGTTGCCACAGTTTGCTCACAACAAATTAAACGAAACGAAACGAAACGAATCCAATCACACTATATTAGAAAAGGAAGCACAAAGACCCAAGTAGCTAGATAGAATTGGGCTATACATAATCATTTTCTTTATATATGTATACATATAAAACTGATACTGATTAGATGTTTAGTTCCAATGCCGTTCCTCTTATTGGATGTCGTATTGTAACAATGTAATTAAATCTATATAATTCCTAGTTGAGGCTATATAAGGAAAAGCATGCATGCTTGTACCTTCAATTACAAATTAAGATTGGTTTATATAATCCTGTAAGCTACTAACTACACTTCTTGAGTATAAGCATCTTTTCAAATACTGTAATGGGGTACATGCCTTGGAAATATTATCTCTTGGCACCAAGTCTTGTTTGGGATGAATATGGCTTATAATATGAACAATTTGGAACTAGTGGGATATCGGTATTAGCTAAATCATTCTAACAAAAGGGGATTTTTTTTCTGAATTAATGCGCTTTTAACATCAAAGCAAATTAGTTCATCCCCACCTCTGTCTTATCAAGCTTTGAGAGCTTAACATATATATGAATTTGCAATGGAGGTCTTCAAGGAGTGGAAGGCTTGACCCACACTGATTATGTCTGTTATAGTTATGCCTAGTTGCTCCTTGAACTCTTGAAGGGAGAGTGGAGCAAACAAGTTCTAACTGAAGCAGATCGATGCTCTCAGCTCTCTAAATGTCGTTCTTCTCTAATCAATTATAATTTATGATCAAATTATCGTCATATCCTTAATTAATTACTCACTATATGCTCAGATGTAATTCATAATCCTAACGAATCAAAAACATAATTGATCGAACGCTTTAATTGATCGAATTCTATGATCCAAATATATATATATATATGATGCAACAAACTAACGTAATTAAGTAATTAAAGAGCTTATCTGCTTAAGTAAACCCTAATATGTATTCGGGAGATCAAAAATACCTGCTCGATATATCTGGTGCTGCGATCTCTGTTTAATTATTTGTCTTCTTTCGCTTCTTACATTAATTAATATCAAAGGTGTCTCAATCAAAAAGATACCTCACTTGTAAATAATCATGCTTGATGGAAACTAAAGTATTATTGTGTTTAGAAAGGGTTTTAAAAGCTCTAGTTTGAACTTATTTAATTGGCGATTTGCAATAATCATCACCATGTCTGGTGATACTTGAGAGTTGAGAGGCGGAGATACATACAGAAACTCTAGCTCATTACCCCCTAGCTAGCTTTACAATGTATACAAAGTCCACCTGTGTAAAAGCACGATCAGATCAATCAAATGTGTCTTTGTAGCTGTATAAAGAAAATACATATGCACCGGCCGTCCTCTAATCATCCTCTGTGTGTCGATTCCAAGGATCTTCATGAACAGCATGCATTGCTTCTTAAAACCAAAGATCATAGAAAGGAAATGGTAACTAGCTAGCTAGGGTCATTTCCTAATCGTTCGACTACTTTGAAATCTGAATAAATATATATCTTGTAATGCAAGTCTTTCATGGATCATCCATATATGCATCAAATGTTTTAAATTTATTCTGCAGAACGAATCGAAGAAGAAGACATTTAACCTCTTTATGAGTTTTCACTACCAGTACAGACGTCAGTACTCGCCTGCAATATATCCCTGCATATGAATTGTCTATGATTTTAGTTTGCTTTCCATTAGCCTATACTTTCGGAAAGACAGAGGAAAGCAAGCTAGGTTTGTCAAATAACTTCATTATTTTGTCTAGTTAGTTGGTTCATACCTCTAACTAAGCTTTAAATAAAAGGGCAGTTTAAATTGATTCTGACTTCATATTGAAGCTATTTTCAACTTTTGATAGAACCTAATTGTTACACTACTATGTATTGCCATTAACATATATTAATTACTAAATCATTCATGTTTGACTGCTTAAATATATTTTAAGCAATTTAAGCACTTCTAAAGGGAGTTTCTTTTCCTTTCCTCATGTTCCCACTTAATTTCATGATGATTAGATTGGTTTTACAAATATATCCACATATAGTACAACTTACAATATAATACACAAACTATAGTACAACTTCCATAATGCTTTTGGCTTGAGTAATTATATATGCCTAATACTCTAATCAAAGGAACACAAATTAATTAAGTGTTCAAGGAAGGTTAACTCCGTAACTTCCGTGGTGTGTCTTGTCCTAATAAGACTTGTAGTCTAGATACTCTATTAGATAGGGAATCCCTGTTCGCCAGGGATACTTGATGTAATGCCTATATAAAGGCCTCTTTATCAATGAATAAAGACAGAGAGATTTATCAATCTATTTCTCCTACAACACGTTATCAGCACATTGCTCTAGCCTCCCGTCTAATAAGCCCTAGAAACCCTAATTCCGAATTTTTTTTCGAAACCCTAACCTACCGTCGGCCGCCGATTCTTCTCTTCGGCACCGTCGGCCTCTTCTCAGCAGCATCTGCGCTGTTCGCCTGCCGCACTGTACCCTCCAGTACTGCTCCTCCTCTGCCTCTAGGCAGACAACCTGCTCGCCAGCAGCTCTCCCTTGCGTGCTACTTTTTGCACGCATCTGCCAGAAGATCAAAATTGCTCGCAAGCCAAGCAAGCGATCCGCGAACCCTTATTCGTGGTTGAGAAGAAATCAAGAAAAATCGAAGAAAACAAGCTTCCCCAAGAGTCAAGTTTCGTTTGATCAAGCTTCTCTTGAAGAGGTAAATATTTTTATAAACGTTCCCGCTTATGAAAATTTCAATAGTTGGGTTTTGTTTTCTTCCGGGACCTTTCCGTGTCCCTGCTTCTTCATCCCGATTCTATCGCTTCTCGGGACGGCATACGGGGATTTAGTCACCCCGGTGCCAACGTTTATTGGGGTAACTGTGATGTTACCGGCCACCGTTATGCTTGTGACTGTGATGTCACTGTGAACCATAACGTATTATTCTTTTTTGGAAAGAAAACAAAGGGAAGATATCGATTGTGACTTGAAGTCACGTTAAGCATCGATTTATGTGACCATGATATATCTTGGCACTGTTCTAAAAGAACAATCAAACTTGATTAGTATTCAAACATACTAACGTCTCCCTGTTTGTGTTCTGTAGATGGCTGACACTCAGCGTCCAGAATTTGACATCTTGGATGTCCAAGGCAAGGAATACAAGAGGTGGGTCTCAGATGTTGAGAACACTTTCATTGGTAAAAGATTTACTGCCACCATCAACCCTCCTGAGGATGAAAGCTTACACGCTTCTCCTGAACAGAAAGCACAAGCCCTGATGTTTCTCAGGCGCCATATCCATCCAACGCTCAAGAAGCAATACCTGAGGAAAACTGATCCCAAAGAGCTATGGGATATCCTCAAGGACCGCTTCGACAATGTGCATGACGCACAACTCCCAGACCTCATGTCTGATTGGGAGCAAATCCGCTTACTGGATTTTGATTCCGTCCAGGAATATCATCAGACTATGCTAAACTTGCAATCTGATTTGAGCTTTTGTGGGGTCGAAAAGACCGATGATGATATGATGGAGAAGACTTTCACGACGTTCCCAGAATCTGCGTCCATGTTGTCGCATCAGTACCGCGATCTCCGCGAGAAAGGCACTATCAAAACCTTCAGTGATTTGATGAATGTCCTTCAAAGAAAGGAGAGGTACCATGAGTTGATTCTTACCACCAATAAGAGGCCTCGAGGACCGAAATTCATTGCGGAATCTCATCAAGCCCGTGGTAAAGCTTTTAAGCAGAAGCATCAACCTCATGAACGTCAAGCACCGCCACCACGTACGCCAAGAGCAATACGTGGCGGACGAGGAGGGAGAAGAGGCGTCGGCCGTGGCCGACCGCTTTCTTGGACAAGGGATGATGGCAGAGCCGCCGCTCCCAGAGGGAGGAACAGTTTTGGTTCCGGTCCCAGGCGTGGTGGCCATCCGCCGAACAATGCTTCGGCTCCTTGCTTCAAATGTGGTTCTATGAATCATCTCCAACGCGATTGCATAGCAAGCAGAGATATTCAAGCCGCTTACAAGAAACACAAACAATACATAGAACAAGAAGCACACTATGTAGGAGACTTTAAGGAAGAAGTATACGATGAGGAAAATACGAACTTCGCCATCGATGACTTCCAACCTACCAAGAAACGTAGGACTCAGGAGTATGATACTCCAGACTATGAATAAGTATTTGACTTAGGTCATGAGATACGTGTTCAAGTTTGATTTTGATTGTTATTTTGACAGAATAGTCAATAAATCACGACTTTGTTCGATAAGTCGTTCTATTTAGAACAACCTTGATGTATTTTTGAGTTGTCATCAATAAAATCTATCTTATTCTACGAATGATTTAAGATTTTTACATCCCTGAAAGCAAAATTGGTTCAATGCGTCCAATTCTCAATGGCATAATCATTTTGAGTTCACCAAAATTCTGGTGATGTTAACTCATATCCGAAAAATCACAAAAGACAAAAGGAGAGATCCGCGATACGCGATACACCATCCGCGATCCGCGATACGCCATCCGCGAACCGCGATACACGATCCGCGATCCGAGATCCGCGATCCGTGATCCGCGATCCGCTATCCGCCAACTTGGCCGCGATCCGCCAGGCCTCGCTCGCCATGTCTATTCGCCAACTAATCCGCGATCCGCGATCAGCGATCCGCCAACTTGGCTGCGATCCGCCAAACCTCGCTCGCCAAAGCATAAGCGCTTGGCCGCGACTCGCTAGGCCTCACTCGCCATGGCCATTCGCCAGCTTGGCTCAACACCGAATCCTTTTTCTTTGAAACCAACAATCGATAGCCTATCGAACAAATGCAACTTTTGCATCAATGGCTCGGCAACGAAGTGTCTTCGGACTCGCCATGCTTCGGATTTAGCTCAACCGTCGCATCGCATTGCCTCAATGCCTGACCGACTCTCACCACTCGCCTTGCTTCGGCTCGGCCTCTGGGTCGCTTTGGCCTTACCACAGCTTCGGCTTTGGCTTGGCTCCGGCCTTTGCCTTGGCCTCGGTCTTGGCTCGGCCACGCCACCTACGACGGTGTCCGGTCTCAATCTCTGAACTAGGCTATGATTATCAATGGTGATACTCGGTGATTAAAATGCGGCTTATATCTTTCTCTCAAGTTTTGTCGTTGCCATGGCTATGTTATTGGCCTTAATGCACTTCATTTTGTGATGATATATTGTTTCAGTACACTTACTTTAAAGTGTTCGCCAAAGTCTACAGTAGACTATTGATTCAATTTACATTGTTTTTGTAGATGTATCAAGGCGAGATTGAGTGTTTGTTGGATTGTGCAACAACTCACACGATTCTGAGGAATCGGCAATTGTTTTCGGATTTTACGCCAAGAGAATCGTCGTTATCTACGATGACAGGAACTGGACCCGTAATTAAGGGTCGTGGCACTGCTCAATTCTTACTGCCAAATGGCACTGAGATTCGGGTAGAGGACGCCCTATATGCGCCTAAGGCGCCAAGAACCTTGCTAGCTTTCAAGGATGTGCGTGACAATGACTATCACCTCAGCACTTATGTTGAAGATGGAACTGAATATCTGTTGATCACCTCCACTCAATCTATGCGCACTCGCATTGTGGAGAAGTGTAAGCGAGTTCGCAATGGCATGTATTTCACAACCATTCGAGCCAACGAATCTCATGTTGTTATATTATGTGATTCTGATGCTTATAAGCTTTGGCATGATAGACTCGGTCATCCGGGTCGTGATCTGATGATCCGTATTTTGAAATGCTCCCACGGTCATCCATTTTTCCGATCACAAAAGCACAGAGGGCGCCTCGGCCTCGGTTCGGCCGTGCCGTCGATAGCCGCCTCTCGGTTCCAAGGAGAGGTTCGGCCCCCTCCTGCTTCTCATGCTTCTGTAGCGATGTCTAATGCTCATCGTTCGTTTTGTAAAGCTTGTTCACTAGCAAAACTTCAAGCAAGACCATCTTTTGCTATTGATAATAAACAGAATATTCCGTTTCTACAACGAATACAAGGTGATATTTGTGGACCTATAACACCAGAATGCGGACCATTTCGATATTTCATGGTTCTGGTTGATGCATCAACGCGTTGGTCACACGTAGCGTTGTTGTCCACGAGGAATGCTGCATTCGCTAAACTCCTAGCTCAGATTATTAAGCTTCGGGCTCACCACCCGGACAATCCGATTAAGTCCATCAGACTGGATAATGCTGGAGAGTTTACCTCAAAGTGTTTTGATGACTATTGCATGTCAGTTGGGATTGAAGTTGAACATCCCGTACCCCACGTTCATTCTCAGAACGGTCTTGCAGAAGCCGCTATCAAGAGACTACAGCTTGTAGCTAGGTCTCTTGTCATGGCCACAAACTTGCCAGTTTCGGCATGGGGATATGCAATATTACATGCAGCTATGCTTATTCGTCTACGACCCACAGATAGCCAACCATTTAGTGCGTACCAGTTGGTAACTGGTTACGAGCCTGATATTTCGCATCTGCGTACTTTTGGTTGTGCCGTATATGTGCCTATCACGCCTCCACTGCGTACCAAGATGGGTCCACAACGACGATCAGCTATTTATGTTGGATATGAAGCACCAACTATTGTCCGCTATATAGAGCCTATGACAGGTGATCTATTTACTGCACGATTTGCAGATTGTCACTTTGATGAGACATCCTTCCCGCCGTTAGGGGGAGATGGGGCCGCATCCGTCCCAAATGAACGTCAGGAATTGACGTGGTTCTCTCCCACTATGTCTCATTATGATCCCCGTACGTCTCAGTGTGAGACTGAAATACAACGCATATTAGAACTACAAAAGGTGGCGGATACGATGCCCGACTCCTTTACTGATATTGCGAAAGTGACAAGATCAACCATACCTGCTGCGAATGTACCTGCAAGGCTTAACATTCCTCGCCATGCGCGAGCACGCGCCGCCGGTCTCGGACCCGCAGCCCTAGGTGCCATCGGCAGCCTAGGCTCGGCACCTCCAAGTGGAGAGCCGGCGTCGACTTCGGATCCTCCTAGAAAGAGGGGGAGACCAATCGGTTCCAAAGACAATGTACCTAGAAAGAGGGCATGTGTCCAGGCACAAAGCGATCCGTTCATCATTGATACTGTGACGCCGTCACACGAGATTGTCTCCGACTATACCTATGTCCAAGAATCAACTCTGAATCATCTGGGGGACGCCTCAGACTCACTGTTGATGTTGGAGAACAAGGAAATCTCACTAAACTACTTATGCATGCACAATCTGATGGAAAGAAATTCCATGTATATCGATGATGCATTCGCCTACGCCGTTGCTCAAGAAGTTATTGACGACGACGATATGGAACCCCGCACTGTTGATGAATGTCAACGTAGGGCGGATTGGCCGAAGTGGGAAGAAGCAATCCAGGCTGAACTAGACTCTCTAAAGAAAAGGCAAGTTTTCGGACCGGTTGTGCCTATACCGCCGAACGTGAAGCCTGTTGGACATAAATGGGTCTTTGTCAGAAAGCGCAATGAGAATGGCGAAGTCCAGCGATATAAAGCTCGACTCGTGGCGCAAGGTTTTTCTCAACGCCCTGGAATTGATTATGAGGAGACGTATTCTCCTGTCATGGATACTATTACCTTCCGATACTTAATAAGTTTGGTAGTCTCAGAGAGACTCAATATGCAGCTTATGGATGTTGTAACTGCGTATCTTTATGGGGACCTAGATACGGAGATGTACATGAAAGTGCCAGAAGGACTTTCGTTACCCAAGTCAAGTGAGCAAAAACCACGAAGTTCATTTGCTATCAGGTTGAGACGATCTCTATATGGACTCCGACAATCTGGTAGGATGTGGTACACACGGTTAAGTGATTACTTGATTGGGAAAGGATACAAGAATGATGAGTTGTGCCCTTGTGTGTTCATAAAGAGAACAAGTTCAGGATTTGCCATTATAGCCGTCTATGTCGATGATATGAACATCATTGGAACTCTGAATGAGATCAATGAGACCGCTAGCTATTTGAAATCCGAATTCGAGATGAAAGATCTGGGAAGGACTCGGTTTTGCCTAGGCTTAGAACTAGAGCACCGAAGTGGTGGAATTTTTATACACCAGTCTGCATATGTCCGAAAGATGCTCAGGCGATTTAACATGGACAAAGTTATGCATCCTACAGGCACTCCCATGGTCGTTAGAAGTCTGGATATCAACAAAGATCCCTTTCGTCCGAAAGAAGATGACGAAGAGATCTTGGGAGCTGAATATCCATATCTTAGTGCGATTGGAGCTTTGTTATACTTAGCTCAGTGTACTAGACCAGACATCGCTTTCTCTGTGAACTTGTTAGCTAGATTTAGCTCTGCGCCAACACAACGTCATTGGGTTGGAATCAAGAACATCTTCCGATACCTTAAAGGAACCCTTGACATGGGCTTGTACTATCGATACACTCATCAGGATTCGACACATAGTCGATCCCTTGCATCTAACAGCACAAACCATGGCTCGGATCGGCATCCGCCAGCCATATCCGCCAAGACTGGCTTTGGTTCATCCATCCGCCATCTTGCAGACATATCCGCCAACTTATCCGGACCCGCGGATGCTAAGTCGTGGTCCCGATACGATTTTGGCGATACCCCCTCCTACTCAGATACACCAAATGATGTGATGGTAGGATTTGCTGATGCTGGATATTTGTCAGATCCACACAAAGGACGTTCCCAAACAGGTTATGTTTTTACCATTGGGAATACGGCGATATCTTGGAGATCAACCAAGCAAACCCTTGTTGCTACCTCCTCGAACCATGCTGAGATTATTGCACTACATGAAGCAGTCAAAGAATGTATTTGGCTTCGCTCAGTTATATCTCACATTCGAGAGTCTAGTGGACTTGAGTCTACTACGATGGGACCAACTTGCATATTTGAAGATAATGCAGCATGCATTGAGCAGATGAAGTTGGGATACATTAAGGGTGACAATACTAAACACATTTCGCCTAAGTTCTTCTACAATCAGCAGCAGCAAGAGACTTTGAATATTCAAGTGAAGCAAGTCAGCTCAGAAGAAAATGCAGCGGATCTGTTCACCAAGTCTCTACCTAAATCTACATTTATGAAGCATGTAAAGCGCATTGGAATGTGTCGCTTATCCGAACTCAAAGACTGAATGACTATCAGGGGGAGTTCTCATCTAGACTTCAGGGGGAGCCTAGTTATGCATGTCTCACATACTTGTAGTTGGTGCGTTGTACTCTTTTTCCTTAGACCATGCTTTTATTTTTGCCCAAGAGGTTTTTGTTTGCTGGCAAAGGTTTTAACGAGGCAACGGTTCATGCACCATTGAGGACGCGACACAAGGGGGAGTGTTCAAGGAAGGTTAACTCCGTAACTTCCGTGGTGTGTCTTGTCCTAATAAGACTTGTAGTCTAGATACTCTATTAGATAGGGAATCCCTGTTCGCCAGGGATACTTGATGTAATGCCTATATAAAGGCCTCTTTATCAATGAATAAAGACAGAGAGATTTATCAATCTATTTCTCCTACAACATTAAGATAATTTTCAACTTAACCAACAATCAAGATATTTTTACCTTGTTAAAGTACCCATTTGTGCACGCGAGTCTTGATTATTTCAATGGTTACTTATGGATGTAAGTACCGATTTCACTCTTTTAAGAGTTGAACTGTGGCGCATTCGATCACACCTTTCTATTCTATCTTGCGCGCTATCATCCATTGATAATGTCTCACATATGATCGACTTGGCCTCTTCGATTCTTTTATCTGTTTATAATTAAAATTTATCTAAAAGATATAGAAGTAATATAGAATCGCCATGACTCCATATTTTCACTTATATAGTAAATAAACAAAATAATAATAATAATAATAATATTATGATGATACGTCGATCCTATATCAATATATGCGATAGGATCATGAGTTCAAATATTTAGTGACTACTACAAAACCTTCCTTATGATCGAATTAAGGAAAATCGGAAGAATTATTTGTCCAAAATCAGAGCCAACGATGGAAGCATGTGGTGCTTTCTAAAGTGTGAAAGCTTAATTATGTGGTGCTAATTATTAAGATAATCTTTCTTTTGATTTCCATTTTATTGTTTGGATGATTAAGATCGTAGCCTAAGCTAATCTAATAATTATTACTTCCTAATTTATGCTTACCTAGCTATCATCATTTAACCAAGAAATATTTGGTAAAGTTCATATATAGCAGCTAGGTTGACTAAAACACACACACAAGTGATAAAGTAAATTGGAAAGTTTATGTGGTATAATTAGGACTTGTCAATTGGAATCAACTACATCAGATTACACAATAGATCGAGTTGCCAATGAAGCTTATAATAACAAAAAGAGTGATCGAGGAACATCGTGGTGTGTACCCATCATGAGATCTAGTGTGGAGTACTGTAGCTAGGTGATACGCAATTTATACCACAAAGATCAATGAAGACATACATACGTATATATATACGCATCAAGAGGCGGGTTAATTAACTTGCAAATTAACATACATTAGGGTTTTCGTATATTTATGCTCAACTGAACCTGTCATAGAACAAAAGAAAAATCTTAATTACGTTAAAATAGCATGATTTAGTAATCCCAAAGTAGAATCATAATAATAAAGATTAGTATATGGTTGGACATGGTTTCAATTGTAAACATTGCCAATATTAAACTATTGTATAACCCAGTTGTCATGTGAATAGTTTAATATACATGCAGCCTATCACTTAATTATATATTCAAAGAGATATAGCATATCACTCAAATTTTCATATCATGTATGCTAATTATTATTTTGAGAGGTTTATGTTTTTTTATTATGAATCATTAGGAGCGGTTTGATTTAAAGTAGGTTTTGGTCCGAAAGAGTGCGCGTGCTTAAGGAAATCCAATTAAATCATTGGTTCATGCTTGATTGTAATAGCAAAGTGAATAACATGATATTCAATTCTAGTGCGTAACCCTTTTCGAAATCGCATATAGCTCGAAATAATAGAAGTATATATATATAGTTGAGTTCTAGGGTTATATTGGTTAGATTCGAGTTTTTAGTTCCCATATGAGAGGGAGGGATGAATGTTGCTAAATATAGTAACAAGTTTCTCTTAATTAAGCAGAGGATTAAGCTACTGATTAAGCTAGACTCTAGGCTTTAGGCTCTAGCTTACATTTAAATTGGAGATACGATAATAGCACCATGTGTGTTCGATTTTATTTTTATTACATTGTCCATATATATATATATAGAGAGAGATTATATATATAGATTCACTAATCACTACTTTATGCTTTCGGCTCGTTTCATCTAATTAATTTGTTATTAGTTACTTCCATAGTTCGATTCTGCACAACTAATTGTATGGTTTTCCTAGCTTGCTTTTCTACTTCTGCATGCCTTTTCCTTTCGAACGAGGTTTCCCCATTTCTTTTTGTTATTTAGCTATAGACATCTAGTTAAATCGAGTACGTATTATGATGCAAGATGGTGCTGGATAATTAAAGCAATCTATAATTAAGTTAATCATTTGGATCACTCAGTAAAAAAGAAAAGGAAGATTTTGTTGATTTTGATGTGTTTGACGACTAATTGTATTGGATTATATATCCTCCTATTTTTATGTCAAACAATAAATATGATATTTATCACACTGTGAATTAAAACTTGATCGATTCTCGTTCCCCTTTTTTTTTTTTTTTTTTTCATTGAAGGGGTGTAAGAAGATATGTAGAATTTGAAAATATATGGATGCAAAGGATGTAAAGGAACGAGTTTGATGCTGACGTGAAAACTCATTAGCAAATTTAGGAAAGTTGAATTGCATTTGGCTGGAATGCTATTAAGTTATGGGACAACATATATAGTGGCTAAGAAATTTTTTAAAGGACCTGTCAGGAATGGGACATGTAAACAAGTCCAACTCAATCACCAAAACATTGACCTAATTATTAAGCCAAGCCAAATTAACACGTACAGCACTATGATCTTGAAAAATCATCATCAAGTAACTACAGCAATGGCTATATGTCCCAGTCTACCATACATACAAATATTTTTTTTTGTTTGTAGCAATAACGTTTCCCCTCCGCTCGAGCTCTTTCTACTTCGATCAGTACATCATAATACTCTTGTGACTTCCCTAATCGATCGTGACCCCGATCCTAATTCATCATCGAAGAAGGATATGATACAAATCTGTGACTAAGATCGGTATACGTATAGCGGTATAGGCCTAACCCTAGCTACCATGCACCAAATTATATTGGTGGCGAGTCCCCACGGTTCCACGATATAACCCTAATACCAAACGCGTCCTCAACCCGGCTGCACAAGTCGACCTCAACGGATATGTACGGAAACCATGTGAATATATATATATGATATATATGATCGAGCTAGATTGATATCCTAAGTCCTCAACCTAAATAATATCCCATAAGCCATAATCTAGCTATCATTGAAATTGTATTGCACAAGTACATATATATAGATATAATTTAGGTCAGAATGTAAACGTAAGAGGCCGGACAGTAGATTGGTGTTATTGCGTATATAAACATGAGGAAGAATTAGGGCAAAACTATCTATTATCAACGATATCTTCAATACATTATGAGGGCTAGCTAGATTCCTAGTCTCTAGTACATTTGGTATCATTAGTTTGATTTAAGAAATGATAACCCATACTTTTTTTGGCTAATGATAATCATACTTGTATATATATAAAACAAGCCCATTTATATTACATACAAAACTGAACTGTAATTTTTGTAAATTGCCTACGAATTATTCTTGCAATTTAAACATTAGTTTGCCGGACATGCATGCCGTAAATAGCTAGAGAGAATGAATGTTGAGTGTTGGGAGTGCAAGTGAGAGTCGAAGTGACCATCCGATCCGTAGTGAGTTATAGTTTTCAAGATATCGTGTCGCTCTTTTGTTTCTGCTTCTCTCTCTCTCTCTCTCTCTCTCTCTCTCTCTCAACAGTTCATGATGACTACCCTAGCTTATACTTCAGGGAAGGGACGGCAGTCTTAGTGATCGAGATGACATCATTTGCATAAACTCTAATAATTTGTTGCGATGGCGATATATGCATATTGCGCGTATGTATGAGCTTCTTCTTCGTCAGCAATGTGGTACCTTCCCTGCCCTAATTAAGACCTAGACAGTAGACAGGGACATCATCCATGGCAGCACTCCGTCATCAACTGCGCACATAGATACTATCTCCGATTCCCACCTACTCAAAACTCTCAAATAAATTCTTGAACGAATATCCGTAAATTTGGCTCTCCAACCCTAAATAAAAGCCCGAGACATCTTAACACAGATAGCAGAAATGTAATAAATGAAAAATAAATGTATTTCTGCCATCTGGTTGTTTTATTTTACTGTTTAATGCGTATGCTACAGTAATTTTCAGACGAGTGCAAACAGGATATGGTTGGATCAAACCCTAGCGAAACAAATGATTGGATAAAAGAGTCGATCATGACAAACCATATGTATCAGAGACGAATTATAGATGAACTTGAAAGAAGGATGGAAACAATTGACTATAATATGAAATTAGGAATGCATCGCTAGCTAGAGATTCGATGGAGAAAGATCAAGGAATGAATATATGATCGAACTAGCTACGTACTTCCATTGAAGCAGGAAGTAATCGATGCTTGCCACAAAGGCATCAATGTGATCGAACTGAACTATATATAACCACCTACACATAACCTGAATCATAATATGCAAGTCCTCGAGGTTGGCCCGCCCTCTATTAATTCATACGTTCAGTGATCAATAATTGTATGGACCTGCTGCCTTCCACAGACCCCTTTGTTGATGTTGTTGTATGTTGATGTTTTCCAATGATTAGGTATACTAGCTAGAGCGAGCTAACATTGATAATAATTTGATCGATCTTTGATATTTCTTTCAATTTTTGAACCAACATTATAGAATAAGATTACCGATATTTAGACTCTATATCCTAAAATTTTAAACTCTAAATTCTAAACTTTTAGTGTTCTTTTAAGTCTATAGTATTGATGACAAGTCATTTCTCGAACAAACACGTACAGTGAAGTACAACATGAGTTAATATGAAGGTAAAAGTTGAAATGCCTACAAAAATTGAGTAGGAAAGGAAATGAAGACACACGTTGTCATTACTACCACCAAATTATTGCTTTCTGGATAGACCATGATTCCATGGACAATAATCATTTGGCCATCAACTGCTTAGCCAACTCCCCTATTAAATGAAACCCTAATCAATCCAAACGAATTTAACTAAAGATGGCAAAATAGGAAAGAGATCGAAGTTCTATCTATTTCGTCCAATAGAGTTCTAATCCGACTTTGTTTCAGCTGATCAAACAAGTACTTCTATGATCTGTCTCCGAATCCAAATCAATCTATTGCAGTTTCACAATATATAGCAAATGAAATTTCGGAATTTTAGTCTTTTAATTAGCTTATCAATTAACTACCTTAAAATTGCTATATATATATATATATATGTAAAATTGCTATATATATATATGTATAGTTTACAAGTGTTTGCCCATATGGCCATATTGTGGTGGATGACATATAGGTTACAGTTCATGTATGCTTGGAATTTTGTAGAAGAATTTATGTCATAATAGGATTAATTCTCCATGTTTACTTCCAATATTCCCTTTGCGATAACTTGCAGATGTATCTGCATGAAGATCTAATCGATGGATTTTACTTTTTTATTTTGTTTGTTGGAAAATCCTAAGATGAATATAGTTACATTCATTCAACAAAGAGTAGGTCGACATATACTATTGGCACAATCTAGCTAGTAAAACTAATTAACTAAATATTCTGAACCGTCGACATGATACATATATATATATATATATATATATATGTGTGTGTAAAGTAAAAATTATTCATTGAAGTTATTTACTATAATGTTATTTGTATTAATTTTTGAGAAGAATAAGCTACAATAGATATATATAAAAAATATTAAAAAAAATTAAGTATTATATCTGTGGTGTCCCCACTTGAGTTACTTCTCTTTATCACTTGGCCTTTCCTCATATAAATTCTTGTATGAGGAGAATAAGGAATATAAATAGACATATCACCATCTCTTATTTCTCTCTTCCCTCCCTTCTCTCTCATTGTGTTGAATGCTGATTTAGTCCCCTAGTTGTTGCTCCCTTTCCTCCGCTTAAACTCCACATTTGAACAACAGCAGAGAGAAAAAAGATTAGAAAAAATCGAAATCCTTACTCGTTCCTAGCTGATCCCTCCTCCTAGATCACAAATGGATAAGACCTTCTTAATCCATTCCACAATTCCAGGGACAATTCCCTACTAAGCCTAATCTTCTTATTCCCCCTTTCAGTTAAAACAGAGATACACAGAGACAGAGAGAGAAATAGAGTGAGAGAATATAAACAGAAAACAAACACATACAGTTTCCACTTGATCGTTTCAGTTTAATGTGTTCTTCTCCTCTTCACTGTTAAACACTCCCTCCCTCCCAATCCCAGCCCTTCTTCTTCTTCTTCTTCTTCTTCTTCTTCACTTCGTATTGTCCAACATGGAGTACACAGAAATCCAAGGGAAGCAATCCCATGATCCTATTTTGATTCACAAAATGAATAGCATGCCTTCCTCAACATCTACTCCTCGTCCTCCTCCTCGATGCGTTATGTGTGTTCCCGGCCCGGTTATAGTGGGTGCAGGTCCATCGGGGTTGGCTACGGCAGCGTGCCTGAAAAACAAGGGCGTCCCTAGTGTGATTCTGGAGCGATCCAATTGCTTAGCCTCCCTGTGGCAGCTCAAGACCTACGACCGCCTCCGCCTCCACTTGCCTAAGCAATTCTGCGAGCTCCCCTTGGTGCCTTTCCCGGCCGATTTCCCCACTTACCCTACAAAGCAGCAATTCATCCACTACCTTGAAGATTACGCCACCAAGTTCGACATTCAGCCTCACTTCAACGAGACCGTCTCGACCGCCCAATACGACCCTGCGGTCGGCTTCTGGCGCGTGAGGACTGCAGGGTCTGACAACGGAGTCGAGACTGAGTATGTCACCAGGTGGCTCATCGCGGCCACCGGGGAGAATGCTGAGGCCCTTGTGCCGAGGCTGGAGGGGATCATGGAATACGGAGGGCCTATCAGGCACACGAGCTTGTACAAGAGCGGGGAAGAGTTTAGAGGACAGAAGGTTTTGGTGGTGGGGTGTGGAAATTCGGGCATGGAGGTCTGTTTGGATCTGTGTAACCACAATGCTAGGCCTTCACTCGTCGTCAGAGATACAGTAAGAACAACCCTTTCCCTTTACTGTTCTTCTCCCTTTCGTACTTCCTCCCCCACTTACTCTCTCAAATATTTAAAGTTTTGTCCTTCGATTTCAGAATTTGTGTGGAACAAGTTTTCGGATTCAACTGCCCTCTAGGTTTCTGCTTTTAAAAACGATTTTCACCCCAAGTTTGGTTTCTTTAAACTTTCAAACGCAAACTACAGATATAAGATGTTCGAAGTTTTTTTTTTTTTTTTTTTAATGGCTTCTTCTCTTTCGGCCATACTCGACTGCATAATTTTTTTTTTCTGTTTCTGTGAGCACCAAAGAAAAAAGAGAGAGAAGCTAAACTGCTACTGACTTCAAGTTCCAACGGTTGGTTGGTCTGTTCAAAGAAGGATTAAAGATGCATATTAAACTCTATTTCGGGAAAAAAAAAAAAAAAAAAAAAAACAACAACAACAACTTGGATTTCGATCCTTTTCACTTTCTTGGGACTCCCCAGTAAGCATGCGTAGCATTGGTCATAAGAAACACATATGATCTTCTAAGTACCCATCAAATTTCCCTAAAACTTTTTATTTCCTAGTTTAGTTTTTTGTCTGCTGGAAAGATGTAGATTATGGGATCAAACACCTCATTCTTAGTACTTGGCCTATGAAGCATGGCCTGGAAACACTTAGGTAGCTAGCTAAGCTCTGGTTGCCAAACTCCATAACTCCATGAGTATGGGGCTCACACACATCACTACCTCCATGTTAATTTCTGATCGAGTACCTTTTCCAAGTCTCCTAGTTGCTTTTCGATGAGTTCTTCTTTTTGAGTGTTGGTGTTTGAACTTACTTTATGTCTGTGTTTTGATGGGTTTGAACTTACAAAGGTGCACGTCCTACCACGAGAGATGCTGGGGAAGTCGACTTTCGGGTTGTCCATGTTGCTGCTCAAGTGGCTGCCCATACGCCTTGTGGATCGCCTCTTGCTGGTAGCGTCACGGCTGCTGCTCGGAGACACGTCACGGCTCGGTTTGGACCGGCCTAAGTTGGGTCCCTTGGAGCTCAAGAACTTGTCGGGGAAGACCCCGGTACTGGATGTTGGGACCCTAGCCAAGATCAAAAGTGGTGACATTCAGGTGCTACAGCTTTTCTTCCTCGTCAAATCAGTTCTCTAGCTCAATTTCATGTTCAATCATTGTAAATATGTCGTCGCTACGTCTTTCGACATATGTTATTATAAGTGTCAAATCATAAACTCTAAATTTTACCAATTATATATATTGTAGGTACGTCCGGCAATCAAGAGATTAAAACATCATCGCGCAATAGAATTCGTTGATGGAAGAACAGAGCATTTCGATGCCATTGTCTTGGCAACAGGTTACAAAAGCAATGTGCCCTCTTGGCTGAAGGTACATATATATATATATATATATATATATACACACACACTTATTAAATAATGATTAAATGACTGAGCATGAGATATATAGGGGGCTTGTTCTAATTAAGTTCATTTCATTTTATATAGGAGGGAGAGATGTTCTCAAAAGAAGACGGGTTGCCAAAAAATCCATTTCCAAATGGTTGGAAAGGTGACTGCGGGTTATATGCTGTGGGGTTTACCAAACGAGGACTACTTGGTGCGTCAATGGATGCCAAAAGAATTGCCGAAGACATTGAGCGGTGTTGGAAAGCCGAGGCAAAGCATTCCACTCCCTTTACACGGTCGCATTTGCCGCTATCGTCGTCGCCATAGTGTTTTTTTTCCGATGACGGTGACTTCTCGGCGAAGAATTTGACCAACTTGAATGTCCAAATGATCATTCGGAGGGTTTTGGTGATGGGTTGGTACCAAGCTGAAGAAAGAAGAGGAAAAATGCTGATAGCTTTTAGCTTGGTGAGTTGATGGGGGACCTCATACGTTGCACAGCATCTTGTACATTACCATTAGTGATCTCTAATATTTAGGTATGACTTTTAAAGCGAGGGTTCTTAAGATAGGTTGGTGTTCTTAATCAAGTGTACGTATTTTGTAAATTCCAACATGGAGTTGGGATGAGACTTGAGAATTGAGAGGGTGTTAACCCTAGTGTACGTAGCTAACTAGTTTTGTGTGGTTGATTCTCTATTAAGTTAGGGGTTTTTGGAATGGGAAAATGACCTTTTTACTGATGAGAATGCAATACTTTGATTTAATTTCATTTTGCTTCTTCTTGTACATATACCTACCTTTTTCCTTACCCACTTTGCATGTAAAATGTTTAATTTTTCATTTTTATTACTACTGCAGTTTCGCTTTCAAAATGATTTCAGTTTCTCAACTAGAAGATTGGACCACCATTAACTTAATTTCTTCAACCAAGTACTTAAATTCACACGATCCCATTTGAGCAAGTGAGATTTTACAGCTAGAGGTTAGAAATTTGACAGTTAATTCTGTATATTACTAAACCCTAACCCTAATTTAATTAGTGGGCAAGCAACAATTTCTTAGAGTTACCACTACCTATAACCATATATATAATTAATGACTCTTATCATGTGTTAGTATATATCCCTATAGTTGCTGGGAGCAGATCAGCTGTCCCCAAATAGCCTGTATCAAACTTGTCTCATATGTTATTACACTAGTAGTAATAATGTCATATTCAAATGTTAGGAGACGAAAAGTTCAACCCATTATTACTACTAGTGTAATAACATATGAGACAGGTTTGACACATGCTATTTGAGGACAGCTGATCTCCTCCCATAATTGCTAAGATTAGCGCAGTGTTAAACTAAATCTTCCCTAACTTCTTTCGATGCATGTTTTTTCTTAGTTGAATACCATACAGCTAGCTTGCAATAGTGCTCACTCATTGAACTTTTAGATCAGTGGCACACTTTCTCACACTGATAATTAGTTCTCTTGATAATAAACAAGCACAACAAAACAACTAATTAACAACTAAATCTAGCCGCGCAATATTCCCCAAGATTTGCTATACTAAAACTTAGCAAAAAGATGCATGGGATCGGAGTATATATAGTTGCTAGTTAATAAGTTGCATGAATGTCCGTATATTCTACGTTTTTCATTGAGATGTAGAAAGCTAAAGGATTATTCGATAAGAACACCCTGAATCTTTATCAGTTTGAGTAAAATAAGATCCATACTAACCATATATTCCGAATTTTGTAGCTATGTGGACGACAGGCAACCGGACGATTCTTATAGATCTAAAATCTTGTCAAACACTCACCTACATTCCCTCGTAACTACAACTTAATTCTCATAGTTTATCCACTAGTAGAACCTAGCTACTTGATGCGGTACTGTAAATACAAACCACATCTCTGATATACTACTAGGTCAAACATCTATCCCAACATTTTTGCCGATTGTATTATAAGGTAATTGGAACGTGTTCGTCTGTGTAAAATCCAAAAATTTGGGATCCCAACTAAATCCAATATCTCACTCGTTAATTATTCACGCGTTTGTAAATAATTGAAGTAATTATCAACACAATAAGCGACTGTAAGCAGCAAGTTATTTGATATAATCTCAAAAACTTGAGAATCACAATCAAGTTGTCAACAGAATACTTTAAATATCAAATTATTTCCGAAATCCGCTCATTAGTATCAACTCGTACATCGTACACACATTATCTATCTTATTTTTTTACCTAAATTCTAATTCCTTTTTACTCGTTCGGATATATGTATTGTATTGCAACACATATGGCCATAACTAACATATATCTTCGGGGGTTGACTATGTTTTGGATGAACGAGTCCGAGTTCGACAATTCATGATGCTTGCATTGAAGCTAGCTAGGGTTTGCAACAGTAACCGTATATATAAGTACTGGTGGGGTTTGTTCCGACCGAGTTACCTTGTTATTCTGACGACATACAAATCGAATCTAGGGCTTCACAATAAGGACAACTCACTCTTTAATCCCTCTGTGGCAATAATAATAATAATAAAAAGAAATACTAATATTAGTGACTGAGAGACTGAGAGCAGAGAAGTGAGAGATCTCAACGTCAATCGGGTTTACTTTTCCTTGAGGTGAGAAACTGCAAGTCACCGTGTGGCCCATCAGATCACATACTTGGTGGCCACCTGCATCGGGCCCCCGTTGGGCCTCTACTCTTCCAAACTCCCATCACTATCATTTCCATCTTTTTACATTTTCTATTTCTCAGTCGAGTTACAAAAAGAAACTGACTACTTAAGTTTATGTTACTACTTGAGTCCATTAATAAACTTAAGTTGCATATATAAACGGTCACGAGTACTCAGTGTCTTGCAATCAATCATTATAATTAATACGTGTTATGAAACTTACTAAAATTATTGGTTGACAAGTACTTCATGTGTGATCAGGCGATTTTGGCCCTAGCATTTTGGCTTCGAATAAATGATACAGTACTAGTGATTTGCCTTGATTGATTTTTTTTTTCTTTTCTAAAAAGGTGTATGAAATGAAAATGGCTTGACGTAGAAGCTGATAGAATGCAAGTACTTGAGGAAAAGGAATGGACATTATGAGGTACAATTAGGAGTTCGGTAAAGAAGGAGAAAGCGATTAGGTTCCATGAACAATCTGAAAAAGCAAGTAATTTAGGCCCTTAAAAGCGGCTTTTGATCAATGTACTTTGCTTAATAGTTAATACACATCTCAGATTAAAAGGGTGGTCCTCGTTAAGGTGTATATATATCATCCACAAGCTAGCTCTTGATGGGGAGATTACCAAATTGGCTAGGTACGCATACATAGTCATTTCACATGGGTCGCCAATCAGGACCATCAAATTCTGATGGGCTTAAATTTTATGCCTTTAATTGCTTGTGGTCCAAGAAATTGATGAACCCTAACGACCCTGATATGTACATGGATGATATGCACGGTGATGGACCATTTCCAGCCCTTTATGAAATTGACCGCGATGAGTCGGTATCGGATCAGATGGCCGAGATTAGTTGGTCAATCGCGAAAATTGGTCCAAAAAAATAATAATTGCGAGTACACGATTAATCTAACCATGATCATTCCTTGAGAATGTCTGTCACCAACTAGCATAGTCCAGGTGAATGAAGGATTGTGCCGATACACTGATTCGGCAGTTTCATTGTTGTATGATGGATTTGTTTTATTTTATATTTTATAATTATTTTAATTAATTAAGTCGCTTGTATTGTCTGTATCAAATATTATTAATTTTGTTGTATGTATATTCTCCATAAAGTGTATAACAAAATCATAACAAACACGTAAGTTATGAACAACGATGTGAAATAAATAATTTGGGATGCTAAAATAAGAATTGGCCTCATAGACTGTTTGAATGATTCCTCCCTACATATCCGAAAATGAATTATACACCATCCCATATCAAACATTTAAGAAGTCTTTTAGAAATAATAATAATAATAATAATAATAATAATTATTATTATTATTATTATTATTATTATTATTATTATTATTATTATACGCATCCAATCATTAACTATACCTATAAGAAAATAAATATTATCATTTAAACTGTCATGCTCATTGCGGGATTTTTCGTGTGATATTAGGCGTCGGCAAAAATCTTGAGTTATACGTGTACCAACGTTGTATACAACATGTGACATATGCATTTAAAGATTTTCTATACATATCTCAATTGGCTTTAGCTTTTGAACATTCAAATGGATATACAAACTTGGTGTCTGCAAGTTGTTATATCTATCCTTAAATACATGAATAGTTGTTGTCATATCATCACTTCGTCATGTATGTCTTGTTGGGAGATAATACTTCTAGATCTTATAGATTAAAAGATTAAATTGAGTTTAGCTTTTGTTATTTTAAAATGGTATACAAATTTAAAAGTCAAATATTTTATTTATCGTATACCATATGCATCCATGCATTGTAGCGGGATAATAATTTTGTAGAAAAGAAAAATTCATAAGATGGTTTGTGCAAATGAATTTACGGCGGAAATTCTTATATGTACGGTCGTGTAAAATCTTGAATAATTAAATTCTTGGATAAGAAAAATAGAACAGTGATGCGGTGAAGGTGGATCGAACACCTGACCTTCAGATCTTCAGTCTGACGCTCTCCCAACTGAGCTATCCCCGCAATTGATGATGGTTAGTTATTAGTAATTTATATAAATAAAAATGCAGTAGACATGTGGGCTTTATTTCTAACGCCCATCAACTATGTGGGCTTTATATAGCCGCAAATTTGGACATTGTTAAGAAGTCTCTATAGAGCCCACAGAACCCAGCCCATTTTAGGGCCAGTTTCGTCCATTGAACCTAAAATTTCCAAATGAAACCCTAATCTATATAAACGAGTGCTGCTTCATCTCCGTCAGTTTTCCCGCACACACACGCCTCCAGATTTAGGGTTTCTGCAGCCGAAACAACGAAATGGTAAACCCCCTCTCTCTCTGGTTCAATTTCTAGCTTGATCATAAACCTCTATGTAGATTCTTTAACAGTGTGAACTTGAAATCTGAATAGGGAAAAGGAACTGGTAGCTTTGGCAAGCGCCGCAACAAGACCCACACTCTCTGTGTCCGATGTGGTCGCCGGAGCTTCCATCTCCAGAAGTCTCGCTGCTCCGCCTGTGCTTACCCCGCCGCTCGCCTCAGAAAATGTAAATTTTACTCCGAAATTTTACTATTACTTGTTTGATTTGATGGTTAAAAACTCTTGTGTTTACTTTTGAGTGAGAGCTATGGTTTCTTAGATTTGATGACTGTGATTTCAGATAACTGGAGTGAGAAGGCTCTGCGCAGAAAGACTACCGGAACAGGGCGCATGAGGTACCTTCGTCACGTGCCGAGGAGGTTCAAGAGTGGCTTCCTTGAAGGAACACAAGCTAAGCCTAGGAGCAAGGGAACTGCAACTGCCTAGATTTGAGAGAGGACAAAGAATCCAAGTTTGATTTGTTTTAATTTTCGCTTTCGGTAGTTCTGGATTTTGTGAAATCGCTTTTGGATCATTTGTTGTTGAATGGTTAAGACAAGTTTTTGTTTATGTGCTAGAGAGTTATCATGAATGCCAAGTACTCTACCGTTTTATCTACATTGTTTGCTAGAATTATGTATTGTCGATTGATGATTTATTTGCAAATGTAGTTCACATACCTTTGGCTTTAATGTAGCGTATTAATGCTTAGAAAGTCTAGTGGATGGAGGTGCTGCTCAACTGGTTGATACAATTGGGACTTCTTGATTTGTGGCCCTTTTGATATTTGATTTGATTTATAGTTTGCTCTGTGGCCTGCGAACTTGTTGGTTAGTGTAAAGGCTAAGGTTATTGGTGAAGTAGCAGCAACAGGTGTTGAGTGATTGTTGGATGCATTTTGCATGGTGTCAGCACCTGTAAATTCCAAGTTGTGGTTTAGTGTTGTCATGGTGTTTTGGTTAATGCATTTTGCTTTATGACTTGCAAAGTATTGCGAGTTAATCATGAACGCGACTCTCATCACCTATCTCTATTGAGCGCCTGAACATTTTCTGTTTAAACTGTGTTGGTATCGAGAAGCCTAGGTGTTATGAACCTGCCCCCTTAGAGATTGGGTTTGGTTTATTGGTGATCTGTAGTTACTTGACTTGAATCTCTTATTAGTTTTATTGACCTATTTGACAAGTTTATTCGTGATCATCAATAGTTTCAGTGCATAATTTTGTGGGAGATGATACATTTCCTTTTAGTATGATATTGAATCTGAATCGTTTGCTTGCGTACTTAGGTTTGAACAATTTTCTATTGAATGCGTTTCATTCGCGATTTACAACTGCACAGCATCTGAACGTGCCATCCATTGAATGGATTTTATTCTGCAATTCAAGTTCTTTGTACTTGCTTATGATGATGGATGAATTCATACTGAAAATGTCAACAGTAGTCTGGTGCCTCATGATAATGTATCAGATTCAATGCTTCTGGCATCTTGAACTGAAGTTTCCTCTTGTTTTACACTACTATCCAAACTTTTGAGCATGGCTTTGCACAACCAAAATTTTAATTTCATCAACAAAATTGATCAACCAAATGCTAAGTGATGGCTCAAAACCAAATTTCACTTGTGGCAAATACTGGTACAAGGTTCCATTCATTCCTACAAAATTGATCAACTAGCGCTTTGATGATTGAGGCAATGGAGCACATTTGTTTTCTCTTGGATGTAGGAATGCAGCTGCCAAATGTTACATATTACCAAGTTTAATGGCAAATCAGTACATCTGTAGGTGTAAAATTCTAAAATCAGCTTCTTGTACGCATAGTTCTGATATTCCTAGTGCTTGAGCCAATAATTCCGCAGCTGAGCCATATGCAATAACATCTCATCTCGACCCTGATTGGTAAGGCTGCTGGTCATAATCCATGGTGGCGTTGTCTGGAAGTAGCCACGAATTAATTCCTGAAAGTCGTTCACATTTTCTTCTGCTCTTTTTCCTCCATGCCTTTTCTTCTTCCGCTTGTCACATTTGGTGAATATTAGTGTCATAGGGATCTGAAAGAGTGGACAAAAATATGTCAACTATTTACATTCACTACTTAAATCCCCAAGATGTAGATTTCAATACTGTTTCTTGTTTCATCTGTTATAAAGGATAAGCTACAAACATTCAAAAGAAAAATTGCATTTTAAGCATATTTAAACTCTTGGCTATTTAGATCAGAGAGGCAGCATTGAGAGACTGCCATGTACTTTTTGTCATTGGGAAGATAAGCAATGGAGAGCATTTAGGTTGCTAATATTAGTAAAATGGAGCCACGGTATCACACCATACCTTCTTTTTCATTCTGTTGTAAATGTAACAAGATCGTACCTGATTCTGGCCCAGCCAACTAGCATACTCCAGATCAATCTTCTTGGCAGGAATGCTGGCATCAATGAGAAGGAAAACTGAAACTAATGTCGACCTATTCAGGAAGTAGTCTTTAGTAAACTTCACCCAATCAGTCCTGAGTTCTTGTGGAGCAGCTGCATACCTGTCCGATTTACCAAGCACACATCATACGACTATCATCTCAAATCATGCATGAAAGACAATCATACAAACCAACCATGAGGTGAATACAATATTCCATTTCACATTGTACCTAATCCCCAAACCCTAAATGCATAAATCGAAAACCGTTTGTCCACAACATACCCGTAGCCTGGCAAATCCACCAAGTACCAGCTATCATTGATCCGAAAATGATTGATGCATTGTGTTTTCCCTACAAACAATTCCGAACACGAACTAGTGAATCAAGAAGTACATTATCCAAGTACACTGACATCAAACAGTAATAATCTCAATCCAAACTCTGAGCAAACTCAGTTATAAATTCAATAACCTAACAACGCTACAACACAAGAAAGCCTCCTCAAAATAGTCATAACAAGCATATAGAATAGTTACTACTAACCAGGCTTCTTGGAGGTCAAAGCTAACTTCTTTCTCCGCACAAGCGAGTTAAGCAGCGAAGACTTGCCGACGTTTGACCGTCCGACGAGCGCAAACTCAGGCAGAGGATTCGCCGGGCAATCCTCAGTCCTGACACTGCTCTTAACAAACTCGGCCTGAGTCACCTGAGCATCCCTAGCATACTTGCTCAGTAGAATATTCGAGCCCTTCAAGATTCTAGTACTCAGGGCACCGGCCTCTGTGTACTTAAGCTCGGTCTCCGGCGGCACGAAGAGCTTCTCTATTGGGATTTCGAATTGGGTGTGGAAATCTTCTAGTGCTGTTTCGATGTGGGAATCTTGGAGAGGTGGTGAGACTGAGAGACTGGATTTGGGTGAAGAGGAGAAGAAGAAGATGGGGGGGTTTAGGGTTGTGGGGGGTTTGGGTTTTGAGAAGTGACTCAAGTGGCTGAAGAGGGAGATGTGGCTACGTGGAACATGATGGAGCAGCACCATTTCTGTGTAAAGCTTGCTTTTTGTGTCTGCTTTCTCTCTATACTGTGAGAGAGGCCCTGAGTAGTAGTGTGATAAGCAGAAGAAACATCTTGGCAGCGGCGACGATGAGACTAAACGGTGCGTTTAGTTTTTTTTTGTTTTTGTTTTTGTTCACAGAAACCCAAATTACGATTTTGACCCAATAATTTTTACGGTACTTATATTTAGAGATGAGAACCGGACACGGTGGAGTAGAGGAGAGGCGAGAATTTACAGGCGACGAATCTGATCTAGCCACGTCAAGACCAGCCTCTCTCTCTTGGAAGTTGAGAGCTTTCCTGAGATTTCAGTGAGCAAATTGTTGCGCTTAGTTTTAGATCTCGAAACGAGAGAGTGTACAGCGCGCGTCGGATCGGTCATGGCTCCTCCGGCCATATCTGCCCGATCTTCATCGCCGTCTCAGCCCTCCGGGTAAGTCTCTAAACCCTAAGTCTCTCTGATTACCAGTCTGAGAAAATTAGGTCAAGAAAAGATGAACAATATAGTGAATTTCGATTTTGAAGTAATGCATGTTAAGCTTCGATTCAGATATCAGTGATCATGAAGCTTTACATTTCTTTGGTTCTATTGAAATTTAGTTACTGAATAACTGCGTTGGGCAGCTTGAGAGACTTAGCTGAATTGAAATTCTAGGGTGACATTGTTATACTAGGCTGGTTTGATTGTGCTAGTACTTAAATTGAAGTTATATAGCAGATTTGTGTGGTTAAATTAGATGTTTATACTGTGAATTTATACTTGGAGTTTACTTTTCCGAGCAGAAAAGGTGAAGTTGCCGATGTGAAATCGCAGCTCCGGCTTCTGGCCGGCAGCCGAGCCCCGGGAGCGGATGATTCGAAGCGTGAGCTTTTCAAGAAGGTTATCTCTTACATGACAATCGGCATTGATGTTTCGTCTGTTTTTGGAGAGATGGTGATGTGTTCCGCGACCTCGGATATTGTTTTAAAGAAAATGTGTTATCTTTATGTTGGGAACTATGCAAAGGTTAATCCTGACCTCGCACTTTTGACGATCAATTTTCTTCAAAGAGATTGCAAGGATGCAGACCCGATGATCCGAGGACTTGCTTTGAGGAGCTTGTGTTCATTACGAGTGACGAACCTGGTGGAGTATTTGCTGGGGCCCTTGGGTGCAGGGTTGAAGGACAACAGTAGTTATGTGAGGATAGTAGCAGCTATGGGGGTTCTGAAGCTGTATCACATATCAGCTTCAACTTGTGTCGATGCAGAGTTTCCTGCAATGCTTAAGCATTTGTTGCTTAATGATCCAGATACACAGGTAAGGCCATTTCATTTTTCTCATTATGTCTTACTTAGAATAGCGTGTTGTGGAGGGGATTATTTGGGAGTTCTTGTTTTAAACATCTCATATGACGTATCACTATAGTAAAAGATCAAATATTATGGACGCTTAAATAAAAGCTAGTTGTTTAATCCTTTATTGTTAGATTAGACTATTTTGGCAATCATCAGTGTTGGTTTAGAAATTGTAATGCAAATATATATCTTCATCCAGTGATGCCCTCTAGTCAACTTTGATGTAATGTGGCACATGTTTGCTGTTTTTATTGGTAAAGATGGAACTTGAAAGCATTGGAAGAAGAACAGAGTCCAAGGCTTAGACACGATATTCCAATTTATTCTATCACTTGTCTGCTTTCTAGCTTCTACACTATGGTCTTAACATTTGCCTCAAACTTTTTACCATATTATGTAGAGTGCTGCAGATTTTTTTGTAGGAATTTTATTCTGTTCTTTGAGTTAGCAGGACCTCATATTATTGCATTCTCAGGTGGTTGCAAATTGCTTATCTGCCCTGCAAGAGATTTGGTGTTTAGAAGGTAGTGGCTCTGAGGAAGTTTCCAGGGAGAGAGAAATTTTACTCAGCAAATCGGTTATATACTATCTTTTGAATCGGTATTTCTCTATGGGCTGGCCATTTTACTTTCATGTTGTTTCTGATTCCACATAAAAATAATAATTTTGGTTTTGTGATGCTTGCGGTACCTCTGGTTTTATTCATATCAGTTGTAATATGAGGTCAGTATGGCAGTTTAGTAATTTTACAACTGATGTTTAAGATAACAAGATCGAACAAGGTAAAGTAAAATAAAAGACTTTTAAATTTAATGCTGTGATGGAGAGTGATGGATATCATACATTTTAGGATTCAATTATGGAAATTTGTTTGCTAAAATATTTTTGTTCAGTCATGGTGAAACTCTTGACCGAGTTGAATTAAAATATTGAAATGTGACTGCCCCTCTTTTTCCTCCAAACTCCTTTCTTTCTCCTGCCTATCTTGATCTCCCTAATTTATTTTTCTCTCTCTCGTTTTCACTGCTGGTTCTGCATCATGATGGTATACCGAAGTCTATTTGTCTAATGGATCTGCCACATTGCAAATCAGTAAAAAGTTATATGGGTTGGGAGCTAACTTCTGGCATTTTCCTATTGTTCAAGAAATTTATATTCTAGTGTTTTTCTTCTAATAACTGAAAACCAGGAGCTGAGATTGGTTCACATTTTCCTATGCAGGATCAGGGAATTCAGTGAATGGGCACAATGTCTTGTGCTTGAGTTGGTAGCTAAGTATGTACCATCAGATAGCAATGAGATATTTGATGTCATGAATCTGCTCGAGGATAGACTTCAGCATGCAAATGGTGCCGTTGTCTTGGCAACCATTAAAGTATTTCTTCATCTGACTTTATCAATGACTGACGTTCATCAGCAGGTAGGCATATAGCATTTATCACCTTTTTTTCTTTTTCAAATTAGCAATAGGAAGAAGTATCTTTTGCGTAATAAGACCTACATAAATATGGAAAAATATTCTGTTGCTAGTCGGCACATCTGAAATAGAAAAAAGTTATACCGTGTAGCATAATGTGATATGGTGCACAATGATTCTACTTATAGAAAAAGAAAAAGGAATAGGATATTAGGATCTGCTGAGTGATGATTTTGATTTTTATGCCTCCATTTTTGGTATTCCTGTAGTGGATGTGCATCCATCTTGTATTACCTGTGTTATTCTTATGACAACCATTTCTCTGATCGAAATTGTTTTTGGCTAGGTATATGAACGTATAAAAGCTCCTCTTCTAACCTTAGTGAGCTCAGGAAGTCCAGAGCAATCTTATGCAGTTCTAAGCCACCTGCATCTCTTAGTGATGCGTGCACCTTTCATATTTGCTTCAGACTATAAACACTTTTATTGCCAGTATAATGAGCCATCCTATGTCAAAAAGTTGAAGCTTGAGATGTTGACTGCAGTGGCAAATGAGAGTAACACCTATGAAATTGGTAAGTAAAGATCATCAAGTTTATTACAGGTCTTTGAATCAATTTTATATTACAGGTCTTTGAATCAATTTTATGTGCATGACATGGTCAGTTCCGAATTTCTTTTTGGGTCACCCATTATTGGTCACAGGTGCTGTTATTCTTGGTCGGGTAAAAGTTTACTTTCATTTATTTGTTTGTGAACAAGTTAATTCTAATCCTTTGTTTGATAAACGATTTTGTTTTCTTTCATTGTTTGTTTCTAAGAGATTATATCCATTCCATAGAAGTTTGCTTCCAATGGAACATTTTACTTTCTTTCTTTGATAATTTTTTTCATAAAAATTTACTTTTAGGTATATGCTTAATAATAAGTATACTTTTACTTTAAGTTTTGTATGATAAAAGCTAATATCTTACAAATCTAACTTATTAAAACAGTTTAGTGTCATTTGTTTGAGTGAAGTTTGCTTTTGTCTTTCATTTCGTTAATTGATAAAATATTAATTTCATTATTGTATTTCAGTGACGGAATTATGTGAATATGCTGCAAATGTTGATATTCCCATTGCAAGAGAGTCAATCCGTGCAGTTGGCAAAATAGCTCTTCAGCAGTATGATGTGAATGCCATTGTTGATCGGCTTCTTCAGTTTCTGGAGATGGAGAAGGACTATGTAACTGCTGAAGCTCTGGTAAATTCTTGTTTCTCCCAATTAGACACCTATACCGGTAAATTTAAGCCAATTAGTTTACAGTCGTACTTTCCTGTGACCAATATGTCAAAACTGCTAATAATTGTGTTTTCAAGTTCTTAAAAAAAAAAAAAGTTGGAAAAAAGAAAGAAACAACAAACTACCGCAATTGTGTTTAAAGACTCAATAGTTGGGCAGGCAGGTTCACTTATGTATAAAGTTCTCTTTTGTAGGTTCTTGTAAAAGATCTGCTGAGAAAATATCCCCAATGGAGTCAAGATTGCATTGCGGTTGTTGGTAACATAAGCAGCAATAATGTCCAAGAACCCAAGGCCAAGGCGGCTCTTATATGGATGCTGGGTGAGTATTCTCAGGACATGCAGGATGCGCCTTATATATTAGAGGGTTTGGTTGAAAATTGGGAGGAAGAGCACTCCGCCGAGGTAATAATTGAGTCACCTTTTCTGTTCCAGCTTTGCCTTGTGCACAGTTTTATATTCCTATGATTATTTTCAATAGTTTAATTTTTCTCTTTGTGTGTTTGTTTGGTATCGTCATTCTTCCATCTTATATCTACGATTGATTCTCTAATGGTATAAATTTATCATTTAACAGGTTCGCTTACATCTTCTTACAGCAGTAATGAAGTGTTTCTTTAAGAGGCCTCCTGAGACTCAAAAGTCCTTGGGAGCTGCACTGGCCGCAGGTCTTGCTGATTTTCACCAGGTGCATGTTGCTCTAGTTTGCTAGTTAATTTACATGATCAAGGTTGAAGTAATCCGTGTGTCACTTCAGCTGTATTTTGTTTATGAATGTTCCATAAAACTTTCAGTTGGTTGCAGGATGTTCATGATAGAGCCTTGTTCTACTACAGGCTCTTACAATATGACATAAGTGTAGCAGAACAAGTGGTAAATCCTCCAAAGCAAGCTGTTTCTGTCTTTGCTGATACCCAAAGTAGTGAAGTCAAAGATCGGATATTTGATGAATTTAACAGTTTGTCTGTTGTATATCAAAAGGTAATAATATTTAAACAGCACTTCGCTACCCTTCCAGATATATCTATTCATATGCTACAAACACACCGATACTGATACTTGTAGTGTTTGCTCCAACACACACACACACACGTACATATGTTATGGACATTTGATGGGAGATCTCAAATGTAATAATATTTCAAAATGCTTGCAGCCATCGTACATGTTCACTCATAAAGAACACAGAGGTCCTTTTGAGTTTTCAGACGAAATTGGACATGTATCTATTGGGACGGAATCTGCAGATGCTGTTGTTCCAGTTAATAGAGTTGAGGCTAATGATAAGGATCTGCTTTTAAGTACATCTGAGAAGGAGGAAACAAAAGTACCCAATAACAGTTCCTCTGCATATAGTGCTCCCTCATACGATCTTACCTCTGTGTCTGTTCCCACGTCTCAACTATCGGATTTGGTGATCACAAATTCCATAGTGCCAGGACATACTTCACGGTCCAACTTTGCAATAGATGATCTACTTGGATTGGGTCTACCCGCTGCTCCTGCGCCTGCACCTGCACCTGCTCCTGCGCCTGCACCTGCACCTGCTCCTTTGCCTCCTCCTTTGAAACTTAACCCAAAAGCTGCTTTGGATCCAACTACTTTTCAGCAGAAATGGCGCCAACTTCCCATATCGTTATCACAGGTACACCTTGCAACTCTGATTTTCATTTGTTAAGAAACAAGATTATTATACTCAACTTCTTATACTCAACTTTTTGGCTACTTATAAAGAACATAGATCCCTGAATCTTTCTAACAAATGGCCTCTATAATTTGGTGCAGGATTATTCTATTAACCCTCAAGGAGTTGCAGCACTGACGTCGCCCCAATCACTCCTGAAACATATGCAAGGCCATTCCATCCACTGCATCGCTTCTGGCGGCAAATCTCCCAACTTCAAGTTCTTCTTCTTTGCACAGAAAGCAGAAGAATCTTCAACATTTTTGGTAGAGTGTATAGTCAACACATCCTCCGCAAAAGCTCAAATAAAGATCAAAGCCGATGATCAGAGTGCAGCAGAGCCCTTTTCATCTGTATTCCACTCAGCTCTGTTCAAATTCGGCATGCCATGAGAATATACAATAAAATCTTAGCCGGAAAAATAGATCTTTAAGAAGTGAGGTCCTTGAATCAGTTTTCTCATCAGACCATAGAAAAAGGAGTGATTTTGTAGCTGGAGATGAAACTACAGTTGAGTTTTGCATGTGGGTGCTTGTTCTGTTGTGTACCTCAACCCACAACCCCAACATTTCTGGTGAAATTTCCTTGTAACATTTACATGTATAATACTTGTATGTTTAAATTCTTAATTTGAGCAAAAGCAGTGAGCAGAATAAATTGCACTAGGTTACTGTACAGACCTTCAGAATTGAAATCAAAATCTTATTAGCTGTAATTCTATAAATCTATAATACCTATTTAACCGAAAAAAATAAAATTCTCCAATTTAGGGTTTAGGTCTAGGGGATTTTGAAAGATTTGATTCTGAGTTGGGGGTAGAGTAGAAAGTAGCAACAGAACCATGGCATCAGTGTTGAGAGTTTTATCGGCGACGACAAGGGGTTTGTTAACTCCGAGTAGCTCTCAGTCTCAGCGTTGTTGGATGAGTACCCAAGCTTGTTTGCTTCAAAGGTTGATGGAGGAACCCAAATCCCGAATCAAAACACTACTTGCTTCTGCGACGGAGCAAGACTCTGCTCTTCAAAGCTCTGATTTTCCCTGGGAATCACTCGTTACATCTCTCGCATCTTCTTCTTCTTCTCGTGACAGAACTCACTTGGTAATCCATCATTCTCTTCTCAGCTTTCAATAAATTCGTCAAGTTTTTGGTTGAGTATTGTGTGCACATTGTTTTTTGATCAGGTTCTGGAATGGAAATTGGAGAAGTTGCTAAAGGAGAGTGAGAGAGATCATGAACGTTATTCTGAGCTGATATCTCTATGCGGAAAAGTCAGGAATCTCACACTTGCAATGCAAGTGTTTTCTTGTATGGAGGCTAATGGAGTTCAACCTACATCTGCAGTTTTCAATTCCCTTATACACGTTTGCTTCTCTTCTGGGAATTTGTTCACTGCTATCAGTCTGTTTGAGATTATGGAGAGCTCTGAGGGGTTTAAACCCAACTCCGACACTTATGATGCATTCGTTTCTGGTTTTCTAAAGTCGGGCAAAATTGATAAGATGCAAGCTTGGTACTCTGCCAAGACAGCTGCTGGCTTGGATTCTGATATTCAATCCTATCAGTCTCTGATTTCGGGTTGTGTCAAGTTGAGAAATTACGAGCTTGCTGATAGGTTTTACCAAGAAATGGTGTCATCAGGTATCATGCCAAACTTACCCATATTGGAGTATTTGCTGGAAGGGCTTTGTAAGAGAAGAATCTCTGGCCCTGTCAAAGAATTCTTGGTAATGGTGTGCGGTAATGAGTGGAGGGTTAGTGAAAAAATGGCTGAGATGGTTGTCGGATTGCACATTGAACTTGGGAAGGTGGAGCTATTGGAGGAGCTACTGGAGACTTTAAGGGAGAGTGATCAAAGTTTGGAAGTTTTGTTGCCGATCCACTGTGGGATTATAAGGATGTATGCCATGATGGATAGATTGGATGATGTAGAGTACTCTGTGGGTAGAATGTTGAAACAAGGATTGTCATTTAAACACAAGGATGATGTTGAAAAGGTGATCTGCTCCTATTTCAGGCTCTCGGAGTACGATAGGCTGGAGTTGTTCTTGGAATGCATCAAGGGTTCTTATGAACTTACAGAGTCAACTTATGATTTGCTGGTTGCTGGGTATCGAAGAGCCGAGTTATCCGACAAGTTGAATGATATGAAACTAGGTGGTGGATCTTCATAGCATTCATACATTACAAGAAACAAGTGCTTGAAGAAGAAGACAGTATCCCACATACCTACTCTTGTAACTTAATTGTGAACACCTAGCTTAGCATAGTTGTCACCTACTCCATCCAAATGATCCAATTGCACATCTTTGTATCTTTCAGCAAGACACTGCCAATAAGAAAAGCCAATCAGACTAGTCTTGTATTTGGGAATATCAGTGGTCCTTTTGATGCTTACAAGTTTGGTCAGTCTGATCCAGAATGGGTGAGAGTTAGAGCCTAAAGTCGTATGATTGCTCGTGCATTCTGAACCTTGTAGTGGCCTATAATATACTACTAGTTTGTGTCAGTGGAAAGTGAACTGGAATTCCACTTAAAACAAACCAGAGCAGAAACAACTAGTAGTAGTGATCACAGATTCACAGTTCACGTCCCCATATCAAATATAATAACCAAAGCTTAGTTGGAACTTACGTTAAAAATGATCAATGTCATTCACGGGCGCCGCTCAGTTAATCTGTAATTGCTATAGACTGTTAAGGATCTCAAGTAACAAACTCCAACAAGAATCGTACATTGTTACAAACAATGTCTTCACCGTCGTGGTCTCTGCCTCCGGCTGCCGCTCCTGTCACCACACCACCACCACTTCCACCGTCACTGCCACCGGCATTGCCTCCACCATCGCCACAGTCGCCACCTTTCGTGTCCCCGCCATCTCCACCTACTAGTCCTCCTGCCCTGCCTCCTGCACACAACTTTATCCCTCCACAGTCGCCACCTTTCGTGTCCCCGCCATCTCCACCTACTAGTCCTCCTGCCCTGCCTCCTGCACACAACTTTATCCCTCCAGTTTCAGCGCCATTGCCAATTGTTGTCACACCTCCACTACCGTCAGTTGCCTCTCCACCACCGCCTTCTGTCAGTTCTCCTCCTCCACCTTCACTTATCTCTCCGCCACCACCTTCACCACTAGCACCACCAACTCCATTGCCGTCAAAACCTTCTCTAGCTCCACATGCACAACCTACATTATCACCACCACCATTACCAACACCAAAAACACCAAATCTTTCTCCTCCAACAAAACCACCAACTTCTCCGCCGCCCTCTACAACTCCAACCAACGACTCTCCACCACCTACATTGTCAACTCCATTACCTACGGTGACCGCTAGTACTCCTCTAGCTTCCACTCCTCCACCTGATATAGCAACTCTGCTGCCACCGGAGGCCAGCTCTCCTAAACCGCCGCTCACTTTGGCAAGAAATCTGCCACCTTCGCCTAGTGATGCTGTAACACCTTTGCCAACAACAGCATTGCCTCCACCTCCGTTGTTCCATTCACCATCACCCTCGTTGTTGCCGGCCACCTTCCAAGTTCAGAAGTTACAACCAAAAGCAGCAGCAGGTCTAGTAGCTGGATGTGTCATTGTTGGAGTTGTTGTAGTTTTCATCCTTCTTGGAATTGTACTCATTTGCTACAAGCGTAGGGGTAGAAAGAACAATGCTATTCCGGAAGATCACCATAAACCACCCTCTTTGGGACCAAAAGGTTACAAATCCATTACCTATATAAGAATTTCATGTTGCTTTTTCAGATGATGTAGCGTGTTATGTAGTTAGAACATTTGCAATTTGCATGATCATGCTTACTTTTTTTCCATTATCAGATGGTTGTTATAATGTGGTTCAGCCACATCAAAATCTTCCTCATCCTGGCGTGCATGTTATCAGGGTGCTGTCCAGCGCCTCAACATCTCCAAGGCGCCATGCTGCTGTCTCTGAGGTTTCATATGCACATCAACCTCAGTGGCTTGGTTTTTCCATGGATGTCTCAAATGGAACTTTCACCTATGATCAGCTGTTGGTAGCCACAAATGGGTTTTCAGAGGCCAACCTTCTTGGACAAGGTGGTTTTGGGTATGTCCACCGGGGGGTACTTCCAGGTGGGAAGGAAGTTGCAGTGAAGCAGTTGAAGACAGGAAGCCGGCAAGGGGAGCAAGAATTTCAGACTGAAGTTGACATCATTAGCAGGGTGCATCACAGGCATCTAGTTTCATTAGTTGGGTACTGTATTAAGGGTGCAGAGAGGCTGCTTGTATATGAGTGTGTTTCAAACAATACCTTGGAATTCCACTTACATGGTAAGAGTAGTCCATTTTGGCTGATTTTGCTTTTCTTTGGAATTTTTTACTCTAGCCCTATTGTGCATGGTCAATCTAAGATCGTATTGGATTTCAAAAAATTGTGTTGAAACGGATAAATGCATTGCAGGACTAGGACGGACTGTTTTGGAGTGGGAAATACGATTGAAAATAGCTACCGGCTCTGCAAAAGGATTAGCATATCTCCATGAAGATTGTGAGCTTTCGTAGATCTTTCAACCTTTCATCTACGTCGTATCTAATAAATGAATTACATCGTTTTGCTTGAGATATGGTTACTGACATCATTCTCGACTGCAGGCAATCCGAAAATCATTCATCGTGATATCAAGGCATCTAATATTCTTGTTGATCAGAATTTTGAAGCAAAGGTAGGAATGTAGGATCCAATAGTTGTACTTCAGTAGTACTAAGCTACTAATTATGTGTCTAGTCTGCTTCCTCATTCATAAGTTGAACAAAGAAAAGGCTCTTAAAAGTAGTAAAAGTTATGTTATAAACTCATTGTTTTATGATTCATATACCTCCTTCGATAGATTTTCTATAAATTTTGAGTGAACTTCTGGTTCATGTTCAGGTTTGTGACTTTGGACTGGCCAAATCATTCTCTGATACCAACACTCACATTGCCCACCTCTCCACTCGGGTAGTGGGAACATTTGGGTAAGACCATGCTCTATAATTAACTAAAGCTCTGTACTCATTGCTTTCACTACTTATTGTAAGATGCAGTTTTCTTAATAATTATTACTATACACCAAAATATTTAGGTATCTTGCTCCAGAATATGCATCAAGCGGTAAGGTCACAGAGAAATCAGACGTGTATTCATACGGGGTTGTACTCCTAGAACTGATAACTGGACGTCCGCCTATCAGTACAATAGATTCCTTGAGGAATGAGGGTCTTGTTCAGTGGGTGAGTTATGTTTTCATCATACTGTGGTTTTCTCCATTTTCCTATAAAACCTTAAGTAAAAATAAAAATTGGTTTAATTAGTGTGCATTGCGAAAGTAAAACTCCCGCAGACTATTGGTTCTCACATAAGCATCCATAATTAGATGAAATTCTTATTGACAAGGTAGTTGAAATCCATGGTCTGTGAAAACATCACCTGTGGATGGTATTTCTTTTTCACTGTGAATCCTTTGTGGTCGTTGAGTTCAGAAATTTGAGTGTACAAATGACTGAAGTTTCAATTTTGGCATTGTAGGCAAGGCCATTACTCACTCAAGCCATGGAAGAAGATGTCTTTGATGCTCTTGTGGATCCAAGATTGGAGACAAATTACAACAAGAATGAGATGACTAGAATGGTAGCGTGTGCCGCTGCTTGTGTACGACATTCAGCATGGCTTCGACCACGAATGAGCCAGGTAATTACTTTGTCTCCCTTATCTAAACACCAGCATGGCTTTGGCTATGACATGCAGCTACTTGACTTGACTCAGTCCTTGCACTTATTCCAAACCAAGCAGATAGTCAATGCTTTAGAAGGAGTTGCTTCGTTGATGGATCTTCGTGGAGGAGTTACACCAGGAAACAGTGCAGTATACAATTGCTTGGATAATTCATATTATAACTCCCGGCAATATGAGGAAGATTTGAAGAACCCCACAGTACCAACGCCAAGTCATGAGTATGGCATTAGTAGGTACACTGAAACTACTAGTGAGTATGGTCTTAATCCCTCAGGCTCCAGCAGCGAAACACGGCAAACAATTGGCTATGAGATAACAAAGTTACAGTAACCTTGTTGGTAACTAATTTAACAGTAGGCTTTTCTTTTTCTCTCCATTTTTGGTTTAAAACAGTAGCTGTGATTTGCTTGTTCATATCTGTGGAGAGTTGTGGCAATTAATGACACCAAAGAAATGAGAAAATAAAGGATTAAATTGCAATTCTCCAGATATACAAGAGCCCTAGCTCCCCCGTCTAGGGAGCAAGGAACAGGGAGTTCAGATCAAGAATCCTACAAAACTATTTTCCCGTATACATGTCCGGATGGTAACACAAGAGAGAGGTTTAATGAAAATACTCAATTGGATGCAAAACCAACTGGACCTCACACCAGTAGCAAAGAAAATGAATGTAGTCTGTATTAAAACATGTATTGACAGTACAAATCAGTAAAACTGGCACGGGGAATGAGAGCAAATCCATCCCTTCCTAAGCCCTAACTTCACCAAACTATGTTGGTACCTAAGTATTCACTCTCAAGTGTTCAGTATCAGCTGAAACAGTAGTTGGCGGGAAATCATCCACCTTCACCTTTTGGTTCACCAAAACTTAAGCAAGATTTCAACAAGTGTTTCCATGGAGCATCCTCCTGTTGCTCGAGCCAGGACAGAAAAGAGCTATCCAACAAGCAGAAGAAGTTGACATAAAGGAGTTGGTACCTAACAGGTACAAATCGGAAATTTACTACTTGCACAATTGGCCAGATGCCTCCTTCAAGAACAAAGGCTGGGAGAAAGTCCCTTTCCACATCTTCCTTGATTTGAGGAACACTCTTTCCAGCAGCAAAACCCATGTAAGTGAAAAATGCAAGTAAATCCAGTGGGCCAAATAGAAACCCATCAATCGCAACTTTAGAAGCAACAAACCGAAATGAGTTCTGTTTCAGTAGAAGTCGTGATTTTATATATCGATCCAAACCTTCATACCTGCAAAAGATGATAAAGACCAAACTAATAACCTGAAGAGTAGAAACCCATATATCTGTCTCCATCTCTATCTCAATGAAAAAAAGAAAAAAAGAAAAAAAAAGGAGAGGAAAATGCTGCATTGCTGCAGTTAATAAATGGTGCCTCAAGGGCCCGTCATTAGTCATTACTAATTAGTCATTCCTTTATTATGTAAAATTCCAGAGCATCCTTTAAAGTTTAAAGTGGGAGTCATATCCCAATACACTGTCAAAGTTTAATACCCACATATTCAGAATGTATGATTTTTAACCCCTAAAATGCTTACCAAAGGTGACCAACTGGCCCAACAAATCCAAATCCAAACAAGCTGGTTGTAATCACTCTTCTCCAATTGATCTTTAACTCTTCATCTTCTTCCTATGAATGAATGGAGATCTTTTATGTTATTAAAAGAGAAAGGTAATTAACAATATGCTGCTAGTAATGTTGTTCCAAACAAGCATCACCATGGCTAATCCTGAAAGACAGTCACGGCAGATAATAGATACATACAGGACCATTACACAGATGAGCCACAGCCCAATTAGCTTACAAATATCATATCTGTGAGTGATAACAAAGATTAAACAGGCTCCATAAGAAGTTTACAAAATTCAAGAACAAAGGAACTAGGCAGTGAATCCACGAAACTAGGGTCTTATCCACATTTACCCAAAACAATTTGTGGGGTTTAGTTCACATATCTAACAGACTAACACCATAGGTTTCCGCAAAATTATATATCTTGGTAGCTATGATCAAGTAAACCAATCCTAATGAATCAGATCAGCTACTCACCCATGAGAACCTCTACAATACATTTTTAGGCTCGGAATCATGATATGCAAGAAAATGTAGGTACTAAACTTTTCATATAAGCATGACGTTAAGGATTCACTTCATCATGGTGCATTAACCGATTTATTAAGCAACAAAGCGCAACTAATTTTAAAGTTACATGTACATGTTGCACAAACAACCTATATTGACAGACAAAAGAATGAAGAAACAAACCGTCCAAAGCATGAAAAGCAAGGCAAGGCTTCAAATATGAAATGCAACAAAACAAGACGCACCCATTCTGGCAAATAGTAAGAAATATATGAAATGTTGACAAAACTTCAGAATGGTAAGGATTCAGAGTAATGAGTAGTTCTACCTGATGAGTTTGAATTTGATTGTGCTTGATTGCTGTGGAGTGAGTGATGGTCTGGGCAGCTATATCACCAACCCCCCAAATCAAACCAGAGCTAATGACCTGTGTCTTAACTGGGTGAGACCCCAAGCAATTCTGGTACCATTTCCACAACCTAAACATTTGAGAATCCAAACAATTTGTAATGTTATGGATTGTGGGTGTTCTTCATTTTGTCAAAGGTTGAATATTCAGATGAATCTAACTTTCAAACATGCTGCTTCTACTTTTCTGATCATGAAATCAAAACAAAAACAAAACTATCTCAAAGAAGCAAAAGAGGATGAGGAACAAAGAAACAAGAAGAGTGTTTGTTTGTTTGATTCTGGTTTCTCTGTTTTTTTATCGTCTCCGGGAATTCATCTTGCATCAGAGAAAGTCGCGTTAGAGGTCAAACAAGTCTTTTTCCTATTGAAAAGAGTTTGCATATTTAGTTATGAATAAATTACTGGTCACTCTTTATATTTGTACTGTATCGATAGTTTAATCCTTATACTTTCAATTTTAACTGATCACTTTTTATACTCTCAATTTTCTATTAATTGGTCCATTTAATCTAAAATAATTGTTTATTATTTTTCAACTTCCTCAAATAGGTTATTTTTCTCATCTTTTTAATTTCTCTTCTTTAAAACTAAAACCAATAGAAGCTCAAGAATATCTTAGTTTATGATCGTTAATCTTCAATCCAATAATTTTATAATTATAAACTGATTGCACTCAGGAAAAAAAATGCAAATTGATTTGATACATATTAGCTAACAAAATCAAATAACATCACCATAATCACTATAAAATAAAATTATATCAAATCTCCATCATATCAATTTAAACAAAAAAAAAATTAAAAAAAAATATCTCATCATCATCTTTAGCATTAACAGCTCCCATGAAAAAAACTATATAAATAACTATCATTTCATATAGTTAAACTTACAAACAACACTACTACACTATATTTAATTAATTAATTTTTTTTTGTTTGTCAATAAGGCTCAAACTTAATTTGGCTACATAATCTTTCATGATGGATTGTGTATTCTTTGGTTTTAGTTTTGAAGAAAAATGAAAAGAAATTAAGAAGAAAAATAATAAAACAACACCTAAGGACATGTGAGGAAATTAGAAAATAGTTAACAACTATTTTGCACAGATTGGACTAATTGGTTAAAAATTGAGACTATGAGGAATGACCAGTTGAAATTGAAAGCACGAGAACTAAATTGTTGAAACTCTAAAAGTATAAGGAGTGACCAATATTTTGTGTTTTAGTTATTTACATATTTTCAGAAAGAGTGTTGCTATTAGAACCTCCACATTTACTCACTTGACCTCCCTCTATTTTCATTTATTGAATTACATTTGTATCCTCTTGCATAAAGACTATTGAGGACAATAAGTGTATAAAAAGAGTATTATATTTATTGTTTATAGACTTTCCAATTCAATAATAATGTTATTTATTATTTTCCTTATCAAATTTATTTTCCAATTTCAGTAAGTGCTGAAACTAAGCAAATATATAAATTATAAGATTGTTAATGTGACATAAAGTTACTATAATTATACATATTTAAGCGCATATACAAAATATAAGGTCAAAAGTAAGTGTTGAAAAGTAAGCGCATATATTTTAATAAGTTTGCAACATGAAAAAAAAAATTAATTGTTTTGATATATATTGAATATTTTTATATATCTTATTAGACCTTAAATGTATTTGCAACATACTAGTAACTATTGAAATAGTACAAGGGCATATGCTAGTGTGTTTTGAAATATTTGTATATCCTATGTTTTGATTTATCTCATTAGATCTTACACATGAAAGAAAAAAGAAAAAATAAAAAATAGAGGTCTAGTGAGTGAATAGGAGGATGAATGAGTAAGTTATTGAAATATATGTGAATAACATATTTAAGGTTATTTCGGTAATATGAATGGAGGTCTAGTGAGTAAATACTTATATTCAAAAATATAATGAAGGTGTAGAAAGTATTGGAGGTCTAATGAGCAAATGTGGAGGTCCCAATAGCAACACTCTTTCAGAAATAAAGAAAAGTGAGAACAGTGAGAAAAAAGAGAAGCAATCTTCTGAAAAATATAAGAGCCCCTCACTTTAGCTCTTATCCCATAATCCCATATCACCTTGTCTTTGTCTGAAATGGATTGACTATATTTTGAATCTCCAAGCACTGTAGCACATCTCTGCTTCTACCTGCACTGCAGTAGTCTCAATACCCAAAGCCAAAGGTACAACAAGTGTACATCATTTCTTCTCTTTTTGGTTTCAAAGATATAACCTTTTCTTCTAGCTACCTCTTCACTGAAAGATTAGACCTTTTGTGTTGGTACTGTTCCCAATGTTGTTTCTGGGTTAGAGTTGTTATCTACTCGTAATTAATCTTTTTCTGAATCTTCAAGTTTCTTGAACATCAAGAACCCATCTTGATTTGCTTGTTTATCACTTCTTATAGGAACCCAGAAATGTAGAAATGAAAAAGTAAAAAGATATATAATGTTCTGCTATTGCTTTTTCAGTGCCATGACTCATATGGGAGAATCGAGGAAAGTAAGGTCTTTTTCTAGAGTAACTAAGAGAAGTGAAGAAGCAGCTATTACAAATGGACGTGTTCAATCGCTATCAATCAAGGTAGTTTGCCATTTGAATATGATTATGTATTAGATGATAGTACTGCTTACTGGTGTATATTTTGGCAAGTTAGGTTTGTGTAGTGAGATAATTGTACTAGTTTTGATTGTCAGGAAACCTATCTGGATGATGATAAGAATCGATTGCATCTAGATTCAAAGTCATTAGATTCACTGAGTCAGGCCCATTGCCTTGTATGCATGAACGGAGATAGTTGCCGAATTGTGCGCTCAAGAACAAAACTAATGAACACTTTTATAGAAAGAGGGAAGCCGCAGGAAGTCCAGTCCATTTTTAATGCTTTGATTGAAGAAGGACATAGACCATCTTTGATATCCTACACAACCTTCCTAGCTGCCTTGACCACCCAGAAGCGCTTTGAGTCCATTCATTCTGTTATATCACAGGTGGAAGAGAATGGTATGAAGCCTGATTCTATATTTTTCAATGTTGTTATTAATGCTTTTTCTGAAGCTGGGAAAATGGAGGAAGCAATGGACGCGGTTAGGAAGATGAAGGAGAGTGGATTGAAACCCACTACTAGCACTTACAATACATTAATCAAAGGTTACGGGATTTCGGGTAGGCCTGAAGAGTCTTTGAAACTGCTTGAGATGATGTCCAGCGAGGAAAATGTGAGACCGAATATAAGGACTTTTAATGTATTAGTCAGAGCATGGTGTAAGAAGAAGAACATTATGGAGGCATGGAATGTGGTGCATAAGATCGTAGCTTCTGGGTTGCAACCTGATTCTGTTACTTACAACACATTAGCAACAGCTTATGCTCAAAATGGAGAGACATGTCAGGCCGAAGCATTGATTGTTGAGATGCAGAACAATAGAGTGCAACCAAATGATAGAACTTGTGGCATCATCATTGGTGGGTATTGTAAAGAAGGTAAACTGAAGGAGGCCTTAAGGTTTATGCACAGGAAAGATCTTGGACTGCGTCCTAATGTCGTCGTCTTTAATTCACTAATTAAGGGTTTTGTTGACACCATGGATAGAGATGGGGTTGATCAGGTGAGTAATGATCTAAAGAAGTGTCTGGTTATTTCATCTTGTAATTGCAAATAACATGGTGTTAACACAATGATATTCTTTGCACTTGCAGGTCCTGAAGTTGATGGAAGATTTTGGGGTTAAACCAGATGTCATAACATTTAGCACCATTATGAATGCATGGAGCTCAGCAGGATTCATGGAGAAGTGTAAGGAAGTCTTCGATGACATGGTAAAGGCTGGCATAAAACCTGATGTGCATGTGTACAGCATTCTTGCTAAAGGTTATGTTCGAGCTCAAGAGGTAGAGAAAGCCGAAGAGCTGTTGACAGCCATGATTAAAACAGGAGTCCATCCAAACGTTGTGATTTTTACGACCATCATGAGTGGATATTGCAGTTCTAGCAGAATGGAGCATGCAATCAAAGTGTTTGATAAAATGTGTGAATATAGCATTTCTCCCAACTTGAAGACATTTGAGACCCTGATATGGGGATTTGGAGAAGCAAAGCTGCCATGGAAAGCTGAAGAAATACTCCAGATCATGAAGGAGTTCGGCGTTCAGCCAGAGAGATCTACTGTCTTGCTTGTTGCAGATGCTTGGCGTTCAATTGGATTAACAAAAGAGGCAAATAGGATGCTGGGTGTTCTAAGAACTAAAGAAAAGACCAACCAGGTGGAAACAGAAGAGATGACCTTTGAGGGCTTAGAGAAAATATATCAAAAGAAATCTGCAAGTGCCTATCAGCCGAATATTCTACAGATACCACCAGTAACAAATGATCAAAAAGGGCCAACATCAGCAACTAGGAAAGGCACAATGATGATGAGAGATGGTGATTTTTCATTGGAAGTCTCCTCACTTGCTGCAAAATCTATGAATCTGTCTCACACTTGTAAATTTGGGGAAAGATTGCCGATCATATGCCAGAAGCAGTCTCATGGGCAGCTTGGTGTGTATGGTCAATTTGCACAGTCATGTACAGTTGGGTTTTTGAACTGAAGGAGCGATTCTGCTTTTTATGTAACAGGATCTATAGGTTTTCAAAGAAAAAGTTTCAGCATATTAATGTTGTAAATACTGATGCATGCCTTTTCATAGACACTGCTTCTCACAGCATGCTGATTATGTATTGAAAACCAATATGCTTCACCATGTACCTTCCTACACTAAACATCAATATAATTTTTGTTTTACAGGACAAAAAGATGGTGCTACTAGCTTAGTTATACTTGTTCTCTAACCCAGAAAGAAGTATCTATGGTCTATTGATAAGGGCATGAGAGTAGCATACCAACATCATATCTGCTCCAACAAGAGTTCAGGGCATTATCAGAAACCCAATTGGGCCATTTCTCTCCTTTCTATTACATCAATTAGTATCAAAATTATTTACAAAGTATCACCAAAAGTTAGGGTACAAAGATAGTGGTGCAATAGAGCACATCAGTTCCGTTATCCCCTAAATATTGATCTCTGCCTATTTCCTTTTTAAATCCAACTCTTCTTGTTCTGGAGGTTCTGAAGGAATTCGACCAAGAAGCCATACTAGAAATACGCCAACAAGAGCACCTGAGAGATGTGCAATGTGATTGACATTCATCAAAGAGGAGCCTCCCCGGCCTGCTAATCCTGTAGAAGCTTGGGCTGCTTCCATAACCTATTCATGGCCAGAAGTAGCAACATACAACTTCTCTAAGTAATCTATGCTTTCAGAAGCATCATAACAACTCTAAAAGGAATAGAAACATATTGAGCCAAAAGAACGCAAGTGCACTAAAAGATAATGGGAAAATGCCTGGCTCAGCTGACCTTGTCTATAACAAACTGGCCCAATATAAGAACCTCAAGGATCTTCCTCCAGTCCCAGGACATCTAAATGAAACAAAAAAAAAACAGGCTTAGTTAGTTGAGCATAGACTGATTCTCTCACGACAAGTCATACATATTCCAAAGAGGGAATACCTTTACAAGGACACTGATAGTAAACAATCCAAACACAGCACCAGAAGCTCCAATAGAAACTGCATTTGTAGGTAAAACAAGCCACGAAACAAGGTTTGCTCCAACACCTGTAAGAATATAAGAAAGCCACAGTGCGAGATTCCCTTCGTCTTCCTCAACTAGCTTCCCTGTTGAAGAAACAAAAGGCAGTCACTATTTATCGGATGTGATCCAAACTTGTAATGAAATGCATCTAATTCAGTATTCTATAGAATCTATTGCGAACAAGAAAAGGGGACACTCACCAAAAATATACAAGAAGAAAAGATTGCTCGAAAGATGGTTCCTGAAACGAATGCATATAAAAATGGTAAGCTCAATGTGTTACATCATTGAGATCATATATAAAACACTGGGTTTAAGATAAGAGGTCTCACCAATTAGCATGACAGAATGTTGCAGTTAGAAACTGGTACCATTCAGGGTAACTGTGATACAAGTACAGCATTTTAACTGCACGAACCTAAAAAAAAAAAAAACACAAAATTAAAAACTCAACAAACTCTAACTAACCAATTTTCAGTACTGAAAGAATTAAAAATGAGGGGACTGTAAATTTAACAGTACCTGAAAAATATGATCGGCCAAGTATATTCCAATATTAATAAGTAGAATCCAGAAGATTCCATTGGCGCGTCTGTGCGGTCTTCTTCTCTCTTGTGGCTCTGATAGGATATCAAATTCTACCAAATTCAACATTTTTAACAAGGTTAGGTTAAATCCTTGAGCATTGAAAAGCCGAGTAGACTTGGTTTAGTGAGAGAGAGTTTACCTGAGCCGCTGGATTTGCAGAGTATGCGAGATCGGATGGTGAGTGGTTTAGCAGTGTGGTTTGGGGAAGTAGAGAGAGAATTAGGGAAGTTGAGAGTGAGGTTGGGACGACGGTTAGAGAAGCAGGGGATTGGTTTCGTCACGGTTTGAAGATGCTGCACCTGAAACTGAAACTGAAACTGAAACAACTGATGAACCATTTTTCTCACTCTAATCTTCACAGAAATTAATAAATATTTACTTTCTATAAGATCGAAAACGATGAAATATTATCTATGACATGGCGAAATATGATTGGAAGCTGGGCATCGACCTACGTGGCTCGAGTAAAAGAATGCAAACCCGTCATCAACTTAGGTCCAGTTTGGGATTGCTGTGCTGTGAGCATAATTGCTTTTGAATTTGCTGTGAGCAGAATTGCTTTTGAATCTGCTGTGAGTAGAATCAGCTGAGGTGTTTGGTAAACTGTTTTTAAAAGTGTTGTGAGAACCAAAAAGCAATTTCGTGTGTTTGGTGAGTTATAAGTAAAAATTGTTTTGGATGGTATAATGACAAAAATATGAATTGTTATAAATTGATATTAAAATAAATAATTGTTTCTTTTGTATATAATTATAAAGTTAATCCACAATATTACATAAGATTTCTTAATGCCATAGTAAATGATTGATTATTATTTAATTAGATTAGTATATCACAATCTAAGAAAAAACAAATATTACCATTGTTACAAAAATAACTGATTCCTGCAAAATCATCTATTACCCTGCTTCTGCAAAATCATCTATTACCCTGCTTCTCCAAAATCCACTTTTAAGAGAATCAATTCTTCTAAAATCAATTTTATGGGTTGTTACCAAACACTTAAAATTAGACCCAGAATCACTTTTGACTCCAAAAACAGCTTGAGAATCAATCCCAAACTGGGCCTTAGTAACGGGCTCCCTCAGCTTTTACGAATTGAAGATACCAACAGCCCACGTAAATATGATCATAACAAACCAATATTATTCCTCCACGTACCCACAACACATTTCTAACCTCACCTTTGACCCACTCTGAATCTAAATTTCTGATGAGCTATCGTTTCTCATTGGCTGTCACCCGACCACTATGTCACAGCGCTGTCTACTTGTCAGCTCTTGAATTACCACCCCCAGTGCCATGTTCAAGAGGTAAAACCCTAGCTCTGCAAATTTTATCAAAATCAAAATCCAAAAAATCCCAAATCGCTATCTCTCTCAATTTCTCTCTCCGATCTGGACGGAACGAAACCCGGTTGGAAATTGAAAGTGCGTCGCGGCCCACTGGTTCGGGTAATTTGTCTTCTCTTACAAACCCAGACCGCTATTTCCGTCGATTTTAAATTTCAGATTGTAAAATTGGGCATCGGAAATTTGATTTTTTTTTCTTTTTCTAGGGTTTCGTCGCGGAGGTGAACACATTCAGTGAGATACTCGATCTGAATTTCTGTTCTCGTAGTGAAAAACGATGAAGAACATTGAGCGTTTTGCCAATATCGCCTTAGCAGGTTTGCTCTGTAATCCCCAATTTGAATTTTTGCATTTTTGTTCTTGTTCGTGTTCATGTGTATTGGGAATTTTGCATGGAGAAATGAATTGAGAATGAGTTGTTAATTGGAGAAATTGGGCAGTAAAGATAGTGTTTTTACTGGATAATAATCAAATTGTTAGTAGTAGTTGCTTAGCAATGCTGTTAGTTGAAAAGTAGGGACAGGTTTTGGTGATATAGAGCCACCATGGATTAGATTATAGACCAATGTAGTGATGGACTTGGTTCTGTACTCATGCCACTTATTTTGCTTTGAGGCCTGGCACTACTTTTCTATGTCTGATCCCAGTGTAATAAGTGCTATAGATTCTTATCTGTTTAGTATAATTTACAATGCATGGCTAGAAGTTTGATGAGTTAAACCCTTAATAGGTGATGACAAGTGTTAGCATTTCTATAAAGGCCCATCTATATCTTTTGTTATTAATTGATGCACACAGGAAGTTATCAGACTTGTGGTGACATTGTTGCTTTTGTGTGCAGGTTTAACGTTAGCACCACTTGTTGTGAAGGTAGATCCAAACCTAAATGTAGTTTTGACTGCATGCCTCACAGTTTTTGTGGGCTGCTACCGGTCCGTGAAGCCAACTCCCCCCACAGTGAGCACAGCTGCTTCTTCTATCTGTTTTCTTATGCATCTGTTGTTTTCTTCATCACAATGCGCGGAAGTTTCGTAACAGTGCTCTTTCCATTTTGCAGGAGACAATGTCTAATGAACATGCCATGCGTTTTCCATTTGTTGGGAGTGCGATGCTGTTATCACTATTTTTACTCTTCAAGTTCTTATCCAAAGACTTGGTTAATGCTGTCTTGACGTGCTATTTCTTTGTTCTTGGGATCATCGCTCTCTCGTATGTCCTTTTTTCATTGTTTTAGTTCAATTGTTTGATTTTTTTAATGCTTTTTGGTTTTATCCTTTGTGATTTAAATTAAAGGTGTAATTTCTTTTTTCAGGGCGACATTGTTACCTGCTATTGAACGTTATTTGCCAGAGCGTTGGAATAACGACCCTATCGTCTGGCATCTTCCATATTTCCGTTGTATGTGACTTGTTGAATTTTTACTCTGAATGTTATCTTAAGGTTTCTCATATCATTCTTTATGGTACCATTAGCTTTATAAAATTATTTTTTATCTTTTTCATTGTGATTTAAGAGGTTTTAGAGATTTTGGAACTCCAATTTGGATGTTAATGTTTGCTTGGTCTAATATATAGTATACTTGCTGGAAGAGTTGTTTGGTTCAGACTATAGAACTATAATGTTAAGTTGATTAAGGGCAACGCTGACTTCCTTGTTTCATGGGTCCTGTCTTTGTATAATGCTAATCTTACTGTCTGAGTTGTCATTTGACCCCTAGTTGACACTATTATGCTTGAAGCATGTGGACTGATACATTTTCTTGCACTGTTCTTACACAGCTGTTGAGATTGAGTTCACAAGGTCTCAGGTCTTCGCTGCAATCCCTGGATTCTTTTTCTGTGCTTGGTACGCTTCAAAGAAGCATTGGCTGGCTAACAACATATTGGGGCTTGCCTTCTGTATCCAGGTCTGTCAGATAGATATCAAGCAACTTTTGTATGAGCTGTTATATTATTCTTCTGACTTTTAATTTTCTGTTGTGTATTTTGTGAACATCTTTAGGTTGTGAACTAATTTAATGGAGACTTTCATTCTTTTGCCTTTCAGGGAATAGAAATGCTTTCTCTTGGATCTTTCAAGACAGGAGCCATTCTCTTGGTAAGAAGTGTGCCCTTGATTGTGCCCCTGTTTTCTCATCCTGATTGTTAAATTATTTGAATGCTTTCTCATCTGATGCCTTCATATCAGGTGTACATGTGTTTTAGTTTTTTTTTTTTCCTTGTCATTGGTTCTTACCTTCTTATGCATTTGCAGGCTGGACTTTTTGTGTATGATATATTCTGGGTTTTCTTCACTCCAGTTATGGTCAGTGTTGCAAAATCTTTTGATGCTCCTATTAAGGTTGGTAATCCAGATCAATGGACATCTTTTTTCCAGTTTGTCTTTGATCTTCTGAGTTTGGATGTAGTTTAAAGCTCTCAAATACACTTATTGACATCCCCGTTCAATTTTTCCTGCAGCTGTTGTTTCCTACAGCAGATATTGCACGTCCATTTTCAATGCTTGGACTTGGTGATATTGTAATCCCTGGTGAGATTTAAACTTTCCTATGCTATTATCTAGTTTCTACTTCATGGTGTTTTCAAAAGGTTACTTGTGGCTTGATAGTACTGTTTTGTTATTAACTGGAAAATGGTTGTGGCTTGATAGTTTAAACTTGCTTTGTTAGTTACTGATTTTTGGGGGGGTTATCTTCCCTTCAGGTATTTTTGTGGCACTGGCTTTGAGATTTGATGTATCTAGAGGAAAAGAAGGCCAATATTTCAAGAGTGCATTTTTGGGATACACAATGGGTTTGGTCCTTACAATTGTTGTAATGAACTGGTTTCAGGCAGCACAGGTGAGTATTGCTTAATAAAGTTTCATGCATTTATGTTGACCTAGTACATGCATGGGGACCCACTACAGTAAGTTTTGCGCTTCCCCAAATTTCAGTGAATTATGTTCCTGAACCTCCTTGTTGCTTTCTTTTTGCAGCCTGCGCTGTTGTATATTGTACCAGCTGTAATTGGATTTTTGGCCACCCATTGCATCTGGAATGGTGATGTCAAACCGGTTTGTTCACACACCTATGCAATCCTCCTTTTTTTTGTGATTTGTGTTGGTTATGCAATTACATCATTACATGCATGTGGCAATATAGTATAAATAATTTCATTGAATCCCATACTGGAGGTTTGGGTTCTTCCAGGGATACGTTTGCCTCAAATTATAAGCTATTGTCAATATTTTAATATGTTTTTTCCGATTAAAATATTTTAATATGTTGCTTGAAGTCAGTGTTAGCTTTTTCTATGTTCATAAGTTGAAAACTGAATGCAATTATAAAGTTCAGAACAGTGACTGCTTGCAAGTTTTAGATTACTGTATCTACTCTGGTGATTACTTTACTGATTGGGGTATTCATATAATGCAGTTATTGGCGTTCGATGAGTCAAAGACCACCACAAAATCTGAAGCAGATAATGATGACAAAATTAACAAGAAAGTGGAGTAAGTTGAAATACAGAGAAGCCACCGACACACCGAAACGTTCTTACTAGAAAAAACATGTTTCTCTCCAGCCTATCTTGGTAATTTTATGAACCTGCACACCTTTGTAACAGATTTTTTAATTGAGGAAGAAATAATACAATTTTCAGTTTCTTACAATTTATAACAACACAGCCATGTTTAGGATTATACAGAAACATGTTTTAGCTTGTTCCATCCAAGTTCCATAGAATTTGAAAGCACCTTTGATTATGGATCTGATGCTTCCCCAGCGTTCAATGAACATGCAAGTCCCGGTTGGTTCATGCAACGTTTTTCTTTTACCTTTTTCCTAGCAAATGTGAATTTTCACTTGGAGTTTTTGCTTTTCGGTTGCCATTTTGTCAAGTGAAACCGTGATACCATATCACATAGGAGTGAATGGAATGGTCTCCATCAGTAGCTTCTTTCCCTTTTATTTTCTGCCAGATAGTGTTCTTACCTTTTGCTTGCGAAGTTGGTTATCTCTGGATCCATGTGTTGGGTGCAGGTAATGCCCCCCACTTATATTGCAGAGCAATTTTTCGTTGATTGAAGATATTCTAAGGTGTGGTGCAAATTTCTTGTCGGATTCTTTCGAAGATGTTGAATTATGATCAGGAGGCCAAGGCGATGGGAACTGATGAGCAAATGGAGTTGGCCAACAGTGTCATTTTGCCTGGAAAATTATCTGGATCACTTTTATGGCTAATGTGCCTAATTGAGGGTGGTTTGTATGCAAAGTTGGTACACTAGTTAACGAGTTAACAACACACTCAGTTGCCATCGCACTGATCGCAGGTCACTGCGGTCAGCGTCGCCGTGCTATCCTTTCCCTCCCATAAGTATGGCTCCTCTCCTCAAGTCCAGGGTTGGTTGGTCTTTCAATTTCATTAGGGATAAGATCAAAGTGAGACGTTGACTAAATAACAAACGTACAATACAATCCTACTGCGCTATCCATTGCTTCAGATCAATTAATTGAACGTACGTATCTAGATTGAAACCAAAGGTAAATGATGATAACATTGAAACTCCAGAGTCGTGAATCGTTAGATTAACTCTTTTCCGACGACTAATCGAAACAAGTTGTCTGCTAACCCTTAGATGAGGCTGAGGGAGACCCTCGAGTGTGAACCTGGCTTCCAAATATTGTCCCCGACTTGTCGTTTCTTTTAGCTCGTGGATCATGTCCATGATGATCGAAGCCAAAACGGCCAATCTTGCTTTCCCTTTTCGGAAGGGTCAAATCTTCCAAGAAGGTAGTGCCGTCCAGTAATGCTCTGCTCTGTTTCTGAAGAAGAAAACAGAGCATGAAAGCAAATTTAAAAGAGCAGTAGCTGCTGCACGTTTAAAATAAAGGACCGTGCAGCACGGTCTGGTGGATCAGGATGGACCAGCAGCCATTAAATAATGATTGAGACGATCACATGCGAATTGGACCAGCGAATGAAAGCAGAGATAACAGAGCACAAGTGGTGCCCTGTAAATTGACCCTTCTGTTCTATTCACTATTATTATGAACAATATATGATTACGATTCAGGATCTGGGTTCTGGGTTCTGGATCAATACCATCGTATATACCAAAACAGATAAAAGAGACAAGGAGATGATGATTTTTTGCTTATATACAACTCATTCATGCGTGTCGATGACTGTGAACCATTGAATATTCCATTGGAGTAACGTAAGATGCATAATTAGTGTATTCAATGGTGAGTGGTTCATACTTGGGATGTTGATGCTGAAGTCTTTATTATATATAGTTATTTCAATTGGTGATAGACATCATACTTCTTTATGAGCGGACTTGGTTTATCGATATTTAACTATTTCTCTGAATAGTGTTGTTGATAATTAGTCGGATATAGTTTACTTCAATTCTAAAAATGATACATGAACAATCGTAATCTAATGATAATAAGGTTCAAAATTTCCCTGTTAAGAATTTTCGTTCATGAATGTAAAAAAAAAAAAAATTGTTTAACTTATAAATTCTACTATAGAAGCAGTAAAACACTATTGTTAAATAATCTGACTAGTTTTTCATAAGTTGAACTTAAAACTTATCCACATAACTATGCCACTGTATGATCAGACAGTCTAACCAACCGAAGACCTCAAACCGCGAGTTACATGGGACAGTAAGGCAGTGTACTAAAGGTTATCTAGTGCATGGACTCGGATACTCTGCTCATGTTTCTCTGTTCATATTGTATCATGTTGTATCTAGGTCATCCGATCTTAATTATATAGTTAGATTTCTTTTTATTGGTGTGAACTGCACATTACATGGTTGTTTAAATACAGAATAAAACATGTTCACATGTTTACAATTAGATTAACAAAATATGAGCAAAGAATTTCAGTTCCTAGTACTTGCGCCCTGCCTACTGGACTTTAGGGCTGGCCTCATCTCATCTGGACCTACTAAAACAACAACATGGTACATGTTACTGTTAAGCTGGATGTATGGGTGTCTTCGTCAATATTGGCATATTGCTCAATTTTTCATTTTGCAAATCAATGCAGCTTTCTTTTTTGTTTATTCCCCTTAAATTATTGTATAGCTGCATGTAACATGTTTCTTTGTTTCGGTGCTCATCATGACTCATAATTACATTAGTTAAGTTCTCATAATTTGCTATCAAACAAACAATTTCCCTACACATCTTTTATGAAATACCAATCTCTTTTATTTAAAAAAGTATCATCAATGGTGCACCTAATAAGTTTTTTTTTGTTTTTGTTTTTGTTTTCCTGCATATACAAGAGTGTCTCGTAATGTAAAAGTAGTACAAGTACTAATTAAAAATAAAATTAACAAAAATCTAAGGGCTGATAATAAAAAAATCAATTTAGAGCAACCTAATGATAAAAAGGTCAGTAAATGTTTGATAATAAGAAAGTTACCCAATTAAAATCCTTAAAGCGTTGCTCACAAAGTTGTAAATAATTACAACTTGTGTCATTGTGTATAATTGCTTGGTTTTGTTATTCCCGCATCTTCTTCTAGTGAAAGATAAAACTAAACTTTCATGCTATAAGTACAGATAAAACTAAATTTTCATGCTATAAGTTAAGTGACGACAATCACCACTCGCAAATCTTGTCTTCAAGCTTCAATTCTACATGCATTCATTAAGGACAAGTACATACATAATAATACTAACTTAGTGTCTACATCATTCGAATTTCCTTACATTTTTGTCCTAACAATCTCTTACTAGAAACTTCACAAAATTGACTGTCCAAATTACCTTCCTATCTCATCCATTCCCCAAAAATTTCTTACCCTTTTCCCCTATTTACCTACCAAGCTTATAAGGTAAGGTACATAATTTAATTTAGTGACATGTTGGTGAAAAATGTGACTTATCAATACATCAACATAATGCGAGATGAAATCGTATGCTTTCACCAATCTTGCTCGTTGCGACTGATTACCAGTGATTGAGAACAATCCATTTATCAAAAGTAAGTTGTCGCTTATTGTTTCAAATTCTGCCATTCTTGCGAACAAAGAGATTTTTTATGTATTGGTGCTGGTCATTCTTTGTCATGTCCATTAGAAAATAAAAATAGTTTTTCACACAACATAAACTTGATACTAACTACAGTGGTTGATTGCCGCTTATTATTCTCCACAATTGTTTTTATGTTTGAGTCACGACAATGGAAAAATACTTGTGTCCATACCAGTATAGACGTGTGCGTCCATACTCTCTCTAATTTACATATCTTGGGCAATGTTATCAACGATTTTAACCGTTCAAAAGTTGAATTAATCAATAAAGATAATCTCTGTAAAAATTCAAAATAAACCAAAATCATTTGCTCATTCGATTGTATTCGATTGTATCAAACAAATGAACGGCTGATCATGAGACTCTCAACTTTCATTAGAACTGTTCATTTGTTTGACGCAATCGAATACATTCGAATGAGCAAATGATTTTAATTTATTCCGAATTTTTACAGAGATGATCTTTGTTGATTGATTTAACTTTTTACATACACCAACAAGCCAATATTCCTTCTTCTCAACGCTAACCGATAAATGCCATAATACATTTTTATCCTAAACCTACATCTTGATTCCTCTTACACTATTATAATTTAAAATCTAATAGTCTAAACAGAACAAAATAAAATAATTAATATACGTGAAAAATAAATAAACACGTCAGATAAATATAAATAGAAAAACACAAAAGCCCCATATATATTAATTTCCTAACCTCCTCCCCTAACCTCTCTTTCTCTCTTCTCTCTTCTCTCTTCAACCCCACACTCTGAATCCCACCAACACACAAACGACGTCGTACCTCGTCCTCAACCCTTGAACACCTGTGGTTGCTGTTTTAATAATTACAATGGCTACGCAATCCCTGCTGAAACAACAAACCAGAGACAGAGACCAGAAAGAGACACCTATTTTTCTCTCTTCCTCTCGTTTCTTCCTCTTCGCCATTTCTGGCTCCAAATCTTCATAAAACCAAAACTCAATTTTATTTCTTCCCTTTTTACCCGCTAATAGCAACGAGAAATCTTATCAGCCTCGGTAATCCACTCCCGCGTTTTCCGACGGAATATTCTCGAGAATCGAGCTCTGTAGAAAAAGCAAAGGAGCTTCTAGAAGAGGAGGTTGGAAAAATGGGAGCGAAATGGCAGGGTCTGAGATCCGTGTGCATGGTGTTGTTAAACTTTGCGGTCGCCTTTGTGTGTATTAAGGCCGAGAGAGGGCTCCGGCTCGAAAGCTCGAGGTTCGATGCAGCGCAGGTATCGGTTTCCGGCAACGATGCTCTTTTCCGAGCTGTCAGTTTTTTGTGGCAGTCGGATAGAGTCGGATACGAGCATGTCTGGCCGGTAAGAACAGTTGCTCAGTGTGCATTGCATTGTTTATATATTGATATTGATGGTCAGTTGTATGTATGTGGTTTTTGTGCTACAGGAGATGAAGTTCGGGTGGCAGATTATTGTGGGGAGTGCTATTGGATTCTTTGGGGCGGCTTTCGGGAGTGTCGGTGGCGTAGGTGGTGGTGGCATTTTTGTTCCCATGCTTAGCTTGATTGTTGGGTTTGATCCAAAGTCGTCTACAGCTATATCCAAATGTAAGTAAGAGACATCTACTTTCCAGATGGTGACTCTATAGGTTGAGCTGTTTGTATTGAATCAAAGATTTCTGAATCCCATGGATTCACTTTGTTTTGTGTCAGGTATGATCATGGGTGCAGCCGCCTCGACTGTGTACTATAATCTTAAGCTAAGGCATCCCACGCTGGATATGCCCATTATCGACTATGATTTGGCCGTACTTATTCAACCGATGCTCATGCTGGGAATTAGTATAGGAGTGGCATTCAATGTGATCTTTGCTGACTGGATGGTCACAGTTTTGCTTATAGTTCTTTTTATAGGTAATGGTCATCTTGATTTGCACTTGCTAGGCTTAATTTTGATCATAAAAAACCAAGTTACTTATAATTGTCATTTGCAGGCACATCAACAAAAGCATTCTTCAAGGGTGTTGATACATGGAAAAAGGAAACTATCTTGAAAATGGTAACTCCATCTATAAGCTTAAGCTGCCATGCTAATGACATCATAACTAATCCCTTTTCATTGCTTAAGTTTAAGCTCAAGCTTAAACTATACCGTTTTTGTTAATAGTTTCAAGAATTACAGCATGTCATTTCATCTAGTAGTCCATGTTTGGTTATGTCGTCCTAAAATCACATGAGGTTCAGGATGAAATTATAAGATTCTCAGCTTCATGGGGTCTAACTACTCCTAAATTACTAAATGTATCTCTAACATCAATTTTCCTGAATTGTAGGAAGCTGTAAAGCGACGAGAGTCAAATGGTGAGTTCATTCATTGTTTGTCAACATAGTTGAAATTATTTTGTGTGGTTTATTTTATGGTCATCCATAATACATCTGCTCGTTCAATCAGGCGCTGATGGGGATGCAGAATACAAGCCTCTTCCCGGTGGCCCGAACGGTAACCAACAAAAGGATCCAGAGGTAAGTGCTACCTCAGAAGCTTGTATTGACCATTTGGTTTGGTTTTAAAACTAAATTTTAACGAACATTTCAGGTCTCTCTTATTGAGAATGTTTACTGGAAAGAGTGTGGACTTCTAGTATTTGTCTGGGTTGCATTTCTTGCATTGCAACTTGCCAAGGTATTACTTCTTTCAACTTAATTATCATAAAGAATTTACTTCAAGCTCCCTGGATATCATTATGTAGAGCTAACAGTTCAATATTCATGTTTTGTCCACCACAGCATCAAACATCTACTTGTTCAACAGCCTATTGGGTAGTGAATTTGTTACAGGTACTATAAGTGGCCTCCACTGTTTGCTATTGCTGTCTGTTGACGTGATTCTTTTTGCACATATAACATGTTAGAATCCTATAACTGAACACTGTCAGCAACTGTCCATGTTATACAGATCCCAGTCTCTTTAGGTGTATCTACGTATGAGGCAGTTGGCCTATACCATGGACGGAAAGTAATAGCGTCGAAGGGAGAGGAAGGGACAAATTGGCGAGTGCACCAGCTGATTGTATACTGTCTTATGGGTGTCATTGCAGGAATTGTAGGAGGATTGCTTGGACTAGGTGGAGGATTCATTATGGGTCCATTATTTTTGGAGCTGGGAATCCCCCCTCAGGTGTGCTTGTGATTTTCCTCTACACAAAATCATCGACAATAAAGATATTAAAACTTTGTTTGATACTTGAGTTCCCAACTTGTTATAAATCCGAATTAACAGCGAGCAGTTTAGCTTCTTCTAAAGCTACTCGATGATTTGGCTGCAGGTCTCCAGCGCCACGGCTACCTTTGCAATGATGTTCTCGTCCTCTATGTCTGTTGTAGAATATTTCCTTCTAAAGCGATTTCCAGTTCCTTATGGTAAGTTTCTCCATCCGATTACTGAAGACTTGACATAGAGATACAACAACATATTTTTCTTCAAGATAAAGTCCATGGTATGATTATATACATTGCAATCTTTCTGCAGCTGCTTACTATACGGCTGTGGCTACTATTGCGGCCATCATAGGACAGCATGTTGTGAGGAGGCTGATCAATTTATTTGGGAGGGCATCATTGATCATTTTCATTCTAGCTTTTATGATTTTCGTTAGTGCAATCTCACTCGGTAAGTATTTACACACCTGGTTGAACTGCACCCTGTATGTAAACTTCAAATTATGTTCTGAGAGGTGCTGCTCATTTCTTTTTGGCAGGTGGGGTTGGCATATCGAATATGATTTGGAAGATAAACCACAATGAATACATGGGTTTCGAAAACCTTTGCAAGTATGATGGGTAGCCTATGCATCTTTCTTAAATTTTCTTTTTTGCTCTTTTACTTTAGGAAAGAAAAAATGCAGCATCATCAGAGATGACCTGTTGTACAAGCTATTGGTCAACCTAGATGAAATCGAATAACTGTTTCCCTAAAATTTGTTATTTGTGGTACAGTCGCGATCTTGTATCCCCAGAATTAGCCCATTTTATTGCCAAGAAAGTAATATGAAAATACACAATCTTTTGGCAATCTGAGATATGATCATGAACATTTTTCGTTACTTTTTTATTTATTTATTTAAGATAATGAAGGGGAATATGTTCTTTATTTTGTCAAAAGGAACACATATCCATTGAATTTGAATGCTTGTAATCACAGCCATTGCAAAGTCGAGCAGTCCTTTAACCAAAACGAAAAGTCGAACTTTTTGAAGATGTTTTGACCGAGAAAAAGAAGTTGGAAGATCCACTATGTGCAACAAAACAAAATGATCGTCATTTGCATTTTGCAACTAAAATCGGCAGATATGGTACCTAACCATCATCTGAGTTCGAAATTGAAAAATTTCATTTGTTCGACATAACTAAATGACCAAATGGCTTTCGATTTGATAGTTTTGCAAAGGTATTGTCGAGATGAATAATTATAAGCCTATAGTGAGAGGACTTTTGAAATTAAAATGTGAACTAAAAATCTTGAAAACGGTTAAGTATTATATATAATAATAACTACATAATTATTAAATTAGACGAACTTAATATATAGGAGATATTTTAATTTGGTGATCGAGTGAGTACCTTGGTGAGACAACGTCATATGTTGATCCGAGATCATCAAATACGACATGTCGTTAAAATGGCAGTGGAATTGTTTTGGTGCCAACTTACTGGAACCATCTGAGAAGTCGGGAAATTGGGAAACCCGGGCCCAAAAGAATAAAAAGAAATGTGAATAAATTTGTAGTCAGTAATAAAAATGGAAAAGAAATCGCGTTGCTGAAATCCCAATTGGAAAGCTTGAAGGCTTAACGAAGCCCTAGCTCCTCCTCCTCGGAAAGCCAACAACAAGAAAGAAGAAGAAGATGGTGTTCTACTTCAAGGCCCGCCCCGAGGTCGGCGATTTCACCATCTTCATGGGCCTCGACAAGTACGAGAACGAGGAGCTCATCAAATATGGCTTCCCCGAAGACGTTTGGTACCCTCTTATTTCCCTATCTCAAACTTTAAGGCCGAATTCATTTTAACTGATGCCGATTATGTATTATGAATGCTAGGTTGTATTAACAGATAGTGTAATTTGTGGTTGGTTTATTTGATGAATTTGAAAAAAAGAAAAGAAAAGATCAACAAATGGATTATTGTAAATGTTGAATTTGGGGTTCAGATGGTGTTTGGTGCTGCTGCAGGTTCCATGTGGATAAAATGTCGTCGGCCCATGTCTATGTTAGACTGCACAAAGGACAGACCATTGATGATATAAGTGAAGGGTTACTGGAGGATTGTGTGCAGCTTGTCAAAGCTAATTCCATCCAAGGCATAATCTAGATAGATTCTTCCTTCCTTAGAGTAATTTTGGTTTCGTTTTACAATTTCTGTCTGACCCTCTCGTAAGAGGGCCTTTGTTTTTTCTTTGTTTTACTACATTGTTGTTGTGCTCTGATTGCTTATTGTGTTGCAGGAAACAAGGTGAACAACATTGATGTGGTTTACACTCCTTGGTCCAATTTGAAGAAGACCGCATCCATGGATGTTGGTCAAATTGGTTTCTACAGTTCAAAGAATGTAAGCTTTTTTGTATGGTAGCCCAGGTGCATTATTCTTTGGTATCATGCCCTGTTGATTGTACTCTCATTTGGTTCAATATGCATGTGTTGATAGTGAGTAATGACTTTGTCTAGGTTCGTACTGTGAGAGTGGAGAAGAGGATTAATGAGATCGTTAATAGATTGAACAGAACAAAAGTGGAAAGGAAACCTGATTTAAAAGGTAAACATCTATTCTCAGCATTAAATTCCATTTCTGAACTCTAAGAATTGTACTGATTTAGCTCTTTTCAGTAAGTTGGTGGTATTGTTTCCTAGGACTTCTTGTATATCTTTATTGTTTATACTTTATACACAAAGGCTTGTATTGGAGTATTATGGTTTAAAATGTTGTGCTTATCTTATTCTGCCATCATAGAGCTACCACTAACTTGCCAATATATTTTAACTTCAGCTGAGCGAGAAGCGGTTAACTCTGCAGAAAGAGATGAGAGAAAGCGGTTTCTGAGAGAGAAGGTAAGTCTCCAGTCTCGGACAAGGCTCCTAAGCTGTAACTTCTGAAACTGTTTAGGTGCATTCTTGTCTTCTCTGTGGATGGATATTTTGCCTATCAGTATTATTTATTTTTAATCAGCTATAATCTTTTACTTGGAACTTTACTACCTCTTCTGAAGTAGTAGATTCTGCGAAGGTTAAAATATAGAATACTGAAAATTAGTTATAGTAGAATCCAGCTGGATCTTGAGTTCTCTTGGGTGCAATATGTTATATTATTGTTTGGATCAAATCGTTTCTAAGAGACAGTATTTTGCAGAAACGGCGTGAGGAGATGGAAAGGCTTGAAAAGGAGAAACAAGCAGAGCTGAGGAGCTATAAAGGCTTGATGGTTCATGAAAATATGACATCCAACAAACAAATTGCATCCGCAAACAAATCATTGCAAGAATTGGAAGAGGACTTTATGTAAGCATGGCATTGTTTGTGTGTTGGGCGAGAGGTTTCTACCTGCCGTCGCCCATGGAGAATACAGTTTATCATTGAGTTCGTGAGTTAGTCCTCACAGTTACTTCCCTTCTCAACTAAAATGTCGTAAACCTATTATTTTCTATTGGTATTGATAAGAAAAAAGAGAAGTTGCAAAAACCTAGGGAGAAGAAAAACTGTTATGGGTTAGTCTGTTGGGACAAAATCTCTTTCTTGTCACCTCATGTTGTAACGTGTTTCATCATCAACTTGATACACGAAAGTAAAACATCACCCTGGCTAGGGAGATACGTTGTTATTTTGTCGTCAAATTCACTTGCAAAAGGATTTGATTATGTTTTAGCATCCTTGCTTATATATTACACAGTTGTGAGCTTGTCTTAAATGGTACATATATAGAGAGGATCAGCTAAAAGTCTGCATTCAAAGAATAGGAAAAGATGGGAAGTGATGAACCATCTTGAATTTTGCTTCTCGTTTTGAGAGAATCTGAATTTTTCAAGTTTGTCTTCGTAGTTCATACTACAAGTTCACATTCATGTTCATGAGTATAGTTTGATCTCAAGAGTTGGAAGGTGAACATGTACTTTACTAAGTCATACTTCACTAGTCTTGTGATACTGGTAAGTTCACCTTGTTGAATGTATTAGCTGTTCAGCTCCAATGAGTTAATTGCCTGATTTGGTTATATTTCCCAGTGATTAGTTCTACTGTACTTGCCGGATTTGGTGAGTCTGCATTGACTTGGCCGTGTTAATGCGTAGAATCACGAGTTCTTTACTAGGTCCAGTAAATACATGATGTACTGCTGAAAAGTAGGTGAGTATCTAGTATTTACTCTTTCGAACATACGGAGATACGCAGTAAATTCTGGACAGTGTGATCGGGAAGCAAATCTAATTTAAATTGCAGAAATCAGATACTGTCTGCACGCACACCACCTGTGGGTCCCAGCAAAATATCCGGGTTCAATTTAAACCCGGCCCAATTATCGCTTTCCTAAAAGTTGACTATATAAAGCAACACACCAATTAGAGGCCCAAATCCTCAAAATATCCTCCCACCTCTCTGTTCGTCTTCCTCCCTAAAACCCTAGAAACCCGAAAGTATCTGCTCTGCTCTCACAGTCCCACAGTAACAATGGCTTCCCTCAACGAAGAAACCGCCAAGAAAGTGACTCGCCAGGTACTCGAATTTGATCGACGATTTGGTTGGGCTTTGTTTCAGATTTGAGCTGAAATAAGAAATTATGATTTGCAGGTTGAGTTTTACTTCAGCGATAGCAATCTTCCGAGAGACGCTTTTCTGTCGAAAACGATAAGCGAAAGCGAGGAGGATGGGATGGTTAGCTTGGCGTTGATATGCTCCTTCACTCGGATGAGAGGTCATCTCAGTTTGGGCGATTTGAAGCCCGACGATGTTCCTCAAGAGACCGTTAAAGCTGTTGCTGAAACTCTTAGAAAGTCGTCCACCACTCTCAAGATTTCCGAAGACGGTGCGTTTGTTAAAATTGAATATGGTGAAAAAAGAAGCATCTTCCGATTGAAGTTACTGATTTTTTTGGGTAATTTGTTTGTTTCAGGGCAAAAAGTAGGTAGGGCTACTGAAATCCTGAAGCCGGAGGAGGTTATTGAGCAAGTAGACATTAGAACGGTAGCCGCCGCACCGCTTGAGTTTGATGTCAAGCTTGAGGACGTCGAGACCTTTTTCGGACAATATGGCAAGGTATGGTGCTTTAGGTCTGTTGTTTCGCATAGTATATAAGCTACCATGTGCTAGTGTGGTTGAAATACGCCGAATGGATTGAATGGTGAAATTGTCATAATAATGTTGTCGAATTGTTTCAGGTTAACAGCGTGAGGCTGCCTCGTCATGTTGCGGATAAGAAGTTGTTCTGTGGGACTGCTTTGGTTGAGTTTTCGACAGAGGAAGAGGCCAATAAGATACTGAACGAATCTTTAAACTATGGAGGTGTTCAGTTAGAACTAAAACCAAAGTAAGTTACCTGTATATTACCTTGCAGAAGCTTTTTATTGTTCCGTTTATCGAATTTTCATAGTGAATTCAAGACAGAACTAGAAACAATATGTATAGTATCGTTTTGGCTTTATTCTTAGGAGAATATATTTGGCATGAAATGTGTCTGAATTGATTGATGTTGTGATCTGTGTGTGTTTAGGATATCTGTGATTTCTAATAAGTTTTCTGATACAGGAAGGAATTTGACACTGAAAGAGCAAAAGAGACAGAGGAATATGAGAAGACTCGACCCCTCACAAATTCAAATCGCAAGAATAGTGCGAAGCCAGAGGAAGAGTAAGTAGATAATGCTACTTCATTTCTGTTTTCATCTTTCCCTTCTATTGGTTTTAAAAAGCTTAACTCCATTCTCTATCAATGCAGCTACCCTAAAGGATTGATAGTTGCATTTACACTAAAGAGCTCATCAGATAAAGATTCTGCGGAGCAAAATGGTACTCCTGAAGAAGCCAAAAAGGTGTCGGGAGATGTTAACACAGAGGATGCTGAGAAGGATAACAAGGAAAATGTTGATGAGAAAAATAGTTTGGATGGTGAAGAAAAGAAAACTGAAGATGGGGGAAAGCCTGCTGAAGGAGGAAAGGATGGAGAAAAGGAAGAAAAACTCAATGCTGTAGAAACTTACAAAGATAACATGGACGTTGTTATGCGTGAGGATTTGAAGATCCTCTTCGGAAAATTTGGCACTGTTAAGGTACATAACAATATTTTCTGCATTTTGGCTGTGATATATTTTGTGTGCCTTGTTTCGAAGTAGTTAATGTAATTTCCTTGTTAGAACTAGTAGTCCTCTTCTCTTTGCATGATTGTTGTAGTACACTTGAATAAAATAGAATTAGGATAAAAATGCCGGATTGGGTATTCTTGTTGATTTCTGTTGTAATTTGGTCTGACCTTTTACCCCTGTTATTATCATGTGAAGTACATTGATTTCAAGATTGGAGAAGTATCAGGATTCGTTCGGTTTGACGAACCCGAAGCAGCTCATAAAGCACGTGCTGCTGCAGTCCTTACCGAGCTGGGAGGTCTTGTCGTGAAAAATTTCATTGCTACTTTGGAACCAGTCAGTGGTAAGGAAGCCGCAATTGCCATCTATTTTCTATGGTTTAGCGGTCATCTGTAAATATTGCATGACCAATCATTTCTCTTAGTAATGAAAGTCGTATGGCCTGTTATGCGTTCAGGTGAGGCTGAGAAGGAGTACTGGAAGAATTTCCGCGGTAGTCAAGAAAAATTCCGGGAAAGCAAGGGTGGCAATCGTGGAAGGTTTGTATTATCGTGTGTTACTGTATGTCTTGCCTATCTGTTTCTTTTGTGCGCTGATTACCATACCATTTTTATGCTAACAGGGGAGGCAGACACCATAGGGGTGGTTACAAACATGGCCGCTCAAGGGATGACAACAATGGAGGTCGCCCAAACAAACACCGGAAGTTTTGAGCTTCATGAAACTTAAACCTGAATCTGGGATCAATTTTGTGCAATACTGGATTCCAGGCTAAATCAGCGTTTTGATTGCCTTGTGTTTCTTAGCTATAAGTTACATTTTTTTGATAATATGTGAACAATAATGTATTCCATTCGCTACCAATGTAACTTGAACAAATAACCTAAATCAAGTTTTTACCTTTTATCCCCAACTTTTCATGGTTTGTTCTTTTTCAGTGAATTCAAATTGCACGATATTGCAAAATTTAATCGTTTCAAGTATTCTTAAAATTGGAAAATACGAGTGTTCTCAACTTCATGCATCCCCTACATATTTAATAGGCAAAATTACTGTTTTGGTCACCGATATATGTCAATAACGACAGTTTGGTCACTATCGAATGTGAAATATCAAAATGGTCACTCAAGTTAATGTTTCATTATCAATTTGGTCATTAGACGTCAAACGACTGTTAATTTTAGAATATTCTTCGAATATTCCGTTTCTTGCCAAGGGTATTATAGTCACTGAGGTATATTCTTGGAATCTGAAATCGGGTTTGAGAATCTGAGAGAGGAAAAGAGAGAGGTGAGCCTACTGAGCAGCCGATCGGGTGGCTGTGCTATTGCCGGTGCGTGAGGTTTGACACCGTGGACGGGTTACCCGGCCCGCGACCCGAGTCCAATAGCCGCAGCGAGGTTGTTAGCTGTTTGAATTTAGAGGATTTCCGGTGTCCAATATCGTTGGATATAATGACGGATCCGGTGACGATCGGGACGGGTCAGAGCTACGATCGGAGCTCCATTATGAAGTGGTTCAGAGCTGGAAAGCCCATTTGTCCTAAAACAGGGGAAAGGGTTAAGACCATGGAGGTGGTGCCTAATTTGGCTTTGAAGAGGTTGATTCAGCAGTACTGCTCTGATAATGGGATTGTCTTCGGTGATTCCGGTCGTCGGAGTCGCGACATTGGGAGGACTAAAGTTGCAGGGAGTTCGGCAGCTGAGGAGGCCATGAAATTTGTGTCGGAATTTCTCACTGTAACTCTCGTTGGTGGGACAGTTAATGAGAGGAACAAGGCTGCTTATGAGATTCGGCTTCTTTCGAAAACGAGCATTTTTAATAGGTCTTGTTTGGTGGAAGCTGGTGCCGTGCCGCATTTGTTGAAGATGTTGGCTTCTGCAGAGTCTGAGAGTCAAGAGGATGCAGTTGCAGGGTTGTTGAATCTGTCAAAGCATTCGAAAGGGAAAGCTGCGATTGTCGAAAATGGGGGTGTGGAGTTGGTTGTGGATGTTTTGAAGGAGGGTCTCAGAGTTGAGGCTTGCCAGCATGCTGCTGGCACTTTGTTTTATCTTGCTTCAGTTGAGGAGTACCGGATATTGATCGGAGAAAACTCGAGGGCTATACCGGCTTTAAGGGAGCTGATCAGGAATGGCTCTGATCGCGGTAAGAAGAATGCATTGGTTGCTATTTTTGGGCTGCTTACACACCCTGCAAATCATAGAAGGGTGCTAGCAGCTGGAGTGGTTCCTTTGCTGTTTGAGATAGTAACATCTTTCGACAGTGAAGTTCTAGTGACAGATTCTCTAGCGATCCTCGCAACTCTGGCTGAGAAACCCGAGGGAGCTGTTGCAATTTCGCGTTGCAAGGCTTTGGATTCGATTGTGGGGATTCTGAATTCTTCGACTTCAAGGGCAGCAAAGGAGTTCTGTGTGTCTTTGTTGCTGGCTCTTTGTGCAAATGGTGGCCAGAATGTGGTTGCTCTTCTGGTTAAGAGCCCTTCTCTTATGGGATGTTTGTATTCCCAACTTAGTGAAGGCACATCTAGAGCAAGCAAAAGGGCAAGTGCTCTCATCAAGCTCCTCCACGAATTCCAGGAAACAAGATCTTCTGGTCCAGTCAATCGGGTTCTTCCACAGGAGCGACTTGTTCACGTTCGGTAGCCCAACATTGTTTCAATATACAATAACTAGCTCACAGATTTCTTCAGTGTCAAGTCAGGATTGGTGCTTTCTAGCTGCAAGGCTTTTTCTTTGATTTCAAGTCTTGATTGGTGCAGCATGTGAAAACGACTCCATTTGAGACGAGATATGTAATGCCTTTTCTAATCTTGATACGACCTGCTCCATGCGTGGCCTTTGATGCTTTAGCCCTGTACATGACAAGGCTAGTTTGAATATAAGTTCAAAGGCTACTACTGAGTACTCCCCGTTTAGTTTGGGATCAGCAAACGCCATGACGTCACCGCCTTTTGTGAGACCTCTTGCCTGATGAGCAAAGACATGGAACATTGGTGTGTTGGAATTCAGATTGATCACCCTGCGCCCCGAGATAAGTTGTAGAAGAACTATCCCAAAACTGTAGACATCTCCCGAAGCATTTACATGGTGATTCTTTCGATACTCGGGATCAACATAACCAAATGTCCCCCTCAACGGATCGATTCCAATGCGTTGCGCTTGTTGCTGGCGATGAATTTGGATTTGTAGTCGCAGATTTTGTGGGTGAGAGAGATGAGTGAGATCAGAAGCGTCGCCGGAGCTATGGCTGCGCAGGGATGTACGGCCGGGTAGGTTAGGATCCGACGACCCGAATTTAATCTTTGGATCATTAAGGGAGCTGGGTGTGTGTAGCTGGTTGAGACTGAGAGAGAGGTCCAGGTGTTGTGAGAGAGTAGGTGGTTTTGAATGAATTCTGGTACCTGGTACTTGTTTTACAGTGACTATAATACCCTTGGCAAGAAACGGAATATTCGAAGAATATTTTAAAATTAACAGTCGTTTGACGTCTAATGACCAAATTGATAATGAAACATTAACTTGAGTGACCATTTTGATATTTCACATTCGATAGTGACCAAACTGTCGTTATTGACATATATCGGTGACCAAACCAGTAATTTTGCCTATTTAATATGTATTCATGCGGTAAGAAATTAAAATTTCATCTGGGAGGTGATGATCTTGTAGATTGCTTATGTTAATAAAATCTATGAAACGTACAGGCTACAGAGAATCCAACATTTCTATCTCTCATTTGTCCCTCTAGTAAATGCATTTCTCTTTTATTTTGGATTAACCGCTGTAATTAATTAGGAAATATTATCCAACAAATACACATTTAAATACGAGTGACCCGTCTAATTAAAGATGCGGTCAACGTGGTGGAAAATCGGGTGCTACAGTTCAGAATTTCAAATTCCTAATAATTGCCCCTTCAAAAATAAAAAACATGGAAGAAAAAAAAAATAAATGGAAAAGGAAATTGTCCGTTGAACTTTTTAAAAAAATAGACGGTAAAGTAGGAGGCTTAGATTTCCTACCATCGGCAATCTGAACCGTCCAATCCTCTAACCTGCTCGACGTTTAACTTTGTATAGAGGGTTTGAAACTCCAAGGTCCAAAGTCCGCCCCTTTAATTTTGAATAGAAAGAGAAAGAGAGAGAGCTCCGGACCGTTTCACTCACCTCTCTCTCTCTCTCTCTCTCTCTCCCTCTCTTAAATCTTCACTGTTTGTGTTGAGCAGATCTCTCTCCCTCTCTGATTCGGATCTTCAAACGCACCGTTTCGATCGAATAATCGACTCTTTTCCTTGATGCTCTGCTCTTCGCTCCTCGCAGCTCAGTTCGGTCAGTAACTTAGGGTTTTCAATTTGAAATTGTTCTTTTCGAATTTTATCCCAACATTCCTTCAATTCAATCGATAAGGAAGACTTTCGCGGCTCCGAGCTTAGTATTTGAGAGTTGCATTTCTCAAAAGTTTGAATTTTTTCGGTTCTGGAGTTTCGTTTGTATATGTTATTTGCTCGATTTGGATTTGTGTGATTTGAATTTGAGTTTAGTTTGATTTGATTCTTTTGATTCTAATTTAATGAATCGCATTTTCAAGTTTGAATTTTGATCACCATGGTTAGTTGGAAATTGGTCAATTTGGTGTTTGGGATGTAACTTTGATTTTATGTATAGCTCATTTGTAAACCATAGTTCAGCTTAAACTCTTCAATTGTTGACTTCAACATATCTGATTCTATTGCTGTTATTAATTTGCTGTCGAGATTGAGTATAGTGTCTCTAAAGTTTTGGCATTCATGATGTTTTTTGGTTCAGCCTGTGGATTTGATGTGCGAAGGGGTTGGTCCTGCCATATCGTAGGGGGACTAGAATGATTTGGAGTACAAGTAGTGGAGAAAGTCGTCGATTAGGGATTGGGGTATGTAGCTTTAACTGCCTGTTGTTAAACTATGGACAGTGACAAAAAAATTTCTACTCCTACTCCAGAAGGGCCTGGTGGTGACAGTCTTCCAAGGGCTCGACCTATTCACGGGTAATTCCACTCAACAATATTCATTTTCGGTCTTTAGATTTCAGCTTTGGTTTTTCAAGTTCATGTGGGAATCTTTATATAGATGCAGCAGTTGAAAGTTATATACTTTATGCTTATTCCTGTCAACTTATTAGCTTAGCTTCCTTCAGTGGAAAAGGGATAGACTGCTATTGTTCTGTGAACCTTAAACCTGAAACTTTATTGAAATATTTTGTTGGAGGTCTTAGTATATTGAAAAGTTGTACCAATGCAGAAAATCAGTCATAGTAATTACTCAATCTTCTAACTATATTGCTCATTTCTGTAGGAGGTCTACTGGGCCTACAAGGCGTTCTACAAAAGGACAATGGACGCCTGAAGAGGTATATATTTTTTCAAAAAGAAGTAACAGATACTACTGTACTATATGCTTGTAGTCTTACTTGCTTGAATGTTGTATACCATGCTAAGACCAACTGATCTACCATGCACTTGTACTTTATTTAGAAGATGCGTTCGTTTTCTTTAGCAGTTTATATATAGCTGCTCTTTTTTCTTTATTCATTCTTCATGTAGTGCATATGACCAATTTCTTATGTTTCAGGATGAAATCTTGCGTAGGGCAGTTCAGAGTTTTAAAGGAAAGAATTGGAAGAAAATAGGTATCAGAATGTCATCCAACGAATTTCTTCACTGCAGTTTACCCTGTTCTTTCTCTCTCTCTCTCTCTCTGTCTCTCTCTCTCTCATGTTAATAAACATTAATGATACTCTTTAGTTTTACTATGCCCTGTACTTTGGACATTGTGTAATTGTAAATGCTGCATTCTTGCTATTTGTAGCGGAGTGTTTCAAGGACCGGACTGATGTGCAATGCCTGCATAGGTGGCAGAAAGTTTTGAACCCTGAATTGGTCAAGGGTCCATGGTCAAAAGAGGTTGGTGATCCACACTAGTTCATCTTCTTTCTGCGGGCCAATATTCTCTTTGCGTTTCTGTTATTGGACTTATTTGTTCAATCATATAAATCTTTTTCTTTGGATATATGATTGTTCCCTTACTATTTGTTTGTGCAAAATGATTAGGAGGATGAAGTTATCATTGAGTTGGTAAAAAAGTATGGCCCCAAAAAGTGGTCCACTATTGCACAGCATTTACCTGGACGTATTGGTAAGCAATGCAGGGAAAGGTATGATAATAGAATCTCTTATGGATAATATTGTTTAATAAATACTTCTTTGTCTTTAAAGTCAACCAGGATCAGATGTACCAGAATCCTCAATGGAGTAGCTATTGTATTGATTACTCTTTGAATATTTATAATAATTTTTCCTTTACCGTAGATGGCATAATCATCTTAATCCTGGCATAAATAAAGAAGCATGGACACAGGAAGAGGAGTTGGCTCTGATTCGTGCTCATCACATTTATGGGAACAAATGGGCAGAACTAACAAAATTTTTGCCCGGAAGGTATGCCCTGTCGTCATTTGAAGAAGAAAGAGTCGCATATTCTACATAACTCTGAAATAATATAATGTATCCTTTCCTAGGATTGGAGTCTGCACTTTTTAATTTAACTAGTGTATGAGAACAGGATGTTCTTCTATCATTCTGCAATGGAATCAGTTCTAATATATTAATGTTTGTATGGTTTACAGGACAGACAACGCTATAAAAAATCACTGGAACAGTTCTGTGAAAAAGAAGTTGGATTCTTACTTGAAGTCGGGCTTACTGCCAGACTTTGAAGGAACGCCTCATGTTGGACATCAAAACCAACCCATAATCTCATCTTGTTCAAGAGTGCAGAACAGTGGAGATGATAGTGCTCCTAGAGGTGCTGAAGGAGAAGAAATGTCAGAATGCAGTCAAGATTCAAATGTCGTCGGTTGTTTTCAGTCTGGAACTGAAATGGTCAATATGGTATTACATAAGAGAGATCGATCGCACATCCGTGAAGTATCCCGTTTAGGAAATGACCCAAGCTCCAGTCCAGCATCCTGTTCAGAACCATATTACCCATCTATGGGGGATGCCACTTTTTCCATCCCAGAAATACCTTCTGAAATTGCTAGCTCTTCCAAATTTATAGAGCAGAGTTTGTCACATGATGCTGGAGAGTTGATGAGTGGGGATTTCCAGTTTAATATGCAGGAGATAACTAATATTTCATCACAAGAATCGGGGCAGGAGGCATCTGGGATGCATACCCATTGTATGAATTCTAATGAGATCCATGATGTGGTCAGCTTTCCATTTCAATCTGCTGGTTCATTTCCTGGTACCACTTCCATGGGAAATATGGATGGTGGTTCGGTTAAATCAGAGCGGATGTTGGTATCCGATGATGAATGTTGCAGGGCTTTGTTTTCTGAGGCAATTAATCAGGGATATTGTTTCTCTAGAGATTTTACAAGCATGGTTGAATTGATTACATGCGCAGATTCATTACTTTTACAGTCGTCAAACCTCCAGATGTCTGAAACCAGATCTTCTCAACTTTATTGTGCATTGAACTCGGATGCAGTTGGAACTTCATGCTCTCAACCAGTTGCAGTTCATGATGGTCCACTGATATTTGGTGGAGAGCCTAATCATTTATTCAGAGTTCAAGAACAGGAGTATGTTACAAACTCAGAAGATGCATTGGTCTACATTAATGACACTGTCAGCTCTCCCAGCAATGTTGGTGGAAATATGACTAGAATGCAAAAGCAATCTGATCTGGTTGAGGATCCTTCAAATTTAGTCCCTGTAAATACATTCGATTCGGGATTGGACACACAAACTTCTCCAGCTATGGATGTGAGATCAGACGTGCACACAGAACAGCAGGACGACAGAGCCCTATGTTATGAACCTCCTCGTTTTCCGAGTTTGGATATTCCATTTTTAAGTTGTGATCTTGCACAATCAGGAAATGACATGCAACAAGAATATAGTCCCCTTGGAATTCGTCAGCTGATGATGTCCTCTATGAATTGCCTAACTCCATTTAGGTTATGGGATTCACCATCCCACGATGGTAGCCCTGATGCTGTTCTGAAGAGTGCTGCTAAAACATTTACAGGCACACCATCCATTTTGAAGAAACGGCACCGTGACCTGTTGTCTCCATTGTCGCCATTGTCGGATAGAAGGTTTGATAAAAAGCTTGGAACTGATGTGACCTCCAGTTTGGCCAGAGATTTTTCACGTTTAGAGGTAATGTTTGAAGCCAGTGAGACACAGGAGGCACCATTGCCTTCCCCATCTTCAAATCAGCAGACGGCCTCTGATGTGCATGAAGAAGAGAAAGAGAATATGGAAACCTGTGAAACCAGAATAGAAGAAGCGATTGACACTGCTGCAATATCAGCTGATGAAATGGCACATAAACAATTTGATGACAGTGAATCCCCGGAAAAGATGAAGCATGGAAATGCTGATGTTGATGCCTTAACAAAGGCTAATGCAGTCCCCTCTTCTCATGATGTGAGTTTTTTCTTTTCATGTATCACCTATTTGAATCAGGAAATCCCTGAGTTAATTGCCGGTGATTGTTTCCAACATTCTCATTTGGTTGACAGTCATGATGTTGGTTGACAGTCACTTTATGTAGGTGATATTCATTCTCATTTGGTGGTGCTCTTTTTTTTTTCCAGGCGCAACAGTCTTCTGGAGTTCTTGCGGAACATAACACAAATGATCTGCTATTGTATTCTCCTGATCAAGCTCGTAACAAAGCTGACACAGCCTTGACCTTGAGTGATAAAACTCCAAAAGTGCAGCATTGTAAATCTTTTTCTGCCAAACAGGGTGCCTCTGTTATTACCCCAACTATAACAGTGAAGAAGCGAGAAATTTTTTCGGTTGCACAGACATGTCCACAATCTGATTTGGTTTCAGCCCCCCTGGAGACAACCAGTGATAATGCCGGGAATGGTGCTAGTACTGAAACAATGTAAGAATCAATGTTTGTCATTGTAACTGCTCTCAAAGTGTGGTCTGTGGGAATGGCTTTATCTGTTTATTCCTCGGTGCATTTCATAGGGACTAGTATATTCTCCAATTGAGACTTGCATATATTATAACCTGCAGTGTGATGTTTCTGATACTGTTATATGGCATGTCTGAAAATTGACGTCAGTATTGATTCTTGTAGTGCTAGAATTACTTTCAATGTCTGACAGGTTGCTTATGATGCTGTGTGTTTCTCTAGGTTTGGCATTACACCACTTAAAAGAAGTATCGATTCCCCTTCAGCATGGAAATCACCATCAGCATGGAAATCTCCTTCAGCATGGAAATCCCCCTGGTTTATCAACTCATTTCTTCCTGGTCCAAGGGTTGATACAGACATATCAATTGAGGTATCACAAATCCTGTCAGACAATCATCTCCTTACTTGATGTGATAGGTGCATGTTTATTAATATAATAATATGTGCGATCTCTCTGCAGGATATAGGATTCTTTATGAGCCCAGGAGATAGAAGTTATGATGCCATAGGGTTGATGAAACAGATAAGCGAGCATACTGCTTCTGCATATGCCAATGCCCAGGAAGTTTTGGGAAATGATACTCCTGAATCATTGGTCAAGGAAAGACGAAAAGACCATGGCATTGTGGACTTGGATAAAAATCTTGCACCACCAGATCAGCTGGGGAGTAGTTCCCTTTCCGCTCCAAATGTTATGGTATGATTATTTGCACTCAGAGTTCTTCAAATGTTGGTTTATTTTTAGTCAATCTACTGCTTTAGGTTAATGGTATCTAAACTAGTATAATTGAGTTTACTAGTTTAATATCTAAACTTGCAAATTGAGTTCACTCCTTGAACCTGTATAATTTGCCTCTTCAGTACTTACTCCACTAGTTTAATATCAATGTAGCCATATGTGCTAATCAAAGAATCTCGAATGCAGGTGGAGTGTCGAACCCTCGACTTTAGTGAGTGTGGAACGCCCGGGAAGGGCAAGGAAAGCGGAAGATTCTCGAATCCTAAAGGCTTCTCAAGTCCATCTAGCTACTTGTTAAAGGGGTGCAGATAATAAGTTTTCTTGGAAGCCAAGGTTATCGCCATTCAGCTGTTCTAGTTATTATTGTAACCATATATATTGTATGTAAGTTTTGTTTATTGTTCACACAGTTGCGGAATCCAATTCAATTAATTCACTATAAAGAAAGTTGTTAATATTCTGTTCTTAATTTCGTCGCTGGCAGAGCTCACATCTCGTTTTGTTTGCAATTGCTCCAATATATAACCAACAGGGGTAAAAACTGCTTCAGAACACCAGACCCGTAATATTATTTTAGAGAGTGAATAAGACGTTATGTAATCTGTATGGTTTGGGACATTGAAATGTATCACGACGCACCCCAGGAATGCGCCATAGACAACTTAGCTGCTCAGCAATGTCATTTGGACAGTTCTCCGACTGACTCCTGTAAATTTCTCGGGAGAGCTAGAGAAACATACCGATTTTGCCCCTATATTTGGGAGGAATCTGCTCTAAAAGACGAGATTTATTTGAAGAAAAACATCTCGACTTTTATCATGAACGTTTAAAACAACTCATAAATTCTTTGTAGAGCAAAATCCCTACGGTATGCTGCTTCTTTTTATGCTTATAACTTCAGTACCATGTTCCTCAATACTAAAACCTCATTCTGATGAGGTAACAATTATTACAAAAACAATAGAAAAGGTCTTATATAAAGTTAGGGTACAAGAAAATGTTCCCATCAAAATGTTTATCAAGCAAGACGAGTAACGGCTGCATGTATTGCTTCTGTAAGATGAGGGACAGTCCTGGAACTCAAACCAGCCATGCTAATTCTCCTGTAATGCAAAGAAGTTCTAGTAAGAGATAATTCATCACCATTTTTGCTTAAGGAATCTTTATCATTTATAACTCAGTTATGCCAGGTTTTCAGGTTTAGGGTTTGGAACAAAGGGACAGCTGTTTCACTCAGTGTAAAAATAGTGAGAACAAAGGGAAAAAAAAGGTGATTACCCGTCAGATGTCATGTATATATGGTATTCCTTAGTCATAAAAGCAACTTGCTCCGGATTCAATCCTGTGAAGGTAAACATTCCAATCTGCTTGATGATGTGACTCCAGTCACCAGGAGTGCCTACACAATAGAAAGGTGAATAAATTTAATGCACCACTTCCAGGTTATTGAGAACATACTATTGGGATTTGAAATATTCAAGGTATAATATACTCTCACCCTTGGCACGCAAGGAGTCGAACAGTTGGTGCCGCATGCTGATAATACGGTCAGCCATTGCCTTCAATTCAATCGTCCATTCATTGAACAGGTCCCTGAGTAAATATAAGTGATATGGTAACACTATTATTCAACTAGATAAGAAGAGGGATAGTGAGATAATTGATCATAGATGTTTGGGTAACTCCATACTAAAGGAATATAGTCAAAAGTTAAAGTTTACCTATCCTTGAGAATGGTAGCTACAATAGATGCACCATGAATGGGTGGGTTTGAATACATGGGCCTGATCACAAGCTTCAGCTGACTCTCAACCTTGGTTGCAACCTCAGAAGTCTTCAAAACCTAAAAGTTTAAGTGCAACAGCCAATCAAAAGAGAGCTCAAGATATATACTGGCAGTATAGAATAACATGCACAATTGACATCCACTTCTATTTGTAGTTATCTTTAACTGTGATAGTGGTACTAATGGGACTTTTTTTTTAATTTTCGAATGTAACAACATAAATAATAATCTCAAAGGGGAAGTTAATGATCAAGCCTTACAATGCTTAAGGCACCAACACGTTCCCCATACAGACCCATGTTTTTTGCATAACTTTGAGCTACCAGCAACTCCCCACCATCAGCTGCAAACCTGCGAACAGACTGTGCATCCGCGTCCAAACTCCCACTAGCAAAACCCTACGGAGAGGTGTGTGAAGTGTGATGAGAAGGCAAGAAACAAAGAGAGATAACAATAAGAGGCCTGTAGTGGGATTTGGAATTTTATACACCAGGTACCTGATAAGCACTGTCAAAGAATGGTAATAAAGCTCTTGACCTCATAAGCTGTCTGATCTGCTCCCACTGCTCAAGGGTTGGATCAACACCAGTGGGGTTATGAGCACATGCATGAAGAAGAACAACTGCTCCAGCTGGGGCAGAACCAAGGTCTTCTAAGAGGCCTGTTGACCACACAAACATATATCAGAACACGATGAAGATCAAGTAGAACTGCAACAACGCTTGCAGCCAGTTTCCCAAGAGGGAAGATTCATAAATGGCACAACAGACAAGGGTGAAATAATTCTAGTATGATACAGAAAATAGAAAAAAAATTAACTAGTCCTCTTTTCAACCTTGGAAATTGAGGCCACGTGTCGCTGGATCATAATACCGGTAAGTTTTCACAGATAACCCCGCCAGAGTAAACACTTTTGTGTGGTTCCCCCATGTTGGTGTGGGTATATATATAGTGCGCTGCATTAAATGAATAAGGTCAAGCTCACTAAATCATAAACTTATGGAGTATGAGGTGATGCAACAATTAAAGTACGTACTTCATGGTAATGCCTTGCCAGAAATTCACCACCAACCCTCAATGACCCAGTTCCTGACAGACACTGGACAGTTGTAACCCGATTCTCGTTGACAGCAGGGCTGCATCAAGAAAGTGATATGCATGAAACCAACTAAAATTGTAATACAATAAGACACTAATTCGTCTATACCAGTCAGCGCCAAGAATCAGCTTAGCACTCAATTTATTGAACTCAGCCAGTCCAACAATAGGAAGATATTCCTTAACTCGTGACCTGAATATTTCAACAAGTTGGTTATAAGTGACTGCTACCATCTCTTAGTAATGACATTGATTATTCTAATTACATTAACATAGCTTACATGTCATTGACAAGCTTCTGTTCTGCTTTTCTCACTACATTCAAAACGAGTGGTTTTCCCTCCTATTATGAATAAAGACAGTTACAAAATGGAAATAACGAGTGAGAAATTAACACATATTAGCATGATACAATAGAAAACACATACTTGTCTAACATTACAAACTGCAGTGAGTAAATCTTAACAAGAACAATTAAAGTTAGCTGACTCACCTCCGTTCGATAAGCACCAACTCCCAAATTGACCTTATTAGGGCTTTGATCCTTGTTATACGCAACCGTGACCTGTTTATTTTATTCAAATCAAAACAAAACTCGTTCAAAAAATCAGAAAAATAAAATATAAAAATATCCTACACATCACAATCAACTAGCATCTGCATCTGTAAGCAAATTTCAAAGCTCCGTTGCGTGAAGAAAACACGCGTATCACGATCAGCACCAAATTGAAAACGGTAAATGATCCGATCCACACAAAACAGTAAAAATATTTCTACTGATTTAACTCAAATGAGCAACGCTTAGCTAAATCAGAACTGAAACTACAAGAGTAAACCGAAATCTGATAACCTAATTCAAAAAAGAAAATCAAAGAGAGAAGAGTGTAGTTTACCCCAAGGATGGGATCCTCAGGACCTTGAACGACGTGAGCGAAGACGGAATCGGCACGTGCGGCGGTGGGGGAGGCAGAGATGGAGTCCATCGGAGACGATTCTTCAGCAGCGAGATGACGTACGAGTGTGTTCAGCCTCCGATCACAAGAACAACTGTGGGCGTCGTTTGTGGACTGTGGGCTCATTTTTGTAGACGGTTTCCGGTTTATAATACGCCTTTTTCTCAAGCACGCTTTATAAATAAATGGAAATTCTCGCTCCTTGCTTACGTGGCAAGTGATGGGGCTGACGCTTGGATTTTATGTAATTTTCTTTTTCGAGAGAAGACGATAATCCGCCGTCAAGTTTATCCGGGCCCGTTGGATCGGGACTTTTATCTGCTGACGTGGCTTTATCCGGGCACGTGGTTCGAGGCTAGAGTGTGGGCCGCTATCTTCACGGGCTTCAAAGCCCGTAGGAGTTGTTCTTACTGGAGCACTGTTGTAAGTTCATACTCTTACCTGGAGACCAGTAGTACAGGACTATTGCTCTTATGAACCTTCAAATATATACATAAGTTCTATACTAATGAAGTCATCACTAATGTAAACATTGTGTTATATAGAGGTTTACAATTTTCTTAACTTGTTAAATCTCCGCTTGAAATCGATCATTTTGTATACCATACAGATTACAGAAGGGGATGCAGCAACTAGATGAGACTGAGCCATCTGAGGTGCGTAGCAGCAATGCTGTGAGCCTGTGACCAATTTATACACTGACGGTAACAGCGGCATGTATTGCATCTGCAAGACGAGGAACCGTCTTAGGACCTAGGCCTGCCATGTTGATCCTCCTGCAAAGAACAGTACCTGAGTACTAAGTTCTTGTATGATATAGAAAGACTAATTTAAAGTTCTTGTATGAGATTGTGAATCGTGACGATTAGTCCTAATTCACTATTTGACTACATATCATGTCAGCATAGACCAAGTAGGGAACGTTACCCATCAGATGGCATGTAGATATGGTACTCTTTATTCATGAAGGTGACTTGTTCAGGGTTCAGCCCTGAGAAAGTAAACAATCCAACATGCCTGATAATGTGCCCCCAGTCACCAGGAGTACCTGCCAAGCAGTAGAAGATAGGTTGACAAACATGAGACTACAACCAACGAAAAAGAACGGCAATGCGTGACTGATCAATTCTAAACTGAAACTAATATATGTGACTCAAGAATCTGTCTACTTATGATCCAAATGGGTTGAAGAACAGGTCTAATAGCAGTTCCATGTTTTCACGTTGTACTCATCTTTCTATGAAAAAGAGTTTAGAGAGATAGAAGATTGCCTCTTTCACACAGAGCATCAAATAGTTGTTGGCGCGTGCTAAAAAGGCGGTCAGTCATTGCCTTCACTTCAATACTCCATTCCTCGTACATATCCCTGCAAATAAAACATGCACAAGTTTGAAGGACAAATTTAACTAAGAGAAAAAGTCTATACAGCTATCTACTTGGCATGTACCTCAAGCTGAAATTTACCCTGACAAAACCAAATTCACACGCATACCCTCACCACATACTTCTTTTCATCAGTGTTCAACCAACATTAATAGCTACTTGTTAAGTGTAATTCAATGAAACCACTACATATAATGGTGCCTACCAAATTAACATATAATTTCAATCTTGGACATGAAGCAATTTTTAAAAGCTATATTGGTATTTCTGCCATAGAAAGTTTCCATTTCATCTTTCTTGATCATGTAACAAAGATATCCAGAAACCCTGATCAAAATGTTTTCCGTGGAAATGTCTACAGCAGAGACAAAATCATGATCTCTACCTATCCTTTAAGATAGTAGCCACTATGGATGCCCCATGAATGGGTGGGCTGGAATACATGGGCCTGATCACAAGTTTCAGCTGGCTTTCTGCATGGCTAGCCACTTCTGCTGTCTTGCCAACCTATGAAACAAAAAGTATTGTAAATGTTCAGTTGAAAAAAGGCCATGGAGGTAAACATGTGCAGATCTTAGAAGCAGGAACGAGTGAATACATTCTCATGGAAGTGCTGCACTGCTATTGAAAAGAGACCAAAACTCTTTAATTATCTCTACAATGAAACACTGATAGTTTTTGTTGTTTGTGTTGTCTTACGTATTTACTGCTAGGAAAAGTTAGTTTCTTACAATGCTAAGGGCACCAACACGTTCTCCATAAAGTCCCATATTCTTCGAATATGACTGAGCTATAAGGCACTCACCACCATCCGCAACAAACAGGCGAATACAATTTGCATCCTCGTCCAGATTTCCACTGACAAGACCCTACATAGAAGTCAAGTTATGAATGTATCGAGCTAAGGAGGCTTTAACCATAAAAATAAACAAGAGAAGGAGACTTGCCCCCAGGTTCTCAGGTACAAGCTCCCACAAGCTTTAAAACTTGGGGCTTCTAGAGAACTTCAAATTTTAACTGCTACGAGCGGTGATGAAACACTTCCCTACCTGGTAAGCTGAGTCAAAGAAAGGAAAAAGCCCTTTCGCTCGAATCATCTGTCTTATCTGCTCCCACTGTGGAAGAGTTGGATCAACACCTGTAGGGTTATGCGCACATGCTTGGAGAAGCACAATAGCTCCTGATGGGGCAGACAATAGATCTTCTAACATTCCTGTCATCAATTCAAAATGAAATAACAAGATGTGAATGAGAGGTTACTTGGGCATATATGCAAGGGAAACAATTTACAGACCTAATCACTCGCATTAACATTGCATAATGATTTCATATAAGAAAAAAAAAGAGAGAGAGAGAGAGAGAGAGATAAAGTAGCTATTGGAAAAACTACACGACCTTGGAAGTCCAGTCCACATGTTCCTGGGTCATAGTAACGGTAAGTCTTGATAGCCAGCCCTGCTGCAGAGAAAAAAGCCGGGTGGGATGCATATGTTGGCTGGGACATGTAGACTGTATGCTGCTGCGCAAGGTACAGATTAAGGCCAAGTGATACTCGTCCATGAGCACATATAGTTTCACATATATTTAAAAGCCAAGTGCTTTACATGGTGGTAATGGTTAGCTAGAAACTCAGCTCCAATCCTCAGCGATCCACTACCAGACAAGCACTGGACAGTAGTCACTCTATTCTCCTTTATAGCAGGACTAAATTCCAAGAAAAATGAAATATGCAAATCAGCAAAAGACTCACATTTCTCGACAAGAAAGATAAAAGAAAACTCCGGAAACGAGCATCAGCAAGATCTGTTGCTTAAAAGATAAACTAGTTAATACCTGTCAGCACCCAAAATGAGCTTAGCACTTAATCTGTTGAACTCTGCAGTTCCAGTAATCGGAAGATACTCCTTAGAAGTGGACCTGAATTTCATCAAAAATCACAAAAACTCTATGTACAATCACAGCTTGAAGTAAATTTACAAGTGCAACATGCAACAATGATCGCATCCACCTTACATGTCATTGACTAGCTAGTAACCGCTCCACTCGTCTAACTACATTCAATTGAAAAGGTTTCCCATCCTGTAGTTGCAAAAACCTTAATGGCATTAATATCGTTAAGTACTACAGACAACAATTTGTAGAAACACTATAGAAACCCACCTCAGTTCTATAAACACCAACTCCTAAATTCAGCTTCAGTGGACTTGGGTCTTTGCTGAAAGCAACCATCATCTGTTAAACAAGTATATTGCAAAGTAGGTAGCCCAAGTCAGAAGAAACTTCCACTTTGAAGTTACTGTATTAATAAATGCATTTCCAGCTTACCGCGTAATGTGTGCGAATACAGAACCCGGAGACTCCATCATTGGTAGTGGTGGAGGAGCTGTGCTTATTCTTTCAGTTGTGACGAACTCTTTCAATTGGTTTCACCGGCGCGTTGTCGCACGAGTTTGGCACCAATTGACGAAACAAAGAATAAACGACATTATAGTTTTTCTGGTCGAACTAAAATATAGCTTGTTCTTGAAAATAATTTAAATGAAAAAATTGCATGAAATTTGAGTTATTGCTGAAATATTTTTAAATTACAAATCATGAACTCGAGGTGGCATCAGTCATCCACCATACTCTTTCTGTGCACTGGAATTTTTTTTTAATTTTTTTTTTCTTAAACAATTCTCATCACAAAACTCTTTGGGGTTCAAGTCCAACTTGTAGACCTTCTTCTTCATCCCACCCCAGCCCAAATATTACTGCTTCCTTCATCCCCAGAAAAAGCTGCAAAATGCTAAAGAAGTTGTGAGTGGTACGCTGGCTGTGAGTCTGTGACATAACTGACGTTGAACTAGATAGTTTTGTTACGGCATCTGAAGAGCTCGTACGTGCTTATTTGTGCAATGAATAATGTGATGGTGTGATTTGTGCTGGTGTTTGGGAGTTTCTTATCAAGAGTCCGATTTTGTCTCACCTCAAGAATGATGAAGTTTTCTATGGCGTTCCTCCGATGGTGTTAACTTTCAAGGCTAATTAGGTCTAGCTTGCTACATCAGGGTTCTCCCCGGCCTCTAAATATCAGGAGGCACTAACATCCACTCTCAGCATTGCCTCTTGAATCATTTGAACTCTATCCTATGATTCCTATCAAGTAGCTCTTAATAAATGGTAATTTGGTATGAACGAGTTTTTTGAACTTCAACTTTGGGAAGGAAACCTTTCCCCTATAATTTCATGCGCCTTGGATTCTAGCTTCTAATTTCATTCAATTCCTGCAAGGTCTAGGAGACTGGGAACTACTGTAAAGACATCAAATCAAGTTCATCAACAATATACTTTCTGTAATTTGTATATAATTGCTGACAACACCAATATGGTTAAATAGAAAATCGTACAACAGAGGTAAGACTTGTATTGTTACAAGACTTAGTTAGGGAGATCAAATCATCATTTGTCTACTAATGTTCTAACTGAGTGTGACTCTTCTATAAAATTGCATTCTAAAAAATCTGTTGATATGTGAGAAAAAGCTACGCCGTGGCGGATATTCATATTGATCTGATCTTGGCAAGCCATTTCCCGACATATTGAGTAGAGAAGTTGGGCTTGGTATCACCAGAAATGAATAATATCTAAACTCAGTTACGTGATCAGAATAGTTGCAGTGAGTCAGTGGCTCGGTACCAATAGCCCAAAGAATGATTGCTAAAACTGTACATTTGATCTGCAAAATGGGAACTGCAAGAATTAGTGTAGTGAACTTCCTTCACTTCAGCAGACCAAACTTCAAAATCAGATCGAACAAAGAAGGTGCAGTACCTGCGGTACCAAAATTAGAATCGCAATGAGACGACACATGTAGAGATGAAATATCATAAAGTTCTTGAACTTGGTGTCCTCTATGTACTCTGCAAGTTTCTGTTGCAAGACAACACCAATACCAAATCAGAGTTGAACCCTTCTAGTGAATGTGATCGAGGTAAGTAGTCTATGCATTGTTAAACTATAAACCCACAATATTTCAAGAACTGTTACAATTTGCCTGAAGAAAGCATACGTACCGCTGCCCAGTTCATCTTGTAGAAAATTGCTACAACCCCTGCAACTTCAGTGCAAAGAAGAGAGCAGATCGAGACTATGTACTAATCAAAACTGGTCAAGGTTGATCCAATGAAATTTCTGAATTTTACTATTAGAAACTAAAGTGTTGTTGTAAGCTGATCGATTTATCAGAAAGGATACTATGAGAAGAAGAGCAGAATTGGTGATGCAATGAGCAACCAGGTAACTGTAAAGTGTGCTGAAACAGACAGCAATTCCCACACCTAAACATGCATATATAAACCTGTCAAGCAGAACGAAGCCATGAAATCGATTTCGAAGCAATGAGCAACCATATCATTTTCCCTCTTCTTCTCATGGAGATTGAAGAAAGTAGACAAAGCATTAGAGTAAACTCAGTGAGACAAAGAAAGAATTGAGTAACATACCATGGTTTAGGTACCATTGGGACAGGAGGCAGCTCAGTAACTCCATCCTGCCACTTCTTGAGCAGCCAGAGAGTGTAGATGATCACTGCCACACCGAAGATATTGACAAAGAAATTCAAAGCTCTCATTGAGCTGTGCAAGCAACATCTTGTACAGTATACCATTCTAGCACCTAAGCCGTGAGTAAGTGTGGTGATACCTCTCTATCTGTTCATCATCGAGTTCCACAATATATGCCTTGTGATCCAATACTTGCTGTCTTTATCAGTTTAAAATTGATCCATGAATATCTATGCATATAGAAGAAGTTGCTGGGTCAGAAATGGGGGTTGGTGAATTGTGGAGGTTAAAACATGTGGGTTTTAGTCCCTATGGATGTGATGGGTTGCTGACATATATGGTAGGAGAACAATCCCATCTGATCATGGTTTTTAGAAAATCCACGTACATAAGAACTCGATAAGCCCCCTGATCATGTGACCTGATGTGTGTAGGACTGGGATTTTGTTGAATGTTAGCTTGCAAGAGTGTGTGCGCGCTCTAATCCAATTTCAAACCACACCTACCACTCAAACGTATATGGACAAGACAGACATCAATTTCACGGATCCTACATTTTCGACTAGGCCAACTGAAGAATTCGAATTGCACCCATTTTCGCTAAAACTCACTATGGGGCATCTTAGTTGCTCTTTTAAAAAACCGAAAGGAGCTCATCAAGTGGAATCATACCTCTTGTTGTTGCCCCTATTCCAAGTAAACGTCTCAATCGATGAAAATGAAAACCTCGAAGCACAATACCTTTCTATATGTCTTGGCATAAAATTGAAAGAACAAAAGACCTATAGAAAGATAATGAAAATTAACAAGCAAATAGATGTCCACCAATAAATTTAGCAGGTTAAGTACTTGAATCCATCAACAAAGACCCCAAGTAAAACACTAAATGCACAGGTTAAGTAAGTACTTGAATCCAACAACAAAAGAGCTCAAGTCAAACACTAAACGCACAATTCAATATTAACACACTAGTTGCTGGTGCAACAGCAATTTGGGGGATACTGTTGTATGAAGAAACTAATACGGATAACATTGCAATCTATGGCCAGGCTCAGACTAAAAAAAAAAACTCAAGAGAAAAAGCTACGGCCGGGTATCCAGTTGGACCAGATGGTCCATCCCATACTGTATGGAGCAGAGTGAGCCTCCAAAGATTTCTATAACAAAAAAAGTACCATCACATGACAGATATATTTCAAATTTTTGTGCTGCCAAAGTTAAGTGCATAAAAGCATAACAAGTGTAAATTACATTTAGGGATTTTAGAGCTAACCATATCCACTACATCAAAAGGAGAGATACATGAACCATGGGTAATTCAAAAGAAACAACAAAATTCTCCAATTTATCACAGTAAAAATCTAAATGACCAAAAATGGCAAGAGAAAAGTAATCTAGAAATTAATGGATAACTCATTCCAGCTTTATCCTATCCAGGTCGTTGATTGCCCCTTCAAGCTGCAATCAGAAGAGTAATAGGAGTGAGCAAATTAAAAAGGAAGATAATTAAAGGGGAGTTGCTATTAACGTTGATATAATGTCAATCTACACCCAGATTGATATTTTATCATCTTTCTGCAAAATGAGTGTACTTTGACATTGCAAAGAGTGTTAATAACAGCTATCTAATCTAGTTAGTTTGCCAAATAGGACAGCGTTTCAAAAATATACAGAATTGTACGCACCTTCACAATCTGACGCAAGAAGTAATCTCCATATCTTTTTGGTGGTTTTGAGTCAACAACATGAAGCCAATCCTGCACCAGAATAATTTAGGTCACATCAATGGCCATTTGCCCCACACACTCAATATATATAACTTCTATTGCACTTGACAATCCTCGAAAATCCAGTCAACTTGACCAATCCCTAAAATTGGTGATTGGTTATCTCATCTAATGGAGAGTTGTGAATGGGAAACAGCAGTCATTATAGGACTCTAGTGAACAAGACTAGCCATAAATTGAGAAAACACTTTCGGATCTCCAAGAAAATCATATGAGCCAAGTGAGCAGGGACCTCTAGTTTCCATAAAAATCTAGAGGATTGTCTATAAATATTCTTATGAACTATGCAGACCAATGCCTAGGAATGATTTTTCAATAAACAAGATAAGTGAACATAGACGAAATGTAACATACATCGTCCATATAGAAATCCACATCAGCATTAGAAATTGTCTTTCCATCAGTGCCAACTGAATGTGTTTTGTGTTTGTATGTCAGCAAGATAGTCCTGTAAGGCAGTAGCAAAATAATGTTATTATACTATCACAGTAGATCAGACAAGAAGCTACAAGAAAATCCTGATTAAGCACCTCAAGTTGGATTCATCCACTTCCATGTACTTGGCAAGGTTCCCAAGAGAGATGGATGAGTAGACTTTTAAGAAAGTCCGAACACCTGACAATAGTTGTTGCTGCTTCACTTCATAAAGGAACAGCTTCAACTGAAGTCTATACGCATCCTACAAAATGTGAAAACAAATATTACACAGAGAGAGAGTGTGTTTGCGTGTGTTGTGTAATGCTTAAAACAGAGGTAAACCTTCACCACACAATTATAATGGTAAATCTTCAGTATTGTTTCAAATATCTGAGAAACTGATACTCAGGGAATCATGTCAAATGGAGAAAAGAATCATGAACTGACAAACTATGTGCAGTATTCTCAGAGAAAGCTTATAATTTTAGGTATTAAATCAGTAAGAATTTCTCAAGAGTCACATTTCTATGAGATATATTGCAGCAGTTTGCTTCCTGAAATGGTAAATTTGCAGACAGTATATTTCAATTTCCTTACTTTAACTTGGTCTAAACCAGTTTACCAACTATATCATACAGTGGCCAATGTTATAAGAACATTTTGAAGAACTGCACATTCGGATCCAAAAACTTCCAAGGTCTATGGCACAACATACCTGGTTGTAATTAACAAGAGGCTCCTCAAAACTGGGAGCAGATGGAGTAATGAACTTAGGACATGCATAGGAAAAGAGCTCATCATAGATAGCAAATGCTTCATCGTCATATCTTTGCATTCTGACCATCTTTTCACCATACTTCTCATGCAACTGAGCGTTAACCGTTTCTTCAACAAGCTTAACCTGGGGACATAGTGAAAGACTAATTGCCAGCAGGGCATACATCTGCTCATTCTTTTTCAGTATCTGCTCATACTGAGGAGATTTATTATGATACTGCTTGGTCTTATAGATGTACAATAGAATCTTATTGAATTCTCGAATTGCCTCCACATACCTGTGAAACCAAAAATACCCATAAGACTTCACAAACAATTGTTCACACCAACAATTCATAACTTTGGGGGAGACGGACAAGTTTGAAAGCATTCTATCCAAAATTAATACAGGACAATGAGAACATATTTTAGATCTATGATCACTATTACTGGTTTGAAAAGCATTATATCTAATTCTGATCAATACAACTACTAGGACAAATTTGATCACAATGAACAAACAAAGAGAAGCACCTTACCTCCGCAACATCAGATTGGCAAAACCATAATGATATATGGTGGTAATGTGACTTCCAATAACACTGGTGTAAACCCCTTGCTGAGTAATGTCAATGGGTTGCAAGCATTTCAATCCAGTATGATAATCCCCCAAAAGACAATGCACACGCAGCAACCCCACCATGCTGAAATACCCCAACACCTTCAACACATTACTCCCACCATTATAATCATACCCATCAGTGGCCGTAAATTGCTCCAGCCCTTCCTTCTCCTGCTCCAAAATCTGAATAATGGCCGACTTCTCCACCAAAGCTTGCAGGAAGTTCAGGACTCCATACACATTCCAAGCCTGCAACACAACTTCAAACCTCAATTCCAATCTCAATCTCTCCGAAATTCAACACTCACATTAACCTACACAAAATCCGACATTCCTAAATGTAGCTACAATTCGAAATATAAACCAAATAAAAAGAAGAATTAATCACTGACTTGATCAAACTGGCGGAGAAGAGCAATCTCCTGCTCAGTCTTGGTCTTCATCTTGGCCCGATACTGACAGAAGCTCTGAAACTGGTAGACGAACTCATCGACCATATCCCAGAGCCACTGATTGGGTAGCTGCATATTGACGACGCCGTGGAGCACCACCTGGAATAGGCTACAGTAATTATCCCAGGAATCGATCCTCTGCTTCAGCGTCGGCTGGAGCCGAGCGTAGAGGTGGCGGAACCACATCTCACGGTAGAGGAGGCAGAACACGTGGTCGTTGTCGACGTAGTTCGCGACAGCGTCCACGGAGGGCCACGGCGTGTCCTTGAAGAACCGCTCCGATATGGCCTGGAACGAAGTCTCGTACATCTGGTGGATCTCGTACACGTTCTTCTCGCGGATGTGGCGGTAGAGGTGGACCACGAAGGACTTCACGGAGTCCGGGACGTGGTTCGGGTCGTACCCGGGCTCCTGCGACGACGCGTCGGAGGAGGCTTGGCGGTGCGTCGCCGAGGGCTCGTCGTAGTCGTAAGCCGCCATGGTTGTTGGAAGTCTCTCAGTCACAGCAGAGATGGTTAGAGAGGGAGCGAGAGGAGATTAGGGTTTTACACTTCTACAGGGTCATGAAATGGATCGCATTGCCTTTTGGGCTTCTCGTTCATTTCAGAAGGCGCTGGAAATTGAAGGCCCAATATCGGCCCAAAAACTAAAACACCTCACTTCTAGGAGTAGATTGTTTGCTCAGGTTTGATGTGGGTGGTAAATGAATGCGATGACCAGAGTTAATACAAACAAGTACCGGAAAATGAAACCCCCAGTGAATTCTATGATCTATATATCTCAACTTTGACAAACCATACTTGCACCATCAATTTGAGTACAACTATATGAATCTCGAAAATCTGAGCAAGAGACTTGCAACAAAGGGCGTGGTTTTCACTTTCAGACACTGGTTTCATATTCACAGGCTATTCAAAATTGCCAAAGAGCGCATGTGTAGCGGATTACAAAATGGACATCATCCTCTACCACTCTCATGTTACATCATCAGTTGAAGCACAATCAAGCTGAGGCAGATTTGATCAGCCAAAGTCGAATTTATACCAATCTACCCTCTTCTGCGGGTGAGGAAAACTTTGCCGCGAAGCTTCGGTTCCAAAGGCCTCATTTCAATGTCAAACCATTCGCCAGTTAAAGTTGGTGGAGTTACACACGGAACTTTCTAATAATTGTCAGGTTCATCTTCTTCATCAGATGATAGGAGTGAGGATCCCATCCACGTTTTAAACCCTTCATCAACCCGCCTCTCCACATCTGGTGTCACTTCCACTGGACTCTCAAACATTTCAAGCCCCAAGTTTCTGCCACCAAATTCCCCTTCATCGAGGATTACAGCTGCTCTCCTTCTCAGAAAGAAGGCAGTCCCTCCGTACAGAATAGCAAGCCCCCAAGTGCCAATCTCATAGCACCAGAATAAAGGCACAGAGCAGTAGCTACCCCCTAATGTGAGGAGGCTAGTACCAAGAAACAAGGCAAGAAGACCAAATATGATAGCAAAGACAGCATTCAGAATTGATAGACATCGTACCCCACCTGCAGTTTACAATATAAGAGTTCACCCATCAGTTACTACAGTTTAGTTTGCAGCACCAAGCCTTTTTGGCTGAATGCCATGATAAAAACAGAATGATACACCATTTATTCTCTGTATTTTACTCTGTTGAAAGATGAGACTTTGATAGTTACTCAAGTGTCTTGGGGAACAAAAGTTTTAAACAGCCATATTCAATAGGATGGTAACATTACATTCCATGAAACAAATAAAACTTAGTTGCAGAGGCAACATCACTACAGTACTAAAAGCCCAATCTGTATTAGGGTCGCAAGAAATGGCAACTGTATTTCCAATCTGTATGCCTATGAAAGGAGCCCAATAAGGATATGAGAAATCTTAAGAAAGCAATACAAGCATTTCCTTAAAGCTATCTTCAATAAAATATAAAAGAAAAAGTGTTGTCCCACCAGACAAATTAGCAGTAAGAATACTTGATCACTTTCTCTACACTTATTAATTTGCAATCAAATGAAGTATCAGCAAATTGTAGGGCAGTCAATTCTCTAAACAGGCAAACTATCAGCATGAAGGAAGAAGCAAGTATAACAAGCTATCATTTCATAGACAGAAAAGAGAGAGAGAGGTATTACCTCTTTTTGAGGCACAGTAGTTATTTTCAACTACCATTAAGCATCCATTCCTTGCAGGGGCAGAATAAGCAACAGTGATTCCTGCAACCAGATTGACACTATGAGAACGTGAAATCCATTTAGCACACCCAGAACAAACATCGCCCTCAAAATAATTACATACACACTGTGTTGACCATATACAGGGAAGCAGTGTCCCTTTCACAACAATATGTATATAATGCATAACCTCATGTTCTAGAACCACTAAGGAATCTATCAGCTGACTTTGGGGTTTGATGCATTTTCCTTCATTTCTTTACGAGCAACTTTCTACTCGTGATACAGAAAACAAAAACTACCTTACGTACTAATAACCATATCATACATTCCAGGCAGATGCAACCCTCTGTTGAAGATCACTGTGATTTTCCTGGAAATATGGGGTTTAATACATAGCAGCTACTACCCTAAGAGCATGTTAAGTCCTTCAATCATCTACAAAGCTATCAAGTTGGTAAAAGAAACGATCTATTCACCATGCCGAAACAATGATTCCTAATTCAGAGATAGATATCCTATTGCGGCGCCGAGATTTAGAGATTCTCTTTCAACTCATCACAACATCATTCTTAATGCACTCATTGGCTAACAGTTACTAAGTTTCCACTTGTCTACAATTCAATCGAATCTAATTTGCTATCTCATAGCCTTCAATTTCCAACTTCACAGTGAAATCAAATCTTAACTAGAGTTCAAAAAAGTTACCGGCAACAAGATACACCACCGTGGCCAAGAAAATGATCATGGAGGGAAGGAACACCACCATCCAATAGTAATCCACAACCTCCTGGTCCGTCAGATCAAACGCGCCGTTAAAAGAATCCAAGTCGCCGCCTCTCACATTCATCGGCAGCGAATTAAGCCTCCGGTCGCCGCAGAACGGCCGCCGGGACGCGTCGGCCGGAAACACAATGTTGAAGCTGATAATCACGCAGATAAAGATGGCAAGGCAGATGAAAGCCAGTAACGCCATCAACACCGGCCTCTGGAGCTTCCCCCACGCGCGGTCTTCTTCCCGGAGGCACTCGTACTCGCGCTTGGGCATGAACGCCTGGCGAAGCGCGTCGCCGATTATCTCCATCTCAACTCTAGTCGCCGCGCAACAAAACCCTAAATCGGTTGAAAATCTTGGAACCAAAACCCTAGGAGTTTTCGATTTGGGGCGAGTGAGAGTTGGAAATTAGAAAAGGGTAAACCCACCCTAAGAAATGTCAAGGAGAGAGTCGGTGGCGTTTGCTTTGGGATAAAGATGAGCACCACTTTTTACGCGAGTTCTCGAGTCAGATTTGGCGGGGTTGGCTGTGCGGTGGCGCGTATGCTTCCACCAGCTACGTGGGTTCGTTGAAATGTCAACTGAATTGGTGGGACCCACACGTTAAATATTAAATTGTTAACGGAAATAAAATGACATCTTGACCGTTTTGGACAGTTGAAATTACTTCACGAGGCAATATGATTAAAAAAATATAAATAGAGGATTCGAGTCACTCCTACTCTCACCAACTAAAATATAATTTCAGTCATACATTTTTAGAATCAATTAAGTATAAAAATTGACTAATCTGAAATTATTACATGCTGGAATCTTCAATACTCAGTCATATTAATATTAATCTCAACAGTTAAATTTACACTACAACTAACAACTATAGTTTAACTAATAATCCAACACGTATTAGTAACTAACTTAGTATGAATACATAAGACCTTGCCTAAAATCTATTATATAATAAAGTTCCTATTTCTTTTAACAAAGTGAGCGTAAAGTCCACGCGCCACCGAGAGAACGTGGTGATGTCGATGTCACTCTATGATACAAGAGAAAGTACAAACAGACACAGCTGACTATTATTTTTATTCCTTTCCATTTCCTAGTAGATGAAAAATGAACTTGCCAACATAAAACCTAGTAAATCTATTAAGTCCAGAGCTTCATAAACATTCTTTCTCAGAGCTCTCTGATCGCTTCCATGGCTTCCCTCCAATCTTTCTCAAAACCCGTCTCTCAATACCCACATATTTCCAGAAAACCAGTTGATCCTTCATTTAGTTTGCGTCTAATTCCAAGAAACCTTGCATTTTTAGGACATGGGGTACTTTATATTCACCATGGGTCACCCAAAGAGATGAAATTCACCAGAAGCTCCAACCGAACCGAAGCTGTGACCGGTAAAATCGTCTCCAAATTCACTCTCTCGTTTTTTATAGGATAAATTCATACCCTTTATGATATTGATCGCTGGTAATTGTTTTGAAAGAATACAGATTCTGTGTGTAACTATTGGTTTTAATTCTTACCAGTGAGACTAACAGAGACATTTTTATGCCAGATTACAGCATTCAAGTTTCTGATGTCCCACTGCTTACCTGCTCAGAGGTCTTTTTCTCTCACCTTAATCTTTAAAAAACCCATCTTGATAAGCTTTCAGTGTTTTTTTTTTAATTGTTTTTTTTCAAGAGTGTCATATGAACTAAATGGCGATTCAGGGATTCAGAATGACAATAATTTTGTTAAAGGTTGAGTATTTTCTCCGGTTTTGATTTAATTTCTTCGTCTCTAGAAAGGCAATGGAAAGGCTAAAAACAAACGGCGAAAATCGAAAGGGAACACAAGAGTTTCTAGCCATGTACTCTAGCATTTTTGGAGGTATAACTACTGATCCAGCTGCTATGGTGATCCCCATTGATGACCACATGGTCCACAGAGGGCATGGGGTTTTCGACACTGCTGCTGTTACGGATGGGTTAGTGATCAACCATTCAATAATACACTATGATCTTAAATGTTTAACATGAGAACAGATAGGTGATTTATATTTCTGTGGTTTTGTCTACATTTTAGATATCTTTACGAGCTAGACCAGCACATTGACCGTATTTTGAGGTCAGCATCCATGGCAAAAATTGGTCTACCGTTTGATCGAGAAAGTATTAGAAGAATACTCATACAAACAGTGAGTGCTTCTAAGTGCAAAACAGGATCACTAAGGTACTGGCTCTCGGCGGGACCTGGTGATTTTCAGTTATCTCCCTCTGGCTGCGATCAGCCAGCTCTTTATGCTGTTGTAGTCCAAGACAAATCGCCTTTTAGTTCCAAGGGTGTTAAAGTAGTAACTTCATCGATCCCTATAAAACCGCCCCAATTTGCGGTTATGAAGAGTGTGAATTATCTTCCAAATGTGCTTTCAAAGATGGAGGCTGAAGAAGAAGGTGCCTTTGCAGCTATTTGGTTGGATGGTGAAGGATTCATTGCCGAAGGGCCTAACATGAATGTGGCTTTTGTTACAAAAGATAAGGAACTTCTGATGCCTCAGTTTGACAAAATACTAACTGGCTGCACGGCCAAGAGAGTTTTGGAGCTTGCAGAAGGCCTGGTGAAGGAGGGTAAGCTTCAGGGCGTGAGAGTCGAAAATGTGACTGTTGAGGAAGGGAAGAAGGCAGTTGAGATGATGCTTATTGGCAGTGGAGTTCTCGTTCGCCCTATAGTGCAATGGGACGAGCAGGTCATTGGTGATGGTAAGAACTAAGAACTTAACTGCAATATGCGATGGAGCGTTATTTGACTTAGAGTTACATGGCATACAATGTACTTTTCATACATTGACCGAATTGGCCACATACACTTTGCACCAATCTTTCTGCATAAATCTTCTAGTTTCTAAGTCCATGCTGGCTGCTGCTGAACCTATTCAGAGTCTTTCATTAAACATTTTGGTTATATGTTGGCCCCTTCTGTTATAAACTAATAATGTTATATCACCTGTTGTCCTAAAAGAACCGTGTTCTGGTAAATGGGATTATCTTGGGATCATTCTACTCCAAAGTTTATACAAAGTTACAAACATACATGTCATGGAAACACATTTCAGAAACTTTGATTGTACACTTTTTTAAAGTTTCTTATCAGTGCATTTTGTTTCCATGTCGAACTGGTGTTGCTTATGATATGCTTGGACTCCATGACTAACCATGCTTGCTTCTTCTTTACAGGCAAAGAAGGACCCTTGACTCAGACTCTCCTGAATCTTATCATCAAAGACATGGAATCTGGCCCCCTTACTGTCCGAACACCTGTTCCTTACTAGCTGATCAATCCTGCTGAAATCTCAAGCACCAGAAACCAGCATTACCCAATTGTCACATTTCGGTGCACTGTACACTTTGGAGCCCTGCTATCTTGTAATTTGAGACTAATAAAGGCAATTAATATGCATAGCTTCGCTGTTTCAACCAGTGTAGCTTCACTATTACTATTGAGAAGTCAAACTCGGATTGCTGGAAACCGGAGAAACAATCAAACAAATAATTCATAATACTTCGGAACAAACGAAGAGGAATTTAATAATTTACTGCAATGATGCTTAAAACAGAGAGAGGGTGCACGTATAATATTGCAAAATGTGTGATTTTTAAATCTAGTGGAGCTTAGGTTATGCTGCATAGTTGTTACCTAAGTTGGGGATTATTCCTAACAGCGAAAGGGATCGATGCTTGTTTGTTTCGTTATCACCTTTCTGTGTTTCAGAATATTTGTTTTGATCCGTTAGTGGGGCGGTTATTCACTTATTTGAGAATTCAGATACTGAGACTAGGGGTTGAAAATCTTATTATATAAATTATCCACTTGTTTCTGTGATGGAGCTTTGTGTTTGGATTTTCTGTATGCTTAGCAGGTTGGAGATTGTGATGATGAGATGAAAGATTAAGACATGATTCATCAAAATTGGCTCAACATGATGGGCTTGACTTTGTTATATTCAAAATTGTGTTGCCTAATGAAAGAGCAGCACAAGAGTTTTCTATTCAAAATTAATTATAAGAACTTTGAACAAAATGAGGTTTTCAAATTGAACTAGTGTGTCTCGTAAGAAAAGAAAATGAGAAAATGAGAAAACTAACTTATTCACGATTTTAAACATTTAATTATTTTTTTAATTTATTTACGGATACGAAATTGAACTAGGTGATCCTCTAAAAATTTCGAGTCGAGTCGAGAAGTCTCCCATCAAACTAAGCTGGTGTTTTCTTAGAAATTAATTAAGGAGTGACCCGAGTTTGAACTTAATAATTAAGATGCATTTATCATGCTAGCTGATTAGGATAAATTATGGAAGCCTAATCAGAAACAAATACTAAAATAATAAAGTCGGTGACGGAGGGAGAAGACTTAACGGAGATTAAACAGTCAACCGTTGATAACAAAGGTAGGCCAAACAAACGGCGTAACCCAACCACACCTCTTTAAGGCCCGCGATGCCATTACGTGGCCGTTCCTGATTGGCAGTCAAATTATTTCCCTCACCGAAAGAAAAAACACAAAGAAAAAGCAAGAAAAATCGGTTCCTCAACAGAAAAGAAGAGAAAGAAAAGAGAAGAGGCAGAGCGATCTCAGAGTCTGACACAGAGAGGAGAGTTTACAGCGCGAGAGAGAGAGAGAGAGAAAGCTGCCGGAATATTCCTTTTAAGTTATCAGCGATCTTGCCGGAAGGAGATTACGGTGATCGGAGGCGCGTTTTGGTGTTCGGATCCGGTGAGGAGCAGGGATGGTGAATTCTATGGTGGAGCGCGCCACTAGCGACATGCTCATCGGTCCTGATTGGGCCATGAACATCGAAATCTGTGACATATGCAACCACGACCCTGTGTATGTGCCGCACTCGATTATAGTCGCTCTCTCTCTCTCTCTTTGCTTACTTTGATTTCTAGCTTTGATTTATAGTTGAATTTGTGGTATTGAATGTGTGTGTAATCTGGCGTATGGATTTTGAAATTTAGAGAAATAATGGTGGAGATTGAAATGGTCGTTGAATTTTTATCCAACAGTGAATTGGATTGAAATGTGAGAATAGAATTCCAGAAAGTTAGAATTTCATGTTCTGTTACTAGTTGTTTTTCTTTGGATCTAGCGATGCGATTTAGTCTTGGCTTCTGTATGTCTGCATTTGTTCAGTTGCAGCTTGTTTGATTTGATAGCTGAGTATTAGTGTTTGAATGAGGATGGTTAGTGTGTATTAATGAGCTGAATGTGTCACAATAGGAGGGATTGCCTATTTAATTTATGTTTTTGTGTTTATTATTCTCATGATACGAATAAAGTAAGCATGGGAGAGGTTAACTGCGATGTATGTGTTAGTCTTAAGATTGAATTTATCGTAATAGAATACCTAGATTTGAAGTTCTCCTTTGGTTTTTATGTATCAGGCAAGCAAAGGATGTTGTTAAAGGTATAAAGAAGCGCCTTGGAAGTAGGAATTCAAAAGTTCAACTTCTTGCCCTTACTGTAAGCTCCTTACTTCATGTTAAAGTTCAATCCAGTGTAGTGGCTGATTTTATTTTATTAAATGTTTTTTCATTCAAATTTTTGTACTTCCATTAGTAAAAAATGTCAAGTGTTAGTCAAAGTTAGTGCCAGGTGTGATATCAAAATATGCAATATTAACAACCTGTGGATGCTTTTACTTTGGTGGAGTCTGACATCTTTCGAGCTCCTGGCCAGTTCCTGTTAGTCTTCATTTAAGTTTTAGTTAGGACAAGAAGATAAAATGAATGATGTACTTAGGATAATTTGGCAGATCTAAAACTTTGATATAATGGATAATTTGTATGGCATCTGGAAATTTCATTGAAATTGTATGTTAGTCTCTTGTATTTTAGATGCTGCTGATACCCTCATATCTCTTGTTGTATTTAACTACTTTGTATTTCAGAGGTCTAAACTGGTTTTATTTTCGTCTGCTCGCTTTATTCTAGCTGTTGGAAACAATTATAAAGAATTGTGGAGATATTGTTCATATGCATGTAGCAGAGAAAGACCTCCTCCATGAGATGGTGAAAATAGTAAAAAAGAAGGTATATATGTCTCTTCAATGATTTGATGGCTTCGTAATGCTTTCACTATTCGTCTCTGTTGAAGATTGCTCATACCATATATGCTGCAAATTTGTAGCCGGACTATCATGTCAAAGAGAAGATACTGATCCTAATAGATACCTGGCAAGAAGCTTTTGGTGGCCCAAGAGCAAGATATCCACAATACTATGCTGCATATCAGGAATTGTTGGTATGTTCTTAAAGGAGTATCCTTGAATCAAAATAGTAAAAAAAAACTTAATTGTTAAACTCAACACCACAAGAATTGATAAAACAATGATGACCATTCGTTACTTCATTCCTTAGACGCAATTGTAGTGCTTGATTCTTCAACATTGTCTGACTCGAATGATTTCTTAATTTCAGCGTGCTGGAGCAGTATTTCCCCACAGATCTGAGGCAGCTGCTCCTGTTTTTACTCCTCCCCAGACGCAACCATTGTCATCACTCCCTCAAAATCTGCATAATCCAGATCATCCGAAAGATTTGCCTGAGCCTTCTGCAGAGCCGGAGTTCCCAACATTAAGGTACATATTTCCTCCTCCTTTTTTGAACATATGCTAGCTTTATGAACATTCTTTCAACATTATAGCAGTACTTTGAAATCAAAATTCAAAATGGCATTATCTTTATTTGCATGGTCAGATTTTTGTATGTTATCACGTTTGTTGTTTTAACAAAAAAAAATTTCTGTTAGCTTGACTGAAATTCAGAATGCACGGGGTATTATGGATGTGCTGGCTGAAATGCTAAGTGCTATAGATCCAGAGAACAGAGAGGTACATATTTGATTTTAGATATGAAGAAAATAATGTTACAATGTGATATTAATTTAAATATGTTATACTGAATACTTGGTAGTATTGTTGGGCCTTAGCTGTGTCGTATATACAATCACTTCCGAATAAATTTAAATCCCTCTGGTGTCAGAGAAAACCTCTAAAATGCTATTGAGCCGGTCAAAATGCAGCAAGTATATATGTTGAAAAATAAAGTGGAGAATAGAGTCCTGAAGATCTGGATTTTGTTATGTTGATATTGAGGAGCTTAAAATGCTATTGAACCGGTTAAATTGCAGCGAGTAAATATGCTAAAATACATAGTGGAGAATGGAGTCCTCATTATCTGGATGCTGATATTGAGGAGTTTAAATTGAATGAATCAATATATTACAATTCCTAATGTCTTCTGTTACAGTAGAATATATTATATCTTTCCAGACTAACCTATGTGGATGTATATATCATTGGGTACTTCATCAAAGAGTAAATGTGACATGAAGTAAGAGGATTTGTATCCATTTGGTACTAATATCACCTTCATTGCAACTTTGCAAGTATTAACATTTCTCAAATTTAACTATATTTGGATCTATATTCCACTGGGCACTTCGTCCAAGATAAAATGTGACATGAAGTAAGACGATTTGTATAGATTTGATACTTATATTATCTTCATTGCAAGTCTTAACTTTTCTCACATTTATTGTCATCTGCACTCTGCAGGGGCTTAGACAGGAGGTTATTGTTGATTTGGTTGAACAATGCCGTACATATAAACAAAGGGTGGTACACCTTGTTAACTCGACATCGTAAGTCCCCACTGTTTACATAGATCTATAACATGTAACACAAAAAAATAATACAAAGACCTCTTAATGACATTACAAGGATGTGTTCTGTTGATTGTATCTTATTTGATAAGTAGTTGCATTGGTAATCGAGTATTCCTTACTGATGAAAGTTTTTCCTTGTTAGGGATGAATCATTACTATGTCAAGGACTAGCACTGAATGATGACTTGCAACGTCTTCTTGCCAAACATGAAGCCATTGCTTCAGGCAATCCAGTTCAACCAGATAAACCCAAGGCTGAACCTTCTGGAAAACTTGTAGATGTTGGTGGTCCTCTTATCGACACTGGAAGTGATGGGAGGTAACTAGGCATTGCAACAGATTTACAGGCTTTGTTTTATATAGGACCAATCCGGCATTATTAGCACCGTAGCTTTAATTTTTGAATTTATGATAATTGGTTCTCATGAGGATCAATCATGTGCCATCTGTATCATATGATACTATGCTTCCTTTTTCTGGACTCGGTCAAGACATTATGGAGAATATGCCGTGTATTCCAAGTCGTTGATTGGATGATTTGTGTGCTTTAGTTTTCAAATCCACAACTTTGAAGCACTTTGGGGGCACAAGGGACTCATAGCTAAGAACAAATAGTGATGAACCTTAGGACCAGAAATAGATAATAGTCATTCTCCTAGAGATTGAAATGAAGTTCGTGTTTTACTAGAATGGTTCTCTTGATTAGATACTGTCTGAACTGTCAGTCTTGTTGACTTCTTTCCACAGGTCCACTTCAAGTGCTGGTGCAAGCTCTAATCCACTTAATCAGTTATTACTTACTGGACCTCCAACAACGAATGGTGCAACTCCTACGACAAAGGTTGATCCCAAGATGGATCTTCTTAGTGGAGATGACTTTAACTCACCGAAGGCAGATTCACTGGCTCTTGTTCCTGTAGGTGATCAACTGCCAAGTAGTACTCCTGTATCCAATGCGCTTGTTCTTATGGACATGTTTTCTGACGGTAACAGTGCCCCAAATCCTGTTAACACCCATCCTCCTCATGCGGTCAACCAATCCAGTCCATTAAACCCACAATTTCAACAGCAGCGGAATTTTCAAGGTACACAAGGGGGAATTCACCCAAATGGAAACGTCCCAAACATGGGAGCACCTCAGTATGAGCAGTCACTATACGCACAAGGTGGTGGTCCCGCTTGGAATGGTCAGATTATGCAGCAGCAGCAGCCACCTTCACCAGGATATGGTGCACATTAAAAAAAATTTAGGCCTTTCGGTCTCAATTTTGTTTTCTGTAGCCCGAAACAGTACCTTGCATTCACATTCTTTTGCATAAAGGCAGATGCAATCACAACATGGGCACATCATGATTATAATTTCATCATTTTCCTTTGCATATAATTAAATAGAAATGTGAATTTGATTTCCTGACGAATGCTGGTGATGTGTCAGTGATTGGTGATTGCATCAGGCGTAAAGAATGTTTTTGCTTTGTTATTCATCCTATGCTTTAGAGTACTGTACTGGAGTTTACAATGCTCTAACATTTCACATGGTTGGGCAGGTTCACCAACCAGTGGATCATTACCACCACCTCCCTGGGAAGCTCAGTCAACAGATGATGGAAGCCCAGTAGCAGGTTCTCCATATGCACCACCAGTGCAAGTCAATCAAGTGGTTGTCACACATGCACAGGGTGGTTTCCTTCCACAGGGACCTCAACGGTCAACCAGTGACCCGGTAGTTGGTATGTACATTCAACCAATTACAAGTAACCATTTGTCGGCAATCAATCAGCAGGTTGCTCCAAGCAGTCAGTTGGGTTTGGCACCTCCTCAACCACTTCAAGGTCCATCTATGGGTATGCTTCCACAGCCACCTACTCAACCCGCATACCCTCAACAAATGTATGGCAATCAAATGTCCCCCTACGGCTATGATCAGCAGCAACAACAACAAGCTCAATACCTTCAGCAGCAGCAGCAACACCAACAGCAACAAGGGCATTATTTTCAGCAGCAACATCAACAAGCGCAATACCTTCAGCAGCAACAGCTACATGCGCAATACTATCAGCAGCAACAACAGCAGCAGCAGCAGCAATATCTTCAGCAGCAGATGCACGGTCTGTCTGTTAACGATAATGGTATGAGAAACTCCTACCAGGCTCCTACATCATCGTATGTCCCACCTACCAGGCCAGCCAAGCCAGAGGACAAGCTATTTGGAGACCTTGTCGACTTTGCAAAACTGAAACCATCGAAACCCACTGCCGGCAGAACTGGTAGCATCTGAAATTGTTGGTGGTTTTGCGTCCTTTTTCTTCCCATTATTTTGGCCAGCTTCTTAGTTGAGTTTCCTTTTCTTTTCCTTTTTCAATTTTTGGTTTTCTTTTTTTTATCCGTTATATATAATTTTTTTATGGGATTTCGGCTCCAAAATTGGGTTTGTGCTTTGTATGGCATTGGGATCATGTACATTCTTTGTAGAAAAAAGAAAAGAAAACCCAAACAAAATGGGAGACCTCCATGTGGATTAGATTGAATTTATGAGATTTGCTTTCTTAGTTTACTTTCCGATTAGTTGGAACCTCGTTTTGATTTATAGTTACTAATTCGGTGGTTAATCGTTAGACTAATGCAACCTTGTGATCGTCGTCTGGTCTGCTGCCTGCTTGCTTTGACAAGAAACTGGTCTAACAAAACTTAAAGTATTGACTATTTTCTAACTGAAATAACACGATTTCCTAGGTAATCTAAATACATAAACTAATATGTATTACTTTCTTTTCTCTAAATAAATTGTGAATTAACTACAACCAACACGTCAAGAATAAATCAGATCTAAAGATTTCACACCTATTTAATTAGAATACAGAACGTAATAACCTACTTTTTAAGTAATGGTACTCACCCAGTTTAATTGATATGCCTAGGTTACAAAAACAGCAAGTTAATTCATGTTTTTTCTTTATCCAAAATGATAAAATTCGTGTCTACTGGCGTGGCGCTTGGTCTAGATTTCCCCGCAGAGAATATAAAAAGGCAATTCCTAACTCCCCTGGTAGATCTTCGACAATTCTCTCTCTGTTTCTGTCATCGCTCGCTCACCGGACAAAAGGTACGACTCATATCTTCAATTCAACATCCTCTATCGCAAGTTTCGTCTTGAGGTCAACTTTCAATTCGAAATTCCCACCATGAACTCTCTGCTCACCTTTAAACTAATTCAATATCAGAAATCCATTCGCTTATAGTTTTTACTCTTTGTTTTGTACTTGTAGGATCATCACCGCCTGTTCGGGATATTGGGCTTCTGCTTTGTGTAGTTGCTGTATCCTAAGCTTTGATTTTAGAAATTAAGATGCAGGTTAGATATGATTTGTTTGATTGCTTTTGTTTTTGAGGTATTTAAATGCTGTTTAGCTTGAGATCATTACGAATTTGATGATGGTGAGTTTTGCTGATTAGTACTAGTTTCGAGGGGTTTGTATGTATTTGGATTTTCTTACTGCTGTGGTAAACTTTCCAGCTTGTATATGAGGTTAAAGATATTTGACTTAATGGAAAAATGAGGATTGAGAGAGTGAAGCCTCCTTGAATGATGATGATAAACTTAAGTAACCATCTTATGTTGCATAGTGAGATTATAATGTATAACTTACTGCCAAAGACCCAAAGTGAAATACAGTTAGTGTAATTATAGTGAAGGTTTGCCCTTTTTATGACAGCGCTTGGGCTGTGCAGGCATCAAGAGCTAGGCTTTTCAAGGAATACAAGGAGGTTCAACGAGAGAAAGTTGCAGATCCAGATATACAGTTAGTTTGTGATGACTCCAACATATTTAAATGGACTGCTTTCATCAAGGTAATCTCGTTTGTGACAAGTAAAACAAACTTGGTGTGGTGTATCGGTTGATCGGTTGATCGGTTGATCTTAATAACATACTTGTGTATGCAGGGACCATCAGAGACTCCGTTTGAGGGTGGCATATTCCAGCTTGCTTTTGCAGTGCCCGAGCAGTACCCATTGCAACCCCCACAAGTCAGGTTCTTGACGAAAATTTTCCATCCAAACGTGCATTTCAAGGTATGAGAAACTATCCATTGTTGAAGATGAATTTTACAGCTTAAGGTCTTGTTTCACACTTTCATAAGGGACCATACAATTTTATGCTTCCAGGTTTCAGAATGTGGGATTTTATTATTATTATTATTATTATTTATTTATTTTTTAAGATAAGCAATTGTTCAAAGTTTCCAAGATGATCGGTCATCCACCCCAGTTTCTAGGAGTAGTCAGATTTCTTTGAAGTTTGAAGTAGCATTTCATTCAGTTAAAAATTTAGTTATGAAACTGTCTGGAGCTCATTTATATGCTTTATTCCTAGCTGGAAAAGTTTCAAAGTCTACTGAAACATTACTTATCCTTTCCGTTTGGGGTGGGGGCTACTTATTACTGTTAGCTTGAAATTTATAACTATAATTGATTCTGATCTGGATTTATCCTCTGCAACTATTGTTATATCACCTACTGAAACTTGGTATTGACATTTATGATCAATATATTAAGTTGTTTTCTGATGCAGACAGGAGAGATATGCCTCGACATCTTGAAGAATGCATGGAGCCCTGCTTGGACACTTCAGTCTGTATGTAGGGCTATAATTGCTTTAATGGCTCATCCAGAACCGGATAGCCCACTGAACTGTGATTCAGGTAAGTCAATTATACATCTGAATTTATAAGTTTTAGTAACTCAACTGTTGAGAAGCCAAACAATAAGAGATGCTTTTTTCATATATCTTATCTTCTAAGGATGTTTTGAGACCTTAAAGGTCCTCTGCTGTTATACTTAAAAGTGGGCTAGCCCCCTAATTTTCAGTTTTCTTGTTTCTATATTGGACTGTTTTGACACCTAAGGACTGTGAACCTGTTGGGGCAAAATGACACAAAGGCAAAGTAGGATAAAATATTTGAGTGTTTTGTGGGAGATGTGTGTCATGTGGAGTCCTGATATTCAGAGCTCCGATTTCAATTTACAATTATTTTTTTTCAAAGCGGTGCTAGGTCCGAGTTCAATATGTGATTTCAAGGTCGGTCTTCCTTAAATTAAGCTCCTACGACTCTTATTCCTCAGGGATTGATATTCCTTGTATGCAGGAAATCTTCTGCGCGCCGGCGATATCAAGGGGTACCATTCCATGGCAAGAATGTACACTAGGCTTGCCGCGATGCCTAAGAAAGGCTGAGAGTTGTGCTGTATGTAACTTTTCTTCTTCTCAATTGTAGGGCTTCGGCACCTTGTATGGGATTGTGTAATAATATTGTCAAATTTCATTGGGTGTTGGTCTTTCTGTTCTATCACTTTAACATGTGTAAAAAAATCATAGCTACATTCATTTTTCATATTAGTATCTTGGTTCTGTAAAAATATTGCCAAATTTTGCTGAAATAAGTTAGCAGCTAAACAAAATTTATGAATCTATGAGAACTGGGGTTTCACTGTAGAAAGAAGAGTTTTGGTATTCTCAACATAATTTTGGCAAGTGAGCTATGGTGTCCATGTAATCGACAATCACAATGTGCGTGGAAGCAAGGCTAAAAATGCCTCTGCAAGAGCAAATACACTAGCTGCATAGCACATGGTTCTTAGAGGACCTCTAACTCTTAAGAATCAGGATTTCACTATACTATGTATGGTGAAAGTTCATATATACAGTAATACATGCATGTCATTACTTGCTAGATTGCAACGATTGATGCTTAAATTTGCAGAGCCAGCTAGTTAATCCAAACTAAACAAACATGGAAATACAGTACCTAATCACAAGTCATTTATAAAAACACGAGAATTCTTTTTTCTTTGATGGAAAGAATCATTACCAGCAGACAGATAACTTGCATCACACACAAGCCAAAGTCTCCCTATATCGATAATTCCAAAGCCTTGCCTGGGCGTTAGCCGATTAGATTTGTAGGTCTTGCATTTGAGATTATACGAGATGACTTTACCAGGAGTATGTAGCAACAAGGATGAACTTTCATCTCCTTAAATTTCCTCTGGAGTAAGAAAGAGAACAGCAAATTTCATCGGGAAGGTAGTGAAAATGCGATCAATGTCCATATGATACTTGAGACAGCAACAAGAGTAGTCTTTCTTCACCTCCGACACTTCGATACGTGAACAATGGATATCAATAAGGTGCAAATTGCTGCCACCACAATGAGACTCCTGAAGAAATCTGAGCTCCTGATCAGAAAGCTTGACATGTCCGACACGCTCATTGTCTATGTGATAATACGGGAGCTGTGTACGCAACCCTATCCAGTGAACTGTGCCATTGCAGTATACCACTTGATCATATATAAAACGAAATGGCAAACTGAAAGAGGAATCAACAAGTCTCCAACTTTTAGTCTCCGACGAATATATCTCTATGCGGAAGTCTGTGAGAATCTGGCTGAGAATCGTTATCAGTCCAAAAGACGACCACATTGTAATGAGGTGATCTGGAAGGGTCAAACGCCAAAGCCTCACTGAAACTTATTAAACCAGTTGCTTGCAACAGAAGTAGCAGAAGCAGCAGCAGCAGCGGGAGGAATAAGTGTGGAAAACTGGTTATTGGTAGTGGGATTGAGAACATGGTATCGTGGTTTTATTGTTATTCCGATCGACAGGGGACAACATAAGAAGAGGCCATTACAGGACTGGAGAATCATGATCCTATGCAGGTTTGGAACGAAGTTCAGAGGATTGCATGAGTTGGGTAAACAAGATAGAGTTTGGTTTGCAGATTGCAGGGTTACTTTTAGGGTCATGATCAACAAGATCACCAAGAGGGATGAAAGACAAGGCAGTAGTGGATTTGGATTTCCTAGGAAAAACGGCAGAGACGGAGGAGTGGGGGTTTTGAAGGGTGTGGCAGTGACAGAATTTGGGGTCGGAGATAAGAGAGAGCCAATGTTTGGACACACATTTGAATCGGAGCAGAGGTCGAGCTGGTACGCGCACAAGAATTTCAGTAAGAAGGTCATCTATTCTGGCCACCTTATTCTCCATGTCATCTCTCTTAACTTTTTTTAGAACCTGCACCATGTTATCTCTCTCTTATTGGATCTCTAGGGAAGTTTTTTGTTTGTTTTATTGTTTCTTTAGGCTTTATATATAACCATCAAATCTGGAAACCAAAACTGAACTATAATTGATTCCTAATCGTATTGAACATATGAAAACAATCAGATTTAATACGTCTAGAGATTAACCATTATTGGTTCCTAATGAACAAAGGAAAACATGTCGAGTCAAACAACACGATTAAATATCATCATGTATATACTGTATTACTAAGCACTTATTTTGTTGCTTCCAGAACCATACTTGATGCGCCAATCACTAACACAACAACACGGGTGAGATAACCACACCTCTTACAGGGTTATTCTTACAAGAGCCTAGACATGGCAGACATATATAATACTCTGAAAGAGTAGATTTTACTTGATGAAAAACCATGACAACAATTTTCACCAAACAGCCTCACCGCATGAGAAACTTATCAAACCAGTGGCTTGCCTCTATTACCATAAGAGCGGTCATTTGGTGGCCAATGCCGGGCTCTGCTATTAACTGGGTTGAAAGAAAGTGGAGAATATACATCAGCTTTGGCAATTAATCTCCAAATGAAAAATTGAAAAATGACGAAACACTATAGTGTTTTTCTAAACAAATATGAGATGTAGAGTTAAAACTGAATATCACGCTTTCCACATATTCCGATGAAGTGGTAACTTGTTTAAACAGAAGGCAATTGAATAGGTTAAATTGCTTCTTGTGTTATAATCTCTTTACCCTTGAGGTGCTACTACCACATACCTTAAATTTATCTGCACTTTGTGCATCTTCGTAAGCCTTGAGTGCTCTCGCTTTGGGAACATCCAGACCAGCAAGTGGACATCGAGGATCTTCTGCACCTATTATGTTTGGAAAACAATGTACATTAGACTGGAATAAACCATGATCCTTAATGACTAAAAACAACCAGAAATTTGATATAGCATATTATTCAATTGAAGGTTACAAAAACAATTGTCAAACTATAGGGCATTGTAGGACCGGTCAACCACCTCAGTGGACATAATAAGTTTCAGGGGTTATATTGATAAAAATTAAGTATTGTACTGCATTATGATTTGGATATTATGATTAATGGTTGAAGTTTAAACAAGGATTTTACCATTTAAAATCAACAGAGGACGCGGAGCAATAGCTGGAACTGTATAAGGAGAATCAAACTGAGAGGCCAGACCTGGAGCAATCCTATCCCACACCTGGTCAAATGTATGAAATTGTAAGATGCCATCCAACTACAACATGCTACTCATTGTGAACCGCAGTATCATATCAGAGAGAGGAAGTATGCAACTAACCTTTTCCACTACTTCTTTGTCAATCGCACTCTTGTTTAGATCAATTTGTGCTTCTGGAACACAACCAAGAAAGTGAAAGAATCAGAGTAGCAAATACAAACATAGCTCTACTAATTTCTATGGACAGTAAGATTGAATATTATACAATGTCTTACCTTCAAAAACAGGTTTTATACTGGCAACTCGAGCCTGCCACTTATCATTGTATATTGCCCATCGAAACCCCTATCATAGTAGCATAAAGAGTGAGTTGGTTGTACTCCGACTATATAAACATAAAGGTAATGAATAAGACATAATACCTGAACGCCAATTATAGGGACAACCACTGCATAGCGGGTGTCAGCAGCAGCAGCCAGCCATGCATGCATACCTGCATTGCGATTTAACAAGATCAGTTCTGGATTTTTCAGCAAAGTTCATATTCAAGTTTCCATCTTATGAAGTTTTCTTTGCACACCTCCCAGTGATTCACCGGTGATTCCTAGCCTAGCAGGGTCTACATCCTCCCTTTGTGTTAGATGATCTGCCAATTTAATCAAGTCCCAGACCTGCCATAATAAAACTTGCATCGTTTATGAAACAAACCATCCAATTACTAACCCTAATGATTTCACTAACCATACTTTCTGGGGGGTAGAAGTTCAACTATGTTTCAATTGAACTCTTACATGAAGATAACAGCTCTGTAACTATCTAAGTTGCAGACAACTTTATAAGCGGAGTTAGTAATTAACTAATTACCGTATCAAATAAGAAAGGCATTGTATTGCCCCTTTTCCACGCTGATATGAGAGCCTGCACATGTATAAGGTTTCTAGATCAAAACCAGGCCTCACTTTCAGAATAAGTATGTCTGTTTTTGCAGAGATAAGCCAATGAACTAGTTCTTAGACAGTATGTGTGTCCAACAAAACAGTTCTAGATTGTGATTTAGTATCAATAAGCCAAAATTTCATAACTAAAGTGCACCGCATGAGTATACCCACATCTCGATAAGTGGTTATATTCGTGGCACGTTCACCATGGTAGCGAGAATCAATGGCAATTGCTACATATCCCCTCGAAGCATAGGCCTGGAACAGAAAAGCCAAACATGCCTCATTTCGACAAATTGTGCTTTAACCGAAACAATGGTCAGATACAATGATTTGAGGGTAAAAGAATAAAGATCAATACATAGCTACCTCTAGCAATGGTCTTAACCACTCTTTATTCTTGTTCGTACTATGCAGAAAAACAACAGCAGGTTTTTTCTGGGTACTGTTTTCCTCCTTCATGCTCAAAATCAACACAGGTAACCTCCCCTGCTCTCCTGCCTATCAACTCAACCCAAAATTTACCATCACAACTATTTTGATCACTCATCGTAACAATCTCGAAACAAAAACTACAATTACCTCAGTAATTAGGTAAAAAATTTCCTCTTGTAGCTTCTCCTTAAAGTCGGTAATGTCAGCCTTGGGACACGCATTCATTGCCTAATCAAACACCCAACAACCAACATTTGAACACATAAACAACAAAAAAAAAATGAACTAGGAATCAAACGTTAGACGAGAGACTCATACCTCGCTGAAACGTGGAGGGTTAGCCTCCTGAAACAGAGGATCAGTCACCGGTTTGGCCAGTTCCACCGTTAACGGAACTGAAACAATGCCACTTCTCATGTTACCGGACAGGACACTAAACTGAACCAGTCAATAAACAAAAGACTGACTTCTCATTTGCTCACCTTGGCCACATCGCCGGCTACTCAGGACTTTGTACAACTCGGAACGAAGCTTCTGGGCGTCGACAGCTTCCTCGGCCATTTGGGTGTCAGTGTTTGATCTGGTTCTTGTCGACTGAGACGGGGACCGGTTTTTATAGGGGAATATTTTTGGCAGGTTGGGACATTGGTGTGGCCACGTGTGGGACCGGGGAGGTCACACGTGCGGGAGGGAGTTTGTTGATGATGATGTTAAGTGTTTAGTTAAAATTTATAGTTAAATTACATAAAAAGTTAAATTTAACTTGTATGTTTTTAACTTTCTATTCAGCAGTTGTAGTTATTTTAGAGTCAATTCAGCAGTTGTAGTTCTATTTGGGACGTTTAACAGAAAAGTCGAACGTTAGGGGATTTTAACTTCAAGCTATATTCTCTCTCCTAAATAGTTAAAAATAGTTAGAGATTATTTCGGAAAGTTAAAATTGACTTAGCTATAGGATACTTGTTGGATGCTATTTTAGCTATATTTCTGTTAATTTTCAAAAAATAATAGCTTTATACTATCTTGGAGATGTCCTTAGAGTGGGGTGCTGCAGAGGAAGAGGGATGACGAGAGAGTGGGTCATTGTGGATATTGGAGAGAAAGGTTGGCTTTGAGTTGGTCTAATTATGGAAAATAAAAGTATTATTTTTATTATTTTTTTGTGGAAAAATTACAACAAATTGTAAAGGTGTTTTTGGATTGTTGTTCCATGGATGATTATTTCTGGGTTTCTAAAGCTCTGGATTTGGGGGGGTTAGCTCTGATAAGTTTTTCCTGTTGGTTTTGGGTGATAACTAGTGAGCATGGATTGGTGTTCTGGGAACAAATTCTGGTGTGAGGTAGGTGATCACTGATCACTGACAGAGAGAGTTGAGCTTCTTGGAATAAATGTGACTTCCTAGTCAGTTTTTATTCTTTTTGTTAATGCAATATTCTGGTTTATGTGTCTTGTTCTTTGTCTTGATTTGTTTGATTCAATCCGTGAATGTTACAGATAATTCTATTTTAATTGCTACCAGCACACACCCTTGTTTAAATGCAAATATATATATATATATATATATATATATATATATATATATATAGCTGAAGCATATATATATTTTCTTTCAGGATGGTCAATAATTATGAAAATTATCATGAAGTTGCGAGGGACATCTGCAGCATATTCGTGTAGAACAATAGCAAGACCCCAGATGTAGCCAACAGCCCATTAAGAATTTGGGTTCAGGGGCATGTATCCTTGTGGCCAAACAAAACTGATGGAATGATTGGAATCAAGTTTTTGTCTGAATGAAATGACCAAAGAAAACGAAAGTAGTAGGAAGCACAATTCAGACAATGATCATAGTGAAAACCATGACTAGGAAGATGCAAGGAAGCTCCACCAGAGAACAACAAGATTGGCTTCTTGAAAGCCCTTTCACAGAGGCTAAGAAAGTGGATAGCTTTCCCTTTCGCTACAAATGTAATAGTTCAAACTGATCCCACACACACCTACATCACTATGCATGTAACACACAAGACGGACCAAAAACTCGAGCAATAACATGGAAAACCCAGGAATCTGGATTCGACACGATAACATTACAATAAATCTCTGATTAGCCAGAGGCACATGAGTTGAGCATAAACAGAAATAGAAATTATCATGTATCGGATAACTGAAGGATATACGATTAATCATGGATCAAATAGCATAACAAACTACTCTCTAATAAGGTCGCAAAAGTCTTTCAACTGAGGAACAGCTATGTATTGAGATGGTTCTCAATGAGATAGAGATCTCAACTTTGTATCTGATCTAATGTCGGGGACACAAGTTCTCATGTAAACGGTGAGGAGCTAAATTAAACAACAGCTCTATAAGAAACCTTTAAGTTACTGGAATTTCACTGCATCATACACCAACATAGAAATAACAACTCTTTTTGGATTTGAATCATGCTGAAACAGAAGGGTCTACTTGTGACTAGATTCTCAAAAATTGTTTTACAAGACCTAAGGTCAACTGATATGGCAAGAAATCATGCCCAAATGTCACAAAAAGATGCACAGTGATAAACACTTGAACTAATCCTATCCTAAAGTAACAACTCTATCAGTGTTTGCTTTTATTGCCCAGTATTATTTTTCAAGGACATTCCAACTCCGGAGATAAAAGTGACTACTGACTGAAGCACTTTACCATTTGTGGAAGGAGATTTCCCAATGTCATTGCTGTATGTAACTGTCTGGCCCATGGGTTTCTTTGGGGTTCCACCCTCTACAGAACCCATTTGTATTTCCCTCTCCCTTTTGGCTACAGGAGAACACATTGTTTCTGCAAAGTGAGAAACAAATGAGTAAGGACTCTTTCTATTAGTTGGACATGTGAAAACATATATAGTCATCAAAAAGGGTCCTGACTTCCCCTTTTACCATATTTGACCTTTAGTAACTTCTTGAAAATTAGTTTGATAGAGTAATTCTACATTCTGAGAAGGAAAATACTTGTGTCCATACCGGTATGTATGTGTGCGTCCATACTCTTTCTTATTTGCATATCTTGGACAATGTTATCAACGATTTTAACCGTTCAAAAGTTGAATTAATCAACAAAGATCATTTCTGTAAAAATTCAGAATAAACCAAAATCGTTTGCTCATTCGATTGTATTCGATTGTATCAAACAAATGGACGGCTGATCATGAGACTCTCAACTTTCACTAGAACTGTTCATTTGTTTGATGCAATCGAATGAGCAAACGATTTTAGTTTATTCCGAATTTTTACAAAGATGACCTTTATTGACTAATTCAACTTTTGAACGGTTAAAATCGTTGATAACATTGCCCAAGATATGCAAATAAGAGAGAGTATGGACGCACACACATACTGGTATGGACACAAGTATTTTCCTTCTGAGAATGCACAACTTTGGACCTTAGTGAGCATTTTGCCTATAATAGAACCCCATTTTGGTTTTCGACAATTATAAGTTACAAATTGAACTTAAGGAAACTCACCTTTTATGCTACCACGAGTAATAAGCAGGTTTAGGAAATCCCTGAATCCTGAGAGGACAACCTTTTCCTGCTCTTCATAAACCTCTGTGCAACCTATCTCCTGAGATTGATTCTGAGTTGTGCTTTGACAACTACTCGTTATTCCATTTGGCAGCTCAGCTGCCATAAACATCTTATCTTGTTCATCACACATCAGGGCAAGTGTTCCAGGGGACATTGGCCTACTATTTGGCATATCACCTCCATCTGATCCAGAACCACTGCTGCTATCTCTATCTGATTGATTCATTACCAAATGGTCACCATGCGAAGAACTTTGATCCTGTTCCCTTTTACTTTCTTTCCCCTCTGTAGTAGTGGCTGAAATGGTAGTAGTATTATCAACCGTCTCTTTTTGTCTATTTTCTGTACATGTTACTTTAGAAATTCAAAACTAAACTACACAATAAAAAGGACAAGAATAAAAAATATCTGACCCCTGTAGGGGAAAATTTAAAATATGCCGAGGAAAAGGAGATCTTTCAGATGCTTATATGTATCGGACTATTGACTTGGACCACAAGCCTAACGATAAGTCTCCTACATGGTCGTTCAAAACAAAATCTGAAATCCAGTAACCTAAAGTAATGAAAACACAATGTAATATGACTATTAAAAAAAAATACAAGACGGGAAAGGGATATACTTGATGTCAGTCACTAGAGGTTACTCATCAAAACATTCGGAAACAACTCCTGATTGTTGTTTTCTTTACAAAATTTAATTTTAGTAGCTCAAATAAAGAATTCTGAACCTAAAAAATGGCCATTTCAACTGAAAGTTTGATTCTTTAGCACACAACCAATTAACTTCACCTACTTTCTAGGGTTCAACCTCATGTTAACCCCCTAAGTTTCCTTACAGCATGCACACACAGACACACGCGCAAAAAAAAAAAATATATATATATATAGTCCGTCTCAGCTGCGGACGTCCAGACCGTACGGATTCACCGCAAACGGCCGCCGCGGCAAGCCGACGACGGCGAGGATGGTGCCGGCCCGCTCCTCCCCTCCCCGCGCTCCTTCCCTCCCATTTGGAGCTCCAGCGCTGGCCCACGGCGGCCAGATTCTGTAATTTTCAAGTTTCTGGGCAGCAACTTGAATGTTCCAGATTCCGGCCGCCGTGGGCCGGCGCTGGAGCTCCAGCTGGGAGGGAAGGAGCGTGGGAGGGGAGGAGCGGGCCGGCACCATCCGTGCCGTCATCGGCTTGCCGCGGCGGCCGTTTGCGGCGAATCCATACGGTGCGGACGTCCGCACCTGAGAATTCCTATATATATATATATATATATATATATATATATATATATATATATATATATATATAAGAGGCTACAAAAGTGAGATGCAAAGATAAGCAGCAAAGAAGGATGGAGGTATGTATATAACCAAACCTGCAAGTGCTTTTGCAGCTTCTCCTGAAACTACAACCAGACGTGCGCACAGATCCTTTATGTTCTCAGGCTGGATGATATTTGCCAACATAGATCTTCAGAAATAAGAACTGACAACGGTTATATATTGAAGGAAAATTGAAAAGACAAAAAGGTTTATACAGCAATTTAAAGAAATTTGACAAACCTGTATGTGGGTTTTGTAGATCCTGGTACTGCAGCATTAGGAGTACCAGAAGTAGGAACAGATAACAGAGAAGAAGAGGCCATAGGAGGTCTTAAGTGATTTTCCTGAGTTAAGTAAATTTGAAATAAATAATCAATTATTTAAAAATATACATTCAGCCAATCCGCTAAAGTAGAGAAAATGAAAATGGAAAAGGGGAAAGAAAGAACTAGTTTAATCTTAACAAGATTGCCATATTCGATTCATTTGTCTTGTAATAAACATCATTAACATTTTAACAGCATTGGCATAGCCTTTCACACAACAACAGAAACATCAAATTGCACCCTTCAGTGTAAGCAACCATTTAAAGTATATCTTATTAATACTCATATATTCAAGTAATCTGACAAATTTCACCTGCTGAGCCTGTGTAATCCGGTGAACTGATTGATCTCTGGCTCCAACGCCAGAAAAAGGTTCGTCATTCGGTCTTTGTCTGGATACCAGAGGCCCAAACCCAGAGGATCCAATGGCCCCACTAATGGCTGCATTTGCATGTTGCAAGTTGGCTATCGTGTTGTGATCTTCATGAAAGATAGCCCTTCTTTCTTCACTTCCATCAAAGTTCTTGCAGTCCATGCATTTACAGTTTTCAGAACATAGAACATTGGCTTGGAAGCACTCACAGTACTTCTTGAGACACCCAGATTTCCTGCAAGCACATCCTTTGTGGTGCTTTTGAACCTCGCCAGCATCATTCTGAATACGTTTATACAAATTATCAACGCACTTTCAACTGGATTTGTTCAACTTACCAATGCATGCTTGAACAAAAAGCATAAATACTCAAATTATTAAACATATTATGCTGGCACTGTGATAAAAACTATGGCCATCAACTAATCAAGCTCCAAATAAGTAAATTAGATACCCAAGACTCGTGAGATTCATGTGGACTGCTAGCAATCTTTGGTCTGAATGCTTTTGGGTTACGCTCTAAAATTGCTCCAACCGCATCCTGCCTAGCAGCTTCATGGTCCACATTATTATGACAATTTAAGCAGTTGCAACCTTTACAATAAATTCCAGCTGCAAAGCACTCACAGTACCTGCCAAGTGACAAAACTTTGAGTATAGTATTCAACGTAGTACAGAAAACTAAACAAACTTAACCCATTAATTAAGCCAATAGTTCTTTTTTCTGTGTTCATCTAAGGTAGAACACTTATGTGACTGCCAACATTCATGCAAATGCCCTATTACACAATGCTATACTGCATCCCCAGTAAAAATTCATGGTAGAAAGTATGCATGACAGGATGACAAAGCAGAAAGGTTTTCACTCAATAACAAATTGACAGGATATTTAACACCGAGCTGTACCAATAAATGTAAATATCTGTAAACTCTCCCTCACTCTCCATATGTAACTCGAGAGATTATCCACAATAGGTGTTTAAGTTTAGATTAACAAAACATAAGAAGGACAAAAGCACGCATGGACCATTCTACATCCAAACAACCATAAAGAGGATTATGTGTCCTTACAACTTCAGGCATCGCGAATTTTTACAATTGCACAGCTTTTGCTTCTTTGGAGTGCTGTCTTTCGCTTCGCTGCGTGCACGGGGTTTAGGAGACTCGTATTTTCTGAAGAAAGCATCAGCACACAAATGTCAAAACAAATACAAACTATATAATACATATCATTCAACATTAACGGAAATAAAATATATGCCTATTAAAAAGTGAGGTGAACAAGATTGGCAATGAATCACATATACCAAAAACAAGTTGGGCGGCATGTAGCTCAGCTGAGGGAGCAGTATATACACAAACCAAAGACCTGAACTACAACCTCCTTTGTCCCTCAAAACGGAACATCAGATGCAATGTTTAGATTAAAAGAACCAGTCTTTAATGTCACTACTATCTCCATGACTAATTTTCTCTTTGATAAACTATCACTGTGCATAACTAAAAACCAGTACACATCCCCATTCATATACATTTCACACAAACCTTACCTAATTTGCAATGTTTTCCAACCACAAGAACATAAATTTAAGCTCTATGCCAAAATTTCCTATACAAATAACAATAAATTTCAAATCTTTCAGATATGAAAACCAGTCCAAAGCACAAAAAAGTACCCCAATTTCGGTGGCAAGTGAGCAATCCGGCCGTTCACCGGCATCGTAGGCCCCACCGGCCTCGCCTGGAAGTGCAGAACCGCCTGCGTAATATACGGCTTCGGCGATTGCACCGCCGTCCCCTGCTGCTGCGACTGTAACGCCAGCTGTGCCGGTGAGCTATGCACCTGCTGTAGCTGTGGCTGTGGCTGTACCCACGGCCGCGTCTGTGGATGCGCCCGCGGATTTGGCAGCGGCTGCGGCTGAGGCACATGCAGCTGCGGCGGCAGCGGCGGTCCAGACCGCTCCGGCAACGCAGCGTTGACGGAAGGCTGAACCGGCGCCGTGAAATCTAACTGCCTCGCCAATTTCTTCGGCGCCGCCGTACCGGAAACCGTTTCGCTCTGCTCCATTTTAATCTCTCAAAATTCAAAAAACGAGTATGCACAATTGGCCTTCTCTCTCCAAATCTCACATTTAATTCAAATAAAAAATCCTCAAAATCGTTGTAAACACTCAAACTACTCGCACATTAAACCGATCCGTTTCCGAACCAGAAACCGTCGCGGACCGGCCGGAATTCAGCGGCGGTGGAAAAACCGACTAAGTTACTAAATTAATTTACAAAACAAAAAAAATCAGAGATGCAGGAGCACAAGAGAATCGGAATAACTTAAACCGAAGCTTCTAGAAGCCCCAAATCCAATCAGAGAGCGGCGAAGCCTGAACGGAATTCGGGGATTTCGGGAGATTACGGACATAGAAAGAGCCTCTAGCTTTTTAGTCCTTTTTTTCTTTTTCTCTCCCTCTCGACGTTTTTTGAAATTCAATTTCCTAAATAACTAAGGGTGTGATGATCCCATTGGATGATCAAACGGATCAAATTGAAAGTTCTGATGGACGGTGGAGATTTTTCATGGGCTTGAGGATGAGCTGGGAGCCGTGGGATGTGTGGGGTACTAGGTTTTTATCTGGGAAAGCGACGCGAGTGGAATTTGGCGCTAATTGGAGTCCAGGGACGCATCGAGGGGTCGGTGAAAGAGTCCACGTGGAAGGTGAAGATTGCTGGTACCTGACCTAGGAGGATAATGGACGGTTGACATTCAAAACTATGGAGAGAGAAAATGTGAGATTTGATTTTGAATATGAATTGTCCTCCCGGCGGCTACAGCGTTAATAGTGTTCCTCTTTATCCACTGAGGTATTTGGATTTATTGGATTTTTTGAATATTGCTAAATTTGTTCTCAATTATATTTTCCTTTTTTCTGTTTAGTTTTCTAGATCTGGTTTTAATACTTTGTAGTATCTTGTAGCGAAAAATTAGTGCCTGAAGATAACTATTTACCAAAGGTGTACGTACTTGTACAAAAGATCGAATTGAGCAAAATGATGACAATAGTTACTCTAAAATTGGAATTTTATAAATTTGGAGAAACAGCTACAATTTCATTCCAGAATTTGTGAGGACTTTCAAAAAATAAATTGTGAGATACCGGCACTTTTTCGATCTTTTTGTTATTATCTACAATTTTAGGTCATTACATTTTCATAAACAAAGTAAAATAATAGTCTATATGAAATTGAACAATTATTCTACACAGAGTTAGAAATATTTGCAGTTAGTGATCCATGCGAAGACTCGTGCACCCATTTGTAAACATACAATAATTTCATTATCTCCTTTGACACATTATATTCTTCTCGTCAATATTTTCCATCTTTTTCTATGTATTCTCTCACTTTTTGTGTTCATTTTATTGAATTAGCTTTTCTACTTTTTTACTCAAAGTGAGGGGTATATTGAAAACAGAATATATGCACGTATAATAGGACACTAATATATCAATGACTCACAGAATTTACTTTCAATTTAATTGGTATATTTTTCTCTTCATTCTATATTGATTTGTAAGCGGTTGAACATAATGTTTCATACTTCTCTGGTTCATAAATAAGGGCAAAATTAAATTTGCTGTTCTAAACTGATCGAGCAAATTGAAATTGATAACTAAATATCTCGTCTATACAGTCTCTAAGCTACATCTTAAAGATTTAGCATCCAAATTGGTTCAAGAAATAATATAGTCAGAATCAACTGTAGGTAGTACGTACCCTGCCTTTTTAACAAAACTAAAGGAACTATCCAAACTAGAAAGAAAGTGAAGCATCCGCGCGCCCCCATCAGCAGCAATCCTCCGATCCGCCCCCATTACTGTTCAGGCAGCTCAACGATCCCACCTCTCTCTCTCTCTCTCTCTCTCTCTCTCTCTCAGTTACCAAATGGATCCGACCTCCACAGTCGGACTGAGAGAGGTGGCCGGCGAAGGATCCCACTTCCGCGCGCAGTCGGACTGACCGACTGAGATCGAGAGGTGTTGTGCTGCCTACAAAGTATGGGTACAAACAGGTGGGCGAATATAGGTTAATTAAACGATTACTATCTTTGAAGAAGTACACACTTTTCAATGTACCTGCAGTATGCCAGGAGGATCAAATGGTTGATCAATAATTTGAATATTTACCCTGTCCATTCTGATACTACTATCGAAGTATCGATTTAATTTAACGAGATAACCCACAAACCCAACGGACATCTCAGTTTACATGAACGAGAGAACCCCACCTTTTACCTCGATCTACGATTATATATAGATAGATTGCCTTATTAAGAGATCGAGCACCACTGGTTCACGACCACCGACAGTTCTAGCACACAGGCCATATACATAACGACCATGCCCTAATTGATCATATAATTAGCTATCTAGCACAAATTATGTTAGGCTTATTATGCTGGTAATTACATATTATGCTGTTAGCAAATGCATGTTAGAACTAATCACAACTGTTTCATGATTTAACTTCATATTCGATCACTGTACCAACTACTAACATGCATTTCATCGATATATATATATATATATATATATACATGTTCAAAAGGTTTCACAATTTAGCGGCCGTGTGATATATACGCGATTAGTACTACTTGAAACTATGCAGGGTATGATATGTAATCTACGTACTTATCGTATCGATTCACGTATATGCTACTGCCAATTAATTGATCCCGATCGAGTTACGATGATTGATATCAAGTCGTAGATCGATGTATATGAATATATGATCGATATCATATATACGTGGTTGTCCGTATGAGAGTTGCTACTCATGAGAAAGGCAATCCCAGTTTGTACGAAGTAAAGATTTTGAAAGAGCTGTCGGGTCACATTCACAAGCGCAGGTAATAATAATATGGAAGAGCTAGCAAGCAGGTCAGTTAGGTACTCGATCGTTTAATGCAGCGTGGTCCAAAACCACTTAATTAGCTAAATTAATCAGCTACCCATGTAACTAATTTCACTTCAGACATTTTTCTTCTGGTTTAAACTGTTTGCTTATGGCACTAATTATATAACCTAGCTACGGTCTAAAACATCCTCCTAGCTAGATCAGTATATGTATATTCAATTTTATCTTCCTCCTAATTTGTTCTAAACTTCAAAAACATGCATACCCGGCATTTCGATCTATTCGTTATATTCGCCATGCATTCCTTTTTTCTAAATGAATTACCTTAACATACATAGGTAAAAATTAAAGGAACTGAATGAATTACCCGGACATAGTTAAATCACTTAAATGTGGTTGCATCCCCATTACCCCCTTTATCTCTAATGTGATGAGAAGTCCAGCCACCATTCCAAGTCTCCCAAAACCTCAAGTGAATGTTGCGGCCTTAATCATTGATTCGAGGCCGATCAATAATACGAGAATAGGACAGATCGATTAAAACACACACACACACACACACATATATATATATATATATATATATATATATATATATATATATATATTCATGCAGGATATATATCAGATCTATATATATCAGTTAAGGCTGATGATTTGATTGAAGTTTTGAAGAACACAATCCGGCCATTGAGCAAAGCATCATGAAATTAAGCGAAAAGGGTACGTAGCTAGCTAGAAGGAATACTAGATCAACGTAAGAAGGAATACTAGATCAACACGTACACGATTATATTTTCATTAGGGCATACGAATAAAGATTCAAATCTGGACTATATATATGTGGTCGATGATGTAGCGTAGATCTATTATATATATATATATATGAACTGGCCACATTATATATCGTGGAAAGACTGCAAGTTGCCTTGGGAAAAAGACGAAAGGAAAATATATATAATTAATACGTAGAATATTCATTCGTGCGTGATTTAGAAGAGCTTTTGTACGTTTTCTACTTGATCGATCTATTCTCAACTTAACAATAAGCATATATGATCGAGCAGGTTATAAATTTGAGGAGCAGACAGAGTTCTTGGGTCATGGAAGCACTTTCTCTGCTAAGCATTTCTTTAATCATGTATACGCAAATACATATATATATATATATATATATATATATATATATATAATGGATCTTCAATTGAATAATTAAGGATCGGAGACTCATATTATATATGAAGAGGGCCGGGCCTGATCTCTCTAATAAGATACTGATAACTGATTCCTGAAGTATATAATTTGATTATATCTTGTAAAATAATTCTTGGTACTAAACCGGCCACCACAATTCATCACATCCTTGAAAAATGTATACAGTAGGTCGATCAGAGCTGTATGAATTGCTGACACAATCATAACCTGTTAGGTTAATGGTTTGGTGCAAAACATCCACACTAATCCATTAGTACTATTCCAGACCCTTTATGAAATTGATCGCACCAGCTAAATGATATTAGTTAACTAAATCACTTCTCCTCCGATCCCTAATTAAGCTTCAAGGTTCAAATCGGATTGTGTCGACAGCACTGGGTTTGATGCATACAGCTAGGAACCAAAACATGTCTCTTATATGCCTAGCTAGCCAGCGATATATAGACAGTCCAAAAGACAAGTTTCATTATTTTTAATAATGGGGTTTTCATCAACAGTGTTTACACATACTTTTGAGATTTTCATCTATGCATAAAAGACAGGTATATGTATATCTGCATTCAAGTTAACCTAATAGATGGAATTAATGTTAATTCTAGCTAATTTTTCTGCATGATATTTCATCAATGTATAATCCAGGTTTGATTAATTAACTCCCAAAGCATCTACAAGCTAGGCATCGTCAGAACTTCGATCGATCTGACTCAGAAGGTACCGAGAAACAAGATCGACCGGGTGGTGTACGTGACTTCGTGTCAAAGTCCACCCGATCTCATCGTTATTTTACATTGAGTGCTTAATAAACTAGAGCAACGTACATTTCTAATTTATTGTGTGTTGCAAATTCAACTTTCTTTCATCACCTTGTGGAAATGTATGTGGAAATTTGATTCGTATGCTTGAAGGCCATGCATGACCGATCGATGATCGATCGATATGTAGTCAACTTTACCAATATTAATTGCTGTATTATTAATTATTATTATTTAGCTTTGAAATTAATCGATCAAATTCCACTATTCCATGATTGTTTCCCTCTTCTCCTCTTCTAGGAGAAACCGATAAGAGATTATAGTAAGATTATTAGGCTAGATTGAGATTCAATATGCATTACCAATGCCGTATCAAAAATATGCATTACAAGTTAAGACAAAACGTACATGCAGGACTGATAAACTAGCTATAATTGATCGACATTGCCTGCAGGGTGCGATACTACTTCTTGGCGCCTAGACCCGAGAGACCATGCATGGATTCGCAATATCGATAATTTAAATTCATTTTAATCCCAATTGACATGGCTTAAAATAAAAATGACCGTACATCCTTTCTCTAATACAACGAATTTCTTATATGCATCCAAAATTCACCCTAGTTCACGATATGTACTGAGTATTTTCTCATGATTTGAGTATAATTAATTCATAAATACGCGTACCTAGCATTAATCTTCTTGATCTTTAGTTATATATACACCCAATATTTAAGCACCCTTCCTGATTTGGTCACTCTATATGCATGTCAGCTAGCGTTGATTTTGAATATAATTATGAGGTTGCCATGCATGTTTATATTGGTCTTTCTTCATCCCCAATTACGCTATAGAAAACCAATCACGCACGTCGTGAGAATTAGCATTTTGAACGTAATACACTCGTATCTTTCCTTTTATTAGAACCAGTCAGAATCTGAGGCCTCACTCGTATTTAGTATCTTTCTCAGATAGAACTACTCACGCTTGGGGTTTTCACTATGTATTCCGAGAGCGATAGATGATCTCAAGGCAGGAACATATATACGTGACATTTCAAGTCTTTGTTTACGAATATAAACCATAGATAAGAGAATCGAATACAAAACCCTATCACAATTTCAATCGGATAGACATTAATACATATAATTTCAGACCGACATTATGACATACTTAAAATCACATTAATTTCGCATATAGCATAAAAAGGAAAACTAGACCTAACCACCTCAAAGAAGTGATGAAATGTGATAGAGTGACCACAGTTTTAAACCTAAAAATGAAAAAATTGCGCTCCTCCTCCTATAACCTATTCGGCGCAAACCAAAACAATGTGCCGCTAGGGTTAGATACTTTCATTACCCACAAGAAAAATCTAGGGTTTCCAATCTCACCACCCACTCACTCACTCTCCCCACCCGCGCTTGCTTCCCACGCACCAATCCCGGCCCACTAATGTGCGAAGGCATCTTCCGCCCTCCTTGACACGACAGGTATAAATAAACTAAGCTCCCCCAACCAGAGCGTGTACCCAACGCGCGGAGGAAAACAGTGATCCTTTTCACCGTTCGGCTCTACTACTAGGGTTTCCGCTTTTCCTTTTGGATTGTGATGAGAGGCGCACCTTAACGCCACGTGGAGGGTATCGATTGGGTAGTGGTACCGTAATTTAATAAATATGTATGTGTCATGGAAGATGGTCATGTATGGATGCTTTTTGAGTGCATCAAAAACCCAAAATACAAAGAGAGAGAGAAAAAAGAGATTAAAACTCTCTCTCTCTCTCTCTCTCTCCTATTTTCTTCTCCTCACACACACACACACTCTCTCTCTCTCTAAAACAATCGAGAAATCCTCTCCTTTTCTCTCTCTAGGGTTTTGCGAAAATTCGCACTCGAATTCCACTCTGCCGGCTGCGAATCTCGGGTCGGAGCTCGGGGTCGGATCTTCGCGCTCCGGCGGTGAATCTTTTAGTATCATTTTCAAGGCGCGCCGTTCAGGATCGGTGGTGGCGAGCTGAAACGAGGTCGTCGTCGGTCGAATCGAGGTCGGTTTCTTCTCTGGTCTTTTAATTCGGGTTCGGAGTCGGGTCTAGATTGTTCGGATTTAGCTGAATCTTTTTTGTTTCAGCTGGATTTAAATTAAAATATTGAGCTCGGTTTACTGTGTAGAGTACGTCAAGTTTGGGCCTTTGCTTTTCGTTTCTTATCTGGGTTCGTTTCTATTAACATCTCTAGGTCGTTTTGAGTGACATTTAGGTCGTTTTGATGCGGTTTTCTTAGTGGGTTAATTATTAAATGAATTAATTTATTAAGTCAAAAACAAAATTAATGAACCCTAAATTTTGAGGATTGGTCTGCATGCTTTTGAGTAATCAGATTTGGGGGTGCTTGAGTTGGGTTTGTTGAATTGTTTCCTTTCCTTACCACTAGATTTTTGTTGTGGTTGTGGTTGTGGGCTCCTCTAGATACAAAACCCTAACATGTGGCTTTCTCTTATTGGTCCTACTTTGTGAGTAAAGTTGGCATCTTTAATGCCCGAGTTAAGATCCGGGAATAGGTTTGCTGTTTGTGATGCATTGATTTAGTTACTGGTGACTTGGTTTATGTTGATTTGATGGAAACCTAGGGTTTTTAATTTCATTTCTCGAGTTTAATATGCTTGTAAATCATACAAGCTTGTTATTTTATGTGCATTATCACTATAAGAGGTGGTGTTTATGCTTGTTATTTGTTTGTATAACTAATAAGACAGTGAATGATTTGCTGAGCTTCTGATTTCTTGATGCTTGAGTATAAACCCTAATGCTTTTGTTTAGGACTTGAAGCAAGATTTATGACATGATTTAGAGTGCTTAGGTGCTTTCGTACATGTTAATTGATTTTCCCCTCAAGTATAATGTTTAACTAGCATCAGTAGCATGTGATAATGATATTACTCAACTAATTTCTTACTTGTGTGAACAGAGGGAGTATTAGACATTGAGGGCTTGTTAGATGCTATAACATGGAGAAGGATATTTCAATGCATGATAATCTAATTAAGAGGAGTGATCCAATAATTGCCTGCAAGTCCGTGGGATCTTTTGTAAAGATCGATTCTATATCCATAGATCTTGATGATGCGAATGATGATAACAGTCATGCGGGGAAATGTGAGCATTTCTCCATACGGTAAGCCTTGGAACCCTTGTTGAACCCTTTTACCACTCTGATTATATGTCTTTGGATGAGCTATATATGAATATTGAGTTCTATATCAGTGTGTATGCGCTGTTCTCTGTTGTTCCTAATAAATTACTATAAGTTTCTTCATCACTCAATATTATCTATTACTAGCTTAATTTGTGCAATAGAGGTGCTCATCAGTACCTATTTATACCGCTATAAATAGGTTTGCATGTCAGATACAGATTATCAAGTATTATAATTGCAATTATAAGCAGCATCTCATGTATACTTAGCATTTTCTAGTACCTATAAAGCTTTTCATTGATTGAAATCCCTCTGTTGTATTGTGAATTCAGAGGTTATGTATCTGAAATTCGGAAAAAGAACTGGAAGATATGTTGGCCATTTGCTTTAGATGGTGATTTGGACAAGTCTGATCAGGAAAGAAGAGCTATGCTTCCTCCTTTGGATGCTCCAAAATTCAGATCTTGGTGTTGCCAAAATTGTCTGCGTGAAATTGGTTCTAAAAATGTTGGTCATGGTACAGGCATTAAATGTCATGTTGGATCTAATTCCAAGTGCACTGGTACTCGGATACCACCTACTACAGCTACTGCATTGCTTCAGTCAGATTGTCAACAAGGTCCAAAGTCAAAATCCATTGAGGAAAAACAATTTCGTGCTTATACTCATACTATTGTGGATGGCAGTGAGACACATCCTTCCTCACGTATCGATAAGAAAAGATACGATTGTGAAGTTTCACCAACAGCCATCATAGGTATACCTCCAGTGAAGCTTCCTTCAATTTAATTCTTTTTGGGTATATTTTGGTGTTTTGATTTTTTATTTTATTTCCCTTCTGGTTGTTCATTCAGCAAATGAGAACGGTTTAGCAAATCCCATGAGTCACAAAATGCTCAGATTAAATTCTGTTGAGACAGAAGTTAACACTAGTAGGATGCAGGAGAGGCATAATCATGTCACAGGTGATTTTTTTATTTATTTTTTATTCTCTATTAACTGTAACTTTGATTGGACTATTTCACCTTTTACCCTGCGGGAAATTAGATCTGCATAGAAGTATATTGCTACTTGCACGTTACCTTCCTTGGTTTTTAACAGCTATTATGTCTTGCAAAACAGAAAAATTGGATTGCAATGGATCTGTCAGAGTCTATAAGCCTGGTTGTGAAAGTCATGAAGATGCCAGCCTTGAGCGTGAGATTTCAAAAAACAATTTCTGGATAAGGAATTGCTCTCAGAATAGTGAAACTGAGTACCACTCGTTTGCAGGTAACAAACAGAAGGGCTCGATTAATGCTTCTGGTCTATGTAAGGCTGGGATGATCGGCGAGACAGGCAATCCTATCAAGGTTCAGACCAATGTTTGTCGTCCTCTGATATTAGATGAGTGTGATTATGCCTCATCTGAAAATCAAGAAAAGTCAAATGGTTTTCATCGTAAGAAAAGTCGAAAGGTGCGTTTGTTGACTGAGTTGCTGTGTAATAAAGACGAAGCAAAGACCGATCACACCAAGGCAGATGATTCTCCCTCCAATGTGATCAATAATACATCTGAGGTAGGATCTGTTTCCCAAGGTCAGGTGTCTCTTCAAGAAAATGTTAGAGTGGGTTCGGGTGAGAATAAGAAAAGGAAGTTTTCAGAGGCAGAAGAAAAGGGAGTCCAAGAGACAAGCCATCCAAAACTTTTGAGTAAAAAAGTTAGAAGTCTTAGGCGAGATGGAGAAGCCGCCAATGCAATTGCAGGTACTGGATTAGATGAAGATGCATCGGCCAGAATTACTTTGCAAGTTGATATGAAGAACAATGGGAGTAGATATGGAAATGAAAGGATCCATACTGCTGGTAAGAAGAAAGCTAAAAAATCTCATGACTTTGATGCATGGTCATCCTTGCCCCCAACTGCAGTAAATGTGCCAAGAGAAGCCCAGGACACTTTTGGAAGTTTAAGCAAGAATGCTAGTAATGGTGCTTCTTTTAGGCTAATGCACGATCCATCCCAAGTTCGAGGGGCAGATATGCACTCTTCGAAGAGAGATAGAAAATCTGGTTTTGTTAAGAGGAAAGGCAAGATGCCTCAATCTGATACTGGACAGGCTTCTCTATTAAATGCAAGGAAAGATGCAGAAATCAAGCCAGATGGGCAAGGAACTGTTCCATTTTATCCGGTGGAAGATGCATCTCCTGAGAAAGGGCTGGATCTTTCTCTTAACAGCTATTTGGCTACACAAAGATATGACAGAAAACGTCTTCCTCAACAAGAAGGTGGATTTCCTTCCTTGTCAACTTGGAAAGATAGCACTTGCAAACTAGATGAGTTCATGAGGAAAAATTTGGAAGTCAATTATCTGGCGAATTTAAACAAACCTTCTACATCTATGGCAAATCCATTATCTCAGGATGGAGTACATGGTGAACCGAATAAAAAAGTTTATACCTACAGCATGCCTATTCTGAATGAGAAGCAAAACAGCTCCCAGGTTGAACAAGGGTTATTGCAGCAAATGGTAAGCCATCTTCACTTTTTACCATTATGGAGCTGGGTTTTCCGTTATAACGGCTGCACGATATATATATATATATATCCTTAGTGATGTATGCTTCTTTTGTTTCCAAAATTTATCATATGGACTTGTGCCACTATATATGATATTATCAGTTACTTGTCTGCATCCAATAGTTATCAGTACTTTTGTTACCAACAGAGCATATTCATATATACACAGTTCATTTATGAAGTGTAAGTAATTTGTTTTTCCTGCTGTTGCTGCTAATTGATGCTTTTCTCTTTTGCTTTTGCTGAATATGTCAAAAATAGTGAAGATCAATCGAATATTAAAATATGTGGTCAACTTTGAACACTAATCTGCGTTTCTCTCTTGTTTATGCACTTCTCATTTTTTAGTTGGTTCTTCTTTCCATTTCAGGATATATCTCGCGGAAGCAAGAATCAGAGAATCATTGATGTTGAGAAATATTCAGGTGTGCCTGATAGTAGGAAGCATACCAACCATCAAGCGGAGATATCTGAAAAGGGTACTATAGATGACATACCAATGGAAATTGTTGAGCTCATGGCAAGAAATCAGTATGAGAGATGTCTTCAGGAGACTCAAAATGACAAGCATGTAATAGAAACCCCGAGCACAGCAAGGAATGCTCAAATGATGGAGCATACTCAAGTATATGGCATTGGGAACTTGAGAGTATCAGAGGAAACCAGTCAGAAACGAAAAGCTCAGGCAAGAAATGCAAAAAATGGCACAACAAGGAAAAATGTGGCGCCTGTCCAACAGAAGTCTGTTGATTATTTTTCTTATATCAACGGAAACCATTTTGGTCTGAACCGTCTTGATCAAATGCATTGCACCACAGGGTTTGGTCCATTTAGTCAGTCTCAAAAGAAGCCCTCACCACGAGGCCAATTTCCTGTTGCTGGCAACAGCAAATGCAGTTGTGCACAAAGCTGCAAATGGGATGGAAATATGATGATAGGTCACGGGTTCTCAAACTCAAACTCGCAGAGCTTGGCAGCATGCAACACATGCCATTCTGTTCCGCAATCAAATGAAGAAGCAGCTCATCTTTGGTCACCTGTAGTATCAGCCATGCCCTTTGCATATAAGAATCCTCAAAAGGGTACAGCCCAGTCATCAAATGTCAAAATGTTTTCGCACTCCACTGGCCCACTGCAAAAGAGAAATGCCACAGGGGATTGCGACTTGAGTTTGAATCTGAATGCTCCCAACTTTGAGAAGCGTAATGAAGCTGTTGGTTCTGACACTATCAGCAGAACAAATCCAGAGTACTCACTCAATTGCAAACGTAACGGGCCTGAGCCTCATCAAAATTCATTGGGGTCATTAGATTTATATTCGAATGAAACCATACCAGCAATGCATTTGCTCAGCCTCATGGATGCAGGTATGCGGTCAGGTGCATCCTTAAATATGAACGGAAACTCAAAATTTCCCAAGAGACCCTTTTCCAATGATCTCAATTCTAAGGGATATCTTGGGCTGGATATTGGTCTTTATAAGAGTACTGATACTGTGAACCATCCATCGTCAAACTGTTATGGGAAAAATCACCTTTCTGAGAGATCACTCGATTTGTTTCCTACCAATCCAACCTTTGGGGCATCTACATCTTCATTTGAATACTCTAAAGGTTTTGGAAGGGGTACAGACTTTACGGGTCAAGTGTCGAGCTCTCAAAAGAAAGAAAAGATACAAAGATCCCATCCACCTGCACAGAATATAGGCCCTAGATCAGAAAAATGTTTAGCTACTGATGGTGGTTTTGGCAACAATCATACAACTATTCCTGTTCATGGTATACCGAAAGGGTTCCTTCCTGTTTCTGGTCCTATGATGTTTCCGCTGCACTATCCCACCATTGCAAATTCAAGGAAACACAATTTGGAAACTCCTAATGCTAATGGAACCATGAAGCCTCCAAAGACTAGTGCGGAGTCTCCAATCTGTTGTATTAACAGAAATCCAGCTGATTTCAGCATGCCAGATGTAGGCAATGGGTACATGATTAGAGGTGAAGATCTAAAAGTTGGGAAGAAGATTACTCCTGTAAAGAGGCGCGGCTTATTTAAATTGGATCAGCAGAAGCGACAGAGGAATACAAAACAAACTATTGAAAAGGATAGTGCGTGACGTTGAATTTCGTGAGTAGATCCTGACATCCATACTGTTAGTATTTTATAACCATTCACTCTGTGGAGTTGTTGAAATGAACCTCTTTTCTTCGCTATCTGCTATAGGATGCGTTTAAGCCCGGTACACATGTTCTTGATATATAGAATTATCCGTTGGTTAATTTGTTTCATTATGAACAGGTGAAGTGTTGGATCTCCCCAGCTACTGCACAGTGAGGTTCTTTTGGGATCACAGAGCAACTCATTTTCCGGTGTAAGCTGATCCGAGCATTTTTCCATGTCTGAAGCTGAGCTCTGATGAGTGACGACCGTGCTGGATGAAGGTCAAGACCTGTACATACTTTTATATGTGTCTTGACCTTCTGCAAGTGTTGTTGCTTTTATTTTGAATATGTTGTTTGTATGTTGGTGTACATCAAACTGTCAGAAGCAGAATCTGTTGTTACACCCCAGAGCCCATTCCTGGTGAGGAAGTGGGAGTAGAAGCAGTTAACAAGGCATTAGTTATAGACTATAGCTGTATTTTGAATATCTAGGTTTTGAGGAATTCAAGGGGGTAACTTCGAGTTATTCTCATGGATGATACTGTTGTAATCTATACAGTCCCAAAACACATTGTACACAGACTGTGTATCCTTGTTATGCGAGTGCTTTGATAATAAGATTTCACAAGTGTCGTTGCATTGTGGTAGTATCAAACTACGGACTCTACATTCATCATCAGAAAGTGATCGGCAAATTACCCTTTATCCCTTTTCACTCTATTTATCCACTTATAAAACCCAGACTACTGAGAGTCTGAGACTCTTCCTAAGCTGCCAAATTTAGAAAATTCAGCATTATTTACCAACTCACAGTAAAAGGATTTGTTAGATATGAGATAAGTTTGCTTTTGGATACCAGACTGAAAGATTTGATTGATTCCCAGTTCCCACACCTCAAGTAAATACAAGTGCAGCTACTTTTTTATCCAAAAGATTAACCTCCAAATTAAGCTGCAAGTGACCCATGTACATGTAGTCTTGTACACCTTAAGAAAACGAGAACCCAGATCCAGTCACGTGCGGCACGTGACAAATTGCAATTAGTTTGCCCATAATACCGGCATAGACTAGTGAGAATGCCCTAAGATTCATTTCAATAATCTTGGTATATGTAGCCACGTACTGCCTCCTCTACATACGGTATAAATATTTGGATTCAAAATTGAAAACATGGTTTATCTTAGTAATTAAGATATTGTAGTATAATGCGCGCAGTAGTAAGATGTAGAGCATATTGGAAACTAAATCAATCACAGAACATACAAAAAATTAACCGATTCAAACATTAAGAAGGCGAGAACTGTGGTACTAATATATCGATCCAGTTATGGGTTCCCAGAAATCCAGCTTTAATTGCCATATTAGTTCATTTACTGCAAGAACACCTTGTGTTAATCTTTATATTTGATACTAATTCTATCATTAGTTTGTATAATACTTTACTCGTTTGACATCAATGCATGCGCTACTGATGCAACAAATAATTTTTATAGATGAATTAAAGGAACAGTCCAGTATACCATTGTTCACATAAATATACTTAAATTCATAAGCATATTAGCATATATATAATATAATCTATATATATATATATATAATATGTAGCATATGCTTGAACGCATACACAGGAATAGATGATGCATATATATGGAATATGAACTTGAGGCAGAAGAGTACTGGATCGATGATCATTGTTAATTATTACGCTACTTATGACTCATATGGTGGATAGCTAGCTAGCAAGAATCTGATCACATGGAATTTTTAAGGAACTCGATCGTAATGATACCAGTCGGGTTAGTTTGACAGTTTAACGTACCCAATCATATATTATGAATATATATGTATGCACACATATATTTACTGAATCAGTCAAAATTATATTTACATGCTTTTGCTTTTGAAGAGTCCAGTACTCCAGCCAAATAGCTTTGTGCCAGGCAGCAGCGTAATTATATGTTCGATCAAGTAATCTGAATGCCATTTGTGTCCCACCCAATGTTTGCAGCTGATCGATTTCTCCATATATAATTAGGCTAATATATGGCTAATATATATATATATATATATATATCTGATTAGTTACTGTGAGGGTTGCTAATTAATGCCAAAACCACAGATCTCATAACTAAATCCAAAGTTTTACTACCAGTTTTGACCTGATCGATCACATCCCATTTAGGCTTTGAGTAATTACTGGTTTTTTTCAGCTTTACCTGGTATAAACAACCCCACCCCCGGCCTCTGTGTGTGTGTATATATCTGATTGATATGTTGATTAATATAAGCCTAAATTTCCAGGACGAATATGAAGGAATACATGCATACAGCCAGTTCCTCTCTTTTAATTACCGGATACGAAGATCTGTAAATAGTTTAGGTTCTTGCTAATAAGTTAGCCAAGCAACAAGTTTTATTACGAGGGTGGGTTTAATATATACTGAGTATATATGATTAATATGAAGATGGAGTATATATAGTAGTGCGTGGGGGTTGGTTTTAGTGGGTGTGGCATGGTGGTATATGAAAATGGTACTGATGACTACGTACTGCGAACATCATGACTTAGAAACATCGAGATTATGACTGATCAGCAGCATTGTTGGGTTTATATATATGTGCCCACACACACTTCTTTTCTGAAGAACAGCTAGACTGATCGATCAATGTGGGAAATTACTTTCAAATGTATCTCCAAGTCTTTTAACTTAGAAGTTTCTTTATCTTGTTTTTTTCATTTTGTTTTTATGGAAGAAAGTGTGTAAAAGAGTTGACACAAATCACACAATTGAGAACTTGTGGCCTTATAAATCAGAGTAATTGAGTAATTGACTATATAATTTGGGGTCTTTTCAGGTCTTTAGGATTAACATAAGCAGTGATAATTGACCTGACTGTTGTAATTTAGAAGTTAGTTAAACAAAATTATACAAAAATTAGGAGTAATAATATGTTGGTCGATCCAAAGATAATGCCTTTAATAAAATAAGATAAGTTATAGGATCTTAATAAACCTTGAAATTATTTTGAACTCCATGCTGAAAGTATTCATGAATTAATATCTTATATTTGTAACTGTTTACAAATGTTTGAGGACAAACTATAAGCTACAACAATGTTCCAACTTTAGCTCCCACCTTAAAATCCAATCCATATGGAACAAACTAAAGAACTGTAATAGTAGTGTACAAATTAAACATAATTAATTAAAGACAATGAGAAACTTCCTTTAACTAATCAGTTTTAGGATGATCGATCAGATGCCACGTACATTTGAGGATGGAGAATACCTACAAACTCTTGCTTCCTCATAAACAAGGCCAGGTTTACACAAGTACCCTTTTTCTGGGCTACAATGCCTGTCTTCAGAGCAAATGCACATACCCTCCAAACCACACCCATCACTCTTTGCACCATCTTTTCCATATACAACCTCATCAGACCATTCACTTGAGAACATGTTCTGGGGGTCCAACTGTCTTTTCACATTCACAAACTTGCTAAACTTGGAGTACTTGTTCTGCACATTCAAGAATGCTATGTTCCTATTCTTAGCCCAATGTGGCTTTGCCCCATGTTTGAAGAAAGCCAATTGTTCCACCTCTTCCCAAACATCTTGATCAAATCTTGGAGTTGAAGCATCATCAGCCCTATAGTAGTTGAAGTCAACCACCACAGAGTCCTCAGGTTGACCAAGATATGCCTCAGAAGCCTTAATGAAACGTATCAGAAATCCATTGTAAATATCCACTCCACAGAAGTTTTCTGGCTTTACCAGGTCTCTTAGCTTCTTCACATCAAGGATGAAGTCTCGGAATTTCTGGGCAAGAAATATTGCCGTTGTCTCGTAGAAGAAGAGGCCATTGATTCTTGGATCCCAAGAACAGGAGTTGTCTTTGCCTGTTGAGTATAAACATGAACCTGAAGTTTGCATTTTGCCTTGGTTACCAATGACTGGGTACCCAGTGAAGATTAGGCCATTCTTCAAACCATTGGCTATTAATTTCTTGTACGCCAAAAATGAAGAGGCTAGTATGCATTTTCCACTCAAGCTGTGCCCATTATCCATGGCTTTCTCTGCATTAGTTGCATCAACAAATTATGTTATAAAACTGAATTCAGAAATAGGCCAGATGTATCTTTGACAAATTTCGCTTGATCAACTTAACATATCAAACTAGCTCGAAAGATTTGAACGATAAATGTGGTACAGCTTTCATATTGTTAGCACAACAATATGTCATAAAAGGATTAGAGTAACACAATGAAAGAATGTGATGAACATGTAGTATTACCTGATGCCCTTACAGATTTCGAGACCAAAATGGGATTGGCTTGGAAGCCAAGGAAGTCGTAAACTCCATCACCGGAGACACTCAAGGGAACTCGATTATCATATCTGTAAGCAGCTGTATGCTTTGATGGGTACCAAGTAATGTCTGCAAATTCATACTTTTTTCCATGGTCCATGTACTTGTCTTCAATGTGATCATCATCAGTGAAACTATACGTTATGCTTCTTTTGAATTCCTTCTCTAGTGACAACTTTACCTATTGAAACATCAAGCACTAGATACTTACTATGAAAATCACACAAAGAAACTCAGATTTCAAGTAATGAAGATAGAGAGCTACAGTTACTGACCTTCGAGATAACACCCAACAACCCTAATGAAACTTTGGCAGCGTTAAAAAGTTCATCTTTGGGTTCTAATCTAAGAATCTTCGCATACCCTTCAGATTGTTTAGCAGGAACAATCAGGCTGAGACCAACAATATGATCATGAACAGAACCTCCTTTTCCCCACCATGAACTTCCATGTGAGCCTGTGCTGATAAGCCCTCCAACACTCACACCCTCCCAATATGGTGCAGCCACCAAACTCAATCCAGCTGCTTCAACGGTGTCGATCAATTTGCGCAGTCCTACACCACTATCAACTGTGACAGCTAAATTCGCTTGATCTATTTCGATCCCGGAATTGTAACTCGATGTGCTTATTAGCAATGAGTTTCCTGTAATAGAAGCAGGACATGCCAACTTGGTTATGGTGTGTGAAAACTGGCTCACCACTTTGAGCTTGAGCTTGTTCTGGTTTGCATAGGCCACAGATCTAAGTAGCTCATTTTCAGTCGTGGGGTACGTGACATTTGGAATATGGCAATCTTTTCTGTCGTTCCAAACACCGTAGGAGTTGTAGAGGTTGCAGCCATCGGCTCCGTCGCATTGAACCGGAGATTGTGGCAGCATGCCGGCAACGGAGACGAGTAGGTGAAGAGCACCGAGGAGCCACAATGAGCTGTGCATAGTGCTTTTCCCACTAAAGTCTAGTTTTGGCTTTTGTCGGTAGAGGTTTTCTTACAAAGAAAAGCCGAAGATAATGCTTTCAAGGGAGATAAGCCAAGCGAGGGGAGTTTGCTTTGAAGTGGACGCTACGATAGGATTGACACTTGGGATTTTGGAGAAGAAAACAAACGTCTTCTATATTTTATCGACTTGAGCCTTTTGTTTTCCGTTGAATGTAATCATGGGAGTATGGGACAGTTGGGACTCATGGTTGAGAACATGCGCAAAAATTAAATATCCTGAAAGCAATCAATATTAATATCTTCCACAAAAGAAGAACAGAAAATGCAAAATTCTTAGTGCAAGACATGATTATAAACTGAGGTTTATATCTCTACGAATTTTCAAAATGAGAATGGAAGAAATGAATATAAACCGAGTCATTTCCGCTTCTAGGATAACTTGGTCATTCTCGATTTCACCTTCAACATAAACCTTGGATTTTCCTTACCACTGTGCTACCATTCCCCATTTCAGATTCAAGCCAGTGTCAAAATTAACACTCTCCTAGTCTCGTAGAAATGTCCCATCAGGCCATTAGGGCACTTCTCACTACTCTTCTTCTCACAAGAGTAAAATGGGGGACTTCTGCTCATAATTGGTCTAGAATACCCACCATCAACCTTCAGTACACAGCAATGTTACAATCACTTGGTATATAAATTCAAGCTTTAAACTTTCATGGAGGACAAGATTTCCCAAGTGCTCAATTTTAACAGTAAAAGAGAGAAATATTCAATCCAAACCATAATTTACAAGCAAACTAGTAATTTTGAAACGGGCCTTGAACGAACAGACAGTCTTGATTCACGTCCAAATTCAAGTCTCTTTCTCTTCTTCAGGTTGAAGCGCCTTCAATAACTGCGCCCCTTTCCTCCTTCCCCTACCACTACAATCCCCTTTCAAAGCCAACTCCACTGCACGCGCCACCTCCTCCGCCGGAGCTGCCGAAACCGCTTCCGCAGGCTCACCTTCCGACGCGCCACCGTATATAACCGCCAACACGCCTATTGCATACTCCTTCCCCCGAGCTGAAGTCCGGCCCATCATCATCACCATCACCGGCACCGCCAGCGCGTGGGACCTCACCTCCGCCGCCCCCTCCGCCACAGTGCACATTAACTCCAAAGCCGCCAAGGCCCGTTCCGCCGCAGTATCCTCCAGCTCCAGCGCCGTCTCAACCACCGCAGACGGTGCCCCGGCCTCAACCGCCACGTGGCGGTTGGCCTCCGCCAAACAGAGCGCCAACAACACTTTGGTTGCCGGTTTTGCCCCTGCTTTGTTTTTCAAATTTCGCACCAACCCGCGCATCAATTCGGCCGGGCACTCCGGGTCGGATGGCGGGTACGGAACCAGAGACCTTTCCAATAGGTGGAGTGCTGCAAGCTGCTCCGGAAATGACCCGATGCTGAGTTGTAGCTCCGCTGCATGTAAGAGCTCTTGGAGGCCGGTGGAGGACATGGGCGGTGGAGGCGGTGGAGCTGGGCTGGACCTAAAAGTGGCCACAGGATCATAATCTTGGTCGGATCCGGGTTGAGGGTAGGAGAGAATAGGTGATTCTGGGAGAGTGAATTTCCACTGGGTGAAGCTCTGTGAGGTTGAGGAGGAAGATGATTCGGAGTCGGGCTTCGACTGGTGGTGGGTTAGCGGGTCGGATTGTGTTGAAGCAGTGGGGACTGACAATGAAGGGGGTGATGGATCGGTGGAGGAGAAAGGGAGAGTGGGAGGATGAGGAGTGGTGGGGCTGAGGACTGTTCCGGTGCAGTGGCCGAAGAACCCACAAGAGAAAAGCTGGGTCTTAAGCTTGGGCTGCTGGGTTTTCATGGTAGTTGTCTATAGTGTTGATCTGCGAAAGAAAGAGAAACATAGATAGACAGCTCGACTGAGAGAGAGAGAGAGAGGGAGCAGAAGAAGATGGTGGAATTTGTAAGTTTGTGGCCATGTGGGGAAGTGTACTCAGAAAATCCAGTATGTATGTGTCACCTTTCACTTCAAGGGAATATAATACATTTCAGGTAAACCAGACAGTAAATTTCGATCAACATTTTTACTTTTACTCTTGTTCCTAAACAGCAATCCCTAGCTAGACAGATAGCCAACAACTTTCTGGACCATTGCAGTTCAATCATGGACTGCCACTGGCCCTCTCTGCCAGTACAAAGCAGAAATTCAGACCTACTCGAAATAATTACCGACTCCATTATTCATTACTTCACCACAGAGTGAGAAACTCAAAGCAAACAAGGGTGAACTGTGATCTTTGAGCCATAATTTGAAAATTCTCATTCCTAAAGAAGATTTAAGGATAAAAGTATAGTTCCACTTTTCTATAGAGTATCTAGATAGACGTGAATGAGTGACCATTTTCTTGCACTTCAAATTTACAACATGAAGACACAATCCAGATCGTCCATACAGCTAAATAATTTGGACTTTTACAACAAAAAATGCCTATCAAGGAAGGCATGCTAGAATTACAAGTTAGGAGTGCACCTCCAAAATTAGGTTTAACTAAGGGCAAAGAAAAACATTGTCAGAGTAAAAATGACTAGACCAGAAGTTACCTCCACTTCTCTCGTAGTTCTTTCTTCTCAGATAAAATCCAGGTTACAAAGATTGCTGCTATGAGGACAACGATGGTGATGAGAAGCAATGCATAGCTGAAATCATCGGTCAGCGAATCGTAGGTCCTTGATGGTGCAAGTTGAGTGAAGAACAGATCCACTCCATATACAAAGACGAGGGTTGTCGACTCCAACTTGGCAGGTGCTGTAACTATGCCACGGAGTCCTTCCACTCTTAGAGCATGTGTCACATACGACTGCAAGTACAAAATTCAAGTATAAGAATTTTTTTTTCTTCTTTTTTTGAAAGGTTCAAGTATAAGATTTTAAAGATCAAATTGTTGAAATTGAAAACATTCCCCTAAGATATAATTGGCCACAATTAATATTCAGAACTCCATGTAGGTTTCCTAGAAATCGGACTTGGCTTTAACTTAAAAGCTACGGCAGGCCATTCTTCAATTATGCACAGAGCCTTGTACTTCTACATCCTTAACCTGATGCTCCGACGATAAGTGCTCCCACAAAAACTCTTATAACAAAGATGTCACATTACCTGAGGAATTATTGGCAATGAATCTGTTAGAGGTATAATGCCTTCCTCTTTCTCAGCTTGTGAAGGGTTGACTGATCGACGGGGATCTAAAAATCGCTTGTCAAGTGCCAAGACCTACATGATATTTACCCTCATTAAAGAAACATATAACTAGTATCACTAATTGCATGCCAATAATGGCCCCCGAAGAGAAATTATGTCTCATGGATGCTCAGAGAAAGAAACTGACCTGATCCCCAATTGTACCGATAAGAAGCTGCTTTGAAGTAATACCCTTTGCTGTCAATGTCACATCTATTGCTTTCACAGAATACGTGAAAAAGTAAGACTGTGATTTAGTCACAACCTCTGGTCGGGAATATGAAGAAATAGGTGAAGTGAGATTATGCTTCCCAAGAATCAGCTTCCAAACATCCTTATTGTCCTGAGAATTAGATATTGTTTCAGCTTCCATATTTATTGAACCAAATAGATAACAATGTATTCAAGATTAAGTTTTCCAGCATACCGCTCGTGACTGATCATATATCTCTATAACTGACATCTCATATCTGTGTGCTCTAAGATTAAAGTAGTGGTATACAACCCAATTCTCACTGAAAACCTGCACGATGTATATAATGGATTAAAGAATGTCTCGCATCCACACAACCATAAACAAAGTAGAAATTACCAAAAAAAACAAAGTAGAAAGTGAGCTTACAGCATGGACAGGTCCCTGTGCACCATGATGGGTCATCCGATGCAATATACGACCAGTTACAGTATCGATAAGATACACAGTCAACCATGACTCCTCTGGGGTAGCTGCTCCGATTGCACCACTGCCTTTAGGTGCAACAGTTGCAACAAAGAGTAGATTCTTAGATACATACTTGTACATCAAATCTTCTTCAGCAGCTATAACCTTTGCTTGAGTATGAACTACCTACAAGTTCACCAACCTTTGTTACAACAAGTACATACAGGAAAGCCTTTTCCCAAAAACTGAGACAAAAAATTTCTATCTTTTATGGAATGTTCATTATATTACAAAACAGCTAGCCCCCATATGCACAAGTATAAGGAATAAAAAGGAAAAATAGGATTGAGTTGAGGAATGACAATTCAAACATACTGACATCAGCTCAGTAAGACAAAACAATACCTCATTTGGTTTTCTTGTCACTGTTGCAATGATCTGTTCTGAGTCAGATGGGAATACAATAGACCATATATCCCTGGATTCAAAGCAATAGTTGTCAGAAACATCCTGGATGCAGTTGCTCTTCATGACATGTCCTTTGATGATGCCATTATCAGTCTCCACTGAGTACCAGTATATGTTTGAAGACTCACGTTGAAAGATATCAATGGCCTCAGATGTTCTAGGGTATAAATATGCATGATGGTTTCCATCTATTAGCAGATGAAGTCGCTGTTCTGTTGAATCAGTAAATGGCAGTGGAATAACTTGCGAAATGGAATGTACGAGATCCATTGAATTAACTTCAGTGCCAACATATGCATCAACAATAGACAGAACACCTGGTGCATCAGAACCTTGTCCACATTGACCTACTATGAGGACAGATGGATTTTCATCCATTGCATGATGATGGGGTACCTGCCACTGATATATGTTCAGACCAGTTGGAAACTCGCATTCAGATTTACGCAGATTAGGCAGCAACAGAGACCAGACAACTTGTCCATATCCAGTGTGCAAGGCATAGAGCTTTCCCGCTCTTGTAAGTACTATGATCAGCTTTCGAAAACCATTATGGTCCCGAGTCAGTTTGCTCTTTTCAGAACTTTTTAACCTCATCTCTTGTATAGCAGCAACATCATCAGCACTTGCAAGCATTAAGGTTCCCTTAAGCTTCAGGAGGTGTCCCTTCACAATGATTAAATGAAAAGCACATTGTAAGAGGGGACTTATTCAATCATAAATTTAAATACAAGACATTAAAAATTAATAATTTAGAACCCAGATAAAAGATGACTACAAAAGTATGCATAAATAATCGCATACTCTGCTTATCAAACCACAGAACACCGCACATTTAGAGAGTAAAATGAAATATGCTATCATGGGGAACTGGCAGAAAATGCACAAGCATAACTTAAGTTTATAATCTATTTACATACCTTAAGCCACTCAAAAAGGTTTTCCTCAACTTTCGCTACAGATACACCTTCCTTTTCCACGGGTAGTTCTGATGTTAAAACACCGACAATTGAGGCAAGACCATCCTCCCTACTCCAGACAATGGCACCTTGTTGTAACAACAAAAGTGAATGATCCTCCATGACAATCAAAGCCCTAAACCCATTGGACCTGTCTGTCCGGATATAACTGTTTATGAAAACCTTATGGACCATCCCCCTCTGCTTGTCCATAACTATACTCTCCTTCAGTAAATCACCACTCAGATCATGACTAAGCTTCACTGTAAGATGAATCTTACCATCTCCATGTTGAACTAGTGCGAAAGCTTGTTGACCTTCAGTGAGGGGAATTGCATCACTAATAGCTGCCACACTATTTATTTTATCCATCACCTCCAACTTGGCTTCTTTAGTCACTCTTATGAGTGTTACTCCTCCATTAGCTTTTACGGAAAACATTCCTGGTAGTTTTGAAGATAACAGCACCGGTGTTCCAGAAGAATCCCCCAATATATCAGATATGGATGTCTCCTGCATGTTAAGTTCTCCATCTTGAAAGCTTATAACTACCAACTTTGACTTAGAGGCATCCAATGTAACAAGAATGTCACTTGAAGCCAATATTGCTTCCCCGGAATATCCGCCAGAAAGGGCTGCACCATTGTGCTTCAATATCTCTCCATTCTTAGGATTGATCTGATATGCATCAAACTGGGAAGAACCAACAAATCCTAATACATAGATTGCATCGCTTCCAACAGGTTGAATAATATGTTGAACCTCTAAACTGAAATGCGGATGCAACACAAGTGTTAATGTCACAGTAATGTCTAGAACAACACAAAAGAAATGAAACAGAGTATCAATAGTACAAACTAACACCAGAAACATTAAACCTTAAGTTCCCATACCTTTTAGCTGCAAAATCCTTTGTCCAAAGAACCTCACCATCAATGCTGGAAACAGCATGTAGAGACCCTTTAGCATAAACCAGGATCAAATTTTCCTTGTTAACGATCAAATTTGTCTGCACAAGACAACCTTAATGAACCCCATGTTGAAAAAAGAAAGAAAAAAAAAGATTGCATTGAGATTTAAGCAACCTATACACATTGTCAACCTGTGCTGGAATATAGTGGAGGTAATAAACCCGGGAATTCCAACAGGTGAAATGTTGGGATAAAAGAAAAAGATAAACAAAGCATGCTTCATGAGAAAACAGGGAATGGTATATGCATAAACAAATTTGGCCTACTAACAGAACAAGATTAATTTGAAAAAGACTATTTGATGCTTTTACATGACTGGGGGACTGAGAGCCATAAATGGACAAGTAAATGCAAATCCATGAGAATAGTCAACATACTACAGTCTAATATCAATCTATGAGAGAGAGAGAGCAAGAGAGTAGATATACACAAGTAGAAGGTGCCAGTGAGAATGGAAAGTGGTTTACTAACCGGGACAGTTAGTAATGATTTTGAGATCCCTGAGCCATCAATAAAAGACTGCCACACCATCTGACCATCAGGAAGGTTCCATGCTCTCAAAATGCTTCCCTCAGACGAAAGGGTAACAACATCTGAAAATATCAAATGGAACTTTTTGATCAACGACACAATATAACCAATTGATGAGTCGCACAAAATTTCAAACACACAACCAAACAGTTATACACAAATGTAAAAGCATTACAAAGGAAACACTAATGAATGTTGATAGAGCAATTACATTTTCCCATTGCTATGTCAATGCCATTGACAACGTCATCGCCACCAAGAACACGTCGCCAAACTGCACAATACAGCTACACACATTAACATCTACTTTGAGGCTCAAACCGATAACAAACAGATTAATCTATATCAAATTCTAATTCCACTCGGAAATCGTTACAGCTATATAATCAGATTCAGTTGTTTAACAGTGAACTTACATATCTCGCCGCGACGGAGATCAAGTGACGCTATAACATTCTCTTCAGTGGAGACCACAACACGCTTTCGGCCACTCTTCTGAGTATGGAACACTGCGTCCTTCACTTTACCTATGTACTGCTGGTGCCTGCAATCACATCAAACTCAGCTTACAACAATCTAACTTCAAATTCGAAGCATAATCGATGACGTTCAAGAATTCAAGCTCGGATTGAAAACAAAACAGATACTTCAACTCAAAAACGATCAAATTCAAAGCTCGATTATGAGATAATTAAATTGGATTTAATCTAGAGATATCGAGCGAGTAAAAATCTAGAATCAAATTCAAATTGGTTTAAGCAACACGAGATTGAGTTTTACCAATCGACGAGGCCGACTTGATCTTCGTAAAGCGAAACACTGAGATTCGTGAGAGATGAGAATAGCAGTAGAAGAAGAAAAGCCCTAATCGCCACGCTCATCGTGCCCATGGCGACTGAGAGAGAGAGAGAGAGCGAGAGAGATAGATCTGAAGCTCTCTGAGACTACGACGGAGAGTTTTGTATGAACTATAACTTCGTAGTGAGCAAGAGTCTCACATAAAAGGAAAAGCCGGCTTCTCCGAGAAAATGGATTGTAAAAATGTCATAAATGTCCTTTGTTTATCCGTTCCGATTGTTCTGGGCTTTAATTACAACCTTTTTTTGTACGTGGGTTGGGTCTAGCTTGGGCTTGAATTTGGGCTTTAACGTATAGGCCTATTCTAGTTTCAAATAATTCAACATGAATTTTATCTATTATGAATCTATGATCTGTTAAACCCTAAAGTAGGGATAGTGTTCAAAGAGAGCGAAATTTCCAACTCGAAGTTGTGATAAGAAATAAATTACAAGAAAATTGTTGAAGATGCTTTTTAACGTGGAAATAATATTATTTTACAACATAAAAAGGTAAATAAACGTGTTGTCATAGAAATATAAAATGAAAGGTATACTCGTTTGACTAGCTTTATTCAAATTTTAAAACTAAGAAACAGAAGGCGCATAAGGAAGTAAATGAACGTGTTCTTTTACAAAAAAGAAAACAGTCGATTATAGAAGACTACGCTTGCTTGACCAAAGTAATTTAAATTGAAAACATCAGTTAATTAGCAAAAGCATAAAAAATGAAAGAATAACATGTATGTCGTTTAAATACGATGGGTTCTAAATTACATTGGGTCAATACAGCACCAAATTACTAGATTTAGAACCCTTCATCCCCCTTTGACCCACACTAATTAGAAATTTTGAATAATATCTTTTGACCCGTTGTTACCAACGTAGTAAATCATTTACATGCATTCTACAAAGCCTAGTCATATATGCTATGAGAGTTTGAATATGGTTTCTATTTTTGCCGTTTAGGAAATGCACCCTAGTGCAAAGTTGTAAAGAATAACGTTAGAAAGTTGTTATTTCTAGCATAATTATTTCATACACAGAATCAATTGTTTTCTATGATGAGAAAATTTCATATATATTGTTGCTATAATAAAAAAAATTGGGCCATGTTCATGTATTATCTGGGATGACCTGTAAATCTGCTACCCAATAAGAAAAAGCGCGTCGGTTGCGCAAGCCGAAGAAAAACCACATTATTCTTTTATTGTCTGAATCTCTGTGATAGAGAGAGAGAGAGAGAGAGAGAGACGGTGCTTCTCTATAAAAACAAACTATGGCATCTCTTTCCTCGTTTCATTATTGATATGCTCCTCATAGATTCGTACACACTCTTGGCATTACTACTCAGGTTGAAGGAGTTGAACTAAGTTGTAGGTTTGCCGCTGCCCAGCTTGCTGCTGGTTTTCTCAGTACAATTTGGTGGCAAAGATCGAAGACCCATTTGGCGGTGAACGGTAATGCTGTGGCCCGTTTCGAATTTAGTTACAAATCCCTGTCGTTTTTTGGATACTGCATTCTTTATTTGGAAGCTATTTGACTGTAGATCAAGAGACCAAAGCTTTTGTTTTTTATCTGGGTTTGGGAGCTTGTTTTGATAGGGGAGAGTAAATTACTTTAGTTTGAGCTTTGCATTGTCGGGAGAGTTGAAAGGGATTAGTTGTGAGACGGTCATACTGGTTTAACTAGTTTCTTATTTTAGTGACCAAATTTGGTGGGATTTTTACTGGTAAAGAGGTGGTCTTTGATGAAGAATGGAGAGAGAAAATTTGGAACTATGGATATGATACTTGTCATGTTCAATGAGAAAGCCAATGATGAATTAATCAATTAGGATAAATTTTTGTATTCTGTGATAGCATTGTAAAGCAGGCAGAATTTGAAATAAGTTGGATCCAGTTGTGTTTGTTTTCATGGCGTCTACTAGAAGAACATTGTCTCCGGTGCCGCGAGCAGGAATTCCACTAAATGGTGAAGTCTGTTCAGTTGCATCTCCATTGTCCAAGTCATCGTCTTGTACTCAGAACTATTCATCATCCAATGGATTCTTATCATCTCTGGCATCTTCATTAGATTCTCAAGCTTTTGTTCTCGGTGTTTTTTCACCGAGGTCTTCTAGGCCTTTTGAAAAATCAAAACCCAAGGGGCAAGTTTGGAGAAGGGCGCTTTCTCATTTCTTCATTTGTTTCATGCTTGGAGTCTTTATTGGGGCTACACCTTTTGCGTCAATGACTTTATCCACAAATCTCATGTCAAAGCATCAAGACTTATCATTTGAAATGGTATCCTCAGTCAGGTTTCATCAGATACATGGTAGTGTATCCAGAAATGTAACACCATTAGATAGTGGGAAAATGCAGAAAAATGTTACAATGGAGTCACAACTCAAGGAGCGGGGACCTACAGAAATCATATTGAATAGTGATATGCAGAACCGATCACTGATTCAAGAAGCAGATTTGGAGTTTCGAAAGCTTTTGATAATCGTGACTCCAACCTATGCTCATCCATTTCAAGCCTATAATCTGAATCGTTTGGCACACATGTTAAAATTGGTCTCACCTCCATTGTTATGGATCGTTGTGGAGATGACCTCCCAATCTGCACAAACAACTGACATATTGAGGAGAACTGGGATTATGTACAGACATCTTGTGTGCGAGAAAAATTATACTGATGTAAGAGACAGAAGTGTTCATCAGAGAAACGCTGCACTTTTTCACATTGAAACTCACCATCTTGATGGAATCATCTACTTTGCGGATGAGGACAACATTTACGCGAGAGATCTTTTTGAGCAAATGAGGCAGATTAGGTACATTTTTGCTAAACCATAATTATAATTTGTAACGCAGTGTTGTTACCATCTGCATTGCCACCTACTGATCATCATCACAATATAAGAGAAATATATTTTTATCTCCATTCACCGATTTTACGATTTTTTAAGCTTGTAGACAAGCAAGCTTGAGAGTTATTCTAGCAGCAACTACACCACTTCAAGTTAATGTCATTTTTAGTCTCATTTTCTGCTGGAAACGTGCTGCATTGTCTTTTTAGTTCTCATAGAGACTATGTTTTAGGGACCAAATTAAGTGTTAATTTTTGGGTACAATGGTACAAACAGCAATGTTTCGCTTATTCATTTTCAATCCTTCCTTGATCTCATTCATTTACTTCTGGTTACAGCTGAGATACTGTTATCTCATTTGCCGCATTAACTAGTACTTGTAATTTGGAATATTGTTATCCTGCCTGCTGTAATTTTGCATCAGAGACTATGTTCTTTAGTCTTTACCCCTCTAGTAAAGTTGATTAGCATTCTAGCCTCTCGGCACCTTGTGGTGATAGCTCCCTTCTTTTCTCTTTTTAAATTCAATTGCAGGCGCTTTGGAACATGGTCAGTTGCCAAAATAACGAGTAACAAAATGCAAGCTGCCATAGAGGGCCCTGTTTGTAACGGAACTCAAGTAATTGGATGGCATACAATTGAATCAAGTAGAAGATTGCAGAGATTCTATGCTGAAATGTCAGGATTTGCCTTCAATAGTACTATACTCTGGGATCCCAAAAGGTGGCATCGACCGACTCCTGAACCTATAAGGCAGCTTGACACTGGCAATAATGGTTTCCAGGTTGTTATCTCTAGCTTGCTCCATATTTCCCATTATCAATTCATCAGCAGACCATAATAGGGACAGCATCTGTGACTTCTTTGCAAACTGATGAGAAATAGGCTTCAAGCATTACGAACTCAATCCCTATATACCCCATTACTACTTACTATGATGTCCTGGCTTCAGTTGCTAACTTTACTAATTTGCATTTCCAGGTGAGTTCTTTTATGGAACAAGTTGTGGAAGATGAAAGTCAAATGGAAGGTTTGCCGCAAGATTGCTCAAGGGTCATGGTTTGGCATCTTCATCATGAATCGTCTAATGCCTTCTATCCTCACAAGTGGTTCATGAAGAATAATCTAGATGTCATTGCCTCACTTGCGTGAATTATATATATGAATGCAGTCCTTATGAATTACAACTAAATGTATTCTTAAGAAAAATGTACGAAGAAAAATGTATGAAATAGTTTACGTCTCCATTCTTTCAAAAATAGCCATGAGATGTCAGCAAGATGTGGAACGTTCAGTTCCAATCCAAAGTCAGAAATTTAACAGAGAAATTCAACAGAGAAATTCAACAATTTCATGTCCCAGTTACAATTAAGTTCTCCCCAGATTGTAACATCATTAATTAACCTGACTATAACATCATTAATTAACCACGCATTGGTCCTTTCCAGTAAAAAAATATACAACATAAATAAAGATCACTGTCGAGGCCACACAGGTTCCCGACGCTGTTAAGATTCATATGCGCCGTCTCCTCAAGGGTTAACCACAATAGAGAAGACATTCGTGTAGGTGCTGCGACACTCATCTCCATGATCGGACTCTTTTTTTGCTTAATTACATGATTTCCATGCCCAAAGGGACCAAAGTCATTGCTGAGATGTGGATTCTTTGAGCAAGGTTCCCCCTACAGCATGAATCGAGCCTCTTGGAAGATGCTGCAAGAAAAAAATAGCATTAATATAATAGTGGCAACAGGGTAAAACAGTGTTGTTAATAAGATTGAAGTGAGAAGCTTTTTCTAATAAAGAATGAGGGTTATCACAGAACTGGGTTGAGGAAAATATATTCATTGCTTGGTACCCAAAAAGAATGACAACTTCTTCCCCAACCCAACCCAATGTTACCTGCTTGACTAAGAGTTCTTTTGAAACAAGCTAAACAGAAATCTAATACAAATCTCTGTAGCGAGCAGTTAGAGTGAGAGAGATAGAGAACCACACTAAAGATGATGAATGAGAGAGAGAGAGATGTAGAATTCACTATGCCTGTCAATTTCTTTCCTATTCCTCCCATTCCCATGCAGAATTGAGTCAGCCGATCTCCTCTTCTAGGACTTATTTCCAGCATTCTTTCCACCCATGATCAATAAATTACTTTCAAAATAGGATGATCTGATAGAAGAGAGAGATTTGAAATATGCAATCAGAGATTTAAAAGTTTGTAACTTTGAATAGTGTAAAATATGAGGATACTTCAGTTCAAGTCTGATACAATTACTTTCAGGCAACTAATTACTTTTGACATTTTCCATTACAAATTTATCCATCATAGATTTTATGGAATGAAATTCATTCAATGGATGGCATATTCAGAGGCTGTGTATATTTGATGATAACAGCATTCCTTCATGCCAAAAGAAAATATATAGAGGAAAAAGTAAAGTTGACCTGATGTCTGTAATTTGACCTCAAAATGATGGACTGAACTATAGAGGAACAAGTGTCAAACAAAAAGTGTTGATGCAATCAATAGAGATGGGTGTTAGAGTAGTTTGACTTCATGATACGCCTCGCAAATGTTCTTTATCAGTAGCCAAAAAGTTGAGTTTAATAGGCTTGTAAAGAAATCCAGTAAAGAAAGAAATGAACATCAGAATTACAAGGTAGACCTGTGATAATGATATGGGCAGTTGGCGCCATTTCTGCTGAATAGTAGTAGGATATAAAGCAGCTTTTGGGTTAATCTTCCAAGGAGGAGGCAAAGGTGCAGGAGAAGGAGCAGCAGGTAAACCTATCCAAGTAGATCATCGATTGCAAAGCTAGCCTGTGAAGCATGTCCTGGCACAATGGAATTTGAAATCACCAATTCCGATAGCTGTGAAGTGGGAACAGACACAGAGGTAAGATCATATGAGGGAGCACTATATGCAGAGGAATTGTTATTGGGAACTATTGTCTCCTCCTTCTCCGATGTACTTAAAAGCAGATCCTTATCATTGGCCTCCACTCTATTAGCTGGAACAACAGCATCTGCAGAATCCGTCCCAATAGATACATGTCCAATTTCGTCTGAAAACTCAAAAGGACCTCCGTGTTCCTTATGGGTGAACATGCATGATGGCTGCAAGCATTTTAAAATACCACTACATTTGAGATATTCCATCATCAAAGTCCATAACATATGTACGTGTGTGTGTGTCTGTTGGAATTAAAGCAAAAACAACAAATATCAGTATCAGTGTATTGTAGCATATGTATAGATATATTTGGAAGGGACAGGGGAGTGCTGTTTTAATATTATTACCTTTTGATATTCAACAGACAAACTGTTACATTCATCAAATATCCGCTCTTTTACTTCAATGCTTTGGGTATCAGAAAAGACAGAAACAGCTTGCTTTGGAGGGTTTGCCACTCCTTCTGCTACATTTATGTTATATTGTAAGAGCCTGTAGTAGAGCAAGGCTCTATCATGGACATCCTGCAACCAACTGAAAGTTTTATGGAACATTTATTAAGAAAATATGACTGAAGGATTACTTCAAACTTAATCATATTAATTAACTACCAAACTAGAGCAACATGCACCTGGTCAAAATCAGCAAGAGCTGCAGCCAGTGCAGCTCCCAAAGACTTTTGAGTCTCAGACAGCCTCTTAAAGAAACACTCTGTCAGAAAATGTAAGCGAACCTGTTCAATTGATAAATTTATGCCATTAGAGGTAGGAAATATAAAGGAAAATCATAGTGTAGTGATCTCTGTTGCACGGACACGGCAAAAACAGCCGAATCCGCGCGTCCGACACGGCCGGACACGGCGACACGACACGACACGAGAAAATACGTGTCGGACACGCCATCTGACGTATCGGCCAATGTTGACTTTTTAGACACTTTGACCGACACGTATCCTTATTTTCAGACACGCCACGTCAGAAAAAAAAAATTGGAAAAACCCTAACTCACCTCTCCTTCTGCCGATTCTTCTTCTTCTTCCATCAAGTTCAGCAGATCTTCTTCTTCCTCTTCTTCTCCCTCCCTAGACCCAAGCCCTGCCCTCCTCCTCCTCCTCCTCCTGCTCCGCTACTCGTCCTTCCTCCGCTACTCCGCTGCTCGGCCTTCCTCCGCTGCTTGGCCCTCCTCCGCTGCTCTGCTGCTCAGCCCTCCCTCCCTCCCTCCTCCTGCTCTCCCGATTCGGCCCTCCTCTTCCCGTGAGTATTTGATTGATTGGGTTTCTCTTATCGTGAAGTTGATTCTCTGTACTCTGTCATAGGACAAGGTTTTGGTATATATGGTTTTCATCTTTGAATATTATTCGTTCTTAGAACTGATGTCTTCTTCATGGTTTATGCATTTGTGATTATTTTCTTTTGAGAAGGTTGAAAGGTTCTAGTTGTTATTGCCTTAATCTGGAATGTTTGATAATGCCATTAATATATTTAGTTTTGGACGTTCTCTGTGGCTGCTGACAGTTAGCAGTAATCCATTCTTTATTTAAATTGTATGGTTGACTTGTGTCTTAACCTTCAGTGTGCTTGTGCTGATGTGAAAATTCTGTTGCTTTTGTTTAGTCTTGCTCATACAAGCTTCATAGCTTACCAAGTTTTATTTTGCTTTTGTGAACCTGGTGCACCACTCCATGGTGTAGGGATCGGCCTTACAGAACAGCAGTCTTGGAACCTCCCTCCCTCCTCCTGCTCTCCCGATTCGGCCCTCCTCTTCCTGTGAGTATTTGATTGATTGGGTTATTGTGAGTATTTGATTGATTGGGTTATTGTGATGTCTTATTGTGAGCAATTTGTGACTTATTACGGTGGAAGCCATTTAAAAGCTAGATTAACTAAGCTTTTGGTGACTTATTACGAGAAGTCTAATTCTACTAGATTTTGAGAACTTTATATGATGTTACAGTTGTTAACTTTGCACTTTTCTCACTTGCATTTGACTCTTTGATGTTATTTCTTATAAATTATGGATTGAATTTACAACTTTTAGTAATATTATCAATTTATTTTATGTATTAAAAATATATAAATTATAATTTATTTGCCGTGTCCAAGCCGTATCGGAAAATCGATTTTTGAGATTTGCCGTGTCGCCGTGTCCGTGCAACATACTAGTGATCCATTTTACAATCCACACTCCTCCTTTCCTATTTGGTTAAAACTTTTATAGAAACACAAAAAACATGTTACTAGAAACAAAATCACAAGTATTGTAAAATAGAGAGTACAAATTTCAGTTAAGAAATTATAATGTGCAAAAAACAAAGCTGGGACAGAAAAGGTGACTCAATTATTACCTCAGCTGAGTCACAATTTTCAACGAAACCCGCTAATATATAAGGTGCATCCTGCATGTCCTACAAATGAAAGAAAGCGAAATATTTTATCAAATACAGGATTAAAATAAACTTCTTCACAAACAAATAAATTAAAGTAAACTTTAACCAGACAAAGAATAACATCACCTGTGACCAAATAATGGGTCACCCAAAAAGATATTCAGAATTAACCGTGTCATAGCACATAAAATTGATTCTCAAAGACCTGTAACAAACTTGATGATCTTTCTTACCGATTGCATAGGTGTTACTCTCATTTGCCACTGCAGTCAGCATCTCAAGCTTCAATTTTTTGATATTGGATGGCTCATTGTACTGGTAAAAGTGTTTACAGACTGAAGCAAATATGAAAGGCGCACACATCACCAAAAGATGCATGTGGCTTAGAACTGCATAAGATTGTTGTGGACTTCCTGAACTCACTAAGGTTGGAAGAGGAGCTTGAATGCGCCCATATACCTAGCCAAAAACAGTTTCGATTAGAGATATGGTTGTCAAAAAAATAACACAGGTAATGCAAGATGGAGACATTACAGGAACACCAAAATAAAGATCAAAATCATCATAGGATCCTCTTCCCTTTTATTTTTCCATAACTAGAATCATTGTGCACTGTATCACATCATGCTACACAGGATAAATTTTTAGTTGTGCAGACTAGCCCTTAAAAAAAATTCCGTATTTATGTAGGCCTTATATAGTTAGGCAAAAGATACTTCTTCCAATTACTAATTTGAAAAGGACAAAAAAGGTCAATAATGCTATATGCCTACCTGCTGATTAACGTCAGTCATTGATAAAGTCAATTGAAGATAGAAATACTTTAATGGTTGCCAACACAACGGCACCATCTGCATGCTGAAGTCTGTCCTCGAACAGATTCATGACGTCAAATATCTCATTGCTATCTGATGGTACATAATTAGCTACCAACTCAAGCACAAGACATTGTGCCAATTCACTGAATTCCCTAATCCTGCATAAGAAAATGTGAACCAATCTCAGCTACTGCTTTTTCATATGTTCGAAAATAAAGGTATGATAATTCCTAAAGGAAGAAGTGGGGCAGTCACATTTCAATATTATAATTCAACCGGGTCAAAAGTTTCACCATGACCAAACGAACTTTTAGTAGAATCCTAATCAGCTCACTTCAATATCATATCCCTTACTCACATCAATTTCCATAACTGAATCCCTAAAGGTATGATAACCATCACTCTCCATCACATTGTTAAGTTTGCAAGTCTTTTACTTTACTTTATCTTGTTTGATATTCTTCTCTTAACCATTAGTTGTACATTACAGAATCTGCCACAGTGACCTCATATTACAACTGGTATGAATTACCAAAGGTGTCACATGCATCACATACCCAGTTAAAATTTTATGTGGAATCAGAAACAACATGAAAGTAATTTACACTGGCCAACCCAGAGAGAAATTCCGATTCAACAAATAGTGTATGACTGATTCGCTGAGTAAAGTTTCTTTCTACCTGGATACTTCCTCAGAGCCGCTTCCTTCCAAACTCCAAATCTCTTGCAGCGCAGATAAACAATTTGCAACCACCTGAGAATGCACTACCATGAGGTTCTCCTAACTCACAAAACAGAAGAAAAAGTCCTAAATTACAGCAGCACTCAACATAAAATGGTAAAAAGTATGAGGCAAATGTTTATAACAATCGTATAAAAGCTAGAAAGGAGATAGTAAGCGATGGAATAAAAAGATAATTATTGGAATTTCATGTCTAAAGCCTTGAAGTCAGTCCTCCTTCCGATGCTTTCACGTTCCACCTTTACAATAAAAAAACAGATGTGCAAAATTACGTCATAGTTGACTAGAAGTTATCACTGGTCGAAGGAATATGTTTGCATTACAATTTTTAAATCAACACTGACGATTGTCAAAACAGTCTATTCTAACATTAGGTGTTTGAAACAACAACATTTTTACACATTTAGCTTTTCTTCAAGCATCCATAAAGTTTGATCTTTTACTCTCTACTGATATGTCAAATCAGATGTTTAAAACAAGAACTCCCAAAATATCCCCTCCAGAACACATTGTTCTAAGTAAGATATAATGAGATAGATGAAATGGCCTTACCTGTGTATCTGAATCGTTCAGCAACAAATGCGGGAAACTCTGCATCAACACAAGTTGAAGCTGATATGTGATACAACTTCAGAACCCCCATAGCTGCTACCATCCTCACATGACTACTATTGTCCTTCAACCCTGCACCCAAGGGCCCCACCAAATACTCCACCAGGTTCGTTAGTCATAACGAACACAAGCTCCTAAAACCAAGACCTCAGATCATTGGGTCTGCATCCTTGCAATCTCTTTGAACAAAAGTGATCCTCAAAAGTGTGAGGTCAGGATTGACCCTTGCATAGTTCCCAACATGTAGATAACACGTTTTCTTCAAAACAATATCCGGCGTCGCTGAGCACATCACCATCTCTCCAAAAACAGATGACACATCAATGCCGATCTTCATGTAAGAGATAACCTTCTTGAAAAGCTCACACTTCCAATCATCCGCTCCTGGGCTCAGCTGCCAGCCAAAAGCCGGAGCTGCACTTTGGCATCCACAACTTGGCCTTTTCTGCTCGGAATAATACATTTCAAGTGTAAATTCACAGTGACAGCATCTAATTTAACCAAACAAATCTGCCATATAACTTCAATTTAAGTAGCAGCACAATCAACTAGTCAAAGCAGCCTAAGATAGCAATGATACCCTCGAATTTAAATTCAGCTAAATCTCTCGTGCTGTTAAACTTAGTTTTTCAGTTACTAAATCAATAGAACAAAAGAAAATGCAAAGCTTCATGATCATTGATATCTGAATCGGAGCTTGGCATGCATGGTTTCAATGTTACTTCCTAATCGAAATTCACCATCTTGTTCATCTTTTCCTCATTTAATTTTGTCAGAGTGGTAATCGGAGAGACTAGGGTTTGTAGACTTACCCAAAGGGCTGAGACGGCGATGAAGATATTCGGGCAGATATGGCCGGAGTAGCCTTGACCGATCCGAATTGAGGTCACGTCCGGCTACGCGTGCTTCACTCTCGCATTCGAAGATCTAAAACCAAGAGCAAGAATTTGGTCATCGAATCTCAGAAAAGCTCAGGTTCCAGGATTGACGTGGCTAGATCAGATTTGTCGCCCGTAAATTCTCACCTCTCCTCTATTCCAGCGCATCTCTAATCATCATAGTAACAAACGAAAATCGTAACTAACTACTGTAAAAAAATATCTCAAACAATATCCAAAGTTTGCGACATTTGACAGTTTTTAACTTTTTATTTTTGATATCTCAAAGTTAATCTCTTCGTTATGCATAATCTCGTCTGTTAATAGCACCAATAGCTCATCTTATAAAGGTATTTATGAGGAGCGCTCGGATAGAGGAGACGTCAATGTGTGAGTACGTGCCCGAGAAATTGGTTTAGAAGATTTTAGAATCCTAGTACAGAACTAAAACGAATAGCTCTAAAACACTTTAATACTATCAATATTTCAGTTTTTAGTTGATGAGAAGCCACTAATTATCTTACTTAACACAGTAATGAATATGTGGACAGAGAGAAAGGGTAAGAAAAAAAATCCGATACACAGGATGAGTTAACGGAACAAGCACAAGGTTTCTCAAAAAAAAAAAGGAACCACCGCAAGAAAATGTATTAGAGGAAAAAGTGAGGAAGATCTAAACAGTAAGTCTAATCTAAGGTTGTTCACAAGTCCCTCAGTTGCTCTTTCTGAAGGCTGAGGATGCAATCGAGATCAAGCGACTCAAGGAGTGACCAAAGCCGTGCAATCCCGTCCAGTGTGTTGAAAAAAACAGTGATATAATGACGACCTCCTCGGTCGTCAAAGCATATCCTCCTCTGCGCAGATATAGCTCCCTCCGCCAAGGTCATCCTCGGATAAAGCATCCTCTGGGCAAGGTTGTTGGCGACTGTATGTACTGAGCCTCCTGGCGTTTGCTGCAAGAAAATACAGTTATTTCATAATTAGTCTGCAAGTGTTTAGACCATGTCAAAATTCACAAACTAACTCTTACCTCTGCCACCTTAATGGCATGGCTGAGGTAGAAAATCAGTACTTTCCTGTCCTGTGCATTAAAATCAGCAACTCTCATCCTCATTTTTGAGGAGTTGTGAATACATCTCCCCTCGCCAGAGGCACTCGTCCAATCCCATCTGTTGTATAGCCACATTTATGCATTGTAAATGCATTACTATTAAGAAAACAGTAACAAAAGAGGAAAACTAACAGCAACAAATCTTACCCCTAGGTTTTTCAGGGAGGATTTCCTAGCTGCTTGGACCCAGCTGAGTCCCTCCTGCAAACAAATATTTGTATATCAATGACATCAAGATATCATAGATTGAAGGAGGATTGAAACATTTATTGTACAAGTTCCATTTTGTTCCAGGACTTCAGATTAGTAGGCATATATAGATTGAACGAGGATTGAAACATTTATTGTACAAGTTCCATTTTGTTCCAGGACTTCAGATTAGTAGGCATATATCAACTTGATTAATATGTGTAAAAATGCAAAAAAGGTTCCAATTCCAGAATAGATTCAGTAAACATGATCAATCTTCCAACATTATTATGAGCAACTATATTCCAACTCTGAGCATCAAGATTAAAAGACAGTTATAATACAACAATAGATAAAAGACACTAACCAAACCGGGATATGGAATCCCAGCTGCAATAGCAGCAAGAGGCTGTAGAGGCCCAACAACTTCTGGTTCAACAACCAAAGCCACCTCAGGCCCAACAACTTCTATCTCTGGTTCTGCAACAAGAGCCACCTCAGGCCCAACAACTTCTGGCTCTGGTTGCAGAACCAGAGCCACCTCAGGAATAACTAAAGCCACTGGTTCTTCTTGCTCAACCTCAGGAACCTCTTCTTGTCCCTATCATAAAAACATATCCATAATATCAAAATTAAGCGTCACATTAATGTGATTTTGTAGCTATGTACTGGCAACTATTAAGGCTGAGTTTCAATTCAATACCACGTTATTTTCCGCTGCATTATTCGTTGTCTCAAGAACATTAAAAATCATCTGGACACCACCTGTATTAGTTGCTCTCTGGTCAGCACCTGTTGAAGAACAGCCACAAGAGCCGCCGGAAGAAGACGATAACACTGGATTCTCGCGGCGGCGACGACCACGGCCGAGTTCTTCTGTGGCCCTGAGTGGCCGAGCTTCGCGACCTGGGGGTGGCCGAGCTTCGCCGCGAGGGAGTGGCCGAGCTTCGCGACGACCTGCCCGAGAGCTATCGCGGAAGAGAACGAACACCATAGGAGTCGGGGACTGGACGACGACGGGAGTGTTCCATCTAGGTAATCAATGTAAAATCCAATTTCAATTTATATCAAAACTAAATTGATAAACCCTAATAACTAATAACGAAGATTCAAAGAGAGAGAAAGAGGGTCTTACCACTGTGAATTTGCCTCTGAAAATTGAAGTCCGATGGTGCCTCTGTGATTCTGTAAGGCTGAAACTGAGAGAGAGGGGGGCAAGATTAGGGTTGCCGCTGAAACTGAGAGAGAGGCAAGATTAGGACCAAAACTGCCAATGTGTATTTATAGGAGAATACGGACTAAATACAGTCACGGCCATCGAGTCCTTGTTCATCTTTGTGCAGATTTTTCTGTCAGAGATGAGATGTGTAGGTGCTTTAAAGGGTAATGGCATTTTGAGAGAGAGAGGTAGGTTGGCTTTGAGGGACAGGACTTCCGAGGGTTTCTTTATATATGAATCATAAAGATAAACGAAATTACCAAAATATCCTAATTTGCGACCTACATAGTCGGATTAGTAGGGTGATGTGGCAGGCTATTATTGGTTAATATTGTCAAACTAGGGTGATGTGGCCAGATCTAAACCAGTTGAACACGCCGCTGGATCCAGATAACTTTACCGGTTCTGTGATGAACTAATGGTTTTTGTCCTTTTCCGGTCTCAAGCTCAGACTCAATATTACTAGAAATAGAAAGAGGAATGTCAAAGCTTGAAGATCAAACTGGGAGCCATTTGCCCCCATCTTCGAATTGAATTGTTGGTAATTTCATTCCAAAGTTGTAATCTTATTTCTTTAAATCACGATAACTGGGGAAAAGCTGCATTCTTTTTCTTCATCTGGGGAAAAAGCTGCATTTTTGTTCAGCACATTTATCTGGATTGATGCTTTGCCATTTACATTGTTCGGAGGCCAATTTTTATGAGATTAGAACTCTCTCTGTTTGCTTCATTGGACTCTCAGCCTCATCCAGTTTTCTGCAATTTTCGTTGGGAACCTCGTGTCCAAGCATCAGTACTTTTTATTTGAAATGATTTCTTTCATCACTGCCATGATAGTGTGTATCCGAAATCTAAAACGCCAGCAGCTAACAGAAAAAGCATTAACCTGTTCACTTTTCTAGTTTTCTTCATATCCTCATTCTTATTTTCTAGTCATATCTGTGTTTTTAATCCTTCATTTCAAATGTATTTACTTACTGATACATTTTTCTTTTCTTTTATGAATTAATAATCTGACCAGATACAACTACATTTTGGTAATACTGGTCAGTCCAAGGGTTCACTTTCTTGGATGTAAGGCAGTTTTGCATCTTAGAACTGCTGCACACATCATATAATGTATCTATGCAGTTGGTGGGTCTGACAATCATACAACTTTGCATTGTCAAAACCGTACTGAATCAGATACGAATAAACTGGCTGGTTTGTCTTGCTAATAGGTTCGATGTCATGTGTTTCAACTATTTCTATACCTAAAAGTTTATATGCTGTTTACCTTCGTTTATGATATGTGTTGGCCATGGCAATTCAATTCGAAACTTTACAGGGTCTTTATCCCTCTTCTGAAAGCAGGGTCTTTTGTCGGCATATAGTGTATATTGCTTCTTATTCATATAAGTTACATCTCATTTCCTATAGGTTAATTTGGCATGTAATTGCACATTTTGATGAGATTGTTAAACTTGTCTGATTTGTGAGGCAACTATAATTGAACGCAACCACAAAGGGTTGCTTGTGAAATTTGCATTGATGTGCAGTGGAATTGGTTCAAGTATTTCCGTTGGGTCATGTAGGCTGGCAGTCCAGTACATCTTGCTGAAGTGGAACGCAAGCAATACCGACACTTGCAACCCAACCACCTTCGTGCTACTCTGAGGCATGCATCATTGGTAAAGTTTACCTACACTTGCAATCTGAATGTAGTGTACGTACTGCTATAAAGGATGAGCTCAAATGTACCATCTGCAGCGATGCTCACAATTCAATTTACTAAAATACACGGGAGGTTGATAATTTTGTATTCTTACTCTTGAGTTAAATGTGTTCAAATCAAACTTGTCTTTACCTTTTAGTGTTCTCACTGATTTAGAACACCATTTTCTTTATTGGTCTGATCTCGCTTTTCTAACCCTTCCTGTTGTGTACTTTAGATTAAGAAATTAAAGGAGCTTGGGATTAGAAGACCTTCCACATATGCAGGCACTATAAAAGTTGTACCGGCAAGTGATGGCTTGGTCAGCTTTTAGTTCAATGATATACTTATGTTGTTTTTACTTTAAGCACGTTTACCATTGGATATGGGATATTTGTGTGTTCAGGCAGCAAATGGACTCTGCTGTTCATTGACGGTAATGTTTGACTAAACAGTCATCTGAAACCTTGAATTGTGTGAAGTTAAAACTGATAGGTGAGGCTCACTATGATGATGAACCATAAAACAACAGTTCTTATCTTGGCTTCATTGTGAAGTTAAAACAGCTTCTGAGTCTATCATAAATCCATAGAACCCTTTTATGGTTTCAACATGGATGATGGTGGATGATCTCTTTGTTTAGTGTGTCTGTTGTCTAGAAGTCTGAATATCTGGAAATTATTTGCTTTATCTTCATTTTCAACTTAATAAAATGTTGATTTTGATATATTTTTTTTCTCTTTTTTTTTTTCTTATGGCACCAGGATAGAAACTATTTGCCGGTGGAAAGCTATTTGTTACATCCAGAGTGTTGTGTTCATATGGTATGATTTGGCATTCCTCTGAATTGATCAAACTTGGGGAGAAAAAAAAGCATTTCACTGTTCATCTGGATTCCTGTTTCATTGTAAACTTGCTGCATTTTTATATATTCTTTTTTTTAATTTTGCATTAATTTTGTTGAAATTCATAGTGAGTAATTAAAACTAATGAGCTTAAACGAGTATTTGAGTCAATATTATTCAATGACTATTTCGAATTTGTAGACATTAGAGCTTCTTGCTGTGGTTGCTCTTTTGGATGAGGAAGTTGTTCAGCTTGAAGAACAAGTAGTGCATTTTAGGAAGGACTTATATCTGGAAGCTGTCAACATATCAAGTTTCAAGAGAAGCTTAGAAAACTCAGCTGAATTATGCAATTCACACCATAAAAAGAATCCTGTATTTCAAGGCCAAAGGGGGCCAATGATACTGCGGTGAAGCTTGCCAATTGCCATCCCCTTCTGGTAAGCAATAGGAGTTTGATCCTTCTGGACTGTAAATTAGGCACCTTTTTTAGTGTTTATTTTAAAAAGAGGAAGCAAGACATAAAAATGTAGATCATAAGCAGGGGCAAGAAAATCAATCATGTAAGCCCTCAATCAAGAACAACAAAAAATCCTTGATCCATAGCAGTTCTGAGTTAGGACTCCAGTAAAGAGACCTCCAATTGATCAGAAATATCACGAAGGGGTTTAGAATCTCCAATACTTTTATGAATACCATATTTTATGAAGCTGCTCGAATTCATATACAAGTGCAAAGAACAAAGTTTCCTTTATTCTCCAGTTAGAAGTTAGAGCTACAAAACAAAAGAGCGTGGAAGTGAGACTTCTTAGTATTCCAGGAAAAAAGCTATCCAGCATTGTATTGGAGTTCTGAAAATATTTTAAAGGGCTTATCAGGCATTGTCATGAGAATGAGGTCAGCAAAGGGCACTACAGAAAACCAGCCTTCCTTTTCAACATTAGGAATTCAAGAAAGGAATGAAAGACCAGAACTGTGGGATCCTTAATTATGGTATCTGTTCAGAATTTGGAAAGAGAGATATTGGTCGATATAAGCAATTATATGCAGTTGAAGCCCGTTCTATTGATAATCGAACAGCAAGCTCTTTGTTCCTGCTTCGAAGATGAAGTAAGCTTTTTATTCAGAATTGCATGATATGACAATAATTTTAGGAGTTATGGTAATTTTCTGTTCTTGGCTGAATTTCTCAGATTACAGCTTGGGAAACTTGCCTCTGTAAACCTGAAAAGCCTCAGTCATCAAGAGAAGATTACCAATATCTACTATTCCTGCATGATGAATGTATGTATGAAACCTTTGCAAACATAACCTATTAAGTGGGAACTCTTATAGCCATCAAAAGAGATTCTTTTCTAACAGAATTTAAGTATCTTTTGTGCCACAAGCAATCTAGTCTGCAGTTGTTTTTTGTTTCTCCATGCATTTTCTTTGCTTCTGTTAAGGAATTTCTTAATGTGCTCTACTCCAATGCTTCAGGCTTTCCTAGAACACAGAATACCAGAGAGGCCTCGGACACAGAATACCAGAGAGGCCTGAAATAATTGTCGCGTTAATATATAAGGTATGGAAGATCGGAGATCCTAATGTCCAATGTCCTATTATTCACTGTTATAATTGACTTTCTACATACCTACATTTGATAGCTTGTCATCACTATTTTATGTACATGTCATAAATGTCGGGGGACTGGGGACACTTGCTCAGTGCAATGTAATAATGGAGCTGGAAAAGTAAGCATTCAATCAATTGCTGATAGGTGGTATAGTGATGACTAATCAAACATGTCTTTTTGTAATATATATTGTCGTGTTTAGTATCAGATGGTTTAATAAAACTTTTCTTAATATGGCCAAAATTTGGATGTCCTTTCTGATTGTGAATATTGGTCTCTGCACAAGAGAACTCAGCACTCGCATGCTGAAAAAAAGCCAAAATATTTATAGATGTATCATTTTATACAAGAACACTCAGCACTGGATGACCACTCATCTTTTGTTTAACAGTCTGTCAAAGTTCAAAACTAATGTTCTTGAGAGATGAAAAGACATTTTCATGATGGATTACAGTTTATCCTGAACAAGATTTAGGCTGATTTAGCTTTGCATGATTTAGGTAGGGCTACTACTTTATTTTTTTATTTGATTTTTTTTGTAACTTGAGGAAAATCTAGTTAGACTGGTCGTTTCACTTTACCTACTCGTTTGTTATTGATAACTTTTTCAGTTCTTAAATTGCTGGCTTGCACCATTGGATGCATGATAGGAAAGGTTCTGGAGTTTCCTGGCTTCAGCATAGCAGGACTCCTCAGCATAAGTTTGTTTATGTTAGAAAGTCAATCTCATTTCAGTAACACGGTAACTGTTAGTTTTGTGCAAACATGAACTCTTGGTACCAGAAAAATCAATTGCAATTGTGAAATTACTCATTCTATTCTATTTACAAACACGTGAAATGGGAAGGCTTTTGTTGAATTGCTGGGGTCTGAATCCAAGACTGCTGATTGTCTAGACTTTCTGACAATTTTTTTGAAACGATACAGGCTTGCTGGTCTCTCTGGTGGTCTAAAAGTTGTTCAGAAAGATATCCTTGTTTTTCTGAAAGTTATTTGATTGCATTTTTAGTATTAGATTGAATTTTAGATTACTGGTGCTCTGATTGAATTTCAGTATATTGTCCAGGTTTTCTGCTATTAAACTCCTTCAGGTATATTGAACTGGCTGTCTTGGAGGAATGCTCAAGAACATTTTGACTAGTTCTCTTGGTATAACTGGTAAATGAAGATTTCCTGCCACTCTTCTTCTTTTTCTTGGGTAATATGCATTCGACTAGAGTAGTCATTTGAAGGATCAGATGGTTTTGGTTAATAAGTGTAATTGTCAGGGGTATAAGATATTCGTTGGGATAACAAGGCAAGATGCATAGGAGCTTCGATTTCTAGTGACTGCCTGCTTTATGGTCTCGTGCTCGACAAGCAAATGTGCCCTGAAAGTTGAACTCTTGCATATGTAAATTTCTGTCCTTGCAATTCAGAGCACAATCAATTGGTTTGGTTTCATCAGTGAAGAAATGGGCAATACTCGGGTGGTGATGGCTCTTGTAACCCAAAATGTCCTTCTCATGAGCTGTTTCAAATGGCTAAGGGCCATTGTTTTGGAACCAAGTGCTCGAGTAATGTCATGGTCTGGTCGAAACAGGGTTGGGCATCGCGATTAAGAAGAGTGAGGCTTAAGGGATGATCCTTCAGAAGGAGCTTGGCGTATAACTAACCTTCAATGTCACTTTACTTGGCTATTACTCTTAGTAAAGAAGCGAGTGCGCTAATATTCACATGAGGCGTAAGACACTATGGGATTCAGTAGTGTAGATGAGAATACAGTGTTTTTGACGATATCCGGTACATACCCAGTTGAATTGCAGGTTTGAGGGACATGGAGTTTATGGAGCTGAAGATGTGATAGCATGGAGTAGCTCGCCTAAATACTCTCCATTTGACCACTAAGCAATTCCATATCGATCAACTCAATTAGTTGTATATCAGAACACGTGTGAGCAATGAGCACTGATCATTATATATCTATATCTATGCTAGCCAGTTCAATTTATTTAACTTGTTGCTTTAAGATTATTTTTGGACCAATTAAAATCTTCTTAATGCAAATTACCTTTAGCCAAGAATGTTTAAAATCCAAAAATTACCCTTAACCCAGGGAGTATATCCCAGAGATTACATGAAGTCGCAACAATATCTTCCAATTTTGACAGAATTTCAGGAAGTCCAAAACACACAGTGCTACAAGGAAAGATGAAACAAGGCCAACATAAGCAAAGGCCGTGTGGAGCATCTATTGCAGTGCAATGACCGTCTACGTCCTTAATTCCCCATTTGCTCCTCAAATTGCTTGATCAACTGCGCGCAAGACCATTCCTCCACACCACACACCATGAGCTGGAACCCAAATCTGTAACATACAGAGAACCTGCATAGACTCGGTCATTCTACCTCAGGCAGCTGCTATGGACGCCATTCTTGTCACTTGCCGCACTGATTTTAGTCAGTGGGAAATCACCTCCTTTTGGTTCTTCCTTGTATTTAACTGTATATGGATATATCAAACAGCATACATGTTAATATACGTTGCAACAACTGCAACATTTTCAAATTTGTTCCAACATTGGAGTTCCCCAGATAGATAATATACAAGAGATCGATGGATGGATCAGGGCAGTAAAAACATAGAAGAAACTAGTAACAGTAGTTTACAAAAACAAATAAGAATGTATTTATTATGAGAATAGAGCACCTGGTTGTTGTGTGAAAAGTGGAACAAGAATGGTAAAACCGTAAAAGATAGAAGGAAATGTAATGACATGACCGTAAATTCTGCCATACTGATTGAGCAGTCCATTTTCTTCTATATCCCTCACTGCATCATCATAATCAAAGCCAAAATCAAGGCAAAGGAACTTTCAAAGAATTACACATGTACCATGTAGAAACCAAGCAAAAATTGTTAGTAATCATAACGTTTAAGGTAATCATATATAATTTTCTATGAATGTTCTTTCCTGCCTTAGCCACATTGCAATCTATATCACGATTCATGCTTCAACGATTTATTATCAAGATGCACGCCTCATCAAACAAACTATGACTAGCATTATTAAATCCGTCAAGCAAAGCAAAATCTACAGTTATCTTAATTTATATGGACAGAGAACACACATACATCTCTCAGACCGTGGCCACAAATTTCTTCAGCAGCCGACTCTTAATAATTAGCCCAAACCTAGTTTGTTGGGTCCCTCTTATTTACCTTAAATTACTGCTACCCAATCCATTGCAACAGATTAGGTCCTAACCTGCCAGCATTTTCACAGTTTATTTTCTATTGCAACACATCATATGAACTTCTCCTTTGGCAAGCCTTCTACATTTTGATAAACCATGGGTTATAAGGTACACTAGCCTAGTTTAATTATTCCTAGTTGCCCCCTATAAAGTCACAACAATGTACTAAACCAGTCAGCCAATCCTAGAAGAAGGAATCAATATGTTTACCTGTCACTTTGCCAGTGTCTGGATGTTCTGTCAATTCATTGAGCCAGACAGACTATTTGTTGTTAGTCATATGGAGATACCACTCACTTGGAAGCAATCAGAAAGGCTACAAGATAGAGAAGAATCCTTGAATACAGAACTGAAATGAAAATTTATATAAACCCACAGCCTGTGCCCAAAATGTAAATATAAAATATCGCCAAACCCCTATAGAAATCTTTTGATCTATATCATAAGCTATGCCAAAATCACGCTGTAATATATGAGGCAGAAACACCAAAAACACTATGAACACTCGTTAAGCATGCTCAACACAAACAAGGAAGGCAATGCCAGAAACACCAAAAAGAAAAAAAGGTGGCTTTTGACTTTAAATAAGAGGCAGTTTCAAATACATCCGAGGAGAAAACAAAACCAAAAATTGTAAATGGGAAGATTAAACAGCATATATGTAATGTGAATTGAAGCAACCGAGCAACAGTTTTGATACTTGTTTTAACACTGGGTCTGTTCTACATCGACATCTTACAAAAGATAGGTGATCAAGGTAATAAGACATGGAAATAAAGAAAAATATTTTTTAAAAATAAACTAGGAGTTTCTGAGGGGAATACATAGCAGAGTGGCAGCACCATTGCAGCTGGTATTTCCCAAAAAAGCAGGAGCTAGCTTGATGGAGCATTAGGGTGTCGACAAGTAGGACAGAGATGATTGATGTGGAGCCACGGGGCAATGCAATCTCGATGAAAATAGTGGGAGCAGGGCAACTGAGTAATGCTGGTGCTGTCTTTTTTCTGTGCAAACATTTCCATACAAATCGCACACTCTAATTCATCATCATCAACTGGACTCGCTTCCTCCAAAGCCTGGATGAATGATTCGGCTGCCGGAATCAGCTTGTTCCTGTAGAATGAATCGTCCAAGGACTCCAGCGTTCCTCTAAATATCATATCCATGCTTGGCACCTCCATAATTTTATCGGGGACAGCATGTTGAAGCCTTTTCAATACTTGTACAATAACATACGGATGCTTATCTTCGGGAAGACCCATAGCTGTGGAGAGATACGTACCCAGCTTGTTCCGTAACTTTTCGGCATCCCTGGGAGACTGAGCAATGACCCTTTTGTACTTGGCAAATCTCTCCATCGTTGTCTTCGCATCTCCACTTGCCCTCTCCCTAGAGAACCGCAGCTTGAGAGTTTTCCTAAGTAACAGATCTGGTGGTTCAAGATCATATTCCCGGGTTTCTGGATTATAATTTGCATACATCTGGTGAAGGTGGAATCTGATCGGGAGTATATCCACGCAGGCTCTGCTTCGGTAGGTGGTATTTCTATTGACCTGAAAACTTACGCTGCTGAAATGACGATGGCTCTCGTACAGGGTGCTCATGCTTGCTTCGACCTTTTCTCTGTCTTCTCCGCGGCGGGGGATGCCGTGTTTTAACCTAGTTACGGTAATTCCTATATATATACCATATAATAAGAACAGGTTTTCCTTTACTACAAGGATAAGGCTTCCTTTTTGCAAAGGGTGTCATAATATGTTTTTTTTTTGTTAAGTTTCATCTCTTTTAAGTTCAAAAGAAACTACACTACCAGATATTTTCACCATGCAGTAATAATAGGTTTACTATTATGCTTATAATTAGCTTTTCTTATATCGATGCACTATGTAGTCCTCTACAAATTGAAGCACTTATCAATTAATACATTTATTTGTTCTCTACTTTTATTTTACTATTCTGCTTATATTAGGTTTACTGTTCTAATGTAGGTTTACTCTTTTAAACGATATATGGTGTGGATGCATCATGATTATGTTTTAAATCCATGTTCTAAACTTTTAGAACACAGGCGTGTCAACAAGATCAGAAACAATGAGCTCGATTAAATCATTCAAATGGAATATCTTGCACAATTGTTCAAACCTAGCTAGGAACGAAAGCCATGAATTTTATTGATGGGTTGAGGCCTTAAACTCATTGTGTGGTGTGTGTGTGTATATAAGCAAACTTGTTCATACTTTTTTTTATCAGAATTTCATATGAAGAAAAGTACCATTCAGTGACTTTAGCATCCCGTATATTTGAATTCAATTGATAATGTATTCATTTGTGATTATAAGTACATATATCCAAATTCATGTTATTCAGTTGTATATTTTGATTTCTTTAATTTGGTTCTCACTTCTGTACACTAAACCGTAAGACTTAAGAGACAGGTCAAATTCCAACATAGTAACTAGCTAAGTATACCAATACAAAGAGAACATGCTATTGACAAGAAGAATACATAATTCGATCTATCAGTGATCGAGGGGAGACCTATCTGGCTCTCCCTGCTTCCACATTCGGGCGTCGACAAACTGGGCATACATAGTCGACAATGCAATACAGATGATTAACTGGGCGTACATAGTCGACAATGCAATGCAGATGATAATAGTGTGGGCATGGCAAGCCAGTAATATATAGTGGTCAGTTGATCATCGATCACATCCTTCTTCAGCAAGCACCCCCTGAAAAATAGCACAATGTTAAAAACATTTTCAATTCCAAGCCAAGTATTCTCACTTTCTTCAAATCCTCCATGAATCAAGTTAGAGCTGAATGAAATTTGTACGAAGAAGACAAGTGTGTTGTTTGGCGGGAGATAAGGAGAGATCGAGGAATTGGTGCAATGTACGTTCATGATTTCGGGTCGGGTCGGGTCCTTCGTCAACTATTCAACTACCATCTGTCATTTCATTTTGTCTTCCCCGCCACCTCTCTCATCCACCTCTTTTTGTTTTTCAACGGTCCCAACGCAAACACACACACACACTCCTCGCTCTTGGTCTCTCCGTCAATTCCAAACCTGAACCATGGAATCGAGCCTCTCCTCACTCCATGAGCCTCACCAGTTCTCTCACAACCTAACCTCCCGATCCCCAATCCCCTTACTGACTCGCCGGAATCTCAACCTAGGGTTCCGAACCAACTCCACCGCCTCCGTCTCCGCCTCCAGCTCAGCTTCCAAACCCGAACCGGCGGCGAGCCCGGTCTACTCTCCCACGCCTCCGAACCGGGACCTCCGGACCCCTCACAGCGGGTGAGGGTAAAATTTGAGCTGAGATTCTTTAATTCTTTGATTGTGTGATTTAAATTGAGTGCGATTTTAATTCAGGTACCACTTCGATGGAACAGCTCGGAAATTCTTCGAGGGATGGTACTTCAAGGTTTCGATTCCAGAACGGCGCCAGAGCTTTTGCTTTATGTACTCGGTGGAGAATCCGGCGTTTCGTAAGAGATTGACGCCGTTCGAGGTCGCTCAGCACGGGTCTAGAACCACCGGAGTCGGAGCTCAGATTCTCGGCGCCGATGATAAGTACATTTGCCAGTACAGTGAAGAATCTACTAACTTTTGGGGGAGTACGTATTTGCTGTTTAGATTGTTAGATTGTTAATTTCTGTGTGTCATTTGAGTAATGAGATGTTGATTCTAGTTCTGATTTTAGTTGCTTTCGTCGAGTGAATTAGTGGTAGGATTTGCAGTGATTCCGCGTTAATGTCATGATTGTTAACTTTGGGAATGTATATAGGTAGGCATGAGCTTATACTGGGGAATACTTTTGTAGCGGAGAAACAATCGAGGCCTCCAAGAAAGGAGGTTCCTCCCCAGGTAATATTTGCTATGTTTGTGCACAACTGCATTTTCACAGTTCTTTTACGAGTCTAGGATATCCATCACCTTGGATATAATTTTGTATGTTTGAAGTTTAAACTGTGAGGATTCACATTTTCATAATTCAATTGTTATTTAAGACTGGCTGACTGCTGTTAAGATTTTAGAATTGCTCTGGAGAAATTTTGGTTTTTGTTTTCTTATAAATCTTCACTAATGCGCGGAGTTACACAGGAATTTAATAAGAGAGTGATGGAAGGTTTTCAAGTAACTCCACTTTGGCACCAGGGTTTCATTCGTGATGATGGCAGGTATATACCCCTTTTACTTTTTAGAAAATTATTACCCTTAGCTTTCTGTTAGATGGCTGCGATAATTAAATCTAGTTCTAAAATTTTTCTTTTTTTCCTAGGATATGGTCATATATGTTTTAAGAAACACTAACCTGCATATGGATGCCATGTTTAGATATGGGATTCCTCATAAAGGTCTTCAGTAATTTAAAATACAATCCTGTTTTGGTTGCAGGACAAATTATGTGGAAACTGTGCCGACTGCACGTTGGGAATACAGCACCCGCCCAGTTTTTGGTTGGGGTGATGTCGGCTCCAAGCAGAAGCCTACGGCTGGATGGTTAGCAGCTTTTCCCGTATTTGAACCTCATTGGCAAATATGCTTGGCTGGTGGATTGTCAACAGGCATTTGCTTATCTCTTGCATGCTTGCAAATAATTCTTTGATTGATGTTGATTGACATCTTGTTTTCAACTTTGGAGATAAAAAGTTTTTTTTTGCCAACTTATCTTTAGTTTTTTCTAAATGGAATCTCAGATTTTCACCCTGGTACCTTAGAAACATGCAATTGAAAATATATGAAAGCAATTTTGGAGAGAAAGCTACAAAGTATTCTTCGCTACTCTCTGATATGAAACAAATGATCATTGCTACATAGCACATGAGTATATGGTAATATTACGCTTTTTTTTTTTGTTGAATTGGAATCCACTGCATATACTGCATGGTCAAAATTAGTTGTTATTTGACACCAAAATGAAAAAAAAAATTATAGAGATAACCTTATTGTTATAAAGACAGATGATGTACATAAACTCAACACTTATCCCGTGATGATTGAAATGCTAAAATGATTTGGGAAAAGAAATATAAAACACACCTTGAAACAGGCTTTTGCCTCATTAGTATATGAACTTAATATTTAATATTTTCCTTTGAATTTTATGGATCCTAATGTACTTGTGCCAAGCATTTCAACTATTGTATATAATTAGATCCGGCTCTAGTTCCACAATATCCTTTTGTATGTTAGCTTACCATTGAGGAACTTTATGCTTGGACAGTTATTGTTTGTTGTTTTTTTTTCTTTCTTTTTTTTCTTTTTGCTAGTTTTATTTTGTGCTTCTTTTTTGTTTTCTTAACTTTGTGCCAAAATTTCTTCTTTCAGAAACTTGCGTGGGATTTTCAGGTCATTGACTCACGTTTAAATATAAATCTCAGGTTGGATAGAGTGGGATGGTGAAAGATATGAGTTTCAAAATGCTCCTTCTTACTCTGAAAAGAACTGGGGTGGAGGATTCCCAAGAAAATGGTTCTGGGTAGGCTTTTTATTCTCTCATTGACATCTCACAGTGGTAAAATTAAGTAATTCTTCATCCTATTATTTCTTTGCATTTGAGCTTCATCCATTTCTTGTCACGGAAAAGTAGCAAATAAACAGGATCATTCACTCACAATGAAAAGAGAACATTCCAAAGCATAATTTACCAGTTTTCTATAGGGATATTTTGTAACTTCGGGCTTTTAGCATTTATTATTTTCCCCAAAATAGCTGCAAAATTTAAATGAATGTATGTGTTGGTTCTGAGCCAAACTATTAAATGCTGCGGACCCCTTCCTTTGCAGGGCCTGCTTCTCATTGGCCAAATCATAGAATATGCTTTCCTAAGTTAAACTTCATTGTTGCTGCCTTATAAAGATATTTGATATAATTTCTGTATTATCTCCCTTACTCTAGTGCTTCATCTTGCTTACCTGATGTCAAACTGCAGGTCCAGTGTAATGTTTTTGAAGGGGCTACAGGGGATGTTGCTCTCACTGCAGGTGGCGGGTTGAGGCAAATACCTGGATTATCCGAGACTTTTGAAAATGCTGCACTGGTTATTTTCCTCCCTAGTTGCTGAACTTTATGTTTTTGTGTATGTGCATTGTCATTGAAAATTAGGTCTACAGTAGGTCTACTGTAAGAGTATTTTCTCAAGTACCGTGGTTGGTGTGAGTCAGTAAGTGAGTGTAAACATTTTACTTTTTCAATATACAATGGGACGAATGCTGAAGCAAAAGCTCAGGTCTATATTTCATGGATTTTCTTAGGTAGACGATACAAGCACTTGCCTTTAAAGTGTTTGCAAACATTTCTCTTGTAGAAAATTCAAAATTGTTTTCTCATCATATGTTTTGTGTACTTATGATGATAAATTTTCCAGATTGGAGTTCACTGTGGTGGAAAGTTCTATGAATTTGTACCGTGGAATGGTGTTGTTAGTTGGGAAATTGCTACTTGGGGTTATTGGTCCATGGCTGCAGAGAATGGGACACATATGGTAATTGAATATCTCATTTATTGTTTCCTCCTATGTGGTAATAATAAGAGTTTCATCCCATAAATTATAAATGAAATATCTATATCTGGTCGGTAGGTGTTCTCTAATTTTTTTTTGGAACATGTGAGTATTACCATAAATGTTTGACCTGGTTCTTGCCTTCTATTAATATCAGTAAGCACCTCATTTATGGAACCATTAACAGATTGGACTTGTTAATGAGCAGGTTGAATTAGAGGCAACAACAGAGGATCCTGGTACAACGTTGCGTGCTCCAACATCAGAAGCTGGACTTGCCCCAGCTTGTAAAGACACTTGTTTTGGTGTGCTAAAATTACAGATGTGGGAACGTAGATATGATGGCAGCAAGGGAAAGGTACTCACACTAATATATCCACATATAACTTGTGCTATAGCTGCAATTTTGACCTGTCTAATTATAAGCTGAGGTGAAAAAGTGCTGACCTGTTTCTAGAGAAGCCAACAACTTAATTTCTTTTGACATTCACATCTTGATTTTGAGTAAAACTTAAAAGTTTTGTTAATTATGCCATGGTAACACCATACTCTGCAATAAACAATCTAGAATGAACCCCTTTCCATGGTCTGTCCATCTAAAGATGGCATGGGTAAAAGCAATGGTTTTCTCTACCCATTTAAATTTCTGAATGGATGATCAGCTTTAAACACATCTCTACAAAAAGTTCTTTTTCATGTTTGAAGGCGTTTTGCATCTTCTGTTTGGGGAGAGGAGTGTTGGATTATGAGTAATTAATACATCACTGTTGTGCACCACATAGCTGTTCTGTACCTAATCTTAAGCATGACATGAGCCCAAATTCTTCTAAAATGTCGACTAGTCCTATGTAGAAATGTAGTACAACTGAATGAGTCATAATACTCACAGTAAAGTACCAACTACATTTCCAACCATTCTTGTATATGTTAGAAATTCATTTAAATTTGTGATACTAAACAAGCCATGTTGATGGAATTATGTCGGTCAGTTTCCAAAATGATAAATGTATGTTGATGTAGACATCAATGAGTTTTAAATGGTCTTGTGGCTCTATTATTGGTATTTATTGGGCAATGGATCACTGGTCCATCTAAGATTCATGGTCCATGGATGTAACCAGACTGGTATTACAGTTTTGTGCTCGTTTCTATTAATGTCTACGAATCGTTCTGCTTCAAAATTTCACAAATGCTCTATATTTTGGCTTACATGTTAATACAGTTCAATTATTCTTATGGTGTTAATTACTAATTCAAACTCTTTTTATTTGAACATTTTCATTGCATCTCTTTTGTAGATGATATTAGATGTTAAAAGCAACATGGCTGCATTAGAAGTTGGAGGGGGTCCGTGGTTCAGTACTTGGAAGGGAAAGACCTCTACTCCTGAGCTCCTTAAGCGGGCTATAGGAGCTCCAGTTGATGTGGAAGGGGCATATAATTTGGTTCCTATATTTAAACCCCCTGGTCTATAGTTACTTGTTAAATGTACCTATTGTTTCTCATTTCCTCTAGATCAAAGCATCAACCATGATGATAATGTTGGTTTAGTGTAAATACTAAATACAATTGGCTCTTGTTCACTTTGGGCTTCAGAATATTTGTGCGGCCACATCTCTTCAGTTTGGTTTACTCTTTGCTCCTTAAACTCGCACTGCTGCTCTCGTGAGGGCATGCGGTATTAACATTCGAGTAAAACTGTAAACGAGTGGTACAGGAGGTACAGGAGGTGGAGGCATATATTGCCGCTGTGATTTTTATTTACAATAAACACAATATCATCTCCATTCAAATTGCCCTAGCTTCAAAATCTTCTGGGTACCCAGTACCCAGAGTCCCAGATCTCCGTTCATTCTTGTCGCTTGTTGATAAAAGCTAGTCGACGATAACAGTGGGGCAATTTTTAACACTATAGCCCGTGACTAACCTAATTTTACAAGACACCTTCACTCCTTGACCTTTTCGTGATTCGTTTCAATCCTGTTTTAAGGGGAGTGAAGTGAGCATTTTCACCTTACCTCTCCTGAGCTTTAGTTTCCACCTTACCTACCTGAGCATTTTCTTGGATTAAGCCTCAAAATTTGAAATTTGTAGTGGAGCCACTACAAGAAAAGGCTAGACAGGTCACGTGCTCAGGAGAGGATCCTCTCCCAGTGAAATTTCCTCAGTAAAAAATGGGTCATGATTAGTGAAGACATTTTTTTTAATATTTTTTTATTATCAAACAGAAGTAAATTGCAAACATCAAACCTGGAACATGCATGGGTCTTTCAAATGCATCTTAAGTCCCGTCGTTAAGTTTTTCACTCTTCTTAACCAATCTCCACAACCATGCCAAGCTCTCATAAAGACTGCCCAACAAACAGAAGTCCTCATAACGATTACTGCAGGTAGGTAAATTTCCATTTATCAGCGAAGATATCCCACATGCAGAATGGTACACTGATCGACACGTTTCACCGGCATTGATAGGAAAAGCTCACAGGATCATAGCATGCATATCTACACCGGGTAAGATTGAGCCATGACAAGTCGACCTCGTACGTGCATATATAGCCATGCACATCCCTTCAATCTTCTACAAATTCGGGCTCCTCCTAGCAACTATAATCTTGTGATCTATCTACCTCTTTATCTTCGACTGTGGTACTCTCAGTGAGCACTCTTAGAATATCAGAAATGAGATTAGCTTGGCTCTGCGTGGTTGTTTATGCTGTGAGCACCAGCTTGATGCTAAACGCAGTAGTGCAGCACACAGATGCTGCACTATCACAAGAGGCACTGAAATTGATAGCCGAGGCCAACGAGAGTGGCCCTTATCTAGGCTTGGTCATTCCTAATTCTTTTGAAATGGATCCTCTCCTTCAATCTCCCAACTTCACTTCCTCTAATCTGATTATAGATTTTTCTGGTACGTTAGTACGATTGCATGTTAATAGAACCCCATAAAACCAAAATCTAATCATTTACATTAATCTCATATATTCGTACCATAACACGGTGTTTCTTTATGTGGATTTATCTATTATCAAGGAAGAAGATTTCGGTTTGGAACGATAGCTGGAAAAAAGGTCATACTAGTCATGACCTGACTCGCCATGGTACATTACTTACCATTCTTTTCTCTTTTCTCTGCAATTTTTACTTCCCTTTATTCTCTTCTCTCGATCTCTTTCTCATTTCTATCTGTAACCCTTCTCTTTGGGGCATGTTTGGTTGTAGATTAATGCAGGAATAACCACTCAGCTCTTGCTAAGCCTATTCGATATAGAAGGAGTGGTGCATTATGGGATTGCTGGCAATGCAAACCCAGATCTCCATCTTGCAGATGTGGTCATTCCTCAGTATTGGGCACATACTGCTCTTTGGAACTGGCAGGTAAGTTAAACTGAATTATCATTTAAGGTCATTGATTTGTTAAACACTTAAATATGGCCTGTCATTGATTTGTTAAACACTTATATATGTATATGTATGGTGCTTGCAGAGATATGGTAATGGACCAGAAGATCAGCTCCCCCTTGAATCACAAGGCTAGGAGACTATACCAGAGACATTGGCTACTTAAAAGTTGCTGATTCCACAGTGAACGTGACAGATGGAAGCTCATACGACAACCTGTTGAACAATATTTGGTATCAGCCGGAGGAAGTCTTCCCTGTCGATGGAACTCCAGAACAAAGAGAGCATGCCTTCTGGATCGAGGTCGATCCATTCTACTATGAAATCTCCCAAAAACAAGAGGTATCTTATCAAAAAAACTAAATGATGAAATCTCACTGATCCAGTTTAAGCCTATTGACATGTGCGTATATAATTTAGGACGTGGAACTTGAAGGTTGCCTAAACACAACATCATGTTTGTCACATACACCAAGAGTGGCAAGAGTCCAAAGGGGAACAAGCGCAAGCATATACCTAGACAACGCTGCATACCGGGACTTCATACATGATAAATTCAACACAACTCCGGTGGATATGGAGAGTGCTTCTGTTGCTTTAATATGTCTTCAGCAAAAGGTGCCTTTCATTGTCATCCGGGCGTTCTCCGACTTGGCCGGCGGTGGCTCTGCGGATTCGAATGAGGCTGACACATTCATCACTCTTGCTTCCAACAATTCAGTCACGGTTCTTTTGGAATTTGTCAAGCGTTTATTATCAGCTGCTACTTCTAATGTACCGGGCGCGAGCAGCATCTAGCTATATATAGTTAGGTGTTATGGTGATGAATTATGATGTTTTTCTTTTTCTAAGATGAATTATGATGTTTTAAGATGAATTATGGTATTACCTTTTACTATGTGGTATGTAATAAGACGAGCAGTGGTTAACATCGATCGCATGACTATATATATATTTCATATCTAGAGCGAATCCTCGTTCTGAAATTAACACGCAAAATTCCTTTTTGATATATTTTTAGGTCATATTTTCACATCTCTACTATTCAGATGTTAGAATCTAATATATAAATCATTTCTGCAAAATGTCATTTAACTTGATAATCGTTTGACTTTTCGTTATGGTGATTTATATGAACAGTTCGTGTTAAACATAATATAGTTTCAATCTCTTAAAGATAATTAAATTAGATGAAGTTTTGTATAATGATATGTATATATACTATGATACATATGCATACAGTCATATACAAAAAGTTAAAGCTAGAAGCTAAAAGCATATGAATCATGAGGTTTATATAAGGGTTATATTAACAAGCTCAATTGACATGACAATATTCTTCTGTGTATATACAAATATAGTAATCAAAAGACAAACTAAAGGATCAATGTCGGCTTCACAAATCAATAATGGTCACATGTTAATTGATATCACATTTTACTTGATCAGATATGTTTAAAGTATTAAAAGAATAACCCTTCATTTTCCACATGGTATATATATGATTTGACATATGGTATGACAGGTTACTTACTACTACAGTACTACTAGCACCGTAGCAGCGTACATAAACTCGCCCATGCACTATAAATTCCGTTATTCTTTCAATCTCTGCATCTCTCTCTCTCTCTCTCTCACACACACACACAGAGCTGAAAAATAGGGAGAAATTCAGAAGTAGTCGCTTATGGTCTGGTGATCGTGATGCTGCTTAACGCAGTACGTACAACACATAGATGGTGCAATATCTGCAGAAACCCAGAAGTTGATCAATAAGGCCAACAAGAAAGGCCCTTACTTAGGGTTGGTCATTCCGAATTCTTTCGAAATGAATCCTCTTCATGAATCTTCAAACTTCACCTCAACTAACTCGACTATAGACTTTTCTGGTAATTAATTAATTGCCGAATCTTTTCATGTTCTAGCTTGCTATAGGCCGGTAGCTAGTTTTTCCGGTTCGTGCTGCTTTTATTTTGTTTACCCTGTCCTGATTCATATATTATTTTCTGCTTTTATGGGGGTTCAAGGAAGAAGGAGATTTCGGTTTGGAATCATTGCTGAAAAGAAAGTCTTGTTAGTAATGACAGGAATGGGAATGGTATATCCCTTAGTGGAAGTCCTGTTAGTCTTCATACATATAATTTCCCTCTAGTTAATTAATTAATTATGTTTTGTATATCAACAAAAGATTAATGCAGGGATAACAACTCAGATTTTGTTGAGCGTGTTCAATATAGAAGGAGTGGTGCATTATGGGGTAGCCGGCAATGCAAACCCGGACTTCAACATCGCAGATGTGGTTATTCCTCAATATTGTGTAGAAGTTGCTGCAGCACAAAATGCAGGTGATGGAAGTGCAGCTGGTGGTGAATGTTGCCCTGACAGGGGTGCAATTTTCTCTGCATTTGCAACGGATCGACTTGATGAGGTCGAAATGCTTGCTTGACTCATACCACTCGACGATTGATGATTGTACCTGAAACATCAATGAGAAAATGGTTAACAGAACTGCTTACCTGAAACATCATTAATACAGTAATGCCCAAAATATGTCCAAACAGTCCAATCGCTACATTCGAACAGCAAACAACGAATTCACTAATTCAGGGTCCAATCGCACCATCCTTATTGGCCGAATCTAAAATCAAACCTCAAAAACCACTTTACCTGAGACTTGACATGGAGAAACCGAGAGAAGACAATGAATCACAATAGGTTGGAGAAGACTTGGATGGCGTCTCCGACGCCGACGCGAACTTGGAGAAGACTTGGAGAAGGCGAGGTCGGTTGGTCGGATGGCGGGAGGCGGACGGCGAACGGCGAGGCCGTGTTTGGCCGAGTGATCGAAGGAGGGGAGGGTCGGAGGGAGGCGGAGGAGGACTGAGAGTCTGAGACTGAAAAGTCTGAAATCACTGAATCGAATGAAATGAATGGAATTGGAATGTTAGTCACTTAGTCAGTTTTTAGGGTAGGGTTGAATTTGAGGGCTGAGATTGTGTTTCAACATATCAACGGCCAATATCAAATAATAAATTAAAAATAAAATAGTTAGTTGGTACGGTATTACCGAGTTTTGCCAAAATTATTACCATTGCCGTACCAATTTTACGAAGTCGGTTCAGTATTACCGTACCAACATTTCGGTAACCAATATAGTTGGTAACCAATTTAGTTGGTTCGGCTTGTAACAATTGGTACGGTTTTGTTTGGCTCATTTTTGCCAACCCTACTTGATACTACTAAATTCAAACAAATTCAGATCCTATTTCCTTTTTTTTTAAAAAAAAAAAAAAAACACCGTAAATATTTGCCTCCAAATTAGGCATCTTCTTCTTAGAGCTTCTCAAATGGAGTATGCATTTTAGTTTTGTCAAATTCGAATTTAACTTGTGATGTGAAATTCTCAAATTTAACAAATTTCAATTCCAACCAAAATGTTACTTTCAAATATTATCATACTAATTTTTCATATAAATGAGGGAGAAAGATGATCGGGAAAGAGTGAGTATAAAGAAATGAGGAAAGAGAGAGAGGAGAGAGAAATGATAAAAAAAAAATGACATTAGTCTTGGTTCATGTTAAATTTGACACGAAGGGACTCTATGTCAAATCCACATCAATTTTGGTTAATTGGTTGGAGATGATTTTTTAGTTTTTTGTTACCGATTTGTTTGAGATGACAAAAATGTATAATCCATTGGAGATGTTTATGAGTTATAAACTATAGCAGCAATAGATCCATAAAATGCCTTAAAATATAATGTATTGTTATTATCAGGAATTTTGTTTTTCCTTCTCCTATTTGAAAATCTTCTTCTTGCACCGTCTAGTTGTGGTTTATTTACTATATTAACAATGGGCGTTCCTATCTGAGACTTTGAAAAGGTACTTGAATCTCACATAGGTCAAAACTGAAAGAAGAGTAGCTGGATGGATAGGCTAATTCAGTCTGGGCTTCCGGGCTTTTTCCTGTTTACCAATCCATTTCTTTTCTTCTTCTTCTTTTTCTGAAAAGGACTACCAATCCATTCACCAATAGAATTTTTTAATATTCTCCACCATCGAAGCAGTCGGCAGTTCTATTTCAAGAATTCCTCGTCACTTGAAGTAAAATATCGAAACAAAAAATGAGTTTTTTTTTTTTGTGAAAAGAAACAAAATATGAGTTGGTTTTTCTTGATTAAAACCGCCTGGTGTTCTTGACTTCTAGTCCCAAAGATATATGTGGATAAGGCCTCGCCAGACCTCAACACCAAGCCCACATGCCAGAATCGCATAATGACCTAATTCACCAAACACCTTGTACGTCATTTCTCGACGGATGAATGGTGCTGATGAAGAACAGAAGCATGCAGATAAACACAGGTAAACGCTGGCCCATTACAATAATTAACTATGGCCCCTCTCTCCATGTGCATTTTGTCCCCATGAGTGGCCTATTCGCTTTTATCCCCTATATAGACGAAGCAAACAAATTTAAGCTCCAGTCCGACTCGCCGGGGAGCAGTACTGCGCGCTCGATCGAGTAGAGTAGCCTGAAGATGAGCGGAACAGATGGGAACGACGGTGGAGGCGGAGGCGGAGGCACGGGTGGTCAGCCGCAGGGTCCAGGTGGAAGGTCACCTGTGCCACCTAGAGGAGGTATTATTAAGAAGATAATACTAGGTAGATAGCTCGAGCTAGCTACACCAATTTCCAGTGATCTGCTTCCTGGTTATTCGTGATCAAGATGAAGCGATCTAGCTATCTGCTGTTTTCGTAGTTTTCGTGTGTGTAAATATGTGTTTCATGATTGGCAGTCGATCTTTTGTGGTGTACGTAGAGTACTTGAATAAATCAACGCGGCCCCTATTGATTTGTATAGTGAAGCTAGAGGGGATTAGGCATGGGGGAATTGTCTAGCTAGGGATGAAGAGAGCTAGCTGAAGCACTTCACTTGTACTGGTTAACCTGATTGCCTGTGGAAAACGATCGATCTAGTAAATCATATCCGTGCATGTAAATCTTCATGGTTTGCTTCTTATTTATTCCTTTGATTTCGATCTTCCTCTTTCTGTTACATATATTCTTTCAAGTTTCAACCCATGAGTTTTAGGTGGGAACTTGATTGTACGTTCTTCAGATCTCTAACCATGACTTGATGAGTTTAACTTAATTTCCTAACAATATTGATATTTCCTTGTTATAACATTGAATCGGAATTAGTTGAATCTCAGCATTGTTCTGTTCTTGCCTAGGAAATTAGTCCGATCTTGTTTCTTTGGTGAATAAGTCTGGGAAAACATTTCTCTTCAATATTTTCATCTTCTGATATGGAAAAGATCTTGAATCAGAACCACAAAACGATCCAATTTCCCAACTATCCAATAGGCAAAAGACATGTGACAAAACTAAGGATATTTTGGATAGTATTGGACAAATTGCTAAGAGTATGAGGTATATAATATTTTCATATTGGCCTACGTGGTGGTAGGACCTTAATATACAAGATATTCTCAGATAACGACTTGGAATTATATATAAGATTTGGTAATCTGGCCGAAAACTTGGACTCCATATATGCCCGAACCCGAGCAGTAGTAACTAGGAATCAAACAGAATGTGTTGTCACACTTATGTGCATATGCAAAGTCCATTCTAGAAAAAGTGGAGACTGGAGAAGCATTTAGAATTGTAGGTATGATGAAATCTTCTAAAGTAGCCACCCTGTTCAACCTAACCGTTGCCAACGGATTTGATACCCGGCAACCAAATTCAAATGTCTGAAAAGAAAAAGAGCAAAAGCAAAAGCCACACAAACACACTGACTCACACTTTTCCCTCAAATTTTCACTTGAAAATAGTACTTGCACTATATCAACAAGCTTGTCATCTTTATACCTTACTACATCAAATTCCTACAAGCCTACCAAAATCAAAACCCTGCAAAAATCATGGGTTCTTGCATAAGCAAATGCAGTCCCAAATCCCACTTCCAAGTCGAACAAGACGATCAGTTTTGCGATCAGGTCCAAGACAAACTGGTAATCTCTACCCAACCTCCTAAACCTGTCACTCCAATTTCCTCACATCATTCAAACAAAGTCTCCCCTTTTCCTTCTTCTCCTTCACATTCCACTTCCTCAGCTTCTTCCTTCTCTTATTGCACCTCCACCACTACTAGTACTACTACTACCAACTCTAACACCACCCTCAGCTCATCGAGCTCAACCTTATCAAGCAGCGCTTCTTCGGTTTCGAGCAGTTCAAAGATCGACAGAACCTTCTCCAACGAGTTCTTGTGGTCTTGCTACAAAGAAAACCCGCATATATCTCGCATTGCTTCGATCAAGGAAGCACAAAAACCAGTTTCGGCTGCAACGTTGAGAAAACACGACCAGCAACAGCCGCCGAGCCCAATAATCCGAGGAAATGGGAGAGCTAAAACGACGCCGCAGAAGAGAGTCCGGACAAGTAATTCCCCAACTCTAAAGCGACAGAAGAGCTTTCGTAAAGAGCTGGAGAAGCCCGTGATCTCTGCATACGCTAGAAGCTTGAGGTCGCCGTCTCCGAGTAGAAGGTTCACTGTTTCAGAGAAGAACAGGGGAACAGTTATGGCCAACCCGCCAAAAACGGTTTCAAATATCAGACCGGCTAGTCCGAACAACCACCCAAGTGGGTTAACGGCTCGACCTTGTTTGAGGAGTCCTGCGAGAGAGACGCAGACAAGGATTCACAGGATCAGTTCCAAAATCGATGAGGTTGCTGTTAGAGAAGCTCTGGCTCATGATCAGTATATGGAGTCTGTTCCTGAGGACATTGATAACCCTCTAATTGCTTTGGATTGTTTTATTTTCTTGTAGAAATGAACGTCGAGTGTGCTAGTGCATATAGAAAGGTTTTGATTTCATTCATTTGTGGGTTTGGTAGGGTTCAGATGGGTTAATCTCTCTTCTGTATATTTGTTTGATTTGATTTCTTGGGTTGTATTCTCACTATATTGTACGTATCGTACGTATATGTTCTTCTTGATCAAGTGCTTGACGTTGTGATTTATTAAAATGACAAGTCGTTCCCTCTTTCATCTACACCTTGGGCCTTCATTGCTTGTTTCGACCCGAATGTGTGAAATTTGCTGATCCAAATTACATTGGGCTTACAGTGTTTGTTTTTGGGCCGAGTGACCCAAAAATGTCTATAATGAGATTTTCAGCCTTATCATCTGTATAAACGCGCTTTAAGGAGGTTGACTAACCCACAAGATTCGCTGAAATGAAATCATATAGTTTTTTAGTTTAGGTTGCATATAACAAACTCATCTTTGGCGTCGGGTTCATGGTTGTGCCATCAAAGTTTGCAGAAGATTATGTCAATAAACCACAGGTTCAATTGTCTAATTTATTATTGGGTTTATTGTCATCATATTTTTGTTCTTTATTTAAAAGGAACTCGAGGTCGAGTTCTTTCGTAGTGGAGGAGATTGATGTAGGACAAGAATGGGGCAAATTTAGACAGAAAACTGTAAAGGTAAGGAAGCGGCGAATAATCAAGAAGATTGATGTGAAGATAGATAATTCTCGTACAATGAGGTTGTTAGCAGCTGAAATATCTAAGAAGATGATCTTTTAGACTTTTCGGGTCACGGAAATGCAGATTGGAATCCACCAACGACAGCCTTGAATCCACAAGACTAGAATTCTCGAATCCACGAGAAAATCTGAAATCCACCAGAGAAATTGAGTAAACTCAAAGTTTTTTTTAATATCAAAGATCATCTAATACAAAGAAAGATGATGTTTATATAGGCATCAATGACCTAAACAAAATTAAATTCATAGTCTAACATTGAAACCTAAAAGAATCCAAATTAAAAAGAAAACAAATAACCTAAATAAAAGAGTTTTAGAAAGAAAATAAAACTAGCCTAAAAATACTAAATGTCGAATCGAATCATTAAGGCGATATTTTCTGGTTTAAATCTGATCGGGCTCACTATAGTGAGTCTTGTAGATATCGTCGTTCCCATTCTAGAAAGGTATTATGTGCCTCAAACGGATGTTCTGGCCAAAATCTGCTCCAAACTGATTCACAAATCAGAATCTGTATTTTCGTGACCCGAAAAGTCCAAAAGATCATCTTCTTAAATATTCCAGCTGCTAACAACCTCATTGTACGAGAATTACCTATCTTCACATCAATCTTCTTGATTATTCGCCGCTTCCTTACTTTTACAGTTTTCTGTCTAAATTTGCCCCATTCTTGTCCTACATCAGCCCACAAAGAACAATTCGCCCTGGGCTCCGACTCTCCAAATTCATTATCTCCCACACCGATAACTTGTTCATTGCAGTTGGATGCGACACTTATGCTGAAATCCGAGGCTACCAGGGCAAGGTCAAGAAGTACACAGGTGGCTGCATATCAACATGTGACAGCATTGAATATGTTACTGATGATTCTTGTTCAGGTATAGGGTGCCGCCAGACATCAATTGCCAAAAGGTGTGAGCTATTTTGTTGTGTTTGTAGACAGTTATCAGAATCGTACAGATGTTTGGGATTTCAATCCATGCAGCTACGGTTTTATTGTGGAAGAAAGCAAGTTCAACTTCTCCCTAGCTATGCTCAAGAATTTACAGAATTGAACAGTGCTTCCTGTAGTGCTTGATTGGTCAATCGGAAATGAAACATGCGAACAAGTACTTGAACGCAGCGCCAGTCAAGGGAACAGATGTGATAATGTCGAAAGTGGATCTGGCTATCGATGCAAGTGCAAAGATGGTTATCAAGGGAATCCATAACTCTCTAATGGTTGTAAAGGTGTCCATCTATCGTCTTTTCTATTCGGTTTACCACAAAACTTTGCAAGTTTGAAGTGTAAGTGTGTAACTATGTTGAGAACGCTAATTCAGTTTTCATGTATTGACATTTAATGCGTGTAGATATTGATGAATGTGAGGATCCAAAACTCAATAACTGTGCACAAAGATGTGTAAACACAGAGGGAAGTCATAACTGTCGTTGCCGCAAAGGGTACCATGGCAATGGTATAGCAGGAAAACAAGGTTGCATAGCTAACAGAACGTTAGTTGTTCAAATCACTATTGGTAAGTAATGCACTAATCATAGCCTACTGTTAATGCTCCTTTTGGTAATATATGATGCTTCAGATCTCATATAAATTAAGCAGTGAAACATGAGAAGTTTATGTCAGTGACATCTGTGAAAGCTATAGAGGTTAATACTCAAAACTTTTGGAAATGCAGGAATAACTGTCGGCCTCATATCGTTGATAAAGTGTAGTTCTTGGTTGTATCTTGGCTACAGAAGATGGAAACTCATGAAGCTGAAGAAGAAATTCTTCAAGCAAAATGGAGGACTAATGTTGCAACGACTTTCAGGCCGACAAGGTGGTGCAACTAACCAAACTGCAAAAATCTTCACTGCAGAAGAACTTGACAAGGCCACCAACAACTACCATGAGTCTAGAATCGTCGGCAAAGGAGGCTACGGTACAGTGTACAAAGGAATTTTATCAGATGGAAGAGTACTTGCAATCAAGAAATCCAAGGTAGTTGATCAAAGCCAGATAGAGCAATTCATTAACGAAGTACTGGTTCTTTCCCAAATCAATCACAGAAATGTGGTGAAGCTTTTGGGTTGTTGTTGCGAGACAGAAGTCCCACTACTAGTTTATGAGTTTGCTTGGGAAACTAACTTGCTTGGGAAACTCGTTTAAGGATAGCTGCTGAAGCTGCTGGAGTGCTATCATACTTGCACTCAGCAGCTTCTGTTCCTATTATCCAGAGATGTCAAGTCCACAAACATACTTCTTGATGAAAGCCTTACAGCAAAAGTGTCTGATTTTGGTGCCTCCAGATTGGTACCATTGGATCAAGCTGAGTTATCAACAATGGTACAAGGCACGCTTGGGTACTTAGACCCTGAATACTAGCAAACAAGCCAGTTGACTGACAAGAGTGATGTTTATAGCTTTGGCGTTGTGCTTGTCGAGCTACTAACAGGAAAGAAGGCGATTTCGTTTGATAGGCAAGAGGAAATAAGAAATCTAGCCATAGTCTTTCTTTCAGCGCTGAAAGAAAACCGCTTGGTAGGAGTTCTTGATGAGTGTGTTCTGAATGGAGCAAATGATGATCAGCTCAAGGAAGTTTGTAACCTTGCAAAGAGGTGTTTGAGAGTAAAAGGAGAAGAAAGACCAACCATAATGGAAGTAGCAAGCGAGCTTGAGGGACTAAGAAGGATAGTAGTGCATCATCCATGGATTAATAATGATCAGTCCAATTCACAAGAGATTCAGTACTTGCTTGGTGAAGTATCACTGGAAACGTTTGGTCATGGAGGTGGCGGCGATACAAGTTCTGGGTATGATACCATGAGGAACCACATCATGTCACCAGTAAATGATGGGAGATAATTATCTGATTGTTTTGCTAAGCCCTCAGAATCTGTTCTATCAAAATACTTAAACAGAATTAAAAGCAAAAAAAAAAACAAAAATGGGAATGTTCACTGTTCAGTCTAGAATAATTTACTTTTTGATCCATGTACTTTCTGTGTATAATTCCTGGCTACAATAAGCTAACAAAAAACATTCTCGACTTAATAATCTATGGATAGCTCTTTTGCATGATTCCGCTACATACCATGTACATCCCTCTAAAGCTGATTTAGTTTAGCAAGTAATACGAGGTTAACTTTTATGTACACAAACACAGGAGATTTGGTGTGTGGCTAAACCTATCAGCAACTATGAATCTACATCACCATGCACCACGCCCACCAGTCCTTCCCACACTAATTGGGCCCGAGAGGGAGCTACCGGTACCACGTACAATGCGTTGATTTCTTGAAGGAGTTGGTTTACCCGTCTGTCCTTGGGGAAGCTGGAATAGCTTTGGACTGCATGCACTTGACACAATGTGTCATAGAAAAGTCCCCTTAGAATCTTCAGCCTGCAAACGGTGGAAGAAAAAAGTTAAGTTACTACTCAAGATGCTCAAAATCTTTCTTTAAACTTTCTGGAAGCAAATTCTGGTCATACTTCTTTCAGAAAATGTCAAAGGAACCTCCTCATCTACTGTCTCTTTTTGCTCCAACCCGCCAGGGAACCCCGTCTTATGTTTTGAGTTATCTTCATCTATACCGCGGTACAAGTGTTTCATTATGAAAAGGGCAGTATCGTAATCCCTCCAATAGTTTCTGCACATGAAGGGTTTACCAATCAAATGACCGGCAGAAAAAAAAATGGATGTGTTTGACACAACAGATTGGAGATACCACATATATATAAGTTCATATTGCTAATTAAAAGAAAAGGCACAGAAAATAAAGAACACATTTTTTGACAGTTCCACTGGTAAATTTAATTCCTCAATCCTTATTCCACTGGTAAATAAAGAAATGAAATGATTCTGGAAAGCATAAGTACTCAACTTGGTAAGAGAATTATTAGCTATGTAAAAATATATATAGAAGTCAATTTTCAATATGAGAAATATTCAACACAAGGGTTTAATCACTAAATCCTGTGCATGTGCAGAACTATGCACAACAGTTTTCATCAGTCATGCATTCATACCACACTTGGGCTGATAAAAAATTAAGGAGAAAGGAAAGGATAACAAGTCCAATTGTACAAGAATACATTTAAGAGGGTGCTTACGTATGTGCGCCAATTGCAGAAATATATGCATGTTCAAATGTCTTGTCCTGCATTATCAACAAAAACTTAATTGAGGAATCAGAAAAGTAGCTGTACCACTTACATCGAGAGAAGTATTGTGAATCTATTCGAGGTAAGGACAGCAACAAGGCCAACAATCATACATGGGTAATCAAATGAATATTTGAAGCACAAAGAAGGATTTTTAATCTCTTTTGACAATCTCTCTCTCTCTCCTCCCCCTCCACCACTCCAATCTAAGGCTTATCCTGATTCCCAACCCTAGTGTGATGAGAAAGATGTGGTGACTTTGGCACTAAAAGAAATTTGTAGGTAATTGCATGTTCACACAGGAAGAGACAAGAGAAGCATGCAATTTGAGCACAAGAATGGTTACTTATTAGTGCCAAGCATATGGAGAAAGAAGTTGCAGGGCATATTTCCACAAAAGATAAAAATGAAAATGAGATCGATGTATGCATAAGTGTGTATGTTTGTTGTGCCTGAGTGGCTAAATGCTTGCATGCATGTCTATCAAGAGTGAAAGGGTGCTGGGTTACACACTTGAAGCACATGATCTATCCGTCCTTCTTCACTTCCGGTTATCCTTTCCATCATAAGAGTACCATATGATCTCTCCTGTTGTTCTTCGGCATTTTCTGCTGCTTCTGTGATTTAACAAAAAACAATTCAAATGCAGAAATTAAAAAAACGATGGATAAGAATAGCAGTACTTCGTTTTATTATTACTATTTGAGGGTTTGAAGTTTGAATTCCATCCCAAAACTCATTGTTTTTTCTTCTCCATAATATGAAGAGATCCTTCGTTCTCTGTGTCACTGCATTGGCAAGCAGAAGTAAAACAAAATATCTGTTACCTTCTAGGATATCTGTGTTTCTTGACCGGCAAACTGTCAAAACTTTAACCTGTACAAACAGAATATAACCCTTAGAATTACAATAACTCTACACATAACAGAAGCAGAGCATGCATGTAATCGAAGGACTCGATTTTCTGCAACATAAAGACAGATCATTGTTTTATTTATGCGATCTGATTAAGAAATTGACCACCAACGGGGATGAGAAATCCTAAACTGGTGAATGCATGATAACATTGTATTGAAATTAATAAATATTAAGTCGCAGTCAACATTATGAAGAAGAAAATATCAAATTTGAAAAGTATAACAGAACTCACTTTCACGAAGTTTAGACGATCCATTATTGCTTGAGAACGAGCAGCTAAATCTTCAGTGAATTCCTGCACTTCAGAGTATGAGAGAGAGAGACAGAGAGAGAGAGAGAGACAGAGACAGAGACAGAGAGGTCTTTCACAATTCTGTATACACCACCTGAAATCCAATATGCAACCTCTTTCCACCTTTGTGGTAGGGTATGATGACAGGTCGCCTGCCGCAGTATTCTTTACACACAAGTGGCTCTATTCTGTGTTTAAATAGGAGGAAAAGTTACTCAAGACATAACAGGATTATCAAGCAAAACAATATTAAAAAGTAGAAGTTCTTTTAGATATACAAATGCAAAAGTCAAATTAAGTAAAAAGATGACCAGAAGTGATCTTTAGCTGTGTTTGACTCCAGATCTCCAATGAAGATGCTTTGTTACGCCAAAGAAAACTAAATCTAACATATATCCTATTACAGTCATAAGAATCTGAAGAATTGGGGGGCATTTTCAACATTAATTTTGGTCCAAGAGTGTTATAAACTTATAATAGATTCTATCGCTCCAGTTTTTGTTTCACGTCATTTAAGCTACCATGTGACTGACTATATCCACCAAGTAGTTGCCTGTATGAGCCATATCCTAAAAGAAAATGATGTATGCTAATGTGTGGGTGCAAATTGGATTTCATATAAGATATTTGAATCAAGAGAGCTGGATTGCAACAAACCTATATGCAACAGGATCAAAGGGGTGAAATATGTTGAACATTTGCCGACAAGCTGGCATCTCCTCAGTTATATTTTCCTCTTCCCAGTAGTCTTTCCCCTTGCCTGGAATAGAGAGGAATTACAGCACATTGAATCTCTGGTGCAGGAAATAGAATACATCTAAGCTACCAAATCTGAACAGCCACCAGCCTAACACCATAATATGACAAGAAGACTTACAGGAAAACCAACAGAATCAACACAAATATCAGCACACACAATTTCTGAGAGAGAGAGAGAGAGAGAGGAAGTAAGTAAAGCATATTAAGACATGTTCATTGATCATTACCAATTCCGATGCGAATGTTACGAAGAGCCAGGAAGACCCCAAGGGGTGATCCAACTGCAAAAAATGTGTCAACCTGAAATATGAAAAGTTAAATGCAATGAGTTACAGAGTCCATGAACAGATTATATCTATTTCACCATTGGCATTTAAAGAGTGCCATCCAAATTTACTTTCTTTGAATGAATGAATGATAAATGAATGCAAAACTCTATTTCTTTGCATATGCTACTCTGGCAGATACATGAGTACACAATACATTCTCCTTTTCTTGCACCTTGAATTCAAGTTTCGTGTATTTGATACAAGGGGTATAACTCTGAGTTGACTCAGTTGAGCCATCAAGCCTGGGAGGCAACTCCAAGATTGATCTCTGCGGCGTTGTTGCCAGAACCTCTTCATTTCCTGTGCAGGTTATGCATGTTATTGCACAAGAAGCAAAAGTACATGAATTTATAATAGATAATACACATATCAGAGATCACCTTGATACAGTCCTAGACTACCATCTCTACCACCACATTTCGTTTCCAGTTCTGCTATTTTGGCTTTTAGAGAATCAACCTGGATCAGAAAAAGAATATTAATGAAGATACAAAAAATAAAACATTCATAGAAAATCCAGGCGGACTGTATTGTCTCTTCATGTGTCTCACCTCCTCCCTCAGTGATTTGACTACTTCGTCTTCATTGCTTGTTTCTTCAACCACTTTCTCTACATGATCAACTGGGATTCCACATTCCATGCTAGTAGTTTCATGCAAGACATCCTGTTTAAACTTGTCACTAGGTTTGAAAACTGATTCATGCACGTAATTGTTACCCTGTGTTTGTTTCGAGTCCATAGAACTTGCATCCAGCTCCTGCGTTTGTTTCGAGTCCATAGAACTTGCATTGAACTCATTCAAATCTGATGTCTCACAACTCACAACATCAAACACATCTTCAGCATTTCCCTCATGCATTGAAAGAGTTTGTGAGACATTCAAATTTCCTTCAAGAATTGAACCCGTGCCATCACTTTGATTATACACGGAAGAGACTGCATCTCCCAAATTAGCAACAGAGTCATCAGTAGGTGTTTTATTGTTCATATCCAAAGAAGATTCCTTATCACTAGACGTTTCCTCATTTCTAGCAGGTTCTTTGTACATCCAATCCATTGGAAATGGGGAGGACATATTCTCTTGATGACAAAGGATATCATAAGACAGGACACTTCCCAAAGAATGACCATATATGGAAACCTACATGGACGTAAGACCAATGTGAGATCACTAAACTTGATTTCAAACTACCTTAGCCATCACTTAACTAATCATATTAACTGTCGTTCAACTACATACCTTTCCATCATAACCTGGATTCCTCTTCAGAAATTTTAAATACAACCGATTCAATTGGTTGGACACCTGGTCAGGAAAAGAGAAAAGATATTGAGTGCAACGAAAATGCCACCATTTATATCCAAGAAAACATTAAGAAACTAGACTCACAAATCACAATGTCATTGCATGTACAAGGAAAATATACTAACAATCTAGCAATCAAGTATACCCTACCGAGTTGATGATGTCCTGACAATATATGGGGCTCATGTAGTAAAGCACATCATGAACAGTCGCACTCAGTGTGACACGCAAACCCTTCACACCGTCTAAAGTACATTTTTCCACTGCAGTTTCACCACTAAGCTTCAAACCCCTTCTCCACTGAAATGCAAATAGCAGTAAGGACAGAACATATTACAAATTGTGTCCCACAGAAATGCAACAGGAGATTTTTGTTATAATACTTATCGAGTTGCCAGATATGGAATAGATATATTATATATGAAAGAAAACTAGCCTGGCATGGTATGAAAAGAACCCTCTGAGTATCACGTTGGTGTGAAGTAAGGTGTGTTTCAGCAAGACTTGCTGTTATACGGTGAAAATGACCAACATCATCAACCAAATTGGATTTTTCCAATCTTTGACCAATACCATGAACCATGAACACAAGATGTCGAACAGGAACCTAAACCAGAAATGCAAACTCTAATATCACTTTTACAAGCAAACTGCAGCAGTAGATGTTATCACCAATAAATAAACAAAACTATAAATAAAAGAGTTTACTGTTACAAGCAACCGATTTAGGATCATGATAAACAACTCAAAAGAATGAAACACACTCAAGCGGGGCGCTTTTTATCTTCTCTGAAAACTTAAAAATTGAACAAGTTTTTGTGGCCTGTAAATTAACGAAATCACCCTCAAATAGTAATATCCCACATTTGTGACCTCAAAAATGAATACCAAGTTATTCTTGAGCTAATTATACTATGATACACAAAGGACATGATGGTTCTAAAATTATGGATCATATGAATTTCTACTTCAGAGATATCTCAAATTTTTTTGAGAATGGCATTATGTAAATCAATTATAAAACTAGTCAATGGCATTCGCAATAAGTTGCAGCCTACACAGTTTATTATGACAGGAGTTCAGTACCACAACTGCCCAGGTCTTGTAGTAACTAACAAAATGACAACCCGTTGACTTGCAGCTCAAGGGAGCCATTCACCCTGCTATGTGTTTTCAGATCAAGGTACCTATTCCCCCGTGTATTTGTTCATGGTTATAGATTACTAAGATCTGTGCAGCTTCATTTGTAGGGAAATCATACAAAGGTTACATGATGAAAATAATACTTTACAGGAGAAAAAATCCAACAAGCAGAAAAACATCATTCTTTAAAAGTGAAACAATCATACCTGTGAACAATAATCATCCATTTTCTCCTCCTTCTGCTGACGTAATTCATTCTAAAAAAAAAAAAAAACTTAGTAAGCAATGGGACTAGTTGCTTTGTACAGGACTCTTATATAGAAACTGATAATATCATCTTGGTGGAAATCGGGACATGGTATGTCAACAAACCATGATTAACATATACAGTTATACATTCTGTCTCAACAGTAACGACAATATTCATGTGCCACACAAGATCTGAACCTAGCTGCCTAATGAGACGCCATTCCAGTTGCGTATACCTACCTATCAAGACCAAATGCAAGTAAACTTGAAATCATTATGATGTGAACATTAATTTTTTCTATCATCTTATTTCGTTTCTCTTATTGGCATTATAGAAATAATGAAATTTATGAGTAACTGGTTCTTAAACAGAATTCTGACATCCACTCAACTTCATATCATCGATGTCAAATTCAAACGTCCAATATAATACAAAATATAGACACCAAGAGATTTGTGGAGAAAAGCTTACACACAAACAAGAGTAGATACAAACATCAAAAACAGATATGCATAAATGGAATACTAAGACAAACTCCAAAGAATCTGAGAGTTGAATTAAATAATGGAAAAATTGTACAATCTCGTAAAAAGAAATTGAAGGCAGTATCACAACTTATGCCTGAAACAACTAACCTGAGTGGGTTTCGGAGAGTGAGATGCTGAATATCCGCGCCGTAACTTGATTCCATTTCCGCTGAATGCAATGACATTAGAAAAACCAGAAGCATCTGCATTGAGCCAAGCCTCCCATGTATTATCTTCCCCTGTGAAAAGCGCATGCATTCCCTAGAAGTGCATTGCCAACATGTGTTTTAAGAATAAATTTTAACCTATCAAAAATTGTATGCAAAACCAATATTCTTACATAGATAGAGCCTTGCAAATCAACTCGAGCCGCAAAAAGTCCAGACGGCTGAAAAGTTCTCCGATGCCAAACCTACATAAGAAGGTTAGGAGAATTAAATAAGAATAAAAGTTATCCGGTGCTTTGGGCCAAATTTCATCTCCATATGCTGGCCACCTCATAAACCAAGTGAGACTCCTAGTACGAATTTTAAAATGAACGAGAGTCAATCAGATCTCCATACATGCAGAAGCATGTAGGGGGTGCAGTCCGCAACATCTCCATATAAACCATGGATCTAAAAGTTTTGTCATATATTTCATATATAGATAATCCCCAAATTTAACATAAAAATTCTCAGACATATGAAACCTGGAAAAAGAAAAAGGAGTACCAACTTAAAACCGATGCAACATGTAGATAACACATCTCAGTAGGAGACAAACCTGGCTACGATATGCAATCTCCAACTGTTCAGATACGTCTTCACGAAGTGGCAGCCAGTCAACACCTTTACAAGCAAACCAGTGGCCTCTTAAGACACGCCGGTTTTCTCCATCCCAATAGACAGGGAAACAATGCCGCTTCACTAAATCTACCTGCAGCAATTATTCAGCTCAAATGACTATCCCAGAACTAGTTGATTTTTTGGATTAATTCACTTTTAAGGAAAATAAGACATACTTCATAAAGGCCTCCCTTAACAGGGACACCGACTCTCTCTTCTTCACCTTCATGCAATGCCACTGAATGAGCCCTCTCTAGTGGAGGTTTGGCCTTCTCCTCCACTTTCTTACTCGAACTTGGCCGCTCTTTCGGACCTTCGCTACATTCTGCATACTCGCTCCACCAACAAGAAAGCAACTCCTCCTCCCTCTACATTGTGCAAATCATACCACAACTAATCAAACCAATTCCAACACAACCACATCAAATTCAGCTCTAATATCATCACAAAACAACCAAACCTGCAAAAACGATGCCTCAATTGCCAGAGAGTCCCTCATGCCGAAGCGAAAATACTCCCCCTTGCCGACTATCTCAGTCCTCGGAACTGAAGCAGCCAGCTCTGCAGATCAAAAATAACCACAAATCATCAACTGGTCGAAACTCAGTAAAACTGAACCTGAAAAAGCTGACGTTAGCCCTAAAATTACCGTTCTCTCCAAGAGGGACCTTGTTGAAGTACCACCGGACATCGCCGCCGTCGGAAGGGCTCGAAGTCTGAGCTAGATACTTCTGGTGGCCCTTACACTGCTCAATCTCATCCTCCAATCTCCGAATATTCGAAGGCGTGTTCTTCAGCAAATCCGGGAACGACGCTCCGGTATCCACAGCCATGATCGAAACTCTCAAATTGAGATACGCATTACGAAACCCTAGCTAGTGACGAGAGTGAGGATCGGAGGGGAATTGGGAATTGGAGTAATTGCGGGAACCGAGACGAAAGAGGAAGCTGGAAAAAGTGGAATGCAAAACCCAAATGTGTGCGGGAATTGCTGCAGGATGAGAAGAAGAAGAAGAAGAAGAAGAAGAAGAGTGTGGAAATTTCATGACCGGGATAGAAGGGAACGTGAGATTCTTCCCAGGAATGACAGCTCTGAATGGCAGGTGGGTTATACAACTGCTGCGCATCGATTTGGCGGTTGCGTGCCATTTCCTTATTTTTTTTCTACTCTATCATCATTTTTTATTTTTTATTTGAATAATTTTCCCTTTTTTTTTTCTTTTTTTTTTTTCGTTCTATTCAACGAATATTTCTAGACTACGCTTGCGTGAAACCACACCTAACAGCGCAGTTGACGGAGAGGCATTTTCGTCATTTTACCCTTATAGGAGAGGAGGAGATCGGCGGCGGGAAATGTGAATTGGGACTTCGCTTTGACGATGATTTGCGGCTGTAGTGGTGATGCTGGTTGATGACGAGTGGACGGGGATGGGGTGGGTTGCAGAAAGAAGGTGATTTTTGACTCAAGCACACCCTCGTCGGATCGCCGAGCTTTCCTGCCTCCACGCCCTCGCTACTTCTTATCAACCACCGGAAGTCTCGTAAAGCAACTCCTCAAAACCAAATTCTCAATTACACCTTAATTAAACGCCACAGCTTTCCTCAATTGAATAATTGAGTGAGTGAGTTCACTAACCTCAAATTAACTTGTTGGGTTCCTCAAACCCTTCAGCTCTTCTTCATCTCTTTCCTTTTCTTTTTTTGGATTCAAGTGTATTTCAGTCGTAATCGACATCAACCGAGGCACCGCGTGTCGACCCGATCATCGTCTTCCTCTTATTTCCCACCTCGACTCCACCTCCGCCGTCATGGTAGCAGGAACCTCCGACCTTATGCAGAGAGAGAGTATTGTGCCAACTATTGGATATTATAACTGGTGGTCCTGCACTGTCGAAACCCCCCTCCCACCAAATGCAGTCCAAACCCCCGTCATCTGTGTAATGACATCACTGACCCTAAAAAATAATATGAGGGGCTGGTAACGAGCCACATGTCCTAGGCCCACACAGACGTAAAACTACGCCGACGTATTCTAGCCCCTTCCCTATTCAACTTAGTAAAAATATTTTACTCAACTATATATATAACATGGTTGAGTACATAACTCGAGAATGACCCGATGTAGTCCCAAATGCATTATCACCGAACACTCTTAAATTGGGAACACAAGAACTACTCAACACCCAATTAACTACTTGGGTTAAAAAGCTCCCACTCTCAATGATGTATATGAGTTAAAGAATACATAATTTCTAACTAAAACTCAACGGGCTACAAAGTATGTTATTACTTATGCGACATCTGATTACAAAAATAATTTGTTTATTTGTTATATATTCGCAAACGCTTTTAGAAATAAAATTCATCAAATTGTTTGAATTTCACATCATGTTATTTAATTTTACTTTTATTTTTATGAACATTGGGAATATGGGATTTAAAAGGTACAAAATCCAATATGTCTTATGGGCCATTGGGCTCCAAGTACTAAAATCGGTCGACCCAGAAGTATATATTGGCCCAATGATCTCCAACCCTAAACTCGAAGGGTGGGTGACGTAAAAAACAGGGCCTTGCCTTAAACCCTGAGAAGCTCACACGTATAGAGCACAGGCACAGTGGTTATCTGATATATCAACTCCCCTTCTCTCCTTCCATCTATCCACCCACTCATATTTATTGAAACCCTAGATTCCTGCCCTCACTCACCTCATCCAACTCTCCCTCTTTAGATTCTCATCATCGTTAATGGCGGAGGAGGAGGAGGTTCTAGTAGTCGCCGCTAGCCCTAAGCCGTCGTCGGATCACAAACGCAAGCTCGACGAATTCGAGCCCGAACAGGAATTGATCCTCGAACAGCCTCCCAAAACCTCCGGCGAGATTCAGGTCTCGAATGACGATCCCGATGCGACCAATGAAGTTGCTGACGCGTCGCCGGATGAATCTGACGCCAAACGGCCGCGTCTTGACGACAACTCCGGTGCTATAGGTACTCTTTTTAGCTCTCGATTTTGATTTCTAGGGTTTCTGCATCATTTTAGAGTTTCTGCCACTTGTAGCTCATTTTTTCTGTTTCTGTGTTTTTCGTATTTGCATTAGAGAGGTTTAGGTTGATAAAATGCTTAGCAACGAGCTTGTTCTGAAGTATGAAGCTAGTAATTTGACATTTTTGTTATGGAGTTTCGTGCTGTGTTACGAGTTTGTAAGAATTTTGCTTTGAATTTGATGATAACAGCGAAAGCGAATGGTCACCAGGAGAAGTTAGATGATGCTCAAAAGGAGAATGCCAATGAAGAGCTTAAGGAAAGTGTGGCTGTTTCTTCTCAGCCTGCATTTGTGGACCTCACGGAAACCGCAATTGACGAACAACTCAATGGCACTAATGGTGAGACTAGTGATGCCGAAAAGCCTTCTGTTGAGGATTCTGTGGCAGACGGTGCTCAGGAACCCCCTCAAGAGGGAGGGGACATGCTCCTTGAGCAGCCAGAGCAAGGGGACACTCTCCCCGTAGAAAAAGAGAAAACAGATGCTCTATCCGTGGAACAAGAGCAAGGTGATGCTCTCCCCGTGGAACAAGAGCAAGGTGATGCTTTCTCTGGGCAACAAGAGCAAGGGGATGCTTTCTCTGCTGAACAGGATCAGCTTTCTGAAAATGAGACTGTCACACACAGAATGGAGGTTCCTAATAATAAGGTCTGCTGAATATGCCTATATTATTCTTTGCTAATGATTATGTGCAATGAGAATATTTTGTACATCATGCTGTACTACAACTGCATTACCTTCGATGCTATTTTGTTTTAGGAACCAAACAGTCAAATTTTGACACTGTTGTTGCATTCTCTGCATCCCTGCAACATTTGAAACCTACTTTTACCTCCTATGGAGTTCTACAGTAGAATTAACTTGAAAAAGCATTACCCTGCAGGTTGGGGTTCTGATTGGCAAGGCTGGGGATACTATTCGGTACTTGCAATACAATTCTAGAGCTAAAATTCAAATAACAAGGGATGCTGAGGCAGATCCAAATGCTGCTACAAGGCCAGTAGAGATAACAGGAAGTTTGGAAAGTATCAGCAAAGCTGAAAAGCTTATAAATGCTGTTATCGCAGAGGTGTGGTGCTGTTTCTAACTTAGATTTGTTGTGCTTTACACTTACAAGTATTCGCAACTGGATATCTATATCTTCATATCATGCTGAATTCAATGTACGTTTTGGTAGGCTGATGCAGGGGGTTCTCCTTCTTTGGTGGCTAGGGGCGTTGCTACTGCACAGGCAGTTGCAGCAGCAGAACAAATTCAGATACAAGTACCAAATGAAAAGGTAAGTTCTATTAGTGATATTTTGGTGGCTTTCCTTTCAGCAATGCTTTATGTAATACATTGCTTTTATTTGCCAGGTTGGTTTGATAATAGGCAGAATGGGGGACACCATCAAAAGCCTGCAGGCCAAAACAGGGGCTCGTATCCAGGTAGTATAAATTGTGTGTCCTGCCTTGTTTTAATGCATAAAGAACATTTTGGCTTATTTTTGTTGGCATCCAGGCTTTACTGACCTATCCTTTAACTTCTAATTTAGTTGATACCTCAACATCCTCCAAAGGGTGATGAATCCAAAGAAAGGACAGTGCGAGTAAGTGGTGATAAGAAGCAAATTGACATGGCCAGGGAATTGATAAAGGAAGTTATGAATCAGGTTAGTTCTTGGCCTGATGATTTTCTCTTCAAAATTGTAACTCTGTTGGTGTTTAATTTGTAACTGTGTTGTCGTGGTGGTTATCTTTTTAATCTTACAGCAGTGATGTGGTTATTTTTGTTGTGGGCCGATAGTGTGGTTATTGAAACTATTGTCATTGTAGTGATTGAGTTCTTGTGCCTTGTTCCTCATTCTGATCTTGTATTCCCTCTTGGCACGTTCCTATACAACAGATGGTTGGTTTATGTGTAAACTTGATATTTGTGTTTGGGAGGGCCACTTGGAGTCTTGCAACAGATGGTTGGCTGCTTTTTTACCATGTGGCCATTATATAGATGCTCTTTAATCATGGACCATAGAATGAAGGATTAGGTGTATTTGGATAAAATAAATTTGATTGCCATTTTAAGCTGTGCCAGAAAGCTCATGATTTACTGTCTTGACTCTAAGTAGAAATGAATGGTGTTGGGATGCATTAATTGCTATAAGTTATGGTTAGTAAATAGGTATAACCATGATCATCTAGTTCATTGTATATCCCCTATGCAATTCCTAAGTAACAATGTCAGAAGATTGGTTAAGTTATAATTTCCTTTGGCAACAATCGTTTATGGTTATGGAATGGTTAGCTGTCAGATCACCTGTATATGCATGCATGTATCACCTTTCCATCCATATGAGGAAAACTCTTGCATTGTATTCCTTGGCAATGAGAGACTGAACCTTTGATCCTAAGACTTTGCAATATTGATGAATGATCTATGCCAAGGTCACTTAAAATGCTGTTAGGAAGATCATGTATTGAATCAAAGATGCCGGTTGCGATGATTTTTTTGTGTTGAAGGTGCCGATTTCGAGTTGGTTGGCTTTAAACATGCAGATTGGCTATTGCCTTGTCCACGGGGTCAGCATGGCTTAGACAACAACTATTCATTCTCATCCACTGAAGAGAGGTATCAGGCTTATAACTCGCGATTGCAGGATGTTTATAGTTGGTAAGATTGCTTTGAGACCTGAAAGTTGAAAATCATAATTCAGTAAGACTATATCTCATTAGCCTTAGTGCTCATAAGCACCTCCCTTGTACTATGCATTAGACGGCTATGGAAACTTTTACTGGTGAATTGTTTCGATCTTTGCTTCTCTATTCAAAGTATATGGAACATTTGACCTGGTATGCATGCTTTAGTGTCATTCGACAATTAGGATAGATGCCAAGTATAATTGATCCCAATACATGTGTTAGCCATTTGAACCGAGTTGATATGATGCTGAAACATGTTGCATGTATATATTAATTAGAGTTGACGTAGTCTGAAAGAGTATTCAGTTAACCATGTTCCCAACCGTTGATAAATTGGGGGCCTTTTTAGTCGTTCACGCTTCATCGTGGCTTGTCAAATGCGATTAATAATATCAGTCGAATGCTTTGAGTTCCTTGTATTTTTTTCACTTTTCATCATAAATTTGACTCATTAGTTATGGCCGATTTGACTATGTAATACTAGGAGGACAACTATTATTTTACTCTAGCATAATAGTGACAATGTTCAAGTATTACATTGCATTGAAAATGTTGTTTAAGTAGTAGTGGTTCATGATGTAGGACATTATTTAATAACGTTACAGAGGCTGCTAAAGGGCTTGCAGATGGTTCAAACTTACAAAGACATTTCCTAATTCATTTGGATATCTCTCACATAAATGTTTTAATTTTATAATGTCCCATTCTTTGTACTTGGCTAGTAAGAGAGGGACCGTGGTGCCAGATATCTTATTCTCTGTTGAGTACATTTCAGTTGAATTCTTTGGTAGCTGACAAATTGCCCTCTTATATCTGTATCCCTTTTCTTCTGATGTTGTCCCTATATGGGCGGCAGTTATATGCTGTTTTGGGGCCTTTGTCTATATTAATTCTGTGTCATGGTTGTTAATGGTAATTTCACTACTGTTCTCCATATGCTTTTTATCTCCTTCAGTTAATAGATACCCCGGAGAACTCAAATTTTAAGAACATGATTTGTAAAGAAGCAACTTCTACATTCATTTTTTTTATATTCATATATGGAATCATTTATTTCCCTGTATTCATGATTTCTTTCTGTGATTTCCTTTGAATAGACTGTGAGGCCGTCCAGTGGTTTTAACCATCAGACTTGGGATCGACATGGGCCAGGTGGTCCCCCTCAATGGGGTCCACGAGGTGCTCGTCCATCCCAGTACTCTTCATATGATTATCAGCAACGAGGACCATATCAGTCCCGTAATACTCAGTACCCTCCTACGTTTGGAAATTATCCTCAACATATGGGTCCTAGGAGTGGCTTTGGTTCTGGTTGGGAGCAAAGGCCACCTCCAAACATGCATGGGATGCCTCCACATGGCGGTGGTTATGATTACTATGGCGGACAAGGAGCGGAAGCCGCAGCCCAACATTCTGCTCATGGCCCTTCTCATGGTCCTGGCCCTTCTCCCAACCCTACAATGGGTGGACCTCCATCCCAAGCTAATTATAATTATGGACAACCACATGGTTCAGACTATAGGCATCCGGCTCCTTATTCTCATTCTGCACCTCCTCAGCATGGCTATGGGCATGGATATGAAGAATCGAAATATGATAATCATGCTCCGACACCACACCCCTATGGAGGACATGGAGCTTCACAGCCGTATCCACAAACCGGAGCTCAGTCAGGTTATGGTCCACAGCAGCATTTTGGTAAGCCACCAGCATATACCATGCCATCTCAGGGACCACCTCCCCAGCCTTATGGCGCCCCCATGGCTAGCCAGCCAGGAGAAGCGGTTTATCAGACCCCAGCTCAGTCATATGGTCAGAATGTCCCTGCTCAACAGCCATATCCATATGCATCCACTGCACCTGCTCAACAGACTTATGCTCCATATGGTTATTCCCCAGCTAGTGATGGATATAATCAGCCACCGACTGCTTCAACCGCAGGTTATCCACAGCAAGGAGGGCAGCCTGCCAGTTATGGTCAGCCTGCACCTGGCTATGCACAAGCAGCTCCTGCAGGGTATGCACAATATCCAACAGCTCAACAAGGTTACCCCGAGCAGCCTGCCCCATACGCTGGGGGTTATGGGTACCAAGGGTCTCAAGATCCTGCCTATGGAGGTGTCTCTGCACCTGCCTATGGTGCAGCTCTAGTTGCGCAACAGGGCTACACTCAACCAGCAGCTGCGGCGCAGCCGGGTTACGCCCAGCCAGCAGCAGCAGCAGCAGCAACAACTCAACAAAGCTATGATCAGTCGATCCCGCAGTCGGGTGTGTATGGGAAAACAGTGTCACCTCAGCCTGGCTACGCTCAGTACGACTCAAGTCAAATGTATGCTGCACCTCGTTGATTAATATTAATGTAGGATTGAGAGCTTCATGTTGTGGCTGATGCGACATGTTCATCTTTTGGTTCTATTAGCAAGTAGTTAGGCCTCTGTGACTGGGTCGCTCATGGAACTTTGCACTTAGCTGCTTTTATTCATTTAATGCAGTGTTGATGCTTTCTTCAAATTCTGAAACTTCGCCATGAGTTACTGATAATGAATTTCTCTCCCTTTTTCTTGTTTTTTTTTTTTTTTTTTTTTTCTCTTTTTCATAGATTCTAAAATAATGCCAGGTTTTATTTTTGTATCATAGCGAATTTCTGTGATATTTGATTTTGTGTGCGCGTGTTTTTTATTTGTTACTGTATTCTGGTGAATGACCACCAAATGTCGAGTTACATTAGAAAGTAAAATCCGAAGCATGAAAGCTTTTCAAGGTACAATAGCCTGACTGCATTACATGAGGTGTAAAAGTGTAAACTGTAAAGAAGAAGAAATAAGAAAAGTGAATTATGAGATCATATATGTCTAAAATGTTTATCAAATCGAGGTGTTCGAACAATGGCAGAGGGTTTCAGCTTTCTGTGTATTGTGTAATAGATATCTTGTGGGATACGCAACAGTCAAGGGTCCGATTCTGACATACATTTTTGGGGCACCTCACCCTCCTCTCCTAACTCATTTATTATCTTTCTCCATGTCCTCACTCTCCCATCAACAATCTCATTCCTCCTACACATTACATCAAACTAGACGCATCCATACATATCTTATGAGATTCTATTTTTCATATCCTCTCCTAACTCAATTCCTTCATAGGTCATTTTATTCTGCAATCATAGTTGTGAACCATGATACAAGTCACGTTAGAACTAGCATTTAAGATACCGGCAATGTCGTTTTGGAGAATCAAGTTATTTATCGGTCATATATTCCGTTTTAATGTTTAAACTTCATACTTCACTTCTGATCGGAAAAACTATTCTATCTCATTTTCTCTTTTTACATGCATAATTTCAGTACGTGTAGTCTAGCAAGATACTTGGGGACAATAATAAGGTCGTTATAAATGGTACAAAAACCACAATCTGACACTAAAACCATGCACAGTGAAGAAGAGTGTACAAAAATGTTTCCTTCCAATTCAAAACAGTTATTTATATACTAAATCAAAATAAAAAACATCACTCAGTCAGGGATTGAAGAACAAATCTCCACACTTGCATTTCCAACTGATGGGTTTGTAATTCGACAAGTCGTCACCTCCACTGGTATAAGCAGTCCTCTTGGGGCTTGTTTTTCCAGTAGTACTGCATTTTACTCCATAGTTGTGTCGTTGGGGTGCCACCGGGACCTGCACCGCCACACAATGCCCGCAACCACCGCACCGCCTCTGGCATTGTGGCGGCCTCGACCCTATTTGACGAGCGTTGAACCTTTCCCCTCCCCCTGTATCTTCCTCATTCAAAACGTTCACTCCCTGAAAAAAAAATGACTTATCAGATTTTGTTGAACACAAACTCTAAAAGGAAAGAGTTGGTTGCTCGAGATGTGAAGTCTTACTGTGGCAGCTTCAGCTAGCTTGGTTGGAATTGGTCTGGTAGCTGGAATTAATATGAAGAAGAACTATGTTAGTGTATAAACTATATATTGATTTCAGAATTCAGACTCAGAAATTTGGATAATGATGTGGAATGTTTCTTACCTTGTGCTATGAAACTGAAGTGGGTACTGAAGCTTGAAAGCAAAACCAGTAGGATGGGAATGATTACATGTCTATTTCTGTGCCAACAAACCCAATTTTGAGAGCTGCCCATTTTTCACAAGATGATGGGTGATTGAGAAACTTGGGATTGAGAAGCAGAGCCGCAAAACACAGAGGTTTTCTAAGTATGGGGTGAGAAACCTGGACAGAAAGACAAGTAGGAGAGAGAGAGAGAGGTAATTTAAAAACAGAGCAAACAGAGAGAGAGAGAGAGAGGTGAATGGTGGCAGTGACAGCTACTAGAGGAATGTAAAAACTTACTGAAAAGTGATGGAAGAGAGGTTTCAGAAATTGAATGCCACCTCCATGATGCAAAAAATACGAAGGCTCTGTTTTTGCTCTGTTTCGATCAGTTTTCACTTTCACCTCGCCAAGTACTCTGTTATATATAGTGAATGATCGTATGTGATATATCAAAACGACGTGGATATACACACACAGGCTACAGTACAAAACGGTGAGAGCTCACAAACGAAAGCCCGAGGGACCTCGTCAAGCTTCGGTTTCTGAGCCCTCCCGAAAACCAGGTTTGTACAATCAATTATAAATCTGGTGCAAAAGAGATGAACTTTGCTTTTATGATCGGTTCGTGCATGCAGGAAAAGGAAATACACCATTGACAGCGCAACTCCGATAGCGACTAGCTTCTTGGGAGGTCGTTTTCGCTCTCTGTGGATATGAAAATCTTATATAGAGGCTTCACTTGGATTTTGGATTTGGATTTGGTTTTCTGTTTCTGGAAATCTGGGCAAAGCTAGCTTGCTCTTCCATTTTCACACGCTACAGTCAGATTGATGTCTCTCTTTCTCCTCGTTTTTCTTGGAAACATATACGTAAATGGGTTACTTCAATTTAATTTTGTAACAGAAAATCCAGAGCACCCATTTGAGTCAGACCACTGAGTAGTGTGATAATTGGTTGTTGCATTAGATTTTGCATTACATCATGAGGTCGTGATCGAAGCAATAATGGGATTAGTTATTCATCAAGTCCCCAAGCTATTATTAGCCTAGGCTTCAGAATCAGATACCTTACGTGCTGCTTAGTCAATCTGATTAATTGATGTTTTTTTTAGCCTAAAACTTTGAGAAAGGCAAACTTGAATCCCCAACTTGGATTGGAGACATTCTTATTTCTTAATCGGGTAACTGAGTGCAAGGTTCTAACTCAGACTAAACTTTTCACAGAACCCAAAAAATAGAAATCATGTTTATGTGAAAGATCACTACAGCAATAGAATCAGTGAATACCATACTGGACAAAACAATATTACCCGTAAGATGCTGCTAATCAAATTTGGTGAATGCAGCATTAATCCGAACAATTTGGGGAACGAGTCATATGCCTCTCAATGGTGCCTAAAGTTAAGAGGGATTCCATAAGTAGTGAATGTAACATCTATACTTGACTGGTGTGGGAGGTCTGCTATAAAGTTGTTGGTCCCTGATTCAGAAGGTAATGTAAGCACGAAAGTTGCAGTCAACTTATGCATGAATACAAATCAAGTTGAAGGGTAGTGAAGGCCAAGCCAAATGAAGCTCTTATCTATGCAATTAATATCGTCACCCCCGTGAATTGAAAAAAAAATATAAAAAAATGCCAGTTTCTTCTTCTTCTTCCTCGGCATTGAGTTTGAGTTAGTAGTGAGTACTGAGTAGTGACCACATCGATCCAGGTGTGCCTGTAAAACTACGGTACAGCTTCCAACTATTTCAGTTCTTATTCAATGTGGAAATTTTTAAGAACCATATTTACATTTTTCTCGTGTAAAAATTTAAAACAGCATGTTATAATCTCTGATAAATTCATGTATGTTTCAGAATTAGTATCATCGACTCATCGCACATCTGGAAACAGAAAATTACCCTACGAGGGTGTGTTTTATGCGGCACAAGCTGCTTCATATTCTTTCTAAATGAATAAGACATGCTCAACTAGTAATTTAGGTTTTTAATGAATGATCTCAATGATAATATAGAGAAGAACGTAACTTGTGGTATCACATCAACTAATGAGCATATTCAAGTAATACTGCTTTCTTGGAGGGACATGTACATGTGGAACCGGCAGGGGTTATGTTTGTATTCGTTGTATTGATGCTCCAAGGCTGTCTCTTTCCTTTCAGGCTCAAAGTAGGTTTAAAATCTCACCTGAGGCTGAATGTTGACAACACTCCCTTACTCCCCTCTGTTTGCCAAGAAAAGGGTGTCGTAGGGCATAGGAGATTCTGCTGGGTTTCAGTTGATAGCAAATTTATTCACCAACCGTGTCATATTTGAAAATTGTCCACCATGTGTTGGATCACATCAGCCCCATCAGAATGTATACAATAAGTTTTCACCTGACCCACGAAAAGAGCATTAAAGATTTGATCAGTGATTCAGTAAATCATGAATGCATTGTGAAACAGAATTAAAGCGTGGCAATGGTGAATTGCTGGAAGGTAACTTAGTTCACTGATGATATTAAAAGAGTGTACCTGACACATAATGTGATTCAAGAAAAATCAGTTTACATTTACCTGAATGGTACTGTGCGCAAGGTATTTTTGTCTACTCCCACTAAAACTCACATCAATCCTTTCCCAGCTCACCTTGGTCAAACCTCTGATCATTTCCTCTGTAATCATGTTGATTAATTAGTGGGAAAAGAGGGGGAACAATCAAGGAGCTAGAACTAATACATTCACTGATAGACAGAAAACGGAAGTGGAATTCTGAAGTATTCCAATCCCATGAAAAATAGGATTTATTACAATCGAAATTCTTCTCCAGCTTTGGCATGTACTGTATAAGCTTAAGAGAACAATTAATCACTAGTAAAAAGTACCAAGTTACTAGTGCAGTAGTGCTAGCATACCTTCAAAGTCAATATTCACGTCGTCCTCCGAAGACACTTCTTCTCGAGTACCAGAAGTGTTTATCATCTCAGTTACAATATGTGGATATTTTTCGTCTTTGGATAAATGTTTAAGCTGATGGAAAGTTCATGGTAAGATTAACTCCATATATAATTAAAGAATCCAAGTAGCTCAAAACTTACCTTTGGCAGCTCCCTCTTACGACGTATAGAAGACGTACTCCATCCCACCAGGTCTATTAGAGTCAAGTGTTTTACAAAAATAATGGATATATTAATAGTAAACTGCAGTGTCAAACTGAAAATATTAATACACTACAACTTTTATTTGCATCAGTTTAAAAAAAAAAAAAAAAACTTTAATCTACATTTCAAGACCAGATTTTGATGGCAAAGTACCGGATTGCAAAACAGTTCTTTCAACAAGAAAAGCATATTATATACAAAGGAAAGCTTAGGAATAACATAGAGCCAAATAAATTAAGAGGATACGGTCATAATGAACATTTGCATAGGCAACATGACGCCTGAAGGACTTCAATGCAGATCTGCAGGAGACAAAAAATGTTTTGATGGCAAGGGATTCAATCATAACCAACAATTTCTGTGCATATGTTCAAAAAGAAATGCAATTGCTATTAGGAACTAAGGACTCACAAGAATTTAACATCGTCAGAATCATAAACCATCTGAAGTAAAAGGGGAGGTTTTCCTTTATCCCGATCAGTTAAAAAAAGATGTCTTCCAGTTCTACCTAGACACCATGACGCACGAGCTGCTGCTTTTTCAAGGATTTGAAAGCCACAAAACAATGGAACCTGAAATATATAAAAACCAGCCAATAATCAAAATGAGAATCTAGACATTAACCTCCCTCATATAGAAGATCTGAAGCTTCACAATTCAATTAATTCTGCATTGATCTGTACTTAATTCTTCATTCAACCAAAAGAACATCTCTAATTTTACTATCTACTAGCACCAAAATGTAACACATCTGTATAAATGGAACTTCTGGTATTGTAACCATAACGAATTCGAGTGACCTGTTTATGCCCCCATGTCCCCAGGTGTGGTGTTGCAGATGTTATAAAATTCACCGGCTCCAGTCCGGCAATTTTGCTTTTCGCTCTCTGTTCCCGCCGTTGAACCTCAACTCCATTGCTCCTACATTCTCCATTTTCCTGAGAGAGTTCTCTTGTGGTGCCACGTTCATATAGCCTGGCAATGGCATACCTTGCTATAAGGCCACCTAATGAGTGACCAACAAATGAGATCTTCTGAACACTCCGGTGGCGTTTTATTACACCTCTAACCTGAACAAATCAACAACAACAACAATTAGAACACCAAGACGATCATACATAAAATTTCACCAACAAACACAAAATAAGAACACAGTGATTCCAACTTGAAGGTTAAATGAACGAACCTCTTCTGCTAATCTCTCTCCCATTACATCAACACCATCAAACGTCAACATTGAACAGTTACATTCACTGCCTGCAATCCAAATCCATCACACTACATCACACAAATCGAAAACTTTCCAAAATAAGAAACTTTCGAAAAAGACTGAAACTTTAACTCACAATGCACAACAACATCTTCTGGGTATCTTTTCAACAACTGGGTCGCTCCAAATCTCCAATCTTCAGCACTGCCCCAATACAACAAAAATATATAATAATAATAATAAAAAAAGACTCAAACTTGAAACCATGCAACATTCAATTCACAAAACCCAGAACACTAACCTTCCCACAAGCCCATTGACCATTATAACAAGGTGGGTCGGGTTCGCTTTCCGACCCGGTTGATCATCCTCCACCTCCATATCGAAACTCCCCATCTCGTCAGTAGTTGCGGATTTAAGACTAAAGCACCGAAATTTGGGGAGGTAACGAAACGCACCGTTTTTGGTGGTCTTGTTGTTCCTCCTATTTTTGGTGCTGGCTCTGTTTTTGATTTCATTGGTAGATTCCCTGGTGGTCCGTACAGCTACGGAGCCGGCCTCCGATTCCAGCGAAGCCATGAAATGAGCTGTTCTGGTCAAATTGGCAGACAGGCTTTAGTTTGTCTGTTTGCTTCTAAGTTCCGGTTTCGGACTTTCAGTAGTTAATATACTCTACTTTGAAGTTTCATATGTATGGCTGTGGGTCCACGCCGGAGCCTACCCGCCGGAAATTTAATTTTTCCGTCCATGTTTACTCTTTTGGGCCTTGGTTTTGTGTTAATTACGGAACATTGTTAGAGGGCTGTCGTTGGTTGAGTCATGGAAAAGCGAGGGTATATATGGAATGTTTAGCTTCCGGTAGAAGTTTCTTACGTGTTGTACGCAAGTATCTGTTCCACTTGGAAAATACTAGGGATAGTTTGATTGTACTTATTTACCAAGTGCAACATAGTTTGTATGTACTTTCTTACCAGGTGTAACTTTAGTAAATAAAAAGCTTTCGGCTATCGATCTGAGACTGCTTATATCTCCATTTCAGTTCTTGTATATTTGCTCAAAACGGTTTGGAATCCAGTCTAGTTGGAAGACTCAAGCGCTTAGTCCTATTCCATTTATTGTTTTACTGTATTTAGGGTGACATAACACATATACCCAAGCTACATAATCACACCAAACGTATCCAACAATAGCTCTCGTCAGTCTTGTGAATTCATATTTTTAGCATACGGGAGTTCATAAAGCCCAATAAGAGAAAGCCCAAAGAAAAGGTTTACTGCGCTTTTTGCTTGATAACTGATGGGAGAGGTGAAAAGCTATGTGGAAGAGATGAAGAACTGGTGGTCGAGAGGAGAGCAGAAGTTTACAACTATTCTTTATAGTTGTCAACACTCCATGGAGATTTTTTTGGTGACCCATGAGGATTTAATGGACTCTATTGCTCCTCCACTCTGGTGCCAAGGAAAACAATGGGTTTGGGTTTTAGGCTGAACCTCAAGTGTGGTATTCCTGTTCAGAATTCTCACTGGCAGACCAATTCTCCTTCCAAGCTTTCTTCAACTTCTGGTGAGTGATCACTCTTTCGCTTTGGTATAGTTTGAAGTAAACCAAATTCTTATTCTGTGTTAGTTTCTGAGTTTTAATGTGTAAGATAGATGATCATATAGTTCATAAAGGCATGTTCAAACAGAATGTTCTGATTGTTGTAGTTGAAAAACAATTAGTAATCCCGAATGTACTATCTAATTGGTCTGGTCTGAAATTTTTTTCTGTCAAATTGATACAGTTAGAGGCAGGGAGGGGTCCTTCAGTTCAGCAAGGCTGTCCTTTTTGTCTGTTATATCTGAGGAATGTGAGACTTCTACTAAGGATCCTCTGAAAGCGTATACGTGTCCATCTGCATCCCCACAACTCTTAAATGATGGTTTCTCAGAAATGGAAGACAAGGTTTTCCCTTGCACTGATTTGTTGATAGAAAGTTGAATTCTTTTCGTAGTTTTTACTTGAAGGAAATCTTATGGTAGCTTTTACGTTTCAGATGAATATTAGGAGGATGTCAAAGAGTGGCTCACCTAACATGATTGGTGATAAAGATTACAGCTTTATGTCCAGTGCAGGGTTCAGAACATCTCATTTTACCTTGTTACTGCAAAATCTTAATGTTCTGGAGGAGACTTTTGCTGATTCAGGTGTGTCTAAGTTGGAAAAGGAGATCCTTTTGCAATTAGGAAGGCTTGGAGCTCTAAAGTTATTTGATATTTGTCTATCGAGAACGCTTAAAACCTCAACCTTTTTGGATTTATCTGACGTACCTACTGAACCGATTGAAGAGCATAAGATGGAAAAGAAGAATATTGTCCGTTCAGGCAAAAAGGAAGAACGAAAATCAAGGAAAAGACCATCAGATGATTTTAAAAAGTTTTCTGGTTCCTTGCCTTTGAAGTCAATGAGGGAAGATTTTAAAAAGCCTATTCCTTCATCAGTAAGAAGATTATCGAATTCTAGAAGTCGAAGAGTAATGATAGCTAAAAATGAGGCAGAAATGTCAGTCGGAGTTAAGGTAGGACTTATATTCAAAGATCTGGATTAGTAAATTTTATTACATGCTTCAAAGATGTTGTTACCAGCTATAATTTTGTCAAATTACAGGTGATCGCTGACTTGGAGAGGCTTAAAGCAACATTGGAAAAAGAAACTGGTAGAGTACCGACCTTAAGATGCTGGGCAGAAGCAGCTGGAGTTGATGAAAAGGTGGTGCAACAGCAATTGCAATTTGGTTGGTATTGCCAAGATGAGCTTGTAAGGAGCACTCGGTCCTTAGTTCTATACCTTGCTCGAAACTATAGAGGACTTGGAGTAGCCTTGGATGATTTGCTACAGGTTTGTTAAATATATGTTCTTGTAGTTGTTCACTGTTTTAGTTGCAATACAGTGTACTAGTTTTTTTTTATTTCTTATTAATAAGAATATGTCCATGTCACCTTTTCCTGAATATATTATAAACCTAGATGAAATTATGTTTGCAATCGACATCACTATATTAGCATTATTAGGTTTTGAAAAAAATTCATTGTTAACTTATTACAGAATGTATTACTTGAACTGGGTTAAAGTCCCACTTGCCATAAATATGGAATGAAAAGAAGGAAGAATGAATCTTCTTGGCAGTGACATTCCTTTCTTTGTTGATCATTCAAACAGATAATATACAATAATATGTTTCAGATGTCAAAACATTATGCAGAGACTTCCAATGATAGTAAACTTCTTGTTACAGTAGTACTACATGAATCTATGTGATATTTATGTAATTGTTTGTCATGTTTGTTAGTCTCTCACTTAATGTTCGGAAATGCTCAGGCTGGAAACATGGGTCTCCTACAGGGTGCTGAAAGGTTTGATCCCTCACGGGGTTACAGATTCTCAACCTATGTCCAGTACTGGATTAGAAAATCAATGTCAAGATTGGTGGCACAAAATGCGAGAGGGATCAAAATTCCTGTATGTTTCTCCCTTTCTTAGAAGACCTCAACAATTAATTTGCTTGTTAGTGAATGTTTGTGGTTCTTGACCAAAAAAAAATGTTTGTAGTTGATCGTTGACTTGTTTTCCTTTTAGAACACACTAAGTAAGGCAATAAATCAGATACAGAAGGTTCGAAAAGCAAATTACAACAGCCAGATGAAATACCCAGATGATGAAGAGATCGCAAAGATTACAGGTCTTTCTTTGGCGAAAATCAGATCGGCTAGCAGATGTCTGAGAGTTGTGGGTTCCGTAGATCATAAAATATGGGAATGCTCAGCTGGGACATATATGGTATATTAATCTAGCCAGCAGTCTCTGTCTCTCTTGCATATGCATGTATCGTCCTATATACATATTTTTCCTTCACTATGATTTAATTGCCTAATGGAAATATAACTGAAAAAGCAAAATGGAGATCAGTATCATTAGTCTATATTATTTCGTAGACTACAGTCATCTTACAAGTTCAGCTATACATGTGATCATTTGGAAGTCAAAACATTGGTGCAACCCGCTTTATTTAATATATTTACCAGAAATCTTGTGTGTTTTTGGTCCAGGAATGTACTCCAGATATAGCAGTCGAGAGTCCTGAAGAATCTGTCATGCGGCAACACATGAAAAATGCTATTCATGATCTGCTGGAAGGCTTGAATTCAAGAGAGAAGCAAGTTTTGGCACTGCGATATGGCCTAAACTACTGCAACCCCAAGTCACTTGAGGAGATTGGAAGGCTTTTCCATGTGAGCAAGGAGTGGATACGAAAGATAGAAAAGAATGCTCTGACCAAGCTGAGGAATGAAGAAACCAACAAAAACTTGAGCCATTATTTGAAGCAGTGGTGAGTTTCAGAATAATGTCAACAGAAACTCAGAAAGTTTAAGGTTCTGTGTCAGAGCTAGGTAGCTAGGCTGGGTGAATAGTCATCATCTATCATTATGTCACTACTTTCTGGGAAACATAATAGAATACACAAACTCACCATCACTATTGCAGCTTACAACTCTACCATGGGAATTTTTGTTTCTCCCATTTGAGGATTATAATGTCATATATGTTAGCATTCTTTCAGTTTCCTGGACTGGTGTGGGGAAGTTCAAGTGCTGATTGTACTTGTAGATCCTTTTTTCAGTTGACTGTATATATGATATGAATACTGTTATATATAAAGTTCACTACTCTTTCAATGCAACAAGTGCGAGAATCACACTGTGGAATCGATAATAAGAAACATGAACTCATGTCTGCAAATTATCTGTCGTTTTACAAGAACAGTGAGTGGCATACCTTTTCGTTTTTTTTTTTTTTTTTTTAGAAACTTTTTTATTAAATAACTTACGCAACATTACATACGTCAATGAGGTTTGAACCCATGTCCTCAACGTTGTCAGTTAAGCTAATTAAACAACTAAGCCACGGCTCACCAACAAATAACTTTTCGTTTTGTCTCGACAGTTAAAATTACTAATTCACGACCTAAACCTACAAAATGAACCATTCTCTTTATCCACCGGGGGGGGCTAGTGCTCAAGACAATACAGAAACAGCCCCCTAGAGCCGAGAAATTATAAAATTTGTACATTATGATAAACAACAGCCGTGAGCTATGATCCAGCATTCAATCGAAATAATCTCAACTCAACTATCCATCATGCAATACTGTCTCACGAGTTCAAGGGAAATGCATAAGCCACCAATGACAGTCTGTCATGCATTGTACCACTAAAAGTGTTTCAGACTGAAACTATGACTACTACCAAAAGTGTTTCAGACTGAAACTGTTTGGGCCTAAATTAACATTTATTCGAGACTATGGGCCGAAGCCCAAAGGGTCACTCATTAGTGGGTAATCTTATATATATTTTAAATTGCATTTCTTTTGGGAATAAGACTTGGAGTCCTTCTAGGAGTCCGAATTGGAAGTGGTTTAAGGTAATACAATCATATTCGATATCAGAATCTATTATGCTTGATACACACGTATTTGAGGGTTCGAGATCACTATATAAAGAACTCTAGGACAACGTAGAAAGGGTTCACAACCATACAACAACAAGCTTTTGCCTCGCAAATCTTGCAAGCCTCTCCAGAGCAATCTCTCGCGAACTGCCTTCCACCAACTGCAAACGACCACTCTTCCAACCAAGCCGCAAACCTACGCCACCACCGGTCGCCGTACACCTGCCGCTGTTGTCGAAAGTGACTTGCGTTCGTGTCGAAGTATCGCTGAGACATATCGAGTCTAGTCGTCACGCCTTGAGACATATCGAGTCTATTCGTCACGCCTTGAGACATATCGAGTCTAGTCGTCACGCCTTGTGACAAATCGAGTCGTTACCCCGGTAACAGTCTTTCCCAATCTGCCAAAGGTTAGACGAACATATTCCGCGGTCTTGATTTAAAAATCTGCTTTGCATCCCAGGATCGAAGTAAGATTATCTCAATCTACAAAAGGTTGAGTAGAAAATCCTAGTAATCATTTACTTAGGTCTTGTTCGAGCCCTTTACGCCGGCCTGTCAAGGCCCGCGTACAGTCGCTTGATCGAAAAGTCAGGTAGAAGGGAGCAGACGAGTACGTTCGCCAGAGTCATCCGCCCGCCAAGGGTGATTCATTCGCCAGACGTCGTCCGCCACCAAGGTTGTACCTAACCCAAAGGTACTGGCACGCTCGCACCAGGACTGAAATCTACGTCCGCCAGCCCCACGTGTTGACAGTTCGACAGGTGTCAAAACCGACGCGAACATTTTTTTTTGACACGCCCAGTGGGACCAGTGTCAATATTGCGGAAGCCAATATCTACAAACGACCGATGTCGTCGTGTAAGAAACCAGAACATCAGTTGTTGAAACAGCACAACTCAGCTGTATGTAGAGGTCTGTCTGAATCTCAATTGCAAGCCAAGTTTGGAGATGGCAGACCTGAGATTGAGGATCTGAATGAGGTCCTTGAGGGAGATAACCATACTCCCGACAACTCGGAGGGTATCGCTGATCGCCAGGAGGTAGGCGATATCCCAAATACCGCGATGGCTCCATCAGTCTCTGAAACCAATGATGGAGATGGAATTCTCCAAACTCGGACACCATCTCCTGCGGAGATAGTAGAATCTTTTGGCCATGTAATATCTAAGTCTCGGGCCACTGATGTTATTCTAGAGAAGATAGAGGCTACTCTGAAGGAGTTGAAGACTGAACAGATAGGCCATATGACCAACATTAATGCTTTGGCAAGGCAACAACAGGCGAATGTTGGACATATTACTTTTCTCACTAAAAGTCTTGATAGATTAGTGAGAGGGCATCAAGCTGAGTTCAGCGAGCAACTCCAACAACAACAGGCGGAGTTCAGAACACAGATGCTGCAAAAGCAAGATCAGCTGGAAAAGACCAATGCCGCTGTCGAACGATTGGCGCAGATGGTGCAATTAGGGTTTGATGCTGAGATTTCTGAACAAAGAGAGCTAATCCCTCCAGTAAAGCCTGGGAAGACAATGGAGAAAGGTTCAGCTAAAGCAGCTAAGCCTCGTAATAGGGGGTTTGAAACTGCTGCTCCGCCAAGACAACAGAAGAAAGGTGGACGGATGATAGATCCGCCATCTGACGAAGAAGAAGGAGATCAAGAAGAAGACGTAGAGGGCGTTATGACTCACAACGACATACAGAGGGTGTTTTTGGAACAATTAAGGATCATGCAAGGTTTGTCGGATCCTAGTATAACCTATACCAATCCATTAACACGAGCTGCGAACCTAACGCCATGGCCCGTGAATTTTAAGCATATAAGGTTTACCCCTTTCTCGAGCGAATCTTCTGAAGATGCGGAGACCCACATAACTCGTTTTTACAACGAATGTGGCCCCTATGCCCAGGACCCTGTTCTCAAGTTGAAATTGTTTGGAACTTCCCTAAAGGGTCAACCTTAGCTTGGTACAGAGATCTAACACCAGGCTCTATGCCGGATTGGCAATCTATGGAGGGTCTCTTTAGGACCATGTTTGGGGTTGTCGAGGCTAAGGTAACCATCAAGATTCTGGCGGATACTAACCAGGAGCCTGATGAATCCGCCATCGACTATTTGAAGCGCTTTAAACTCCTACGAGCTAAATGCAGAGATAGGCTAGCAGAAGATACCACTGTCGAGTTGGCAATTGCAGGGCTCGAGCCGGAGATACAAGCCCACTTCCAGCAAGTGTATGTGACGAATATGGCAGACTTAACCAATAGGTAAGCCAAGCATTAACATTTCCTCGACCAGACGAGGGTTCAGGCCAGCAAGAAGAAAAGCGTCCCACTATCGTACTATCCGGGTACTCTGAAGCCTAAGACGAGTGTCCCTCCTATTTCTAAGACGGTGGCGACTATAGAAGATGATCCTTCGCCAACGGTCACCTGGGTTGAAGGTGCTGAAGACGAAGACAACATTGCGGTTGTAGAGGTGTTGGGCCGCCAGTCATTACAACCGAAGAACGTAAGGTTCACCAAGGAACCTGTTAAGATTATGACTTCTTTGCCTCTGAAGTCCGCCTTTGAGAAGTATACGTATAATGCTCATCAAGCTCCGGAGATCCTTGCCGAATTATTCAAGCAAGGGCGGCTCCAACACGAAGGTGGTTTCATTCCTAAGCCAGACTATATGGCGGGCAAGAAGTATTGCAGTTTTCATAACATGAATAACCATTATACTAAGGACTGCGTCAAGCTTAAAGACCAGATCCAAACGTGGATTAATGAGCGGGTCATGGAGATGGAAACTGGTAAGGAACCTACTTGGACGGAGACTCGACCCTTTCCGGGGGTGAACATGATTACTCTGGTTCCCAACAAATGCCATGGACTGGAACCTCGTCAACAGGGTTCTAGATTCCAAACCTATACCTACAACGCGCAGGAGATTTGACGACTCCTGATCCAGAGGAGAATGGATGCTCCTGAATACATGCCAAAGCAGCACCAAGGCATTGGGTTAGACGGATCCTTTTGTTCTTTCCACCGTTCAAATAATCATTGCACGTCTGCATGCATAGAATTGAAGGATCAAATCCAAGAATGGTTGAATGAGGGAATCCTGCAATTTGATAATGACACGGTGGCATCCATTCAACACTTTTGGGTGAATGTCATCGGCCAAGATGGACCCAATGACGCCTCGCGGACAGACAAGACAGTGAATCCACCAGTCAGGGAAGAGATGGTGACGGTGCCTAGGGCTCAGTTATGCCTTAACTGTAAGATAGATTGTCGTCTACCTCTTACACACGAAGAACTAAGGAGGGCTCTTCAGGAGGCAACAGAGAAGGCTCTTGAGACGGCCAAACGGACCCATCCGTGGCCGGAACGCTCTAGGTCTGGTGATCCCAAGCGGGCAAAATATCATCACCAGGAGAAAGCAGCTTATGCTACTCCGGCAAGGTCCCGGCAAGACCCCGGACCTTTGGGAACCAGACCAGTAGTAGAGGCGCCAACCCCTCCAACTAGGAATATCCAAAAGCGATACAGCAAGGCTAGAAGAACTTTAGAAGCTTTGAACCAGGGGAAGGTGACTCCTGATGAACTCTCCATGCCCGTGGAGCACATACGTGACGCCTATAAACGTTACACATCCAAGACTTATATCGACTCTCGTCGGGTATGGAAGGAGGAAAAATCACCACCTCGAAGAAGGAATGTTCATGAAAGGATTTCACATCCTACAACAGCAGATGGTGCACCTCAAAGAACTCCGCGGAGGAAATTCGTATATTCTCCAGAGAAAACACCCCTCCGCTCAGCTGTTGAGATCCCACCAAAGCCCAAGTTTATCCATATAACCTCTGACAAAACAGATAGGGTAGACTCTGTCGTTTTGAAATGGCAGCCTAAAGGGATGACGACGGTTTCTACACCAACAACTACTAAGGTCCCTGAGATACAGTCAGATACTCAGGAATCTGCTCCGGTCCTTAGCAAGTCATCAGCTCAGCCGGTTTTGGTTCTCACTGGTCAGAAGTTTGTAAGTCAACAATGTGATCAGCCCTTTCCTCAGTTCGTAGCGCAGCAGTTGAAGACTGATTTTTCTGTGAAGCAAGCAGAAGCTACTCTTATACCTTCACAGCCTAGGGTGAATACGAACTTATCCCAGGTAGATAGGGAGATGCCGGACGTGATGATGAGATGCTGGAGGATGAAGAAGGTTATACAGACGGTGATGAGCCAATTCTGGATTGTAATATGGCTTTCATATTATCCTCTAGTTATGTTTTGTCTGTGGTGATCCCAACTGCTTATTTCATACAAGAGGAGGCGGCGGACAAGCCAGTTTGTCTTATCCAAACGTCAGACAATGAAGATTTTCCCGCCAATGAGGATTTGCTTTCCCCACCAGGACATAATGACCAAGATGGGGTCACTGATCTTCACAGCTCACACATGGTTTTTCCTAAGCCTACGTTTACAATGACTCAACATCTCAAACCTCTCTACGTTACAGCAGAGGTGGAGGATGTCCAAGTGAACAAGATACTCATCGATACAGGCGTGGCGGTGAGTGTTATAACACTTAGTACTTTGGAACGACTTCAGATTCCAAGAGAGAAGATCCAGAACTCTACTATAAAGGTTAGAGGGTTTGCTGGTGCTGTGGCTCAAACGGTTGGCTTCCTAGTGCTCAAGGTTAAACTTGGACCCTCTAACGCTTGTCACGGTCTTTTCGTCACGGAGACAACGGTTCCATACACAATGATCTTGGGACGTGATTGGATCCACAAAACATACTCAGTACCATCCTCGCTACATCAGGAGATGTTCATGTGGGATCCAGCTTCTGATAAACCAGTTTTGATCAAGGCAGACGAGCGCCCTTTTTCTATAGCGGATTATTATTACAGCTATATGCGTCCTCTTGTGATCGACGGGGTTGATAATAAGGGTCGCCCGCTAGGGGTGACCTCTACTGATCTCACACGGTGGGGTTTGACTCAGGCTCAGGCAGATTGTTCTTAGCCTGTCTCCATCGATTTTCAACCAATCGTAAACATGATTGACGATTTCAAGGCTGAGGAGGCAGAAGCTGTGGCCTCTCTGCTACAGCGGCTGGCGGTGTTTAGAGCTGACCAGTTAGCCTCAAATACGGTCGCTCTAGTTGAGTGTATCGACGAAGACGACGTCATTACCACGGAAGAAGTGGAGACTATTCAGCCCGCACCAGCAGCCTTAGACGACACTCCGCCTAAAGTCCGTGACCCAGTGGAGAAAATCAACCTTGGTACATCCGACGAGCCTATGGAAGTCGGGATTAGTCAGCAGTTGGAGCCAGAACTGAGACAACAGTTAATCAATTTGCTGCAAGAATTTAAAGATTGCTTTGCGGAAAAGTATCAGGATATGCCTGGATTGTCCAAAGATTTGGTATGCCATCGTTTACCTATCAAGGAGGGAGCCAGGCCTATTAAGCAAGAGCAGAGACGAATGAATGCTGAAACCGCTATAGCAGTCAAGAAGGAAGTTCAAAGCATGGTTGCTGCAGGAATCATCCGGCCAGCACAATATACACAATGGCTGGCGAATGTGGTTCCTGTCAAGAAAAAGAACGGTAAAATTAGGGTTTGTGTCGATTACAGAGACCTCAATGCTGCTTCACTAAAGGATATATACCCGATGCCTATTGCGGATCTTTTGGTGGATGCAGTAGCAGGGCACGAGATGTTATCATTCATGGACGGAACTGCAGGATATCATCAGATACCAATTTACGAGCCGGATATTCACAAAACTGCCTTCCGTTGCCCAGGCTTTGTCGGAGCCATTGAATATCTTAGCATGCCGTTTGGCCTGACCAATGCAGGGGCTACGTATCAGCGTGTTATGAACCTGATCTTCCATGACATCCTCGGGGATATTTTGGAAGTTTACATCGATGACGTGGTGGTTAAGTCTCAATCCAGGTCAGACCATATTAGCCATCTACGTGATGTCTTTACACGAATGAGGAAGCACCAGCTCAAAATGAATCCAGCCAAGTGCATTTTGCTGGTGATTTCCTTGGTTTCGTGGTACATGAAAGGGGCATTGAAGTGGCGGGGGATAAAGCACAGGCTGTTCTAGACGCCCCAGCACCTCGGAACAAGAAGGAGCTTCAAAGTTTGCTGGGAAAAATCAATTTTCTCCGACGCTTTATATCTAACTCAGCTGGGAAGATTGCTCCTTTCTCTCCCTTATTGAAACTCAAGAAGGATGAACACTTTGTTTGGGGTCCTGAACATCAAGCGGCTTTCGATAAAATTAAGGAATATTTGGCCAGTCCGCCAGTATTACGACTGCCAAAACCGGGCATCCCACTCAAGTTATACATTTCTGCTTCTAACAGTTCTATGGCTGGGCTTTTGGCTCAAGATGAAACCACTACAGAGGGTCAGAAAGTCGAATATGCGGTTTCTTACCTCATCAGGACCCTTTTGGACGCAAAAACAAGATACTCCCCTATCGAGCGGCTATGTTTGGCATTATATTTTGCTGCGACCAAGCTCCGTCACTACATGCTTTCTTTTACCACCATTGTGGTAGCTCAAACGGACTTGGTCAAGTACATGCTCACTCGGCCTATCTTACGTGGTAGGATCGGCAAGTGGATCTTAGCTCTCTCTGAGTTTTCTTTACAGTATGCACCGCTCAGCGATGACTGGACAAGCAGTAACTGATTTCCTACTCATCCTTTGGAAGAATCGGTTGAAGATCCTATCTCTTTCGTCAATATGATAGGAACGGTGCCTTGGATCCTTTACTTTGATGGTAGTAGTACAGACTCCTTGACGGGTGCAGGCATTTGCATCCAGAGTCCATCAGGGACCAGCCACTCTTATTCTTTCCAGCTAGAGTGGACGTGCACAAACAACCAGGCTGAATACGAGGCCCTCATCATCGGTTTGGAGCTACTATTGGATATGGATGCCAGAGAAATCGAAGTGTATGGTGATTCTTTACTAATCATCAAGCAGCTATTAGGTGAATACAAGTGCTTGTCTTTTCACCTAATACATTACTGGGAACGAGCATCAGAGTTGTTAGATCAATTTGCTGACTTGGTGCTCGATTACGTCCCTCGTGAACAGAACTTTGCAGCCAATGAGTTAGCACAGCTCGCCACGGGCATTACTTTTGCCAATGGCGTCAAGGAACGCATCCTGAAGGTAGAGCGCAGGACGTTGCCATCTTTTGCTGCAAGAAGGGAACAACGAGGCGATTGGTTGGTTGCTACCCTAGACGTTATTGATACCGATTGGCGGCAACCAATAATTAAATACTTACAAGACCCTTCTGCCCCATCTGAAAGGCGAATCAGACATTTAGCTACTAATTATTTCCTCAAAGGCGACGAGCTGCTTCGCCGAGGTGAGGAAGGCGTGGACCTCAGGTGTGTCTTTGGCGTAGAAGTCAAAAGGCTAATGCGTGAAGTTCATCTGGGTGTATGTGGTTCACATCAGAGTGGATCAAAGATGAGGTGGTTGATCCGCCGTTATGGTTATTTTTGGCCATCTATCCTCAAAGACTGCATCAGCTTCGCCCAAGGTTGTATTGAGTACCAGATTCATGGACCAGTTCAGCGGATTCCTAATATTCTCATGCAGCCTATCATCAAACTTTGGCCCGCCAGGGGTTGGACACTTGACTTTGTTGGGGAAATCCATCCAAATTCTTCTCTCCAACATAAATACCTGCTGATTGGCACAGACTTCTTCACCAAGTGGGTTGAAGCCATCCCTGTTCGAAATTGTGATGCAGCAAAGGTCATCCGTTTTATATTTAAGAATATCATATGCCGCTATGTCATTCCTGAGTGTATTATAGCGGACAGGGGGGCAGCATTTATGGCGGAGAGTACACAGACGTTCATTCAGGATTATGACATCTAGTTTTTACACTCTTTCCCGTATTACGCTCAATCAAATGGCCAGGCTGAAGCTAGTAACAAGGTTATTATTTCTATCATAAAAAAGATGCTGGTGGATAATCCCAGAACTTGGCATACTGAGCTAGACAATACTTTGTGGGCGTATCGTACCTCTAAACGAACTCCTACAAGAACTACCCCCTACGCCTTAATGTTTGGCCATGATGCTGTTCTTCCTTTGGAGATCAATGTTCGATCTCTTCGGGTTCGTGAGCAGCATCAGTTGATTGGAGATGATTACGTTCAGGCTATGTTTCAAGAGTATGAAGATCTTGACGAGCAGCGACTAGACGCTTTGCAGAACATAGTCCTGGAGAAGAAAAAGGTCGCCAGAGCTTATGACAAAAGAACCAAGGGTAAGTCCTATGGTGAGGGCGATCTGGTTTGGAAGACTATGCTTCCCTTTGGCGAACGAAATACTGGACGTGGTAAATGGTCTCCCAAGTGGGAGGGTCCCTTTGTCATTGATCGGATTGTTGGCAAGGGTGCTTATCAACTTAAAGATTTGGAGGGTGACGTCCATCGAAACCCTATCAATGGGCGCCATCTCAAGAAGTATTTCCCTAGTGTTTGGGAATATGAAGAGCCGCTCGCTACGGTTGGGCCAGGGGGGCAAGCTTCAGCCTAAGGCCTCCTACCAACACAATAACGCTCTGCCTTAGTTCCTTTGGCTTTGGCAATATACCTCGCCTCAGCCTAAGGTTACTAGAGGGGCAATACAAGGGATACTCTTCATAGAAGACCTGGCGGTTGAGGATAGAAGACCTGGCGGTTGAGTCCGCCAGCGATAAACAGAAGATAGAAGATGAATCTGCTTGAGGTTCATTAGTCTTTTTTGTTTTCTTCTGTTATGAATCTATTCGGGGTTCATTTACTTAGTCTGCTTGGGAATCAATGTTTATGGTTCTCAACAATTTATAGTTATAATAAATACATTCAACACAGAAAACAACAATATTTTTGTTTTTCGACAAGGTCAATAAAAATTTTTTATTTACACTTCTGGATGACTTGGCGGTCAAGAGCTTTACAAGTACAGAATTACATATATGCCTATACTTCTAAAATTCTTGAACGAACACGATCTGTTTTACAAATTCTTTTGCCCATGGAGGTGTCTCAAAATCCCTCCGACCATCCGCCCAGGTTGTCCTCCATCTCACCGACCTGTTGGTTGCTTCAGCGGGTGGAAGCAATTAGGCTCACTGAGGAGGAGGCGGGAGCATGAACGGTTTGCAGAAGACCAAAAGAAAAGAAATTTATAGCCGCCGTTCGTAAACAGCTTGTAGATACTGTTTCTCGCTCCTAAACTCAACCAGGATGGTGCCTAAGCCATTATCTGCTATTATACCCAAGGACAACGTGGAAGAAGTTCGTTCTTTTGGGATTTTATCCAGGATCCACGTTATCCAAATGGGCATAATACCAGATTATGCGACTTAGACGATATCTAATACCAGATTATACGACTTAAGGTGTTTGAACAAACATCTCTGTATAATCTGGGGGAAAGGACTCAGGGAGCCATAGCGGCTTGGTGGAGAATCTAGAGAATGGAATAGACATGTTGAAATCAAAAGGCAATGAAAGATATGTTTTCGTTGCATACTAAGGGTTTCATTATATAGCGAATGGTGAGTGAAATCCAATGGCTGGGATGAATTAGGGTTTGCCACCATCGGTCTTGTCAGAGTTATGAAGGTTTTTATGGTCCTCAACCGTTTGTTGGTACGGGGGATCACGAGGTTTGAATTTCAAACTGACCGTTGACCACATCTTGGAAATTGACAGTTGCAGATAAGGATCATTAAACGCTATGCTGTTGCTTGAGGTTGGACCAGATAGGTCTGGGCTTCGTATCAGGGATAAATATTACAAAAGGGCCCAATTCACTCGGGGGGCATGGACGCGAGTTCGAACAGTTCAAGACCTAATCTTCCTATCCTAGCCTTCAAATATTGGATTTCAGCCTTCAGTTTTTCTTCAGCTGCTTGGCTTTCTTCTGTTTCGGCCCTAAGCTTCATCAAGTGAGCCCTTTACTGATGTGCTGCGTCAAGTCGAGCATTTTGCCTCTCCCGCACCATTGTTATTTTCCGGTCAAGAAGCTCTTTTTCTCGCTCCAGGCGTTTGATTTCCTCCTCGTCTTCTTGTTCCACAGAAAGCACAAGGGAGGAGTAGGAGTTCATGGCCCTAGACAGGACCGAAGTCTTCTTGCTAGTTTTGGCTTCTTGTTTTGGAGCCTCGCCCGCCTTGTTCTGGAAGGTTTCAAGGAGCTTGAGGAAAGTGATCAGAATCTCTTTTACCCTGGCTTGAGCTGTGGCGGGCAGGCGGTGAACTTGATTCCCCAGGGTCTGCAGTGCGCCTCGGATCCTCTCACGAACCTTCTCATCCGTAAGATCTTCCTGGTATACTTGGCTTATGAAGCTCCAGGCATCTGTGATTTCAACTTTGTCCTTCTTTGGGGTTGGCAGCTGCATTAGAGGATCGTCACTAAGCCGAGGGATGGATTTGGAGCCGGTGGTGGTGGTTTGAGGGTAGGTTGAAGCGACTGGCCCTTTGCTTTGGATTTTGGGCTGAGGAAGAAATGGGACTAAGCTCCGTTCACCAACATTCTCAGCACTCCTAGACTGGATAGGAGTCTCTATCACCTGAAAAGAACATGGGTGTGATGAGAATTAATACTTAAACAATCTAAAACTAAAATGAATAAAGGTTGTTAGAAGGGTACCTCTGGTTCAGGAGGGGTATCCGCCGGGATCTCTACCAATGGAATTACTGGCTTCCCAGGTCCGCCCAGGGAAGAAGCTGGGGGCACTTCTGGGTAGGAGCCGGCCTCTATGACGACATCTGCGTTTGACTCCAGGAACTCTTCAATGGTCACCCCTGGTACTTCTGGTTCTGGGTCTGACTCCAGAAGTATCACCCTTGGCGGTTCTTTCACGATCGCCAGTGTTGTCGGAGCCCGGGCGGATGATGCTCTCCTATGGTTTCCTCTGTGGAGGGGGTCGGATTGGGCAAAGGATTAGTCGGAGCTGGAGTTGGAGCATTGACCAAAGGAGTGCAGGTGATACCTGTATCAGGAGAAACCCAGTTTAGGGGAGTTGCATCTATATGAGGTTTTCTCCGGCATCGATCAAGAAAGTGTTCAAGCTTTCGCCAGGCGGATTGGATTTCGTCCCAGGTCTCTGGAATTCTAAGTCCAGGTTCATGACCACTTGATGGTGAACTAATTGAGTCGGAAGACTCACCTGAGGAAATCTCAATTGGTCTGGATGCAGTAGGAGCAGTGCTGGAAGCTGGTTTCCTACTTTGTCTGAGAGTTAGCCCCTGAGGAAGAAAGTTCGCCAACTACATCAGACTTATAAGTTGGTCTAAAGGAAAGTATCAGTTAAGGTTTGGCGGATAATGGCGGATTAATGTAAATACTTACTGGCACGTTGTCTTCCTCATCTTCTTCCTCTTCAATCGCTGGAGGAGGAGGCTTCACTTTCTTCAGACTTTAAGCCGCCGCAGGAGAAGTTTGAGGAGCCTTCCTTTTCTTTATGGTGGGAAGGGGTTTCTTGGAGACCTGTGGCACGAAAAATCAGTTAGTGGTTTTTTTAAATATAACATAACCAAGGTGAATAATAGCATAGCGAATGTTTACCTGTACAGTATCAGACTCTGGCTCAGGGTACAAAGGACCTCCATCGAGTACCTTGGCGTCCTCAGAGGTGAGAAACTTCTGGTGACTCTGAAATAAGGACAGAAACCAATGCATAGACTCCTTCTTGAAGAAATGTCCTCGGAGTTTTTCCCACCAAACTTGATACTCTTCTGAGGCTATGCCGGAAATTGTCAACTCCTGGCATTCCTCTAGCGAGGGAAGGATTGCTGGACGCAAGGTGGAACAAGAAGGAGCATCTTCGTCCGCCGGATTGTCTTTGCTTGGCCGCCAGGGGGAGAATAGATTGATGCTTTAGATTGGCGGATAAGGGAGAAGCTGGGTAAGGCCGAATTGGCGGGCGAATAGATGGGGTGCATAGAACTCGACGCCTTGTCCACCTTTGTCTGAAGAGAAGAGGGGGAGGTCCGCCATGGATATGCATTGCAAAAATAATCTTTGCCCCTCCTCGCATTGATCGACGGATGGCAAAAAGCCAGTCCTCAGAGCTGAAGGGTGCTGGCGGTTTAGGAGCATCTCAGCCTCCGAGTAGAAGCCTGGGGCATCCGTCTAGTAGATGATATCAAAACAAGGCGCATAGCCTTGACCATATTTGGGCGGTTGGCCAGCGTAGGCCGCTCCCACAATCATTTCTTCCCCTAGCTCCTTTGGCTCCGAAGCCAATCCGGAGAAGTACATATTTGCCCATATTTCCAGAATCCACAGCGGCCCAGGGACTTTGCAGGTCAGGGGATTCATCGAGAGGGTATGGAGTCCCCTGTAGAGGTGTGCCAAGACTATTGGGGCAAGGCTAATTTCATTACGGGCATAGAAGATTTCCGCCATTCGCTTGTAGGTCTTGGTCATCTTGGAGGCGGATGGGCAGAATACAAACTTGTTTAGCCAAAAGTCTAGGAAGGCGATTCCTCCGATATCATCCGTCATCGGGCTAAATTCATCAATCCACGTTTGATAGCTCATATTGTGGAGAGCAGGCAGAGGGGTGGACGGCACATCGCTCTGCGGGTAGTCATCTTGATCAAAGGGTTTCCTGCCCATCGGAAATCCTAGCCCGGCGTACAGGTCTAGAAGAGTGACGCTGGCTTGCCCGAACTTAAAGTCGAAAGCGTTTGCGGATAGATTCCAGAAACACGCCAGGGACATAAACATGCAGCGATTTCCTCCCTTGGGATTAAGATTAAAGCAAAGGTCGAGGACCTCTTTTATCCCGGCATACTGCCACCTTCGGGCGTCTATCTTTTTCCTCTTGACATACCAATCCACCATGGTCCGGGTTGGTAGAGGCCAGCAGCCAGGGGTGATAGGAACCTCGAAATGGTTCGCGGATTTCCATTCTCCGCAGTTGATGTTATGACCGCGAAACGCCACCGGCGGCGGACGACACTGATCCACAATGGAGGATATGGCTTAGGTGTTGCATTCTTGTTGTTTGGGACCTAGCCCGGCACGGCCGTAGTCATCAGGTGGGAGAAGAGAGGTCTGAAATGGGCTTCCGACCTCGAGGACGGAATCAATGATTCTCTTCTTTCCTCGGAGAGCTTCTGGGTAGTAGATTTATGAGGCCATGGTTGAGAGGAGAAGAAATGTTTGAGATTTCAGGATGAAATTGGTGTTTCGTGATGAGGGCTTTATAGAATCTGAAAAGAGGTTCTGTGAATTTCTGAGGCGGTGTGTTTGGAAACGGTTTAGGGTTTCGCGAACAGTCTTCTGAGCTCGAATTGGTAAAGTTGCATTGGTTAGAGGGAACGACGCATTCTTCAGGTTTTTAAATAGGTCCGGATTGGGCTTTCTCAACCTTCTTCAATTTCAATGGGCTTTTAATTTCGAAGGCTGGGGGCAATGTTTGGGCCTAAATTAACATTTATTCGAGACTATGGGCCGAAGCCCAAAGGGTCACCCATTAGTGGGTAATCCGATATATTTTAAATTGCATTCCTTTTGGGAATAAGACTTGGAGTCCTTCTAGGAGTCCGAATTGGAAGTGGTTTAAGGTAATACAATCATATTCGATATCAGAATCCATTATGCTTGATACACACGTATTTGGGGTTTTGAGATCACTATATAAAGAACTCTAGGACAACGTAGAAATGGTTCACAACCATACAACAACAAGCTTTTGCCTCGCAAATCTTGCAAGCCTCTCCGGAGCAATCTCTCGCGAACTGGCTTCCACCAACTGCAAACGACCACTCTTCCAACCAAGCCGCAAACCTACACCACCACCGGTCGCCGTACACCTGCCGCTGTTGTCGAAAGTGGCTTGCGTTCGTGTCGAAGCATCGCTGAGACATATCGAGTCTAGTCGTCACGCCTTGTGACAAATCGAGTCGTTACCCCGGTAACAGTCTTTCCCAATCTGCCAAAGGTTGGACAAACATATTCCGCGGTCTTGATTTAAAGCTCTGCTTTGCATCCCAGGATCGAAGTAAGATTATCTCAATCTACAAAAGGTTGAGTAGAAAATCCTAGTAATCATTTACTTAGGTCTTGTTCGAGCCCTTTACGCCGGCCTGTCAACGCCCGCGTACAGTCGCTTGATCGAAAAGTTTGGTAGAAGGGAGTAGACGAGTACGTTCGCCAGAGTCATCCGCCCGCCAAGGGTGATTCATTCGCCAGACGTCGTCCACCACCAAGGTTGTACCTAACCCAAAGGTACTGGCACGCTCGCACCAGGATTGAAATCTACGTCCGCCACCCCCACGTGTTGACAGTTCGACATGTGTCAAAACCGACGCGAACAGAAACTATGACCAGTTCTAACTACGAGCGAACTGATGGATATAGTGGTTCACTCACATTTCAGCTGCAATGGTGTCCTGCAACGATGAAGTAAACTCTGGTTGTTCTGTCTCAAAAGCAATGTTCAAAATAAGATCACAAATACATTTTGTGTAATAACAAGCTAGGTGTCATTGATGAGGGGTTATTCATGAGGCTTTTGCAAGAAAGGTGGAGGTTCATAGTGTCATTATTGTAAAGATTTTGCGAGTGATTGAGGCCTTTCGGGTTGCCTGGGCAAGGGGATGGATCCGTATCTGGCTAGAAACTGATTCTTCTTTAGTAGTTTATTATTTCAGGAATCCTAAGATTGTTCCACGGAGGTTAAGAGTAGTTTGGAATAATTGCATTTATACTGCTCGTCAGATGCATTGTAGAGTTTCTAATATTTACAGGGAAATGAATATGGTGGCTGATGCATTGGCGAACTTTGGTGCTTGTAATGTTAGGTATAAATGGTGTGATGATCTGCCTATTTTTATTGACCCATGTATTGGGAATTTGACTAGGCCAAACCTCACCCCAAAATGTGATTAGTGGGGGAATTTTGTGTGTGATTCAGGCTAGTAGAAATCAAAGAGAGTTTGACAGCGTTAAAGTATGGCGTGGGAGGTAGAAATACACTGTGGTTAGAGAGAAATTGGGGATTTTTTGGGTTTCTGAATTTCTGGAACAAATTAAAGATTGAAGGTGATTTTTTTAGGGAAGATGGCTCTCTAGGCTTGAAGCTTGAAGGCATGGAGGCTTGGGGATTTGAAGGCTTGAAATGATGATAGGCTGCTTCTATGTGTTTTCTAGGATTTTGCTTGATGATGCCTAATGTTTCAAAGTTGTGCTTTTATAGGCTCAATTGGGAGGTACTGTAGTAGGTTAGAGCCTTTAGTTTTCTGGGCAAAATGTTCCTTCTTCGATTGATCCATCAATTCTGCCCCAAAATTAGGAGAAAAGGAAGCTTTATTGACAGGTAGAGTTTTGGGAGAAAGAGAAACTGTTTGCAGCATTGGACAAAATTTACAGTGATGGCACAAAATATAGATGGAGGTATTGAAAACCGTGACCTCATGGTTTGAGGAAGAAGGGAGATTCTCTTGACTAGTCACAAGGGCTTCTCTTAGCAGACTGAGGCAATGATCTGGAGAAAACTTAGATTGGACTGTGTATTCAACATCTTCGGGGAAGAAGATATTTGATGCAGGAAAAAAAAAAATAGGTGAAGCAAAAACAAGAAAAAGAAGAACATTGAAGTTAGACTATTCTAATATGGGCTTTGGAGTTTTAAAAAGAGAAAGGAAGGTTGGTCCAATCTTATATTCTCATGCATTTTCATCATTTTATTCATCGATCTAACTCATTGGGCTTGGATTTCGGGCCCAAGACCGAAATCACCGATGATATTAAATCAACGAATGAGCATGTGCGTTTCCATAACCTTTCACACTACACCCACATATGCAAGCCCCATAATTTGTGGCTTGGGTCAACATAAAGCGTGTTTGCGTGGTGCGTTAGAATCGAATGACGAGCATGAATCCTTATAAAACTATAGGATTTTGTATAATTGCGTCACTACGTATGGTTTTTGCGGCCTGACAATATAATAGCGAATGACATGATTTTTCGGGTATCAATACGGAAAGATTTGTCTTCAGCAACAGTTTTTAGATTTCATTAGTTTGACTATTATTATTGTGGAAAGTGTTCGGTATTGCACTAGTGCTTTTAGTCTAAGCGATGGTAATGTCCTGCTTGTTGGTTTATATAGTCTTTTTTTCCTCTTGTATCTTTTTGTCTTGTCAATAAATTTTCAACTAAAGGAGATGAGTTAGCCCTTAAGTCGCTTACCTAAAAAAAAAAAAAAAAAAAAACTAGGTGTCATTGATTGAATTGCTCTTTCGAATTATGAGGAAGATAACAACGATATAGAGCAATAAAAACACACATGTTTCATACTTGGTGTCCATGAGGTAGTATCTACCAGCACAATTACTGAACCCAACATACTGGCAAATGGCAATAACTTACAGGATATTCGAGGAAGATGAAGATGAGTGCCTGATATCGCAAACAGTTTAAAAAAAATCTCTAATTTTGTGCTAGGCGGATGCTAAGCGACCAAAACATATGCTAGGTGGGTAAAAATGGAAGCTAGGCGGGGTCTTGGGTGGGCAAAATAGAAGCTAGGCGGGTATTCAGGAGGGCAAGACGTATGCTAGGTGGGTGCCTAGGAGGTCTAAAGGAACGCTAGGCGGGGGCTTAAGCGGGCAAAATAGAAGCTAGACAGGTGACTAGGAGGGCAATACGTACACTAGACGGGAGCTAAGGCGGGCAAAATATACGCTAGGCGGGAGCCTAAGCGAGTAAAATGGAAACTAGGCGGTGTCTTAGGCGAGCAAAATAAAAAGTTAAAAACTAGGCGGGTGCCTAGGAGGGCAAAAGGTACACTAGGCGAGGGACTTAAGCGGGCAAAATAGAAGCTAAATAAGCGTCTTGGAGGGCAATACGGACACTAGGCGGGTAACATCTATCTTTTTAGCTTACTCAGACTACTTTTAAGTTTCTTGTATTACACTAATTATTATGCTTGTTTTAAGAGTCGTTAAGTTCACTTTTTATTTTAAATAAGTGAGCGAGATCATGTAGGGAGTGCTCCTGGCATACCACATCCATAATTACCTTATAGTAGTAAGAAAATGCATATATCCGTGCCATTATGGATTGAGCACAGTAAAAACTGCTCTTTTAGGTGTGATTAAAAAAAGTAATTTTAAGGTTATGAATTTACTTTAAATGGTTAGGGTTTAGAAAGCGCTACACGCGCTAGTTAAAAAAAAACACTTGTCGCAAAATTTTCTTGTTCTCGTCCGGCTGCCTTACGGCGTCGGCGCGTCATGGGCGGTCGGACGGGAGGTAGGCTCAAAGATCTGGTCTGGTGATCGGAGGATTGGGTGGATTGGGGGTTTGGGTTTTAGATTTCAGCTTGAGGGGACTGCTTGGGAAAGGGGTTGCTCGGCTTTGTGCGTTTGGGAGGTTGACAGTGGAGTTAGGAAGAATGATGGGTGTCCGATCTCTGGTGTTTTGCGTCATCATGGAGTTGGTCTCTTGCATTTCGGGAGTGTGGTCGCAAAAGATGGCTGGTGCGGTTTCTCTGCCGGTATCGTTGGATCGACGGCGGTCGGAGTCCAAGAGTGGTGGCGGAGCGGCGCAGTTGAAGTTGGGAAGAGAATGGTGGTGCTGCAGAAAGTGTGGGCTGGATCCACAAGTCGGGCCCTCTTTGCCGTAATCCGATTCTGCGCCAATCCTATGGGTATGGCTACTGGTCCTTGGGCTCTGGGTTTCACCCTAGGTCTATTAAGGTTTATTTGTTTCTTTTTTGTTATTTTATATTTATGTTATTTAGTTTGTTTGTGCGTTTTGTGAATAATAAGGTGACGTTTGGTACATGAGACTACATGGGATTAGACTACCTTATTTTCTTAAGTGAGACATAACTTATGTTTGGCCCGATTATGGATTGATTTAAGTGATGTTGTGTAGTCCATGGGCCCACCACCACCCCTTCTTACACAAAGACACCAATTCGCATAGAACTGTCTAAGACCATGTCAACTCGGTCATTGTTCGTTTCTCCTCGCGTCATCGCCTCTTTCCCTCGCAATTCTTTCTTATATCAGCAACGATTCTAGTTGAATTGATCAATTTTATGACTGAGTTTTTCTCTTTTAAGAAAGGTTTTCTTGTCTGGGTTACGATTGATTCAGTTGAGGAGTTTATTTGGAGGCTTCGGCCTTGGGTATTTTCAGGCGGGTAGCAATTTGGGGATTCATCACTCACACAAAGTGTTTATTCCAATCGGTTATATGAATCATTATATTATGGGTTTTCATCTTTGTCAATCTTTACCGTATGGAGAAATGGAGATGATTATGGTGTTGGGTTTCCTGACAATCTTTCATGTTTTCCTGACACTGTTCAATTATTTCCATGTTTTCTTTGTGAGGTGCAAAGGTAAGCAATTGTTGGATATGACGGTGGTGATAAGATCTTGGAGCTGGGTTGTGGAGATTCAAAGTTGTCTGAGGAATTATATAGATATGGGTTTAGAGAAAAAACAAGCGTCGATCTATTTGATGTTGAGGTGCAGAATATGGAGAAAAGTTTAAAATTCTGGGTTGGGTATGAATTGAGATCAAGACATTTGGTTGAAGTAATCGAAAGACAAATTCATGGGTTTAGAATTATGGAATTGAACTTCTTTTGGTGTAATCTCTTCTCTTGGTATCTTTCTTCTGCTATCTTCTGTTTCAGCAGTAGTCCAAACTCCAAAAGAGCACCAAACATGGGTTTTGACTAATATGAAATAAGCTAGGCTTGGAGAAGGTAGGAATCTCATAGAAATTAAGCTCAGTTATGATAGTCCCATGTACCAAACATGCCCTAAGTCTCTACATAAGTTGTCTAGGGCTGGCCGGGATTTGTGCATGTGTGCACTCAATGGGGTAGGCAGCGAGTTATTTGCTTCGTCAAATGGTCATTGTCTCCTAGTGGTAGGGTGAAATTTAATGTCATCGGATTTATTTCCGGCGACAACATAGTTGGAGAGCTAAATTATTGAAAATTAGAATATGTATTTGTGTTACATGTCAAACCATCTTTCCAATTTTATGTCATCGCTGTTCAAAAGTAAATAGAGTCGCTATTAAAATAGTACTATTTATTATTTGGTGCTTGTTAGAATACATGAATTGTATAAAGATTTTCGTATTATTTTAGAAATTCTTCTAGATGTTGAATGTAATCAAGTCCAGACTTTATGTCCCCCATTATATTTCCATTGTATTCGGCGGTTTCACTAATGAAGATTTGAGGGCAGCAACCGCACCAGCCTTTATTCAAAAAATAAAATAAAAAAATAAACTTTTATTTATTTTTAACGAAACGGGATCTTCACGTAAGATTGCCACGATTTTTGTAATGGACTCCATTTTTTTTTTTTGGTCAATTGGACTACTCCGGTGAGATCCCACATTACTTGAGCGCGTAAGCTTCCATTGTGCTGCTTGCACAAAATTCATACACGTGTCCCGAGTTGTAACCTTTTCACTTACCAATCAAACCCATTTGTCAAGATACAATTCCATCACCTACCTCTTTCCCTAGTTCAGTCACCGACCAATACACTTGCGCCCTTCCATTGACCAACGAAGTCAAAGCTTCAGATAAGAAACCCACGTCGGTAGCTTGCTGGCATCACCTCCCCCTTTAGGTCACGCAAACAACCTCCCCCGCGGGTGACGTAACACTTGAACCTCCACTCACGTCTTTATTGGCTTTGACACGCGCCGCGCCCTCATGCAACTCTGCGTTTCTTTCCTTATACGGCGTCGTTTTACACGTTTCTGTAACTTTGTTCATTATCCGTTAGTTTTTTAAGAGAGTGTAGTAAACGTTCCATCACAGCTGCGTGAGTTCGATCTACAAATATAATCGAGCACGCTCAACCCTACGATACACCAAACCTCCTGACGAATACCACCATCCCACCACTGACTGAGCACCAATAGCCGCCTCCCACAACCACAAGCCCACATGCACCCGACCGCAGACGATCACCCCCAATTATCTTCCCCAGCCTTCCCAAAATTCAATGGAACTCCCCTCTTTCTTTCTCTCTCCTCTTTCTATCTGCAGAGCGATTTCTAGGGTTCGTCAGTTGAATTTCAACTCAGCTCTTCGATTTTCGAAATCCAATTGAGCTCAAATTCCAGGATTGAATCAAATGAGTAATGACTCTCGCCAATAGTGAATGGCTCGCTTTCACCCTCCCACTCTTCATTTCGCATTTTGCTTCATCCTCATAGCCGTAACCACAAACCCTAGCCTCCTCCAAGCTTCTGAAGATGACGTCGACGGTGAGTTCTCCCTAACCGATTCCGATTCCAATCTCTTCCATCAGGACTACTCGCCGCCGGCTCCGCCACCGCCGCCGCCGCACCCGCCGTCGGTGTCCTGCACCGACGACCTCGGCGGCGTCGGGTCGCTGGACACCACGTGTCAGATAGTCTCTGATTCGAACCTCACTGGAGACGTGTATATACAAGGGAGAGGAAACTTTTATATCCTGCCCGGGGTGAGATTCCATTGCCCGAGTCCTGGTTGCTCCATAATCGTTAACATTACCGGTAATTTTAGCTTAGGTAACTCGTCGTCTATTTTCACCGGAGGTTTTGAGCTCGTGGCCTTCAATGCCAGCTTCCACAACGGCTCGGTGGTCAACACAACCGCTTTGGCGGGGAAGCCGCCGCCGCAGACGAGCGGGACTCCGCAGGGGATCGACGGCGCCGGCGGAGGACATGGAGGCCGCGGCGCGTGTTGCTTGGTGGACCGTACGAAGCTTCCAGAAGACGTGTGGGGCGGCGACGCCTACTCGTGGTCGTCGCTGCAGAAGCCGTGTAGTTTTGGCAGCAGAGGCGGTTCGACGAGTAGGGAAGTTGATTATGGAGGATTAGGGGGAGGGATAGTGAAGCTACAGATTAGAAATTATCTGGAGGTGAATGGGAGTGCTTTGGCTGATGGTGGTGATGGAGGCTCGAAAGGCGGAGGCGGTTCTGCTGGCAGCATCTACATTAAGGCTCAGAGAATGTGAGTTTTCTGATCAATTCTTACTGTGCTTCACCGGATTCATAATGTCTCTCTAGTTGTGCAATGAAGACTTGGTTACGGCTTATGCATTATTCATTTGTACATTTTCCGCCCTGTTGCATTAAATTGTTATGATGCTTCCATGTTAGTGGGAGTGTTGGTCGGTTATGGTTTTCATCTATTGGAGTGCTTTTAACATATATGTGCTATTATGAAGTGCAGGACTGGTAGTGGCAGGATAAGTGCTTGTGGTGGTAATGGTTATGCCGGTGGCGGTGGTGGGAGAGTGTCAATTGATGTTTTTAGCAGGCATGATGACCCTGCAGTATTTGTGCATGGTGAGACAATCTTTTATTTGCATGACATTACTATTCTGTTTTCATTTCTCATTATCACATTTTTTAGAACCTGTTTTTCAGCATTCTATGTAATTGTAGGAATCAGTAGGAGTTCATAATTGAAGATCTTGGCGTAGTCTGTCCAATGGGTGCATTTTATTCGGATCTCTGTGCTCAGAATAAATGCTTTGATTATATAGATTCTTGAGAGGATGAGATCTGTCTTTCCCATCTTAAAGACTTTGGATATTTGGTTGTTCTATATAACTTGAGAGTCAAGACAGTTCTGTCGTTGACTACTTAAACTTAACGAATAATTTAAGGTGTCAAATGGTTTAGTGAACTTGTTTTGTTTAAATCCTAGAATATTCTACTCGAGAACTCAACTCAGGTTCTTTTCTTAAATTTCTGGTTCAAAGTTTGGAGAAATATGGATTTTTATATTTATACTTTTATATGAGTTATATAGTTAGTCTCCTTGGGAAAGAAAAAGATTTTGTCGGTAATTATTGTTGTGAAATGAAAGACTATCGTTTTCTAAATATGCAAGGAGTCTGACCTTAATTAACTCATTTGCAGGAGGAAGTAGCAATGCTTGTCCAGAAAATGCGGGTGGTGCTGGTACTTTATATGACGCGGTTCCTCGAAGCCTTATTATTAGCAATCATAACAAGTCCACAGACACAGAAACACTTCTTTTGGAGTTTCCTTATCAGCCTCTTTGGACAAATATATATGTTCGGAATAAAGCTAGGGCTACTGTCCCTCTGCTTTGGAGTCGAGTCCAGGTTTGTAAATATCCAATTATGCTGTGGATGGTGTTTCTTCCCTTTACATTTTTATAGACTGGCTTAGTTATACACTTTCTTGTGGATAATAGATGTTTATTGATTTAGTATTCCTTTTCTAACTTGTAGATGTTTCATCTTGTTTCAAAATATAGTGCAGTGTTAATACGGAATATTGGTAAGAATGAAATTCGAAATGGATAAACTTAAGAACATTCAATCCCCGTTATTGGACATGGCACAAAAGATGTGATTACACACCCCTGAATCACTGAGCTGTGATGTCTTTTGATTTTTTTTTTCTCTTTTATGAAGAGATGCATTATGATATGAGGTATTAGATTCAGGCACCCATTCTTAATGTTATGTTCAGGTGCAAGGACAGATAAGTCTTCTCTGTGACGGTGTGCTAAGCTTTGGACTTCAACATTATGCTTCATCAGAGTTTGAGTTATTGGCTGAAGAATTGCTAATGAGTGATTCTGTATTAAAGGTGAGTGCTAACTTTGTAGATTTTCTTGTCTGTAGTTCCTTTAGTCTATATTCAATCGCATTCATGGGAGTACCTCCTATATAATGTGGCAGTTTAACATACAGTTTTTGCACTGAGAGGGCTCGTGAACTTTATATGATGCTAATCATAAGTTGATGATAAACTGCCCTTTTGTTTACGAGAACTTCAGGTGTATGGGGCCTTGCGCATGTCTGTTAAAATGTTTTTGATGTGGAATTCCAAGATGCTCATAGATGGTGGTGGAGAAGAAGCTGTTGAAACATCCTTACTGGAGGCTAGTAACTTGATTGTTCTCAGGGTAAATGTCCTACTATCTATGTGCATTTTTACAGAGGTTGTTAACTCACGGTACATTTATGTTTAACAAGTATTCATTTAATAGGAGTCATCTGTGATACACTCTAATGCAAATTTGGGAGTTCACGGGCAAGGGTTACTGAACCTATCTGGACCAGGAGATTGGATTCAAGCACAACGCCTGGTTTTATCATTATTCTACAGTATTCATGTAAGTGTTTTTTTAGTGACTTTGTCGTTTTTCTGCTATGTACATGATTTTTAACAAGGCCTTTGCCTTTTTGAAGGTTGGACCGGGATCTGTTTTGCGTGGCCCCTTAGAGAACGCAACATCTGATTCTGTGTAAGTTCTACTGGGGGTTGAATTGTTATCTAGTCTAGTCGAATCTTCCTTCCCTCTAACTGCAGAGCTTTCTTTCTACCTCCGCTGAAATGCTAAATTTGCCTATTGTCATGTTCCATAGAACACCAAAGCTCTACTGTGAAAATGAGGATTGCCCTGTGGAGCTACTTCATCCACCTGAAGATTGCAATGTGAACTCCTCATTGTCCTTTACACTTCAGGTCTGAATAAGTTGAGCACCAAAGTCAGAGAGCTTTAAATTTATTGGTTCAAACAAGTCTTACAGGGTCACTTCTCTTTTTCAGATATGTCGGGTTGAGGACATCAACATTGCAGGCCACATAAAAGGATCCGTTGTTCATTTTCACAGGGCAAGGACCATTGCTGTCCGCTCAACTGGAATGATAAGTGCATCAGGAATGGGTAAGCTTTTAGGAATCTATCCTCTCCCCAAGACGCTTGGGGCAGAATATTTTTCGGTTGGATTACATACTTGTTTTTTTGCAGGCTGCATTGGTGGTATTGGGAGTGGCAACGTTTTGAGCAATGGAATTGGTAGTGGTGGTGGGCATGGTGGTAAGGGTGGGACTGCATGTTATAATGGTAGTTGTGTTGAGGGTGGAATTTCGTATGGGAATGCAAAGTTGCCTTGTGAACTTGGTAGTGGAAGTGGATATGACATTTCAGCTGGTTCAACTGCTGGTGGTGGTATTATCGGTAAGCTTATGTTTTGAGTTGATAGGCTAGGTGGATTACAGGATACAAGAGTTTTGATTCTAACCACATCCTAGTGTTTAGTGGTAGGTTTCTTTCTCAACATATGTGCATGGCTAAAGTAAAACTAATATCTGCCACTTCACAAAGCTTGTATTGATTATGGTTTAGTTGGTTGCTTATGTTTTGACTTGTTTATAGTTATTTATGTTCACATTTACCATTTTCCAGTTCTTTTTTCCCTTGATAGACATTGTGCTTTTTCTTTCAGTAATGGGTTCTGTAGAACATCCATTGTCAAGCTTGACTGTTGAAGGCTCGGTGACAGCTGATGGTGAAAATTTTGAAAGAAACACTATAAATGTTAGGCTTCCTATTGCTGATAGTTTAAGTGGACATCCCGGGGGTGGCTCTGGTGGAACCATACTTCTATTCTTGCGAACATTAGCTCTCAGTGAATCTGCCAATCTCTCAAGTGTTGGTGGATATGGAAGTTCCAATGGGGCAGGTGCTGGTGGTGGTGGAAGAATTCACTTTCATTGGTCAGACATTCCCACTGGTGATGTGTATCAGCCTATTGCAAGTGTGGAGGGAAACATCCATGCAAGGTTTGTGCTATAATTTTATTTTGTTACATACCACCATGACTAGGACACTTCTAAATTCCAATCTGCCTTTTTTTTTCTGTTTCATTATTTCAGGGGAGGGAGAGGCAGAGATCAGGGCGGTGCTGGAGAAGATGGGACAGTGACAGGAAAAGCATGCCCCAAAGGGCTATATGGGACCTTTTGCGAGGTAAATTCCGTTGTTTTTCGACACAGTTGATATCTATCTTTTGTGCTGTTTCATTTGTTGAGTCACTTGACTTTTGTCCCTGCTTCTGCTGAAATAACTAGATCAGACAATTCAAACACTCATATTGCTAACGTTCTTTCAATTTTTGTTGTTTAGGAATGTCCAGCTGGCACTTATAAGAATGTCATTGGGTCTGATGGGGCACTTTGTCAAAGTTGTCCTGCTGAACAGCTTCCCCAACGTGCAATTTATATTTCTGTTCGAGGTACTTCCATTGAAAAAGTGTAACTAGAAGGCTGCTGCTTTTTAGTTTCGATCGAACTGTTTTCTGTTACATCTCGTTTCCAGCTCCATATTGTGTTTCTTCTTGTAATTAATCTAGCAAACTCATTGTTCTCATATCAGGTGGTGTTGCCGAGACGCCTTGTCCTTACAAATGCATTTCAGATAGATATCACATGCCAAACTGTTACACAGCTCTTGAAGAGTTGATCTACACATTTGGTGGGCCTTGGCTATTTGGTCTTCTTCTGATTGGTCTCCTCATCCTGTTAGCTTTGGTGCTAAGTGTTGCACGTATGAAATTTGTTGGGGTTGATGAATTACCAGGCCCAGCTCCCACTCAGCATGGCTCACAGATAGACCATTCTTTTCCATTCCTTGAATCACTGAATGAGGTTTCATTCTTGCATTAGAGAACTTGTCTTTGTACTAATTTTGCATGAAAACTAAGGGTTTGGCACTTAATTTACCCCCACTTTACGGATTGCTAAGCTGGTGTATGTATTATAGGTTTTGGAAACAAACAGAGCTGAGGAGTCTCATAGCCATGTGCACCGAATGTATTTTATGGGTCCAAATACATTTGGCGAACCTTGGCATCTGCCTCACACTCCTCCAGAACAAATAAAAGAAATTGTGTGAGTTACTTATATTTACTTACTTTTAATATACCAGTAATCTGGAATTATAACAACTTGGAAGTTATGATTTATGATCAATTTAGGTTCCAATACAGTGTTCCTCCTAACTTATCTGATCTGGCAGATATGAGGGTCCATTCAATACATTTGTTGATGAGATCAATGCCATAGCCACGTATCAGTGGTGGGAGGGAGCAATGTACATCATTCTTGCCGTTCTTGCGTACCCCCTTGCATGCTCATGGCAACAGTGGCGCCGAAGATTGAAATTGCAACGCCTGCGTGAGTTTGTTCGATCGGAATATGATCATGCCTGCTTACGGTCTTGTCGTTCACGTGCTCTCTATGAAGGAATCAAGGTCAGAATGGCCACATTTCTAGTGTCAAATTTTCCTGATTCATATCCGGATATTGATTACTATGAATATGTTGACTTGATAGTTCCACATATAAACATATAAGGATGCTTGAAACAGATCTGATATGATTGGTTCAACTAGAATGTGTAGGGGAAATTGATCTTTATGCTTTCAGTAAGATTAGCTGTCATTCCTTCCTTGACGTTTATATTGTTAATATCTTTACTTTTTCCTTTCTTTGAAACTCTTTTTTCCCCCATATATGCTCAGAATCTCTTCTAAGGATTGTTTATATGTGTTGCATTGTTGACTATTCATTCAATGGAAGCCTTGTAATGTTTTAATTGTATTTTTGTTAGGTAGCTGCAACCTCTGATTTAATGCTAGCTTATGTGGACTTCTTCCTTGGCGGGGATGAAAAGAGAACTGATCTTCCTCCTCGTTTAGATCAAAGATTTCCTATGTCATTACCTTTTGGAGGTGATGGAAGTTACATGGCTCCTTTCTGTCTTCACAGTGATAATATTGTCACAAGTCTCATGAGTCAGGTTTGTTGAAAGATGGTGACGAATTCAAAGGCCAGTCGGCCGGACTTATACTATTTTCCCAATCATAACTTCTGCACAGTTTATATAACTGAACAGCTTTGTTTTGCAGTCGATCCCACCGACCACATGGTACCGTATGGTGGCTGGCTTGAATGCGCAATTACGATTAGTTTGCCGTGGAAGGCTAAGAGTTACACTCCTTCCTGTCCTTAGGTGGCTTGAAAGCCATGCCAATCCGGCTCTGAGGATTTATGGTGCACGTGTTGATCTTGCGTGGTTTCAGGCAACTGCTTGTGGCTATCGCCATTATGGTCTTGTGGTGTATGCTTTTGAAGAAGACAATGATCCTGTTTCTCTTAGGAGCATTGATGGAGAAATTGGAAATGAAGAATCACGGTAATGACTTGTAAATTGCTTTTTACTGCTAGAGTTGTGTTTTATGGTTGATGGCTTTTCCTTGCTAATTGGCATGCTTTGACTAGTGAGAGGACAACATAACATGCAAATACACAGAGTACTGAGATTAGTGGTTAGACAATACAAGAAACATTGGCAGTTGTGACATCAAATAAAGAAGTCCGTAGACGTGTAGTGAAATACTAAAATTGAACAGATATATACATAAGTTGTATAAAGCATATATGTAGTGAACTAGTGATACACTTGGATGATAGCTGAGTTAGACTTTTGCTCTTTGATTTTCAGTGCAAATAGCATTTACAAAGAAGAATCCTCCGGTCATTTGATAGAAGAACCACTCATAAGCCAGTCTCACAGAAGCAACGGAACTCATGTGAGGCGGAAGAGAGAATATGGAGGGATTGTAGATGCCAACAATTTACAAATGCTCGCGGAAAAGAGAGATATATTTTATCCTCTCTCTTTTGTGCTTCATAATACTAAACCTGTTGGACACCAGGTATCTCTCATCCTCTCTCTTTTGTTCTATACTAATTAAATAAGTATAGAATGTATCTAATGGTAATGTCTGCTCAGATTTTACATCTCATTCTGAACACGTTACTTTTGTGAACTGCAGGATCTTGTTGGTTTAGTCATCTCAATGCTTCTCTTAGGAGATTTTAGTTTAGTTTTGCTCACATTACTCCAGCTGTATTCGTTTTCATTAGTGGACGTCTTTCTGGTTCTGTTTATTTTACCGCTCGGCTTTCTTCTCCCTTTTCCTGCTGGCATTAATGCTCTGTTCAGTCATGGACCCAGACGTTCTGCCGGCCTCGCACGTATACATGCTCTCTGGAATCTTACATCCTTAATTAATGTCGTAAGTTGCTGCTTCCTGACTTGTTTTTTGTAAGTCTGTCTTCTGAGTTGGATAACAAATAACTAAGGAACCACTTTCTCTTTAGTTGTTGGATGGCTTATAAAAGGAACAAATATTTGGTTCAGTTTTCTCAACTTCAACAGTTGTTTTTGTATTTTGCACTTGCAAATTTTTATTATAATTTTCTCAACAAAGTTAAGATATTTGCCGACTCTAGAGAATGGCAATTATTACATATTCTTGGACTGATTTAATACGGGATACTGATCTTTTTCTCAGGTGGTTGCTTTCATTTGTGGATATGTTCACTTTAACAGTCAAGCATCAAGTGCAAAACATCCTTTTCAACCCTGGAGTATAAGCATGTAAGAAGATTCTGTTGCCGAAAGCCCTTAGTTCAAATGTATGTTACCACATGGACACATTTTTCAACTAACTGGTTGTTTGTCTTTATAATTTGTGGTTATGGTGTAGGGATGACAGTGAATGGTGGATTTTTCCTGCTGGTCTGGTTGTTTGTAAAGTTTTTCAATCACAGCTAATCAATTGGCACGTTGCCAACCTTGAGATTCAAGACCGTTCCTTGTACAGCAATGATTTTGAGCTGTTCTGGCAATCCTGATAATTTTTAACAGGAGAATGCTCTCCCACATTAACACGGTGTTTTGGCCCTTTTGTAATACATGTCCTCTGTATGCTATTTTGACAGTAGGAGTGAGTGACAGTAGGCAGGTAGCAAAAGAAAAGTGTTGAATATGAATTGTGAAAGTGAAAAGAAATAGAAGAGAGAGATAGGCATTGACATTAATGTAACGACTTTTGAACAATGTGATGCAGTTTTCTGTATATATAGCAACTGGGGCATATACCCACTCTTTAGTGGATTTAAGTGTCTAGCAACTGGAATTGTCAATTTTCTTGCATTACTTGCCCCTCAGCCTCTCAAGTCTGTTTAGACTTTCTTTGCCAAGTTATTTTCACTACTAAAAGAGCCTTCTTAAAGTTCTGATGACTTATTCCATGCTCGATAAAAGGTATGCTTGTCCAAGAACAAGAACAGAAAACAGATGCAAAATGAGTAGTTTGCTTGTCCAACTCCAAATGCTAAATAGGTGCTGCCGAGTTCTGGATTACTGCAATTTACAATTCCCCAATGACCTTGCTGTTCACTACGGCTTTATATATGTGCAACTCAGATACACTCGTCACTCTAATCTGGGTATCTGCAGGTGCAAACAGAACATCTCCTTGCTTAATTTCATCATCCCCATTACTAGTACAGATTTTTCCCTTTCCAAGAGTGACCACAAAAATTGAAGGACCAGGTACTGCAGGAAACTCGGTTGATTCTCCACCGGGCAGATGACAACGATCCACCTCAAATTCATCGAACGGCGGGATGTACCTTGTTACATAATCATTGACAGCAACTCCTCTCATGATTTCAGGGAAACCCTGCTTGTATGTGAGCATAGAACAAAGGGTCTTAACATCTCGATGCTTAGGAGTAAGGCCTGCCCTGACTACGTTGTCTGAGGTTGCCATGCACTCTATGCAGTCCCCAGATATATAGGCATGAGGTTCATTCGCTCCGAGGCTCAATGCTTCTCCCGGATTCAGCTTCACATGGTTGAGAAAGAAGGCAGATATCACACCTACGTCCTCTTCTGAATATTGCTTTTCCAATTGCAGCACCAGCTGCTCCTTATCTGTTAACTTCCTCACCTGATCGATCATCCATAACATCAGTCAAATATATAGGAGGTACACAAATAGAAATCACATAACTGCTCAATCAATATCGGAATTACTTACCTGACTTTCGGTTTGTAAACGATTTTTCAGTTTAGATGTTGCTGTAGTGATGATCTGTTTGTCAGCTGACATGAGCTGAGTGAAAATTAAACGCAGAACCGACTTGAGCTGACATGAGCTGTAGTGATCATCTGTCTGAAGCACTTGGTTTGCAACTTCACTTCCAACCACTTGCGAAATCTCGGGTACGTTGTTGAGCACATCCTTAAGCTCCTGAAAATCATTAATGAATTGAATGATTTAGAAAATTTGAAACAGCTCCATGAACCGAAGCTGGCTCTTATTAATTTGTTATAGAGGGAGACCTCGAAAGCAATGAAACCACAAGGAGCCTGAAAATGTGTTGTAGCGAGCGCCAACTCCGGCTTGTGATTATCGTCCTTGTAAAGATCTGGCATAGAATTGTGCAAAGCTTTGGCCAATTCCTTATCAGGGTGTGCCTGTATCGACAATGCCTTCGCCACAGAGAGCACCTAAACTTGGTACAACCATGCAATGCATGCATGCACCCAAAACACATATTTCTTGAATCATCTCAGTGGATTAATACATAGTTTTACAGCTTGTTGATTAATTTGTACGTACTTAAACAAGAAAGGTAGGTCAGAGCCCCATTTTTGGAAGACCTTGTGACCAAGAATCTCGTCTGGTTTGTTAGAGATCCAGTCTTTGAGGGACAAAAACGACTTTGTGTTATTAGGATCAATCAAAAAGGAAGGTCCAGATTGATGAGTTCCCATCCAAAACTCGGCGTAAGGCTTTTGTGGGTCAATTTTACTACCAGAGTTGGAGGCACAAAGCTTGGCTACCTCAGAATCTAGGCCTTTCTTGCCCCAATCGTAGTTCTGGACAGTGCATTTCAGCCTCTGTAAACTCCTCTGCCTCTCCATCTCCATTGCACAATTTGATTAAACCTATGAAAATTATGGAAAGGAATGCATAAAAGTAGGATGCTTGTGGGCATGGGCATATCAATGTGGGAATACAAATAGGATGGGCATATCAATGTGGGCATACAAATAGGATGGAGAGGATACGTGGTAGTCTATATATCATATATGGTGCTTTTCATTACTCTTTTGGAAGTCCATTGTGCATTCCCGATGTGCTTTATAGTGAGTTACTAGTTTCAAATTGATGTCCTCCAAAACTAATTTTTTTCAATCCTAATTTGAGCGAGATTGGTGTGCCCATGCAAGCGGAGTGGGATGCTAACAGTGGCTTTTCAAGTCATGATAACTGATGAACATACGAAAACATTCAGTATGCATTACCATTCCATGTGAAACCAACCTGGAAATGTCTTCCCCAAAATGTATGAAACCATGATTTTCCATCAAAATCCTGGGACCACACAGTTTTTAAGTCTAAATCACATTTTTTTAGTTTCTCAGATAAATCTTCCCATATATAAATCATGATTTTTAGGCAATTATCGAGCTGACGAAACTTAAAAAATCCAAAACCTATCTTATTTTTTTGATTTTCCAGAGTCAATAACTCGAGATAATCATACACTAAAAGACTTAATATTTTTGTGATCCGTCACTTTACAATAACAAAACGATGTAAATATTGCCACAGTTTTCATAAGCTCATAAAATATTGCTTGGCATCCGGTTGAAGATGAATTATTTCTAAAAATTGTGCAAGGAATTTCTCATCAGAAGCTGATGTGCTCTAAGATCGACTTTGTTCTCCTAATTTAGTGAATAGGGTTCATTTCAAATCATGGATTTTCAGAGTGATAAATGGCGTCAACTTGGCAGTTTAATATGGTGTCATGATTATGATGAATATTTGAAGTGAACCCTTTTGCTGTCTCAAGTCTTTCCAACCAAAATGCTCAGATGGTGTCTCAACTTTTGAAGTATTCTGCTCCTCAAACACAGATCAGCTTGAATTTCACTCACTAGTAACTAACTATTACAGTAAAAATTAAAAATAAAGAGTATGAGAGGGCAGATTCTAACTACAGTGATCAAAATGAAAGACTCATCTCTAAATCTGGTGAAGACAAAACGATCTCGTTCATAAAGTCACCGAGTCTGTTGCGATACTAGCTACTCCTTGTTCAAGACCTTGGGAACTATGATGTATGGCTCCTCATAATTTGGAATAGCATCAATAATGGCCTTCCTGTTGGACAACAAATTTCATATCAGCATGCTTTTATAACGAGACATTGCTTAACTATTTCAAAGAATTGAAACTGCTATCTTACCTATTCTCAAATGTTTCAGGAACATCAGGGCGAAAATTATCACCTTCAGTGTCTGTATTAAACACAAACATGAATTAGTTATGTTACACCCGATAATGTATACAAAAGTCAGATTCAACCTCCTGCCTTGAACACAAAGCACATTAACTGGAAGGACAATGCAGTTGAAACTATGTGATTGGATTCTCAATCCAATTAACAAATGAGGAGTTTCCTTTACATAAAACAAACAAAACCCTGATCAACAATGTGAAGTGCAAACTCAAATTGAGAGGTTATGATAGGGTTTTTGAAGCACCTGCTCTTATAGAGGGCTCCACACTTTCAAGATCAACATCCTGAAGCTGTCCAAACCTACAGAAACACCCACCAATCATTACAATCAACAAGGCATGAAACCACTTCAACATTGATGTAATCCAAAGAGAAGACTTAAACTTTACCATTCCATGACTTGTCCAATTTTGGGAGCAAATTCTTCAACCTGGGAAAACGACAGAGATTATAATGCAACATCAAAGAATCGAGATTTAATGAAAGCAATGTTTCAGAAGATAGGACGGTTACAAACCTCTTGAGGTGTCAGAGAGATTCGAGCAGTCTCAGCCAGACGTGGCACATCCAGAGGCTCCAGCGGAGAAGAAGAAGACCCAGCAGTTGCAGCAGTCGAGAAACTTCGGCGCCGGTGAAGCACTTGTGGAAAGTTAAAGTTGGATAAAAGCGGGTTCTTGGGTAACAGACAAGATGACACCTTAACCTGAAGCAAAGCTCTACCTCCCATTTTGTTTTTCACTCTCTGATTCTCAGTTCGGTTCTCAACTGCCTATCTATATATGGGTCAGCTAGGATTTAATTCTTGGAGCACAAACCCGTTCTCTTTTGACCCGACCCGTTTCAGTTGAGAGTGAATGACACTTTTATCCTCACACCTCCTCTAGTTAAGAGAGGGAATGAAATGGTAGTTTATCCTTTTTAGTAAATTACTAGGCAACAACACTTCCAAAGTTCCAAAGAAGAGAAGGATTTCAGCCTCAAACCCGTTCTCTTTATACAGATTTACATAAGCTATTCAGATCTCAGCCTGTTTATACAAGAAGGATTAATTCTTGGAGCACAAACCCGTTCTCTTTATACAGATTTACATAAGCTATTCAGATCTCAGCCTCAGGCTTTCAACTAAAAACAATGACAACAACCTGGTTTCTCACGGTTGTTATATCACATTGAACGTGATATTAGCCTAATGATATGTGTTACTTAAACAGGAGGAGATATTTACAAACTGTCAAAAGTCAAAACAATCAGTTAACTGTGGTTGTCATGTAAAGTCGATTTTGTCCTAAGCTCCTTCATCTGCTGCTGTTGTATTGATCCTCTCTGTAATGGTGGTGCTGCAATGGTGAAGTGGGGGAGCAGAAAATGAACTTGTCTGGTACATGTCAGAAGGTGGTTCATTTGTAGATTGCATTGTGCTCTCAGGCAATGAGGTAGATACTACTGTATTTGCTGGATCTGTGTCGCTGATTCCACTATGGCCAACTCCATCCCTGCCAGAAGCTGCTACCGTTGTGGTAGCCACAACCATCAGAGTGTGAATGAACACATATATACTAATCAGGAAAATGCTTTTCCCCCAAAGAGAGCAAATTTCTGAAGTGAGCAAATTGTTTTAGCTCCCTTTCATCTCTATGTCTGGTCTCCATGTACAGTTTCCAAAACGATTCAACAAACAAAGACAACGGAAGAAGTTAAATAACCTGTGTGAGCAGTGTTGGTGGTTGCTATGCTTGTGGTTGAGGGCACGGATGAGGTTCCTGCTCCTTTTTTCATTTTAGACTGCAAAAGATTACCACAAATAGGTGATACATTAGTCAACTTCTGATCCATAACTGCCAGAAACTACTACAGAATATCTGCTCCTGCTTTCTTCTGAACATAATATTCTAAATGCATTAGGACATGTGCTTTAACATAACAGAATAAAGAGACGACCGCCTTGGTGAATGTGAAAGGCTGTCTCAAGTTCCATGCTCTACCCAAGAATTTACATTTTTCAGTATCTCAAGAAAACTCCCTTCAAACCATGTTAGATTTCATACCCTTGCATTTTCTTCACAATGCTTGACAACAAAAGAGATGTTCGTATAACGGCCATGCAGCAGTGTATATGCCCACAAGAGAAGCTTCCTTGGAATGCTCAGGTCAAGGATTTCAGCCCCATCCGTGCTCGGTCTAAATTGTGTATCCCTTGGTAACCATGAAGGAACTAAATACAGATTGACACCGGATGAAGGCATTACACTGGAGCTCTCACGATAGAAATTGTATGAAGATCGAAGCAAACCACTGGCAATCTCTAAATTTTCATCTGAAGCTTTCTTAACAACTAAGTTCTTTATTTTAGAGAAAATAGGATTTCGTTTTGCTTCAAGCTTTTTAAAATGGGTTGGGTCCTCAAAAGCTGAACTCCACAATTCATCTGTCTGCAAATCAACACAGAGAAGCTGGCTATTTTCCAACCCACCATCTGAAGGATCAAGAACCTGAATCTCACTTGCTAGTTCAGACAGTGATCGAGTGATCTGTGCCAACCACAATATAAGAGATCTACACCACGCAATGGATGCATGTCTGCAAACTTTCGCACAGTTGCTGTTTGACAATTTTGGATTCTTGAAACGCTTTCGAATCTTCTCATTTATGGCTTCAAGAGTGTCCAGTTTACCATTTTCCTCTAATGATATGATATATTCATGAAGATTTCTACAGAAAAGCAAAAACTCCATTAGAATTGTTGACATGACCACTAACATAAATCCCACACTTAATTCCAAGATTCATAAAATGAAGATGGACCAGGATACTAGAGCCAATAAAATATATAGTAAATAATTAAATATAACACCACCTTCAAGGTTTCATCAACAACTTAGAAACAAATTCAACTATTCTGTAAAGCTTCGGTCTTTTTGGAAATTAAATTCAGCTAAATCAGTATGTACATTACCCATATAAACTGCTTTCTGATGTTTCGGTGACCTTAATCTCGGGTAAACCACATATCTCAGGCCATAAGTTGCCCTGTTCCATGAACAAAGAAAACACTTTCTCCAATATATGCTCGAAATTATCTACAGTACCAGAGCCAACAGTTTCAGCTTGGCGGATGGATGAAACAAGGGCTTTGACATACCTCCCAAGGGCAACTGGAACAAGATCTTCAATACATAGTGAAAACTGCAGTTTTTAATCAAGTTAGATCCTCTTAAATTGGTAGGGAAAAGAAGCAGATGACATATAGAATGAGTGAGCTATTTAATAGTAATAATGGCAAATCAATTATTACTGCTTAAAAGTAATAACTGTATGGACATGTAACAAGCACCAGTAAAAGTGGAGGATATATAAACAGTGAAGAGATATAAAAGTTCCGCTAGCTAATCTGTATACAGTCATGCACAAAGCTGCAATATTTGTACTCCAGATTGCAATTAACTGTCTATGATTTGAAAAGTTGCAGATTTATATGCAAAGTTATAATTCATGCATGAACGTATGCAGATTATCATGGCTGTGGTGGTTGCTATTGGCTAGCAGTAAACTATTGTATGTGTCTTCCATGTTTGTTTGTTTGTTTTTTTTTTTTTCACTCATCAAGAAATTGCTTAAGCCATAGCAGTCACTGAAACACACGAGAGAACTATCATTACCCTCTTATCAGACCGGAGAGAGATGTAAGCACGGTCAAGAGTACAGATGTCTCCAGTCTCCTCCAACAGTTTCAAATAGAACAGAAGATATTTCCGAATGCAAGTAATGAATTTTCTAGAGCTCTCTGGTAAGTTAACCTCAAGGGACTTTTTGCTCCCGCAAAGTCCAGGAGTTTTCCGCCTGGTAAATGGAGAAGACATAAGTGATTAGTTTCAAATGGAATTACAGTTTCAGGCTACATGTTACCAACTTAAAAAGCATATAGGCTACGTAGATTCACAATTGTACCTTCCTTTTTTTGCTGTACTATCAATTTCCCACATATTTATTGTAAATGATGATCGAGATGACTTGAAGCAAAAGGAGAGTTCATCTTTTGCCTTCTCAGACGCACCACTTTCCCCTCTTTTATACAGACCTTGTGCAAGCATATATCTGGCTTTATGAAAATGTTTCAGCTCCCCTTCAATACAAGTTTCAAGGGCAGAAAGACAGTCGCTGTATAGCATGTTCCAGGCCTCTGATTTAATTGAATCGTCATGCTTCACCTTCTCAGAGCCTGTTTCTGTGCTTCTGTCCTTTGGTGAGTTTGACATTTCCACATCCATGTCATCTAACATTGTCATGACAGAATCCTTTGTTGATTGACTAAAGGCATATGCTGAAAGAACCTGAAATGGCCAAAGATTAATTGAAAATATACATGACTATAAGAAAAATTGTCTCTAAGTCCACAAATCATGTCATTGAGGGCACGTCAAAAGACATTTCCATAGTAAAGGCATATGCGATGATATAGAAGGTCGACGATCTGGATGAAAAGCCAGACAAACATAAATAAAAACACAAGGAAGAACGGAATACTACCTTTAAGGCTTCTAGATTTTGTTTTCCACATGTAGAAAGTAACTTCAGGCGTGAAGCATGCATCCTGTAAACTGGATCTACAGCTGTTGGATTCAGAGCAATAGCTTTATCATAATATGATAACGATGTCTCATAGGAGTACCCAAGCTTTTCGCAGAGCTTCCCAATGTAGTAAGCATGAGACCAGTCTTGCCTGATACAGACAAAAACACAAAAAGTCCATTTGAATTTGGCGCATAAAGTTTGTATAGGTAATTCCAAAATTAACTGCAGACAAAATTCCATACTTGTGAGCAAAAGCCTTTTTAAAGTGTCTCATTGAGTTCTCGCAAAACACCACCCATGCTGCATCCTTCAAGGGTACGACAGTTCGTTGATCATAAAATGGCACCACGCTTTGAAGGCTATCATAGTATACCAATGCCAATAACTCGTGTATCTCACTCTGAGCCACATATTGAAAACAAAAATCATTACCTTACACATGATAATCATAAAATATCCCAACTCATTCAGGAAAGAGCTTTTATGACTTAATTGGCACGTATATCGTAGCATGTTAAGAATGTATTTGGGATCCAATAGAAGATGAAGCCCGCCTTAAATTCTCTAATTTCAAAAAAGATTGTCAACAATCTCAAAGTATCTGAAAAGTCCCAAAGTAGTGATTAAGATACAATCAGTAAACCTACCAGAACAAGGCTGAAAGCCCCCATGTAAGGACTTTACATATGATACCTAATCAACTAAGAGAAAAGAAAATATACTTGAACCAATGCAGTTAATATACATAAAGAGAGGAGGGTAAAACCTGCTGAGCTGATGTCTTTGCCAAAGCCAAACTCATTAACAGACAACGCCTACTCCTCCTTCGACTTGTCTCAACTCTCTGAGGTAATGTGACATTCTTCCTCCATCCTGCCACATTGATGTGTTTACTGCCATCATTTAGTAACAAGTCCACTTCCTGTAGAAAAGGATTCCAGAACATGACACTTGAAGCATTAAAGTTTTGTTTTTACAGCATTCACAAATTAGAATGACAAACAACGGTAGATTTTACCTCATCATATATCTGTCCTAGTTTTTGCCAACTTTCAAAACGCAGAGGGTTGTACAGTAAATCATATTTGAAGAGATTCGCATTATGCTGTACAAATTCTTCCCCTTCCTTTGTAAGCACAAAACCAGGCCACTTGTCTGTAGCACTGATTTCCTCAGACAGGGCAAGGAAATAATACAAATTGCAGTAGACGTCCAGATAAGGTTCAGAGCTGCAAGCAGTCAATTACAAATGGTTCATGATCTCTGAATTTAACCATCAAGTGAGAGAATGAGGAACTACACTCTGAAGAAAACAAAAGGGAAGCTATATCTACCTCCCAACGGATGATGCTTTTGGTAGTTTAAGCCTTCTCTCATCAGGAAGTATCACCTTTGTTATGGTCTCAAGAAAGCCATCAGACCCAGCCTCATCTGAGAGCTTATCTTCACATAGATTGAGATCATCCAAGAATTTATCTATTGAATTTCCAGCCAAAACATCTTCCGGTGGTTGTGGAAAGTGTTTGCGTATGGCTCTGAGTACTCTTCGAACTTTGACTAGTCCTGTCCTCTGCAACATACATGAGTAATTACAGCCCATAGAGGTTAAAAAATCTATGTATGCAACGAAGCATAATTTTATAAAAGTGAAACCATACAACATAAGAGAGAGAGAGAGAGAGAGAGAGCTCACAGAAGAAGCCTTTGCGTAAGGGAGTATGTACTGAAAAACATCAGCACATTGTTCCTTTGTCTGGTAATCACCAGGTCTAGTATTTTTGTGCACAGCTAAATCATCTTCATAGGATGAATCAGATCTAATATTTAGACCATATAAGCAGAAGAAGCACTGATCCAGGGCATAATCAATTTTTAACTCAAGTTCCTCCTTTTCATCTTCAATGGATTCATCTTCGTCTTCATTCAATTGATCGCTTGTTTTTTCACCTCTGTTGAGCTTACCACCAGAACCATCTTGCTTTCTACCTTCTGCTTTCGTATTAAGATCTTCATCTAAGGCTTTATCAGATGACATGTTTTTTGATAATATTGCTTCAGAAACATCCTTGCCTGCAGCCCTGGTTTCATCTCTTCCTGTGTGAACCATTTCCACATCTAGTATATCTGATTTTGATTCTAGAGTCATTTTGGCAGGACTATTTAGGTCAAGCAGCTCGTTGTCTTCAGTGGTTTCTTTACTTGATGAGTTGAAGTTAGATTTGAACTTCATATCCAAGGCCAAAAGATGCTTAATTGCAAATTTAAGAAACATTCCTTCCTCCTTTTCACTACCTTGACCTGCACAGCAGAGTCCATATTCCGCAAGTAGATCGTGCATTGTGACAATTAAGTCAACCTGAGACGCAAAGTCGGAAAAAAAAATGGAGAAATGAAAAGGGAAAGAACAAATGAAAAAATAATCAGGAAAGAACTCAAAATATAACCACCTAGAGGATATTTTTCTCACTTGAGTTTTAATAGGTATCATGTGGTTGAGGTGTTGAAGTTTGCAGAATGCAATGGAAGCTTCAATAAAGCAACTTTGTTCAATTTCATCAGCAATCACTAGCTCAGGAGATTTCTTAGAGAGGAATCTGCTTGCAACTTTACACATGACTGACAAGAGCAAGCATTGGAGATCACCTATGCTGCTCATCGGAACAGAATTGCTGTCCTGCAAGCATGAGATGTAAATCATATAATCAGGTACTGTACAAAATATGAAGTCTATTAATCATAGATTAATCTATAGTTATTAACATTACAATAAGTTTTCCAACATCATGAAAAAATAAAGGTAATCTAAGAGCAATTTATTCATAAAAATAGACTTACAGAAGCTCCGGGTTGATCAATAAAGTTCTTCACTTGGGACACACATTGAGAAATGGCTTTTACTTCCTCTGCAACCAAGAGATTCCAGCACTGCTTGCTTGAACTTTCGTTTGAATCTGTGACAGAATGGAAGCTAACTTTTGACCCTGATTTAGAAAGAAAGGATTTACAGGAAGCAAGACATTCATCAATTCCTGCTGCTGCCATAAGAATTTGCAGTTTCCGGCGATGACAGTTCAAATAAATGTCAATATCCACAGGTTTCGTCTTCTCACAAACTTTGATCAAAATGTCTAGTGCTGACAGTTCAACTGAAGTAATTCCTTCACCTCCTTTATTAGCTAAGCGTAGAGGTAATGCATCTGGGGGTACATTTCTTGTGGCAAATAGAAGTGGAACAAGCAAGGTCATGCATTCCATATACATTTCTTTCTCAATCATCTCACCTAAAGTCTTCTGCATCAAGAAATCAACCTTTAAAATGTTAATTTCATGAAGAATCCTATCAATGGTCAACTCTTTAACAACCTTGCAATATGGGAGGCGGATTACACGCTGGGAATCACTGATATTTTCCTTATTTTCCAAAAGCGACAAGGAAATACAGAATTCTTGGTGGGCTTTTTCCTTGTTGCAGTCTAAAATAGATAATCGTCCACTTAACCAGAAAAACCGAACCCAGAAGGACCTATTTGTTAATGACTTATCACCTAATGACGCATCCCAACAATCAGAATTATCAGCTGATTTTCCATTATTACCAAAGAATCTCTTAAGCCCAGAGATACTTTCATCTTCCAAAGCTACTGATTCGAGAATCTTACAAAGATGATAAGATGCCTCAGACATGTATTCGGACAGCTTTGAAGCATCAGACAATGAACCAAGGTCATAATAGAGCTCGGCAAGGAATAGGCAGCATTCAGGGGTCCTATCCTTCCCCCAATTTCTTGTCATCTTCTCCAAGTCCAGAAACTTAACAAATGAGTCCTGATACAGAAGACCTCTACTTGCAACCTCTTCTAAAACCAAATGAGCCAAATGGAAAGCACCATGGTTCTTTGAAGCATTTTCAACGAATCTGCACAAATCACCATATTCAGTATCCCAGGGATTAGCTTGATCTGGACATGAAACAGAATCATTACTAGAATGACTGGAATCTTTGATTCCTGATCGGCCAGCAATAAAAGGTTCTAAACACTGAATAACAACCTTGGCCTGAGCTTTACCATTAGCAAAGTCAAGATCTTCTTTCCCTGGTTTTCTACTTCTAAGCCTTTCAAGGCGAGAACTCCGCCTCTCCTGTTTTTGGAATTCTAGAAGACTTGTATCTTTTTCTTTAACACCTGTTCTTCCAGTTTTGTAATCACCAGAGGAGATATTTTCACCAATTGGGATCAAGTTAAGTCCTTTTCTGTCCTCAGACCCTCTGTTACCTTCTGAACTATTTGGTAAGTGTATAATTAATCTGATATCTCCAGATCTGTATTCTTTTGCATCCCCCATCTCAGATCTACAGCCATTCAACGGAAGTAAGATGTCTAAGAGTGCATCAGCAAGAGCTGCCCAAGTAGTGTCTGCAACATTCAAATCCATGCTCTGGTTCAGCTTCTTGGATGCAACACCCTCCTCTAGAAGTGCTTGAGTTGCTTTTCTCTTGTCAACAAATTTGAGACGGACGTGTTTAGGTTCAAGCTTATCTATACCTCTAGGAGCAAATGGAACTGGCTCTGATTCTTCAATTGTTTTTTTGACATGCAAAGCACGAGAATGTGATGGCCAATGCCTCAAAATTAACTCTGCCACAGAAAGGCATGCAACCTCATCACCGATAGCAATAAGAACTTCCAACAACTTTTCCATGCAGTTCCCTGCATAAAAAATTTCAAATAAAATTCACAATTTGTATAACAATAAAGTAATCACGCAGCAAGCCAAGTACATAGTTGAATTACTAAACTTAATAAACACTACAAAGACTCACAATTATTAGGGCTGCATAAAAGGCCTTGCTCAAATGCCCAACGTGATATACTCAGAGAGCCCATCAAGCATGATAATGTTCCCAGCTGATTCCAGACAACAGAATCTTTGGTATCGATCTCTACAGCTTGAAGATAACATCGAAGAGCACTCTCATAATGTGCCGGACCTTGTTGAAGAAAAACATTGGCAAGGTTCTTCAGTGCCAAAAATCTGCAGCCAGCAAAAATTTATAATGCAAGGTTCTCCACAATGTTATCACTATTGTTCTTGGGAACTACCAAAATAAACATAACGCCAAAACTAACATTCTACACAATATGTAAGACTCATCACTTATCCTATGTGCATTGCAAAGTTGTAAAACCCACTACAGATTCTGAGATAATGCATAAATCCAAACCTGAGTTGCAACAGATGACAATCGCTGACATTACCATCTACCTGCACGGCAATAGAAATTCGAATGGCTATCCATTAACACAAAAGAACCAGCAAACTACCACAATCTCAAACATTATTTCTTCGAAAAATCGTACCTGCGCGTTTTCGATTAGAGGGTCTTTTAGCACAGATTCTAAAAGCTCGCTAGCCCTTTTGTACTCTTTAGTTTGTAACTTGTGAAGTCCTTCATGATAAGTTTGTGATAGATGAAACTCCTGAGAATACCAAACAAAACAATTCATCACCTCTTAAAATTACAATGCATCTGAATTAGGCGTACTACACAGAAACTATGCTTCTTAGTTCGTAACACTAAAACATATAAACTCAATTGTCAATACAGCTCAGAAATTCCAAGTCGTTGAAACAAAAATTCATGAAGTAATTCAACAAAAGACAGCTAATTTTCACAGACAAAAAAAAAAAAGAGTGAGAGATGGAGAGGCATGCCTGAGCTTCTTTGGTGGGAGCTAAAGGCTCCCATGTGCCTTTGGAATCAGTATCGTTGATAGCTGCAATTGAGAACTGAAAAAAGCACACAAATTCAGAATCACATTACCGAAAATAAAAACGAGAGAAATTTCAATTGAAGAAAACGAAACTCGAGCTCAACGCACCATCTTGTAAAATCGTCGTTCGAATTTCGCAGCAGCAGTTTTTATATCGAAGACAAATTAGGGCTTAGTATTTACTGAGAAACTAGAAATTTACAGAGGAGGATTTAGGGTTTTGAAAAGGGAGGGAGATTTCTCCACCGAATGTGAATTTGACGTCAACGATTTTAGCCAAACGCCGGTGAGAGTGTTTAAAGGGCGCAAAGAAAAACGTGGCACGACCTTATTGGCTGCCAAGGCTAAAATGAGCAAATAATACACAGGGGTAGAATTGTCTTTCTCGTGAACTTACAGAACTGCGTGTCCAATCGTTTCGGACTGCGTATCCGATAGGCTCCGGCGCGTTTCCGACCGTTTTCGACAATTCACAGCGCGCTTCTGATGAATATCCGAACATGTATCGTGCGTGTGATATCTATGGACTAAAATATTCGAACGGAAACACGCCGTAAGAGGTCGGAAAAGGTTGGATACGCGGTCCTGATAAGTATTTGAAAAGACAATTATAACCCTATGTTGATAATCACAGATATATAATAACTTGTTCGCTGAATGCATAAGCGCGCAGTGTAGAGCTCATTGCTAATGGAGCCAGAGACTGCGAGGTTCTGAATCGATTGTTGCTCCGATTGGTTGTGGGCAGCAAAAAAGGAAAGAGGTAAATCAAAACTCACCCACCTTCAAAACGATTCGTTTCGTTCTTATTTCCGAGGAAGGTTGTTTTATGAGTATTTCTGTAGTGCCCACCAGGTGTTTGATCAAATGCGCAATTGAAAAACTGAAATGCGTGATTGTGTTCAGGTCTAGAGATTCGAAGAGGAGAGCGATGCACAATGTGTCGGATGCGTGTTGGTAATGTTTTGATCTCCACTCTCTACATTGTCTGGATTGTTATCATCGGTTCGAGTTCGAGCTATGGAGATTTGTGAGTGTGTTGAAGCAGCCCAATGCCTGTGTTTTCTGCTTTGATTTTAGGCACATGGTGTTGAATTTGGTGTTTTTTTTTTACAGGGTAGACAAGAAGGTTCTGAATGTAGGGGAAGAGCTGTGGAGGGAGACTATGCTACTACGAATGGGTTCGCGGCTTTACCGGCTTCAAGGGATCAAGCCTAGTACTTGGTATGAAGTGAAGATATCATATCCAGCTTCTGTATGTATTTCCCAACTTTTCATGGAGTTGGTTTGTGTCTCTTCACCACTCCCATTATGTATTTGCTCAACTTTGTATTGGTGTGTGCTAATATCAAACAGATACCTGCTAGCTTTTCCATTCAACTCAAGAGAGGAGACATGGAATTGCCTCTGAATGGGAACAGGAGACTGCTAAACACAGAGAAGCTGATTTTCAAGAGCGAAAAAGATGACTGGAATGATCACGTTCGGTTTCACCACTGTACCTTGTTAATGCATTAATTGTTGTATGATGAGATATCCTGTAAGATATGATCCTTATTATGTTTACTGTACTGCTCAGGGTGGCATCTATGTGTTGGTGACAGTGGAGCCAGAGGGGGTTGTTGCCATACCAAATGTGCAGGACAGGGAGGACATTATATTCAACATAGGTAATGTACATACACTAAATTGAGCTTTAGGGGTTAGCATGTTCTGTTTCCCAAGTTGATTAAAATGTTTTCTCACTGCATAACAAAGTTCATATCTTATTGGAAGCAGTTTGTGATGAACTATTGCTGGGGATTCCTCACCAAGCTTGGTGGGTTGTAGGCTTTGCGGTGGTGTGTTTGGTTTTGGCCGTCATCATACCCCCATTTCTTCGACCCTTTTTGCTAAGAGCAGTCGATCAGAATGCTTCGAAAGATTCTTGAATATGACTACTGGAAAGATTCTTGAATATGACTACTGGTTGCCACCATCAAATTTGTATGGTCATTATCTGATGCCGTAGTTTGCTTTGAATCACTTCTGGGCATCAATGGGGCCTCTCATTTTTCTTATTTTTCTCTCTTACAAATGATTAGATAGTGCAGACTAGTTAGCATCAGAATTTCTTCTTTTCTCTTTTTTATGTAGATTGGCAAATTCTGTCAAGTCTGGTATGCATTCCGACATTGAAATCAATACAATACCACTTCGATTTTCTTTAGTTCGGTAGTGCCAGACAATTCTGCACAGGCTACGAAAGCAGAAAAGGGGGTTATCATTAACAAGAACTTACACACGAACCACATTCAAATACAGAAGAACAGAAAGAACGTAACAGAGACATTGAAGAAACACCAACATTCAATTACAACAGAATTATATATGAAACTTTCATAAACCAATTTGCACGAAAGATCCCCCATATGCTTGAGCCCTTCTCTTGACAGCGAGATAGTCAGATGCGTATCTATACAACCATGAGAGTGCCGTAATCCCCGCCACGCCACACCCGCCAGAGAAAACTAAACTACATGCGACAAGGAAGAGCACTATCCCCACCGGAACTAGGATTGGACTAAACAGCACTATAATTGGGGAGGCACAGATCAGGACCATCGCTGTCCCCGTTAAAGTTAACACGGACAAGACTAAGAAAGTGACACCGACTGCTCCTGTGGTCAAGACCTTGGCAGTGCTGGTCCGGTCGCGAGAGGCCACGGGCTCATTGGGTTTCTGGGAAGAGGCGAATGGCACGGTGGTGATCATGGCTACTGCAACTGAAAATAATGAAGAAGAGTCGTGGAATCGAAGAAGTCATTTATAGGAGCTAGAAGAACGCGCGCTTGGCGGTGATGATCTAGTCATGTTTCGTGGCTCGATCGGTGGTGGTGGGGTTGCATGAGTTTGCGTTCATCTGGAGTGTAAACACGTCGCACTGTGAGTGAATGGGTGTAAGATAACGTTGACATTAAAACCCATGGGTATGGATAGCCATGGGTAAATATTGTGTTGGGTTTTTTTTTTGGGTAATGGGTAGTTAAAAAATACCCATGGGTGGGTAATGGGTATTAGAAAATACCCACAGGTAAAATTTTATGGGTGTGGGTAATATCCACGGGTAAAATTTAAACCCAAATACCCAAAATCAGTCCATGTCCCATGTGCTCCCTTCCGATTTTTATCGAACAAACCCATCACTTCTTCTCCTTCTATTCCGTTCTCTGGTTCTCTGTTCCTGAAAGAAGGAACCTTCAGTCATCTACCCAACACATAAAGCTCTACTCTTTGAATAGCTCCCAAGATATTGTTATTAGATCTATTGGCAAGGAATCTGAAAATCTCCCTCAATTCGTACCTAGCTCCTGTAAGTTTCAATATTCTCTTTCTCAAATTAGTCATCTTGTTTCAGCTGTTTCCCCCACAACTTGGAGTATGACTTGTATCTTGAAATTCAATTAGGAGACTTGGATTGCTATGATACGAATTGGGTGTTAGCGTTTGAGCTTGGATTTCCATCGTTTATATTGAGTGCTTGTGCTTGGAGTTTGCTTGTTTCTTTTGGGGATTGTGGCTGCTGGGTTCTATGTCTTGAGGTAGGGAAAACTCAATTTTCGTTTTAACTTGTTTTTAATCTGGTATCTATGCTTGGTACTACTATTTTTGTTGTCTCTATAAACCTCAATTGTTTTAGACAATGATTTGTCTAATTTGAGTATTGATTCTAATTGGGTCTGTTATTGATGTTCTTGTTGGATTAATTTATTTTGTTGGTTTCAAAATGGTGGCTGATTTCTAGTGAGCTGTTAGTTTGATGTTACATTTGAAATGTGAAATTCGGAAGCAGAAAATTGTCATCTATATGAAACATATGATACTCAGTTTTTAGTAAGATAGTAAATCATATTCAAATGTGTTTTGTAGAAAAATAGAGCTCTTTTACATTTGAAATGGAGCAGGAAGAAATGGCAACAAAGTTGGTCATACTTTGGCAGCATATGCATGCTCTTTGAAGCCGGAAGAATTTTATTTCTCTACCCCTTCGATTTCACTACTGTGTAATTTTCTTATTTTAATAAAGAGTTGTCTTCCGATTTAAAAAAAAAATATCATAACAAAGAAAATATAGTAACAATTGTTGTCATCAAAAATGATTTTTTTTTAATTTTTATTAAAGGTCATATTATCATGTTAACACCAAGTAAAATATAGTAGTATGTTGAAAAAATAAAAACTGGAAAAAAAAAATAAAGTGAAAAAATAAAAACTGCACAAAAAATAATTAAGTGAAAAAATAAAAACTGAAAAACAAATAATAAACTGAAAAAATAAAAATAGGTAATTGGGTGGGTAGTGGGTTTACCCATTTAGAAATGGGTGGGTAGTACCCATACCCAATAACTAATCTAATGGGTATTTACCCAATGGGTATTACCCAGTTTTATGTATGGGTGGGTAATACCCATGGGTTTTACCCATTTTCACAAAATGCCATCTTTAGTGTAAGAACAGGTGTGGCTAGATGAGCTCTCTACATTCTGGAAGTCATATCAAGAAGACGATCCTCGTCATTTTTGTTTCATTTTTACCATTTTATGTGTACGGGCATTTGCGCGCTTTGAACCGCGTTAAATAACAGAAATAACGCTCAGCTGCTCAAAGCCACCCCTCCTTTTCATGGCTAGCTTGGTCGTATTCCTTTAGCTATTCCTCATATTCTTAACGATCCCATATGATTCTTTGTTTGGTATATATCATGACCTCTTTTGTCATATGATCTATTCATCGATCTATATGTACTTGTTTTAGCATCATTCCCTTCTTCTGTATGTGTGGGTCTATCCCGCAGTATTTTTACGATATCGCTATGATCGTTTTGTTTTATCTACTTATTTTTCCTTTAGTTTGGTACGTATTCTTGCTGTAACAGGTTTGATTCACAGTTGCTCACAGGTTATATATGAAATAAAACGGAAATTTTAAAGAGTTTATCGTAGACAAGAACCACATAATCCATGCATTCCATTATTAAACCACCGCACCCACTTACATATATAAACACTCGGACACTTTCATAAACCAAACTGAGTGTAAGATCTCCCAGAAGTGTAATCCCTTCTCCCAGTAGAGACGTAGTTGGATACATACTTGTACAACCACGTCAGCAACGTGATGGCAGCCACGCCACACCCGCTGGAGAAAACAAAGCCAGCTGATACTAGAAGAGTACCTATCGCCGCCGGGACTAGGACCGGACTGAAGAACACCAGAAGCGGGGTGGCCAGGATCAGGGCCATCACTGTTCCGGCTAAAGTAAACCCGGACAAGCCTATCAGCGTGGTGCCAATTGCGCCGGCGGTCAAGAACCTGGTTATGCTAGTCTGGGCCCCTGAGGATGGGGATGAGTAGTACTGATCGACGTCGTGGCGCTTGTGATGAAAGTCGGCTGTGGCCATGATCAACGGTGGTGATGAGATTGAGACAATTGGTGATGGAGCTGAGGAGGACTAGGGTTGGTTCTGTATATATGTATAATTAAGAAGCAAAGGCTTGTATGTTAATGCATGTTATGTAGCAAGGTGGTGAGTCTAAATTGTAAACACGTAGCTAAAAGCCTACAATTGACTGAGTGGCGGCACACGGTGGCGGCACGGTGGCACTTGTGCCATGGCAATTGTCAAACAAAACTTAAGAAGAAGATGCTTCTTTTCGTCTGTCATTTCGTGCCCATCTTCTTAGTTAATGGTCGCTTTAGCTCATCGTTATTCTTGACTGTTGTTGGTCATGTTGCTTGTATTTTCTCTTCTTCTTTTTGTTTCTGAAAACAAAACGTCGAACGTTGATGTTCTGAACTTCCATAATTGCAGATCATATTATAAGATTGTATACTGTGTGTGTTGTATATATATAAGTATATTTCTGTACTTTTTTAGAATTGAAGTTGAGAAGAACACGAACATTAGTAAATCTGTACAATTGAAGTTAAGTTTAAGCAGTACTTTATTATCACATGCAGTTCTAGACTCGTATCCTCGAAATGATGATTGATAATTTAATTTCTTAGATCCGCCTATCTAAACATGTGATGACCCGGCCTTAGGGTGGATTGTGTGGACCCAAGACCTGACCTGACTAGGAAGCTAGCAGGTAGGTAGATCACAAATCCCACGTAACCCGAGGGAGTGTGGATGCGATGCTTATATGTGCAGGGTTAGCACAATATGATGAGACGCGTTTTGGGGGCGCAGTGGCTTCGGAGGGGATAGGAACTCCGAAATTAAGCTTGCTCGTCCCGTAACAATCTCAGGATGGGTGACCTACAGGGAAGCTGCTTGTGAGCTCCCAAAAACAAAACCGTGAGGGGTGATTCCCAATGCGGACAGTATCTCAAAGTGTGTCGGACCATTATAAATGGTATCAGAGCCTGTTGACAGTAGCCGCAGAGGGGCTACAACAGGCCCACAGACCCGCAGCAAGTGCACCAGGGCCCGGCCCGAGGCCCAGGACCGAACCACCAGCACCCGGCCTCGGAGTCCAGCAGTCTATCCGGCTGCCAGGGACCCTGGGACCGGGGGCACCAGCCTGCCAAAGAGGTCACCAGAACTGCCATTTGAAGGTAACCAGTCCCACATCGAAGGGTGAGGCCAGCCCTCACCCCCAGCCACCTATATAAGGGCCCCAACTACCCTCATTAAGAGGTAATTTATCTCTCTCACCGCTTACATACGTGCTCAAGTTATATATTCCAACTATACTGACTTAGGCATCGGAGAGGAGAAGACCGGCCCGCCCGGTATTCCCCTTAGTAAGCAGGTTTGCAGGAGATCAAGTTGGATTCATCTGTATCTACCAGGCCCCAGGGTTTGTGCAGAAACAATTGTTAAGGAGGTCTTCCCCGTCCATTGAGAGAGTGGTTTCGGGCTTGATGACCGCCCGGGAAGATGCACCTGCAAGGAAAGCGAACAGTTAGTATTTTGCAAGAGCTAGCACAAGTATCACCGCTAAGGCTTGCTACGCACCGGGATCCCGCCCGAGTTGGCAGTATTCCAACACTTCCCGGCGGATGAAGTTATAAGAACTCCGTTCCAGGTCATCCCAACATCCGAGTATGGTCGAGATCCTCTCATGCTCCAGATCGGATAGCTCGAACGACTGGTCGCCAATGGGTTGGAAGGCGCCAGGAACCCGGTACATCTTCCTCCTCGCCTGCCACCTCCCGCCTACCATCACCACCTTCTTTCATCAGTTGTTGTCTACCCATGTAGGCATATTGGTGATTATCGGTTGATGGTTCCGGGCGTTGAAGGACAGGCAACCCCGAGACCCCTGCTTCCTCGAGTAGGACAACCTATACAAGGCTCGAAATTCGTTTACCGTTGGCATACTCATTCCTGACAGCTCATATAGGCAGTCGAGGCTCAGTAGTCGCCTCCACTGGAGCCCAGGAAGCTGTGCGGGCGACACTTGCAGCGCACTGAGCATATACTGCACGAAATCTGGCAGCGGGAGCGAGAATCCATGCCGGAACTGATCCTGATGCACGGCAACCCAACCCGCCTCCGGGTTGCAGGCTGACTCTCCAGGATTCAGGGGCCGAAGCAGAACCTCATCCGGGATACTCCACGATTCCCGAAGCGCAGCTATCTCTCCAGGGGTCATGCTACCCTCCGGTTCATCGCACACCACGGCATCCTTCCCTCTACCAATGGTGTAGCTCACGGCCGGAGCACCCGCAAGGCGCACCCCTTGCGGTATTTCAGTCTCCGAGGATTCAGCCCCGGAAGACGAAGACAAAGCCGGAGACGAAGCCCTGCTCCGGGAGCAGTCAGCGACTTCCGTCTCCGGGGATTCCGAACCTTGCCAGTCCTCCAGCCTCTCCACATCGTCCACGATAGGACCTCTGGCAGCCGATTCGGAAGCCCGGTCAGAACTTGAAGAAGACATCTTAACCTAGGGGAAGAAACAAAACCCTAGCGCTCATCAGCAACATGCTACAATAGCGCCTTCTACGACCTCTCCCCAAGTTTTCCGCAGAGCAATTTAGTCAGCGACAGAGATCCCCCCCCCAGCCCCGCCGCAAAACAACAAAACCAAAACAAGAACAACACCGGGGCAAAGAAATCAACAAACTTACCGATTAATATGCTCAGCCGAGGACAGTCCGCCCTGCGAAAGCAGCGAGCAATGGTAGGAAGAGAGTAGGGAGCGCTCGAGAAAACGGATCTCGTGGGGCAAGGGGCTCAGAGCTTTCGCCGGATTTCTCTCTTTCTCTTAGTTTCTCTAAAGCAAGAAGCAACAACAGGAAGAAGAGCAGAAGAGGCATTTTTATAGGGGGGGCCGGTGCCCTAGGCATTTGAAATCCCTCCAAAACACGCAGTCAGGACAACTCAAACGCCTGCGAATCCAGGCCCTCCATCTCAAGACCGCTCCCTGCTGGCACGTGTCCCACATTGGTAAACTGCCCATGCCATCATAACTGACGGGACTGATGGACTTCCTCCTTAAATGCATGTCAGCCACTTGCCCCACACGCTGGCGACAGGAAGGTAGGAGCGGGAACCGAGGCGTCAGACCCTCCCACACTTCCCCAGGCTCCACGGTCGCACGCCATCTCTCTTGGGGGACTCGTCTCGTTATGGCAGAACGCCCGGTCGAGGTCCGCCCGGTCACCATGGCAGTTCGCGGTTATGATCATTCAACCGGCTGCATGGCTTCTTCGCTGCATATCTTGAAGACCTCTCACCGGTTATAATTTTTTCAACCACTTCGAGAGCATCGTTCTGGGTATGAGCCATCCGCCCGGCACCATGGCAGTTCGCGGTTATGATTATTCAACCGGCTGCATGGCTTCTTCGCTGCATATCTTGAAGACCTCTCACCGGTTATGACTTTTTCAACCGCTTCGAGAGCATCGTTCCGGGTATGAGCCATCCGCCCGGCACCATGGCAGTTCGCGGTTATGATCATTCAACCGGCTGCATGGCTTCTTCGCTGCATAATCTTGAAGACCTCTTATCGGTTATGGTTTCCCAAACCGCTTCGAGAGCATTGTCCCGGGTATGAGCCATCCGCCCGGCACCACAGCAGTTCACGGTTATGATCATTCAACCGGCTGCACGCCATTTCACTGGGGGACTCGTCTCGATATGGCAGAACGCCCGGTCGAGGTCCACCCAGCTGCATCTCTCTTGGGGGACTACTCTCGATATGGCAGGACGCCCGGTCGAGCTCCACCCACCGGTTACGTAACATCCAACCGGTTCGAGAGCATTTTCCGGGAACGCGATCCACCCGACCCCATGGCATTTCACTAGGGGACTCGTCTCGATATGGCAGGACGCCCGGTCGAGTCTCGCCCGGCTCCATGGCATGACCCCGGTCATGAGAACATTCGACCGGCATGAGCTTTATACACCCGGGTGAGTTTACATCTAACCCATGTACTCTTGTCCAGCAGGATAAAAACCCTGCATCGCATTGAACAGCGATCAACGTGGGGGCTGCACGGCGAGCCTTGTCACCTCAACGCCACCCCCCCTTACCTCAACGCTTAATCAACACAAGCTGAGAAGAACTAGCAAGTGTTTACCGGTGCTTCCAACATACCGCAACACCGGGGGCCACCCCCCCGCAGCCTAGCAATATGGACTCGTCTCGATATGGCAGAACGCCCGGTCGAGGTCCCATACTCATGGACTCGTCTCGATATGGCAGAACGCCCGGTCGAGGTCCCATGCTCTCCGCTTCATACCGATTTGGCAGAACGCCCGGTAGTGGCCCAGTGAACTCCGCTCCGTACCGATCTGGCAGAACGCCCGGTAGTGGCCCAGTGAGCTCCGCTTCATACCGATTTGGCAGAACGCCCAGTAGTGGCCCAGTGAGCTCCGCTCCGTACCGATTTGGCAGAACGCCCGGTAGAGGCCCATTGAGCTCCGCTCCGCACAGAGCGCCCGGTCGAAATTCCATGCACACATCTTTTGCATGGCGGATTTCAACGCCCCATTATCATTCCATGCACACATCTTTTGCATGGCGGATTTCAACGCCCCATTATCATTCCATGCACACATCTATTGCATGGCGGATTTCAACGCTCCATTATCATTCCATGCACACATCTAGTACATGACATCATCTCATACACTCCGGGTTTCACCCCACTCCATGCTCATAGCACCACAACACTTGAGCACAGTACTACTTATATTACAAACGTACCTATAAACTGTTGCTTGCCATCGGTAAACAGGTACTCACCCCGGTCACGCCCAATCTTCAACGCGGACTTGGGGGACTGGGCACCGTTGGGTTGGTAACCCTGCGGGTCTGCGGGACAAGAGCAAGACAGACTTAAGTCCCCATTCAAGATTGCACTTGACCGGGAACTTGGGGGACTTGTTGACAGTAGTCGCAGAGGGGCTACAGCAGGCCCACAGACCCGCAGCAAGTGCACCAGGGCCCGGCCCGATGCCCAGGACCGAACCACCAGCACCCGGCCTCAGGGTCCAGCAGTCTATCCGGCTGCCAGGGACCCTGGGACCGGGGGCACCAGCCTGCCAAAGAGGTCACCAGAACTGCCCTTTGAAGGGAACCAGTCCCGCATCGAAGGGTGAGGCCAGCCCTCACCCCCAGCCACCTATATAAGGGCCCCAACTACCCTCATTAAGAGGTAACTTATCTCTGTCACCGCTTACATACGTGCTCAAGTTATATATTTCAACTATACTGACTTAGGCATCGGAGAGGAGAAGACCGGCCCGCCCGGTATTCCCCTTAGTAAGCAGGTTTGCAGGAGATCAAGTTGGATTCATCTGTATCTACCAGGCCCCAGGGTTTGTGCAGAAACAGAGTCTGTCCTCGGCCGGAAGTGTGCCGACGCGGACGTCGGACCCTAATGGGGTGGATTGTAATGACCCGGCTTTAGGGTGGATTGTGTGGACCCAAGACCTGACCTGGCTAGGAAGCTAGCATGTAGGTAGGTCACAAATCCCACGTCGCCCGAAGGAGTGTGGATGCGATGCTTATATGTGCAGGGTTAGCACAATATGATGAGACGCGTTTTGGGGGCGCAGTGGCTTCAGAGGGGATAGAAACTCTGAAGTTAAGCTTGTCCGTCCCGTAGCAATCCCAGGATGGGTGACCTACGGGAAAGGTTCTTGTGAGCTTCCAGAAACAAAACCGTGAAGAATGATTTCCAATGCGGACAATATCTCAAAGTGTGCCAGGCTGTTACAAAATCTGTACAATAATGCTCAAAACTATCTATCCTGTCATTTTGGCCCGTAATGTGTGTGTATTCGGTTCATATTTCTAACCATTTAGGTTTAAAAAAACGTATAAGAAATTGTAAGAGCTAGCAACTCTTGGTAAAACAAATGCATACATATTGCAAAAAAAGAAAAGAAAAAAGGAAATCAGTATTGGACTCTTATATTGAGTAAATCAAATCTGTTCTTCATCTAACCACGTAATCCACTCCCACAAAGACCATAACCAACCAATCCACCCGAATCTCATCTTCAAGTACTTCCTCATAAGACTACGCCCCAGATCAATTAAAAACTCCGTCCAATTCTTTTTCTTAGACACGTACTTAAACAACAACGATAACCCCCGAATTGCACCCACCATCGACAACACTAAATCAGCTCCGACTAGGAATACAAATATCCCAGCCGGAACAAGAACCGGACTAAACAGCACCACAGCGGGAGTAACCACAATCAGCGCCATCAACGTCGCCGCTAAAGTCAATCCGGACAGCAAATAGAGCGTGACAGCAACTGCGGTTGAGCTTAAAAACTTGACAATAGTACTAGCCGCCTCGCCGGTCGAGTAGTCTTCCGGCTTCTGATACAGCTCCGTCGCTGCCATGATTCACGACTCTGATAAACGAGTTTCAGCGGTGATGGACTGAGATTTAAGTGAACAACGTAGTGAATGCACGGTGCATGGGGGCGGTAGTAACGGTGAGCTGAGCTCAACACATCACTAGAAACGAAATGCGTGGCAGGACACTTGGCGTTTTAAATGAATGCCAGGTGTCGTGTGTTGGGGAACAGCTAGGTTCGCCCCACAAACACGCTCCTCGACAAGATATAAAACCGGCGGCGGTCCCTGCATTACGGGGAAAAGCTGGAGAGTTTGAGACCGTTTAGATTGAGGGTTCATACATCAAATCTACGCCTTAGTGTACGCGATTGGGACCTAAATTTTGAAAATATTAGGGAGGACACGTGACGAGATCTGGGAATTCGACCGTTGCGAAGTGCTGACTTATTCAATCCCCTCTTTTAGAAACCCCACAGCTAAAATTTCAATCTCGCTTCTCTTTCTCTCTCTACATCTCTATTTGCCTCTCTTTCTCTCTCTTCTCTCTCTCTTTTCTCTAATGGCGATCGCTGCGGAGAATCAAACCCCGGAGAAGGTAAGAATCGAATTGATCCCCTTCACATTTCAATTTGTGTAGTCGTTGCGGGATCTGAAAGAAAACCCCCAATTTGAGTCCTAGGGTTTTTCTGTTCTTTCTGGTGTTTTGGTTTTGATTTTAGGCTTACATAATGGTTTTTATGGATTCTTTACTCTCTAATTGGGATTGAAGTTAAAGAATCGATTTTAAATTAGGGTTTCAGGAACCCTAGATTTTATATTCGAGGAATTTGGGTTTGCTTTTTAGGGCTTTAAGATGATTGATGATTATCAAGGTTTTGATTGTTGATTTGGTTGCTGACAGGGTTCGTCGGAGGTTTCGGCGACGGAGACGAAGAGGTGGACGCTCAGTGACTTCGATATTGGGAAGCCTCTGGGGCGTGGAAAGTTTGGTCATGTCTATTTGGCAAGAGAGAAAAGGGTATGTTCCTCCTTTAGTATGGCAATGTGTTTGTTCAGTTTGCTGTTTTCTTAGCTTAAATCGATTAGGATCTCGGTTCGTTTTTGAATTGTGTTGACTATGTGTTTGTTCAGTTGATCTTTTATAGCTGTTGACAATATGGAACTGCACTGATTAGTATACAGAGGTGATCAGATGTTTATGATCTACTGATTTCGTGAACTTTTTGCAAGAAATGAATAGAGGGAAATGAGATTTGTGTATATTGTGCTTTGTTATCAAATGATGTGGAATGCCATTTTGCAATTTAAGTTGGAATTGAATGTTTGCTATGCATCATCTTGGTGTGCATCTCTCTTTTGCCTGCCTTTAGTGGGGTGTGTGTGTGTGTGTACACAGTTTCTGATCTTAATCTATGCCTGAAACAGAGCAATCATATAGTGGCACTTAAAGTCCTCTTCAAGAGCCAGTTGCAACAATCTCAGGTTGAACATCAGCTTCGTCGGGAAGTTGAAATACAAAGCCATCTTCGCCATCCGAATATTCTACGCCTTTACGGCTACTTTTACGATCAGGTATAGTGCTCATAGTTGATTTATGTTTGCACCAAATTGAATGTCTCCTATTTACTGGAACTACATTGGTATTGAGTTACTGACCCTTGTAGTGGAATTGTAATTATTGCAGAAACGAGTTTATTTGATATTGGAATATGCTGCCAAAGGTGAATTATACAAGGAACTCCAACGTTGTAAATACTTTAGTGAAAGACGTGCAGCTACCGTAAGTTGCTGTTGTGGTGTTTCAGAATTCATTCTTTTTTTCAGTTGTTTATAAAATAGAAATTTTGATGTTTTTTGCATGTGGTGTCTGCAGTATGTTGCATCATTGGCTCGAGCCCTTATATACTGTCATGGAAAGCACGTAATTCACCGAGATATCAAACCAGAGAACCTTCTCATTGGTCAACAGGTGCTGACTGTCTTTCTTTGTTATATGTTTCCTTTTCATGACTTATTGATGCATGCTTGTTGCTTATCATGTCATTGTGGATTTCCTTTGTCAGGGTGAACTCAAGATAGCAGATTTTGGGTGGTCAGTGCACACATTCAACCGCAGGCGGACCATGTGTGGCACTCTTGATTACCTCCCTCCTGAGATGGGTATGTTAAAAGACACAAGTTTATTCTGCAAATACTAAAAGAATGTCTTCAAAACCGGTGCTTTCTGCAAATGCTAAATGAAGTCTTTATTGTCTGCACTTGCTATGTTACAACTACATTACCTAACTTACATTTGCGGGGTTGTGATACAGTGGAGAGTGTAGAGCATGATGCTAGTGTAGACATCTGGAGCCTTGGTGTCCTGTGCTATGAGTTTTTATATGGAGTCCCTCCATTTGAGGCCAAGGAGCACTCAGACACATATAGAAGGTAAAGTTTGGACTGCAAAATGATTGAAGATCTTCTATTATTTTATCTGTACATGGCTAAAAAGTGGCTCTGCTATTTTGTCTTTGCAGGATTGTTCAAGTGGATCTAAAGTTTCCTCCTAAGCCAATTGTTTCATCTGCTGCAAAGGACCTTATAAGTCAGGTATGAGTTGCAGTTCACACTTTAATCAATTCAAGTATTTGGTGGTATTCCATTGTTTCTTCAAAATGGAAGGGTTATTAGCATACCAGATTATAACTCCGTCTTATAAATGCAGATGCTTGTCAGGGATTCTTCTAACCGCCTGCCATTACACAAGCTTCTTGAACATCCATGGATTATTCAGAACGCAGAGCCATCTGGCGTCTATAAGATTTAAGGGGAGAATGGCAGCGATTCTTTTCATTTTATGTAACAATCCAATATTATGAGCATCAAAACAATATCCTGTATTGATAAAAATTGTTTGTTAATAAAAATTGTTTGTTAATAAAAATTCTTTGTTTGTGCCGAGTTGTTGGACTCTGCAGTGTTTCTCTCTGTATTGAGGTTTATATAACCTTGGTTCAAGCAGGTAAAATGAGATATTTGCACTACCCCACACACCCCCCCCCCCCCCCCCCCCCCCCCCCCCCCACCACATAAAAAAAGAAAAAGAAGAAGAAGATGAATATACTGAACTCAGAGTTTAAAATGAAAGCATAAAAATGAAACAAAATAGATGGCATAAAAGCATTTTCAACTTCAAAACATCCAAATCCCCCATCCAACAGAAATAAATGGGCAGCAGCAGCACCTGTTGAAAATATGCAATGAACTACGTAATTACAAATTCGTACAAGCTAATCCATTCCAGATTTGCTAGTGTTGCTTCTACCAAATGAATTGAATTCATCTGATATATAGTGGCAGTCAAAAAATGAATTCCATCAGCATTAAGGGGATAGTAGGGCATCACCGAAAGATCTGAATACCTAATGATTGTAACTGAAGGTTACAAACAATACGGTCTCATGTTTCATGTCAAGCTAGGATAGTCTTTAGTTGCGAAGTTGCTATCTTTACAATTTTCCCCTTCTAGTAGTTGAGTTGGAGGCTCTTCTTTTTTTTGAACTTCACCAACGTCTTTGGGGTCCAAAAAGCTCGGCTGGTTGGTTGAAGAAAGGAGTCGTGCCCACATCCTATCGGTAATCACAACCATGTTCTGGGTCTCAGTGATATGCTGTACATCAAAAATTAAGAAAAGATCAAGCTGTGAGTCCTAATTTCAACTCTCAAGAGCAGCATTCCGAATGAGAGATGTTAAGTAGATGCAGTTAAAGGTAGAAGATGCTTCCACCATTTAAGTGTGAGAATAAACAAACTTGTGAGATAAAGGAAAACTATACAAGTGATAGAAAACCTACATTGAAAGGAATGTAAGAATGTCTTCCATTGACAGGTCCAACTACAAAGCCTGTGAACCCTGCCATTGCTCCATGAACGGCACTTTGAGCCAACAGAGTGCAGTAGACATTGTCAGCTGCATTGCTTGGAATAGCCCTGATCATGTATGTAGGATCTGGAAATCAACTTGACTCGTTAGAATAAGATTTTTATTACATGATTAGTGATTTTGGAATGAGGAGTATAAACAATTACAGGAGGTAATCTGGGGCCACTAACCTATATATTTCAGATTAATAGACATCTTTTGTTGTCTTGCAAAGTGATCCTGAAACAGAAGCAAAGAACAGAGATCAATAATTAATTTATCTTCTTCTTCTTTTTTGAGAAAAAAAATTAAGTGTTAATTAATTTCAGTTGTTAATTAATTTCTCAATTGACGTTACACTTTCCTTGGAAATGAAGAACAGAGATCAATTTCCTTTCTTTTTTTTATGATTCTTTTTCCAATCAGATGAAAAGCATGTAGGGATGTTATGCAAAGAACAAAAATAGAAAAAAATGCTAATAATACCTTGATCCTCTGAGATATCCATAACCCAACATCTTTAAGTAGCTTGTTTCCTGAAGCATCTTGCTGGTTCATGGATTGCAAGCTCTCTGAAAGAAGATCCTGTCCTGCTCCCTCAGCAATCACAATAACCATATGTCCATTTTCTTTAAGTCGTTTTTCAATGAACTCAAAAAGTCCACCTCGTCCTTCAAGAAAGAAGGGGGACTCTGGAATCAAACAACAGTCCACATCTCGACTGGCAAGTGTAGCATACATAGCTATAAAACCTGCAACAGAAATTCCAGTTTAAGATAAAAGCTGTATAAGGAATCAGAACATAACTATTAAAAAGATTAAGCATTCGGATAATTATTTCCATGACACTAGATAATACTACGACAAATGTAGACATGAAATGAGAATCATTACCACTGTAGCGTCCCATTAGCTTCACAACACCAATACCATTCTCAATACTTTCAGCTTCAACATGAGCTGCATTAATGGCACGCTGGGCCTCCTCAACTGCAGTATCAAAGCCAAAGGATCTATCTATAACCTGAATAAAGAAGACAAAATTATGCATGAAGCAACAAAAGCAGCAACTAATATTAGATAATTTGTTCTGTGCTGTGTCTAAGAAGTACCGGTATGTCATTGTCTATTGTTTTAGGAACTCCTACAACAGAAACTTTGAGGCCACGGCGACTAACTTCCTGCACAATCAGAAGTAACTGCTTTATGAATAGCCAAAACAATTTTTTCTTGTCTTTTACAATATTGATGTAAAGCTATGAACTATAGGGGAGGGGATGGAGATATGCAAATATACACATGCATATATGATAGTAGAGAGACCATCGATACATGCACGGCCTGGGGACATTAAACCATATCTTAGGCACTCAGAAATTATTAGCACCAAATAATCATTAAACAACCTATTCCACCACCATGACTTCGTAAAACATGATTAACTGTTTTCTTCAAACCAATTATTATGCAGGCTGGACTAGCAAGGTACCTGATACGGTAGTAAGGAACTTAAATTTCAATACCAAAGACAAAATAAGATTGTAACATATACTTCACCAAAATTAGTCAGATGCAGTTACGCATGGTGTTTTCAACAATCCATTAATATTGACCCTATAGTTTTAAGGTGGCCTCATTAGTAACTATAAAAGTTACATCTAGCATTAGAATAGTCCTAATTTAAAGACATAAAAACTGGATCCTTTAGCGGAGAGTAGATTAACCTCAAATATAACAGATGCTCCTCTTTGAGTTCCATCGCCTCCAATTATGTAAACCTGTATCACAAGTAGAAAATGCCTTGAGAGTCTGTCAGAGTTCCTGAGCTTTGAGCTCTAATGTCTGAAGGTACAATGTATGGCAAACATCAAGCAAAACAATAGTTAAGCCATACCTGGTTAATTCCACGATCATGAATGCTGTCAACTATCTTTGAGGTATCATGGCCTCCTCGTGATGTCCCAAGGATAGTACCACCACGTTTATGAATGTCATTCACAACCTTAGGTGTCAAATCAACAGTATTTCGGGAATAAAAACCACTGTATCCTCCCTGGTATAAATCGGATAGAATTCGTATAAACCAACTCTTGTTGAAAAATAATGGCAAACTTATCCCTTTATCAAAATTAAGGAAATAAATTAAACATCAAATTCATCAGCATAAATGGTTACTCACATCTATTCCAAGAACCTTAGTGACACCATACATGTGATAAAGTCCACAGACAATTTCCCTAATCACTGTGTTGAGCCCAGGGCACAAACCACCACATGTTACGATACAGGCATGCACTTCATCCGCCTCAAAATACACCTGAGCCAGCACACATTCCATGAATCCATGCACAACAAATGCAAAGCAGATTTATAAACGTGATACCTTTTGGCGTGGTCCTGCTCGCCGAAGGTGCGTCCCTCTTGGACTATCCTTATGGACAACAATCTATAAATAGTGTAACCAACACAAATTAAGATCACATAAACAGAATGCAATAATAAATAAACTCAGCATATGCTAATTTGTCTTGATTAATGATCAAATCTCTTGCAAATGATCATCTTTTGGTCACTGTAGTCCAACTTTTTATATACAGATGTTCATTTGTTTTCTCAAAGTGATGACATCTCGACTGAAAATACATCTTTTTACGAAAAGCTCAAAATCAAGTAAGGAAAAGAGTGTCACCTTTTGAGCAACAGTATCATCTTCGTTAACAAAATACTGCCTGAAATAAATAAATAAAATAAAATAAAATTAGGACGTAAAAGAGTCATTGTGTACTGAACAGGAAACAAATCAAAGCAAAAGCATAGATCTTAGTTCTGGAAAATTTCAACGTACTTGACAACAGAGTAAGCAGGATTGATTTGCAGTGGATTTGGATAAGTCTGTAACCAAAAACGCCCACACAAATCGATTCAATTACAGTGCTTGTTATAAACAACAAAAATGAATGCCAAGAGTAAAAAGAGTGTGGGAGTGAGAAAAATTACTTGAAGATCGGACAAGTAATCGGCGAGATGAGGCACGTCTTCGAGCACGTAACCGGCTTCGCCTTTGACGATCTTCAACTTCGGATCACCGGAAACCGCCATTGTTGCTCTCCAACAAAAACCAGCGGTCAAGTAATATCGATTTTCTGGAGAGAGAGAGAGAGAGAGAGAGAGAGAGAGAGAGAATCTCTGAGGAGTTGAACGTAAATTTGAAAGAGGGGAGGGATATTTACAGGACGCGGTGATTGGGCCCGTGAGGTCCGGAAACGCTAGCTAAAGTGTGCCCGGCACGTGAGGCGTCTTGGTAAAGCGACGTGTCGTCGTTAATAGAGACGAAGTCCTTTGGTTAAGTGAAAACGGGTGGCTGGTTTGGACTTTGGAGTAAAAAGGAATGAGGCGACGTCGTTTTGATGCGGGGAAACAGGTGGCGTATTTACTAGTAACTGTGGTTTGCTTTTGGTACCTAGTTTTGGATTAGTCTATTTCTTGTGGTAGGGACAAGTGCAGCGATGAATAATCATATGCTTTCACATCGGTGCTGTCTGGAATTAGAATCTAGAGGACAATGACTGAAAAATCAGGTCGTTCATAACTCGTACGACTTGTGAACGTTCTGCCGACTACAAGTAGTTCCTACTTCCTAGATAATTCTAAATTAATCCTAACGTAATCAAGATAGTTTACTATCTCTCCCTCCATAAAAGAAAAGAAAATAGCATTTTTGGTATTGGTTTAGTATGGAACCTGTCAAGATGTTAGGATTGTTGAGGCAATATGATCAAACTTTCATATAACATCATTAGTTTATCGTTTTATAACATCAACTTGTACACGAGAATCCGTAGTAAAAGAAATAACTTATTATAGTACATGTATATGTAATATGTGAATACAACATCGTGAACTAATTTCGTCAATCAATTCTATACACATATATAATCATTCAAACAACATATATATTAACTTAGTGTCGATTGTATTGTCACATCAACTGGGACAACCGTTAAAAAATGTTTTAAGAGTTTTGGATTACAACCACTTTGGGTTGAATTGTAGTTTGACTAAATTTTAGTTTAAAGTTTTTGTTTAAAAATAAAACAGAAAAAGAAAATAAAAATAAACATTGCACTCTGTTAGGGCATCTCTAATAACTCTACCAAAAACTCAAACTTGTTGTAGAATAATCGGAATTGGTCTACTCATTTCATTGATAATCCCCTTTATATAGGGTGAGTATTACAACGGTAATAGGAAATACATTAATGACAATAATGACTACATAATTATCTATCGTCAGTTACATTGACGAAGGCACATAATACGTTTTTCCTTCAACACTCCCCCTTGTGCCGAGTCAGAGATTGAATGGTGCATGTGGTGTTGTCTCATTAAAAACCTTGCCAAGTAACAAAAACCCAATGGGAGAAAATAAAACTTTGGTCGAAGGACAAAAAGAGCGCAACGCACCTATTACATTTGAAAACAACATGTATGTGCTAGACTCCCCCTGATGTCTGCACCTCCCCCTGATTTTTACATTAATCATGGGATTCTCCCTAATTCTTTCATTTGATCAAGGGAGCTTCAGTAACATTAGCATAGTTATGCATTTTCACATGTTTTTCCAAATATGACTTTGAGCAATGATTTAGTAACTAAATCTTGCCACATCGTCCTCAGATCCAACTTGATTTACTTTGATCTTGAGGATAAGGTTGTTCATGAACTGAATGCATAGGTTCATATTGAACATCAGGTTCACTCGTGGTATGACCTTCATATAACAAAATAGTCATAACTTCGTCTAGAGTATGAGTGAACCATTAAGAGATTTGAAATTGATCTGTGATAACAGATTTTCTTATCTCACCTTTAATGCGTTTTTCTTTACGCATAGTTAGCTATGACGTGGATAATTTCTTTATCATGTCACATTCTATGTAGAGATTGAATAAGCCCAAATCTTTCATATCTTTAATGAAAGAACGATTTGCGTTGCGTAGGCGCATAGCTAGACATAGCTTTACAAATTTACATCGAATGAGAGGTCGAGTCTTACATATTATGTTTAAGTACAATCATGCGTCATTGCACTTGTATAGGAATTTCATTTCCCAATACTTCTTCGTCATCTTCCATTAGATGAAAAACGGATCTATTGTTAGAGTAAAGACTTCGACTGATCATGGGAATATCTGTAGGCCTCACTTTATTCTTTAGAGTGCCTAAGCCGATTGATGGATGATCATCATCATTACAGTCCTTGAGTTCCATTTCAAGACTGTGTATTCCCAAAATCTTTTTCATTCTCAACTTAGGATTTACAATACACTGAGTTTCTCTTATTTCATTTAGAGTTCATATATATCCATAATGAAAACGCAAGGGCATAATTCATCAATCCCTTTCCAATCAAGTAGTCACTTTAGTGAACGTTTCAATTTCTTTTGCAAACGTACTCATGTGATCTAGAGTCACTTGATTTGGGTGGATCAAGTCCGTTTAGGATCCTCATGTATATCTCTTAATTTAGATCCCCATAGAGATATATGTTTTGATCACTTTTCGTAAGCTGCATGTTCAGTTTTTCGGAAACTACCAAACTGACAAGGTAGTGGAGGGCAATGACATCCATTACGAGAGTTTGTCTCATCGTAGTCCATTACGAGAGAATATCTCCTCGTAGTCGATTCCAGTGCGTTTTTGAGAGACCTTGCGCCATAAGGTGAGTTTGCATACTCTTATTCTCATTACGCATTCTAACAAAGATATATTTGATAGGGTTTATATTTGCGGTGTCGGCGTCACCTGCCCAAATACCTATCTCTTTGTTTATACTGGATCGCTTCTTTCCATTAGGCCAGTTTACTAAGTTGACATTTTTCAACGAAGTATGGTTCGATAGTAGACTCATTATTCTACGTCCTCATGTACACTAGTGTAATGTGTTTGTAGAGATCTCTATACTTTAAGGATTGGTTCTAACATTTGAGGCGTCCCCCAATGATAACCACAATCCATAAATATTCTCATGAGACGGATTTGAGTATCACTGATCAATAGATCAGGTTGTGCCAAACTTGTTTTCTTCCTTTACACAAGTATGTATCGAACCTAAGGTGGCCTCCCCCTCTTCCTTGGAGAGCCACGGCCTGTGACACCATTTATGCCACTTATGGCGTCACCATGCCACCATCCATGGTGGCAGTGCAATACCCAATTCCTCTTGGGTGGTACCATGTCCTTTTGATAAAACACAATCCTTGCAGGTATATTTGCAGCAGGTTTATGTGATCTCGTCACTTTAATGTATAAGATATCTACACACCTTACTTTGTGTGATTTTTGGGGATCGAGATGAGACACAGTGGGGACAAACCACGACAATTCCTGTCGTTCCACTTGAACATGCTTGTTCTTATCTCCCCCTAACGACGGGAAGACTGTCTCATCAAAGTGACACTCCGCAAATCTAGCGGTGAAGAGATCGCCTGTCAAGATTTCGACATAGCGGACTATAGCTGGAAGTTCATATCCAGCATAAATATTTATTCATCTCAATGGACCCATCATTGTGCGCTGTGGCGGCGCAATTTTGGCACATAAAAACATTTAATGGAGCTCAAGGATTGTAGATCCGTGTCAATCCAAAAAAGCTCAAGGGTTACAAGTTCGTTTGAAATCCTTTAAAATCCTCACACATAGTCACTAGCTATGGTGTAAATTGGTTCAATGATGATGGCCATAGATGAAAAAGTAACGCTGCATGCAAAAATTGCATAACCCAAAACGGAAGTATTGGTGTGCTTTACCAATATTAAGACTATTACTGTAGTCGTTTTCCGTGAGACCAATTGGGTTTTTATATATAGGAATATGATGTCCATTACAAATCCCATATAATAAGCCATAAAATCATCACACCTACAGAAATTAACCCGGCCTAAGTGCTTTGACTTTCTAGCATAAGCAGCATAAATTTTAATTGTGGATGGTGTCATGACACGTGACCAGTGTGTCGACACAACAACCAACACCATAAAATATCTATGGTGTCCGCAAGTTGGTTGAATCGATCCACTGAATCCTCTTTTGATTCAATATAACAACATAATGAGAAACTCATGTGTCCTTTGCATATGATGATCTCAATCATAATTGCTTTAACGAATAGGCTTTGAATGATGTACTGTTATCCATAAAATCATGACGGATAGGAGAAGCATAATAAGGTATAAATGCATATGCTTGTGCATCAAATATATTATAATGCCACATTGGGGGAGCGGCGGAATTTAGGAATTGAACATACGTCTTCAACCCTATATGACAATATTTGAGGATAAAATGTTCATTGATCGTCCTCAGATTCGTGTGTGAACCATATTCTTCTGGTGTTTGCTTCTATTTATCCAAAAATATGGGTGTCCATAGTAGTTTCTTTAATGTATGGATCACCATATCAAAGCCAATCTATGTCAGAATTCCAAAAGATCATTTTCTTATGACGTTGGATTTAATTAGCGGTTACTTAGAACCTACTAAGTTGACATATAATCTTCTCTAATACTCGTTTACATTCGCAGTCATTTAGAGGTAATGCAAAGGAGCTCAAATGAATTCTCACTTGTATCTTTTTCACATGAAAAATCGTGGCGTAAATTTCTTTATAATGTGGAAAACAAAATTCAATTTTCTTTTATCGCATAAATTGTCAATTTGACATATGCTCAATATATACATCGAAACGTAACTCAAGTTCTTTAGAGTAAATCGATGGGGATTGTAATGAAAAGGTATTGTAATCCCAATTAGGCAGGTGTATTATGAATCCCAAAGGAAAATATATACTGATCATTATCACTTTCTTTGATATACTAATCATTATCATATATTATTGATATAGTGTTACTGTTCTTCAGTACTATTATTTTAGGGATTACATTGTGCGTTTCTTTGCACACGGTTCTTTGTTTCATGCCTATATTATGATATGTTGCTTTACTTTATGCAATACTTTGCAAAGTTAGATGTAGAAAATTGAATCATGTGTATTATGAATAAAATTTGAATAATCTCAATTCTTTTAGAGAAGATTCAAAAAATTAACATGCCAACGATTACATTTAGTCTTGTCCAATTTAGAGAGAGAAATTTTAAGACCAAAAGTCTAATTTAGGACCAAAAGTCGTATTTAGGCGTAATGGCCTTTATAAGGATATCTTAAAATTTTTAAAGTAGATTAATCAAAGTCTATCTTGGATTGAGCCAGATCCTTTTTGCTCTTTTAATAGCTGCAATGATGAGATTTGTCATTTAACATATTCTTCCCAGATATTATGTTTTTAGTTGTAAACTCATTTTCAATGTTACTGTTGGATATTGAAGATACTTTTCCAAAATCCGCGTACTCATATGATTCTTCATATTTATTGAAAGTCGTAGCTAATTCTTTGCTAGCTTATAATGTACGTATCAATAGTTCATTGAATTACAACAATGGCAGAGTGCTTCACTGCACATGACATGTCCCCTATGTCATCTTTTAAATGTTACATTGTTTCCACTTACTTTTGGATGATTATATGAATTTTACGTCCATGGTAATTACCCTTTGTTTTAGGGTCGTTGCATTACTTTGCCCAATTTGTTCAAGAATATATATATATTTTTTCTAAGCCCTTACATCGTCATTGTTTTTTTGATTTAGGGTTGTTGCATTACTTTGCAAAATGTGTTCCAGAAAATTTCTTTTTCTCATACCTTACATTGTCATTACCCTTTGGTTTAGGGTTATTGCATTACTTTGCATAATTTGTTTCAGGAAATTTCTTTGTCTAAGACCTTACATCGTCATTACTCTTTGTTTTCTCATAACTTACATCATCATTGCCCTTTGTTTTAGGGTGATTGCATTACTTTGCATAATTAAATTTCAGGGATTTTTTTCTTAGACCTTACATTGTCGTTCAAGATATTGAAATTATTTATTTAGCTATTTACATAAAGCAATTTGCATAAATATACCATGCTCAAGCCTTAGTCGGCTTAATAGGGGAATTTGGTACTCAAATTCTTCAGAGTCCAATATGTCAAAACTAAAATGTGATGGTTAAACCATCTTTAAAATAGAGGAAGAATATAATGTATTAATCTCGTAGTCTAAATGACATGCACGACGACTAATATAAACCAATATACATTATGGTAACTCCGATGCTTCGTGAAATTTCGTTATCACAATAAAATTTTGGTTTCTCCATTTTCATTGCATGTGAAGCTAATGAAATTCCATTATCGTTGCTTTCTACACAATAAATAAGATATCCATGTTGAAAAATTTTCAATAAATAAAAATTGGATTTCAAGACCGAAATTTGTAATGGTCATATTTTTCTTACTTCGTGAAAATGCTTTTTCACAATATAGGTTTGTCACTTTTTCTTTATATTACAATGCTCATGAAATTACATTATCATGACAATGCTCAAACTAAATAACATGTTAAATAAAACAATTATTTAACACTAATAAAATGAGCATATAATGTTTCAAGTTTCATATTTATATAAAATACTAATGCGATCAAATTGAATAAAGCATTATTTCATATAAATAACTGAAACAAAATATAATGAAAGCAGAGCGTCAATATAAATATTACTTGTAAGTTTGCCAAATAAACTGCATATGAATCGATTGCTCGATCTCCGACTCCAAATTTGTCGTCGCATATTCATCGCCGCATCATTAAATTGATATGTCACATAAAAGAAATATTCATATGATTAGTCACTTTAATCATACATTTACCATATCAATTAAATAATTTAATATTTACCATTAAATTCATAAAACAGTAAATAGTCACAGTAAATAAGAATTACTATGTGGTAATTTTAAAATTACCTTCAAAATTTATCCCAAAAAGAAAATTCTGTTTTTTGTCGTGGGTCGGGTCAGCAGATCCGGGTCAGGCCCAACAAGACCGGGTCGGGTCAAGCTTCTGCCGACGAAGCTTTGTCGGTAGAACTTCTGGGAGGCAGCCTTTCCCGACGAGTTGTCGTCGGTAGAAGCGGGATCGGATCTTGGCTGTGCTGGCGATCGGATCGGGGCTGCTGGACGAAGGGGGACCAGATCGGGGCTGCTAGAGCGGCGTCGATGGCGCTGGAGGAGGCCGGATCGGGGGGGGGGGGGGGGGGGGGTCGATGCAGGTGATCGACTGGATCGGTGGGGGGGGGGACGATCCGGGTTGCAGCGGCGATCGGAGGGCATCGAGGCGAGTCAGAAACTAGGCCGAGTGGCGATGGCCGATCGTCGGACGAATCAGAGGTTGGATCCGATCGGAGAGTGAGCAAATCGGCTGGGCTGGCGTCGTCGGCGCTCGGCTGGGCTGGCGTCGTCGGCGTTCGGCTGGGTCACAGAGAGAGCAGACGTCTTCGCCGCGACTGGGTCGAGGCCGTTCGGAGGTTGGCGTCGTCTGGGCTGCTGGATCGAGCCAGGCGAGGCAGCGTCGTCGGCGCGGGATGTGGTCCGATCTGGATCGATGTCGTCATCGGAGGTGGGCTGGCATAGGAGCAGGGCAGCTGCTGGTGCAGCTAGCGGCGGCGGGCCGAGCTGGGGCAGTCCGATCTGCACGGCGGCGAGGCGATCTGGAGAGGTGCAGGTGCCCAGAGCAGATTTCTGGGTGTGCCGATGAGATGCTATGCTCTGCCGATAAGCCTATCGTCGGTAGAGTGGTAGCCTGGATTTTTCTTCCTTTTCCGACGACGAGTTGTCGCCAGAAGTCATCGTTGCCGACAAAGTGGTTGTCGGCAGAAGGGATTTCTGGTGAGGAGGTCTTCTTTTCCGGCAGAAGTGTTTTGCTGGGGTTTTTTTTCAGAGACAAAGACCTAGGGTTTTTTTTTTTTTTTTTTGCTAAAGTAAAGTGCTGATAACGTGTTGTAGAATAATCGGAATTGGTCTACTCATTTCATTGATAATCCCCTTTATATAGGGTGCGTATTACAACGGTAATAGGAAATACATTAATGACAATAATGACTACATAATTATCTATCGTCAGTTACATTGACGAAGGCACATAATACGTTTTTCCTTCAACAAAACTCATTTTTTGACTTACCCAAATCCATTATTATTCAAATTCATATTTCACCTCCAACTATTTTGTCAAAACTCATACTCATATCTAAATTATAATCATTTTATATAATTATTTTTTGTTAGTGGGCTGCTGGTGTGACGTGGGTCTCGCTATTGGAAAAATGGATTTTCTAATGGGTCAATTGTAGGGAATGAATCTATAATTGGGTATAGATATGTATAGTTAGAAATTAGATTTCATGAGTTTTGAGTTTGAATTTGGGTTTGAGTTTTTGAAATATTGTTGGAGATGTCTTTAGGGCCCAACCAAAAAAAAAATCAAATTGGCCTACTGAAGGAAAAATTGGACTTGTTTTAGAGTCGTGGAATTGTATTCTAGGCCTATTTTAGAGTCGTGGATTTGCAGCTCTCCCACAAAAGTCTATCGACAATCTAGTCCCGAAAAGAAGGCACAACGGACATGACGCCACGTAGCTAGGGCCGTGACAAAACAGAAGGCTGTCGTATTAGAAAAGCAAGCGTCACCAAAATTCATAATTTCTCATAAATCTTGGCACCTTCGATATCCGAGAAGTCTCTCTCACTCTCTCTAGAACCATCGTCTCCCCATTTCTGATCCCAAAAAGAATCAGTAACCGAGAGAAAGCTAAGAAGATCAAAGCGATGTCGTGGCAGCAGTACGTGGACGAGCACTTGATGTGCGATATTGATGGCAACACTCTCACCGCCGCTGCCATCCTCGGCCAAGACGGCACCGTTTGGTCCAAGAGCGCCAACTTCCCTCAGGTTCAACTCTAAGCTTCAGATTTACTTCATCTCTGTATCTGATTTGTTAAGCTACACTTAATTGCTTGAGCTTTTAGTATGTTTTGATCAAGCTTCATAATTATCACTGATGAGCTCGAATTTCAACTACTTTTTGTGTTGTTATTGATCTGAAATCATTTAGATGTTTAATTGATGTTTAGTATGGGAATTAGATTAGGTTGGATGGATTGATTGGTTTAATTTACTGTGTTTTTGATTTATGTTGTAAATTGAATTGTTGTTGATTGGCGTTATTGGTTTGTCTGGTGATGTAGTTCAAGCAGGAAGAGATTGAATCTATTATGAAAGATTTTGACCAACCCGGAACGCTTGCACCGACTGGATTATTTCTTGGAGGGACTAAATATATGGTGATTCAAGGTGAAGCAGGTGCCGTGATTCGTGGAAAGAAGGTAAGGTTTTTTAGCATCCTCATGTGTCGTCTACGTATGCGATTTGATTTTGGATGCAAGCTAGAGTGGCTTGATTTTGAAATGGTGTATACTGTATAGAATAGTAGGGCTTTGTCCAGCTAATAATGCCGTTAATTTGCTACTATGAGAGAATATAGTGAGAATTGGGAACCATGTAATGTACAGTATGTGCTTGTCACGTTGAGTATTTCGTATTTAATGTATGTGTTATATACCAGGGATCCGGTGGTGTTACTGTTAAGAAGACCAATCAGGCCTTGATCATTGGCATATACGATGAGCCTATGACTCCAGGGCAGTGCAACATGATTGTTGAAAGGCTGGGTGATTATCTTGTTGAACAGGGTCTGTAATTGCTCCGGTAAGTTGATGATTTCTATATCTACGCGAGTATTCATGTTTTTTTGGAGGAAGGGTTTGTTCTGCTTAACTAAATTAATTGTGTTTTTTATATCTCGGTACAGTTACTATATCATGGAAGTTAAGGTGATCTAGGTGTAAGAACGGAGTTGATGCTGCTTGGCATGTGATGGAGATATGTGTGAGGCGTTTGTTCTGGATTTGCCTTTGTGAATGATAGTGTGTTGATTTGTGATTGATAGTGTGTTGATTTTACAATTAATACTTTTACTGGAGATCTTTCTGTACTGTTCTGCCGAAATGTATTGATTCTATATTGTTGGCTTTGTAGTAGTTTGTTCCATCAGATATATGACTTGGCATGGGTGTCGATGATTAATCATTCTGCTTACAGCTTACTTCTCCTTTTTAGTGTGCTCAAAATGATTACTATTCTTGAGAAAGTGGATGTGAATCCACAATGGTATTTTTGGTAGTGAAGGTCATTTTTTCCATAAGCAAATTATCAGCAGAACCAGCACACTTGTCTACCTGAGTGAAATGCAATCTCTTTGCATTAATTTTATTTTTGTAAGGCAAAATTCTCCTGACCTGTTGGTAGTAGTACCGATCTGGATCAAGATCCGAGTCCGAGAAGCAGTTCTTGAACGGTGTAGACTGACAAAACGGGGTTGGCTTTGCAAGCAAACTTACAAATCAGGATGGTCTTTGCTGGGAGCTAGCCATGACAGAATCTCAGTAACTAACTCCTTTGGGAGGTGTTCAATTATGCAAGGTCCGTCTGGTTCCCAATTCTCTCGGCAGCAGGTCAGGGGCTGCTTCGGGTTCCCTTGGGATCGTTTGCCGCATTTTGGGTGGTTTATTTTGTTGCGGCTGGCTGTGTGTATTTGAGTAGGTTTATATAGTCTCTTTTAATCAGTTAACAACCCAAATACTACAGCAATTTTTGAGACAACTCAAATGCATATTTGACCAAACAAAAAAATTAATGTGACAAGTTACATAAAGCTCTAGAAAAAAGAAATCAAATTTTTACTGAGCACTAACCGGACGGACAAGAACAACAGGTGGAGGCGACGAGCGGTTTTGCCTCAGATTTGCTTGAAATCGTATACAGACAAAGTGAGAACAAACACGCCTCTCTCTCTCTGAAAATCAATCATCTTGAGAGAATGGGAATTCCATCGGAAATGAGAGACATGTGGGTCAACAACCGCCGCAGAGACGCTTTGCTGATTCCTTCCCCATACGAAGACGACATTCAACAGAAGGCCTTAAGGGCCAAAACTTGCACTCAAGGTTTGACTTTGATCGGAATATCCGATTGGTTTTTATCTTTTGATCGGTTGATTGATAGTGTTTGGTTATTTTAGGAATTCCGGTGAGATTTAATAGAGGATTTGTTCTTTCTGTTTTCAACTTTTTGCTATGTTCAGCTTATATACAGAAAAACGTAAACAAACTTGGGGATGATATTTTGTTGTAGTGAATCTGATGGGATCATTTTTTAAGTGAGCAGAATGCTGATGCCATAAAAGTAGATGTGACAGATGGTCTAATAGCAGTGAGAATTTCCATGATATTGCAGAGGGCGCTCGTCAAGGATTCAAGGCAGCTTGCATTTGGGGTGCTGTCAGCGCTGTGCCTACTGTACGTGTTTCGTTGAACTCTTTAATTGGTTTTCAGTCGGAATTTGTTTCTTCCTTTAGAAATTGGTTGTTTGGTTGATCATGACCTTCTAAACTTGTTGGCATTACTTTCCTGGTTTACGGGGACATGAATCAATGAACATGTGTGAACTTAAATGTCATGGAAACATGTTGTCTTTGAGAGATGATAAGTCCCATACTTTTTTCTCTTGGTGCAGCCTAGCTCCAAAATTAGTTCTCAGATTCAGTTTCCAGAACAACATATTTAGAAATAGGGGAATTCCAGTTGCATATGTCATGTTCTCTCCAGATTTTGCATTGACAGTCATAGGTCATCTTTTTACAGGATATGACACTGTATTTTATTGTTTAAGGCAGATCTTGTCATTTTGATGTAGTTTAAGTTTTTGGAAATAATTGATGCTTGCAATTGACATGATCTTCATATTTCCAGTTGACTGCTGTTCGTATGATTCCTTGGGCAAAGGCTAACCTCAATTATACAGCTCAAGCACTGATGATATCTGCTGGTATGTTTTTGAATTTATATATTGCAGGCCTTGTGTAGCAATTCTAGTTATAGGGCAGTTACTTGCTAGCTATGATTCAGATTTTAATTGTCAATGTCCCTAAGATTTTGAATAAATTTTGGAAAATTTTAACATGTGTTTTTATTTGTTCAACAGCATCCATTGCTGCATACTTCATCACTGCTGATAAAACTATCTTGGAGTGTGCTAGAAAAAATGCACAGTTGCAACAAGCCTTGAACCGCCAGAAGTGATATCATGCAAATGTAACTCGAAATTATATGAATACCATCCACCGAGTTATCATGGCACGTGATGATGCGGCTTGTTCTGCATAGCAGAGGAGTCTGTTTTGTGTATTAAGTGCACCCTACCTTTTCCCGTTTCTTCTATTTGCCAAGGAAGAATAGTGTTCATTAATAAGGCTGGGGTTCAGTACTGTGAGATCATTTTGTTAATGTGCATTGTGTTCATATCAGTGGATATATACTCAATATGGCGGTTTAACCCTTTTTGGAGGTGCTTCATTAGAATATTCTCACTTGCTGATCTTTTACTTTCTTATAGTGAAGATATTTGTAAGTAACTTGGCCAAAGAATGAACACATGTTATCAAAGCACTGTGATTTCACATTGTTTCTCAACATGAAAAATACAAAGAAATGAAGGAACTCGACAAAATTACATTCCTTTGTTGGTTTCTTTTCAGCATTGAAAAACACCATTGACTGACTAGTGTTATAGGGTGAGTCCACAAACAAATTCCTTGCCGGAACTGTGTTCAGATAAATATTTCTAGCACAGATCTCTTATGGAGCGTAAAGAATGAAAGTTTCAGTCACTTATGACGGTAACAATCGAATCATCTTAAAGAATCTTGCATGCAGTATGCCTCATCCCAATTATTAAGCTATGTCCTATTCTATTTGTTCTTTGACTGAATCGGAGCTCAAAATGCATACCGGTAGATTGCATCAGCTGCACCATCTTCGTCATTACTGGCACCAATCAGATTAGCAATAGCTTTTGTTTTCTCTGAACCATTGCTAAGAGCAACACCCAAAGAAGCTAGCTCAAGCATCTCAATGTCATTTTCTCCATCGCCAATAGCCATAATCTTGATAACAAGTATAATCAATCAGGAATGTAAATCATAAATCCTATGATCGTATATAACAAGAGGTTTAAGAAGGGAACATATAACATCGGACAAGGCATATCTGTGAATTTGGATGGGTTTTACCAATATAACTATATAAGCTGCTTGTGGGTTTGGAAAGTAACATACTATAATGAATGCAATTCTGAGTCTCTGACTACCGTAAAATGTCATATTAACTTTTTCGTCCATCCCATGATCCAGTTACGTGAAAATACAGGAAGTGCATGAAGGTTCAACAATAAGAAGGTGATAATCTGTGGATCACACTACCATTTGTATCTGCTCAGTTATTTTTATATCACTAGGCCATGATTGAACACCCTTTCTCAATTTGTATGGTAAAATTAATGCCAGTTAAGTGAAGATAACCAAAGAACCCCCTAAAAGGACTAATATAATTATGTTGGTCCTTATTCCTTACCTCCTTTGGAGTGATGCCCAATTGATCAAGCAGCAACTTTACTCCACTCCCTTTTGACGTCCCTGGGGGAACAATTTCAAGCATGTCCGGCTGAGCTTGAACAACTGCCGCACGATCTCTAATCGCTTCTGACCAGTACGGCCTCAAAGTAGTTGCGACTCCTTCAGCAGTGTCCATGAAAATTACTTTCTGTAAATCCATAAAAGGTGTGTCCTCAGATGAAGCAAAAGCGGCATGTACAAAATACTAAGTTAATCATGTAGTTATAGTCGATATCAAGTGCTATGGACAAGAAACAATAGCCCTAACATCAATAACCCACACGAACAGTTGTTGTATTTATCGAGAGAAACTACAACATTCCTTTGTGCACACTCGTAGTTTCACGAGAAAAAGCATATAATATATTAATACAAGTATGAAGTATAATTTCTTGTTGTTTGGTTGGCGTCCATGACCCTAGCCAGGACTGAGCCATCTAATAAGCAAAGCTGGATGCAAGGACCAAAACAATTTCATAAAAAATACACTGGAAATGGCTCTGAATACAAATCAAGATTAAACATCCATTCAGAAAATTGTACCCAGTAGACACAGAGACAATAGCAGTAATGTAACAAGATGGTCGACAATCTTTCATCTTGTTGAAGTTGTAAATGCATATAAGGATTGCAAACATTTATGCCTACTTCAGGAGCATACCTGTATGTCACCTGCAGCCAAGAGATGCTCAACTGAAGGCATGATCTCCCCCTGTAAAATGTCTCCATGTAAAACATGTAGAAAAGGAAAAGGGAGGGAACCTTACTAAATAACAGAAGACTTTTGACCTGGATGAAGCATTAATCTTTTTATACCTTAGGCTCATGATATACAGTATGAAGTGAGTCCACTAGTGGGTGGTCAAACAAAGTTAAGCAACGATCCTCACTGTAAGCAATAAGAGGTATCCTATTCTCCCAAGAATAAAGACATGCCTGTACATAAAAGAGCGTATTATCATATGCCTTATAACAATTACAATGAAGTAATGAACTTGCATGCCTCAACAAGGCATTACCTCTCTGCAGACATTTGGGTCTAAATTCCCTTTAAAGATTTTCCGGCCTTGCTTACCATAAACAAGCAACCCCTGGAATCATGTAGAGGCAGACAATGAGGCTCAAATGTAGTAATATAAACCCCAGAAAAGAAAGGAGAAATATGTGGAACAGCTAATAATGCATTTGGTTATTGAAAGAGGGCACCGGAATTTGGTAACAGACAGAATATGGAAATGGTTAAGCTGGACTATGTATGGGTACTACACTTCACTGTAGTGCCTTAATCAAGCACAAAATGCTTGGGTCATTACAGATAAGCCCTCTGAACAGTAGAGTTGATATGTATCTGATAAAATTGCAAGGAGAAAAGATAAACCTGGCAGAAAACCCCAGGAGAAAATTCTGAAACAATGCCGTCTTTTCCTGCTAAGTCTACCATTTTAAAAATGTTGATCACAGCTGAGCGAGTCTGTTTCAAAAGGATTAACAGAAATAAATAGATTGTTTTTCAATCAGCACTATCTATCACTAAAGAAATCAAATTATAGGTAATTCTAGATCAACTGTCGCAGATAATAATAACAAAGTTAATTGGAAAGACCAATATATAAACAAAGTTTAAAATACCAATATATATATATAGAAATCATAACTATATGCCTGATAACTAATAAGAAACAAAATATTCTTACTTTTCCTGTTGCTATCACTATTTTCACCCCCCTTGAAGTGACCTCTTTTAGAGCCTTTACAGTTGTTAAGCTGATTTGAGTTTTACTGTTGAGAAGGGTGCCTTGTATACCAAAATGAACATAAGGCTACTAATAGAAATAATAAAGATAACCAAAGAACGCATAGGAATACAGTAAATCTTCAAACTTACCATCCATGTCGCAGAAAATGTATTTGAACTTTGGTTTATAATACCGAAGGCTGCCTTCTCTCTTCCTGTCTTTTAACAAAAACTTGGAAGATTATCTCACTAAAGATTAAAACAGACAACATAGCTACAGAATGAGTGGCAAATGTTTACAATTAAACTAACTTTTTTTTTTTTGAATCTATCAACGACACTAGGCCTAGAGACTAATCCGCGCCGGGGGATCATGTCAAAACGCTTCCTCCCCCATGGCCACCAAGAATAAATTGGGATTTAAACTCCAATTAGCGTTGGCGGGATTCGAACCTGGGTATGAGGGATTCTCACACAAAGGCTCTTACCAACTCGACCATCTGTGGTGGTTATTAAACTAACTAAATAAGCTCTAAACAACACTGATGTCAGGTGAAACTGGAAAAAGAAAAAGATTACCATCCTGTTTCTCTTCACGGGAAATTGCATTGGTATCAACATCGGACGCACTTTGAATCAATCCTTTCCCCGCCCACCCAAGGCTCTTCAAGAGAAGTTCCTCCTCCTTCTCCATTTCCACTTCGGCTTCCTCGCTAATCTCATGATCGAATCCTAATAGATGCAACAATCCATGTATCTGCATGAAAGTCCGGTGAATAGGTTCATCAAACGACACAAAAAATACAATGAACCCAAACATGATTATGCACACAACATAAAAACTTGAATACAAACAATATAACGAAGCCAACCATCAGAATGCGTATCTCATCAAGAAGCGTGTGCCCTCTTTCTTCTGCTTGTCTTGCGGCCGTCTCAACAGAAATCACAACGTCACCCAACATAAGCTGCAAAGACGAAAAACACCAAACAATCACCAAAAACACTTCCTTTACTCGAATGCATCGAAAATAAAAACAAAACACAAAGCAAATGAGCTAGTACAATGGGGAGCCTGAGCTCAGGGACATGCTGCGACATCGAAAGCACATCGGTAGCATGGTCCTCATCTCTCCACTCCTTGTTAAGCTTCCGAATAAACTCGTCATTGCAAAGCATCACCGAGAGCTCAACGCTTTGAAAACCTCCAACGTCGCTTATGGCATTGTCCCTCGTTTTGTATTCTGAGTCTTTCAAACCATCAAACGCTAGCTTCAACGCCATCGGCACATTAATCCTAAACAACTCCGCCACTCCCTGCAAGTTTTCAGTGTCAGAATTTCTCGGAGACATTCCCACAAACACTTGGTGTGCACTTTTGAAAATTCATATTGAAATATATACAAGGATTTCAGGATCTTCAGGCAACTCTTCTTCGATGCAAATGCTGACGTTGAGCTCGACCTCCTTGTCCTTGCTCTTCGGAGCTCGCCGCCGCACTCTCCGGTATTCTCTCTGCGCGGCGCAGATTCGTAGCGACGGTAAGGGACGAGCTCCCCAGTCCCGGCCGCAGAGCGCGTGGAATCTTCGGCCGAAGAGGAGGGAAGCTTTGGAGGATTCGAGGCGGTGCGTTTGGGGAGGGAGGATGGAGTTTGGTCTGGGAGTGATGGAGATGAAGGTGGCGCGTGGGAGGTAACGCGCCATTGGGAGGGTAGAGTGGGCGCGTGGGTGGATGGTGCGGAGGAGAGTGGAGAGATGGAGAAGCATATAGAGTTTGGAGGTCTTCAACGGAAAAAATGGTTGGTTGGGTTCGCGCTTTGGTTGTGACGACAAACTGACAGCGACTTTCATAACTAAACTACCAAAGCTTTTGCGTGTCAAATATTTACTTTTACTGTTTTACCCACTCCAGTGACTTCACTACAAATCTACAACACAGTTAAACAATCTTCATAGTAAATTTGTAATGCAAGTTTCTGCTCCATGAACTCTTTGAGTAAAAGAATAAGATCTCTATCTCTGTAGGTAGAATCACTAGCACTTCTTTTTAACAGAGATGAAAATGGGATCATTGTAAAGAATCTTGTGGCAGGTTGAAAGCCTCATTTTAACTGATATGCTGAGTGTATTGTAGTTCTTTTTTTGTCTGAACTGAAGCTCAGAGGGCATAGCGGTAGATTGCATCTGCTGCGCCATCTTCGTCGTTGCTGGCTCCGATTACATTGGCCACAGCTTTTGTTTTCTCTGCTCCGTTGCTGAGACAAATGCCTAAACCAGCCAGCTCTAGCATCTCAACGTCATTTTCCCCATCGCCAATAGCCATGATCTGAAGAATGGAAGTTATTAGTAGTCATAATCGTACAGTGATCAAACAACGTTTCCTGATCAGTAGTCGTAATCCTAGTGCCCATCAAGTGGAGGTACATGGTTCTGATATGAAAAATTTGGAAACAGAGAAAGGCCCCTTACCTCATTTGGAGTGATTCCCAAATGATCAAGCAGCATTTTTACTCCACTACCTTTTGAGGTTCCAGGGGGAACAAGTTCAAGCATGTCCGGCACAGTTTGAACAACTGCGGCACGATCTCCAGTTGCTTCCGACCAATATGGCCTCAAAGCAGTAGATACTCCTTCAGCAGTGTCCATGAAGACCAGTTTCTGTATATTGATAAGGTGCCCACATTAATACTGAAACCAAATGCCCCAAGTCAATAGTATAATGTGTCATATTTCAGACAATTCATAAATAATGGCCTTTTCAGTAGTCATAAAACTATATCTTACACAAAGATGAGTTCTTTGAAGATTTTATCTAAAAAAGGAAGAGAATGTGGGGGTTCTTTGCCTTCTTGAGGATCATACCTGTATTTCATCAGCAGCCAAGAGGCTCTCAACTGAAGGCATGATTTCCGCCTGTAAATCGTACATGAAAGGAGGAAATAATATGGAACTTGTGGTCAATATACTAGGGATCATCAAAACACTAATTCTAAAAAGGTTTTCACTTTTATATGCTGGCCTTCCAGTTACAAGATAATCTTTCACTTTGGAACTATGAAACATGAATCTTTTGATACCTTTGGCTCATGGTATACAGTATGCATAGCATCAACAGATGGATGATCAAAAAGACTCGAGCATCGATCCTTGCTGAATGCAATGAGAGGAACCTTATGCTCCAATGAGTAAAGACATGCCTGCGTAGAAGGATCATAAGAATTCTGCTTTATTTATAACAACGCACGATGAGATTATTGCATGTCATGCCGAGGAATTACCTCTCTGCAGACATCTGGATCTAAATTTCTTCTGCAAATTTCCCGACCTTGAATACCATAAACCAACAATCCCTGGAGTCAAGTTGAGGCACATAGTAAGGACATGATGTAATAAAGTTAATCTGAGACTGAAGCAAATTATCTGTAAACAATCAATAACACAATTTGATTCTGGAAAATTTGAGCTGGTATTACAGAATTGAGTGATTGGTTCCATATCATAGCCAAAGAAAAGTAAACATGCAACAGAGGAGTAAGCATGCATCTGACAAGTGAAGACAGTTCTTCGTTCATCATAGCAGCACGTTTAAGTTGAAATCTTCAAAGGAGAAAGGATGAACCTGCAAGTAAACCCCAGGAGAAAATTCTGAAACAATGCCATCTTTTCCAGCTAAATCTACCATCTTAAAGACGCGCATCACAGCTGGACGAGCCTGTTCCAAACCGTTATAAACACTATTCAGCAATCAAAGAATATTTGAAGTGACAGTGTAGCATACAAACCCTTATCAATAACAAAGTAACTAAACAGACCGAATATACAAAAACATGAAATTATAGTAGCCAAGACAAATGACTGAATGAGAGCACATTTCAAGTATCATTTCTTGACATTACTTTTCCGGTGGCAATCACTATTTTCACACCCCTGGATGAGGCTTCTTTGAGAGCCCTGGCAGTGGTTGAACTCAATTGACTTTTGCTGTTGAGAAGGGTGCCTTGCATTACAATAAAACAAACACCAAACAATAATTACCAGCTAAACAAAGAACTTGATGAGCCTGTAACACCAAAATAAGGCCAACTTACCATCCATGTCACAGAAGACATATTTGAACTTTGGTTTATAGCTGCCTTCTTTCTTGCTGTCTTTAACAATTCACTAGTTAGATTATCTCATTACAATTTACAAACTTCACTCAGTAAATCTTGGTTACATAATCAATTGAACTAATTATAATCTTTCATAGTTACCAGAGTAAAATAAGGATCAAAGATGAAATTAACAAGTGAAATGATAACATTTACCATCTGAAACTGCCAAGACTCGTCCCCTCACCAATGGCCTCGCAGCGTCTCTCCGTTGGTAACAGCACAGCGCGTGGAGTTTCCAACCAAACACCGCAGATTTAAATGCCGCCAAGCAATTCGTTCCGCGCGGGACCATCAATATCGGCACCGACGAGGGGGGTATCAGAGAGGCGCGTGGGACCCAACGCGCCATTTGAGTGGCGGAGGAGACTAGAGAATTAGTTGGTTGGATGGTTCGCGCCTTTCGAGTGACAGACCGATAGTAACGGCGACGTTACGGGTTTAAATCGAAGTCAAACAAGTCAAAACCCGGGGAGGGAGTTTTTCGTAATTTAACCCCAACATATGGAAAGGTAAGGGCTTTGCTGGAAGTAACGTGAAGAGTCTCTTTTAATTTAATCAGAGTCCGCATCTTGATCAAAAAATCGAACCCACCTCTCTCTCTCTCTCTCTCTCTCTCTCAAATCCTCATCTCATTTTCTCGATCTTCCCACCCTCTCCTTCAATCCCCCAATTCCGATTTCCGATCTGGAATTCGTTAGGTTTCCGATTTTCCTAGGTCAACAAATTAGGGTTATTTTTTTTTATTTTTTTTTATTTTTTTTTGCTTCCCGCATTCTCACTCTCTTAACTTCAATTTTACCTCCTAATTCCATTGCAATTACTTAAATTTTTGCTCCCAATTTTGGAAATTTTGCTATAATTGGCGGAGGCTAGGGTAGTGGTGTTGGAGGTTAGGTTTTGTTTCGAAATAGAAATTAAAAAAAGTTTGGGGGTTTCGAGATGGCGGCCTCTGGGAGTCGGAAAAGTGCTTCGAATCTCTCTTCTGAGACTCCAAAGCCGCCGCCTAGGAACTACGGAATCACCACGCCGGTTTTTCTCGCCGGGCCGTCCCAGTCTGACCGTCAACGGAATATCGAACTCGAGAAGGTAGTAATTGTGTTTATTTGGTTATGGATTTTGTGTAATTGCGGTGAATCTTGTTCATGATTTGTTTTTGTTTGTGATTTAGTTTTTGGTTGATTCGGGGCTTTATGAGAGCAAGGAGGAGACTGCCAAAAGAGAAGAGGTGCTTGGCCGCATTGGTCAGGTAATTGATCTATCGAGCCAAATCAGTTATAGGCATTGTTGTGGTTAGATTCAGTATGCTTAAGAATTTGTTTTTATGTTGTGAAAGTAATGATTATACTGAGCTATATTCTGTTTGTTGTAGATTGTGAAAGACTGGGTGAAGCGCTTGACATGCCTAAGAGGCTATACGGATCAGATGGTGGAGGATGCAAATGCTTTAATTTTCACGTTTGGATCATATCGACTTGGAGTAAGTTTTAGTTTTTGACACTTCTTTGTGGTGCTGTACATATCGGCTTCATGGCTTGGGATTGTATGTCATATTATAAGAAACTATCAATGCCTCTTGTGCTGCTTACCCTTATTATGCTCTATTCTTAATGTTTTTTTTTTTCACTGATCTTTGATAGGTTCATGGGCCTGGAGCTGATATAGATACATTGTGTGTTGGGCCAACGTATGTTAATCGAGAGGTAATTTTTTCTTCTTTGAGTATATGAATATTTGTTATTTGCCTTTCATGGGTATGGCCAGATTTTTTCTCAGTGGTTCCGCCTCACACTTGGCTTTCTTTGTCCAGGAGGATTTTTTCATTGATTTGCATGACATCCTCGGTGAAATGGAAGAGGTAACTGAACTTCAACGAGTTCCTAATGCTCATGTTCCAGTCATGAAATTCAAGTTTCAGGGAATATCAATTGATCTTTTGTATGCAAGCATATCTCTCTTGGTTGTCCCAGAGGTCAGTTTGGATTTCACTTTCCTTAAACCTGTTTTTTTTGTTTTGTTAGCTATTTTTTTTGTGGTCGTACTCATATGTTACATATATCGAGGACTATTTTTGCCACCTTTTACTCAAGACATCGTACGAGTTCCTAGATAGTAACAAACTTGTATGTTATTAACATTCGAAAGACAATTGAGCTGATATATTGATTCCTAGTGTTATTTATAATATTGATTTTTTGTTGGAATATGTTTGTCGACAGGATCTGGACATCTCGGATGAATCTGTGCTATACGATGTTGACGAGCAAACCGTTCGAAGTCTGAATGGTTGCAGGGTTGCGGATCAAATTCTTAAACTTGTTCCAAATGTTGAGGTGAATTTATTTATCCAATACCATGGTTTATTTATGTGTTCAAATGATTCGTCGCTTGACACTCTATTTGATTGTAGCACTTCCGCACGACACTCAGGTGTTTAAAGTTTTGGGGCAAAAGGCGTGGTGTTTATTCTAATGTAAGTTTGGCAATGGTATAAAGTTATCTTTGTCATTAAAGAATTACTCACACTTTTTGAAGGTCGTATATGTGGTGTAGGTTACTGGATTCCTTGGTGGTGTAAATTGGGCTATCTTAGTTGCTCGGATCTGTCAGCTTTATCCCAATGCAAATCCCAGTATGTTGGTTTCTCGATTTTTCAGAGTGTATACTCAGTGGCGTTGGCCAAATCCTGTACTTCTTTGTTCCATAGAAGAGAATGAACTTGGGTTACCTACATGGGATCCTCGTAAAAACCCTCAGGATCGTTTTCATCATATGCCGATAATAACTCCTGCGTACCCATGTATGAACTCTAGTTATAATGTCTCAGTAAGTACTCTACGTGTTATAACAGAGCAGTTCAACCATGGTAATAGGATATGTGAGGTAAGAACATAGATTGAATTTCAAAATGGCTTGCTGCTTATGTTTGAGCATTGATGTGAATTGCTTACTGGTTTTCTTACAGGAGATTGAGATGAAGAAAAGCCAGTGGAGAGCTCTGTTTGAACCTTATGTTTTCTTTGAGGCATACAGAAACTATCTGCAAGTGGACATAGTAGCAGCCGATGATGATGATTTGTTGGCGTGGAAGGGGTGGGTGGAATCTCGTCTTAGACAGCTCACTTTGAAGGTAGGGAAAACAATTCATAGAGTATCAATAATTTCCACCTAGTCAGTCTGTTAAGATAATTAGTTCATTGGAGCTGTTGTTTTTCCTCAGTGTTATTTGTCTTTGTGCAGATAGAGCGAGACACAAATGGTTTGCTTCAGTGCCATCCGTATCCAAAGGAGTATATAGACTCATCCAAGCCATGTGCGCATTGTGCTTTCTTTATGGGTTTGCAGAGGAAGGAAGGAGTAAAAAGTCAAGAAGGTCAGCAATTTGATATACGTGGAACAGTTGAGGAGTTCAGGCATGATGTAGACAGGTATGATTTTTGGAAAGATGGGATGGATATGTATGTTTGTCATGTTCGTCGGAAGCAGCTTCCATCCTTTGTCTTCCCCGATGGGTATAAACGGCCTCGATTATCAAGACATGTGAGCCAGCCAGATGAAGGAACTTGTGAAGAACCTTCTGGATCTGCTGAAAGACGTATAAGGAGGAAAATTAATGCTAAAATAGAGGATACAAATCCGATTGAACTAGAGAAGCAGACCTCAATCAGCCCACTGCGGGTGGAGTCTGTTTCCCCAGAAAGTATTGCTGGTAGATCTGGTGGAACACCTGATTCTAGCTTCAGTAATGGTGGTAGGTTAGAGTGTCTACCACCTAGAATTGCAGATAGCAGTTATGGTGGACAGTTGGAGAGTGTAAAAGGTACTGGGGAACCTGTGGGGTTAGTTGAAAATGTTGAGCGGGAATCCATTGCTAAAAATGAATCAACAGCTATGTGTGGTTCTGAATTCCCTAGTGTCTGGAATGGGGTAAAGCCTTCACAACAGGGTATGGAGTCCGTACATCCATCTGCAGTATCTTTCTTGGGATCCAAAGAAACATGCCAGATTGAAATAACTGGGGAGAGAGTTGGAAATGTGGTTGTAGTGGACATGAAGAATATGAAGACCGATTCTACTGGTAGTATGCTGAATTGGACAGAGGGTACTATTGATGTTGACCAAGAATTAGTCAAACAATGCAGTCAGACTATGGGCGTGGACACTGCTGAAGGCGGATTAGGAACAACTTCTAGCAATCGGAACCTCAATTGCGAGGTAAGTTTCATATGAGGATTGTGGATTAGGCATGTACTGGATGGAAGTGAGAAAACTAAGAGTTTTGGAGATAGTGAGACGTGGGAATCTTTGCAGGATGATGTTCTTTCGTCAGGAGCAGAGTTCCTTCGGAAAAGTGGCACTGAAAATCTGCAAGGCATACTTTAAAATGCCTTATCAGAAGAGTTGGAGGTTTTGAACTTAAAACTCTCTTATTCTATGTTCTCTCTTGTTTGGTTCTGTTTAGACTTATACATAATCTCTCATTGTTTTCTTCTGTCCGTCTTTCTGTTTTTCCATCTGTTTTTTTTCCCACTAAACAGACTGTGTGTTTACTGGTGCATATTGTGGTGGCAGGTCCTGCACCACTGTAAGCGCTTTGTTTCCAGTAACTATGCTTAGACCTTAATATCTTTCATATCCCATTCCTTTTCTTTTTTTCTTTTTTTCTTTTTTTTCTTTCACTTCTGCTACACAAAAGATTTTTGGGAACCTGAAGTCTTTCTAATCCTTGATTTTCTATCGTATAGCCAACTATAATCGCAAATGCTGTCAACTTGGAAGCTGGAGCTAGGTCAGAATTTATGCAATAGCCAATAATATCCCTGCTTTAAAACTCTTTGTTGTATTAAGAAAATCATTATATCTTTATGCTGGTCTGTTTTGTTGTGCGGCTGTTCTGTGACAGGTTAAGTCTGAGATAAGTGGAATGACATAGCAGAGGAGAATTGTTGAAGAGGGAGTCTCACTGCTATTAGAAATAGAGCCTGCAAAATGGTAAGTGCTGCATTAATGCTGGCTTTCATTATGGCTTAGGTGAGCACGTGCCAAATGGCAAGCCTAGTGCCTGGGAAGGTGCAGCAATGCAAATTGCACAGCGCTGTGGTCTTGTGCCTTGGATTTTGAAGCTGGTGGTGAGACATTGAGCACCAATTCGAGCGAGTATGCCGGTGCTTTCGAAACTGAAGGACCCCGTTATTTGTGGCGACTTGGTCAGGGTGGAAAGGTAGTTCTGCTGCTCAGTATTTTATTAAAACTCTTTCTGGGGAAGAGGCTCCCGCAAAATGGACCCTGTTATGAGGCCACTTGAGTGTGGGGACGTCTTTCTTGGGCAAATAGGTTCTACCAAATTTGGGCCGCAAGCGGTTACTTTCTTATTTTTCACCTTGTATAACACTGGTCAAACTTGTTCACTTTGTAGTTTGTACCCCCCCAAACTTTTGTAATACAATTTCTTATACAAGTGGGTCATTTGCCTCATTGTCTCCCTCTTTCCCTCACTCGCACTGCGCAGAGACCGGAAGCAAAGACAACTCTTTCCCTCACTAGTTCTTTATTTGATGAAACTGGTATCTGTTTTCTCCAAGTATAAAAGGCAGGAGTCCGTATTAAAGCTGGCAGAAAGTATTACTATCATCTTAGTGAAGAGCTACAGTGGTTTTGAGAATACATACAGATTGAGCATGGCTAAGTGGCTAACCTAGTATTTACTATATAAGCTCAAAAAAACAAAAGCGGAGGATCCTCTTTCCGGTGCTTTGTGAGCTTTCTTCACAGCTATCCAGAGTACATTACACACTGTAAACTATGCTATCGTCTTTCTTTTTACTGCGCTTGTAACTGGAAAGGTAAGTCGCAGTGTTAAGGAGAGGTGCAATGTCAAACTCACCACCCACCTTTTTGATATCACAACCATCTGACGAACCATAACCGCGAAGAATGTGCAGAACTTCTTTCATGGAAGGCCGAGTTGCAGGTAGTGTGCTAGTGCAGATGAGTCCAAGTTTAAACACTGTAGCCATCTCTTCCAAGTAACATGTTTTCTTTATATCCTCGTCCAGGGCCTCATCAATGTTCTTTCCTTCACCATACTGTTGCCATGCCCATTCTGCTAGGTTGGTGTATTCGCCTCCACTTTTCGGTTCTCTGCCTGTTGTTAGTTCTAGAAGTACTACTCCAAAGCTGTAAACATCGATCTTTTCATTGATTTTCGTCGTATAAGCATATTCTGCAATGCAAAACACCACAATGTCAAACGTCATGTCATGATCAAAGTAGCACCAAAATAGTACGTTCAAGACATGAAACAGCGTAGGTAAATGCATGCCTCAAAAACAGACCAATTTAAGAACTTACCTGGGGCAATATAACCAAAAGAGCCTGCAATAACAGACATAGTGTGAGGTTCTCCTTCTCCATGCTTGGCCAAGATCTTGGCCAGCCCGAAATCTGCAATGCGAGCTTTGAATTTAGAGTCCAATAAGATATTGCTGGACTTGACATCTCTATGAATTACAGGGGGAGAGCACTCATGGTGCATGTAGTACAAGCCTTGTGCTGCCCCTATTGCGATCTCCAGTCTCTTTGGCCAGTCCAAAACAACATGATGAGCCAAAGTCATCCCTGCCATTTGTTTTGTCTTCTTTACATGAAGCCACTTATCTAGACTATGATTCTCCATGTATTCATACACTAAAAGCTTCGAATTCTCACTAGAAATGCAGCACAGCAACTTAACAATGTTTGAATGACGAATGCTGCCCAGTACCTCAACCTCAGCATTAAATTCTTTCTCGAGCTTCTGATCCAGTTCCTTGCTGTTCCAAATCCTTTTCACCGCGACAAGTTCACGTGGGCAGTTAGTACTAACTCGATAGACCTTCCCTGAGCCTCCACTGCCAATGAGATTAGTATCTGTCAAGTTTGTCAAGACATTGAACTCGGTGAAATCCAACCTCTGGAATGAGGTAAGCTTCCATGTTGCCAGGTCACGGCCACGCTTGTTCCTCCGGTAGTCTCTTACAACGAAGAATGTCAATAGAACAGTAACTATAAACACAACAATGGACAGGACTAAGATCATGGCAAGGACTTTGGAGGATAACTTGTGGGAGCTATGGAGTTTGGTGTAGCAACTGGGAAGACTTAGAATTGGACTATTAGCACATAGATTTGAATTGTTCAAGAAACTGTTTTCATAAGCAAGGTTATCAAACACATCTGGGATCTTCCCGGAAAGCTCATTCGAAGACAAGTTGAGGGAGTTGAGCTTTAAGTGGCCTAATTCAGATGGGATTTGACCCGAGAATTTGTTACCCGACAAATCCAAGTAAAGGAGGTTAGGCAAAGAACCAATAGTTGTAGGAATGAAGCCTGAAAGCTCATTTCTTGAGAGATCCAGAGTATTCAACGATCCCCACGCAATGATCTGCGATGGTAATTCACCCGAAAATCGATTGCCATCGAGTGACAAAGTGTTGAGCTTAGAAAGACTTGTCAATTCGACTGGTATTTTCCCTGAGAACATATTCCCACTTGCCTTGAAAACAACCAAACTGTCCCAAGATGAAACTTGAACTGGAATTTCACCAGAAAATTTGTTGTTGCTGATTTCCAGCCTAGACAGATTCCAGGCTAGCCTTGTTCTGGGAAGCTGCCCCGAAAACAAATTGTTGCTCATCATCAAGGTCGAAAGATTCAGTGAAGTCCAAATCCCCTGGGGGAGCTCACCCGAAAGACTGTTGTTGTAGACTTGAACCGAACGCAAAGCACGACAATTCCCAAGCCCTTTAGGCAACTCTCCACTTAGTTTGTTAGAGAAAGCAATAGCTCCTTGCAACAAGCCTTTACTGCACAGATGCTCCGGCAGTGCACCACTCAGCTGATTCTCCGAGACCTCAAAAGCTTCAAGCTCCGAGTGAAGACCTAACTCCGGTGGCAAAGTCCCATTCAGCTGGTTCGTGAAAACCCGAAACACCTTCAGCGTCTTAATTAGGCCTAAACCGTCAGGAATTCCGCCAGTTAATTGATTGAAAAACAAGTTCAAGACTGTTAGATTGCTCAGCTTGCTGAAATCCGGTGGAATTGACCCGGTCAAGTTGTTCATAGAAAGATCAACTTGCTCCAAACTCATCGCTCCAACGTTGACCGGAATCTCTCCGATCAATCTATTGTGGAATAGAAACAAACTCCTCAAATCCTTCAACAAAAACAAGCCAACCGGAATCTTCCCTTGCAAATTGTTTACCGCAAGACCAAGCTCCCGGAGGCTCACAAGGTTAGAAAAACTCTCCGGGATTTGACCCATCAAATTCGTCCGCCTCATACGTAACTCTTTCAGCTTCTCCAGCTTTCCAAATTCCGGTGGGATCTCGGCAGCGATCAGATCACCATTAAACGACAAGTCGAAGATCTCGAGATTCGACAGGTTGCCGATCTCGCTTGGAAATGTTCCGTTGAACAGATTCATATAAAGATTCAAAACTTTCAGCTCCGTTACGTTTCCGATCGCCTCCGGAATGTGGCCGGAGAAGTTGTTCCCGGCGAGGTCCAAGTATTGCAGGGATGAAATCCGGTCAATATCGCCGGGAATTGAGCCGACGAGGTAGTTCTGGGAGAGGTCGAGGTACTGGAGCTTGGAGCAGTTGTAGAGGATCGCCGGAAACTCGCCGGGAATGTAATTCCAGGCGAGGTTGAGGACGGTGAGGTTTTGGAGGTCGCAGATAGTCGCCGGAATTTCCTTGATGATGTTTTTTTCTTGGAGTAATAGTCCGGTGACGGTGCCGGAGATGCAGGTAATCTCTGGCCAATCGCACGGTGATGATGAAGAGTTCCAGGACTGGATGGACGGTGGATCTCCCCATTGCTGTTTGAGTTTGAGGAGGATCGACTGGTCGGAGTCCGTGGACTGTGAAATTACGTTGAAGGGTAAGGAGAGGAGGATGGAGAAGAAGAGCGGTAGGAGTATTTTGGCCATTTCATGTGGCTGATCAGTTGGTTGCTCCGGCCTCGGTGTTTCTTTTTTTTGTTTTTTTGCCGGGAAAATATGGGCCGCTATTCAAAACTTGGGCTGGTCAAGGAAGGCGCGCTATTATATGAGTCGGGGTTTACTAAAATGACTAGAGATTAGCAAGTAATTACATTATGCCACTGAAAGTGATTTTGGCCCGTCATGTGTTAGTCAACGACTCGGAGTTTGATCTTAACACGCACCTACTAGAGGTAATAATCATTACGCGACGGAACGAAAAATGAGAAATGTTAATAATTGTAAAACTTGGTGGTCCAATACCATGTAATATATTAGATTAGTGCTTATTTTGTATAGAGAATTACTTAGTAGTACATGACCACATTTGAATTAACTAAAAACTCACTTTCCATATTTCTTATACAAATTAGGACATAAGTCCAAACCCAAAAAATAAGTAGACTAAAATTGATTAAGTAATTAATGTAAAAATATCTAAAATACCCTTATTTTCGTGAAAATTACCAACTGCCACCCAGATCTAACAAGTTTCTCTCTGCTCATTTTTTAAGTTTTTTTTCAAGCAAATTTAAATTTTCCGGCTAAACCACCAGCAATTTGGAGGTGAGCCAATATATAAAGTTGTTCCTTATGTCATGGGCTTTCATTTAAGTACCATATTGCATATGTTTTGAGAAATTTTGAAATTTCGAATTTTGCTCACCAAAAACCACAGTAGCAGTTAATATCTCAGTCGACAGTAGCAGCTAGATTTATAGTCAATAGTAGCAAGTGCCTTCCCACAGTAGCAGTTAGATACATAATCGACAGTAGCAGGGACCTTCCCAACCAACAGTAGCACTTTTCAAATCGACAGTAGCAGCTACTTTCATGCTCGACAGTAGCAGCTAGATTTATAGTCAATAGTAGCAAGTGTCTTCCCACAGTAGCAGTTAGATACATAATCGACAGTAGCAGGGACCTTCTCAGCCAACAGTAGCACCTTTCAAAACGACAGTAGCAGCTACTTTCATGCTCGACAGTAGCAGGTACATTCCAAGTCGACAGTAGCAGGTGTCTTCCAAGTCGACAGTAGCAGTTAGTTTCCTAGTCGACAGTAGCAGCTAGTTTTGCAATAGACAGTAGCAGCTAGATTTGTAATAGACAGTAGCAGCAATTAGGACTAAATACATGCTTGTAAATATTAAGGACAAAAGAGTAAATTAGTTAATAACATGTGGCAGCTTGTTATGCACATGGTATTTATTTGTAAATTTTTGTCCTAATTTGTTCAATTAAATATGTATGTGATTTATTTGTTAAACAAATTATTGTCATGCACTTTTTTGTAGTTTGTTATATTTTGTAAGCGAATATTTAAAATTTAGTTCACATTAAGTTTTATATATTTTCAGTTGTTGATTATAAAAATGATGAGTTTATTCTCACAAGCAAGCTCTCATTTCATAATAAAAGTTAGAAAGAACTCCAAAAAAATGGATAACTTATAGGATCAATGACCAATAGTCTAGATTTTAGTGAGAAATTTATTATTTACAAATATCTAATAAGAAATTATTACGATTTTCTTGTTTCCATCTAAAAATCATTTTACGAATAAAAAAAAATTAACTAAGATGATAATCTAATAAAATCGAATCTAGGGAAAACAACACACCAATGTAGGGATGTTTGTTGGTTTCTATTCTTATCTAATTAAAATCTAAGAACATAGTTTAATACTCGTAAGCATAATTTAAAATTGGAAGTCGTTGTAGGTAAAGTTGGTGACGTATTAACAGTATACAAGTTCATAGTATGTGCAGCAGGGTAGAAGCCGGATCATATTATAACACCAACAAAGCAATAATTTAATCACATGTTAGGAGGAAATTAAGTAGTAATCAGCCCCCGAGTGGCACATCCGTAATTTGGAAAATTAAACACGTACGGGCTTTCTCAGGTATATTATCCGTCGAGCTTTCAGTTAGACTCAACTTGGTGGCTGTATTTTCACAAGTCAAATAATTAAGGTGCCAATGGAAATTTCATACTTGTCTTTTTATTCAATTAGTTGTTTTTGCGATTTGACTAACGATGTATATAAGTAGAAGATATCTGATACATGAAATAAATTCTATTATTTCATAATAAAAGAGACCGATCTAATGTATTAGTACATTACATCGACTTAATTTGTTTCAATCTAGTGCACGACTGTATGGAAATCAAATCTTGTCCGTGTAATGGGAATGCTAGTCCGGTATATATACGACTAGTAGTCAGTGAATGCTAGACCTCATAAAGAAAAACGTACGTTTGAACGCACTCATTTTCCTCTACTTGACTAAATGAATGAGCTAGAAGAGACCAGTGACTGGTTGCTCCCCAAGCTGGGTCAGTGTGGAAAATAGAGGATAATCAAATCACGATTCAAAGATTTCAGAAAGAAGATCTTTTTGACTCGTCCATTACTTCTGGAAATGATATATTAAGTGAAACAAGCATGTTTTTCTATGGCAGCATTATTCATTTTCCTGTACCTAACAATTAACTTGAGTTTCTTTGCAGGTGATCTGTGTTATGTTCCTGGAAACAGAAACTCACTTATCTTCTGAAAAATGCATCTGATTTTAAAAATTTACCTACTAATTACTAAACGGTCGAATTACCAGAGATATGATGCATGAATGCATATAGGGGCAGGCCATCATCGTCTAGAAGGAATACGACACCGGAAATTGGTTGGTGAAATAGGACAGTCGACCATGAATCATATATTCATCATATGCTTGTCTTTTCAGTTGTTTATCTGCATAATCATTTTAAATTGTTGCTCTAGACTCTAGCTAATTAACCTGGTTTTTGCCAAGTTATAAGTTTCAGTGGATTTGCATTTGTAATTTTGGGTATTGCTCCAATAGGCTTAATCACTATGCTAGTGAGGCCTCAGACAATATTGATAATATAGGCATAGCCATCTGTTTTGTGCCTCAAAACAGTTCTAGATTGTGAAGTGGTTTGCAGATATACAATATCAATATTACTTGTTAATCTAGAAGTGGGATGGTAAGATTACACTATGGTTTGTTTCAGGTAGTATGAATTTCTAACTGGATGGCATGGTAGGTGATATCTGTTCACCTATCATACAGAGAGTTTTCTTCAACAGTGAAACAGAAGTATGTATCTAATAATATATCCCCAACTCCACTGAATACTTTGAAGAACAAAGAATTAAAGGGAGAAAAGCAGATCTGTATATATGTAAATAATGAAGGCTGCTGAGCTGAAAAGTCTCTTGGACCATCTGCATTCTATTCTATTCTGCAGTCTACTTCAATGATGTAATATCAAGGAGAAAAAATGCACAAACATGCATCAGGAATAGTCTAAAATGGTGACAGAGTGCGAAATTGAGTGACCTACTGACCATTAAGTTATACAATAGTTGTCTTCTTGGCTAAATAAGTTCAAATTTAGAGCTTGACGATAATGGACATATCCGATCCTCTACACTAATATGTCATGAAGTGACCCATATAATAAGTGAATTGTCCAGACTCATACTCCAACAACATAAGCATCATCTAGTTGATTTACTGTCAGATTATTTTGCAATAGAACATCTTCATCTAAACTCGAAACATGCATGTACTAATTTTGGGATCACTCTCTAACTCGGAAAAGCTTATACGCACCAAGACCCTTATGCAGACCATAAATGGAACCAGATGCCGCAGCCAAGGAGAGAAGAAAGCACAAGAAGCTCAGGAGTTGGAGCATGAACCAGCGAAGGGATTTTTTCTGAATCTTGTTTTGCACAATGTGCATCTCTATTGGGATATAAACTATGAGAGGCCAGTAACCAATGGCTCCAAGGAACGCGAGCATGTCTGTGAAGAATGGCATTGCCATTGCAATGACAGTTGCCAACACCACAAAGGATGTTCTCCATGTTAGCCTAAACATGTTTATACTAAACTTCATCTTCCCTAGTCTCACTGGGTTCTCTTTGGTAATGAACTTGGACTTTGGCCACCTCCTTTCGGCCAACACTTCAACAATGCGAAACACTGGTTGGCATAGCACCTGCTCAGAATAACAATGCACATCACAAACATCATATAAATTTAATGTTGGATAACAATTTATGCAGAACATCTAACATGTTATATAGTTAGACCACTAAACTTGACTTCGTGCATATCATATTATCCTCAAAAGTATTACATTCAGAACTTTGGGAGAAGTAATACTGTATGTGCACGCACCTGAAACGCACCAACAATATGTACCACAATACAAAAATTAGCCAAATCAAGGAGCCAGAATGCCCAGGGCATATCATCTCCAAAACCAGCAAGCAAGTTTTCCGGTGTCATGTTGCCGAACGCAGCATAACCCAAGCTGGCACACAGCATGAAGAATAATGTCATAGTCAAGCCCCCTATCACGACAACCTTCTTCATCACTTTGTTCTCTGCTGGTGGTGACTTCAGTGTGTCCTTAAAAGTCACAGGAAATGCAATTAATGTCACACACACAAAAAAAAAAAAAAATGTTTTCCTAATCTAAAGAGGAAAAGGCGCAAAATATGGCCTACTTGAATTTCAAACAGAACAAGAGCATATGAGCAAGCAAATGCAATATCTCCGGCTGCTATAAACATCATCCAAATTTTTTCTGGTGACGACTGGTCCTCCCCTGCAAGAAAGGTTTTTCCTCCGTCTCCTGTTCAAAAGAAACTTGTCATTTTTAGATGCTACTCTTTCATTTTGAGGAGTTTCGCTTTACATTTTGTGAGCTTAATCTTGTCGAGAGAATTGAAGCCAATCACCGAAGGCCCTCTAAAAAATATGGATGGGAAATTGCCTGATATGATCTTAGCAAGGGAGAGTCCAATTCCAATAGTTGCATAGACAAAAGACATCATGGCTGCAAGCTTAGAGAGCCAAGTCAATTTGTGAAAGTTTGGGAGTTGTGATAAGAGAATTTCAACAAGTCCAAATCCAATCATGTGTGGAATGTAGGAAAAAATGCATGGAGAACCTTCACCATTTTTGCGATGACAGTTCGACTTCTGTATAGCCCTGAATTGAATAACGATCAATTTCAAGTAGAGTTTGGATTATAATGGTTACTGAGTACTTACTAGCTAGCTAGTGTTGATTATCAATAAACACTTACACTAAGCTCTTTGCCGTGGTTATAGTGAAGCCAACTCCAATGGCAGCAAGGTCGAAGTATAAAATCCATCCACCAATCTTGTGCATTGTTCCACCTATACAGTAGGAAGTCAGACCAAACTAAAATGGAGAAGAGCCGAACTTAGAACACTACGAATGAATTAGTCATAACGTATTTCGCTTAAGGGATGGATTTACCTAAATATACTTTGACAGCCTCCATATAAGAGTAGTTTCTCTTGCCTGAAACTGGGTCCGGAAATCTGTAACAATCTGCTAAGAGAGTGGCAGCGTAGCCAGCAGCAAAAGTGCAGAATAAGAGAATGGAAATACCGGCGAGCCATCCGAGTTGGGCCATTGCCCAGGCTAGAGATAGCACCCCAGCTCCGATTGATGTAGTGATTACATGGGCACACCCAGTCCATACTGTTCCTGCATGATCACACACAAGAACAAACCAATACTGCACTGAACTCTTATGTGCATCACGCATGTATTGTAGAAAATTATAAAGCTTTTTCGATACATCTCTTGATTGTATTCTTCAACATGTATGATCAAAGTATTATATGCCTTTATTGATTTGATAGTCTTTCATAGCCAAAAGAAGGGAAAGTAGTCTCCCTTCTCCGAAATTCTATACTCATCGATCCGAATGGTTAAAAGAAGCAGAAAAATTACATAGAGAGACGAGAGTACCAGTTCTTTTGAGTCTGCCATCATCATCCAGCAGTAGTTCTTCTCCAGCTTCAGCGTTTTTCTCAGGATTGTTCAAACCTGATTCAGATAAGCCATCTTGAAATCCAGCTTCGACCTCACTCAGCGCCATTACGACTAGCTTTGCATGTACTTCGGATTACTCAGAATTACAAATAGAGATTACACAAGAAAATGATTAAGAACACAAATTTATATAAGTTCCCTAGAGAATTAATCTGTTCGAGGTGTGAAAATTTGAAATGAGTCAAAGGCCATAAATTTTGCATGACCTCTTTAATATCTGTCAGTAAAGTAAAATCTGGACAACCTACTACTTCCATACATAGATAGATATATGGGATACTCTACTGATTATATATGGTATTCTTCCAAGCTAGGCCAACAGCAAACTCCATAGGTCGACCAGAATTGTATAGCAATTAATCTCCTTAATTATGCTTTCGCTAGCAAAGATGCTTCATATTGGAATTGGCCATTTGTAAACAAGCTAGGCCTGAATTTAGCAAATGCATGAGTGCATGACAATATAGGGTGGCCAAATGGAGGAGGTTCACGTACTGTTGCGTCTACCCCTTTCGACTAAATAATAAATGCTATATTTTCTCCAAAAAAAAAAAAAAAAACATAAATGCTATCAGTATATAGCTATAATTTCATACAATTTACCAAACTGTTACTGGCCGCCTTACGCTCGCTTCAGCCACCGGAGGGTGCCGCGAAACGCAGCGTTTCACGTCCGGAAGAAGACCAAATTCATTGTAGTGATGGTGCTTGTGAGTTTGGACTTTAGAGCTTCGATCTTCTTTAATTTTCTTTTTTAAGGTCCGTTAAGGCCCAAATATCTAAAAACCCGAAATAGTTGGGTCTGTAGCCCTCATAATTGGCCCATCATTGTATACATAGATTAGAGAGATCTAGTCTAAATAAGTAAATATACTCCATATATAGAGCATGATGTTGGTACAACAACATAGTTTTCTTCTTATCGGCCATAGAAGTTACAAATTTAATTTAAAACTTGATAATTGACATTTCATAAGAACAAGTTAATGTTCTCTTGGCATGAATCTAAAATCATATTCATATTCCGACAACAAATGCATCATCTGTTGTAGGATTGTTTGGCAAGAGAACATGTTTGTATAAGCATATACTAACTTTGCGATCACTCTTTAACTTGGAAGAGCTTGTACGCACCGAGACCTTTGTGCAGACCATAAATGGAACCAGAGGCCGCAGCCAAGGAAATAAGCAAGCAGAGAAGGCTAAGGAGTTGGAGGCCGAACCAGCGAAGGGTCAGTTTCTGAATCTTGTCTTGCGCAATGTGCATCTCTATTGGAATGTAAACTATGAGAGGCCAGTACCCGAGGGCTCCGAGAAGCGCAAGCATGTCTGTGAAGAATGGCATTGCCATGGCAACGATAGTCACCACCACCACATAGGTTGTTCTCCATGTCAGCCTAAACATGTTTAGATTGAGCTTCATGTTTCCTAGTCTGACTGGGTTCTCTTTGGTAATGAAATTGGACTTTGGCCATCTCCTTCTAGCCAACAGTTCGACAATGCCAAACACTGGTTGGCACAGTACCTGCTCAGAAATAACAATATACATCACAAGATATATGTCATTCATAATGTCGAGTAGATACTAATGGTTTTGCGGAATATGTTATAGTATCAGGCTAACAATGTCGAGGTGACACATTGAAAGAGCATATTATCCAAATTACACTTACTACAATTCACGCACCTGAAATGCACCAACCATATGCACCACAATACAAAAATTAGCCAAGTCAAGGAGCCAGAATGCCCAGGGCATCTCATCTCCAAAACCAGCAAGCAGATTTTCAGGTGTCTTGTTGCCGAAGGCAGCATAACCTAAGCTACCACACATCATGAACTGTATTACCATAGTCACACCCCCTATCAAGACAGCACTCTTCATCACTTTTTTTTCTGGTGGGGACGACTTCAGTGTGTCCTTAAAGTCACAGGAAATGCAATGTCAAAAACAAAGGGTTTTCCCAACCTAAATAGGAAAAACGCAAAAAGGGTTCAGTTGATATGCCTTACTTGGATATCAAACAGAACAAGAGCATATGAGCAAGAAAATGCAATATCTCCGGCTGCTATAAACGTCATCCAAACTTTTTCCGATGATGACTGCAGCTCCACCCCTGCAAGAGAGGTTGTTCCTCCATCCCCTGTTCAAAATGAACTTCTCAATCATTTTCAGATGCTACTCTTTCATAATTTCATTTTGAGGAGATGAGATGTTTCGTACCTGATAAGATCTTAGCAAGAGAAAGTCCAATTCCAATAGTTGCATAGACAAAAGACATAGTGGCTGCAAGCTTAGAGAGCCAAGTCAACTTGTGAAAGTTTTGGAGTTGTGAAAAGAGAATTTCGACAAGCCCAAATCCAACCATGCGTGGAATGTTGGAAAACATGCATGGAGAATCTTCACCATATTTGCGATGACAATTCGACTTCTGTATAGCCCTGCATTGATCGAATAACCATCAATTTCAAATAGGATTATGACTAGCTATAATGGTTACTAGTTAGTGTTGATTACTTGATTATCAAGAAACACACTTACACCAAGCTTTTTGCCGTAGTAATAGTGAACCCAACTCCAATGGTAGCAAGGTTTAAATACAACATCCATCCACAAATCTTGTGCATTGTTCCACCTAGAGAGTAGGAAGTCAGACCAAACTAAAATGGAGAAGACCCGAACTTAGAACACTACGAATGAATTAGTCATAACGTATTTCGCTTAAGGGATGCATTTACCTAAATATACTTTGACAGCCTCCATATAAGAGTAGTTTCTCGTGCCTGAAACTGGGTCCGGAAATCTGTAACAATCTGCTAAGAGAGTGGCAGCGTAGCCAGCAGCAAAAGTGCAGAACAAGAGAATGAAACTGCCGGCGAGCCATCCGAGTTGGGACATTGCCCAGGCTAGAGATAGCACCCCAGCTCCTATTGATGCTGTGATTATATGGGTACAGGCAGTCCATACTGTTCCTGCATGCTCATACTAAAGCAATTTATTACTAGTTCCTTGATGTGCAACCATTTAATATAAAAGAGATTACATACAAAAACAAAGTTTACAAACATTGGCATGTCTCCATCTTATTTTTTGTAACCAATTTTTTTTTTTTTTAAATCAAGTCTGGTACACTCAATTTCTTAATAAACCTCAATTTCTCAATTTCGTTTGTAAAATTAATTGGTGAGATTTGTACCATGAAAAATTTCCAACTTATTTGTTTTCCTATTTCACTCAATCAGTGCAGACACTTGATAGTGTTGAGCTATAAATCCTATAATGCACACCGAATTCAAACAAAAGAACAAGAAGAAGTTGCAAACAAACGAACCAGTGTGCACTGAATTCATATAAGCGCGCACCAGACATGTACGCATGTATGTTCAAACTTCAAAGTATCATGCGCCTTAAGCCTTCAAGAGAGAAGAAAATTATAGGCTCAAAAATTTCTTCTGTTTTATTTAGTTTCATTGTTGAGGCATATAGATCTGAAGCTAGCTAAATTATTGTTGTTTGTAATTCAGACCCCAAACAGAACGGATTTGCTAGCTGGATTACAAATTAATTCGATCAATAGTCTTTCTTGATCAAAATATGGGAAAGTAGTGCGTCCCTTTCTGAAAAAACAATAGTGTACTCATCCGAAATGGCAGAAAAATTGCTGATAGAGACGAAAAGAGGTAGAAGTGAGATCCAGTACCAGTTCTTTTGAGTTTACCATCATCATCCACCAGTACTTCTTCTCCAGATTCTGTTAAGTCATGTCGAAATTCAGCTCGAACCTCACTCAACGCCATTCCAACTAGGTTTATTCGGATTACTCAGAATCACAGAGATTACAAGAAAATGATGAGAAAAGGTGTGAAAGTTTGAGACGAGTGAAATGCCTATCAATTCTGCATGACCCTCATTAACGAATTCTAGTCAGATAGTTAGAATTTGGACAAGCTAGTCCCATAAAGAGATAGGTAGATATGGGATGCTGTACTGGCGCGGTTATATTTGGTATTCTTCTAAGGCAAACTCCATTAATTCATATATGAATCGACCAGTGTACGCATGTAATTAATCTCCTTCCTTATATATGTTCTCATTAGCAAAGTTGCATCACATTACTGGAATTAGTCATTTGTAACTGGCAGCAAGCAAGGCCTAATATTAGCATGGATGACGTGATAGGGTGGCCAAATGGTGAAGGTTAACAGCTGCGTCCGACCTTTGCAAAGACACGTATCTGTAAAGAGAGACAAAAGCCATCCGAGCTCTCTTGCAATTTTGCCATATATATGCTGCAATTTTGGTTGCTAGTTTGAGGACCACGAAATTGAATTGATTTGTGAGAAAAGGTTTTTGAGTCGATCGAGCTAGGTATCGATTGTAATGAAATGAGAGAGAGAGAGAGAGAGAGAGAGAGAGAGAGAGAGAGTTACAATATGTAGGCATTCCTCAATCCTGTGTTGTTATTACTTATTAGTTATAACACTATCGGAGATATTGTAGAAGTTCTACAAGACTACAAGTCCATATATATATACCATTTGGCTGTGGTTATATATGTTAATGCATGATGGGTTTTTTTTTTTTTTTTTTTTAACATATATGAGTAATATGACTCAAATATATACGATGATGATTCATATTTGTGTTTAAGTCCCAAAATTGAAAACCTAGGCAGTACAAAAACGATACAAGCATCATGCCACCATATGAGCACACAAAACAAGCAAATTAAGATTATGTTTGATCATCTTCTACACGCTTACTTAATTTACATGATCCAGTAGAAAGAAACGAGAGAACTTAATGAGAAGCCCTTAATTATACAGCGCAGCAGCCTAGCAGAGATAGAGCTTGATGCAGACATGCATATAAGAATCTCTCCACTAATGATAGCAGCTGCCTCCTCACCTTCCAATTTCCATTGACGACTCGAGCGGTGTCTTTTCATGCCGACTGCTGCTAACTGAGAAAACAGGCAAACTTCCATTATTGTAAATATTCTGCTCAAAAAGCTAAAAAGCTAGCCATCAAAATTTGACATCACTAGCAGCTGCTAGATATGTGAGAAAATTATAAATTTAATTAATCTCACGTTGTAGAGTCGACAGCTCTGAGCTCTTTAGCACACGCAGCCTCTTTGCCGTCAAAACAAAGATGCTGCAATTTCAAAATGAAATGAAAAAAGCAAAGGTTACCACTGCATATATATCATCAAGAGACCAACTAATGCATGCATAGGAGAAATTAAGGTAAAGGAGATCCGATATGCATGAGTCTACACGTACATGTTTCATAAATCTAGCTAAGAGCATGTTAGCACACTCTGGTATTGGATTTATAACCCTTGTTTCAATATCTAGGATAAGACGTGAACTCTTAGATTTGTAATGAACGGCTAGGAAGTTTAGATCAATAATGATAAAATGCTTACGTCCATGGGACATCACCAACAAGCATCCTGTCTCCTTCATTATCCTCATAGAGTAGAGTATATGAATCACTAATTGCTTTGGTCTCTTCCTTGTTCTCCTTTTCAACAGCAGAATAATCTCTTTGAGCTGTAAAAGACAAAGGACAAATTCCATTTATATTCTTCTATCATATTCATTGATCTCTCAGATAGCAAACTCTAGCAAAGAAGCAGTACTGTACGTACTAAGCTTACATGTAAGACAGCTTTTCATATATCTGAGTTTTCGAAAGAGGACTAACCAGCAAGAAGGCCTTGGAAGAGGTGATCTATGGCAGAGGAGAGCTTCTCATAACTATCATAGGCTTTGAGGTTTACTTTTCTTCCAATGGGAACTCCTTCCATGTTGATTTTCACAAACATATGCTCTTTGGTATCAACATCTACGGGTTTTCCTTTACTCTCCTCCTGCAAAGTCTCAAGAGGTGACTGATCTGAAGCCGGCTTCGCCAGGCTTGACTTGTTTGCAAGATTTTTTCTGAATGAACGGACTGGAGGCCACCCAACTACTGGAGCTTGTGCAATTCTGCTTTTACTGAAGTAGAAAGAGAGTAATAAACACCAGTTATGAGAATAACAAAAACACAATATGGGAAAAGTAGGATATTCTTCTAACTAAATAACTTGGTTGAACTCATGCACAAGACTTTAACTTCATGACAACTACTTAACTACTTCATGTTCTAGTTTAATTTACTGAAGAAAAGCAAGTCGAGTACAGTAATTGCAACCCTTATAAAGAAATAAGAAAATTGAGCACCTTTTCTCATCAGAACCATTTGCTGCAGCTGAATTGGGAAATTTCGAAGCAGTGACAGGATTTGAACACGCTTTCTTATCTGGATGAGGAATCATTGGGCACTTGAAATACGAAGACTTTGGCTGATGCTGAGCAGTGTTTGCCAGCCACTTTGTCTCTTCATTTTTGGCCTTAACTTGTAATTCATGACAGACTCTTTTGGCTTCAGGATCAGAACTAATGAAACCAAGTTGGGAGTGAACAGAATGATCTTGATCTCCTGGAGGACCCAACCTCAGCTCCAGCTTTTTGTCATCAGATGCAATACCACAGCTTCTCTTATTTGCTCTCACAGGAATTTCTTCAGTCACATGGAGTTTATCAAGATTATACAACTGACCCATTTCTCTGTGGACACACTCTTCACAAAACCTAATGCAAGACGAGCTCAATAAACACTATTTTCAGCCTAAGACAAGTAGGTAGCAAAAACCAAAGTGGTTGTATTGCAAAATATATAGCAAGGTGTGCCAACCATGACCTTTTTTAGAGGCCAAGTATAGAGCAAGAAAAGGAAAGTGCGAGAAAGATTCCTAGGCTCCAAGTTTTGCACTTAAAACGGAAATGTACAGACTGAAAGACAAGTAGTAGCCGCGCAGATTGGAATATGGGGCAAATCATATATACATGGCACTAAATATGTTATATGACCAAGACAGCATTCTCAGAAATTCACAATGTGCTTGTATGTGTGGTGTGCGTGTGTGACTGTGAAAGATCGAGATGAGTCTCGTAATTATGTTTTCATATGAAAAGAAAGAAGCACATGCCCATTTATTCCATATCTGGGAGCCACCAAGTTCCTAATGCCCTTTGTCCCTTTTTGTTGTTCTTTTTCTCATAAGGCATGCCTTGCCACATAATCTAGGTTAAGTACAGCTAAGCTAGATCAACTCTCAGTTTAGTTTTTGGTTTGCAATCAACTGCAAAACTTTAAGATTAATCAATTTGATCATGAGTTACATTACCCTAATTTTGTTGTGGTTGTGCTCACATCGGATATGTATGTAAACTCCACTAACATGAGATTTGTTAGGCTATATAAATCGCACCAGAATAGCGATGCTAGTGCATTTCCGAGTGAAATGTACATTAGTCTCTGCCGATCAATTAACTAGTGAAATGAGCTTCAAACATGTATGCATGATAGGAGACCTGTATTGAATATAGTCCATAGGATTTTCAAGTGCAGCTGACTTGGATAGATTCAAAAAACAGTCAAATATGTGCAGCAGTAGCAGCAACAGCTAGCACTATCTTGTAATTTTCATGGAGAAGACTTCCTAGTCACTAAAAAGTTCTACTAGTGGTCCTCTACTCCACTACCTTGCTAATAATCTTAGCTACACTAACATGTTCTTCTTGAAATCCTTGCCCTCTATGCCATTATACACTGGAAAACTGAGATCTGAGAAACTACCTGGTTATTAAGCTTAAGCTGCTTTACAGACTCAAGATTTTGAAGGATCAACATGCCTTTCTGGCATGCTAGCTCTTGCAATTGATGGGTTGGTGGGGAAAGATTACCAGATAATTAATCTCAGAACTTTTGAGGTTACTATCATTCTGTTTATCAATCTTGAAAGCTTCTCTTTTCTCTTGAAAAGAAGCAACTGAGAATCAGAATGATCAAGTGTTCAATGAATACTGAGCATATTTGCAGATGGAGCAAGTCATGATCATCATCATTAGCAAGGCCAACCCTTTTGCAATTACCATCTCTAGTGGGTGGTGGCCCCCTACATTCCACTTATAAAGATATCATATCACTCACTGCCTTCAATCAGTCCATCCTGATAAACCCAACTTTCACTTTAGGCTTTTTTTTTTGCTTTCTCATTTCCTCCCCTTTAGTTTCTTCATTTCTTGATTGTTGTTATCATTGCTAGTTTTTCCTGCGCTCTAACAAACCTTCCAATATATTCTCAGTGAAAGCCATGCTTGGGTATGATGATGACTTTCATATAACTACATATTCATGCATCTCTGATTCACCATATGCGAACCAAAAATAGCTCTGCTGGTGTGCTTATGATAATTACAAGTGTTTGGTTGCTACTTTTATGACTAAGACAGTCTTAAACTATATAGGCTGATTCCTTGACCCTTCAAGTCTATCAGTAACCCAACTAGACAGTTTAGAAGTATGCATGTACAGAGTTCTCTCACATCCTAATGATCCAACCTCTCCTGACCGGCCTTGTTATCATAAAAACATGCAGGAAGTTGAGAATTGTATTGCTTAATTAAATGACAACAACAAAACTGGAAATTCAGTAAGTATTAGTAAAGAAGAACGGTCTTCATATAAAAATACATCCATATTGCAGCATAGCTCACAGAGGAGTAGAATTTGCATTATTTTTCGAACATTACTATATATATGGCTAACCAAATCTCAGTATCTGCATATTTCAGAATATAAGCTGAATGTGGTGCCCTCTATAGTAAGATATATAATACTTAGCTAGGAGTCCACAAAATTGACAAAGCACTTAGTTCTCAAGAACTAGTTTCTCCACATAATCAACTGGTCGCCAATCTGTGTGGCATTCAAGACCTTTGTGCCATTCCAGCTTGTCTTCTCAACTGCAAATAAGAGAAAGAAAAATAGCTACAAGAGTTAGTTAAGTAGTCTAACACAGCGCGTACAGTAGCTCAGAGAGAAAGAACGAGTCTAGGTGCACCTGAAAATAAGTTTCAAGCTGCCTCTTCAATGCCTCATGCTCATGTTTCACTCTCTGGAAAGCCCTGAAGCATCTGCAAAGATCAATCATAATCATGAGTCATGAGGCCCCAACAGGAAGAGAATGAAGAAACAGTAGTAATAGTACTGTGTAGGTGAACATATATAAGAGACATGTTTGCTTTACCCTTCAGCATTTCCGGCCAGACAAAATTCGTTGAATTGTGTGCACTCATTCTTCACCTTTATAGCTCCAATGCTGTTCGAAATCAGAATTCATTAGTACATTGGATTAACTATGTGATTACTCAAAGTTGAGTGTCAGCAGATCAGCTAGCAAAAATATGATCGAAACAAAGAACAAGTAGCTAGTATCGGTTCTAGTAGAGTGATCAACCTTGAGCTACTACCCTTGAACTGGTGCATGTAATCATCCAGCCTGGAAAAATCCATAGGTTTACTATGCCTGCAAAATTCACCTAAATCATCACTTATCATCCTTATACAACCAGAAATATTATCACCAGGACTGCTACTATATTCCCATTAAAGGAAAACAAAAGCTGTTTTGATGACTTACAGTGCTTGATCGATCTTTTGGAATAGTCTAGATGAGTCTTTGTAGAACAATGTCACAATTTCCTCCACAAAGTTTGGGTTACTATCGTCTTCCAAATCCTCTAGCTGTACAACTTGCTGCTGATCCAAGTAATGCTGCAAGATTAAATAAACACACACCATTAAGTAATGGACTATTTATGGGCCGAAGGCGTTGTATAACTGATTAGGGCTCTATCTATCCTAATCAATGTTAGGGAAATAGGCTATCAACACACTACCAGTTACCCGGTATAGCACAACTACTCAGTGACGTACATACTGTGAACTTCGAAGAAAATAGGTTTCGAATGATCTGACTATAAGGAACGACATGAAGGGTCATCAAAGCATGTAGTTGTCATTTCATGAGAAAGAAGACGACCTAATCGTTATGTTTACTCATTATTCCAATTGTTACGATTAGTTCAAATGATGGCGGGGTGAATCAAATGAATATTGAATTACAATTATAGGTTAACAGTTCATAACGAACATGAATTGATGAAAGCATGTCATTGTCAAGAAAAAGAATAAGAAAGAAGCGAGCGTTTGGAATCCCAAGAAAAAAAATATATATATTAACAATGAAAAGGAAAAATTATGAACCTGCTCAATCAGAGAACTCCTAATGTGGGCAACCTGGCGTCGCAACTGGTTTCTATCCATTCTTCGTTTACAAATATATGTAAAGCAAGATTGAAATGAGGAACTGGAACTGGGACGTACTGGAGCAAAAAACTATAAATCTCGATGGACTGATTGTTATATTATAGAATCAAGGGCAGCAAACCTATTTATAGTAGAGTTCTGCGGAGAGGGAAGGGTACCCCGTCCGAAATTAAAGGCAGAGAGAACAATCAAGGGGTACGTGTCCACAAAATATCTTTGCTAGGTTTATCCATTTTGGGTATTCATATTGGTATTAAAAACTTTGTATGATGTATATGCAAGAGGATACACAGAGCTACTGGTATCAAGGGAGAATAACCCCATAATCTAGTGAAAATTTGCTAAACGAAAAACTCGAAAGTCTAGCTATTTATGAAGAGCGCTCAAATTTGTAATGGAGAACTTAGATTGCAAATCATGGTAACCAAGACAGGTTGGATCCAATCACAGGTCTCATTGAAATTAAGTTTTGGGGTATTGTTACTGGTAAGAGTTTGCCAAAGCAAATCACAGCAAGTAAAAGGACTTCACATAATTTGTTCCTAGAGTTTACTCATTTTATTTGAAAATATAATTCACATCTTCAGGAAGTAGTTGTAAAATTTACACCCGCTCTATTAGTTGTATTTGTTAGAGCGTCAATAACATTTCATGTTTTTAATCAAAGAAATTTTTAGAACTCATTTTACATTTGATAATCTATAAACATATCCCTGACATACAGAAAAATCTGGTAAACACATGTTTTTCCATCTGTTTTAGCAAAAAAGGCGTGTCACACAGACAGTGTCTACTAGAAGACACACAAATGACACACTCGGGGCCTTTCCCAATCTCGTTCAACTTTGGAACAAATCCTGGAATCTCTTTCCTCTTGATGTGGACTGTTGCGAGTGAACGTCTCACAATTCACAAATTATTTTGAGAAGGAAAAAACTTGGCTAACTAGAGCTAACACTAGCTAATAAAAAGACGACACGTGGCCTTTAAAATTAATTAAATAATAATGTAAATACCCACTCAGTTCCTATAAATGTCATTTATACCCCTGCAAATGCCACATGTCGTCTCTTTATTGACTATGCTTCTCAGCAGATATGGCAGTATAGATACTACTTCCAAGTTCATAGGTGCTTATTCCCGCCACCTTTTTCATCATCTTAATTTGGTTGCAAATGATTTGCAAAGTACTTTCCTAATAATATGTCCTGCTCGAAAATGATATATAGTGGGAAATGTGATCATAATGACCACAGATCATCATTTTTGATTCTCTGTATTCATCAGGGATCCCAGATTACCCGACCCTTATAAAATATATCTCATGTGTATCAGTACGCTTCATAATACCAGGAAGTGAAGGGAAACAAAAGTCAGGGCACTAAGCAAAACCTTGCAACACAAGAAAAACCCAAGGCCAGTTGCTCATGAGGGCGTGAAATGATTTCCAGCTGCTGTTGCATCTACGACTGGAAATCACGCACACATGGGCGTGAGCAACTCTCCTCGCTTTCATCCTTACAACATAACAGGTTGGAGAATGTCACATATGTTCTGTCATCAGCTTCACAAGAGATCAACTCAAAAACATTTTGGTAAACAAAGCTTTATATAAATAACAGGTTTGGAGTAATTAAGTTTTTGTATGTAGATCTACTAGTAAATTCAAGGGCTGTAATTCCCTGTAAAGAAAGAGGAAGAAATTAAAGAAAAAAAATCTCAGTAATAATGACTGAAATGAGAATATAACCTTTTGGAAGGGCAAGTTGTCATTCTCATGCCTTTCTCTCTCTTTCTCTGCACTCCTCAGGAAGTGTTGAGAGGGAGAGATAGAAGAGCAGAGGAGAAGCACTTAATCACTAGGTGTCTGTTATGTAGATGCGTGGTCACATCTCCTCTTTTGTAAAGAAACAGACCATGGGTGGATTGAATGGGATGAGAATATGTAATGTATGTTTTTTCAAATGATTGGAAGGATTGATATTCTCTCTTTCTATCATATCTCCTATGTCGATAAGAATCCATCCCTCCACATATATGATAAAATCACACATCATGACTCATGCCTGTTCTGTAGGTTTAGGTTTCTTTCAAGCAGATACGAGCTTCCAGGAAAAAAGTTTCTCCATAGTAAAAATTACAAAAATTTGAAGTGAAGAATATACCTTTTGGGCACAATTGACTTGTATCATCAACTTTCTTCCAGAGGACAACCTGTTAAACAATGCTGGTAGATCATTTCCAAACATCATTCTGTATAACTAATCGTTTCAAAAAAAAAAATATATATATATATATATATACTCATTTCATCAGCTGCAACCACATAGTTGAGGTATGACCAACTAAACAATGGTTCCACACTTCCACCTGATGTTCATATATGCGTGAATAATAGGACATTAATAGGTGGTAATAAATTAGACTCAGCTTCAGCAGATCCAAGAGTAGCACATAAGTAAGTGATCATAATTATACCAGCAGAGTTTCAGATATCATATTGTAGCAGACAATTGACAATTACCTGATAATCGGGATAAAGAAAATATGAATAATCTATAGTTACATTATACTAAATTTAAACAGAGAAACTATCAAATCATTAAATGAATTGAATGAAAAATACACCTATATTGACAGAGGAAACTCCATCAATTAATATTCGAGGCCCTTCCATCTTTCCACTCATCAAGAATATGCTTATGGTTGTTATACTCCCAAAAAAAATTGTGGTGGGGTCATCCGTCATCCAAAGTAAACTTTAAGTTTCTATCTTACTGGTCATTTCACTTGGATTCTCCCTGCAACACCGGTTCTGCTCATCTTCGCAAGAATCCCATAGCCTGGTAGACATTATTGAGAGTAGTATCAGCTATATCTGAAGCTTTCGTGGCACCTTCTGCCAAAATTCCATCCAAGTAAGCTGAGTCAGAAATGATTTCCTCGTAGCGAACCTGCAAAAGCAGAAAATGAAGATGATGACAGGGAACACCACAATCAATGATGGAATAATGTAACCATCATGACAAGTGAAAAAGATTGTGTCCAAAAATGAAAAAACCACGGGAATCAACAAAATGATTGGACATAAGACATCAATATATCTCTGACGGAATAATACAAAGATATAATAATGTATCAACAACAAACAGCAAGCAATATAATACAATATTCCCCACCAATCTATTGAGTCCAATTTGTTCATTATAACATATAAAGGTAAATTTCCCAACAGCTGAAAAGGGAATCATCTCAGCAGAACTGTTGCGGGATCGGGATCAAGGAAATGGATGCTTAAAAAGCATAAGCCTTCCTTAAGAGTCTGGTTTTTCTTTATCCATGGTTATTTTCCAGGGGAGGGGGATCACATATCAATATATGCAGGGGAACAATCATATACAACCACAGCCAACAGTTGCAAATGGATCTAGAACTAAGACATAACCAATTATGGCTGTTCCAACCCAAATGCTGGCTGCTAACCTAGAACTAACACCTTGCTAAAGTGCTTCATATTTAGATATTAAAACCTGGATAGGATGCAAATGATCAATCAACACGTCAGCCAGTAGTGACTTAAATGTGCCCCAGTTCATATCTTGGCATTCTTCTGAAACTTCCTGCCACAAATTGAGGTTCACTGGTAAATCATCTCAAACCTAGGCCATCGCAAAGTTCATAACTAACAGATGATAGGCCATCTTGATAAACCCAAAATTCTTTACAAACAAAATTGTGCAGTATACTGATAAAACCCCATGAATATTGTTACCTCTTTTGTCTTTCCTGATATGAGTTGATATATTGAGAGAAGATTATTGCATTCAGGCCTTTCTGGATTATCAAATTCCATGCTGTAAGAATAACCCATAAACAGACCAAAAACAAATTATGTGACCTCCCAATAAACAAAGGGACAAAACAGAGCATCAAAAAAAGGAATTTATCCATAAAGCATAACAACAAAGTGAAAAAGATTCAAGTGATCTGGAAGATAGATATTCACCCTGGAAATGAGTCGGTTTTGCACCTCTTAATTTTGTTTGCTATTACCTATAGAACAATGAAGACACTTGGATCAACTTCCTGAGGGCAATAAAATGAAACACAAAAAAAAAAAAATTGAAAACAAGAACCAAAATAGGTAGGTCACACAGATCACTAAAGTATTTAACTAATGAACACCAAGGCATGGATCTAGTCAACCATTTACTGCAAGAAGAAGTGAAATGAGAGTAGTAGATAAATGGTTCTGGCAGGAATTGAACAACTCTTGACTACTTCAACTATTCGGAGAAGTTTCCACGTCTTGACAAATATTTAAAAAATAATAATAAAATAAAACGAAGATAAACTTTTACCTCAACACTTACAGAAAGATCTATAAGCAGCATCAGATTAAATAAGTGTGAGGCAATCTAAGCTAGGTTGTGAGTTGTGACAGTCAACTCAACCTCCATAACCTCAATATACTAATAGAATTATTAGAAATGATGCAAACCTACACTAAAGCTCGGTTATGTAAAAATTAATGACAATTGGTGTAAACAAAACACATCCTGAGCGCATGCTATTGCTAATAAAAGAATTCATATCAATCCAATAACAAGAAGTGGGTAGATTTCTTTGTCTCACATCTTTTGGGTCAAGAAGATTTATCCGTGACTGATCAGAAGGCGCAGACTTGGACATCTGTAATGTTGCAACCAAATTATATGTCAGTAAGTACAAATGTAGAATGTTAAATAGCTTTCATTCCCACCAAAACCCATCTCTTTCCTTCTCCCTTGGTCATAATCTGAACCCTCTATCATATATCTCAAGTGCTTCATAGTCATAAATTATTTGTTAAATTTGTAATTTATCAATTTCCTACTTTGATGCTAGAAAGATATATTCCATCGTTGCCTAAAACAAATATTAACATCCCATCAAACTAGAAGTATTGCGAACAGAAAATTCAGATGTACGTTGTTCTGTTGTAAGTTCATATGAGAACTCAAACAGTCAAACAGGAACAACCTTGGAAAGACCATCAGTAAGGGACATCACTCGAGCTCCAACTGGTGGTATAAGAGGCTCAGGGACCTTAACAATAAAAGGTCATAGTTATTAATCTTATAATAATGAGGAGTTTAAGTTAACATTAGCAACCAAAAAGAAAATTCACCTTGAAAAGTGCACCTCCTCTCCTGCAGCAACATATATATTAGGTATTGTTAGTATTTAAGATAGTCTCAAGGTAAATGGTAAACTTTCATGCCTAAGTCGTGGATAATCTCATGTTTGTAAGTTATAACTAATTCTCACCCTCCTAGTTTTTTCCATTTCCGTCCTCCAAATAAATTATTAACACGATCAGCGAGCTCACGTGTCAACTCCAAATGCTGCTTTTGATCTTCACCAACTGGGACAAAGTCAGACTACAGAAGCATGCAGGAAATCATAAGAATAATAGGTAGCATAATTGTTATCTATCATCAATACGTACAGTTAACCGAGCACACACATAGAAGCATTGAAATTGCTAAAAGTACTGCATGCTTATAACACCGTCAGTGGTTTCAACAACTGCAGTGCTTTTTATGTGTAACTCAGCTGATGCATCAAACAGGAAAGGAACCCAAAACCTCAATCTGCACTCACACTTAAGAGAGAAAAATTATCTGATATAACTTTTCATAGCCTATCTGGAAGCTTTTAAGATTACCTGATATAAAAGAATATCAGAAGCCATCAGAACAGGGTAAGTCAAGAGAGCGACACAAACATTTTCATCCCCCTACAAACAGAACCAAAAGATAAATCATACAATTTATCATGCAAAAACCGTAAAACACATAGAACAGGCAATATAAAAGGTATATCTATGATGAACTACAATAATCAAATGAGAAACAAACAATTTCATAAATGACAATAAGTCATAAAATTGCTAATCAAGAGATATGTTGATTGATTCTGTTTGTCTGCTACTGTCAATAATAACAGCGTGACAGATAAAAAACCCCACACATTGACCATAACAATTTTCTCTCTATAATCTATCATCAGTGAGAACACCTCTAAGTAGATTAGACGCAAAACCAATGATAGAGCTTTCATACAGCTATAAACGCACCGCCTTTCGTGATTTCTCTTTAAACTGAATCATTCTGTTAAGCCATCCAACAGGTGCTACAGAACTCAAAAGCCACATCAGTTCTACATGGGCACGAACATGAGACTGCACGAAGACAGATGCCTGCACATACAAAATCCGAATAGAACATAAGCAAAAGTAAAACCTCCCAACAACATCAGAAATGACCAATATCTGCCTTGGACCTTGGAGGTGTCAACTCCACATGCCAAATAAAGAGCTGCTGTATCCCTCGTTGCCTTGGATAGTTGTTGTGCTTCGTACGGTAATGTAATCTGTAACAGGAAAAACGAAAACTTTAAAACACTAATAAGAAAATCAAAAACCAGATTCATTTTTTGAACATTGAAACATTAATAGATTTACAGCTTTAATAAACATAATGTTCTGTGCTCTTGCTTAGATTAGCATGAACATTCTATTTGTACTCTATGCACAAACAACAATGTAAGGTGAAAAAAGAGTATCACATCATAATTTGAAAGATGAGATAACGAACTGAAAACATACAGCGTGGAGGTCCACAATGAAGAAGAGAGTATCGTATGTATTCTGCAAGCAATTAATACCACATTACATATTAGATAACTGTCTAAACATATCAGACTCCACAAACTATATCAAAAGCACACAATGTGGTGGTACCTGTAATGTAATCCAGTTTCGTATCGCACCGAGATAATTCCCTAGGTGGATAGAACCTGTTGGCTGGACTCCGGACACTATCCTCTTCCTACAAATAGAAATTTTCAATTCAATAAAAACCTTAACACAATTTTAATCAAACAGCAAGCTGGAATTGTTCAATTTAACCAGTATCATATACAATGTAGATAAATTCGGCAGTAAAATAGTAAAAAAAAATGGAAAGAATTACTTTACAGTGGTCGGAGAGCTCTCGGAAGTGGCAGGTTGCGAGACCGAAGCGCTGCAACAGCATCGGAATCCCGCGGAGCTCCGAAGCCGACTGTGAGGAACTGAAGTGGCGACTTTCGAGTGCCAGAGTTGAACTCCGCCGCCGGCGCGCCTGCTTCAAAATCAAAGGCGTATAAGAAGTTGAGAACTTTGCGATGGAAAAATTGAAGAGAGAGAGAGAGAGAGAGAGAGTTACAGTGAGGAAGCCAGGCGAGGAGAAGAGTTGGAGATGGTGAGGAAGTGAGAGAGGACAAAGCGGCCCATGGCGCCGTTGCGTTTGCTCGGTTTCGCGGCCTTTGAAAATTTTATCCGACGCGTTTTTATACGTGGGCTCACTCCGTCAGTCGATGCGTGGCGATTAACGGCTGTGCGTTTTTACCAATTTACCCTTTATCAATGTTTTATCTTTTTTCTTTATAATAATATTGGAGAGTTTTTTTCTTAGACGTACTAATATTTGTTCCGTAAAATCTAGCTAGCGGTTAACCATATTGAGAGGTTGTTGATACCCGAAAAATCGCACATTTTATTTTATGTGTCCACACAAACTCTATGAGTATTCTTATTAACTCGCCAAGAAAGTACGTCATTTATGCGGACCCAAACCGCATGCGTTTTGGGGCTTGTATAGTGGGTATGGTGTGGAAGGTTACAGAAAAACGCACAACGCTCACTGTCAATTTAGCGTTATTAACGATTTCGGTGTTGGGCTCGAAATCCATGCCCAGTAACATGAATTGACGACGAAAATAATGAAGGTAAAGAATGTTGGGTTGTTTCTCTCTGAACCTAAACAAAAGCCTAAATGCCACTTTTAGGAAAGAAACCCAACCCTTTTCTCTGCCTCACCCTTTTGCACCAAACCCCATTCTTCCCTAATCGAGGACACCAGCCAAAGGTCCAGGGACTTATTTCCCCTGCAATAGCTCAGAAACCGCAGCTCTCTCCGTTTACCACCTCATCTCCATTGAAACCATGTCTTAAACCAGTTAATAGACACCTTCTTCACCCTAGAAATCATGAGTTCGCCATCTCAAATCTCTCCCCAGCTCCTCCTTCCGGATTTCATGGCATCGGGCAGTCTGCCATGGAAATCAGCAGAAAATCCTGCAGCAACCTTCGTCTGTCTAGGGAAGCCGCCTCAAATAGATATCTTTTTCCCCATTCTTCTGCATAAATCAAGGACGAAATTGAAAGGGAAATAATATATCCAACAGCTTGGAGGTATTTCAATTCCCCCAAAAACTCCATCTTGAGCCTATAAAAAGGGAGTCTGAAATCAGAATATCAATCCAGCAATTTACCGAGCAACACAGAGAAAACCCTTCAAGCCTTTAAACCTTCAAGCATTCAAGCGTTTCATTCATTCCAAGCAGAAACCCCCAATTTCTCCTTTCTGAAACCCTAGAACCCCAAATCGGCCATCCCTGAAATCTCTAAAATTCTCCTTCACTGCGGTGTTTTTCCAGCTCCCACGCCATGTTTTCACGCTGTCAAGCCTCTTTTGTTTTTCATAATCTGAATCACATACAAAGTCTTCTCAATAATCAAGTTATTGAGTTGATTTTTGCCTAGTTCGATGCTTAATCGAAAAGATCCCGCAACATAGACTAATGATGTTCATCCACTCGCATTAATAACTGCTATAAATAAGCCAATCAAACGTATATAAAGATGTAATCAATGTAATTAAGTCTAACAATATTTATGCATATTTGTGAAGTGCACGAGTACGTGACATTAGACATAAATATAATGTGATTTTCTAATTATATAGTAATTGATCCTTAAACTTTATAAGGCATTTGATTCTCTATAGCAAAAGATTTTTATTTCCATGGTTTTTTTCATTGGAAAATCAAGATTTTTAAGCAACTTTAACCTCACATCGTTACAAATTTCATGTTGTATCTACCAAATAATAATTTACCGAACGACTTTTCACATCTCAAAAAGTGACAGGTGAAAAGTTAAAAGAAAGGAAAAAAAGGTAAAAATATGAATTCTAGAAAAATCGTTATACATGTGTGAAGTGTGCGAGGTCAGTGAAGGAGGGAGGCAACGACTCATTAGAGCGGGAGCATCTCACAACCACCGCCGGAGAGTTTTCACCGACGCCGGTAACCAAAATCTCTCATTTTTTCCAAACAAAACCACTCGAAAATTCACAGTGAGGTAAACATTTCAACGATGGCCGACCACGAACGCCTTCTGGCGAGAGAGCGCCTCCAGATCGAGCAGATTCGAGCGCTCGATCTCGAGGAACTGGAGGTCGAGGAGGTCGATTACGACTACCAAGACTCCGACGACGACGGCGCCGCGGCCACGTAATCATCATCCTCCACTTTTTTCTTTTGTTTTAGTATGTAATTATCAACGTGTGAATTCATGTACTTAGTTTGTGCCTAGGGTTTATGAATCGAATTTCAAATTGAGATTTACTGTGATTGTGATTATTTACTGACATTGTCGCGGAAATTTTAACATGAAGTGGTCGCGGCGTGGCTGGTGAATACACCTTTAATACCTGTTTGGCTTCGTTGCATACATATCTGGGTGGTATGAATCTTTTTCTATTCGTTTTTGTGTAGTTACTGGTTGAGATTTTGATGCTTATTTGATTAGTTATGTGTTATTTGTAACAGAGGTTGAAGATACTCATCATAGGGTGGCATTTTTGGATGGTGGAGCTGTATTGAACCTCCCAATCTTCTATCTTGAAGGTACTACTCTAGGTGCTGTTACATTTGATAATTAGATTAGATGCAGCCTCATCAAAGGTGTTCAACACTTTAGCATGTGTGTCTGTGTTATCGACATTTCTGAGTAATGTGAAGAAAGAATTATTGCATATAGTAAGGTGTTCAAATTGTTATGAGATGTTTCAAAACTATAACAGTGTCTTTTAAATGGTCTCTGTTGATAAAACGCCTCCCAAGAGGTGTCACAAGAGTCTTTGCAAGTGGTATTTCAATATTCCCGCATTACCTAATTGATAGCCCAAACCATTTTATTCCAAATGCCTGAGGATATAGAAGAATTAAAGATAAGTAAGACACTGATATTGTTGGTAAAGAAAACTTAGATTTTTCTGTGTGGTGTATTGCAGGGGTTGTTCTGTTCCCAGACGCTACACTTCCATTAAGAGTTATTCAACCCAATTTTGTAGTTGCTATTGAGAGAGCACTGAATCAAGTTGATGCTCCTTATACCATTGGTGTGGTATGTGAACTGCTTGTGAAGCTGCTGACTTGTTATACCCACGATTGAATTTCCTTCTCTAGTGTTTCATCGTTATTTTTCTGTACTGAACTTTTTTACAGATTCGTGTTTACAGAGATCCTGATAATAGAAGCATAGAGTTTGCAAATATTGGGACAACTGCGGAGGTATATTTAGTTTGTCTTACCTCTCACTGCTCATCTGTTTAAATCTATTTCATTTCATTTATATCTGCTAGATTATACAACTAATAAATATATTTCTCTTTTACAGATTTGCCAATTTAGGCGATTAGAGGATGGCTCGCTCAATGTGGTAACCCGTGGTCAACAGCGATTCCGTCTCAGACGCCGTTGGATTGATGTGGAAGGAGCGGTGAGAATAACTGTGTTCTAGAGATTTACAGTTCAGGAATCTGTTGTGTTATGTAATCATATATATAAATGACTAAAGGTTGTACATATTCATCTGTCAGCCATACGGGGAAGTCCAAATTATACAAGAGGATGTACCATTGAGGGCTCCACGGGCTGCATTTGGAGATTTGGCACCATATAGTAATCGAAAAGGCCATAGTTTCCTGCGTGCAATGCCTTCACAAGCTTCTCGTAGGATTTCGAATGGATCTATGGATGTGGATAATGATTCGGAGCCGAATTCAGATGAAAGCTTTGAGAGTGCACTTTCTTTGAGGGAAAGGGAAATTCACCGATCTGCAATTGAATCCTATTATGGATCTGATGTAATGGATGAATCAACAAGCAGTGATGGTGAGAAGTCAGAATATCAATCTCAAGGTTCACAATCAAAAGACTCTGATTCCACAGATTCATTGCATTCGTGCCCCGAGAGTTTGGTTGATTTGGGGACCAGTTCCATATCAGAGATGCAATCACCCAAACAGAAAGATCGAAGTACTTGTTGGAGAAATACTGATTCTAAGCATATACGTAGAGTTCCTAGAGCATTCTGGCCCTATTGGGTATATCGCATGTATGACTCCTATTGTCTTGCTCAAGGAGCAGCAGGTAGATCGACTTTCCTTTGATCCACACTTGAATTCCCAAGTTCTTAAACATTCCTTGATCTATTAGTAGATTTTCCCTCATTATAACTGAATTTGAAAATGATCAGGAACTCTTGTTATGTCCACTTTGTGATGCAGAACATGTTTGATTTAAGTTTTATATGAGCATACTTGTGGCTTTAGGCAACTAGGTACACTTCTGTCGACATGTTTTTCCAAATTATACTTGATTCTGCATCAATGGTATTGCAGATATGTGGAAACAGATAGTTGGGGCGCCATTAATGGATGGTCTGGTGAAGAAGCCTGATCTTTTGTCATTTTACATCGCTAGTAAAATTCCTGTCTCTGAATCTACAAGGCAGGAGCTTTTGGAGATTGATGGTATTTCATATAGGCTGCGTCGGGAAATTGAGTTGCTTCAGACTGTTAATCTTATCCGCTGTAAAACTTGTCAGGTTGCTTTTGCTTTGGAACTTTGTGTGTGCATAAATACATGCCATTTTCCCTTGAATGCTCTATTTACCTATGTTTGTGTGTGTTGTTTGTGATACGATGCAGACTGTTTTTGCAAGGCGGAGTGATATGCTGGTGATGTCAAGTGAAGGTCCTCTTGGTGCTTATGTGAACGCCCATGGTTTTGTGCATGAGATAATGACTCTCTACAAAGCAACTGGCTTGGCACTCATAGGTTCAGCAATTGAAGAATACAGCTGGTTTCCTGGGTATGACCTTGTACTAGCATTCTTCTAATTCTCTGACCAAGTTATTATTGTTACCATATGATGTTATTATCTTTACATCCTATTGCATTTATCATGCTTGAGGCCAGAGACCAGTGGGTTTTCTTTTTCTCTGATGATACCTTTTCAAATAACAAAACAATAATATCTTTATAGAGCTTACCAAAGTATAATCATCTAGTGTGATTCCAAGTTATGAAGGTTATTATTTTACTTCTGGAGTTTGTAAGATTAAGGTGGAACAAATGTGGAAGTGAAGTTGATTGTGGGCAATCAGAAGTTCAGAACTATTCGATAATCAGATAAAATAGAAAATGGTGTCTTGCTGCAAAATAGTGAATCTAAGGCATGTTTCCTTTTCATATTCCTGGGAATTCGGTCACTTTTTTTAGAAATTTATGGTTTGGTTTCCTAATGATTTTCTATATTATGCTGCTAGTTTCTGTTAACTGGTTGATTGGAGTGATCTTAGAATTTTATTGTTGTGTTCTAAAATTTGTTATGTGAGAGGCCAAGGTGCTAAATTTCCCATTTTGCAGGTATGCATGGACAATAACAAACTGCGCCACCTGTGAAACTCAAATGGGTTGGCTCTTTACAGCCACAAAAAAGAATTTGAAGCCCAGGTTGTTCTGGGCGATTCGGAGTTCCCAAGTTTCTGATGACTTGCACTAAGATATCAATTTGAGTCACTTCCCAGAGTTTTTACTCATGTAATGCGCTATATTTGTATATAGCTAAGTATCTATCTGCAAATTAACACTAGCTTGTTTAAAATCAGTACGTTTTACCTACCCATAATTTATATCTTGAAAAGGTCGTCGTTATAGATAGTTCAGACTTCAGAGATCCTCCTGGGTCAACTTGTAGCTGTAAAAACATCAGCATGTTGGAACTTGGAAGTACCATGTTAAATGATACTTAATTACTTATATCAGTTATATGTGAGAATGCTTTTGCATTAAGTACTCTTGTTCAATGAGCTCATTATTTTTTTTACCGTATGGCATTAACCACAACATCACACTGACCCAAGACATGTTTGCAAAACTGCTTTTATATATTGAAACTTTAACGAAGAGATCCAGTGGAGAAATTACAATATAGCTGCCCAAAATTGGAACAAGAAAGAAAAAATTACAAGTTTGCAAGTTCTAATAGCAACGTAAAAGGATCAAGCTAACGAAGTAACCCAATGAAAGCAGTTATTTTAGGGAAAGAATGATGATCAGACAATACAGAGTACAGACTACATGAGACGCTGGAATTTCAACGGTAGCTTCTGTAGAGTGGGCTGTACATTTTGCTCTCTGCATACTTGACAAGATCTTTTGGTCGAGGCAGATTAGAAGCCAGACCTATAATACAATCGGTAATGCAACAACGTTAGTAGACTATCAATGAGTGCTTAATGTGACCAGAACAATGTCAGAGAAGGTAACTTACCAAGGTCATAAACTGTAGCAGCAACCTTAGCAGCAATGTTTGCTGATATCTTTCTGATGTTGGTAAAAGGTGGGTAAATCAATCCTTTTTCATAGTTTTCTTCAGTAACTTGGGTAGCCAAAGCTTCAGCTGTTGCATAAAGTGAAATGGATGAAGTTATTTAATGAGCCTAACCTTGTCACTAGTACTAATAAATAACCAATGTCATTATGTAAATCATCCTTCCAGTACTTACAAGCTGCCAAAAGCATTTCATCTTGTACACGAATGGCACCAGAGATGATCAATCCCAAACCAAAACCAGGAAATATGTAAGCATTGTTGGCCTGAATGAGATAGAGGAAAAGTAAGATCCGATCGCCCACGTAAATTTCAAATGAAGAGAGTAATTTAAATCAGAATATTGCTCGAGCTGGATATACAAACCTGGCCAGGCACTAGGAGTTTGCCCTCATATTCAACCGGGTTAAATGGACTTCCACTCGCAAAAATTGCTTGACCCTGAGCATGAAAAGAGATAAAATTATCAAAAAGAGATCTACTAGTTAATCTAGCCATATATCTATAGAAGATAGCAAGAAATTAAAAAAGAATGTACTAATTACCTTGGTCCATGTGTAAGCTTCTTCAGCGGTACACTCAGATTGTGAAGTTGGGTTGGAAAGAGCGAGGATAAGTGGTTTCTACATGCCAATGACCAGATCAATGTCACTACTTAAGTTGACAATCACAGTTACATAAATGAAAAGGTGGGAGACAGAGAGGGAAAACCTCATTGAAAGATGCCATGGCCTCGACAACTTCTTGTGTAAATTGCTTTCCTTGACCAGATGTTCCTATCAACACTGTTGGTTTGATTGCCTGAGGAATTATGAACACAATGTAAGATCACAAGTGGGAATTTGTTGAAAGATATTCTCTCATCAAATAAAATGATCAAACCATTTTCACACCTTCACAGCATCAACAAGTTCCTTTATGGGTTCATGCTCATGAGCCCAAGGCTTCTTAAAATGTTGAAGTGATTCGACGCGAGATTGAACAATCAATCCCTGCAACATATATGAAACCCAGTTATACCCCAAAAAAGAATGAGAAAGGTACTTTCTATCAAATCTACCAAGTGAAAGCATAATTTTTACAGTACCTTTGAATCCACAAGCCAAATCTTCTTTCGGGTTTCTTCAATTGGAGCTTCGGTCTGCCAAGGTTTTAGCACGTCATTAATAACAAATCCTTAGCTGAAGAAGGTGACTTTGTTTTGGGTCAGAGGGAGAAGGATGTACCTTTTTTGATACCTCAAGAGCAATAAGCTCTGCTATACCAGTTCCGGCCTTCAGTAGTCAAGAAACAAAAGTGAGAAACTGCCCTCAGAAACCAGTACCTTTAAGAACACACTCTTAGTTCTGAGTATTTGAGGTTACCTCTCCAGCACCCAAAAATAAGAAAGTATGATCAGCTAAACTTCCCCCAATTAATTTCAAGGATGCTATAAGCCCTGCTAGCACCACTGATGCTGTTCCCTGAAGAAACAATGGAAGAAACCACAGTTAAAAATAAATCTCCCAACGCAAAATTGCTAACAAGAGTAGAAAGAAGCTGGACATTTTACCTGTATATCATCATTAAACACAAGGTGGCTTGAACTGTATTTTGATAGCAGTTCAAATGCATTGTGGTTTGCAAAATCTTCGAACTATAAGACCGGGGAAATAATACCTGGTCAGTCAACGCCGAACAAACTGGCTGAGGATAACTCGGAAGTTAGATGAAAACAATTGTACCTGAACTAGAACTTTCTCCCCATAATTCATCTTGACTGCAGTCATGAATTCCTCAAGAAGCTCTGCATATTCCTAAATTATAAACAAACAAAGAAAACGCCTTAGTTTTACAAAAATCACATATTTCATGTTCTCAACAAAACACAAAAGAAGATTGAGATCAAGGAAAAAAAGAATAAACCTGTCCAGTTGCTCTCTTGTGCTTAAGCCCAGTGTAAAACTCATCATTGAGCAACTTCTCATTGTTCGTGCCAACATCAATGGTTATAGGTAAGCACTATAAACAACATACACAGACTATTTAAGTTCTATAAAACAAATGTTTATCAACAAAAGGACGCTGCAGTGTTGAAAATGCTTACTGCTGCAGGAGGAACTCCTCCCAATGCTGTATACAAAGAAAGCTTTCCAACTGGAATTCCCATGCCCTGAAACATTTGGACTTTATATGTCAATGAATTCAGCGAGAGAAGAAGGCAAAATTTTCAACTGAACTATGTACAGAGAAACACTTCCAACATAGTATGCATACCTGACAGCCAAGATCTCCAAGCCCCAAAATACGCTCACCATCAGTCACAACAATAACTTGAATTCTCCTTTCTGGCCAGTTTTTTAATATTTCAAGGATCTTTCCCCTAGAAAATTCAACACTCAATATATGCTTGGCAAATTCACAACTAATTCATAAGAGTTGGAAGTAAAAGTATTCTGTTAACTGGCCATACTTGTCCTTTAAACTGACATAAAGACCCTGAGGACGCCTGAAAATGCTGCCATATTTTTGGCAAGCCTCTCCAACTGTAGGGGTGTACACAACAGGGAGCAGTTCCTCAACATTATCAATCAAAAGCTTATAAAACAGCCTTTCATTTCTCTCCTGTAAAACAAAACAAAAGTATCAAAGAAGTGAAAATGAATGCAATTTGTATCATCTGAAACTCAACAGTTTCAGTTTCTATGGGCTACCATATCAATACAACTACATTTATAATGATGTCCTGAACCAATAAAGAACAAACAATAAATTTTACCTGAAGATCCATCATGGCCATATATCTTTGCAGTGGAACCTCATACTGTCGAAGATTGTGCATCACCTTCTTTTCCTGATCATCAAAAAGTATTACAGGAATGTTTAGCAAAAGAGAAACACCAAAAAGCAGACGTATAGCAATGAGATAGATTAATCTGCTAAACTGAGATGAACTTTGAGCAATGTCAGTTTCTAACCTGAAGCTCTTGGCTCAGGACAACTGGAGGCAGAAGACCACGTATGTAATGAGCATCCCTCTCCGTCTCAGTGAAGGCAAGTCCTTTGTTGTAGCGTGGATCCCGCAACAAAGTATGTCCACTGTAACACATGTAGATTGCAGGTCATGCATCAAAAAACTATAAAATCTGCATATGCAAGTGCCTGGAAATTGATTCATTAACGTTGTGGAGGAAAGAAAAAAAAAACATAGTTTTTTATCAGGTGTCTATTAGACACAGGCACATTCCTGAATTACTATTCCATGAAAAGAATGAACTTGTCCAGTCCTCTTCTAGGAGACGAGGAACAGCAGGTGCTGAAGCAATCAAAGAATAACCAATCGCACTTTCTTCCATCTTTTGTTATCAAAACATCTAGCTGAAATTGCAAGAGTCTGTCTTACACAACTTTTTTTTTTTGTTTTGTTTTGAAACTAACTCCTATCATGCCAAAGAATGCCATATTCTATGTGATCCCTATAAATCTGAGGCGCAAGAACAATCTGAAAGAAAAAGATCTGCCGTCTGCCACCAGATTCAAATGAGGATTATAAATTTCTATAATTTTTGCATTGAAAATCAGAAACTTTCTTTTAAAATCAAATAAAAAATGTCTACGATGTGATCTGATCCAACCTACAAACTGTAATGAACCTCAAGACACAATCTTTCTTTTAAGACGTAATGCAAACAAATGGCCCCAACAAATCAAAAGGAGCACACATCAACACCCTTATCCAACATAAACCCAGAATCTTTTAAAGCCATGTAGAGACAACTTAGCATTTAACTTTGCATAAAGGACAACAACAACAAAATGGGAATACAAACACATAGAACTCAAAAACTCCCATTTCCACAGTTCCACAATTTTATGAGAGAGTTAGATAAGCCAATCTCACCTTGCAACAGAAGCAGTCCATGGGGTGAGAACCTGATCCACAGTGGCAGAATCCTCACCGTACACGTCCTCACCAAAACCAGCCTTGCTCTCCATCTCCTTCACTATACTCCCCATGAAAGCCGAAACCTTTGCTTCTCCCACACCCACTATTCTCTTCTGCAAATCAACACACAAAAGCTCACAGAAACCAAACAAAACAGGGCAAAGCTGACTTGTCTTGCAAAGACTTGGACAATGCCTCCCCTTTTATAGCACAATTATTAGCAAAGATTGGGTCTTTTTCTCTCTCTGAATTAATACAGATTCCCACAAGAGGTGAAAACAGCGAAGTCGGGTTTCATTGTCAAACAGAAGAACAGGGGGTGTATTTTCTTATTCAACAAATCAAGAAAGGCGATTCTATTTGTCGGCTAAAATTTTAATAAGGAAATGACAATAAGTGCTGAAAGATTGCAGTGAGAATATGAGATGATTAATACCAGGAACGTGCGTCTGTTCATCATCATATTTGAAGCTACGGCAGATATTATCATATTCCCACGTACTCCACACTTTGTGGGGAGAACGTCATGTTTTACTTCTGGAATTATCATTGGACGAATATCGGACTGTGCATATTTAGTGATTATAGACGTGATCATATTAGCATTTGATTATAGACTTATAATCTCTCATCCTATGTGAAATGCGTTAACTATATTGTATTATGCGTTTGACAGCTTCGTGAATCAAATTCAGTTAGAGTTCTCATCATTTTAGAAATGAATAATAGGTCCATAAACTTCTCCGCCCTTTTGCTAAAAGAAGATATAGATCGGACTAAAAGGGAAAGAAACTTCAAACCAGATCTTTTCCTTCTTCTTCTGTGAGAACGAATGAGATCCACATTTTTGTGACGAGGAATGATTTGGCCAGAAATTCTTAAATAGATGTGGAATTACAGCCACTAATAATACCAGTTTCCTTGGCTGCGGACTATAATTTGATCCTACTGTCACTGTGCTCTTCTATATATCTATGAAATTAATTTTGTTTTTTTAAGAATGAACAACCCTACCACATTTGGTTTTTTGCTCAAATGTCATTTTCTTTTCAATAGGATTATTATGACCTTTTAATACTATGATCTAACCATTTAGCTGTGAGACCTTGAACATATATACAACTTGATACTATGAATTTATTCTATCCCCTCATATTCTCATGAATTATCTTTTTGTTGGCTCGGATTTGATTTATATGGTCCCTCTTCAATCGGTGATTGATTGATCATGTGGTCAATTCAGTACAAACTATAAAGAAACACTCATTTTTCCTCTAAACTGAGTAAACTATATCACTAATTCACTATATATGTTTCAGTCTCAAACAAAAATTCACTATATATGTTTATTTATTTCCTATTATTATTAATACATTCACTAGCTTATATATGCGTCCAACGTAATTGTCTGCCCTTGCAAAACACATGTGAGTGGTGCGCAAATTTACTCGCTGTCTTACTGTGTTTGTTTATTTGATCATTTGATGATATATCGATCGTATAAACATCAAAATAGATTTCTGATATCGATATATATTACTCTCAGCACTCTGTAAATTAAATAAACTTCTTCCGATGACCAACTTGAAAAAGTCTAGTTAAAACTATCCCCAACATTCCAACCAGGTTTCCGATCGACCGATCGACTTGCATTTTCGATTTCTTATACTCTTCGATTTATAATTCTAATGAACTGTTTCTATCAGGTAAAGCGCCGACCAGAATGTGTGTATATATATATATATATATATATATATAGAGAGAGAGATTTTTTCAGATGCGGACGTCCGCACCGTGCGGATGCCGCGTTTCCGGCGACCGGCGAGGCTGCGACGCCGTATCCGGCGACTGGGCCGTGCTCCCCACACGCCGGCGACCCCGTCTGTGCCGGCCCGAGCTCCATCGCCGGCGGGCCGGAAATGGCAAAATGCAGAAAATGAACAGTAAAATGTCCTTTTTCTGCATTTTTACCATTTCCGACCGGCTGCCGGCCGGCGATAGAGCTCGGGCCGGCACAGACGGGGTCGCCGGCGTGTGGGGAGCACGGCCCAGTCGCCGGATACGGCGTCGCCGCCTCGCCGGTCGCCGGAAACGCCGCATCCGCACCTACTGTTTATGGTGCGGACGTCCGCAGCTGAGAAGGCCTATATATATATATAATGGATCATGACTTCAAGATGAGATAATTATCACACCATGCATGCAGAAAAATAAAATAAAATTGAGGTGAGATATTGGTCTCATACTTCACGTCGAAATTGACTTCGGTTGTAGTTTTAGTTTATTATTCCACCCGAAAGGAGCAACTATTTCCAGTATTCTCTACTACTCTTTGTGCTCGAGTTTGTGAGAACTTTTGGGTAAGTGAGAAAGTAGCCAAAGAGGGTCGTTGTTGCATGTATTATATTCTGTTCATACTAGTCATCTGAGGTGGTGATGACTGGTGAAGCTACATCCATTTGATTTCCATACCAAACCCGTCATGCGTTCGGAACTAGCTACCTATATAGCTCGCCGGCGGTGACTTTGACCTCCACCTACAAACATTTCTAGTTACCTTGTTCACATCTCATCGTTTTCCCTTCTCTTTGTTTCACATAGTGCATGCTCGCGATGCTCATATCTACTCAACGTACTCGTTCAGCCAAATTAAAGTTGTTAATTAGCTTCTCTTGTCTAGGGTCACAGCTGTAACCTTCCGGAGGGATGTCCTTCTCTCCGGAGCTCGAAGAATGTCCGACGTTTTCGGCTGCCGGTTAATCCAAACTTGGTTTCACGAGTTAATCGATCTCGATGACTTCGTTCTCTTACCATTATGCTTCATCGATCCAAAAGACTCCAAAGATGCTCTAAGACAATTACAACGTATTTACTGCTTCATTCACATCTTTTTTTATTGCATGTCTTTCACATTCATCTACACTCAACTCCCCTACAAATATGGAGTTGTACTACTTAGACTTGATTACTGAAGTCTAGCTTAGACATTTGCATGGAGTCACCGTGTTTAATTTACTCTTAATTCCGTCCATACTTCAAACTAACACTCCCCTCAATTTGGACCAAGAAATTCATATATGTTTTTTATAAGGGACACAGTCATTTTGCCTTACTTTATATGTTCAATATATATAGCTACCAGAGAACTAATTAAGGCATTCCACCAACCCCAAAATTGTACAGTTAGCTGCATGTACGAGTACGTATGAAAGGAAGTAACATTTTTATATATACACATGGACGATGTGAATTAATTTATTTTGTTTGTAATCTCATGTTACATGCTCTCACGTTCGATCTGCCATCAAGTGAAATGCACGATCCTTTTTAATTTGTATTAAGAAAAAGAATCGAATCCCTTAACTTAATTTGGTGTACGTACGTATAATACAAAGAAGGATGATATAGTGTATAATAGCGTCAACCCACCTGCTTATATGCTCCTTGTTTATGACACGATCAAAGTATGAAGACAGTAAACTTGTTTTGTATTGTCATACTATCGTTCGTATTGAACCAGCACAAGGTGTGAGATTCTCTCATGTCTCCTGAGAAGTTGGGTAGGGGGCAAAAGAGCCCAAACCACTTTTTGGGCCAGGCTTTTACTTTGGAGTTGGGCCCTTCAGAAAAAGAGGTTCCCTATTCCTGACACCACCTGACACCGGTTGTGTTGTGTTCCAATGCAAACACCAGAGGGAAGCTACCCCTGTCTTCCTGTACTATCTCAAAACTCAGAAAAAAACAAAAGAAGCTGAATCTCCAAAGCGGCTTACCAAGCTTTTAGGGTTTCCCAGGGGGAACCGAGATTGAGGAAACAATCAGATTCTGTAATTAGGTTTTAGAGAGAGACTGAGTAACATGGACCATGGCCTGCGTCCCAGACAGAGGAAGTTCTTCATTGGCTTCACTAATGGAGAGGTTTGTGTAAAGTTTTCTTCTTTTTTATTTAATTGTGTTAAATTTCATTCCTTTATCTTTATACCTATCTGGGTTGTATTGGGTTTATTTGATATTTGCATTCATTGAAAATTTGGCAACTAGTTTTGCTATCTTGTGTGATTGTTTGCATGTTGTATGATCATTCAATTGAAGTCTTTGTATGACTTTATCAACTGGGTGTTCCACTTTGGCAAACCTGCATGCAATAATGGACTTCAATTTCTCATATTGTGAATTTTTGAGTATCTATTGAGGGCTTAACTTCATTTGTCATGACCATTATGAACAGATGGAGAGAATGGACAAATTGGTGAGGCAATCGGGAGAAGAAGTGCTGGCCAAAGAGTTTTGTCAAAGTTTGACGAAAAGTTTCAAGTGAGTTTTCGTTTTATGGTCTGAACTCTCTTTTGAACTTCATAGTTATAGTGATTTTTCACTCCCACGATTGTTATTTAACCGCTGATTGGGCTTGGTTATGTCTGTGCAGTCGCTCTGCTGGTCGTGCTGGAAAGCCAATTGTGAAATGGATTCAGGTTGAACATTTTAATCTCTCTTTCTTCTTTTCCTTTAATTGTTGCAGTGGAATATTGCTATGCTGTTGTTAGTCTGCTATTGTAGTTCTTACTAAGAGGTGGCATCTTTTCTGTTACTTGTGTTAGGTGCAAAATTGGTTCAAGGAAAGGATTCAAGAGTCACCAAACATATTAAAAGATCTCCAGGGAGTCTCCCCTTCCACTAAGACTCCTAAAAGCCAAGAGAAACCTAAAGGTGCTTCCTATTATTGCATGTCTTTCTTATGTCTATCTCTTGTATTACGCAAGCTTGTAGAGGCTTTCTCAAATTGATTAAATGTATTTATTTGTATGGCCAGTGAACTGATACTATACAGTACAATAGAAAATGTTTTACCAAAAATTAGCTGACTACTGGTTCGCTTATAATCTTGGTCTTTGCCCTCTAGTTAGATACTGTAATGCTGACAATTCTTCCTTATATTATAGGCAACAACGCCAACTTGGCGGAAGTTTTTCATCTAACATCAGTTGCTAATTGTTGTTTCAACTTTTTTTGTTAAGCCCATTCCAAAGCGGAAGAAAAGATCCCAGATTCAGAGTTGGAATTTGAAGCTAGGTCATCAAAGGATGGGGCATGGTAAGCATTTACAAGTAACAATGACAAAACTTTCATTCTGGTCCTTTTATGTTTATCCTCTTGGATTCAGCCTGGTGTTTATCTTGGCGCGTTAGTGTTATATAATTTATCACAAGAAGATTGATATGGTGCATATGATACAAGATTTTAAGGAAAGATTGCTTATGGAAATTCAATTATCATGAGAAGTGTACAACTTTGCCGCTGGTATATACAACTATCTCACTTTAAAGAAGGGACAGAGCAAGTTAGAGCCGGATGATGAAGAATCTGATGAGTTCATTTTTAGGCTACACCTGTAATCTCTGATAGTGACCCCCGTTAAAGTATTTATGGTCATGAAGACTCTTAAATGTTTGCACCTATTTCAATTGTATGTTGTGATTGGTTATGGCAGACATAGTCACACTGATAGTAATTACAAGGAGAGGGTGTTTTTCTCAACTGAATTGAGGTTCACTGTTGCTTTACATGTCGTCCTTTTGATGTTATATAGAAGATGCTACATCAACATAGATTTTGGCTGAAGTTTCATCCCTGATTGGTAATGCTATATGGATGCATTTGTATTGAATGGAACTCCCATATGTTTTGAATTTCTTATATCACTTTACAGGTATGATGTTGACATGTTCCTGTGTCACCGAGTTGCTAGTGCGGGAGAAACTGTATGTATATCACAACCTTTTCGTATTGCTTCATAAACTGTTGAGATGTATCCAGTTGACCCAACAGTCAGTCTGAATTTTGGGGTAGTTTAAAATCTTAGCTGTCTCTAATATAGAGAAAGATGTTGTCTACCAAATGGGCCTATCGGGCTATCTGTACTTTGATAAGGTTTATATATGTTGCATCGCTTTTGGATATATTTTCGTAATCATTTGATGGATTTTGTCATTTATTAAAGGAAGTTCGTGTTAGATTCGTTGGATTTGGAGCTGAAGAGGATGAGTGGGTTAATGTAAAAAATGCAGTGCGAGAGCGCTCTGTGCCCCTAGAGAATTCAGAATGTGGTTCATTGAAAGTTGGAGATCATGTCCTCTGCTTAATGGTAATTCAAAATTGGTTTGTATTTTTGTATAACCTTTATACTTGAAAAGATCTTCCAAGTTGATAGTACTTTAAATTTGGTGTTTCGGTTGTATTCAGGAGAAGAGAGATCAAGCAGTCTACTATGATGCTCATATTATAGACATCCATCGAAGAATGCATGATATAAGGGGGTGTAGGTGTCTTTTTTTTATTCGGTATAATCATGACAACAGTGAGGTAAGAATTTAATCGTTATTTTTTTTGTCAAATAAAGTAAGGTAAATTGGCTACAATGTGATAATACTCATCTGTCTGCAGGAAAAAGTTCGGTTAAGGAGACTCTGTCGTAGGCCAATACGGTAGATGATGAGGTGTGACGAAGTCATTCTTAACAAATGCTAGATCAGTTTGGTCACTTTTTCAGGCACACAATCTGTGCGGCAAGGATAGACATGGGTGTTTTGCAAGGGAAAAGAGGCACTGGGGTTGTGAGCGCACGCCGATCAAGGATTCATGATAGGTGTGGGTTGTAATGTAGTTATTATTATCTTTGTATCAGAATAATGGTTGGTTGATAAAAGGGAAAGAAGAAAAAACGAAGATTAAGGGTCGCATTTGCTTCTTGATCACTTTGATAAGCGTTTATGTTTTTCGAGTCACACTAAGAAATTGTATAGCATGATCATGCCCAAACTCCATCAGTATCAATCAAGTGGAACTTGTAGTTAGGAAGTCCGTTTGATGTTGGGCATAGTGGTTCTTGTCTAGTTAGATGTGTTACTCAACTCAAAAAGTAGGCATAATTGAAATCTTAATCTTGTCTGCTCTCTCAATTAAAGCCCATAAAATCCAATCCAGTCCAACAAAGGCCCATTACAAACATGCAAAAGCTTTGTAAAGTGCGACCAAAGCAGTGAGAGATCGAGGTCATAGCGAGAAACAGATCGAAGAAGCAAAGCAAGCCAATGCCAATGGAGGTGTTAAATGAGTTGGTAACAGAGCCATATAATCTCCTCCATTTCATGGCCTTCTTCTCTTACTTTGTCATCCGCACTTCCGCTGCTCAAGTCCTCTCTCCCGATCTTTTTCTCCGAGAAATCCAAGCCGCTTTAGCCTTGGGCCTCTTCGCTGCCTTTAAGGTCTTCGATTCGGAGCTCATTCTATTTTTTGGACTTGGTTTTTTTATTTGATAGGTTTTTGTTTTGTTGCAGATAGTGAGGGAAGAAAACTGGGAGGCTTTTATTTCAGATACGCTCTTCTTTGCAAAAGTGAGAGCTGCTCATCTTTCATTTAAGTAATTAGCATAAAACTGTAATTAACTAATTAACAAACATAATCAATGTGTTTATTTTCAGATTTTTCTTCTTGCTCTTACTTTGATGATGGATTACCACTTGACTCTCTGGTATGCAGTCATAATTTCAGGTAGGTTTCATATTGAGTTTTTCTTTTATTTTTCGGCATTGTTGTATGTTTGATCGGAGATGATACAATGTTGTAATTTTATTTACTGCAGTGATATATATCTTCACACAACAGCCGGCCTTTAAAAAATTAGGTAAGATCGAGATGGTCTTTTTAGTTTGGTTTGTCATGTGTAATGTACTGAACTCAAAGTTGGTTTGGTGTTTCAATTTTTGCGAATTATGTTAGGTACTGCCAGTAAAATTACACCGCTGCAGCTGGAAAGCTTGCTGACTGAAGGGAGCACATCAAAGCTGTGGCTGGTAAGTGGTTCCTGTGCATTGAGCTTTGGATAGCATACTAATAACTGCATAATGGTGGTAGGTTTAGAAACTGAGTTGCAATGTCAGTGATATTTCCCTTGATATATTTAGTGAATGGCATGATCAGGTGGAATTTCGCGCTTCATATTCACCCTCTTGCATACGCTCAAGTCGGTGCTTTCCTGAGCTTTCTATCACGTAAGTTTATCATCCTGAATACTAGTAAGTCGAGTGAGTGTGGTATTTGAAGAGATGTTGTCCTGCTAGGATCATTTTATACCTGCTCCTTGAATTTCTCTTGCAAGTTCCAGGGGTTGTTACTAGTTATTACCGAAAGTGTGGTTGCTTATATTGTGGAATCCTTATTGACAGATATTCAAACAAAAGCTTATCTTTTGGAATAGTTGACCTTGGGCTCTTCCCAAATGCTGCAGAGTATTTTGGAATATCACTCTCTGGTAAATGATATGTAATTACCAATGCTACTAGATTGTTTGTGTTTCCTTCAATTTGATGTAGTACTTTGTACCTGCAGGAAGCATGGGTCAACTTCCCTCGTATATATTATTCTCGCATGGATCTGAAGTTGCTCGCTATCCTGAGTTGGATGCTGAATCAAAAGGTTCTCATTCACCCATAACTAAGGTACACCAAACTTTAATTGCTGATATGGCAGGCAAATTGCTTGCTTCTAATAATGGCACCTCAAAGTTACTTTTCATATCCAACTTTGATTTCCTAGCCTCTTTCACTGCATTTGATTAGAAAGCCTTGTGTATGCCGTTTAAGTAATCAGTAATGAGTCTAACGAAATTTGGTAGTTTCAACATATGCAGCCTCAGATTATTTTTATTTCTAAAGAGATCAGATACTCAGTTTAGTTTACTAGAATTGAATCATCTTGACTTTCTTAGTAAGATAATAAATTATCAAAGTTCAATTCATGATTCCTGGTCCTGATAACAACATCAAACACAGTAGATTATAATTAAACAAGTTTTATATTGACGAATGAATTTCGTGTTAAACATATCCTAGTTTACAATGCATTCATGCAAACATGTGCATACAGCTTTTGTTGAGTTGATGTGTTATTCTGATGAGATTATGGATTGACTGGTTGTGTTGCAGAGATTTCTATCACAGTACTTCAAGCTCGACCTGCTCCTTCTCGAGTACATAAATGGTAAATAGGTATTTCACACACTGTATACTCTGCAGTATGAGTGCGGGAGTGCCTCCAATTTTGGTTCCTCTTTGTATCATTATACATGCTTTGAGATGTAAAGAACATGTCTTCCTGACTATTAATGTCGTTCCTCCCTTTCTAATTTTCTATACAAAAGAAAATTCTGTTTGTTCTTGCGGTAATGGACAATTCTGTTTTGGAGAGAACCCAAGCTTTCTTGGATCATAGGGTGTTAAGGTGGTATTAGGAATGGGTAAAAGCCCAAAAGGCCTTGAATCAGATTGATTGAATGTGGCGTTCCAACTCATGAAGTCGTCACTTCAGCGTCAGCCGCTAAATTTTATAATCCCAGTCCCATCTCCACCACCACTGTCACCACCGCAGCGGCGGCGGCTGGCCGGCCAGCTTAAATAGTTAATAAGTTAAATTAAAGTGTCGCTTATAAAATTATAAAATGTGATTGTGATTGAGCGGCGGGGATGTATCAATCATCAGATAATCACCGGTCACGTACATTCCTCTGAGGTGGTCCCCACAATGTAGGTCTACGCCGCTCTTTGGATCCATCCAATATTTGGTTGTCGGCTCACGCTGCCCTGTATTGCCTTTATCTCCACACTCTCCATTTACTTGTGCTTGGTGATGTGCCCCGACTCCTCTTCACAAACCTACAGCTTTTACCATCCCTTGCCTGCTTCCTACTACTGCTTGTGCTTGGCGTGCCATCTCCTTTCACTCTCCACTTTATATCCGGAGGAGGAGTTCGTGATACTCAGTACAGTACAGATCGCCTCGAAGAGAAAAGATATCGGAATTTCTAGACATGAGACAAGTATTTATTTTAGACTATTTTCGAACGTCCCGGTTTTATAATCGGAACGTTTTAAAATACATTAATCAAGACCGTTCTAAATACATTAATCAAGAATAATTACCTGATTTGTAAATCGATTATTATTAAGTATGAACACACTTTAGTTACACTCATGGAGGTTCAACTAATCAAGCAAGCCATCAAACAACGAACTCTTGATGCCGACTTTAAATTGATTGGCACAAGATAGATAACTGGTGGGTAATACACAAAAGAAGGTAAAATTGGGGACAGAGGTGCGTTGTGTCACAGTAAAGGAGGAACGGAACCAACACTCATGAGATCTGAAAGTCCGTTACGTTGACCAAGGTAAAAAGCCCAAAACACCGAAAGAAAGCGACACGCGTACTGTTCCCAGTGGTCCCCTCTCTCCCTCCCTCCCCACTTACCCACCGGCGCGTCAGAGACCACCGCCGCCGTCAGCTTTCCGACGGCCAAGAAAGGTGAGGAGCACGTTGTAAAGGTGAGGGTGAGAGATCCACACACACACTCTCTCTCTCTCTCTCTCTCTCTCACTGCACGCGTGCGGGGGCCACACGCTGGTCTGCTGGAGTTAATCTCACGCTACAAGTGTCACGCGCTGAAGAGACATACATATCTTTGGTGGCACGCTTCTCCATCCTACTAGCTGTAGTGGCCCAGCTGCTTTTTATCGGCCCAGCCCACTCACCGCGGTTGACCTTGTAAGAAGGTAAAAAAAATTTCAAATCCATTTTGCTTTAGTATTAACTTTTGTTTTAGGGCCAAGTGGTGGCTTATCTTTCAAGTTTATTTTAAGCTTAGATTAATGTTGAATAGGACATGCTTAAGCTTTCTAGGGTCTCTTGCAACTTACATAATGGGCAAAAAAGTGTGCATCATTGAGGGGAAATTAGATTATATTTCAATTTTTAAGTCTATCATAAGATTTGCGAGTATGTATAATCAAACACCCCCACTTAGTTTGTCTGCCATTAGTTTCTAGTATTAACCAATCACATAACAAAAGGATGGGTGTGGTTAGTTTCTTATTTACTCTTTTTTCTTCCACATTTTTTAGTGACGGCCAACTTTGAAGAGTGCAAGAGTGCAATGTGAGGTTTGAAAATTTGATGGTAGGAGATGAAAGAAGACCATTCATTATTGACTTGGTTATTACATTTTCCAGATTTGTATTGACCCGTTTATTAGAAGAAATTGGTGGGAGGAGGAAAGTGAATCGCTTTTTTTGACATAATTGGTGTTTGGCAATTCTGGGTGTGCCAGAGCTTCTACCTTAGAACCATTATCGACCAGAGTTTCTACCCATTTGTGACTGTGTTTTCAACTTTCTCCATTTCGATTTGACGGGAATTTGGGTTGGTGAAAGAATATTTCTAATATGATAGAACAAGATGAATATGAAAATATATGCATGTCAGAAGAGTTTGAATCAATAATGGATTGGAAGCTTTGCATAATCAATTTCTGATATCAAAGCAACGCGTTGGACACTTGTGCTTGTCACTAACTATTAAAACACAGATGAACACATGCATGCATATATTGCTTCAGAGCCAAAACAAGTTAGAGAAAAGTTTGTATGCCATGCATGGGATTAGGTTATGATGATTCAGGAAATGGTATCAATGACTCAATGAGGCCGACGCATGCGAAAGCCCTCATTATTTTGTCCTCTCTACTCTCTGAGCTCTTGTTTTCACACCAAACATCAACTTCATTTACCTTGATTTATATCTTTTTACCTCTGTTTTGGATTTACCAGTGTCAATAAAATGGTTTCATGCAGATGAAGATAATGAGGCAGAAAGAGGGCAATTGCGTCCGAGTTGGAAAACAGAACAAAGTCAGAGAGAGGAGGAAGAGGAGGCTCAAGTGTTGGAAAGTGACAAACAGAACAGTGCAGTGTGCAGCATATAACAGCAGCAAAAGCAACAATAGATCGATGAGAGAGTGAAAGAAAAGAAAAGAAAAGAAAAAGGAAAGAAAATGATGATGTGAAAACAAATACATATATCACATCAAAATCAAATGGTCGCTATTATTCTTCTTGTTCTCTGTCTCGCCTCTATCATGGTGTCTCTCTTTTCCAACCTGAAATCCTAAACTCCATCCTTTCCTCTTATTCTCACATATATAGCCTCTGCAGAGAGAAACAAAACCACAGACCCTGCTCTCTGAGTTTTTTGTATGATTGTATTTGTACACAACAACACCTTTTGATTCATGGTCAAGCCGTTTCTAGCTTCTCATCTTCAACAAAATATTCTCAACAATCATTAACACAGAGAAAACTGTGAGTGATTATCATTAGTCTTGTTTCGATTCGAGTTTTCCTTATGGTTATTAATTTTCTTGGTTCCTTATGATCGACTTGACTTATACAGTTAGCATGGCGGTGACATCATCATCATCGTGTAAGGAGCTCGGAGGTGGTGGGATGAAGATGCAAATGGACAATGGCAAGTACGTGAGGTACACGCCGGAGCAAGTAGAAGCCTTGGAGAGGCTCTACCATGAGTGCCCGAAACCTAGCTCCATGCGCCGGCAGCAGCTCATTCGGGAGTGCCCCATTCTCTCTAACATTGAGCCGAAGCAGATCAAAGTCTGGTTTCAGAACCGGAGGTCAGTTAGTCTTGTTAGTTTGGTTCGTTTGTTTTGTTTGAAAGCGTGAACAACTTTGTGATCGATCTTTGTTGGTTTTTTTTTGTTTGGATTCATTTACAGGTGTAGAGAGAAGCAGAGGAAAGAGGCGTCTAGGTTGCAAACGGTGAACAGAAAGCTGACGGCGATGAACAAGCTTTTGATGGAGGAAAACGATAGGCTGCAGAAACAGGTTTCGCACTTGGTCTATGAAAACAGCTACTTCCGCCAACAGACACAAAATGTATGTGATCAAATTCAGGAAAAAAGATTTCGTTTTGTTTTTGTGAATGATAAGATGGAGTTTTGAATAAAGATGCAATCTTTAGTCACATTAATCTCGGTGGTTGTTGTTGGTCTCTTCTCTTTTGTGTTGCAGACGACTCTGGCCACAACAGACACGAGTTGTGAGTCGGTGGTGACAAGTGGTCAACACCATTTGACCCCTCAGCATCCACCAAGGGATGCCAGCCCTGCTGGGTAAGTAGTGGGGTTAATTTTCATATGTAGAGTCAATTTCACTCAGTGATTTTCACTGGTTTTTACCCTGATGTGTTTCTGGGTTAGTTGTTGATTGTTCTTTGTGTTTTTGTTCTAGACTTTTGTCCATTGCAGAGGAGACTTTAGCAGAGTTTCTTTCAAAGGCCACTGGAACTGCTGTGGAGTGGGTCCAATTGCCTGGTATGAAGGTAAACTTCTCCTTCTCTTTCCTCTTCTTCCTTTTGCCTTTGGTTATTTCATTTTCAATCTTTTGTGACATTCAAGAAGAGTTTGCTAACCTTATAAGCAACATTCAAACCTCATCATCTTAATTGTTGAGCATTACCAATCTTTGCCTTTTCCTTTTGGTCCCCAACATCATTTTGCTCTTTTTCTTCAATGGAGGAAATAGAATATTGGTTATGTGGAAAGAAAGATGCAGGCTTTTAAAGTACTCTGCTAAGTGGCAGCTCTGGTTATTAAAAAGTCTAATACTTTGAGCAAATTTGATAAAATGTTTCCACAAGGATTAATTAATTACATGTTGGTTATGATCCCTAATTACATATCTTAACAATTTTGATCTGAAACAGCCTGGTCCGGATTCCATTGGAATCGTTGCTATTTCTCACGGTTGCACCGGTGTGGCAGCACGTGCGTGCGGCCTGGTGGGTCTTGAACCTACAAGGGTAAGTTCTTCTCCACCTGGTCTGGTAATTAGAATAGTAAATTATTGAACTTGGTGAAGTAATTTTTGAAGATTGATCAATGGTTGTTGTGAAATTGCATACAGGTCTCTGAAATCCTAAAAGATCGACCTTCTTGGTTCCGTAATTGTCGATCTGTGGATGTGATAAATGTTTTGTCTACTGGTAATGGGGGAACCATTGAACTGCTTTACATGCAGGTAAGGTGTTTGCTGTCATGTCTGTGTTGTGTTTTGCCATTTCTGTTTTATAACTACTAGAATCTCAGACTTGCTTAACACGAATTAATCTGGAATGTCATTTGTCTTTTGATTAGCTCTATGCACCTACAACATTGGCACCAGCTCGTGACTTCTGGTTGCTGCGCTACACATCTGTTTTGGAAGATGGTAGTCTTGTGGTATGTGGATCGATTTTGCACGCAAGCATGAAGATTTATTTTTACATTTTTTTTCTTGTAAGAACACTTTTAATTTGGTGTTCCATGGCATGAATGATGATAGGTCTGTGAAAGATCACTTAACAACACTCAAAATGGTCCAAGTATGCCACCGGTGCAGAATTTTGTGAGAGCAGAAATGCTGCCGAGTGGATACCTAATTAGACCTTGTGAGGGTGGTGGATCAATCATCCACATTGTTGATCATATGGATTTAGAGGTATGCAATGCAATATAGACTTGCTCTACATATTGAAGTAAACTCTTCCTTGGTCTGCAATTTTGACTAATGTGATTTACTTTTACATAGCCTTGGAGTGTACCTGAAGTCTTGCGCCCACTTTATGAGTCTTCAACACTTCTTGCTCAGAAGACAACTATGGCGGTAAGACTGTTTTCTTCTGTCTGATAGCTTATAGCATCATGATGTAATCTGTATAATTATACGATAGTAGGAAATGAGCTTAACAATGTTTGAAGGAATGAAGCTTGATGTTCTTATGTTCTTCTTTTCTTCTTTCAGGCTTTACGCAATTTGAGGCAGATTTCTCAAGAAGTTTCTCAGCCTAATTCCAACGGTTGGGGAAGGAGGCCTCCAGCTCTACGGGCTCTTAGTCAAAGATTGAGCAAGTATGGGTTATTATTTAATCTCAAAACTGTTCCTTGGATTTTTTGATGAGCTTCTACTTATTGCATCTTCTATTTATGTAATGCAGGGGTTTCAATGAAGCAGTGAATGGATTTACAGATGAGGGATGGTCTATTTTAGAAAGTGATGGTGTTGATGATGTTACCCTTCTTGTGAACTCGTCTCCAGGCAAGATGATGGGTGCAAATCTTTATGCCAATGGAGTTCCATCTATGAACAATGCAGTGTTATGTGCCAAAGCATCTATGTTACTCCAAGTAAGGATTTTGATAGAAGAACTAAGTTGCAAAAGTCCTAAGGAAACATAATCAACTTGGAAATGTGAATACCTAATGTTGGATCGAAGGAGGCACATTCCAAATCATTTTGCTTCTACTTTTCATCAATTCAACATAAGAAATGTGCTGGTCATGTTCTGTTTATCTATCATCTTCTGAGTCTCAATATGAAATTGTGTTGTTTTACTTTCCTGTAGAATGTGCCTCCAGCCATACTTCTTAGATTCTTGCGAGAACACAGATCAGAGTGGGCCGACAGAAGTATTGATGCTTATTCAGCTGCTGCTATTAAAGCCGGTCCATGTGGCATGATAGGTTCTCGAGCTGGAAGTTTTGGGGATCAAGTTATTCTTCCACTGGCTCACACAATAGAGCATGAAGAGGTAGGTGTTTGGAATTGAATTAATCCGTCCAATGTAAAAGGGGAATACTGTCAGTGATTTTGATCTGAAATTCGTTTTGTATAGCAATATGCTGTCTTAAGCTTTATATTTTTTTGTTACATGCAAACAGTTCATGGAGGTCATTAAGATTGAAAATATGGGTCACTACCGGGACGACATGATGATGCCTGCAGCTGACATTTTCCTCTTGCAAGTAAGTAACTTTTCTCTTTTCCATATATTTCTTCCAGTAAGGTATGCTATCATTCTCTAAATGGTTCCTACTTCTATCTAAGGATTTCCGGTTTATGTTTTTTTATGAGGTATTTGTGGTTCAACTGCGCCCTTGTAGACGTTGGTTATTAACATTTATTGTTTCTGTATTGCTGTTCCAGCTGTGTAGTGGAGTGGATGAGAATGCTGTTGGCACCTGTGCCGAACTTGTCTTTGCTCCTATTGATGCCTCTTTTTCTGATGATGCTCCAATTCTACCATCCGGTTTCCGTATCATTCCTCTTGATTCTCACATGGTAAACACTTATCTTATTCAATTTATTATAGGACCACACTGCTTATTACAAAATCTATTTTCCCTTCGTTGCATTTTGATATGTTTGCACGTTCTTATGGTATTATATGTTATGCAGGATGCCCCCAGTCCAAACCGTACGCTTGATCTTGCCTCTGCTCTTGAAGTTGGACCAACAGGAAATAGATCATCTGGTGATAGTGCTGGTCACTGTGGGAATACAAAATCTGTTATGACAATAGCATTCCAATTTGCATTTGAACTACATCTTCAAGATAATGTAGCGTCCATGGCAAGGCAGTATATCCGTAGTATTATAGCATCAGTGCAGAGGGTTGCACTAGCACTCTCCCCTTCTCGCTTTGGTTCTCACACTGGTTTTCGCCCACCACCTGGCACTCCTGAAGCACAAACACTAGCTGGTTGGATCTGTCAGAGCTATAGGTGCGTAAGATGACAATATGATTATCTAGGACAGATTCTTGTATGTACAAATGTGAGTGCAAGATGTTAATACTTAATCTTTTCAGGTGCTATCTGGGGGTAGAACTACTAAAAACTAAAGGAAGTGGGTCAATTCTCAAATCCCTTTGGCATCAGTCTGATGCAATCTTGTGCTGCTCTTTAAAGGTATATGTTCATCGATTTCTTTGCTTTTATAGGCTGAAATATTCCTTCCAATCTATGGTTCTCTAGGTCTTTCCAATGCCATAATCTATTTTCACTGGTTTATCCAGGCAATGCCAGTATTTACATTTGCAAATCAGGCAGGCCTCGACATGCTTGAGACCACCTTGGTTGCACTTCAAGACATTACACTGGAGAAGATTTTCGATGACAATGGAAGGAAGATTCTCTTTACCGAGTTCCCACAGATCATGCAGCAGGTATGGTATTGATGTCCAGCATAAAAATAAAAATAAAACAAGCAATAGAGAAATTGGAATTTTATACAACAACAATAGATTCTGTTACGAAATATAAACTAAATGATGTGAAAAACACATGCTTTTGGTTTGCCTGACCATCTAAGCTCTATTTTTGCAGGGATTTATGTGTCTACAAGGAGGTATATGCATGTCAAGCATGGGAAGACCAATCTCTTATGAGAGAGCAGTGGCATGGAAGGTGTTGAATGAAGAAGAAACTGCTCATTGTATCTGCTTCATGTTCATCAACTGGTCATTTGTTTAAACAGTCAACAGAACATAGGATTTAGATGACAAGTAAAACTACAATTTAGAAAAACCAAAAGGCATTTTGAGCCTTATCCTACTCCCTGTATCATGCTTTGCTTTATTTATGAATCATAATGCTTTTCCTTTCTTTTCTTCTTCAAAAAGATCTAAACATATTAGCTTTAAGATGTTTGCTAAGTTATTGATAATTTCTCTGTATCCACTACTTGAATTTCAGTGGTCCACATCCAGGATGATGCATGAACAATAGACAATCAATTGAATTCATGTGTTGGAACTTTAAGAGTCATTAAGCTTTGGTATTCTACCTTAATTAAGTCAGCTTTTGGGAGAAGTATAGAGTCTTTTGGAGTTCCTAGGTATTAATGTTGTGTTCCTATATATGTACCATGTACTAGAGGCCAATGGCAGACTAGAATATATGAATTTTCCCCAATACTTACTGTATTGATCTCTTTTTGGTGAGTGATTCCCAAAATCCTATCTTTTGGTTGAGTGATTCCCAAAAACCCCTATCTTTTGGTTGAGTGATTCCCAGGTCAAACCCCATCTCATAAACTCTTTATATTTATCCTACATCACAGGACCATTAGGATTTATATCTTCTTTCTCTCCTTTTCTTTTTTGACAACTTGTGTGCTATCTATTCTCTGGAGAAACACAGTTAGATAGCTCAGGTCTGATTGGTTATGGTATGGACATGGCCTGTCCTGGGCCTATGGCCCCAATTCAGTGAGTTCAAGAAATTGGATGCACATATTCCATCGAAAAGAATTGTAGAGCGTTTTCAGAGCCGTGTCTATTGCCATTCTATTGTCTTCTTAGCTCACCTTACTATCTTCACAAATGAACTACCAAAAAAAAAAAACAGTTTAATTCCGACAAAGTATTCATAAAAAAAATATTAAAAAAAAAACCAGTCAGATCGCCGGAAAAGAAAATAAACATATATAATCTCAAGACAAAATCATACATAAATAATGATTTAGATATAAAGATAGATATTATCAATAATCGCTTTTCGTTTGATATATGACAGTTGACAAAACATGATTAATGAAGCGTATGTCATTTCTACGAAATGAGATCCTCTCCTCATCTCTCTCTCCTCATATCTCCTCATAAAGCAATCTGGACCGTCCAATTTTAATCTGACGGCTCACAATCCTCTGTTACTATTCACACAACTTCCCCTGCAAAGCAATCTGGGCCGTCGAATTAAGATTAGACGGCCCAGATCTCATGAGGAGATATGAGGAGTGGATCCATGAAGAGAGAATCTGGATCCCATTTCTACACCTAATCAAGAACAATTTTCTCATATTTTAAGTAGTGGAAAACATATAGTTGTATCTTCTTACGTACTCTTCCATTCCACCAACTTCTCCCAAAAGAGACCTGCATTTTATTGTCTTCCACATAATCAAGAAGAGAGTCGAGGGCTATAGCTAGATAATTCGGTTTAATTCCAAACTTAAGTAATACTTCATGTTTACACTGGAGTATTCCAGTATGAAACATCAACCCCTTAATTTTTTCTCAGATTAAGAAGAAAGAGTACGCAGTTGTCATCGAGCACAAATCTGTCCCTCCAATAATTCCATTTTCAATTCTTTCGATTCAAAAGAAAAAGAAAGTAAAAGCTAGCAATTCAACCACACTTAATCAACATGTAAGATCGAGATCCATCATGCTATCACATTGCTCGTTCTTTAATTTTTCTTTAGTTAAGATGTAATCATTTCTATAAGGTACTCTTTATTGTCACATTAAACTTATTTAGGTAATGTGATCAGAGCTATCTCTAACCCCACATTCAATATGTGTCGAACCATTGTTCCACTACTGCAGGGCGCGATTGAAGCGACGACTTTTGGTCGTCGCCTGGACTAAAAAGTCGTCGCCTCGGATATGTGCCGACGAAACTCGTCGCTTCACTGTCGTCGCTTCACAGTCGTCGTTTCGATTGTGAGGCGACGAATAATGTACAAAATATCGTCGCCTCAGAATATCAAACGACGACCCCGAAATTCGTCGCTCAATTCGAAGCGACGACTTCAAACTTCGTCGTTCAGTTCGAAGCGACGACTTCAAACTTCGTCGTTCATTTCGAAGCGACGACTACAAACACTTCGTCGTATATTTTCCAGCGACGAATATTGTCTGTCGCTTGACTATTTGAGGCGACGAAATTTGTTTCAGAATGCGTCGCTTCGTCTGACGTTTCACAGAAGAAAATGTTGGAATACAACATGGAAGCGACGAAGTTTGCTTGTCGCTTCAGTTGTGATGCGACAAATATGGTTCAATATTCGTCGCTTCGTTCTGAGTTACAGATTCAAAACAAAATGTTTCTGGTCAGTTTTGCACTCATTCCAGGTTCGATCAAATAACAAAAAACCTGCATTCAAATCACATACACCACACATCCAACATTACACACACACATTACATTAGCAAACGTTTAAAAGTTTATTTAAATCTAGAATATGTTACATAATTACGATGCCGATAATCCTCGAGATTGTTCTAGAATATCCATCAAGCTACAAAGCTATTTTAGACTGAAAAAAATTGTCCTACTCAATGTGTTCACCGGAGATACCTAAACAACCACTAGCGCATGAGGATTTGTCAGGGACTGGAGTTGTTGGTACCGCAACGGCTTGGGCTTGGGCCGCCATCAAAATCTGGAGGTGACCCTCCATCTCTCTCATACGTTGTTGCATCTCGGTGTTCTGTTGGATGGCGGTTGCTAGTTGGGTCCTCAACTCCTCATCTTGTTTGGACACGCGTGCACCGCCTCTTTCTTTTGGCCGGCGTCTTAACGCTCCCCCTAACCCTGCAACAATGGTAAAAGAGAAGTCAAACCAAAAACCATTTCGCTTCTAAACAATGAAACTTGCAAAAGATTTGGGTGAAAAAATAAAGTACCTCGGACCCTCGTCCCCGGCTTCCCACCCAACTCCTTCTCCACTATCGCCATCTGGTCGGCCACGCTAACGCCGCCCGTCACCTGACTGCCGCCCGCTTCATCACTGACTCGGCTCGCACATAGCTCGTCCATCTTCCTCTTCACCGCTGCCTGCAAGTAAAAACAATTTGAGACTCCGGTTATGATACATTGTAATTCAAAAAAAACATAAATCACAAGCCGATGACAAAGTCACTTACCACTTTCTCTTGCGCATTCTGCGACTTCTGATACACATCGCATACCGTCTGCAGTATAGGCGCAGGATGCCCTTTCTCCTCGTTCGCAGCGACCCGGTAGCTGTACGGAGTGGTGCCGGAGTGGTGGTTGATTGCATACCCCTTCTCCTTGCCCTTGTTCCGGTTAGCCGCGTTCCGGGCACACATCCTCTGCAAAACACAGTTGATCATATAATTAATATATCAGATTAGGGAGAACTAATAAACTAAGCGTGTAGCTATAAATAAATATTCTTTACCTTGTAAGCGTCGTCCTCAAAGTGGGCTTTGAGGTACTCCCACTGCTCCGGTCGGTGGATGAACTCCCAAGGCGTCGCCTTTGATACTTCGACGTAGTGCGTGTGGCAGTCGTACTTCCAGTCCTTGTAGATCTTGGCGGCGGTCTCGTCGATGTATCTCCACATGCCTGTCTCGGTGGCAGGGAGGTCATACCACATCTAGTAGACAACAATTGTTCAAAAATGCATTAGAAATTGAACATCATATTTCAACTTTAGAAATATTGAGAAAAAAAATCCGAAATTATTCTAAAATAGAAATTTTACCTCCATATAATGGGTAAGTGCATCTCTGTGCTCGTCAGCCAGCTCTGCATATGACGGCGCCAGCATTGGCACTTTGGTCCGGACGGCGCAGCCGATGTCTCGGGACATCAATGTCCTCCACTTCAACTCTGCAGGACCCTTATGCTCTTCCGCGTACACAACCTTCATAGGTTTCCCGCCGTTTAGCCCCTTCAAGTATGCCGTCTTTGTCCCCGTGATGATGCCAAGCTTCTCATTCTCCACTTCAACTCTTTCCCCCGTTGACATATTAACAATCTCTGCCAATATTATGCACAAATCAAACAATATGCAATAGTAACATTAACATGTCAATTTGTGTTCATTAGGTTCAACCAAATGCTGACGAATTTCAGCAGCACGATCAAGTCCATACACATACCATATTAGTCCATACTGTAGCATGTAACATAATCACAATGTGTGAAGTTTATCCAATTATTTCAACCAAAACCACATTCCGGACAGTGTAAAAGGGTGTGCATTGATCAAGTTCAAATGTGTAAGATATATAGTTCAATGGTTAGTATATTCAGTCTTTAACAAGGACATGTCGAATGTGAATCACTAAAATATAACCACAATGCTTTTATAACCACAATTAAGTTTCAGGTACATGTAGGAAGGTGTTTAAGAGTGTGATTGACAAAGGCAAAGGGAGCCTAGGGAAAACAAGAAAGGGAACAGATCATAGATGGTGTTAGGCGAGAGAGTAAATGAAGGAGAAATAAATAGAATCAAAGGAGAAATAAGAATGAGACTCAACAATCATATATAGAGGTGAAAATCAAAGACTGATGAAGATAAAAGGAGAGGCTTGTAAAAATGGAAGTTTGAAACAAAACGAGAGATTCAAAGGGCTGTTGTAAGAAACAGGCAAATGGTGGAGACTTACATATATGAATATATATATATATATATATATATATATATAGTGGAAAACATTGAAGCTTGAAGCCTTGAAGGTGAAAAAAGGAGGGATTTTCAAAATCTAAAAGCAAAGGTGATAATGTCTCAGTCAAAGAGATCTGAACTTGTTGGTAGTTCAGCTCCATTTACATCACAATCTCAGCATATATGTATTTACAGCAAAATCATAATTTCCAATACAAGACAATCAGGACTTGATTTGAGACGGATTAGAGGAGAAGATTGAGGTATTCTAACAAAATTCCTCCTAATATTCATACATATATACACAACACATAGAACATTAGAATAACTGCAGGGCCTGGCTGAGCATATAGGCTTTCAACATCAAGGAATAATCAACAAAAATTAAATTCAACTCAAATCATCAACTCAGTAATAATACTCTGCAGTTCAGCAGAACACAGATGCACATGCACAAAGGATTTGGTGATAAGCTAAACTCATACATATTAAACGAAAAATCTTTTCTAGTTAAAGATCATGAGGTAATTCTTGAAAAATGAACTCTTCGTAAATGTAGAACTCGTCTTTTGAGTTCTAGAGAAAAATAGCAAAATGATGACTGCTCAACTTGATGCTCATAACAAAAACTGCCAATTGGATAGGGAGCAAAACAAGGAGCAGAACAACAACTTACTAGCTGCTATAAAAAAGGTCACAGATGCTCTGGTAAGAATTGCAGACAAATTGTCAACAGAAAAATCATAAAGAAGCTGCATGCAGTGTATCATGAATCAGAAGTTTGGTTAGACTTCTTAATACATCTTTACTTTCTTCTTTGTGCTAGTAATTGACATGAAGCTAGCAAATTTCGCTCTTTTTAAGTCTTAGCAACAATGTTTGATCTGTTCTTGACTAGTTACTCTAGTTAATCTGTCCTATCTAGCTACTTGTTCTTCTTGCTAGCATTCAGTGTATTGTGGATGATAGGTCTGCTTAAGAGTTATTAGTCATTTGTACTTTCTTCTTGTATCAGTCATTGACATGAAGCTAGCAAATTTCATCTTTATTAAGCCTTATATATTAATAATGTTTAGACTGTTCTTCATAGTTTATTCAGTTGCTTAATCTCTTCCTGTCTAACTAGCTATTGAAACAAAAACCAAGGGAATTGAAGTTCAGAAGAGTTTCTAGCCATCTAGCCTATGCAGAATGTGTGCATTGAAAACCAAGCTTGTTTTGTATGCAATGCTAATTTAACAAATTCATTTACTCTTAACTCTTCCAATCCATACACTCAATCAAAGCTCAAAATCAACAACCTAAGAAATTTAGGTTCCAAATTACTATAAACGTACCCGGCTGCTTCGGACCCCTCTTGGTCCGAATGCGTAACGGAGGACCGGCCTCGGTGTGCCCTTCCACGGCGGCAGCCCCGGCTCCAGCGGTGGCGCCAGCGCCAGCTCCGCTTCCGCCAGCTCCGGCTCCCCCAGCGCCGCTTCCAGCAGGGCCCAACCCCAGCGCGTCTGTCTCGTCCAAAGACGGGGCCGGTACCAAGGTCCCCACCGCCGCTCCCGTCATGGCTGCATTTGCCGTATCCGAGGCCGTCGCCGCCGCCATCTTCGCCGCCGCGGCCGCCTCTCTGGCGAGAGCTTCTGCCGCCATCCTCTCCCTCCTCGCCTCGAGCTCCTTCTTCCTCTTCTGGGCACTACAACCAGGTGCCATTGCTGATTTGGGGAATTGGGGTTAGGGTTTGAGAGATTGGGGATTGGGGTTAGGGTTTCGGTTTAGGGTTTCCGTTTAGGGGAATTGGGGTTAGGGATTGGGGATTGGGGATTGGGTTTCGGTTTAGGGGAAATGAGAGAGAGAGAGAGAGAGCGGGAAAAATTTGCCCAAATGAGGTTGAAATCGGGATAATGAGGAAGACGAGTCTGAAACTCAGTATATCAGATATGAAGCGACGAATTTTGAGCTACCGCGTCGCTTCACTTTAAATGAGCATAATTCGTCGCTTCATGTGGTTCATGCGACGAAATTTACTTTAATCTTCGTCGCTTCAAGTGGATCATGCGACGAAATTTATATATAAAATTCGTCGCTTCAGGTGTATCATGCGACGAATTTTGTTCAATACTTGTCGCTCCATATGAACTTTCTTATGCTTATATGTATCTTTCTACATTTTATATTATTTAATAATCGAATTATTTAGACATGAATATCAAATTACAACACCACGTGGTTTACATCATCATCATCATTATTTGTTATTACAACTGCATGTTAACATATTTACTAGTACTCTTCCTCGTCGTCGTCCCCGCTTTCATCGTCTTCATCTTCCTCGTCATCATCGAATTCATTGTCTTCATCTTCCTCGTCGTCATCAAATTCATCGTCTCCATATTCCGATGCCTCACCGTTTGATTCTTCATTCTGTTCGTGTACTTCTAAATCGAGTTGGAGATTAGATGTATCAATATGGTAAAATTGCATTGAACTAAGTGTGTCCTCTTGGTAAGGCTCTGGAATTTGATTCCCTGAAGGAGTCCTTCCACCTTCTGTTGCTAGGACTTCGGCACTGTATACATTTCGGTGCGACATTTGTTGCACCACCTTCCAAGTACCACCTGCCATAGGATCGTCCAAGTAGAAAACTTGTTTTGTCTTGACAGCAAGACAGAATGGTGAATTCTCATAGTAACTAGTATTTGTATCCACTGAGATCAGACCATGATCTACCTTGATGGTGTCAATGTCTTCGGCGGTCTCATCGTCAGTGGTGTTGTGCCATTTAACTTTGAACAATACGACCGAGAGATTGTCTGGATAACATACCTCGACGACGTAGTCAAGATGGCCATAGAAGTGTTGGGACATGTTGCCAGCTTTCGTGGTTAACATCACCCCGCTATTTTGAGTCACGAGCCTTCGATCTCTATCGAACGAAACATATTTGACACCGTTCACATAGCACGCCTTATAAATCCGAGTGAATTGCGGACCTCGAGCCAATGACCATATTCCCTTGTTATAATTAACGTCTTCAGCATCACGACGACGGGTTGCCTGAAAAAAAAAATGGTGTTAGTGTTATACCATTACGGGTTTAGGAAAAAAAAAAACGTCCCAAAATTTTCGTACATATCGTAAGAACCATCGGTGGAAACTCCGCCTCATGAGACGCTCGTCATACTCGTCACCATGTTTCTCTATGTACATCTGCAAATGAGTGTACATGTACTCTTGAGCCTCGTCTGTATCGGTCAAAATTTGCCAATGAGCCTCAGCCGTTTGCTGCTCTGTTAACCTGATATTGTTGGTAGTATCCATAATACACGGCTGCACTAACTGCGAAACGCAGCTAATATTCCATATTGGGGGATAGGGTTGTTCTACATCTTCCAATTGCAAATAAGACTTACAGTACGTCACTGACTCCCATGATATGTATCTTTCTGCAATACTCCCCTCCGGATAACGTGTATTACTCATTGACTGTTTATAATCACCTAATTGCCTATAAAATGATGAAAATAATTAGTGCATATACCTTTCGTAACTGTAAATTGAAAAAGAAAAAATGAAACAATTTTTTTTAGTGCGTATACCTTTCTGTCGGATACATCCATGTAAAATGTACTGGGCCTGTAAGCATAACTTGTTCGGGAAGGTGAACCATGAGATGAACCATAGAGGTGAAGAAATGTGGAGGAAAAATCAACTCTAAATTGCACAGAATGATCACTATCTCATCTTTCATCTGTTGGACATCTGTCTTCTGCAACTCCCTAGCACATAATTTCCGAAACCAATTTGACAATGCTATCAATGGCTTCACGACGTTATTTGGCAAAAATCCTCGGATAACCACTGGAAGAAGACGTTGAAGCAGGACATGGCAATCATGCGTCTTCAATCCATAGAACTTTTTCTCGGATAGTTTCACCTTATTTCTCAAACTTCCCGCATAGCCAAGTGGATACCTAACACCGCGAAACCATTCTAATACTTCTTCACGGAGATGCTCTTCAACTAAAAAGGGTGCATGAGGAACCTTTCCCGTCCTCTTTTGAGCTTCCGAACACCACTGCCTTTTGCGGATTTTCCTTTTCTCCAACGCTTCGCGGGCCCTTGGACCATCCTTGGTCTTCCCTTCAATTGCAAGAATGGTGGCAAGGATATTATCACCCACGTTCTTTTCAATGTGCATGACATCTAAACAGTACCTGTGTAACAAAGATGACCAATAGGGAAGGATCCAGAAAACGCTCTCGTGGGTGAAACATTGTCTGTTGTTTGGATTATAAGGGACATGAAAATCAGGATGCTGGCTAAGAGTGGCGTAATGGTGTGACCTAATTTCCTCCAAGATTTCATCCCCGTCCATATGAGCTGGTCTTTTTCGCCACTCTAGCTTTCCGTTAAATGCCAAACTTGATCGCATTGGTGAATTCTCGTCAAGCCATTTTCGATGCCCTTCATAAACGATTCTCCCACAAATATGCTCCGCCGTAAGCTCATGTAGACAAATTGGACATGCCTTGTACCCTTTCACTGTTGAGCCTGCAAGCATCCCTAAACCAGGAAAGTCACTTATCGTACACATCAGCGCTACCTTCATCACGAATACATCATTGTCGACTCTGTCAAAAGTAGGGACTCCATTTTCCCACAAATCTTTGAGCTCGTCGATCAGTGGACGAATGAGTACACTAAGGCACTTTCCTGGAGATTTAGGGCCAGGAATCAAGACGGCAAGCATATTATATTCCTTCCTCATACACATATTAGGGGGTAGATTAAATGGCATCACAACCACCGGCCATGTACTATGCTGGGTTGTCATTGTTCCAAATGGACTAAAACCATCAGTTGCCAGTCCAAGCCGCACATTTCTTCCCTTAATGTCGTCGAAACCGGGAAATGTCATGTTAAAATGTTGCCATGATTCTCCATCAGATGGGTGCCGGAGGGTACTTTCATCTACTCGCCTCTCCTTGTGCCATCGCATATGCTTTGCTGTGTGTGGAGACATAAATAGGCGTTTCAACCTTGGAGTGACAGGGAAATACCAGATTACCTTTTTTGGAATGGCATCCGTATCTGGCTTATATCTTTCAGCACCACATACTGGACAAGTCCGACGGTACTTATCTTCATCCCCTCTGAATAGGTAACAGTTGAACTCACAAACATGAATTTTTTCATATCCAAGGGAAAGATCCTTTAGGATTTTTGTAATTCTCGTATAACTGACAGGGAAATTTTGTTTTTTAAAAAACTTATGCAACCATCTGCACAATTTATCAAGACTCGTATCCGACCATCCGTGTTCAACTTTAATTTCCATTGCATGTAATATGGCACTTAATACAGTTTCTTCACTCCCTTCATATAATGGGGTTTGAGACTCCTTTAGAAGCCTTTCATACTTAGCATAATCATCATCTACCATGTCATTGAACTGAACATCGGCGTTTTCTTCAACGACATTATGCGGTGCATCTGCATGGTATCCAGGATAGTATGGAAATACATCTTGTATAATCTCCACAGGTGGGATCACTGAAGGACCGACAACACTGGAAGCCTAGGCTCTGTCTTGAAGCCACTGTCTCCGTTTACTAATCATTGCCGGTTGAGCAGAAACTTCCCCGTGTAGGTGCCAAACTGTGTAAGTCGGATCCAAACCATGGTGCAAGCAGTCATGATAAATCTCTATCAGTCTCTTATAATAAGGACCATTTCTGCAAACTGCGCACGGACAAGGGAGAAATTCGATTCCAGCAGTGCGAGCGGAAATAAAATTGATGAAGTTAACTAAGCCTGTGCTGTAATCAGGGTGTGTAAAGTGAAGATTCATCCAAGATTTGTCGGGGACATCATCCATGTTTCCTGTCATAACATAAACAGACAATATGCATAAGGTTAGCACACAACATTTATGATACAATCAAAACCTGTCCCAACACTTCTTCTCCTTATGCCTCCGGGTTGGGTCCTATCCCCTTCAGGCGAACACGAGTTTGTTCATCCTTTTGTTATTCATGTGGTTTCAGCTACAGTTTTGGGAAATTTCGGCAGCATCTCCCTACAGTTCCTCAAGTGCACAAAAATCTAAACAACCTAATTTGCACTCGAGGAACATTGTAGAGAGACAATGTCGAAACTATATCCCAAAACGTAAACTGAAACCACATGAATAACAAAAGGATCAACAAACTCGTGCTCGCCTAAAGTGTCCAAAAATGGGACAATTCGAGAATCAACAACCCATCTCGATCAACTAGATGCGTTGTTGATTCTCAAACGGGAGTTCTAAGCTGATAAACACCACAATTATATATAACACGAAACAATAAATTTACACACGGCACCACACTCCCTCACTAAGCCACTCGCATGTTTCAGAAACCCTAACTACCACAATCCACACACAACACAAACAAATTACATCGTAAAATTCTAATTTCACTACATTTCACTCTTTCACAAAATGTCATTTTCACTATATTTGGATTTAACTAAATTTTACGGTTTCACTAAATTAAGCTGAAATTCAATTTCATTAACTTTCCCGATTTCACTAAATTTCCCCATTTCACCCAATTTCTCTAAAATTCAATTTCACTAAATATAACAATTTCACAAATTAACTAACATAATCTCAATTTCACCAAAATCAACCCCAACTCCAGCATATATTCAAACACCCAACACTAAAAACAACACAAAGCACATTATAAACCAAATCCAACCCAAGATTTCAAACACTAAATTCAACCAATCAAACCAAAATATGGTGATTCCAGTGAAGATGATAGATTATACTAACCTACAAAGCAATTGGAAGAGAACACCCAAGCTTCCGGACCCCGAAATTGACGAAATCAGCAGTTTTGGAGATTTTTCGCAGCTGCTACAGTGTTTTGCTGCATTTCTTCGACCTACTGTCTTCTGTCTAAACTGAGGGCTTTATAGCAGATATAAAAATTTGAAGCGACGAAGATTGTACCAAATCCGTCGCTTCATGTTTTAAGGTGCGACGACATTTAAAAGCTCGTCGCTTGGTTTCATATCTCAGCGACGAATATTGACAATTATCAAATGTCGTCGCTTCACTAATTTTGAGCGACCACTTTTGATCAAAATTCGTCGCTCACTACTTCTGAAGCGACAGGCGCAATATCGGTCGCTTCACTGTGTTGAGGCGACGAAGATTAAAGTTCGCTTTTCAATCTGCGTCGCTTCATAACTGATTTCCAGTAGTGTTCGTAGTCTCAAGGATAATATATATACTCACATATCTAATTATTTGCATCAATGTTCCACCAACACAGAACACAAGAACTTCATGATTCCGATTTAACAGATGCCTTATTGCCAATTAACAGATACCTTATTACGTTTACAGGCTGAGACCGATCAATCGAGGACATTTCATTATGCATTATGTGCTAGCTAATTAAGATATTTGATTCAACTACTCCACTAACATATTCTTCGAATTCATCACGTACCAGCTAGTAAACCTCTCTATTTCCTTTCAGGTTGTGACATTGTAATGGGCAAAGAGGGGCCAACTTAGTATTAAGCGGCCATTTTCCTTTTATTACAAGTCCATTTGATTGATAATAAGTTTGATACAGTTGTTTTCTTAACACCAATCAACCTGCCTTGCATGCATGCGCGCTTCTCCCAAACCGATCGATTGTTCTAATATATATATTTGAATGCCAGAGATGTAGCTTGGAGAAGCATGTATGCACTCTTAGTTAGGTTTCTCCACTCCAATCTCCGGATGAAGAATTATATTAAGTAAATTTTGGGAATACGAACTCCATGTTAAAAGATGCATGATAGAGTTAAGACCTTATTGTGTTAGGGTGACTTGAGATCAATTAAGTCAATTAGGGCAGACGATGCATTAAACTAGCTAAAACGGCAAACTGAAAATCAAGTCCAAACTATCTGAGTTTGACTTGTTGGCCGGCCGGCCCTTGAAAATTGATGAATGCGGCGCCGGTTCCCTCACTAGACTCCCACCTTCAACTCTGTTTGCAACCGGTGAGTTTCAACATGAAAAATATATAATCTTTATGAACATATATACACCAATATTATTATGAGATTGACCTCCCAAATGAGTAGCTTGAGCTTACTCATGACGATGGCTTAATGACATTTCCCCCCTGGCTTCTGGAATTATGTTTGATACAGTGATTTAGTGGGTTGTTGCTGCATGTGATATGACACATGCGATGGGATCGATGCACGTATATCCAATTAGATGTTATCATTCCGTCAATGTAAACAAAACCCTACTTGTTTGAAATCAAAGAAACGACACACACACAAAAATATTGTAGATCGATCTACAACGTAATCAAAAAGAGATAATTGAAATTAAAATGCATGTAAAGACTTCGATCGATCAAGTAGACGTTTACATAAAGATAGTAAAAGGAGCTTTTTGAATTAGAAAGAAAGAAAGAACAGAGAGAAAGCCAAACTAAAGAGGAGTAAGCATGGTCTCCGAGAATTACCATCATTGAGATCTCGAGGCTTTTGAGACGAAAGGCAGCAGCTGGTTCAAATATATGATATGCCAGCAAAAACTGAGCTGGGCTGTATATGAACTTGGTCCTGAAAATGTCAGCTAGTTTCAACTTCATGTGTTTAGACTCATCTTTAGACATGGAATCTTCTAAGTATTTTAACCCTAGCTTATGGATCATCATGAGTACTTCTGCTTGCTGCATGGTAGAGAGTACAAAAGGAAAAGGGTTCTCGTCACTTTCATCATTGCTCGTTAGAGCGATCTACCCAATATGAGGAGTGTATATTAGAAATTAGGACGACGAAATTAAAATCCTTAATTAGTTGATTAAACAACATATGATTACAACGTAAAAGGAAAGGTAGGTCAGAAGAAAGATTGTTCCTTCATGACCCTGCAGATCGGAAACAGACTGATCTGAACACTAGATCTTCTTCTTTTGACGCAAAACTCAACAAGATACTTGATAAGTACTCGAACACAAATACAATCATCACAAATTCACAGTAACAGAAGCCAGAATATCACATACTAATAATTAGTTAAACTGCGTACGTACTAATACTACATTAGGTATGCTTAGTATATTGTAAAGATCTTTGACCACTGATTGTAAAGGAAAAGGAAGAGACAGATGATATTGAAGTGTGAGAAAAGGGAAAAAGGTTTGCTTCTTCACTGTCTAAAATTAGCCTACTGAGCTTTTATACGTACGTAGACATGTAGAGATTTGCAGCTTTGTGCATGACTGTATACAAATTGTTCCTTTGGCCTTGAAAGAATGTCCGACATTAGAACAAAGAAATAAAATCGTCTTGGCACCATCAGAGATACGTTGTCCTTATCCCTCTTGTGTTTGTTTGTTCTTTGACCTAACTCACCGATCACGACCTTTCAGTCGCCACAGTTTCTCTGTCTGTGACTAAAGTATATATTGCATGCGGGGAAATCTCAAAAGGAAAGTCACACAACAGCTATGCAGTTGTAAATCTATAGTAACTTTGGTCAGATGATTGACGAAAGTAACTTTGGTCTCTGTTGGATTGTATGTTAGGTCATAAGAGATGATACTGATCGGTTTTACGCACGCGATTGGAGATTTATTCTTTCACCAATTTGTAGGGGAAAGTTTGAAAGAGGGGAAAACTATCCCACGATATAGCTAGACTAATGATGGTCCCATTTCCTTTCTCTTGCAATAAAGTAGGGATCGAAGAGGTTGCATACATAGTCGAACCTCGAACATTTATCTAGCTATTATTCATCAATCTTTCTTCTTCTTTTGGATCTGATCGATACAAGATTTTGAAGTTGTGCTGTGATTGATTACAATCAACTAATTCGAAATGAAAATTCATATATAGCCATAGAATCTAGGTAACATTTTATATATCTACATTTTACACTCGGTATAGTATGTTCAACATACCATCTCATCAAACAATACATATGTAACAATTAATTAGCACCTTGTGTTACAAATACAACAAAAGGTGATAATTAATTAACACATACATTACGTTACTAGAAAAACCAATGAAATTAAGAAGAAGAACAAAAAAGGTTAAGATCGAGAGGAAAAGGTTGAACACAAATCTCTGGGGACCGAAAATATCAAAAAGGTGAAGAAACTAATTTTACTGCAACACAAGAACTTGTCTTCGTTATAGAGTCTAGGGTTCTGTATACTTCATTTGCGGATGGTCTAGCCATGGGGTCACTAGCAGTACAGTGGAGAGCTAGGTTCATGGTTTCAACAATTTCGTTCTGATTCTTCAACACATGCCCTCGGATCATCGGGTCGGTCCACGCATCAAGATGGCAATCCGAGTAGCAATACCGAGCCCACTCAACGACACTCTCGTGTGCACCAAACTCTAGGTCGGCAGGGCTTTTTCCGGTCAGTAATTCGATGAGGACTAGACCAAAACCATAGATATCACTTTTCTCGGTGATGACGTCTTTGCTTTCTCTAGTTTCTGCAAACATACACATTGAAGTTTTAGAAATTCTTGTTGTATAGGAGCATGTATTCTGATATATCAAGTTAGTAATGTGAAGAACGAATATTACAGTAAATGTTAATCAAGAAAATCGTAGCGTACCTGGAGCAACATATGCAGAAGAAACAAAACCCTTGGAGTCTCTAAGAACGGGAAGACTCAACCAAAGACGAGGCTCATCTTTTGCATCAACAATTACTTTCTCAGGAGAAACACAACCGATGACAACACTCGGAGAGCAAGAGACGTGCAAGAACCGTAGAGCTCTTCCAATCCCAATGGCAATCTTCCGTCGTTGTTCCCAGTTTATATTCCTCAAAATCTGACACAATGCTTTCCCTTCGCAATATTCGTGAATGACATATGCGCTCTTTTCTGATCGACATATTCCGATGAACCGGATAATGTTGGGGTGCCGAAGGTGTCCAAGTTCCACCATTTTAGACCAAAATGTTGGTGAAATTGAATTCACAGCATCCTCTTTTACAACAAATTGTGCACCTTTGTTGCCAATTGCAATGACATTACCTTGTTTTGCTGCTGATAGAATATCTTCAACTGAAATTGATCTTGAAACTTTGGGCTCAAAGAATTGGACTTTCCAAATTCCATCTTCACTTTCCACAGTTTTTAGCTCCAAATCCTTTCGTCTCCGAATGTATAAAATGACAAAACCAGCAACACCAAAAGCAGCTACAGCAACCAGAAAACAAGTGAGAATAAACCACCACGTGCAGTTGTTTCTTACGCTTTTGCTCTTGCATGGTGGTAAACCACTCGTCGGTGCGTCGCCACAAAGGTTGTTTCCGGCCACCGAGCTTGCATTTATGGCAAGAAATGCTCCGGTGGACGGCAAGTTTCCATGAAAGTGGTTGTAAGAAATGTTCACTTGAACAAGCGAATCAATCACGCCTAGGTTCGGTGGAATTTCGCCGGAAAGTTGGTTGTGGGACAAATCAAGCTGACCAAGAACTGGCATCTCAGAGATACTGACCGGAATTGTACCGCTGATCTGGTTGCTGCTGAGGTCTAGGCTCACGAGCTTTTTACATAAAGACAATTGTTGAGGGATGGAACCAGAGAGCTTGTTGTGAGAAAGCTTTAACTGCATCAGCTCCAATAAGTTTCTGAAATTCAGGGAGATATTTCCCGATAAATGATTTTCAGACAAGTCTAAGTTCTCTAGCTTGTTACTGCCGAAAGACTCCGGTAAGTTGCCCAACAGCTTATTTCTCGCGATATTCAGCATTTGAAGGGAAGGCAGGTGCCACTTTTTATTATCAATTCTTCCGGAAAGATTATTGCCTGAGATATCCAAGAAATACACAAGCGGGAGCTTTACAAATTCGGCCGATATTTCACCGGAGAGCCGGTTGTTTTGAACTCGAACTCGGCCTAAGCTCTTGCAAGAAGAAAGACTTTTTGTGATATCACCTTCAAGAGAATTGGAAAAGAGGATGAGCTTGAAAAGTTTCCCCGAGTTGCATAGCGAATCGGGTACTTTTCCGGTGAGGTAGTTTGTGGATAAGTCTACAACCGTGAGATTGCTTTGCTTTCCAAGATCACCCGGAATCTCCCCTGAGAACTTGTTCGACCACAGCTGAAGGACTTGCAGCCGAGACAGAAAAGCAAGGGATTTTGGAATCTTTCCGGAAAAGTTGTTTGCGAAAAGATGAAGAATTTCAAGTTGTTGTAGCTGACTAACAACTTCAGGAATCTCACCCGAAAGAGAATTCTCACTAAGATCAAGTGAGACAAGCTTTCGGAGACCAAAAATGGATTTAGGAAGCGGACCTGTGAGCTTGTTTCCGTAGAGGAAGAGATATTGGAGCTCAGTGAGGTTTCCTAGGCAGTCCGGGATTTGGCCGGAGAGATTGTTGAAAACGAGATCAAGATGATTCAAAGCAGTAAGCTTACCAATCTCTTGAGGGATTTCGCCTGAGAGATTGTTGTAGCCCAAGTATATCAACTTCAAGTTCTTGACTTGGCCTAGTTGGCTTGGAACTTTGCCAATTAGTTCATTTGAAGCCAAAGTCAAGTACTCCAAGTTAGACATATTAGACATGGAATTTGGAATTTCTCCTGCTAACACATTACCACCAAGATCAAGAAACTTCAAGTTCGAGAACGAACCAATGCTTTCGGGGATATTCCCCGAAATCATGTTGTTGCACAAGTCCAGTGTCTCCAGACCCGGAAGTGAACCTTGTGGGATTTGACCGGTCAAGTTGTTGTTGCTGAGATTGAGATGTCGAATAGAACTTGAGCTGGTGAAGATATCATGGGGAACTTGGCCTTGTAGCTGATTGTTGGAGACGTCGATTTTTTCGACGTGTGACAAGTGAAAGAGTGAGGATGATAATCTGCCAGAGATGTTTCTTCCGGAGAGGTCGACGACGTTGACGTGTGACGAGTTAGCACCACCGATGCATGTAATGCCGCGCCAATTGCAGAGATTGTTGGCCGAGGAGTTGCTCCAGCTTGAGAGGGAGTGTAAAGGGTCGTGGACGATGGAAGCTTTGAAGGACAAGAGAAGCTCAACTTCAGCCTCATCATAACCATCCAAAGCATAGCTATGATTTGAGATGATTGAGAACATGATGATCAGCATGCAAGATATGAGACTTGCGCTTAGAGGTCTCTTCGCCATCTTCAACTCAAATGTTGCAACATCCACGTAGAAAGCACTGAAAACAGGGAGTAGAATTTGGTTATTTTAACACAGAACATGGAATATATATATAGTAAACAAGAAAATGAAGTTGGGGTAGAATTAATGTCTGCAGCATACCTGAAGCTCATAATTATAGGGATTTTGCTGGTTGATAGATGGTGAAGATTTTGTTGAGTGAATTCGAAGAGGAGGAGGAGGAGGTTTGGAACTACTAAATGATTGAAGAAGGGGGTTAGTAGTGTGAGAGAGTGTGTGTGGGAGATTTGTGTGCTTAAATAGATGGATAATTAAGATCCCGGAATGGGGGATAATTACGATATGGGACCTTAACTTTCTTCAGAATGATGTTGAACACGAACGGTTGAAAGGGAAACAGGGACAGATGTTGGAAAAAGACTCTTATTTTGTCGGGTTATTTGCTAAAATGCTCTTTTTGACTGATTGACTGGCTCAAGCCATAATGACGAGGCTTTTGTAACCGTTGAAAGACTTCCAAACTTTCTCATGTGTGTAATATCTTTCGGTAAAGTTAATTTTGAAGTTTAATTTTGTTAACACTATCATCATATGGTTTAGCCGTTTAGATATATAAATTAGCGTCGTAGAGTTTATATTTCTTCTTTTTGTTACGTATAGAACAGAGAAATGTGTATCAATTGACGTGTTAAACATAGCTCGATCAATATATTCAAGAGAATATGCTTTTAGCTTTCTTGGCAAACATTTCTTCATTAATGATTTCTAGTTTCAAGCTCTGTTATTCTGCCAATAGACAACTATATATTCAGAACTCTCTCTCTCTCTCTCTCTCTCTCTCTCTCTCTCTCTCTCTCTCTCTCTCCTCAAATCTATTCAAACGCTTAGTTGGAGTTTCACTGATCATTGTTGGACTTGATCAACTAGGCTGCTAGCTTGTGTCGTGATTGTTTCTAAAATATTTTGTCACTTTTGTCAAACAAAATGATGACGAAATTAAAATAAATTAACAATCAAGAACTATTCTTCAAGAGCTATTTATCTCACTTTCGTGTGTATACACATGCTGGAATATATAGCGTTTAAAAGTAGTTCTAGTGCAGAAGCTAGCAAGGGAAACTTTGTGGCCACAGAGAGAAGTTGATCAAAATAATGATGATGAAGTTGCGCTGCATGAAAAAAGCCGTATTATTCTCGAACCCTTTTGTTTGGAGTACTCTGCCTTTTGATAATTATCTAGGATTCTCCTCTGCTCGAGAGAGCGAGAGAAAATAATTTGGAGAAAGAAATTAAACGATTAGCTACAGAGAAAGAAAAGAGTCTCTGCACTCTGCAGAGTGAGAAGAGAGTACTTACAAACACAAATTAAAGAATTGAAGGAGTTAGACAACAGTAGTGGGGCTAAAACGGAAGGAGGCCTGAGAGGTAAGAGTAAAAGAGAATAAGGCAATTCAAAGCAGATGGAAATCAGAAATAAAAGAAGAATGAAGGACGATCGACATGAGTTGAAAAGAGAAAGGTGAATGTCTTTGCACAGTAATAATAAACTGGCTAGGGTAAGGAGGTAGTGGTAGTGCTCGTGCGCACAAATGCCTTTTCCTTCTTATATATTCTATCGGGGACCCAGATCAGTCTCCTTTCTCGAAGGAATATACAGTGTGTGGTCTCTGTCATTACCAGCATGCTTTCCTCATCTCCATTTTCTAGGGTTCTGCAATATTACTCGCTCCAGTCCCAGCTACCTCTCCCCACTTCTCGATCTATCCCGAAACTTTACCTGTGTATTGTTTCATTTGTTTGCATATATGACCAAACACAAGAGGACTCGTGTACTTTGACACACTAGCATGCCTTGTATAGTTCACAATTCAAAGCAAGTATAGAGCTATCGACATCTCTCACGGATCACTTATACAAATCAATAACATAAATGCATATAGAAATTAATTATATGATAGAAAATTATGCTTTTTTTTTTCTTTTTATCATTAAAACTCTATGCGGGTGTGAGTGTGTGACCTTTCCACTATGTTTCTCATGCCAAAAAAGCCACCAGAAAATATGAGTCTAAATTTCCACTTTCTATACTTAGTCTCGAAAGGAGGCGGGGTTAGTGGGCAGAAATGGCAAGTGCTAGGCTAGCTGGTAGACACATAGCATAATTAAGCCAGCATAATACAATTTGCTTCGATCTTAACCTCTTCAGGCACCATTAATCAAACTTAACGCTATTTGATCAGATCCCCTCATCCACTACGTACTAGCTAGGATGTAACCAAATTAGTTTAATCATCTAACATATGATAAAGTGTAAGGATATTAAATTAATAATTCAGTTCATAATCCTCTTTAATTTGGAGATAATACTATTATTGAAAAGCTCATGCATGCCATTATGCTGTAAAGCCTGATTAAGGAGCTCCATTATAGTCCAAAACTAGGTATAGTGCTTTCATTTTTGACTTATACAAATTAATGCATGTATACAACTTTAGATTGCACGTACATATATACCTTCCATGTTCATTGTGCTTAATTAGTTCGTGATCGATTTACTAATTGACTGAGATATGCATGACGAGGAGCTAAGCTAGCCGACCCACTTCCCTTGAATAAGGGTCTGAATCTCTTTAGAAATCTGTAGGGCTTCATGTTCTTATAGTTAATGGCCCAGTTCGATTCATTCACTTAGCCGGAACTTTAATCATTCTCTACCCGTGTAATTAACTAATTAATGTCTATTATTGACAACTTTGCACTTGTTAATCTAAGTACGTTCTTTCTTCTTTTCCTTATAAACAATAGGTTTTCCCGTTTTTAATGGGAATATGGACTGCAAATGTCGGGCAGAATGGTCCACTAGGGTTTTGATTAACTTAGGATGCGGAGCCGCGTAGCCAAATTTGATAAAAATATGCATCAAATGGCATATATACATGTAAACTCGGGTTTCCTGAAGATCATGGTCGGTGATGGATTGGATCACTTCAAACGTTTCAGAAAGTAAATTAATTATCGACTCATTGTTAATCTCTCCCTAACCACACGTAAACCCCCAAGATTTGTCGCTTAATTAGCCTTCTTTTTTTTGGATGATGATATATTATTGACTAGATTAAGACCAGAAGAAAATTTTACCATTATCTTAGCCTATTAATTCGTTTATTTTCATTGATAATGATCCCAAATTAATTTGGTTCATGGTCTCCTTCAAGTCGTAAAGTAGACTGCATTGCACGTTTGCAACTCATGCTAATGAGGTTTTGCAAAACCTCCAACTCTAGCTAGATCGATCTGTACATATATGAAATCTTCAACTATGAGTCCTATGCTCCTAGCTTAAGACCCATGCATAACAAAGACCAAAACGAACTACATATAACTAGGTGGTCAGGTTAATACACTTAATTAGGATTAACAGTTGGAGTCTGGGACTACGTTAGTTGCTAACTTGGACTAGCTAGCTAGCTTATCCCATTACTCCGATACTTTGGGCTACACATAGTTAATATTAAGGAATATGCTTAACCCAATTTAACGTATCAGACTGGATAACAGCTCAACCAGTTAAATATCAGTTAATTAGGTTTACTACAATGTTAGTCAGTTTAGGTAATTAGGTTTACCAAATGTTCAGTTTTGGTTATTTGCAGGTCCGTTCAGTTAGTAGCTGATGAACAACATGTAATACTTGCTCGGCGTATTCACCATGATTAATACTTGCATGTAGGTAAGATGACAGAACCTTATCATAACAAACGCCTTGATTCTGGTATTAGAAAGAGATGGAAATCTGGAATGCAGTATTAATTGTCCTTATCTTTATTTTCTCATAGCTAAGTTTTAAAAATATCGGTTATGGGTATGATTTTTTGGATCATTTTACTAATTAAGGGTATGCAATGTATTATATATGACTTGAGATTTTGGAAGAAACTATAAGATGCATGTTTTTTTATCAGTAAAAAAAATTGTGCAAGAATGAATTGATTTCCGGTAGGATTGAAAATGGTTAACAATTTAAAACTGTAAATTCTTGATATCATCAATATGGATAACTCAGGTTTGAGTAAGAAAATATTATAGTTTCCTATATGAAATTGTTACCATAATGGAAAATTTGTTGGTACTATGTTAATTATAGTTGTTTAATACTACATCTATAACACAAAATATTAAATACATTCCAGAGTAAGTACATGCAGTAATCTAACTTGACATTGTCATGATATATCATTATTTAAAATAAAGCATTTAGAAATCATTTGCAAACCTATCTTACTAGTCGAGACCAATTAGTTAATCCTAGGAACGCAGCTACTTCTGCGTGTTAGTTTGGGCGTGCATGACGAGTTCTTGGAATTTCTGCTCTCCTCGCTTCGTTTCGCTATGTCCCTCATTGCAAATGTTAAGGAGAGCTTGGGATTGAGTCTAGTACTGTTAAATTTCTGGCACACATCCCTGTGAGAGCTCACAGCTTCTTCCACGGCAATTGATTTCTGAGCTGATTTCGTCATTCTTTCCTTCACAGCTTCAGAACAAATCCCACAAACCCATTTTCCTGAAAAAGAATCCTCAACTTTGGCTATGTAGGCTTGTGTGCATTCCTCTTTCATCCCACAGCATTCGCATTCTGCTTGCTTCACCTCATCGATCGTGCTCAGATTATTAATCTTGCTGCTGCTAAAGATTTCCAACTCCCTCTTATACTTGCCTATCATTTCGACAGACACATCAGAACTCGTCCTTCGGAGAAGCCCTTGATCGTTCTGCGCGCATGCATGCGTATGAAACAGAGAGAGAAGTTCAGTCATCATCGATCAGTATATATAAGAACTAAAAGAACCAAAACAAAGAAGTGATCGATATTGTATTTGTGCTCGTAAAAAGAGACTAGGTCGATATCTGATATTCTGATTCCCTTACCATATTAATATGATCATCATATTAGCAACTGATCATGATGATGTAGTAGTAATAATGGTTGAAGGTAGATGACTAGTGCGTGTATTTATATACTAAATGACGCCGTGAAGGTGTGGATCTATCACCTTAATTTTTTTTTCGTAGATGAATGCTTGCTATATGTGAAAGCTGGCTTCGAGAAGTTTTCTTGCAGTACGTCTCATGCATGCCTGAAGAGAGAGCACTTTACAGACTGAAATATCTGTATATATAATAGAGATTGTTTCGCTTTTTCTTACACTTTCAAAGCTATTGATGTGCAAATTGCAAAACCTTTAAATTGTTGCCAAGAAATTAATTTGCAAATTGCATGGCCACTTGTCATCGGCTCGTGTTGCAAATTGCCCGCTCGAGCGGATCGATCTTAACTTGTTTAACAATTTATCAAGATGAATAAATGAAAAGGACTAGGGATAGCCAAGGATGTGATAGAAAATATTTATGTACTTGTGATTCATTTGAAATTGAACTTTTTTTCATTTCGTGGGGGTGTAATTGAAGATGAGCCACACATATATCGATCATCTGTGAACGAGTTCTATCCACGAGCAAAATCTAAGGATACTATTGCTACGCTGCACTCTTAGCTCCGACCTCGATCCCTTAAGGTTACAAGTTCGTTGATGCTTATTATAAATTTATAATCCAACTGCGTGGAAAATGATCGTTATGTAAACCCTAGAAAGGAAGAATGCTTGCAAAAATCAAGGAAGTTGATAATATATACTAGACTTAGTATGGTCCCCAAGTTTAGCTTCCGATTAATACAAGGAAAAAGATGACTACTTTGGAATTAGAATGGTCCCCTAATCTTGAATTCTTGATACTAAGTACATGCACACACAAAAATGACCCTAAACCAAAGACGTGGAGAATTATTCACCGATAAAACTATTCTAATAGTATTGAGATATATGAATTTTAGTAAAATTTTATAAATGTCTTGAGACATCATGTTCAAGTAAGTTCTTTTACACCGTAGACACCTAAGAAACTCTGTGGACGTTAACAATTTTCTTGTTAAAAATGGCATATGTTCTTAACAGATTACAAGAATTTGATCATTTTCAAATGATTTCTTGAATTCACGAGGTATGGGCCAATGGTGAGACGCTCGTGATTTGGGCTCATACTACAAGTATGGGCCAACTGACAGTATTTTGGGCTTTGTAAGTTGGCCTCGGGTATTCCTGACTCCATAGTTATGTATAGCAGTTTGTAATGTAGAACTGTAGACAATTACGAAATACAAATTTAACTAAATCTCAGGTAAGTCCTGACCATAATTACAAATATACAATTACAAGCACACGCCTACAGCCCTATAGCGGGTCACATTTAATTCTGTTGCCATAGCACAGGTCATTCTGAACACAAACGAGTACGGTATCACAAATTCACAATATTAGTAAAGAAAAGATGATAAGTTTAGTCCAGCGTCCAGACGTAATTCTAGTAGCTTGGTTTACTAGTGTATCGATCACCAACTTCTCTGGTGGTGATAGACGGAATGCAACTGGAGCTCCTCGCCAGACAACCATTGTTCTTCTGAACACCACTCTTGTAATTCATAGATTTGGACCTGCTGGTACTTGAAGAACTACTCTTCCTCAAAATCTCTTTGATGGCCTCAGCTTGGTATAGAACAGGGTTTGCCCTCTCAAGCCTATTGAACTTGACACAAGCACTCATATGCTCATTCACAGCCTCTTCCTTCTTGCCTCCATTCTTGTCCATCTCTCCATTCACGGCCTCAGCGCACAGCCCGCAAATCAGCTTCCCCGAAAACTGGCTTCGGACTCGGTTTATGTACTCGGCCGTGCACTCCTCGGACATACCACAACACTCGCATTTGGCCTCTTCGACTTCCGATATGGGCGGCAGCGACTTCTCGTCGTCGTCATGAATGTCAATGGCTGCTAACTCTCTGCTCAGAACTTCTATCGTCATGTCGGATTTGGTTCTTTGTATAGTACTACTACATCGAAGTATTGAAGGTTTGCTCTTGGAGTAGGAACCCATGTGGTTTTCTCTGTTTGGGGCCATTAGGCTAGGGTTCGAATTAACTGAAGCCTAGCTAGGGAATTTGAGTTTGAAAAACCAAGGACTTGGGGACTCATTTATATTACTCTCCATGCCAACGACTCGAATTGCTTTGTGTATGTGGACTGCGATCAAACATGTAAGCTGCAGCAATTAAAGTGGGCGTGACTCACACACACAAACACAGAAAGAGATGCCTGATTCCTGAATAAGCAAGATATTTCATGAATCTTTGAAAGCTAACAGCTTTGTTCCCCTTTCTGGTTTCAGTTTCCCTCATATCCATGTCAGTCCCGCACACCATAACTTAAGGTGGTTTTGCGCCCTGTTTTGCTTAGCTTATATACATGGTTTTACTGTACTTTGGTAGTTAGTACTGAAAATGGCTATAAATATCTTCTTTCCTTCTTTGTGTTTGAGGTGGCATAGTGATCTCTATCTTCTTTTATACTCGCACACTTGCACATCAAACTATCAAAGTTTGAAATGCTAATGTAAATCATCAAGAAATAATTAGAAAACCTAACCTAGCGAATCAAAAGTTACTTCCTTCTCGGATGGAATTTATTGTAAACCCTAGAACAAGAAAGTATTAATGGTCTCCAGTTGACCAACTCACTTGTGCATGGTTTTGTTTCCAAAAGTATATATACTGGGATCGGAATAGCACTAAACAAGTTAGGATGTTGGAAAATTTATTTTCATGTCGATCGATGCCTGGCTACGGGTGATTTGCCTAGGCTTGGTCCCTAAAATAGATGGAGGAGTTATCTAAACAACTTCTACTTTTTTCACGAGAAAGATCAAAAATAGAAGATAATCAAATGCGCGCATGTGAAAAAGTGATCGATGAGTATATAAGAAAGATAAGTGATAAAGATGATATTGAAGTCGATCACAAGTATCTTGGAGACCAAGAACACAGTTATATGTCGATCGTATACAATGTCTATTTCATGGCCGGAGAGTGAGAACAATGGCTGTTAGTATGAAAACAGAACGATGATCTGATCGGATCTCCAAACTTTCTAAGAATTGACCTCCCAGCTGATGTCAAGTTCATCATCGAGCAAGTAGTGATCGACAAGAGTTTGATGAAAATAAACAACCCTCTGATCGAAAGGTGTGACCCCATATATATTGTAGTACTCCATGTAACTATGTCCTTCTGTAACAATTTTAAGACAGTACTCTTACTCTTATTTTAACCTTACTGAAATTTAAAGAGCTCTTGTTGAATTCTTGAGTTTGCTCAACATAATATAGTCAACGTAGGTGAGTCTTGCATCGATTTTCTTTACAAATTACGATAGCGTACGTGTTAAATATTTTAATTTTTTATTCACACAATATAATGTAAAGTGAACTGTTCTGTTCCTGCTTGATCAAATAGCAATACTATTGAGAAATCCTAATTTGAAGCACAAGTTTGAGATACCAACTGTTGAATCTTGAACATCACTATAGCTAGGCTACTAGCTCGTATTGAAATGATGAAGAGAAACAACAAAATGGATGAAGTACTTGCCAAACAAGAAAAACCAGAGGAACGTCACTGGGCCTCACATGTGGGCCGGCCAATAAAATGATTTGCCTCTTCTAAAATTCAAGCAAATATAGAGTCGTTTCTCTCCCATTACAGTGATGGGCATAGATATCAAATTGAAAGGCAAATTATTCAAAAGCATGGGGTGTATCATTGTGAAGCAATTTCCCATCACTCATTGACGAACAAGAGAGAAGATGGCACCAAGTCTTTGCTTTCCCTTTTCGAGCGTGACTTTCCAAACTTTTCCAACCTAAAACATATTATCTTTGATGCCGTTTGAGAATAAGGAACCAATAGTCCAATTCCATACCCAAATATGTTATGCGTCGAGTCCCTTGACCAAATAATCAAAGATTACTCCTTTAACATTGCTTACCGATTATGTACGTACTGCCATTTCCATTCAAAGACTTGGGGATTCTTACTTACCTGCACGCTTCTCCATGTTTTTCATTCTCTCGCTCTAATTTAGACATTGAACTTGTCACCAAAGAACTAAATAAGCATCTTTAAAAAAAAAAAAAAAACTAACTATTATCTCTACAAATAGAGTATGAGAATATCACGCCATTAGTAGTTTGTACTCTTATTATATTATAATCGCGATAGTAAGATGTTAAGACTTATGAGTGAGACTTATCAAATACACTAGTGGGTCATATTTTTTTTTACGAATAATTAATTCTATAAGAATAAAAAATTATTCATACAAAATGATTGATCCTACAAAATGTGGTAGAAGAAGCCCTAATCAGAGATAATTATATATAGATGACAGGTGTCAAGAACTCAATAACGATAATATATTTTTTATTGTTTTTGGACAAATAGTGACGATAATTCAGAGGCCGGGAATTTCCCATGCATGCTTGGCCCCTAAGATAACGACGTCAAGTAGGAAAAGGGCTTGGCTTCTCTGGCGAGCTCAGCTGATGTACAAGATTAATTTTTTATTTATGTGCAAGTATTTAATTTATTATAACTAAAAAGGAAACAATTATAAAGACTATTAAAGAGGATAATCGAATTTGTTCATTACCTATTTTGATTCATCAAAAAATATATACAGTAGTAATTAACTTTCTTATTTTTCTTTGAATTTGATTTACTCAATCAAATCTTTTTTAAGATAAAATTAAGATGGTAAGAATAGTCACTGAAGATGCGTGAAATTTACACTCTCCCCATATTTAATGGAACCAAGCTGTTTAGCTACTAGCCAGCTCCAAAATTCTGTTCATTAATTTTTTCGTCTTGAATTTCCCAACGGCCATACCAAAAAAAAAAAAAACCATAATTATGACGTAGGACCACAGCCTTGATATCCTAGAGCCACAATCACCTACACCCCCCTTGCCGAAATTTCCTAACAAACTCAAACCATCCCCACTCCCACCTCCAATCAAATCCCACCACGTCACCAAATCTCTCCTTCCCGCTCTCTCCACGCAATGCTGACCGTGCACCCCTAGGACCCACCCAGTAAACGGCCCAGATTGACCGCTGCGATTACGGAGCGGCATTTACCCCACACGTTTATAAAATCCCATTAAACGCGCTAGAATCATTTCCTTCCTGATCTCCCCCCTCTCTCTCTCTCTCTCTTTTTCCCCTGCCGTTTCGGTTTTAGATTTTCCATCCTAACCACCACCACCTCGGCAGTTACGCCGCCGCCGTCTCTTTCTCCACCGTCGATTTCTTCGGCCATGTCGACGGCGGAGATGGAGCAACTGACCTCGGGGGCCAGCAACCGCATCATCCCACTCCTCAAGGCTTTGAGAACCTCTCTCTTCTTCGTCTACACCGTCTTCCTCTCGCTCCTCCTCTTCGTCCTCCCCCGCCGCCGCCGCTGCCTTTCCGAGTCGCTCTCCGATTCTGCCGCCAAGAAGCGCAAATCGGCGTGGCGAAGAGAGGAGGAGGACACTTTCCGACGGCGAGCCTTGGCCCAGGGCCTCCATACCGGCGACGGAGACTGCCGGTTTCGTCGTGACACTTTCTTGTTCTACGGTGTTAGGCAAAGCGCTCTATTCTGCCGGTCCTGGTTTCCGGTCTCCGGTAATCCAAGGTAAAACTCTTCTTTATAAATTTTATATTATCAATTTCTGTATTTTTTTATTAAACAGAATGATTAGCTGGATGTGTTAGTAGTTTTCTTAATTTAGGGTTTACTGATCATTGATTAGGGAATTTCTTTGATTCTGTATAGTGTTTTGAGAAGTTTTGTGGTGTAATTTTGCAGGGGTATTTTGATCATCATTCATGGGCTGAATGAACACAGTGGAAGATATGCCGATTTCGCGAGGCAACTGACCTCTTGCAACTTTGGGGTTTATGCAATGGACTGGATAGGTAGCTATTTTATTCATGATACTGTTAAATTTTATCTCGTTTGATTTATAGTTCAAAATGATGATCAGTGTTCTAGCATATGAAAATAGCGAAATCATACTTAATTTGTTAATTGGATCGAGTAAAGATGAGAACTTGAGGAAGCAGTTTCATATATCTGTTAATCTGTTAGAACTTGTCACATGGATTCTTTTTTTATCATTTCTGTATGATGCTTTTGTGGATTTGTAATGAAATTATGCTAGGTGCTTTTGATAGAAAACATTAGGTGAATTCTCAGTGTTATGTATTTTATACATTAAGATCGCATTAGTTGTTAGAACTTGGAATAGCTAGTGGTAATGTCTTGTTACTTTGTTGTAGGTCATGGTGGCAGTGATGGATTGCATGGCTATGTTCCTTCACTTGACCATGTTGTTGCTGATACTGTAGGTTCAAGATATATCTCTAGTTTACTATATAATATACGTCTTTAAGTTGGCACCATTATACCATCATTCAACTGCACATGTGATGAGCTTTAAGTTTGGCACTTTTGGGGTTTCTCTTTTGTAGGGGGATTTCTTGGAAAAGATTAGATTAGAGAACCCTGGAGTACCATGCTTCCTCTTTGGTCACTCAACTGGAGGAGCTGTGGTTTTGAAGGTCAGTCATGAAAAGATATATTATGTTTGGCTTAGTTCATCGTTGTTCCGAAAAATCTAAATTGGGAAACTTTTGTGTAGGCGGCAGCCTATTCTAAAATTGAAGAAATGGTGGAAGGTATAATACTGACCTCACCCGCATTGCGTGTTAAGCCAGCACATCCAATTGTTGGGGTAAGTTATTTGGTACCTCCTAAATTATATTAACTATATGTTGATGCTTCAACTTTTAGGAAGTTCTATCTTCCATTTCCTTTAAACTCTGTCGGTCCCTGAGCTTGTTATGGGTGTTATAACTGTTAAGTGTTAATTGTTGTTGATTGCTTGTTTGAATTTAGCTGTTGAATTCATGGTTGCTGACATCCTAAGATCATTTTGTCTGATGTCTTGATTTAGGCTGTGGCTCCACTTATTTCTATGGTCGCTCCCAAGTTCCAGTTTAAAGGAGCTAACAAAAGGGGAATTCCGGTATCAAGAGATCCTGCAGCATTGGTGGCCAAGTATTCTGATCCCCTGGTCTATACAGGGCCAATAAGGGTCAGAACAGGCTACGAGATATTGCGCATCTCTGCTCACTTGAAGCGAAACTTTAAGTTTGTGACTGTACCCTTCTTTGTTCTTCATGGAACTGCTGATAGAGTCACAGATCCTCTGGCCTCCCAGGATCTGTATGAAGAAGCAGCTTCCGAGTTCAAAGACATCAAGCTCTATGATGGTTTCTTGCATGACCTCTTGTTTGAGCCTGAGCGAGAAGAGATTGCGCAGGATATAATCAAGTGGATGGAAAAGCGATTAGGTGCTGTCCTTGAAGATGTTAACAACTTTGCATAAATTATTTGCCCCACCCCATTCTGGCAAAACAAAAGAACTGGGCAGTTTTGAAGCAGTTAGGCCATATGCATTGATGTCCTTTTAGATGTAAAATGTGTGGTTTTGCATGTCATCATCAAAATTTGTATTTAATAGACTAATGTCCATAGGGTATAGATGTTGGTGCCCTGCCGATGTGAAGATGATAGGTGTGTTTATAACAATAAATTGAACTTGCTTGTACATAACACATTCTTGATTTTGTTCTTGTTTCCTCAAATCCTTCGTGATAATTCAAATCATGAGTTTGGTTGAAGTTACTGGGTTTCATCACCTGGGTTCCTAATCGATCTCTCTAACTTTAGGCTTGTGTTATCCTTTTTCTGACTGATGATAACGACGGTAGATGGAAAACACCTGACCATCACATCAGTGGATTTTGTTCACAAAGAGGTTTAGCATCCACACTCTTTAAGAACATCAAATCATCTTTCGAACTCATTTCAACTCAAGAAGACAAGAACAGTCGAACGGCACCTTAACCGTTCGAATGTAATTGATCAACTGGAACATGATAATTGGGTGCCAATGTGCCAAAGAGTGTCAAAAGTCACGGCATAGGATTCGTGGGGGTAGCTCAAAGCATTGGATTCTTTTAGCGTTAGCGTACGCAGCATTTCGATGAAAGAGCAAACAACTAAGCAAAACAGAACTCGACTCGAAACGTTCGTTCAACTTATTAATCATTACACAGAGACGACACACAGAAGCAAGAACACAATGGCAATGTGGATCATCACACAGTAGCACTAGTACTAGACAGAAGGTCTTCAATCTTGATTGCTATCCCTTGTAGAGTAGACTCCATATAAGACCCGAAGTCCTCCAATGCCCACCCTTCGATCGGATCACAAACAAACGACCACTCGATAATGCACCCTTCATCGTTGTTCATCGGTACCACTTGCATGGTTCCAACATACGCCTTGAACCCCAGGTTAGACTCAGTGATCACGTAGCTCAAGCACCGTTTGATGGGATCCACCGAGATCAGCTTCTCTTTGGCCCACTTAACGGTGGTCTCATCGTTGTCGGTGGCCGGTGTGGCGCAGTAGCGGGTCAGGCCCGGCTGGCCGGGGACTCCCTCGACTTGGTAGCAAGTTTCAATGCCTGGGAAGATTCTTTTGAAGTTGCAGAAATCGGCTAGGAAGGGCCACACCTCTTGTGGTGGTGAGCTTTTGAGCTCGGCTGAGATCTTCCTTTCCCATTTCGCCTCTGCCTGAACCTCTGACCCCATCAGAAAGAAGCAGAGAGAACTGAGAGAGAGAGAGAGAGAGAGAGAGAGAGAGATGTCAAAGGGAGAGAGCTACAGCTAGCGCATTGCTACCACATAATGCTAGCTTCTTCATACAATGCTACCACATTATATTGGATTTACAAAAACAACCCCATTCGGTATTCCTGTATAATCGCTACCACATAGGCATCTCATAGGGTTCTAGTGGGGCACTTTGGAGTTTGGACGGTTTGATACGTATTCTTTCGAAGACAATGCCAAAAGCCCAAAATAATTTGCACAAAATTGTTCCGTTTTTGCTTCGAGTCAACTGAGCACATGCACTAGGAAAAGAAATGAAGCATAACTCTGCAATAATTTCACTTATCAGATAAGCTAATGGTGCACCATGGATGGTCTAAATTACAGGTTGTGAGTACGATTCTTGTAACAAAATCCATTATTCAATTCCACTCCATATTCCTAGTCTCATCGATCACTCTCATGGTACCATGCGTCATTGCTGACTATCAAATTATATTAATTATACTGTTCATATCAGAGGCCAATGCACATTATTATGGTCAAATTGTGAAAATTACGCAAGATAGGAACATAATTAACGAAGTAACACTGAAGTTACTTAATTGAATTGGTAAGAACAAGTTCAATCTTCTTTGCAATGGCTTGAAGAGAAGATTCACCGAAAGATTGAACGTCTTCCATTCTCTTGCCCTCGGTCGGGTCACAAACAAACGACCACTCAATCATGCTGGAGCCACCGTCGTCGTTGATCGGGACTACCTGCATTGTTGCAACGTACGACTGAAACCCCATGTTACTATCAATTACCTCGTAGCTAAATTGCCGTTTGATCGGGTCGATCATCAGCAGCCTCTCTTTCGCCCACTTGATGATCGACTTGTCGTGATTCGTCGCAAATCCAGCACAGTATCGAACCATTCCGGTTTGTTGGCCGGCGACTCCCTCTGGCTCTAGTTGGTAACATGTCTCGACTTTGGGGAATACTTTGTGTAGGTTGCAGAAATCAGCCAAGAAAGGCCACACCTCTTGCGCTGCATGGCCATTTACCTGAGCAGAGGACTTGCCTCGCCATTTAGGCTGTGCTTGTGGTTCCATAGAGAGGGAAATACAAATCAGAAATCAAGGTATTGACATGAAAAATATATATATATGGGTTTGCAAGGACCATCGTAGACGTAAACTATCTATCAAGTACGTATTTCCCTGGATATTACCCAACACATTCAATTTTGAATGACCAGGTCATGGCTATAAATAAATTGAGTCAACTCAGAAGCAGATAAATGAAATGATTATACAAGCAATCAAAGATATTAAATTAAATATTATCTCCACAGGTCGATGCACTTGACCCCCAATTTCACTACAGTTTCTAAAAAAAAAAACTCTAAGCCGAGAGATATTATATATATAATTTCTATCCAAAATAGGGTTCTACTCTGAAATTAAAAAGCGGGGTTTCTTATTTGACTTACTTTCTGATCAAATTTCTACATCTCCACCGTTCAGTATTCAGGTATATGTGTGTAGATCTTCTCTACAAAATTTCATCAAATTTGATAATCGTTTGAACATTCCCAGTCATAATTAACACAAATGGTTCATACTGAACAGATTCAGTATGTTCATTGTTTTTTTATTGTTTTGATGCCTTAACGATCACCAAATTTGATGAAATTTTACCGAGATGATCTACACACAAATACATGAATACTGAACGGTGGACATGTAGAAATTTAATAAGAAAGTAGGTCAAATAAGGAACCCTGCTTTTTAATTTCAGAGGGGAGCCCTGCTCTGAATAAGAAATATATATATATAGACATGATATATATCAGGAATCATGTCAAAATGTTTTTTTTCCCAAGTATCTTATTAACTTGACCAATTATGGTGGTTGTACTATAGAAACGCTAGCTTAATATAAACTTATAATTAGTTGTAAATTTTGTATTTTTGTCGATGACATATGGGTTTTGTTTAGTTCATTAATCTGTCAAGTTTGACATCTGGGTTTAGTTTAGCTTAATATAAACTTATAATTAGTTGTAAATTTTGTATTTTTGTCGATGACATCTAGGTTTAGTTTAGTTCATTAATCTGTCAAGTTTGAATAAACAACGTACGAAACTCTTTAAAACACGCTTGAATTCTGCCTTAGGTCACTGATTAGTGATTAATTATTACCAGCTAATTATCCGTGATTATTTAATCTGCAAGCTCATCCTCCATTATCTCAGACATTGACCTTAAGATCGAGTACTGTAAAGAAACTTCCCAACACCAACCCCTCCAGCGGTTCAACTATTGTCGACAAAGTAATAAGGCGTCCATGCATGCCACTTCAGACCGGTGTTTCCGTCATCGAACTGCAGGAGCTCAAACAATCGAACGTTCAGCGTCGAACGATCTCTCCTTTGGCCGGGCTAACACCGTCGGATCGGATGTGATTGAGCGCCATTCCCAGAAACTGATGCTGGTTAGTTGTTGCCTTAAATGGGATGCCATAGCAGTGGTTAGGGTTGAAAACCAGTTGTGGAAGCCTGGAAGTTGAAGCAGTCTTTGAACAGTGGTCATATATAAGTTGTTTTCGTATTATTGAATCTGCAAAAAAATCAAATGAGTTTTTGGATCCAGTCAAATGATCATCGATGCGGAAGAAAATGAGAAAAACATGTATCATATCCTGGTATGCATAAGTCCTTGACATAAATACCAATTAATCGTAATCTAGGCTACCTAGCTTCCAACAACATTCGATAAGATAGAGTTTTGGTTATTATTGGTGATGAAGAATTTGTAATAAAATCTAGAAGCTAAAGAAAACAAAAGCAGCTTTCTCATACTTAAATTAATTGGCGGCAATCTTTTCTTTTTCTTTTCTATTCTAAAGAGAATAAACCCGAATCAATCTGATGTGTTGGGAACTAGTGATTGCTCTAGTGTGATGGATTTGATGTTATAAAATCCGGCTTTTAACTCAAAGATCTTTCTACTTTCAGACTTTCTTACATAGGGTAGGTTTTATACAGCTAAATTTTGACAGAGATAGTTGGAAAACAGTTTGGTGTTAAAAGCATGCATCTTCATATATAAGAATATCATTCATTCCATGATCATGATTCATGACCAAACCTATAGGAAGAAGAAGCAGAAAATGATTCTTAAACTCATCAAGTACACAAGTTTTGAATCTTTGAACATTTCTCCAATTTGCAAATGATCATTCAGATTACGTTATTCTTTAGAATACACTTGTTGCCTGGCCAAGAATATTAGCTAGGTTTCTCAGCTCACAAGTTGTTAGGCCTATTTGCATCTAATTATTGCCTCTAAAAGCTGGGCCAAGATCATTGATGTATGATGGAAGAAGTTGCTGTGTAATTAACTAATAACTTAAAGTGTTGGTTACGATACACAAAAACGATCAAACTAAAGTAAATTTTCACCTATCAAAACTACACACAGTACCATACCACTTCCAGTTTAACCTACCACAGCTAGGAGTATTCATCATGATGAATTTGCAGCAAGAAATCCCATAAATATCAATGCTTGCTTAAAAGATGATATATATACTATCTTAATTAGTTATAATATTATTTTACATAGGATCCTGGCTCGTTACTAGCTATCATCATTATGAAATCCAACACCTCGATTTAATAGTTAAAGTAATTCGATTTGCCTTAAACATTTTCATTTATAAATTTCAAAGTATGGGATAATGTAGGGCTAAAGGTAGGCTTACACCTAACAAAAGTATCCACAGAACGGATAGCCATTCATTTTTCACTTTCTACGCTCCTTTTATATCCCACCATTATTAGTCCATTATTATTTGTCTAATTAGCTTTTGATTTATTGACTTATTTCACTCTCATTAATTATATAGAAAAATACATAAATCATTGCTTAAAGCAATACTCTAATTTGACAAAACATATTTTAAGTGAAGGGCTTGATCGAGATATGAATGCACTAAGATTGAAGTTTCGTGACATCTAATTCGGGCCGGTAGTTAACTTTTGTGAAAATATTAAAACTTTCAACTTGTTTTGTAGGGACAACATATTCAAATTAACAAACAACACAACCAAGTAACAATGCTTTGGAAAATAATTAACAAAATAAAAGAAACAGCACAAAACAAAAGTAATCATTACACATGGCATGCTATACTTATCAACACTAATTATAAACTTGTTTAACAAAGAAAAAACATTATTAAAGAAATAATCTTTAGCCTTTAGCCCACAAGAAAGAAAAGCCCAATAAAAATACGGGCCCCATCATTTCTAACTTCTTGGCCCTTTAAATATGGTTCCAACTACCTAGCTTCAAACTCCTCTCAAATCCTTTCATGATAATCTCTAAGTATTTAGCCTAATAGCCTCTCTGTTTTATTCTCTAAAAGCTCAAACATGGAACCTAGTACCACACCAGAGATAGCTAAGAAGCTAAGCAACATGTTACGTCTAATGATGAAACGTGGCAAGATCCTAGGGAAGTCAGTAAACGACTTCATGCTCCGCCACCACACCACCCTCGACTCAGTCCGGTGCCGCTCGCTCGACGACGTGCACGTGTCTTTCGTGTACCCTCTGGAGTACGAGTTCAGCTGCAGCAGCAGCCCACCGCACAACCAACGGTCTCGCACACCCGGCCACCTTACGCGCAGCAACACAAACTACTACAACGGCCGTTATCATCACCATCAGCACTCACGGCGGTCTGTTTACGTGCCGATGATGTGCGAGATAGGGGGTAGGAATGTATCCTTCTGTGGCGGAGACGTGGTGGAGCCTCTGCGGCGGAGGCCGAGAGTGAGGAGGGTTAGGATAACGGAGTGGGAGCCGTTATTTCCGTTGAACACCAGTGAAGAAGAGGAGGAGGAGGAGTGGCATGTGGACAAGGCAGCTCAGGAGTTCATCGACAAGTTTTATCGGGATCTAATGTTGCAGAAGTGGAATACGGTAGCAGATCGATGCTATTAATTAGCTGATGATGACGTGATCGAGGTTAGGGTTTTTACTACGCTGATCGATCACCTTACTCAGATCGAGACGACCTACTGATTCTTAACCATGTATCGATCCGTGCCATGCATGAGAATTTGGTCCTAGTTTTCACTTCTTAGTTTCGATCTCCTAGCATGTCAGCTTAATTAACATGCACGTTAGGTTTTACTGTGTTTAATTTCTGCTTACAGTATTGTATTGCTCTCGTACAGTTATAGCTTATAGGCATCAAGATTCCCTTGCATGGAATATGATATATTGCGGGAATTCTTGAGGGTTAATGTTTACTTTGTAATCTTTTATATATATATATATATATATATATATATATATATATATATATAAGTAAGCCCTTTGTTTTTCCAATGAGTTTCTGGTTTACAGAAGAAAAGTGGTATTAGAGAACCTTCATACTTTGGAATTCCTATGGCAGCATGCGTGTCAATTGCAAATGGATTGGCATATCTTTCTTCTTTGCTTTAATCCGCAAATTCTGAAAACTCGGACTCTTGATGAGAATAATTTAAACACTGGAGGGACATGCATTATAAAGTAGAGACTGCTCTTTGGTTGGCAACATATCGTTCTTTCTAGCTTGGCCATTGACGACAGAGTATTTGTTATTCAAACTAATTTTGATCGGAATATGCAACGTTAGAAGAGTATAAGTTCTCAGCTGATTAATTAGTTCGACATATATAATTGATAACTCATTAATTCGATGGATCATATATGATCAGGTTGTTAATAATCCAACCCCAACTCATGATAGCCTCCAGTAATCACTTAATTGTCACTAGCTAGGTGAGTGATTGAGATTGACAGATTGAGATACTTACAATAATATATGGCTTGTTTCAAGCACTTTGGAAAATATCTAAAAACACTTTACAACCCTTTTGAGAAATACACTTCTATACGCTTCTATAAATAATTAAAGAAACTTCATAATTTATAATATTTATTTATTTTTAATTCTACAACATCTTACTGGAGTGCCGTTTCCCAAACATATTAGTAATATTCAACAGTTGAAATTGATACCAACATATATTATGTAAGAATTTTGGCCGTAACCCAATCAAAAGTCATGTTCTACTTATCATAAATGGATTGGATAATTGTGGAAAAAGGTTATTGTTGTGTGACAAACAACTTCAAGTCGTAAGGCTTGTAATTCTAGAGTATGGGCCGAGTCCATGGGCCTTACGACATTCAAATGGATGGGATGCTTCTCGAAACTTGGAACAAATTTTGTAGGACTTGTAGGTTTGGATGTGCAGAATAGATTTTCAAAATCTGTTTCCACATGGCACAACAGATTTGATGTACGTTTCTGCCTTTGAATCATCCAGAAAGAGGATCCGGATTCTCTCCTCATGAAGGAGCTCCTCATATCTCCTCATGAGATGTGGGCCGTCCAATTTTAATTTGACAGCCCAGATTGCTTTGCAGGGGACTTGTGTAAATAGTAACAGAAGATTGTGAGCCGTAGATTGAAATTGGACGGTCCAGATTGTTTTATGAGGAGAGAGTGATGAGGAGAGGATCCCATTTTCCAGAAGATCCGGATTCTCTCCTCATCTCTCCTCATGAGATCTGGGCCGTCCAATTTTAATTTGACAGCCCAGATTACTTTACAGGGGACTTGTGTAAATAGTAACAGAAGATTGTGAGCCGTAGATTGAAATTGGACGGTCCAGATTGTTTTCCAGAAAAACTGAGTGGGTCAGTCAAGCCATTCATTGACACAAATGAAAATTTATAAGAAAACAAATAAAGGCAATCTCCACCTAGTTTTGTTGCTCACACCAAATTCTTCCTGCTCATACTCGTGATTTCTTTTACTTTTGGATAGCTCATTCGCACAAGCAAAAAATAGTTACCATCGTTGGCTCTTAAAAAACGTTGCACAATTACTTTGTCTATTTACTACATAAGAATAAACTAAAAATTAAATAATCAAATTGAATTTAATATTTTATTTTAAGCGAAAAAGAGATTGATTTCTTTTTAATTAAGAGATGTTAAGGTTTGTTAGATTAGATAATGCATACCCATAGAGGATATCATATCATAACCGGACTAGTCAAATGCATATCCTCTAGACAGGAACACGAACATACACAAAATCTCACGAAACACGAGCATGCACAAAGCCTCACCCCCGGCTTGCAACCAAGACTTCATGGTTTCAAACTGTTTGATCAGAAAAGAGATTAAAATTTTCATTAATTTTTTTTAAAAACAACTTGTGTTTTGGTATATAGAACTTCAAAATTTTCATTTCCAAAGTTAAAAAAATAAAATACTATTACCGAGTGTAACAAGGTGCGTGTTAAAATCTTGATTTACCTCGGCCTCTCTATCTTTTTCATATCATCTATTCAATCCTGTTTGTTGTTTCTCTCTAAAATTTTCTCTGTTTTTCCAAAGTAGAAAATCTAGAATCCCCTCGTTTCCCTCCGTAGATCTCCAAACCAAACCCTAAATAAATATCTCTCTTCTCTCTCCACCCCCTACATTTCTCCGCCGATCATCCTCATCTTCATGGACCTCCCACCTCACCATGCCTCAGCTCCGCCGCAGATATCCGACCCGTAAAAACCCCGACCCGATTGACCGGAATAAAACCGCTCCGAAGAAGAAGAAGACGAATTGCGATAATCGGAACAACAAGAAGAAGAGGCTTGAAACGAGGTCGTTTGAGTTGAAGGAGGACCGAGCTAGGTGTTGCGGCGCCATGGATGAGTACGATAGCGGCGGCCGCAGCGGCGATAAAGGTCCTGCACCTGACGATGAAATCTCCGCTCCTATTCCTGAAAAGGTTCACTCTTTTTTTTCACTGATTCCGAATTTTTTTTTTCTGTATATATATATATATATATATATATATATATATATATATTTCGTTCAACAAAGTCTAGTTCTTTAGCTGTGTTTATCTGTTTTCGGAGGAATTTGAATTTTTTTGTTATTATTCTGTGAATTTGATGAAGCTCTTGATTTTTTTTTTTACTGCATGGGATAGTTGTTTTGTGCTTTTACTTAGAGTTAGGACGGTGATGATATGGATTTTCATTTTGATTTTGACTCCGTAGTTTTTAAATGGATAGTTAACTAGGCAATGCAGTTTCCTTGTGCAAATGCTTGTCAGTTGTGAAACAGTTTGGCATACTATGTTGATTTTAATTTCGGATTATTACTGTTATTGGAGAACAGGTCCAGGTTGGTGGTTCCCCGCTGTACAAAGTAGAGAGAAAATTGGGGAAAGGAGGCTTTGGACAAGTATATGTTGGCCGCCGCACTGCACCGGGTCCTGGAGCTGTTGAGGTTTATGATCGTCTTCTTTATGGTTTAACATTGTTTAATTTGTCGGACATTATCTATGTTGGATTTGTATATTTAACAAATTTAATTGGTCTCAACCTCAGGTTGCCTTGAAATTTGAGCATAGAAGTAGTAAAGGATGCAATTATGGCCCACCCTATGAATGGCAAATTTACAAGTAAGGCTCCTCTACGGGACACATTCTCACTAAGTTAGTCTTGTGCAGTAAGTTTATGATTGACACTTCATTATATGTCTGTGCAGTGCACTTGGTGGTAGCCATGGAGTTCCCAGGGTTCATTATAAGGGCCGGCAAGCTGATTATTATATCATGGTATGAATTGTATTCTCAAATTTTACTTCATGACATTAAGCTATAGTTTCTTAATTGTTATTATTTTAAAATAAGCCGGTTTTGGATTCAGGTTATGGATATTCTCGGGCCTAGTTTGTGGGATGTCTGGAATAACAGCTCACACACGTAAGATTTTGATATAATTTCAATTGTAGGAATAAAGTTTCATTCTTTCTCTTATTCTTAACAGTAATTATTTTCTTCCCATCTAACATTCACTTCTACCATTGGAATTACAGAATGTCAATTGAAATGGTTGCATGTATTGCCATTGAGGCAATTTCCATATTGGAGAAGATGCACTCTAGAGGGTAATGATTTTTATGGCAATTTTTTCTTTTCTGCTCATGCCAATAGTCTTTTGTATAAATATAAAACAGTTATCGTTGAGCAACGTAGGCAGATCTTCCATGAATATAAAATTCAAATTAAATGCGGCATGTTGGATCAATCAGTATGCACAACATCCAGATACTCATTTCCTGTATAGAAGCTGCTTTTAGGTGGTCATAAAGGTTATTTGGTCTTTGACTATTGTAGTATCTGGCGCTATAGAGCAATGACTGCACTTTCCTCTGGCCTAGTTTCCTATAATCGAAACACAATGGCAACTCTGAGTTACTGGCAGCCTTATCAAGCTATCATTACATGGTTTCATAGTTTGTCTGACATTGATATTGGCAGATATGTGCATGGGGATGTGAAACCTGAGAACTTTTTACTCGGTCCGCCTGGAACTCCTGAGGAGAAGAAGCTCTTTCTTGTTGACCTCGGATTAGGTATGCTTTAGTTTTATTCTCCTTAGAGCTAACTTTACTTCCAGAAAACTGTAGCTAATGCCTCATCATCTCATGACCTTTTTGACTTTATAGCCAGCAGATGGCGAGATAGTTCAACTGGCCAGCATGTAGATTATGATCAACGTCCAGACGTCTTCAGGTAAATAAACAATTATTTTACTGTAGAACTGTTTAGGTCCTTGCATAAAGCAATGTAGTTATAATGCTTCGGTCTCCTGATAATTCACCTGTTGCAGGGGAACTGTGCGGTATGCAAGTGTGCATGCTCATCTTGGTAGAACTGGTAGCAGAAGAGATGACTTGGAATCTTTAGCTTACACACTGATATTTCTTCTCCGTGGGCGGTTACCTTGGCAAGGATACCAGGTTCATAATTTCCAAATTTTCAGTTGGTTTATGTCTCCATCTCTTTGGTGTATGCCATACTAACTATATTCTTTTGTTAGGGAGAAAATAAAGGATTCCTTGTCTGCAAGAAAAAGATGGCCACTTCTCCAGAAACTCTATGTTGCTTTTGCCCTCAACCATTCCGACTGTTTGTTGAGTACGTGGTGAATTTGAAGTTTGATGAAGAACCAAACTATGCAAAATATATATCCCTTTTTGATGGAGTTGTTGGTCCAAATCCAGATATTAGACCAATAAATACTGATGGTGCTCAGAAGGTACTTTCCATGTTCTTGATCTCTATGGCTTATATTATGGTTGATGAGCTGTGTACATTCTTTTAGAGTTCATCTAACATGTGTATGTCTTGCCCGGTAAAGCTTATATGTCAGGTTGGACAAAAGAGAGGGCGATTGACAATGGAGGAAGAGGATGACGAGCAGCCAAAGAAGAAGATTCGCATGGGGATGCCAGCAACACAATGGATTAGTGTATACAATGCCCGTAGGCCTATGAAACAAAGGTATATACTTGAAGTTACATTTTATTTTATATAATCAGATTCCACCAAGAAGTGGACGAAGTTGATGTATTCCTCTCTTGTAGATATCACTACAATGTGGCACATATGAGGCTTCCGCAACATATTGAAAAAGGAAATGAAGACGGGTTGTTTATCAGTAGCGTGGCTTCTTGTTCAAATCTTTGGGCTCTTATTATGGATGCTGGAACTGGATTTAGTTCCCAAGTTTACTCACTCTCTCCGCTTTTTCTTCACAAGGTTTGTGGTAAATTAATTGTAGGATGGTATTATTATTGAAGATTTTAAATTCAGCTTTCACTACTGCATAGGCTTCAGTGCTTATATGCATTAAATTTTCGTCTCACTAATGCTGTATATATTAACATTACCATATCATGCCATCTATGTATTGTTTGAAGGAATGGATTATGGAACAATGGGACAAAAACTACTATATCAGCGCAATAGCAGGAGCTAACAATGGAGGCTCTTTGGTTGTAATGTCTAAAGGTTAGTCATAACTTTCAGCAAAGCCAGGTTGCTCTAAAAAATTTAGATGTTTACATGTCTTAACATTTCTTCTATTGTTTCTTATAGGGACCTCATTCTTACAGCAGTCCTATAAAGTTAGCGAGTCATTTCCTTTCAAGTGGATTAATAAAAAATGGAGGGAAGGATTTTTTGTTACTGCAATGGCCACTGCAGGGAGTAGATGGGCTATTGTTATGTCACGGGGTGCAGGATTTTCTGACCAGGTCGTATTTGGATTCTCAAATTTTTGTTCTGTTTGAATACCATTTGCTTCTGAAGTGAAGTGTTTTGATTACTCTGTCTGGCTTACCTCGCAATGAATCATTTCAGGTGGTGGAGCTAGATTTTCTGTATCCTAGTGAAGGTATTCATCGAAGGTGGGATGGTGGTTACCGTATCACGTCCACTGCAGCAACTTGGGATCAGGCAGCTCTTGTTCTTAGTGTTCCAAGGAGAAAACCTGCTGATGAAACACAAGAGACTCTTCGAACCTCTGCTTTTCCAAGTACACATGTAAAGGTAGGTTGATAATTCGATATATTATTTTTCCTGCTTGCTCTATCCATTTTATTCCTTTACGAAAGCTCAAGTTTCTGTGGCTATTATGCAGGAGAAATGGGCAAAAAACCTTTACATAGCGTCTATTTGTTATGGTCGAACTGTGTCATGAACAACCAAGGTTTATCGGGATGCCATCGATCTAATTTTGACACATTATGAACAACAGCCAGCTTTACAGTTACTGCCTTTTCGGAATCAAAGATCATCTCACAGAAAATTGGTTGGTCTTGGCCTTTGGAGTTGATGTATGCTAAACTCTTATTTATCGCCACCATAACACAGCATCTTAGATAGTACTTGTGCACTGTCTTTCAATCTCTTGAGCTTATTTATTCTCATCTACTTTTTAAAAAGTTTGTATATTTCTGAGCAATAAAACCTTGGTTGAAGGGATGTGCACAAGTCATGTCTGGGATCTGATTTTGGGATGTCACCTATCATTTGCTGTGATTCGAGACCAGTTTGTACTGAGCTTTGTTCCATTTTTTCTTTTCTTTCCTAGGGGAGGGGAAAATTTCTCCTTATATGGAATTTAAGACGAGATGTCTCAGTTTAACCTGAAAAACAGATAGCATTTGTATACTTATACAACATTAGTATGTATTGGTTTCTAATTATTTTTTGGTCGACCAGTTTTTAAATGTTTGTGCGTTTTTTTGAATTGCAATCCACCATACATTGCTGACCAGTTCGTATATTTACATAACACTTAAAAAAGTTGGGCAATGTAATATGCTATATTATCAGTGAATGAGTATCACAGGTTACATAGTTGATAATTTGGTCAAGTTCTTCGAAGCAGAACCACAGTAGCGAAGTTTACATGTATGAAGTGTAGAAGGACAACCTACCTGTTGGTAAGTTGTATGATCACTAGGCGAACCTATTCTCTTTAAATGCCTTTCTAACAGTTTAAATGTGACTTTGGTCTGTCTCAGTTTTGTAGCTATGTGTTTCATCATTGACCGGCTGTTGGTGTGACTGGACAACACGGTACCCGGTTCTGTTTTGTACGTTATAACTGTTAAGCAGTTTCTTCCCCCTGGCTGTCCAGTTCTATTCTGTATGTTATAACTGTTAAGCAGTTTTTTTTTTCCTTTTGTCTGCTTTCATTTTGCAGTATTGGTCATTCAATAAGCTGTAAACACTAACTTTGCTATATCTAACAGGTATTATTCAAGCTGGATAATGACTGTGAGAGAAGTTTACACACTCAAAGTTTGTCTGTGGGTTTGGTTCTTTGATATCCATGTAATGTTGCCATTACAGAGTTGTTAGAACTTAAACACCAGGTACGACATATCTTCCTCTTGAAATCACATGCATTTTTCCCCACTTGATTAATTTCACTGTTTGGGGCATTTCTAACTTTTCGTTAAGGAGCTTGGGCTGGCTAATTGCCACAAAAGACTGCGGTACTTTGTACTATTAACTAGTGCATTTTTTTTTTTAATATTTTTTTGGGTAATGAACTATTAACTAGTTGAAAGTGGGAGAAATCTGTCCCTTCTGGGATATCCGATAAAATTGGAAAGTGGGAGAAATCTAAAATTCTATGTATATGATAATTAACTGATACTGTTAGAAAGGTAACATAATGGATTAGGCATGGGGGGAACAGATACCAAAGATTCTTGCCCTCTTCTGAAGTATGATCCCCATTTAGCATTTACAAAGTGTGGTACAAAGTTGTGTAAAGCTTTGTATGAAGTTTATATAATCCCCAATTTCTATGCGTCTTCTATGCTGATATTATGATTATGTTACGCTTTTAAATATTTAGTGTAGTAGATGGTACAAAGTTGGTTCTTCCTTTAATTTCCCTTACATTGGGCTCTTTTTCCAGTTGCAGGTTGTGTAGTAGTAAGACTATTATGCTGAGCTGATGATGTGAAGTTTCACTCTGGTTGCACTGATCGTGACTAAAGAAGACGGGCCTAAGACGTACATGAGGCGTCTTGATTGAATGGGGAGAGTGATTTAGATCACAATAGAATATTCTTGAATTAAACTTTGTCTGTGGGCACATGTTTAATACAGATCCCTTGTGTGATTCCCTTGTGTGGATTACCACTCAAGACTGCTTTTGTTTGCCTGGATTAGTACCTGGATAGGATTTAAAAATATCTAATCATGGGTTTGGTGGTTCATATTGTTATAGAATTGGATTTTTAAATCTTGTCAGGTCTGATATTAAATTATAAAATCCGAGCAAGATTTCAATTTTTGAACTACGATCTATCTATCAACCACGAGTCCACGGCCAACGCTCCATTTCGCTCCTCCTCTTTCTCAAGAGGCCTATGTTGCTCTATCTCGCATCGGCCTTGCCGTCATGGACCAGACTTGAACCCGAGCATGGCTTCTCATCTCCCTCTACACCCGCAGTCTCGCACCATCTCTAAAGTCGTATGTTGCCTTGTGAATCAATTATCTTCTGTGTCTCTACCTAATAAAGTACAGGATGTAATGAAGGATGGAAAGTGGATGCAAGCGATGACAGTCGAGATGCATGCTCTTGAGAAGAATTGTACATGAGAGTTAGTGCCGTTGCCACAGGGAAAAAAAACAGTAGGATGTCGATGGGTGTATACCGTGAAACATAACTCAGATGGCTCAGTGGATAGGTACAAAGCAAGATTGGTGGCTAAAGGCTACATTCAGAAGTATGGGGTGGATTATGATGAGACGTTTGCGCCAGTGGCCAAGATTAACACAATTCGGGTACTTCTTTCGTTAGCTGCTAATCTTGATTGGCCGTTACAACAATTTGATGTTAAGAATGCATTCCTGCATGATGACTTGAATGAGGAGGTTTATATGGATTTACCTCCTGGATATGGTGTCTCTATTGGAGAACGAGTTGTGTGTAAATTAAAAAAGTCTCTCTATGGTTTGAAGCAATCTCCTAGAGCTTGGTTTGAGAGATTTACTAAGTTCATGAGACGTATTGGGTATCGACAGAGTAATTCAGATCACACATTGTTTCTTAAACACCGAGGTGGTAAACTTACTGCTTTGATAATTTATGTTGATGATATGGTTGTGACAGGTGATGACTTTGAGGAAATTCAGAAGTTACAAAGACAATTGTCTTCTGAGTTTGAGATGAAAGATTTGGGAAATCTAAAGTATTTTTTGGGAATTGAAGTTGCTCGTGGGAAAGATTGTATTGTGTTGAGTCAGAGAAAATATGTTCTGGATTTACTTGCTGAAACAGGGATGCTTGATTGTAAGCCGGTTGATACTCCGATCGAGCAAAATCATCGGTTAGCAGAGTATTTGGATCAGGTTCCCACGAATAAAGCAAGATATCAAAGGTTAGTTGGTCGGTTGATTTATTTATCTCATACCAGACCTGATTTAGCCTATGCAGTTAGTGTGGTAAGTCAGTTTATGCACAATCCCAGTGAGACTCATATGAAAGCTGTCTTTCGTATCTTGCAATATTTAAAGTTTGCTCCTGGAAAGGGATTAGTTTTTAAGAAAAATGGTCATCTGGATGTCTTTGGTTATACGGATGCAGACTGGGCAGGTAATATCACAGATCGCAGGTCTACTTCGGGATACTTTACGTTTGTTGGCGGTAATTTGGTTACTTGGAAGAGTAAGAAACAGAAAGTGGTAGCTCGTTCCAGTGCAGAAGCAGAGTATAGAGGAATGGCTCGAGGCTTGTGTGAGATGTTGTGGTTGCGAAACTTGCTCAAAGATTTGAGGTTCAAGCCGAGGAAAGCTATGCCGCTCTATTGTGATAATAAAGCTGCCATTGAAATTGCTCATAATCCTGTTCAACATGATCGTATAAAACATGTTGAAGTAGATCGTTATTTCATTAAAGAGAAATTGGACATGAAAATTATTTATTTTCTTTTTGTTCCTACAGAAGACCAGTTGGCTGACATTCTTACTAAAGCTCTTTCTAGTAAAGTTTTTTATGACTCACTTGACAAGTTGGACATTTGTGATTTGTATGCACCAACTTGAGGGGGAGTATTGACATGAGTCATATATAGTTGTATTAGGAATTGTAGATATTGTGTAAGATTTAGTTGTAATTTGTTTCCTAATAGGTTTAAGACATTCTTGTATAAATATACCCATTGTGGGAGAATGTGTATATACACACAATTATTCATTGTACCTTGTTCTTCTTTACTGATGCGACCCTCTTCACGCGGTCATCGAACACAACCTCCTTCTCTTGTCTGTACAACACCAAATACTTCTTCACCTTCTCTCTCTCCAACGCCCCAAATAGACAGTTATCAAGACCGGCTCTCCCGTCAACCCGATCCGACCCGAATCGTAATAGAAGGCCAGGCTGAGCTGGGTTAGCCGGAGAAGCCTCGTCGGAGTACGAATACGGTCGTATGTGGCGAAGACGCAGAGGACTGGAGACTTGGAGAGTAATTAGAATCAGTCTGTATGGCGTTGTTGAGGAGTGGAAGAAGATGACATGAACACTGTTTTTGTACTTATCCAATCCTGCTCTAATCTTCAATACGAAACACAAAATTGGATTAAAACAAATCCAATCTTAATCTAATCTAATCTAGTTAATCCTAGTCCATTCCTACCATGGTTGCCAAACACAGCCTCACTTCAATTCAAGCAACAAACGCTTATTATATATACACAATACATTGTCCGGGACTTCGGTTCATCAAAAGAGATTTACGGGCATCCTTGTGAGTGCATATCTTGCAGAGTTGTGTTTCAACCACTGCAACAAATCACCCTGCAACAAATGCAAAAGAAAAGGAAACCCAGAAATAACAGTTCACTAAGATGGAGGCCAAATTAACATGAACTGAACGCCTCCTTTGCTGGGTTATGTATGTCAATACTGTTACTTAGAAATGTAGTCCAGTTCCTACCGAACTGGGTGTGCCGAGTCGAGGAATGGTTTGTAGAAATGATAGCCTAAGCAGGCTGGCCCTCATCGTCCTAATTGCTATGGACACTTGGAACCAGAACTCGGAGGGAACATTATCACATGGACCAGAGATATTGATTTTCAGTTTGGACTCTATGCACTCCTAGCTAATTAATTTGTATTTCTCAATCAGTGGACTAACTTCTCTGCATCATGGTTTCAAAACCTGATTTGCTCATATAACTTCTGAATGGCTATATTAAACTGTCATGAAAGAGTTTCCAGTTTTCTTTTTCTTTCTTTCCATAGGTGTTGTAACATTGCAAAAAGATTTTATTCTTGAATTGAAACGAAGACTTTAACAGCAAGAAATCAAAGGAGAACAAAATTAAAGCTGATAGCAGTTACCATTTGACATGAAATCTATACATGCAAAGCAAGATGATATTCATGTGTTAACAATTTTAGTCATTGGATACATGAATTTCAAAGATGTCACTTTTGCTGCATTACTGTATAAAGTAAATAGGTTTACAAAACAAGTAACTAATTCAGAATAGAATCTCCAAATAAGTGAAAAATCATACAGAAAAATTAGTTGTTACTATACTTATTTTCAATAAGAAACAGTTTTCAACATTACTTGTAATTACAATCAATAATTTTACGAAAGAAAATGTATACATATCTCTGCATTTTCCTAGATTTAATTGGCACTAAGACCAACCCCATATAAATGGCCAAGTTCCGAAGATTTCACCAGAAGAAAACAAATTTCGCCAATTCAGATTGCCTAGCTAGGTGATATAGAAATGGAGAAGGCCATTAGCTGGATGATCGTTCTCTTGGTCATTGCCTCTTGTGAGTTTCAATATCTAGCTCAACGGTTAATATTATTAAAGGTCATTGCAAAACAACTGTGTGAATTACAAACTTAACACTAATGTTGTGTGCAGGTTTACCTCATTTCTCCGAGTTTTCAGAAGCAAAAACTGTGGAGCATTGCCTTCAAAATTCAGACTGCAAAAGAACTCCATGTGCTGGAAGCTTTCTTATGTGTGTCAATGGCGTATGCACTTGCGAAGTATCACGCAGTAGACGAGACGGTGCTGCACCAGTAACTCAAGACGCTCATCTTCCGGAGGACCCATCATCGTGTTCAAGTGTTAACGAGTGCATGAAAAGGCGTGGCTTGCATCACGGTTGGATGGCACGTTGATTATGATGATGGTTCATGCGTCTGTAAACCTTCGAATTTATAAATTCGATTTCATATGTATGAATCTCATATGCTGTTTTACTAATAAATAAGATAAAATCAATTATAAGTTGTTTGTTTTTTATTTATGCATGTTCTACATACTGTGGAAAATCGGATATATGAAGAAATTGATGTTTCATATATTCTGGAGCTGGATCAATTCAATTTGTATAATGAATAGAGAATTTAACAGAAAAATCAATAAAATTTCAATCCAGTGGGTTCAAACTTAATCGTAGTCCATGTAGTCGACCACAAAAACTGAGGAAGTTCTACAGCCATGTATGTTGGATTTTCTTGATGTTTACTTGTAGGAAAAAAAGACATCAAGCAAATCCATATTTTGTATTCAAGCATGCGCTCGAGTGCCTGTAAACAAGGCAACAAGGCGCCGACAAATGTAAATCAACTGCAAAAGCAAAAAATATATACCAGACCAGAATCAACACTTCGGCTGCAACAACCGGATGACATGACCCGAACGCCTCCTTCCTCGGCTTTGCTCAAGGTGTTGCATCAAGAATTGCATGCTCCTATTAATGCAACACTTCCAATGGACAAAATTGCAGGAGGGCCGGAGTTAATTACCTATGTATGATAGTTGTACTACTTCAAAATATAAAATCTACTAAAGTTCCCACTAAATTTGATATGCAGATTTAGGGAATGGTTCGTATCGGTTAGTGAGGGCAGGAAGTTGACTTCTCTGTGATGGATATGCGTGTGGCTTGTAGAAGCTAGTTTTCCTTTGAACAAGAGAAAATCATGGCAATGTAAAGATTTGTGGAAGAATAGGCGCGCAGGTTACTCTCATCGTCTTAATTGTCTTGTTCTTCCGCTATGGACACTTGAATCAGAATTCGAAAGAACATTATCACATCGACCAGGCTGATTTGAAATACGAGGAAATGTTGAATTGGCGACCGGCCAACCGCCACATCATTTTTCAGGCTTTACAGCTCTGTTTCAATTTGGAATGTCAGTGACCAGTTTGATGTAAAATCTGTACAAGCAGAATGATATTCCTGCATTCACAAAATCCAATCATTACGTACATAAATTTCAAGGATTTCGTTTGGTGCGTTACTGTATAAACTAATTTCGCTTGCATAACAAATAACTAATTTAGAATAGAATCTCCAAATAAAAAATATCATAGTTGTTACTATTTATTTTCAATCAGAAACAATTTCCAGCACGTACTAACATGCTACTATGACAAATCATTTTACGAAAGAAAATGGAAAAATATCTCTGCTTTTTTCTTAGATTCAATTGGCACCAAGACCACAACCCATATAAACATAGGCCAAATAGAAGAATTTGATATTCAGGGTGAATTGTATATTTCATTCATTCCAATACGAGGTTTAATATAGATGTACAATTGGTATCCTAATAGGAAAAGATATTTACAATCCTATCAGACCTACACAACATTAATTCTAATTACAAAAGAATATTCACACAATATATTCCAACACTCCCGCTCAAGTTGGTGTATAGATATCAATCATGCCCAACTTTTTAATCCATCCAGCAAATACATGGTGTGATAACCCTTTAGTGAGCACATCTGCCAACTGCTCTTCTAATGTTACAAACGGGAAACGAATACTCCTCTTATCAAGATGGTCTCTGATGAAATGTCGATCAATCTCCACATGCTTGGTTCGATCATGCTGTACAGGGTTATGAGCAATCTCAATTGCAGCAGTATTGTCACAATGCAAGTCCGTGGCTTTATGGAGCTTGAATCCTAGCCCCTTCAAAACATTTCGAATCCACAGCAGTTCACATACTCCATTTGCCATTCCTCGGTATTCAGCTTCAGCACTAGAACGGGCAATCACATTTTGTTTTTTACTGCGCCACGTTATTAAACTTCCACCAAGAAATGTGAAATACCCAGATGTAGATGCCCTATTAGTCTTGTCACCAGCCCAATCTGCATCAGAATATCCTGTGACACCAAACTCACCACCCTTGGAAAACAATAGACCTTTTCTAGGAGAAGACTTTAAGTACCTGAGTATTCGTATCACAGCTTCCATATGTTCTTCACTGGGATCATGCATGAACTGACTGACAACACTCACAACATATGCAATATCAGGCCGAGTATGTGACAAATAGATCAATCTTCCTACTAACCTCTGATACCTGCCTTTGTTTGTTGGAACCTGTCCAGGACACAGTTCCAGCTTATGATTCGACTCAATGGGAGTATGAGCAGGTTCACAATCCAACATTCCAGTCTCAGTAAGAAGATCGAGTACATACTTTCGTTGAGACAAGGTGATTTCCTCATTTGACCTTACAACTTCAATCCCCAGGAAATATTTCAGCGGGCCCAGATCCTTCATCTCAAATTCTTGGGACAAACGCTTCCTCAAGTCTTTCATTTCAGCTGGATCATTTCCTGTAACAATCATGTCATCCACATATACAATCAGAGCAGTTATCTTATCACCCTTGCGTTTAATGAACAAGGTATGATCAGAGTTGCTCTGACGATATCCAAATTTTCTCATAGTTCCAGAAAATCTCCCAAACCACGCTCTAGGAGACTGCTTCAATCCATACAATGATTTCTTTAACCTGCAGACTTTTCCAACATCACATGACTTGCAGTTAACACCTGGAGGAATATCCATGTACACCTCTTCTTCTAAATCTCCATTCAAGAATGCATTCTTCACATCGAACTGGTGCAATGGCCAATCATGTCTTGCTGCTAGAGCTATGAGGATGCGTACAGTACTAATCCTTGCTACTGGGGCGAACGTCTCCTGATAATCCACTCCATATCGTTTAGTATAGTCTTTAGCAACAAGACGAGCTTTATACCGATCAATGGTTCCATCTGCCTTCAGTTTCACTGCATATACCCATCTACATCCAACTGTCTTCTTCCCAGGTGGAGCAGGAACCAGCTCCCACGTACCATTCTTTTGAAGAGCTTCCAGTTCTTCATTCATAGCATGCTTCCACTTTGAGTCCGCCAAGGCATCCTGCACATTACTGGGTATAGATACTGTAGATAATTGATTAACAACAAGTGCATGTGATCCAGACAACCTATGGTGAGACACAAAGCTAGCAATAGGATATTTGGCTTTAGCTTCTATGGATGATTCATATTGTCTCTTTGGAACCCCTTTTGTTTCCCGATGTGATCTCCTAGGTATACTAACTTCTACACTACCCAATTCATTGTTATCAGTACGTACCTCAGGAAGAACATTCTGGGAAGACTCTTCGGTAGTTGATGGAGTAGAAGAGGGGTCTTCATGAGCTACAGGTTCAGAAGAGGCTTGACCATCAAGTAGAGGTGCTCCAGTTTCAGGATTCGACCAGTCGAAGAAACCTTCAGTGTTTTCGTTCGACCGGTCGATGATGTCCCTCTGTCCCGTCTCGGCTGCAGTGTTCGACCGGTCGAAGATTTCGCTCGACCGGTCAATGATTGCTCCCTCTTCAATCTCGTCTGCAGAGTTCGACCGGTCGAGTGTATCTTTCGACCGGTCGAAATCTCCTCTAGTAACGTTCTTCGGCTGATTTTGTCCAAGTTGCTCCTCTAATTTTTCCAACTCACCAAATTCATCCACAAACAGAGGATTACCTTCTTGTACGTGTTTCTCCCCCTGAAGGGAAGACTCTGAAACTCCCCCTGAGTAATATGGTTCAGATTCACGAAAGGAGACATCCAATGAAACATGCATCTTGTTATTGAGTGGATCATAACACTGATACCCTTTCTGAAATTCAGCATAACCAACAAATACACACTTCACAGCTCGTGGATCAAGCTTTCCGCGTAGCTCTTTGTTGATGTGGACATACACGGTACATCCAAACACACGGGGTTCTAGATTCGGCATGGATGGCGCTTGTAACAGATCTTGCAGCTTCTGATATGGGTTCTGGAACTCAATCACATGAGAGGGGGTGCGATTGATTAAGTATGCAGCAGAACACAAGGCCTCTCCCCACATATTTGTAGGGACATTCATACCAAATAAAGAAGCACGAACAACTTCCAGCAGCTGTCGGTTCTTTCGCTCAGCCAATCCATTCTGTTGTGGGGTATAAGTAATGAAAGTTTGATGCCTAATCCCATGAGCACCCAAATATGTGGACATATCTCCATTCACATACTCGCCACCATTATCCGACTGAAGAACTCGAATCGGTTGCTGGTATTGAGTGGCCACCATTTTGTGGAATTCAACAAATATGGCATAGACTTCACTTTTACACTTCATCAACGAGACCCAAGTCATTCTGGTGCAGTCATCAATAAACGTCACAAAATATCTAAAACCAGAACGGGAAGAAACTCTTGCAGGGCCCCAAACATCTGAATGAATTTTCATGAAAGGAACTGAACTTTTATTCAAACTTGGAGAATACGTAATACGATGGCTCTTGGCCAGTTCACATACATCACACTTAAAAGCTGATTCATCAACAATGGAAAATAACTGAGGTTGCAATTTCTTAAGATAACTAAAATTCAAATGGCCTAAGCGATGATGCCATAACCACACAACGTCCTTGGCTTTATTCAGGCTACTGGTACTATTTGCTTGACTATGCTGCTGTTGTCCACTGCTCGGTAATTCCAAGTAGTATAACTTCCCCCTTCTAACACCATAACCCAAAGTCCTCCTTGTCAGAATGTCCTGAAAAATACAGAAATCGGGATAAAATGTTACAGAACAAGATAGGGCCCTAGAGATCTGGCTAACAGATAAGAGGTTATAAGCAAGAGAAGGGACAACAAGAACAGAATCAAGAGTGAGTTCAGGAGAGAGTTGTACAGATCCTTCACCCAAAACAGGAGAAGGAGACCCATTAGCAGAGGCCACAACATGTTCTGGGGAAGGTCTCATGGCATCAACTACACTAGAACTATTTGTCATATGATCAGTAGCACCTGTATCAATTATCCAAGATCTATTCACAGATAATGTGTTAAGAGAAGATGCCTTACCCCTGTTACCTGTTTCAACAATGAGTGCAGCTGGTTCAGTAGTTGTCACAGCTGCTTTTGGGGTGGTCTTACGAGGTCTTCTAGTAAAATCTCACCATTCAGGGTAGCCAACAAGCTCATAGCATCGTTCCTTTGTATGACCAACCTCCTTACAATGAGTGCATGTAAAGTGAGGGTTTTTGGGAGGTTTGCCACTAGAACGAGGAGGATCAGAAAAGCCAGGCGGAGGTCCCTGTCGGCGCTGGGACTGAGCAGCGTTGGCTGTTGAAGAAGAGGAGGCTGCCATGACAGAGGCTTCACGCATTGGTGGTGCAGAGAGGGCAGTTCGATTTATGTGGAAGCGACGGACATGGGCATATGTTTGTTCCAGATCCAGCTTCTTGTCTCTTCTCAACAGCTCTTCACAGACTTGACTGAATTCAGCATCCAGTCCCATCAAAAACATGTAAACCCGTTGGCTGGTCAGACAGGACGATTCATTCACAACACCATCAACTGTGTCTTGAGAGTGCTTCATGCGTTGATCCAATTCATCAAGCCATTCAACAAGCTCATTGTAGTATGTTGAGAGGGCTCTGCCATTCTGCTTCGTTGTGTAGCACAAACGATAAAGTTCAAACATACGGGTTTCATCAGACTCATCATAGTAGGTCTTGTATAGGGCATCCCAAATTGCCTTGGCGGTGGGCAATCTGAGGTACCGTTTTCGCACTCCGGGAGTCATGTTTTCAATAAGCCAGCACTTCACCTTACCGTTGTCGGCAACCCATGTCGAATATCCGGCAGAGGCCGCGGCAGGAGGATCGGTGGTGAGGAGATCAAGCTTGTTTTGACCTTCAAGTCAAATCTTCATATATTCAGACCAACTCGAATAGTTGGTTTCAGTGAGCAATTCGCCGACGGAAAAAACGGAGGTGTCTTGAATGGTGTTGTGGTAGTGATTGTGAACAGGGTGCACAATTGCTTCATTGTTGGGGACGATTTCATTGTCTCCATTCACGTTCGCCATCTCTTCAATTCAGGGTTTCACTTTCAGATGCAGCGGAAAAAAAATTGTGGTGGTGATTCAGGTTTTTGATTCAATTCAGGGTTTCAGGGTCCAGGAAAGTTGCTCTGATACCAAGAAGAATTTGATATTCAGGGTGAATTGTATATTTCATTCATCCCAATACGGGGTTTAATATAGATGTACAATTGGTATCCTAATAGGAAAGGATATTTACAATCCTATCACACCTACACAACATTAATTCTAATTACAAAAGAATATTCACACAATATATTCCAACACAAATTCCAGAGATTATTTCACAAATACTACAGAAAAACAGTTCCTCAAAATCAATCAGTTTAATTAGCTAGGTTATATAGATATGGAGAAGGCTATTAGCAGCTGGATGTCGTTCTCCTTGTCATTGCGTCCTGTGAGTGTTAATACCTACTGCAATTGTTTAATATCTATTAAAGATCATGACACACCAACTGTGAACTGTGTGAATTGCAAACTCATTAAACACTATATTTATACATGCAGGTTAATTTATCCCAATTCTCAGAGTTTTCAGCAGCAGAATCTGTGGAGCATTGCTATTTTTCCTATGAATGCATGGAAACTTCTTGTGGTGGGAGTGGAAGCTTTGTTATGTGTATCAACGGCGTCTGCACGTGCGAATCTTCCCGCACCAGTCGACATGACTATGCACCAGCACTTGCTCCTCATTTTCCGACGAAGTGTTCCGGTGTTGGATCTGTTGGTGACTGCAAACACGCATGCATCATGATGCCATATCGTCTTCATTGTCTATTCAATAAAAAAACTTTCTAATACTCAAGTAGTATGAAGCGCTCTTATATCTTCTAAAATTCTAGGAAAAATGATCATTTAATACAAATTTAGAAACAAATATTCTAAAGTTTTAATCCTATATAGTCGTAGTCTATTATTTACGTACCCATGCCACACTTTTGACATGAGATCGAGGCAAATATTATGGGGCCTAATGAGCTCCAGTATATATTATACTCGACTCTTATATATTATTTAATTTTTTGTTTATGAATTGTATCACATTAAGTTAAATTTGGCGAAAAATTGAAAGAACAAGTATAGTTACATACACCGGATCATTGAACAGACTCTCATATTCTATTAGATCTCATATATATTTTCTCATAACAACTATTATCTTGAACCGGATAATAGCGGATTCACCTGCAAGTATTGTAAAGGCTGAAAACTACTACTTAAACTTGAAGAAACACCAGAGCACCAAGGACAAAGAAAGCTAGTAACTTATTTCAACATGCAGTGCACACTGGAAAGCTCCCAAGTAACTTAGCCATGCAACCTCCTTGTTCACTACACCTTTGCCACCTTTCGAAGGTGAAGATCATTGAAATTTACTGCATGATTATTTTTACAGTGTACTCAAATTCACCCCGACCGCAGAGGTAAAAGATGAATCAGTAGTACCACGTGATGAGTCTCAATTAGGAAAGCACGTCCATTGGCCACTCCTCACGTGACCACCACCGACACGTGCTCTCACGTTATCGTATACGCACGCACATAAAATGGAGTATGGGATACGCTATATTTCTAACATATCCGGCCAAAGCATCTTAGAAAAGGCACTGCGCAATAGATACTCGCCGCGTGGCATTGACCACCGTCGCTTTTGGCTTTTTGCACGAGCAATGCACTCACATGGCTGGCTGACACTACACCCAACTCTATCACGTGCCAACTGCGCCCCACCCTAAATCCCCCCCCCCCCTCAATGTTAATCTTTTTTACTAAAAATTAAAAATCAAAATTTTATACTGACAATTTTATTTATTTTTCTGAAAAAGAAAATGATATTGAAGACCAAAAATATCTCTGAAAAATGAAACCCTCTAAGCCAAGCAACGGTCCAGGTACCCTCTCTTTTTCAGGCTTTTCTTTTAATTCACGCAAAAAAGCGAGATAAAGTAAAAATACCAAAATGAAAAGGATAAACTGAAATATAAAAGTTTAAAATATCTCCGCAGCAATAAATAAACATCAACCTTATCCTACCGAGGAGAAGTCCTCGGGATCATGACTCATCAAATTCGGACCCACTGTAATCAGCTCTCACGTCTCGATGTCTGCCACGTGGTGCATGCGCCACATGTAATCTGCTCTTCACCACTAGATCAACGTCATCAAAGTCTAAAATACATGCATGTTTATTCTAGTAACTTCGTCTGAGAATTACTGCTCTGTAATTTTTATTTCAAGAAGTGAATGTAATCACATAAGATAGAATTTGAAAATTAGTTACACTGGCTAGGTATCTTGCTAGATTCTGGTATTTGACTATCTGAGTCACCCCTAAGAGCAAGTCCAATGGATATGTCATTTTTACCATCTCAGCAAAAACGGTAACAAAACATCAAAAATGTTCAAGGAAGGTTAACTCCGTAACTTCCGTGGTGTGTCTTGTCCTAATAAGACTTGTAGTCTAGATACTCTATTAGATAGGGAATCCCTGTTCGCCAGGGATACTTGATGTAATGCCTATATAAAGGCCTCCTTATCAATGAATAAACACAGAGAGATTTATCAATCTATTTCTCCTACAACACGTTATCAGCACATTGCTCTAGCCTCCCGTCTAATAAACCCTAGAAACCCTAATTCCGAATTTTTTTTCGAAACCCTAACCTACCGTCGGCCGCCGATTCTTCCCTTCGGCACCGTCGGCCTCTTCTCAGCAGCATCTGCGCTGTTCGCCTGCCGCACTGTACCCTCGAGTACTGCTCCTCCTCTGCTTCTAGGCAGACAACCCGCTCGCCAGCAGCTCTCCCTTGCGTGCTACTTCTTGCACGCATCCGCCAGACGATCAAAATTGCTCGCAAGCCAAGCAAGCGATCCGCGAACCCTTATTCGTGGTTGAGAAGAAATCAAGAAAAATCGAAGAAAACAAGCTTCCCCAAGAGTCAAGTTTCGTTTGATCAAGCTTCTCTTGAAGAGGTAAATATTTTTATAAACGTTCCCGCTTATGAAAATTTCAATAGTTGGGTTTTGTTTTCTCTTCCGGGACCTTTCCGTGTCCCTGCTTCTTCATCCCGATTCTATCGCTTCTCGGGACGGCATACGGGGATTTAGTCACCCCGGTGCCAACGTTTATTGGGGTAACTGTGATGTTACCGGCCACCGTTATGCTTGTGACTGTGATGTCACTGTGAACCATAACGTATTATTCTTTTTTGGAAAGAAAACAAAGGGAAGATATCGATTGTGACTTGAAGTCACGTTAAGCATCGATTTATGTGACCATGATATATCTTGGCACTGTTCTAAAAGAACAATCAAACTTGATTAGTATTCAAACATACTAACGTCTCCCTGTTTGTGTTCTGTAGATGGCTGACACTCAGCGTCCAGAATTTGACATCTTGGATGTCCAAGGCAAGGAATACAAGAGGTGGGTCTCAGATGTTGAGAACACTTTCATTGGTAAAAGATTTACTGCCACCATCAACCCTCCTGAGGATGAATGCTTACACGCTTCTCCTGAACAGAAAGCACAAGCCCTGATGTTTCTCAGGCGCCATATCCATCCAACGCTCAAGAAGCAATACCTGAGGAAAACTGATCCCAAAGAGCTATGGGATATCCTCAAGGACCGCTTCGACAATGTGCATGACGCACAACTCCCAGACCTCATGTCTGATTGGGAGCAAATCCGCTTACTGGATTTTGATTCCGTCCAGGAATATCATCAGACTATGCTAAACTTGCAATCTGATTTGAGCTTTTGTGGGGTCGAAAAGACCGATGATGATATGATGGAGAAGACTTTCACGACGTTCCCAGAATCTGCGTCCATGTTGTCGCATCAGTACCGCGATCTCCGCGAGAAAGGCACTATCAAAACCTTCAGCGATTTGATGAATGTGCTTCAAAGAAAGGAGAGGTACCATGAGTTGATTCTTACCACCAATAAGAGGCCTCGAGGACCGAAATTCATTGCGGAATCTCATCAAGCCCGTGGTAAAGCTTTTAAGCAGAAGCATCAACCTCATGAACGTCAAGCACCGCCACCACGTACGCCAAGAGCAATACGTGGCGGACGAGGAGGGAGAAGAGGCGTCGGCCGTGGCCGACCGCTTTCTTGGACAAGGGATGATGGCAGAGCCGCCGCTCCCAGAGGGAGGAACAGTTTTGGTTCCGGTCCCAGGCGTGGTGGCCATACGCCGAACAATGCTTCGGCTCCTTGCTTCAAATGTGGTTCTAAGAATCATCTCCAACGCGATTGCATAGCAAGCAGAGATATTCAAGCCGCTTACAAGAAACACAAACAATACATAGAACAAGAAGCACACTATGTAGGAGACTTTGAGGAAGAAGTATACGATGAGGAAGATACGAACTTCGCCATCGATGACTTCCAACCTACCAAGAAACGTAGGACTCAGGAGTATGATACTCCAGACTATGAATAAGTATTTGACTTCGGTCATGAGATACGTATTCAAGTTTGATTTTGATTGTTATTTTGACAGAATAGTCAATAAATCACGACTTTGTTCGATAAGTCGTTCTATTTAGAACAACCATGATGTATTTTTGAGTTGTCATCAATAAAATCTATCTTATTCTACGAATGATTTGAGATTTTTACATCCCTGAAAGCAAAATTGGTTCAATGCGTCCAATTCTCAATGGCATAATCATTTTGAGTTCACCAAAATTCTGGTGATGTTAACTCATATCCGAAAAATCACAAAGACAAAAGGAGAGATCCGCGAGCCGCGATACGCGATACGCCATCCGAGATCCGCGATCCGTGATCCGCGATCCGCTATCCGCCAACTTGGTCGCGATCCGCCAGGACTCGCTCGCCATGGCTATTCGCCAACTAATCCGCGATCCGCGATCAAGCGATTCGCCAACTTGGCTGCGATCCGCTATGCCTCGCTCGCCAAAGCCTAAGCGCTTGGCCGCGACTCGCTAGGCCTCACTCGCCATGGCCATTCGCCAGCTTGGCTCAGCACCGAATCCGGTTTTTTTTTGAAACCAACAATCGATAGCCTATCGAACAAATGCAACTTTTGCATCAATGGCTCGGCAACGAAGTGTCTTCGGACTCGCCATGCTTCGGATTTTGCTCAACCGTCGCATCGCATTGCCTCAATGCCTGACCGACTCTCACCACTCGCCTTGCTTCGGCTCGGCCTCTGGGTCGCTTTGGCCTTACCACAGCTTCGGCTTTGGCTTGGCTCCGGCCTTTGCCTTGGCCTCGGTCTTGGCTCGGCCACGCCACCTACGACGGTGTCCGGTCTCAATCTCAGACCTAGGCTATGATTATCAATGGTGATACTCGGTGATAAAAATGCGGCTTATCTCTTTCTCTCAAGTTTTGTCGTTGCCATGGCTATGTTATTGGCCTTAATGCACTTCATTTTGTGATGATATATTGTTTCAGTACACTCACTTTAAAGTGTTCGCCAAAGTCTAAAGTAGACTATTGATTCAAGTTACATTGTTTTTGTAGATGTATCAAGGCGAGATTGAGTGTTTGTTGGATTGTGCAACAACTCACACGATTCTGAGAAATCGGCAATTGTTTTCGGATTTTACGCCAAGAGAATCGTCGTTATCTACGATGACAGGAACTGGACCCGTAATTAAGGGTCGTGGCACTGCTCAATTCTTACTGCCAAATGGCACTGAGATTCGGGTAGAGGACGCCCTATATGCGCCTAAGGCACCAAGAACCTTGCTAGCTTTCAAGGATGTGCGTGACAATGACTATCACCTCAGCACTTATGTTGAAGATGGAACTGAATATCTGTTGATCACCTCCACTCAATCTATGCGCACTCGCATTGTGGAGAAGTGTAAGCGAGTTCGCAATGGCATGTATTTCACAACCATTCGAGCCAACGAATCTCATGTTGTTATATTATGTGATTCTGATGCTTATAAGCTTTGGCATGATAGACTCGGTCATCCGGGTCGTGATCTGATGATCCGTATTTTGAAATGCTCCCACGGTCATCCATTTTTCCGATCACAAAAGCACAGAGGGCGCCTCGGCCTCGGTTCGGCCGTGCCGTCGATAGCCGCCTCTCGCTTCCAAGGAGAGGTTCGGCCCCCTCCTGCTTCTCATGCTTCTGTAGCGATGTCTAATGCTCATCGTTCGTTTTGTAAAGCTTGTTCACTAGCAAAACTTCAAGCAAGACCATCTTTTGCTATTGATAATAAACAGAATATTCCGTTTCTACAACGAATACAAGGTGATATTTGTGGACCTATAACACCAGAATGCGGACCATTTCGATATTTCATGGTTCTGGTTGATGCATCAACGCGTTGGTCACACGTAGCGTTGTTGTCCACGAGGAATGCTGCATTCGCTAAACTCCTAGCTCAGATTATTAAGCTTCGGGCTCACCACCCGGACAATCCGATTAAGTCCATCAGACTGGATAATGCTGGAGAGTTTACCTCAAAGTGTTTTGATGACTATTGCATGTCAGTTGGGATTGAAGTTGAACATCCCGTACCCCACGTTCATTCTCAGAACGGTCTTGCAGAAGCCGCTATCAAGAGACTACAGCTTGTAGCTAGGTCTCTTGTCATGGCCACAAACTTGCCAGTTTCGGCATGGGGATATGCAATATTACATGCAGCCATGCTTATTCGTCTACGACCCACAGATAGCCAACCATTTAGTGCGTACCAGTTGGTAACTGGTTACGAGCCTGATATTTCGCATCTGCGTACTTTTGGTTGTGCCGTATATGTGCCTATCACGCCTCCACTGCGTACCAAGATGGGTCCACAACGACGATCAGCTATTTATGTTGGATATGAAGCACCAACTATTGTCCGCTATATAGAGCCTATGACAGGTGATCTGTTTACTGCAAGATTTGCAGATTGTCACTTTGATGAGACATCCTTCCCGCCGTTAGGGGGAGATGGGGCCGCATCCGTCCCAAATGAACGTCAGGAATTGACGTGGTTCTCTCCCACTATGTCTCATTATGATCCCCGTACGTCTCAGTGTGAGACTGAAATACAACGCATATTAGAACTACAAAAGGTGGCGGATACGATGCCCGACTCCTTTACTGATATTGCGAAAGTGACAAGATCAACCATACCTGCTGCGAATGTACCTGCAAGGCTTAACATTCCTCGCCATGCGCGAGCACGCGCCGCCGGTCTCGGACCCGTAGCCCTAGGTGCCATCGGCAGCCTAGGCTCGGCACCTCCAAGTGGAGAGCCGGCGTCGACTTCGGATCCTCCTAGAAAAAGGGGGAGACCAATCGGTTCCAAAGACAATGTACCTAGAAAGAGGGCATGTGTCCAGGCACAAAGCGATCCGTTCATCATTGATACTGTGACGCCGTCACACGAGATTGTCTCCGACTATACCTATGTCCAAGAATCAACTCTGAATCATCTGGGGGACGCCTCAGACTCACTGTTGATGTTGGAGAACAAGGAAATCTCACTAAACTACTTATGCATGCACAATCTGATGGAAAGAAATTCCATGTATATCGATGATGCATTCGCCTACGCCGTTGCTCAAGAAGTTATTGACGACGACGATATGGAACCCCGCACTGTTGATGAATGTCAACGTAGGGCGGATTGGCCGAAGTGGGAAGAAGCAATCCAGGCTGAACTAGACTCTCTAAAGAAAAGGCAAGTATTCGGACCGGTTGTGCCTATACCGCCGAACGTGAAGCCTGTTGGACATAAATGGGTCTTTGTCAGAAAGCGCAATGAGAATGGCGAAGTCCAGCGATATAAAGCTCGACTCGTGGCGCAAGGTTTTTCTCAACGCCCTGGAATTGATTATGAGGAGACGTATTCTCCTGTCATGGATACTATTACCTTCCGATACTTAATAAGTTTGGTAGTCTCAGAGAGACTCAATATGCAGCTTATGGATGTTGTAACTGCGTATCTTTATGGGGACCTAGATACGGAGATGTACATGAAAGTGCCAGAAGGACTTTCGTTACCCAAGTCAAGTGAGCAAAAACCACGAAGTTCATTTGCTATCAGGTTGAGACGATCTCTATATGGACTCCGACAATCTGGTAGGATGTGGTACACACGGTTAAGTGATTACTTGATTGGGAAAGGATACAAGAATGATGAGTTGTGCCCTTGTGTGTTCATAAAGAGAACAAGTTCAGGATTTGCCATTATAGCCGTCTATGTCGATGATATGAACATCATTGGAACTCTGAATGAGATCAATGAGACCGCTAGCTATTTGAAATCCGAATTCGAGATGAAAGATCTGGGAAGGACTCGGTTTTGCCTAGGCTTAGAACTAGAGCACCGAAGTGGTGGAATTTTTATACACCAGTCTGCATATGTCCGAAAGATGCTCAGGCGATTTAACATGGACAAAGTTATGCATCCTACAGGCACTCCCATGGTCGTTAGAAGTCTGGATATCAACAAAGATCCCTTTCGTCCGAAAGAAGATGACGAAGAGATCTTGGGAGCTGAATATCCATATCTTAGTGCGATTGGAGCTTTGTTATACTTAGCTCAGTGTACTAGACCAGACATCGCTTTCTCTGTGAACTTGTTAGCTAGATTTAGCTCTGCGCCAACACAACGTCATTGGGTTGGAATCAAGAACATCTTCCGATACCTTAAAGGAACCCTTGACATGGGCTTGTACTATCGATACACTCATCAGGATTCGACACCTAGTCGATCTCTTGCATCTAACAGCACAAACCATGGCTCGGATCGCCATCCGCCAGCCATATCCGCCAGGACTGGCTTTGGTTCATCCATCCGCCATCCTGCAGCCATATCCGCCAACTTATCCGGACCCGCGGATGCTAAGTCGTGGTCCCGATACGGCTTTGGCGATACCCCCTCCTACTCAGATACACCAAATGATGTAATGGTAGGATTTGCTGATGCTGGATATTTGTCAGATCCACACAAAGGACGTTCCCAAACAGGTTATGTTTTTACCATTGGGAATACGGCGATATCTTGGAGATCAACCAAGCAAACCCTTGTTGCTACCTCCTCGAACCATGCTGAGATTATTGCACTACATGAAGCAGTCAAAGAATGTATTTGGCTTCGCTCAGTTATATCTCACATTCGAGAATCTAGTGGACTTGAGTCTACTACGATGGGACCAACTTGCATATTTGAAGATAATGCAGCATGCATTGAGCAGATGAAGTTGGGATACATTAAGGGTGACAATACTAAACACATTTCGCCTAAGTTCTTCTACAATCAGCAGCAGCAAGAGACTTTGAATATACAAGTGAAGCAAGTCAGCTCAGAAGAAAATGCAGCGGATCTGTTCACCAAGTCTCTACCTAAATCTACATTTATGAAGCATGTAAAGCGCATTGGAATGTGTCGCTTATCCGAACTCAAAGACTGAATGACTATCAGGGGGAGTTCTCATCTAGACTTCAGGGGGAGCCTAGTTATGCATGTCTCACATACTTGTAGTTGGTGCGTTGTACTCTTTTTCCTTAGACCATGCTTTTATTTTTGCCCAAGAGGTTTTTGTTTGCTGGCAAAGGTTTTAACGAGGCAACAGTTCATGCACTATTGAGGACGCGACACAAGGGGGAGTGTTCAAGGAAGGTTAACTCCGTAACTTCCGTGGTGTGTCTTGTCCTAATAAGACTTGTAGTCTAGATACTCTATTAGATAGGGAATCCCTGTTCGCCAGGGATACTTGATGTAATGCCTATATAAAGGCCTCCTTATCAATGAATAAACACAGAGAGATTTATCAATCTATTTCTCCTACAACAAAAAAATCATTTTCAACCGATTAGTCAAAGTTGATGTGGATTTGACATAGAGTCCCTTCATGTCAAATTTGACATGAACCAAGGCGAATGTCACTTATTATTTTATCATTATTTTCTCTCTCTTTTATGTCACTTATTATTTTATCATTATTTTCCCTATTCTCTCTTTTAGCTCTTCTTCCTAATTTATATTATAATAATGTTTAAATTTTGACACATTTATTGGAGCAAAAAAAATATCAAATAATAACAATTCAAATTTGCCAAGTCACATGTCAAATTCAAATTTGACACTTTCTAAATGACATATCAATTAGACTTGCTCTAAGTACACTATTACCTTTATGCTTTATGTCTAAATAATCTCATCCAAATATTTATACTAATCTTTGTTACCACCTCAACTAAAGTTCTGTGTTAACTAGTAAGAAAAACATGGTTAATATAGTTACTGTAGACTCGCTCCTAATCAGACGCGGCAAACTGAGGTAAAAAGTAAAAAGTGAAAGCCGAAATGGGAGGCACCAAGAAGAGGGTGACACGTTTGGGAGATCTCCGCCGTGCAGCTCCATGGAGTTGAGCTGTAACCGTCGTGCTTACAACTGAAGGGTTTCAATAAATTAAACCAACCTGCACAGGGATTAGTTAAAAACCATATTATAAAACCAATTAAATAAAAAATTGGGTTAATCTCAGAGATAAAATTAAGTAATAAAAAAATAAAAAAATAAAAACACGTCTCCCCAGAAAAAAAAAAAATTAAAGCAGAGGAATCGGTCTGTGAACTTGGACGCTAATGGCACAAGGCTCAGCGACAAACCTGCTAGATCGATTCCTAAGGGGTTGAATTTTAACACTTTAATCACGTTTAATCTCTATTTCCGCTTTGATTACCCAAATTAATCCGAACTTTCACTTTCCACTTTTACCCTCCAACTATTGCCAGCACTTCATAGCGCATTTCCAATTCCACCCTTCCTCTAGTTAAATCGGCAGTGCAATCAGCTTCTGTACTTGAAGTACATTCCATGGTTATTGTGGTACAACTCGATGATCATGACCGTAATCTTGCATCCACGTGCGTCAGATTTGATGATCTAGGCAAAGCGGGTCCCGCCACAGTTTAATTTTACTTTTTATTGTGATTAATGCAACACTGCTGATCCATAAAAGAAAAAGGGCAGAGTAGGTAAAGCGAAAAGGGTAGGAAAGTAACTTGGATGAGATTTCTTTAGGAGCTGGGAAATAAAGAGGTTTGTAGAAGAAATAATAAATAAATTTACTTTTTTACTTTAATCGATTTTATAGGGGAGCATATATTTTTTCCCTCGTCAAAATCCCCCCATTTTAGGTGTCCGTCTTCTCGCTCTTCCTTGTTTATTTTCTCACTTACTATCTATCCTCTCTCTCCCTTCATCATTCTCCCCCCTCATCATTTTGCCTTAACCAAAATCCACACAAAACTTCAGTTATGGAAGCACCGGAGTATTTTCAGAACAGCTTCTGCACCCAATTCGTTACCGAAAAGCTCCACTCTTTCGACAACACGAAGCCCAACATTAATGGCGCCGGTGCCGGCGACAGTTTCATGGTCGAGGACCTTCTCGACTTTTCTAACGACGACGCTGTCGTTACCGAAGGTGGTGTTTCTGCTACTGCTGCTGCTTTTGATAACGTCACCGGAAACTCCACCGACTCTTCCACCCTCACCGTCATCGACAGCAGCTGCAATTCTTCCTTATCCGGCTGCGAACCCGCTAATTTCGCCGCCGATTTCGGTGGCCGGAGTTTCAACGAAGCTCCCTTCTCCAGTGACCTCTGCGTTCCGGTATACCTATATAATTTTAATATTTTTATTCTTGGTTAGTTTTGAATTTGTTATATGCTTTTCAATCCCAAAGAAACAAGACGACAAAAGCTACATGTATTCTCGAGGTGGTTACGTAATTTGGCACTTGGCGATAGAATTGGCTCCGTTTCAATTTTTCGAAATTTGAATTGGAATTTTCAGTGGTGATAGATAGACTAGGAATTTGTTAGCTGATAGAGATTTTTGTATTTTTTTTTTGGACAGTACGACGATTTAGCTGAGCTCGAATGGCAGCTCTCGAGTTTCTCGGAGGAGTCGTTTTCCAGCGAAGACCTCCAGAAGCTGCAGCTGATATCGGGAATGAAAGCCCGACCCGAAGAGGCCGCCTCAGGGACCCGCCACTTCCAACCCGACCCAAACAACAACCAAAGCAACAGCAACCACAACAACCCCATATTCAACTCCGACATTTCCGTACCCGCCAAGGCCCGCAGCAAACGCTCACGCGCCGCCCCGTGCAACTGGACTTCCCGCCTCCTCCTCCTCTCCCCAACAGAATCCTCCCCGGAGTCTTCCGACGTCGTTGTTTCCGAAACGCCGCTGCCACCTCCGGCAGCGTCTAGTGTCGGCAAGAAGACACTAAAGGCCGCGCCGAAGAAGAAGAATGACAATCCCGAAGGCGGCGCCGCCGCGCCTGGGGACGGCAGGAAGTGTCTGCATTGTGCTACGGATAAGACTCCGCAGTGGCGTACAGGGCCTATGGGTCCGAAGACGCTTTGTAACGCCTGCGGAGTCAGGTATAAGTCGGGCCGGCTCGTGCCTGAGTACAGACCCGCATCCAGCCCGACTTTCGTGCTGACGAAGCACTCGAACTCGCACCGCAAGGTGCTCGAGCTGCGGCGACAGAAAGAGATGGTGAGAGCTCAGCAGCAGTATATACATCACCAGCCGCCGCAGCACCACCATCACCACCACCACCACCACCATAATCCCAACATGATTTTCGACGTTAACGGAGGAGACTACTTGATTCACCAACACGTGGGGCCGGATTTCAGGCAGCTGATCTAGTGTGGAGATGCTAGAGTAGCTAAGCTAGGCAGCAGCAAAGTTTTCGAGGTTAATTTAGCGGCCGCAGTGATCATCTTCTTTTTTTCCTTTTCTTACTTTTTTTACTTCTTCTTTTTCTTCTATATTTTGTTAAATTAGACAATTTCGTGATGTTATTTTTTCTCTAAAGTTCCTAACTGAGATTTTGAATTCGGTCATAGACTGTTTTAAATCCATTGTGGCTCCGTTCGAATACAACTAATTAATGTTCTCCCTTACAAGAAAGAAAATGTTACTTATATCCCTTTCCTTTTCCTCTTCGAGCATAATATGATTGAACTATTTGGTGCCCTAGCTAGTTTATGATTGGTATGGAAACTGGAAATTTTCGTAGTTGATTTAAATTAGTAGTCTTTTTTGATGATCAAAGGCCAACTATATATCACAAAAATACAAGTTGAAGAGGGCTTAATAATGGGTGGCTCTTTCTCTGTGTCGATGAGCAGTATGATTAGAGTACACTATTGTATTATTATGGTCCCATGCAGCATATATAAGGTAAATGAATTTCTACCCAGAATTAGAACCATCGAAACGACATCATTCATTTGCCCCTACCACGTTTGGAGGCTTCAAAGGAGTTTTGAAAAAGATGATCATTTTTCTCAGGTGTGATAAACTAATAATAATGATCCCTATCTTAATTTCCCGATCGAGTAGGATGGTAGTGTTTCTATATATTTTGTTTTGTGACTTGTGACAGTACGAAAAATACTACGTGATCGTGACTAGTTGTTTATCTTGTGAAAATATTTTGCTCGACGTGATCAGTATTTTTTTTTGAAACGATACGTGTGTTTGGGCCACAATTGGAATTCACTCCAATTGGACTTTTACCCCAAGGCTCAGAGGGGTTTAGGTTTAAATCAAACCCGATATTCATGTTTTCCCGCCTCATTCAGGAAAGATTGTTTAGAAGGGAACTTTGAGTAATTACCCAGTCAGATCGGGGTTATTGTATAGTAATCCAATTATACAATATACGATTTTCCTTAAGAGATAATGAGGAGTAAATACTGATTGGGATAATTAGGGATTGTTTCGGTGGCAATTCATCCAAAAGGATATCTTCGCCGAATCAGTGATTGATCGGCAGTGGACTCGATTTGGCTGATCTCGACTTTAATGAGTGGTGATATGGACATATTTAAAGGAGATGAAGTTTCCTAAACAAAAAGGAAGTCTGATCTCAATTGATTCTTGATTAATGGGATTGGAAGCAGAATAAGGAAGGACAGTCCTAATGAAACTCGGAATCCGCCAGGCTGGATCTCACAGCCCTAGGGTTTCGAGAGCAATATAAATATAACCCTTCCGGCAACTAGGAAAATGTTCTCAACCAAACACAAACAACCCCAAGTTCTAGCGCACCGCTAACTTGCCAAAGCCTCTCCGGAGCAACTCACGCAACTCGCCTCCACCACTACGATCGATCTTATCTCGTACTCGTGCCGAGCGTTTGCTGAGCCTATCGAGTCAGTCCGCTACTCAGGTAGCAATCGAGTCTGTCAGCTACTCCGGTAGTAATCGAGTCAGTCCGCTACTCCGGTAGCACACCCGTGGTCTTGGTATAAGCTCTGCTTTGCTTCTCCGGATCAGAGTAAGATCCTCAATCCTCAGGGGGTTGGGAAGAAAATCATGTTAGAGAGTTCTATTCAGGTCTTGTTCGAGTCCTGTACGCCGGCTTAGTCAGCGCCCGCGTAACAGTTGCTTGACCAGGAAGTCAGAGTCAATTGGGAGCAGACGAGAAGACTCGCCAGGGGTCGCTCGCAATCGAGTTGCACCACTCCGAAGGTGCTGGCACGCCTAAAGCACACAGAAGACACGCGAGGAGCACGCCTCCTCCGCCCCACATGCTGACTGTTCGCTGGGTGCTGAATCCGCCACGAACAACGTGATGAATTTAAGATCTTAATTTGTGTTTGTGGTCGTTTTAACTTATAGAAGCACCAAGTTGTCCTTGGTTAATTTTAGTATATAGTTATAGTGGAGTTAAATACTAAATATTAAGTGATGAATACGAAGATAAGAAATTCTATAATTGATGAAAGATTGAGTACATTATTACTTACGATATCGAAAGTAGGGTACGTAATGTTCTCACTCTCTATGTATCTGTACCATATAATTGAAATGGTTAATTCTCATCCATATTTAGAATATGATCTTCGAGCAAGATAAAATGATTGTATTCTACCTATTTGCATCGGAATCTTACATACTACTGGCCGGATTAATCACAACATACAGTATTTATTTTTTTGATAAGATTAACATCAGTATGTCACGTACAACATATAAATTGCTTTAAATTGATAATTTGGTATTATCAAAAGGAAGATTATGATATATTTCCATCTGATCGATCAGCAATTTAAATCACCAGCTGATGCAATCAATCATAATTAACCCAAGTATATATATTGGGTACAAATTAATTACAGATGATTAAGATAGTAATGGCATAGCACATGCAAATAATGGTTCTGGGGCCTTTTGATTGAAATGGAATGGTGAATATTTTGTACGATATAGTTGTCCAAATGTGCACCCACTGATCGAGCTGCTGTTTGGTGAAAGATATAATCATGCTGTCTTGTTCTTCTTCTGAGAAATATCACCCCCGACATCAATAGATTTGATTGCTAAGGTCTCTCAACCTAATCATAATTTGCTTGACATAAAAAAAAAAAAAAATTCCTTTATTACTCACCTTACACAATTACAATCACAAATTAACCTCCTTTAATTATGACCTCCCCATATAGAATAATTAGGCAACAACATGTCAACATAACAGTGTAGGTGGTTTTAGTTGAGAAATTGAAGAGCATGTGAGCAAAGATTGAATATTACTTGAATGAAAATGAAGTCATATACTATTATTATGTGCATACATTTCAGTGAAATAAACTGGTAGCGGCCGGTGGGAATTAACCATAGCAGAGAATGTTAGAAAAGAAAGGCAGATTTTGTTTTTTACATCTTTTTCTGCTGCACAAAATCCGGTTGGCGAATTTTGTTACTATCTTCTTGCACAAATTTTCTCACCACTTTTTAAGACTTCGAGAAATTCAAGCAAGTATAATTTTGCCATCAACCCAAGAAAAATGATTGAACATGCATGTATTTCGCAAAACACCCTCTCACCCCCTTTTTTATAATTATCGCACATTTGCAAGTGGATTCAAGACCATAGTAATACAATTCCTTCTCTTGTTAGATATTCACGGCCGTCTATTTAGAGTTTAACTTTTGCGAAAATATTAGACAATAATGCCTTAGAAATTGCGATGAATAGGACTTTAATTATACAATGTATGAGAGGGAGTTATAATTTTCTGGTATATACGGGAGTAGTGCAGATTATATAAAACTTGGTATCTGGTTGAGAATGCAAACAATGTATGCAGATCCCAGGCAACGCTGATCCAAAGGTCTGCTAAGCTCACTTTATAAATAGATTCATATCGACAAATGATTATAGCTTTTATTTAAGACGCCCTTAATTTGTACTAGTATATTGCTGTAGTTTTACTTGGTCTTATCGCTAGTGATCAGATTAAATTAAAGAATAAAGATGATGTACAGGAAATCAGCAAACCCTAATGGCAGTACGTACATAGCATTAGAGAGTGGTGGGAATAATGATATTTCAAAGATCCAAAACCTAATTATTCGATCCGATATGTGTATTTGTACATTAGTGTGATTTGTGAAGCAAGGTTTGCGGTGATCACATGCCTCTTTTTCATGCCCTCATGCACCACTCACTACTCTGGTTTATGATGCCATCACTGACACAGACACCAGTTTAGTTTCTGCATTCCTATTTATTAGTATTGTTCTAAAGCTGCACTCTATTACTTAATTAGGGTAGTCTTTTAAATTTATTGGGGTTGTAGACAAGGAAATGATCACTCCATCTCTTGTTTTGGATTGATTTGTGTTTATAATGACGTACGTAATTACCTGGCTTGATCGATTAGTGTTTCACAGTTTCGATCCCTTCTGTAAAGGTGAAGAAGAGGGTAAGTTCTGTGATTAACAAGCAGAGAATGATGAGGGTCAAATGACTTGTGCTACAAAGATTCAAACGATCAAGATATCGGGCTTTGATTTCTATTGTTTTCAAAAACGAAATTTCAAAAATTACACGAAAACTCTAATTTAAAATATAAAAAAATGACAATATATATATTGAAATAAACGAAATGTGAATTCCATATATATCTACCATGCATATTATGTACTCTCAAACGACCAAATCAAGTAAAGAGAAGCATACTCTTTAGTTAAAAGAAAGATCATTAGCTATATTGGTGTGAATGAACATCATCTTAGTCCCTTTTCTAATGAACTAATGGGTTTCCATGCATGGGGGATATGTTTCCATGTTCATTATAAAGGGTCTGTCTCCCTTTTCCACTGTCACCTCTCTTCTGACAATGACTTGGTGACAGTAGCTTTAAGATTTTTTTTATGAGCTGAAGCTTTTCTCAATTGCAACGGTCCAAACGAAGAAACACTATTATTAGTTAAGTACCAAGAACACATTGTGGAGCTAACATACATACAACTAGTTGGTAACAGATACAAATCAATTTTTGGACTCAGCGAATCAAATACCATCACAATGGAAACATGTTGTTAAGAACTCCAGGGCCAGTGCTTAAAGACACCAGAAAGGACTGGCTTCTAAAAACAATGGTGCTACTGTGCAACTTGAGCCATGAACATTGTCCTGGTGCTAATGTTGACAATACTGATTTGAAACAACGAACTCGAAAGGTTTACGGATCATAAGGATCTTTTGCTTCTTCTGAACACGATTAGCGAATCGACGGTCGAAAATTAAGACATCGTATTAAACACTGCAATCTTTAAGGAGACAGAAAACCTTAAATCAAAAACCAGACAATGATCATTCCACTAAACCCTTTGCTAGTTTGCTTCATGAATGGTAGAGTATGGTGGAAGTAATCTTTGTGCAAATGCATAGGGATTGTGGGAAGAGATGGAGCGACCCACATGCAACATGCCACTGTATTGTGATCATGGAAACATTGGGCACTAAGGCCAATACTCTTTTCACAAATAAATGGGAGACATTGAACATTATCACATCTACCGCCCATGTAATATGTATCCTCAACCTGCACTTCACGTTGGTTACAAGCTTATTCTATATTATCAAATTCTCTGCTACGTGTCGACAACCCTTCTGCCCCTTCGTTAGTTCATTCAAACTGCAAAGAGAAAATGATTACGAAAACTTTACCTGGAACTTAGAACACACGCCAGATCATACAGCTTTTAACTTATTTTCTTTTCCAGTAAAGAAACAACAATGTACTGTATTTGTGCCAAGGGGAAATCCATTGGAAGGTGAAACAAATTTGAAGGAGAATCTCAACAATTATAGCAACGAATCAGAGAATTCAATTCCTGCAGCTACATCCTCCGTTTACAGAACTGTAATTAACTCCAGCAGGTGATGAAAATGACACACTGACAACAGAGGTGATGTGACACACGGTCTAAGCCTCTATCTTCCAACTTCAATCTTATCATTATCGCGGCACACTAAGACCCAGCTCTGAAAATATTCAGGAAAATGAAAATATATCAGAATTGTTACCGTAAACAACTAGACCAGTAAACTGAATTCCTAGTAATTAAAAAATTGGCTCAGATAGATAATCAGCATTATAATATGAAGAAGCTTGGACTTCTTAAGCAGTATTGGGAAGGAACTGAGAAACTAAGTGCCAATCCAGAAGTTGGACGAGATAAATGAATGATACATCATGCAAAATATCTAGGGGACAAGGGTAACTAGTATAGTTGTAGTGTTAGATACTTGAAAGTAAACTTACACAATCATTCAGGAAACACAATTCAATGCTTCCCACTTTATCTTAATTATCAATTAAATACTATGCTGTGTCAATGTGAAGAATCAAATTAACGACCTAGAGAATGAATGCTAGGTAACAAGCGCAATCCTTTCACATCCTTCGTTGGCCTTGAAGTATAAAATGCCCACCCCCCATATTAACTATTAATATGGTTCACCACTGGCAAAGATCAATCTCGACCTGAAGACTTATAGCTAAGAGTTTATTCTAAACTAATCTATAGCCTAAGAAGGAACTGATACAATCCTACTGCAGGCTCTCTGAGACCCTGCAATACCACAAGGTCTTTCGGCATGGAACATCAACTTACATAATTGTATACAGTCAATGAAGGTAGTGTGCAATGCATTAAAAAAAAAAAAAATCACCTTCAAGCATTCATAACTCAAACAAAATTGTCCGAGTCATTGAAACCATTTAATTTCAGCACAAAAAAGAAAGCTTTAAAGTTTGTAAGGACTACAGACTCCCACGTATGGAGGATGCATAATTTACACCAACGAGGTACAAAACATCCAAACAATTAGAAACTGAACCTCAATGACACTATAACAGAAACTTGAAAAGTGGTTTACATGACATTCCCCTTCTCTCATGATGAGACTTCATCCTGATCTGGTTAAGTGTATAATGTATAAAGGAGTAAAATTCATCTTTACTCATCAAGTTCTTCTCTCCACTCTGCTTGATTACGTCAAAAGGCCACAAACTTGGCAACTAAAGCAGTAGTAACCCCAAAATTAATCAATTTCAAATGTTACTACTAGCACAATACACCCATGCCCCGTATATGAGCTGTTGATTGCTAAAAGTTGAACAGTTACCGAATAAACCAATCTACAGTTGTGACATGTACCGTGAGATAGCAACAAAAGAGATAAGCATCAACTATCAAGTTTCAACACTTTCTTTAGCAGGACTTAGTTGTCATTCATTCTCAATTTCGATCATTTTTTAAACAATCGAGCAAATTTTAACACGGAACGAAAGAAGAAATTAAGTTCAAAAAAAGGTTGCTTACAGATAATAAATACAAAAGATTGAAGAGATCAAACTCCTGGGTTTGCACCGAGCGTACCCTGAGACAACGACCTCGAACTCCTCGAGTCAATGCCGAGGCATGACGTCAGCCGAGCTGAAGAGACCGCCGTGTGTAATGGAAGCAGAGATTGAAGACAACCCAACTGAGGAGGAGCTGACCTGAGAATTCATAATTTTAAAAAGGTCAAAACTTTGCTAATTTGATACAAACCCATTGTAGAAACCGACCTCAATTACAATCCCCAGTTCACAATTTTGCAAAAGACTGAGGATTTCATAATTAGGGTTTTGCTTACCTTGAGAGTGATGGGGTGGATGGGAGAGAAGAGATGGGTCTGGACTTGAGAGGTGGTTTGTTGACGGTGGATTGGAGAAAAGAAAAGGCGGGTCTTGAGAAAGATCTGCAGCGAGAAGCCATTGTAGAAAACTAGAGAGAGAAATGGCCAAGATTAGGGTTTTGGGGATTAGAGGGGTTTTGCATCTTGAGGAAATTACCAAAAGGTACCCAGGAATAATATCCATTTTGTCATTGTGACTTGGGCACTCGACTGCTTCTGATGGATATAACTTTTGTGTTGTTTTCGTCTTTGGGAAAATAATACAAAACATGGCTATACGACTGCAAAAATCTATGGCATTGATTAAGTGCTTAAGTTTAATCACACAGTAACTGCCAGTAGAATACATCTAAATTAAGTGAATGCAATTTGCAAAATTACAAATCATGCTCTTTTCAATGCCTTACTACACAATTTACAAAATGTTCAACATACATCAATCAGAACAATGGAAGGTTCAAGATACATCCAGCTTTGCCAGTGAGGTCTACAGGACACTTGATACAATTAGAAAAGCTTCTTCCTTATAACACTAGGAAAAAGGCATCTGGCCATGGCAGAATGGTGAAATCCAACTTAACTGCAATTTATAGGCCTGAATTAGAGAAGAAACAAGAAAACAAGCTCCCATTACTACTGTAAGAACAATGGTGTTGCAGGAAATAGCCCTTTGTTTCTACACAACTTCAGAGGAGGGTCTGTTTCCCTGTCACTGAATTTACCAATTCTTTTGGTCCTGCACAGAAACTCAAGTAATTAGAAATTACATCTTTATATTATTTTATCGTGGAAAGCCATGCAATAGGAGATAGAAAGCTACAATAACCATAAAATAGGTAGTAATTTTCGTTGTTCACTAGACATCTTCTACTACTTTTATGTTGGGTTAAAACTACTGCTTGATCAATTGAGGAAAAGAATGGCATATTTGTATACAAAGGCATGCAGCAAAAAGTGTTGTCCAGCAAAGTATGAGACACATACCAGGCCCAACGGCAAGAACTGTCTTTGACCCGCTCACAACCTGAGCAAAATGAACTAACTGTCAAGATCTCCAAGTTCATAACTACAGATCCACGATCTTAATTCCAGGACTAAGAAAGAGCTATAATCTTATTCTCTTGTATGACAAGATTATTTATAATTACTAAGGTGTTTGAGCAAGTAATATTATACTCATTAGAAACTGATTAAGAAGACAATAGTCCTACAATAGCTGACTTTTTATATGCATTCAACCAACTTCAGACTAACTACATCTTACCTGTGTTCGCCCTGCATCAGCGACAACAAAAGTTGGAAGGCCAATGTCCTCAGCTGCTTCTTGCAGCTTATTCCTGATATAGAAAAGTAAGGAAATAAAAGCAGAATCCAGAAAAACAAATTGGCCAAAAAGAAACATTTTCTAGTGAGCTAGATATTTACAACAAAGTCACCTGCTTACATTTCTTGTTGATTCCTGCATGTAACCACTATTTTGGGTTGCCCATTTTGCTCCCATTGTCTCAAAAGGGACCTATGACTGTAATAACAACTTAACATTACACCTTTGGTATGATAATATAGTATACTAAATGCCACTTTTATATTCAATTTATAGCTAGCAGTTATAAAATGTCTCTGAACAGGTTTGCATTTGTTTTTATTATTTTTCATTAATTGTTCCGCATCTGCAACAAATGTTAGCTTCTGTATTAGGCTTAATATACAGGAAAGTACTCATAGTAATCACCTTTGCATCAGTTCTGCATACATTCCAGTGGCAGCATCTGCAAGTTTGTGAAAGAAACATTTCAGCTAGTATCAAGAATACAATGTTGAGGCTGGACGAGGAGGAATATTCAAAGAAATTAATATCAGATGAACAAATTTTCCGAGATTTTAAGGTACTTACGTGCACACTGTGATGCGATTTTTCCATTTGTCATCTTTAAGTCTCGTCTAACTACCAGAACCTGCCATGAAAATGATAGACTATTTAGGAACCAAGACAAGACAATACTTAACAACTAAGCTGATATAAGGTTGTTTATGTTTTGAGATTTGTACTAGAACATTTACACTACTGATACCAGAATGACTAATACTGCACAATACAAGAAAAGAAAATAAATAAATTTTGCAACAGAATAGTTACCCAAAAAATGTAGTAGCAACTGTACATCTTTAGTTACTGTTTCATTTATATGTATGAGGTAGGACAGTGTTTGATAAATGTAATTTTATGAGTAAGTCATTCACAATTTTTCCCACTGTGTTATCAATTTATTCACAATTTTTCCCACTGTGTTATCAATTTATATGGTTAACCTGACCTTACTCTTTTAACTCATAAGTATTGAACGCTTAGTTCTCTATTGAAAGTCTAATTCGTCGTGGTTAATGTAGAATATAAGATAATGAAATACACACACATGTTCATCAAATTATATCATTGATCAAAAACCACATACTCAGCATTAACTTAATCCTTTACACCTATGTAGCGATTAAATAGACATGTAAACAAACATCAAAGCTTGACACAAACCAACAGTAATATCAGATAACATAAGCATTAAGTTAGAACTTATCCAGGAACCAAAGAACACACACCATTTTGAGCTCTTCATCGCCATTAGTCGTGACCAAACTAGGCTGTTGGGGCTTACCCTCTGAGAAATTTTTCCTCTTTAACCTGAAGGACCCCTTGCCAGACTGTGATAAATCCAACAACAACCCAATAATGAAGCCAATGACAACTCCCGGAAGGAAATTCTCTGGCTTAAAACTCAAGTTCAACCATTCTCTTTGTTCCTTCTGCTGCTGCTGTCAATGACACACACACAATAGACTAAATTACACGAATAAGCTCAGTTTATTCCGCTATTTAAATCCTGACAAATAAGCTCAATATTAAATCAACGATATGGTCTCTCCCCACTTCACTTCAAATTGGGAAAGATGCAATCTTTTTCTGTTCTTTTGAATAGATGACAATTCCAACATGGTTTCATATTGCCGTAATTCTCAGAAAGTAATTTCAGACTAGGCGAACAAACAGGAAACCAAAGTAAGAGAAACACAACTATTTGACGAATATGAAATTAAAGATACTACCTTTCCTGGATTCTGGGAAGAATGTCTTAATGAACCAAACATTGGTACTGTTCAGTTGCTTACAGATAGTAACACTTTTTCAGAGAAGAAGACTGGTTTCTCTGCTGCAGGAGATGAGGGTAAGTAAGCTAAAACCAGAGCAAGACAAATTCAACCAAAGAAAAACAAACCAATAAACAAGGTTTATTTGGGCCTGTAACTCACTTAGACCCATACTTATGGGCTCATGCCCATTACAACCAGCATATGGGCCTATAATAGCAACAGACTTGGAGACCAGAAACAAGTATATAAATCACATGGTAAAAAGTGAAAAACCCTAACAAACAACCACCGTATCACCAGGCGGAGCAAAGACTGAGACGGTAGATCAGCTTCGGTTTCTACTTTCTCTTTTAACCTTTTTCTCTATTTTGTTACCTTTTCAGTTGTTAATTTTGGAACTTTAATTTGTTGATGCTGGATTTTACTGTACTTCCCTCACCATATCATTACCATTTCTCTGCAGTATTTGTTGGTTTGAGTTTTCGTTACTCCCTGTAATTTTTATCTCTGTGTTTTCAGGTAAATTTGTTCCGTCAAATGGTTTTACCAATGCCCTTAACGTGTTCGACGGTTTGCCTCTGAGAATAGTACACTCCAACTTGGCCAAATTCCCACACGCGCCCGCTATTCCTCACGTGTTCTTCAAATTCACACTAAGAATCCACCCACATTTCCCACCTACAAATCCCACATCGCAAACACTTGGCCTAATTTTGGTCCAACAATCATATACCAAGGTTTCCTTATTCCTCAAATTTAAGAATGCCGCGGGCCAGCCGCTACAAGCCCTTCAATGACAGGGTGCAGCGGGCTCTCAGCCAGCACATTCGCCTCCTGCACCGCTCCAGCGCCACGTTCTTCATCTTGGGCGACACGGGAAATGTCTACTCTGCCACAGTATCCACCTACCCTAAATGCAGCTGCCCTGACCCTGTGACACCCTGCAAGCATTTGCTGTTTGTGTATCTCCAAGTGTTGGGTTATTCGGAGGATGACAGGTCTCTCAGGGACGGCACGTTCTCGCAGTGGGAGGTGCAGAGCATGCTGAGGCGGGACACGCTGCCTGAATCGCTTGCTGGAGAGAGCGTGCGGAAGTGGTTTCATCAGCTGTATGATTTTCAGGGCAAGCAGAGGCAGCAGGGGACTACTTCGTCATCGAGGCCAAGGGTGGTGATTGAAGAGGGTACTTGCTGTCCTGTGTGTTTGGATGAGATGGAGAAGCTAGACAAAGTGGTGGCTTGTGGGACGTGTAGAAACCCGATTCATGAGGAATGCTTCTTGAAGTGGAAGAGGAGCGCCAGGAAGAAGCCAGCGCATTGTGTGATGTGCAGGGCGATATGGGGTTCGATTGAGCAGGAGCAGGAGAAGTACTTGAACTTGGCTGCTTACGCTAGCTCTAGCTCTAGCGAGGAGGAGGAGGACGATGGTGAGGACGAAGACGAGTATGAATGAGGGTGTCCATAGTGTTAATTGTGATTCAGTGATTGTAAATAAATTGGTCGCATGTAAATTTGCTATGGAATGATAGAAGTGCGTAGCGTCTTAGTGTTGGAATTTTGTCTGAATTTCATGTGGAATGAATGAACGAATGCTTCCATCCAAGTTTAGTCATCTTGTTTTCCGACACCAATATATCCAAATCGGAAGCAACTCTCGTCGGAATTACAATTTTTTTGCCATAAAAAAATATAAAAAACAAAACCTTTTTCCTGATGAAAGGTAGGTTTCCTACGCGCAGTCGATTTAGGGTTTAGACCAGACTCCTCTATAAACTTGCCGCTGAGGAACAGAGTTGAAGGAAGCATGAGCAGGATTTACAGGCCAGAGTATGAGAGACGGTTAAATTTAGTATGAATGTAATATTTTGGTAAAGTGAGATGGCAACAAAATCGAACGTGTGAAAAGTCAGATGTCGGAAAGAAAACCTTTCCCTAATAGTAGTATCTACTGGTTTCCTATCTGCGGTAGATTTAGGATTAAAGTCCAGATATCTATATAAGGCACTGTACCCCATCGCCGCCGCTGAGGAACAGAATTGAAGCAAGCATGAGCACCACTTATGACAGACTTGCATATTGCAGGTCAGTTTATCAAATAAATGAAAGCACCTACCGGAGCAGAGCCTGCGTGGAGGTTATTCCGATCAGAGTCAACCGGTGGAAGTCATTTTCAAAGTATAATCCAGAAATCCATGAGTATGATTATGAAGATCCAGTTTTTGTAAGCGGAGGAACTCTCAAGTTGCGGTTCTCGAGGGAGAAGGTAAGTGAAGATGCCAAGACAACGATGGAGAGATTGGCTAGATATAAAAGGGTCATAGATCGGTCTCCGCGGGAAGCAAACAAGTTACGTGACAAATTGCGTAGGTACGTTTACAACCATGTGGGTGTTTCCTAAGTTGGGCATCCGTTTATTATTGAAGAGATATTATCTGTGCTTCAAAAAGCCGTCCCCGATAAAATTATCGAAGTTCAAACAATAGATTTAACACTTAGAGATACGGAAGAACGGCGCTTGGAGTTGCTAGACTATTTATACTACAGATCCAAGCTGATTCCGGCATCTGAATCATTCATCAAGGCTTTGGAGGAAGCGAGTCCAGTTGATGATGATAAATTAGAGTGTGCTATTTGTATGGAAATGTTTGCACAGAAAGAGGATACCTGCAGCATTACTAAGTTGCCCTGCGCACACTATTACCATCGAGATTGCATTGTCCCGTGGCTCCGGATCAATCACGTCTGTCCTACTTGTCGACGCCCTAATGCTCCGTCTAGGTAGTTGCTACAGTTTTGGGCATAACCAGCTGCATTGGTACTACTGTCATGTTTTTGAAACCTTGATCATCCATCTTTTGTATATCTATCGATTGAGAAAAATCTAGTGTTAGATCAAGTTTCAAACTGTTGCTCAGTGATTACAATCTACATTACATTTATGCTCTTTAATCTTCACATTGTCCACCGAGTCAGCATACTTGTGCCGTGACGTTGTCTCCCCTTGCAAGCACCTACTGTTTGTGTATCTCCAAGTATTGGAATTTAATTAGGACAGTGTTCTAATGTACATGACGAAGCTTATTTTCGGTACAACATCACATCAAGAATCAAGGCTGGCTCGCAAATGAATGTATTTGTTTTTCGTAATTCTTATCGCATGAGTAATAGATTAACTATGTGTAGGGGTTGAGTCACAATGTGAATGTATTTGTTATTTGACCAAGAACAGAAGTAGATAAGATAAGCTTCTCAATGACAGGGTCGGTCACTTAGTTTAGGCTTCGGCTTCTTCTGATATCAAAGTCCAACTTAAATTGAGTGCCAATGACGGCTTTACAAGACATAATCATAGTTTGTTGACTAGCATTATCAAGTAGATAAACATCCTTAATCAACCAAATTAAACACGTAATTAACAACAGACATGCAAATCAAGCAAATCTTAAGACGTAATTAACAACAACATGCAGTGGGATTAGTCACAGATTCATCATTAGGTCCATGGTTTGCCAAAATATCTTTACTAAAAAACAAACAGTTATATATAGAGCTGTTTCTTCTCTCACATTGGCATTTTATCAAACACTTGGTGAGCACAGACCATTACAGTCTCAATGGATTACAGCGATGACGTCTGTGGCTCTCCGACCAATGGCTGCAACTTAGCTCATAAAGTGGTGGCGGTGGCTGCCGGAGAAGCTCACACTCTAGCTCTCACAGGTATAGATTGAGCTATCTCATCATTATAGAATTGGATGAGTTTAGAGTTTGAATGTTGATTTTCAGGTGATGGGTATGTGTACTCATGGGGGAGAGGCATGTTCGGGCGTCTCGGAACCGGTTCGGAGTCCGACGAGCTGTCTCCGGTTCGGGTCAAATTGAAATCGGAAAAGAGGCTCAACTTTGTGGGAGTGGCTGCTGGTGCTTACCACAGTATTGCCCTGGCTGGTCAGTTTTACGCTTTTAAGTAGTAACAAGTATCAATCTTTTAGCTTTGGTGATAGCTGGAATAGGCTTTATAACCTGTTTTTGATGATCTTGATCTGAGTTTGAGTCCTTGAAATTTTTAGTACATGTTTGTGGGCAGACATTGAAATTAGTAGATGATCTGATGATCATATATTGGTCTTGCATAAGATAAGGCTTATATTACATCCTCAAAACAACAGCAAGAAGGGGTTTCTTCTTGTTCAGTTGTTACTGAAGAATCCACTAAATGGTTTAAGTTTGTAGCTTTCGCCTAGTTGTATCCTCGAATCAGGCTAGTTTGGCTGTCTGAAGCTTTTACTGGGCATAAATGGCACGGAAAGTTATTCAACAATAGAGCCTAGGAGTAGAGATGTAAATTATCAAGTTCAAACCTACTGTACTTCTTTGCATGACCTGTGAACAAAGATCATTTGCATTATTACTTATAAGTGTTGTGATTCGCCTTTGTACATTGTGCTTACTGTAAATGCAATCACTGGTTTACTCGACACAGTTAAGGATTATATGTTGCTAACCATCAAATCCTCTAGATATCTGAACTTGACAATATGTCTGTGAAGGGTTTTAGTTTATCTTGTTTTGAACTGACAGCACCAGGAAATAACTCGAAAGATGTGTATGATCTCATACTAACTTTCCTTTTTGTTGTTGCAGATGATGGGTCCGTTTGGTGTTGGGGCTACAACATATGTATCCTTCCGAACAAAATTTAGCTATGGAAGTTGCATCATAAGATTTTCTATTTTCCCCCCTTGTTTACATTGTTTAATTCCTTAACTGTTACATGGATGGCCAACTTGGTGTAAATGGAGAAAATTCTCTGGTACCCTGCTTGCTAGAGCGATTTCTTGAGTTGGGATCTGGAACGAGGAGTGAAGTGCCACTACAGGTATGAGAGAATTGTTTCATTGTCACTGACTTGAACTAAGTAAGATAAGAGCCTCATATATGCTGTATTTTGGTTGCCACATGTGTACATTAGGTTTGTTCTGTTAAGGCTGGAGGAATGATGTCTCTAGCAATAGATAATCTCGGTGGCCTTTGGATGTGGGGCAATTGTCCACTAGAAAGCAGCAGCAGTGAAGGTGGGTTCTCTCTTGTGAGCAGTTTCACTCCAACCCCAGTGTGGGATTTCCATGGCCATACAGTTGTGAAGGTAGCATGTGGAACTGAGCATGTAGTAGCCCTAGTCACTGCTGGAGAATCATATAAAGGTGAAGATCTTATATGCTTCTCTTGGGGTGGTAACAATCATGGTCAATTAGGCCTAGGGGATGAAGAAAACCGGAATCGTCCTGAAATTGTACAAGAGTTTAACAAGGACTCCAGTTTTGCGGTTTATGAAGTAGCATGTGGGGCTTTTCACACGGCTTTGCTTACCCACAAGAAAAGACCAAGTGAGACATTAGAAAGCATGTGCTGGACGTTTGGCCTTGGAGAAAATGGGCAACTCGGGCATGGAACCATCCAAAGTGCGTCAACTCCTAAAATTGTAAAAGAAGTGCCACAGTATGTGTACCTGAGCTCTGTTGACTGTGGCTTATTCCACACCAGCGTTGTTTCATCTGCAGGAGATGTGTGGTCATGGGGGATGGAGAAGGGTCTTGGTCTATGCCCAGATGCTAGTTTTACTGGGACAGATGCAGGAGATGCCATTTCTCCCTTACAGATTCTGTGTAATGGATCAAGTGAGTCTAAATTTCAGGAGCCTGTCCAAGTTGTATGTGGTGCTGCCCATACTGTTCTTGTAGCAAATGATGGATATAAGCTTTGGTCTTGGGGGAGAGGAAGAAGTGGGGTTCTCGGAAATGGTAAGACAACTGACTGTTTTTCTCCAACTGTTGTGTTGTGGCCTCCACTGACAGAGGATTTCAAGCAAGAAGAACTAAATACTGTTGGGAAGGGAGACAGAATTGCAGAAGAGGATTCTAAAAGAGTCACCGATACAGAAAAAGGCTTGTCTTCAGCAATGGAAGAAATGAAGCTTCTTCAGTCAAAACTCTCAGTGATGGAACAATATGCCGGCATACTTCATTGTTCGGTATTTGGGAAACCCTTGGAAGAGCATGATATTCCGATCTCCTTGCAGAACTCGGGTACTCATGAGATTGGAAAGGAATGGGACAGAATGTTGGAGTCAGCAGATCGCTTGAAACTCTTAAGGCTAAAAGATTTCTATCAGAATATGCTTGAAGGTGTTAAAGATAAGCTGATGAAGAGAAGGATTCAGGAGATAGTAAAAGAATGTCTCAGTTCTTCTACTATAAACAAAGTGTAGGTAATGCATGTGTATAATATCAATTCAATGATATTTTACATATACATAATTCGAATGAAGATAACGAATCAACGCTCATAGAGATGTTTTTGTTTTTGTACAGGGTTCTACAAATCCTACAAACTGAAACACAATTCTTGTCTATGATGGGGTTCGATTGAACTGGAGCAGGAGAAGTACTTGAACTTGGCTGCTTACACTAGTACCACCGAGGAGATAGAGGAAGATGATGATGTGGATGAAGAGTGTGAATGAGGATCTCTATAGTGTTGGTCGAAATTGGGGTGATTGTAATAAATATGTATTAGATAATGTCAATTAGTCACAACTTGAATGCTTGCGTCCGAACAATTCCAAATAGGATGCAACTCTAGTCATACACTTGTACTCATACAACCATTCAATTGAATATGACATAGACCGACTTGATACTGCTGTTGATTTACATCGTCTTTGTGAGAGTGGTTTAATCTTGTAGAACAAAAAAAAACATATCGTTTTCAATCAAATCTTGGGTTTCAATGACTGTTCTCTCGCTCTCTCTCTCTCTCTAAACTGTTTTTATCTCGACCTCTTAATATGTTGAGTTTCTCATGTTTGTAATATATTTGTGGTCGCGCATGTAGCAAGGAATAGGTTCGTTAGAGATTCTATTGTCTAAGTTGCCTACTGAACATAATGAAACGCTGATTATAATGGCAAAATTTATTGTTATTTTACCGTGTATGATTTTACTCTTCCTGGAACTTGGCACTGGAATCTACTTTGTATAATTTTACTGATAGAGAAGATATTAATTGATAGAACAAGATATTTGAATGATCCGAATTCTAGATGATTTGCTCATCTAAAGTTGTTCAACAAATATTGGGTTCACTCAAAAAAATTGGCCTACCCCATTTCCCAATGGTGCTCCTCAACATGTGTTGAACTTCTTTAAAGAATGAGGCATTTAGTGGGATTGCGGAGGAAGGAATCTGGGAAGGAGAATGGAGTAACTGCCTTCATTCTACAACGCAATGTGCTGAAAACCACAAAAACAGCAAAGTTTTATAAAGATCAAATTAAAATGAGACCAAAGAGTAACCTCTGTAAAAGGAAGGGAGAATTTGACCAACTACACATTCTTTTAGGTTGTTCTTAACTGTGCATATGAGAAGATTAAGCAGCATACATGTCATGTAGATTTAGACCAACTATGAGTGTTGTAGATTGAGATTGTAGCAACTGAGCAACCGTTTCAAATTTGTTTCAACATTGAATTATTCTGGATGCTCAAGGCGTCAAAAACATAGAATCTGAGCTACATTTTTTTTCTAGCTTTTACCATTCTTGTGTCACTCTTTACACAACAATCAAGAGCTCTAATTTCAAACGTCAACACTTCCGATATCTATATGTACTCTTATTTGTTTTGTGCCCACTTAATTCTCTATTTAAATCGCCCAGTCACCCACTGCTTACTGATCAACTGTTCTTTCATACAACTTTTCACTACAATTTACCCTAAAACATTGCTAGCCAATCCATTCCAGCACCTTTTGGTCCTAATTTGCTAGCATTTCAAAGCTCCATTATTTTCTATTGCAATCGTATCACATGACCTTCTCCTTTGAAAATCCTTACAAAATTTTGAATAAGCATGGCCCAAGAATTTGCACCCCAGCCTGGATTACAAAATACTAGCTACCTTTATCAAGTGACAACAATAAATTAAAGCAGTCAGCCAATCCAAGAAGAAGGATCAATATGCTTACCAGCAAGTGTCTGGATGGTCCAGGTTCACTGTGGCAACAAGACGATTTGTTCTTAGTCATATGGAGATAGTGCTCTCTTAGAGGCAATAAGAAAGGCTACAAGATAAGGAAGCACAGTTGATTACAAAACTAAAATGAGTTGTAAAAAAGCCACAAAGTTGTGCCGGATATGCATATAAAACATAGCCAAAATATTCATTCCAGCCATAGCGGAATCAAGCCACAGCAAAATGACAGCAATAATGATGTATAGAGTTAGCAATCCTAGCCCAATTCATAGCACTCATGACAACCTAACACTGCCACAAAACTACGAACCATCAATTAGCACGCTGAACCCAAACAAGGAAGCTAATGGCAGAAACACAAGAAAGAAAAACAAGAGAAAAAGTGGCTTTTGACTTTAAAGAAGTAACAGAGAAAATGTGAAGATTAAAGAGCATACATTTAATGTAGATAGATAGATTGTAACTAAAGAGCAACAGTTTGAAGTTTGATCTAACACTGGATTATTCAACATAGATAGATATACAAAAGATGGATGATCAAGGCAGCAAAAACATGACAGTAGTACCAATGCAGCTGATTATGCCCAAAACTGCAGAGCAACTAGCTAGACGGAGCATTAGGGCGTCGACAAGTAGGACAGACGTGATTGATCCGGAGCCACGGGGCAATGCAATCTCGATGGTAATAGTGTGCGCAGGGCAACTTAGTAATGCTGCAGGTATCCTCTTTCTGTGCAAACATTTCCATACAAATAGCACACTCTAATTCATCATCATCAACTGGACTCGCTTTCTCCAAAGCCTTGATGAATGATTCAGATGCCGGAATCAGCTTCGATCTGTAGTATAAATAGTCTAGCAACTCCAAGCGCCGTTCCTCCGTATCTCTAAATGTGAAATCTATTGTTTGAACCTCGATAATTTTATCGGGGACGGCTTGTTGAAGCACAGATAATATCTCTTCAATAACAAACGGATGCCCAACTTCGGAAACACCCACATGGTTGTAAACGTACCTACGTAATTTGTCCCGTAACTTGTTGGCTTCCAGCGGAGACCGATCTATGACCCTTTTATACCTGGCCAATCTCTCCATCGTTGTCTTTGCATCTTCACTTACCCTCTCCCTCGAGAACCGCAACTTGAGAGTTCCTCCGCTTACAAAAACTGGATCTTGATAATCATACCCACGGATTTCTGGATTGTACTTTGAAAATGACTTCCACCGGTTGACTCTGATCGGAATAACGTCCACGCAGGCTCTGCTCCGGTAGGTGCTTTCATTTCTTTGATAAACTGAACTGCGATATACAAGTGTGTCATAAGTGGTGCTCATGCTTGCTTCAATTCTGTTCCTCAACGGCGGCGATGGGGTGGATATCTATACCTGAACCCTAAATCTACCGCAGATAGGAAACCGCCTATTACCAAAATTTATAATTCTATTAGGAAAAGGTTTTCTTACCGATATCGTCTTTTCTATTTAAAAGTAGAGCGGTGCTATTCACACCTTATTTTATTGTTCATACCCTCATACCACTTTTAATTTGTGAGTAATTAAAAAATAAGTAAAATGTGTTAACAATAAAAAAAGAGTGTGAATAACATTACTCTTAAATGTAATTTTTTTTTTTTTTTTTTTTTTTTTTGCCATTCCCAAAAAAAAATAAATGTAATTTTTTTGAAAAAAAAAAACTGTATAAACATTGCACACGTTTGATTTTGTCACACCATCTTACTTCACCAAAATATCATTTTTGTATCTCACATTCATATTTCAACCCAACAAAAATGTCTAAATCTGATTTGGTAGGTGACTCGATTGAAATGCATCCATAACATCCAATTTTATCATTTTATAAGTTGTGGCTTCATTCCAGTTATGGAATATATCACAAACATTTTCTTGAATCCACTCTATTCTATCCTTTTGTCGATTATAAATTGGAAGGAACTTGGCTAACCAGCCTTGGTTAGCTAGAGCTAACACAAGCCAATGAGGAGAGGCCACGTGGCATTTTTGGTAAAATAAAGGACATAGCAGGGACTGTCATAAGTGGTAAAATAAACTGAACTGCGATATACAAGTCTGTCATAAGTGGTGCTCATGCTTGCTTCAATTCTGTTCCTCAGCGACGGCGATGGGGTAGAGTGCCTTATTTAGATATCTATACCTGAACCCTAAATCTACCGCAGATAGGAAACCACCTATTACCAAAATTTATACTTCTATTAGGAAAAGCTTTTCTTGCCGATATCGTCTTTTCTATTTAAAAGTAGAGCGGTGCTATTCACACCTTATTTTATTGTTCATACCCTCATACCACTTTTAATTTGTGAGTAATTGAAAAATAAGTAAAATGTGTTAACAATAAAAAAAAAGAGTGTGAATAACATTACTCTTAAATGTAATTTTTTTGAAAGAAAAAAAAATTGTATAAACATTGCACACGTTTGATTTTGTCACACCATCTTACTTCACCAAAATATCATTTTTGTATCTCACATTCATATTTCAACCCAACAAAAATGTCTAAATCTGATTTGGTAGGTGACTCGATTGAAATGCATCCATAACATCCAATTTTATCATTTTATAAGTTGTGGCTTCATTCCAGTTATGGAATATATCACAAACATTTTCTTGAATCCACTCTATTCTATCCTTTTGTCGATTATAAATTGGAAGGAACTTGGCTAACCAGCCTTGGTTAGCTAGAGCTAACACAAGCCAATGAGAAGAGGCCACGTGGCGTTTTTGGTAAAATAAAGGACATAGCAGGGACTGTCATAAGTGGTAAAATAAACTGAACTGCGATATACAAGTCTGTCATAAGTGGTGCTCATGCTTGCTTCAATTCTGTTCCTCAGCGGCGGCGATGGGGTAGAGTGCCTTATATAGATATCTATACCTGAACCCTAAATCTACCGCAGATAGGAAACCACCTATTACCAAAATTTATACTTCTATTAGGAAAAGCTTTTCTTGCCGATATCGTCTTTTCTATTTAAAAGTAGAGCGGTGCTATTCACACCTTATTTTATTGTTCATACCCTCATACCACTTTTAATTTGTGAGTAATTGAAAAATAAGTAAAATGTGTTAACAATAAAAAAAAAGTGTGAATAACATTACTCTTAAATGTAATTTTTTTGAAAGAAAAAAAAATTGTATAAACATTGCACACGTTTGATTTTGTCACACCATCTTACTTCACCAAAATATCATTTTTGTATCTCACATTCATATTTCAACCCAGCAAAAATGTCTAAATCTGATTTGAATTGGTAGGTGACTCGATTGAAATGCATCCATAACATCCAATTTTATTATTTTATAAGTTGTAGCTTCATTCCAGTTATGGAATATATCACAAACATTTTCTTGAATCCACTCTATTCTATCCTTTTGTCGATTATAAATTGGAAGGAACTTGGCTAACCAGCCTTGGTTAGCTAGAGCTAACACAAACCAATGAGGAGAGGCCACGTGGCGTTTTTGGTAAAATAAAGGACATAGCAGGGGCTGTCATAAGTGGTAAAATAAACTGAACTGCGATATACAAGTCTGTCATAAGTGGTGCTCATGCTTGCTTCAATTCTGTTCCTCAGCGGCGGCGATGGGGTAGAGTGCCTTATATAGATATCTATACCTGAACCCTAAATCTACCGCAGATAGGAAACCACCTATTACCAAAATTTATACTTCTATTAGGAAAAGGTTTTCTTGCCGATATCGTCTTTTCTATTTAAAAGTAGAGCGGTGCTATTCACACCTTATTTTATTGTTCATACCCTCATACCACTTTTAATTTGTGAGTAATTGAAAAATAAGTAAAATGTGTTAACAATAAAAAAAAAGAGTGTGAATAACATTACTCTTAAATGTAATTTTTTTGAAAAAAAAAATTGTATAAACATTGCACACGTTTGATTTTGTCACACCATCTTACTTCACCAAAATATCATTTTTGTATCTCACATTCATATTTCAACCCAACAAAAATGTCTAAATCTGATTTGGTAGGTGACTCGATTGAAATGCATCCATAACATCCAATTTTATCATTTTATAAGTTGTGGCTTCATTCCAGTTATGGAATATATCACAAACATTTTCTTGAATCCACTCTATTCTATCCTTTTGTCGATTATAAATTGGAAGGAACTTGGCTAGCCAGCCTTGGTTAGCTAGAGCTAACACAAGCCAATGAGGAGAGGCCACGTGGCGTTTTTGGTAAAATAAAGGACATAGCAGGGGCTGAGTAGGTATTTACAGGGGCTGAATGGATATTTATATTATTATTTAATTCGTTTTAAAGGCCACATGGCCTCTCCTCATTGGCTTGTGTTAGCTCTAACTAACCAAGGCTGGTCAGCCAAGTTTTATCAGCTATTCATTACCTTGAGCAGTGTTTCATTATGTTCAGTAGGCAACATAGACAATAAAATCTCTAACATACTCATTCCTTGCTTCATACACGACGACAAATATTTTGACTCAAGACATTCAAGCCTGTGATGTCTATAAAATCGATTTTCTTGATTGGGTTGAATAAATATTTTGACTATATTTTATATGTACTAGCCTTCCTGCACGCGCGATGCGCGTGCGAAAGGGCCGCGCTCGCACGTGCGTTTATTTGTTTTTCGATAAATACGTTGAGCATATACATAGTTTTCTCGTACCCGTGCAATGCACGTGTTGTTGGTGAATAGAAGAAAAACGTGGAATTTAATTAGTTTTTACCTTCTTTCATTTTGTTTCATGGTTTTTCTTATAGCATAATCCTTTTATGTAATGGGAAAAAGACCATTTGCACAAAATGGGTTTAAAAATTGCCCATTTCAATGTTTATATCCCAACCCAATGAATCTTAGGAAAATGTCTAAACTACCCAATTTAACACATTTACCCTAACCCGTTTACCCTAACCTATTCACCCCGATAACTTCTCTCACAGCAGCAGCTTTCTCTCCCTCTCTTCCCGGTTCTCCCACTCTTCCCCGTTTCTCCCTCGTTCTCTCCCTCTCTCCCCCGTTTCTCCCTCGTTTGCTCTCTCTCTCCCCGCTGTATCTCTAACCCCTCTAAACCCTAAACTCTTCCCCCGTTTCTCCCTCGTTTCTCCCTCTAAACCACTCTACTCATCTCGCTCGGCCAATCGCAGTGATTGATTATAGCGCCGCGAAAAAGGTAAAATGCGCCTTCATGGTGTTAATCTGTATTTGTTATAGTGGTTGCTTGATGATTCCAGGGATTACTGAATATATTGGGTTTACGGTTTGAACGATTATTGCGGGTCAATAATCTCGATTGTTGGGTGTTATTGAATGCGCCTTCATTGTGTTATTGATTAGAGGGATCCCTTGATTAGATTGGGTTTAGGGTTGGTTGATGATTCCAGGGTTTACTGGTTAGATTGGGTTTACGGTTTGAGTGATTATTGGGGGTCACTAATCTCCATTGTTGGGGATCAATAACCTCGATTATTGGGGGTCAGTAATTCTTATTATTGGGGGTAAGTAATCCTGATTAT